>CAWUFW010000737.1:0-1247500 GCA_963921515.1 Calotriton arnoldi
ACGCACCCGGAACAAATCCGACCGAATCGTAGCCGCCAACTCCAAACGCAAAGTACGATGCAAGGCGCGAAAAACACGACGAGTCGGACGGAGGACAAGCCGTCACGACCGACACGCATACAAAACCGAGCCGAAGCAACACAATACACCGCGACCGACGCGTACGCAGCTATACAAAACTGCACAAACACAGGCGTGAACGCAAGCGGAAAACACCCGTACGAGACCAATGCAGGGTCCGACTCGGTCACAAGAACGTTTCCAACATACACAAACAGCACAGGAAAAATCAACCAAAAAAGGCCAAACAAGCAATTACCAAGCCAATAAATACTGGGGGTGGGGACAGAGAACAAAGACACACCCACAACTCCACCTATATAAAGGACACAAATCACAACCATGAGCCTTTGCAAATGCCATTCCACTGCCAGCACCCAAGAGAAAGCAACCACACCCACAGCTCATCCCTCACACAAGCCACACACCATCAGCACACCAACAAATACCTACCTCACATACACCCAGCAAAACACACACTCACACACCCTCACCTGCACACCAACACACACATCACTCACCATCACCACCCATCACCATGCCCCCAAGAAGAATCGACAAGTTCCTAGATTGTGAATTGGAAGTCCCTGGTAGACGAGATCCTCAGGGTAGAGGCCACAGCTGTTTGGCACATTGGTCCAACAGACCCCATGTCGCAGAAAACCAAGATGTGGGAGAGGATCATCAACAGGGTGAACGCCAATCACCATGTCGAGCGCACAAGACCGACATCCAGAACAGATGGTATGGCGTGCGCAGGAGGAGAATGCACGGAACTGCTGAAGCAAGACTACGTCAACAGCCAACACACCGGCAGTGGCCCTCCTGCCAAGCCAATATACCTCAGGCCCTGGGAGGAGAAGGTGCGGGCCATCCTACCGCCAGTGAGCATATGGACTAGAGGACATCCCAGAGCCTGGTGAGTACACAACAAATGTACACAATATACTGCCACAAAACACACACACATCACTGTCAAGGGGAGAGTCCAAACCATGCACTCATAGCAATCACACAGCAACCAGAACAGAATCATCCCAAAATGTGTATGTCAGTCAGAGAAACACAACACATGCCATCAAAAAGTCACATCCAACCGTGCCAACATGTACAAACACAACCACAACTACAGCTAGGCAGTGGCACAAATAGAACTAACAAACACATCCACACATGCAGCACACAACAACACCAACACACAGTGAAGACCACTCAAGGAAGGAATTCTGTGTATGCTGGCCAAGTCAGTGTAGCCAATAGCATCATGGGAGTCGCAGTCACACATATTGCCCCCCACAACTGTCCCATCAACACCACCCTGAACCATGCTCACATCACAGGGAGTGGAGAAGGACTCACAAGATAGCTGACACTGGCTACTGCTGTGGGAGCACAAGGCCCTGCTGCCAACTGTGCACCAACAAAGCAGCAGGACACCACTGACTGACATCCTGAGAGACAACTTCCACTCCCTGCAATGCAAGCCACGTTCCATGGTGGGATATCTGGCTGGCTGGCTGGGTGGGAAGGGGGACTTGCAGCACTGACCATAGTCACCCAGCACCTCCCCTCACCCCCCCCAACACAAACTCCACAGTACCCACCTGGTAGAATGCAATGCCCTCCATCCTAACACAAGATCCCACAAAGCACCACCACCCTGGGTTATGTTGTGTGAAGCACAGGGACACTCTTGGGACTCTTAGCCAAACAACTGCCAGGACAACACTCCCAGCCATCCTGTCAGCACAGCCAGCCCACCCCCACAGGAAGCAGAGTCAAAGGAAGGAAGCATGGGCATGCTGGGAAGGGGTGGAGGCAATAACATGATGGGAGTCGTAGTCACAGACATTGCTCACCCCCACAACTGTCCCATCAACACCACCCTGAACCATGCTCACATCACAGGGAGTGGAGAAGGACTCACAAGATGGCTGACACTGGCTACTGCTGTGGGGAGCACAAGGCCCTGCTGGCAACTGTGCACCAACAGACAGCAGGACACCACTGACTGACATCCTGAGAGACAACTTCCACTCCCCCTGCAATGCAAGCACGTTCCATGGTGGGATATCTGGCTGGCTGGCTGGGTGGGAAGGGGGACTTGCAGCACTGACTATAGTCACCAGCACCTCCCCTCACCCCACCCCCAACACAAACTCCACAGTACCCACCTGGTAGGAATGCAATGCCCTCCATCCTAACACAAGATCCCACAAAGCACCACCACCTGGGTTATGTTGTGTAAGCACAGGGACACTCTTGGGACTCTTAGCCAAACAACTGCCAGGACAACACTCCCAGCCATCCTGTCAGCACAGCCAGCCCACCCCACAGGGAAGCAGAGTCAAAGGAAGGAAGCATGGGCATGCTGGGAAGGGGGTGGAGGCAATAAGCATGATGGGAGTCGTAGTCACAGACATTGCTCACCCCACAACTGTCCCATCAACACCACCCTGAACCATGCTTCACATCACAGGGAGTGGAGAAGGACTCACAAGATGGCTGACACTGGCTACTGCTGTGGGGAGCACAAGGCCCTGCTGGCAACTGTGCATCCAACAAACAGCAGGACACCACTGACTGACATCCTGAGAGCAACTTCCACTCCTGCAATGCAAGCCGTTCCATGGTGGGATATCTGGCTGGCTGGCTGGGTGGGAAGGGGACTTGCAGCACTGACTATAGTCAGTGCAGCACCTCCCCTCACCCCCCCAACACAAACTCCACAGTACCCACCTGGTAGAATGCAATGCCCTCCATCCTAACACAAGATCCCACAAAGCACCACCACCCTGGGTTATGTTGTGTGAAGCACAGGGACACTCTTGGGACTCTTAGCCAAACAACTGCCAGGACAATACTCCCAGCCATCCTGTCAGCATAGCCAGCCCACCCCACAGGGAAGCAGAGTCAAAGGAAGGAAGCATGGGCATGCTGGGAAGGAGGTGGAGGCAATAGCATGATGGGAGTCGCAGTCACAGGCATTGCTCACCCCCACAACTGTCCCATCAACACCACCCTGAACCATGCCTCACATCACAGGGAGTGGAGAAGGACTCACAAGATGGCTGACACTGGCTACTGCTGTGGGGAGCACAAGGCCCTGCTGCCAACTGTGCACCAACAAACAGCAGGACACCACTGACTGACATCCTGAGAGACAACTTCCACTCCCTGCAATGCAAGCACGTTCCATGGTGGGATATCTGGCTGGCTGGCTGGATGGGAAGGGGGGACTTGCAGCACTGACCATAGTCACCAGCACCTCCCCTCACCCCCCCCAACACAAACTCCACAGTACCCACCTGGTAGAATGCAATGCCCTCCATCCTAACACAAGATCCCACAAAGCACCACCACCCTGGGTTATGTTGGCGAAGCACAGGGACACTCTTGGGACTCTTAGCCAAACAACTGCCAGGACAACACTCCCAGCCATCCTGTCAGCACAGCCAGCCCACCCCACAGGGAAGCAGAGTCAAAAGGAAGGAAGCATGGGCATGCTGGGAAGGGGGTGGAGGCAATAGCATGATGGGAGTCGTAGTCACAGACATTGCTCAGCCTCACAACTGTCCCATCAACACCACCTCTGAACCATGCTCACATCACAGGGAGTGGAGAAGGACTCACAAGATGGCTGACACTGGCTACTGCTGTGGGAGCACAAGGCCCTGCTGCCAACTGTGCACCAACAAACAGCAGGACACCACTGACTGACATCCTGAGAGACAACTTCCACTCCCTGCAATGCAAGCACGTTCCATGGTGGGATATCTGGCTGGCTGGCTGGGTGGGAAGGGGGACTTGCAGCACTGACTATAGTCACCAGCACCCTCCCCTCCACCCCCCCCAACACAAACTCCACAGTACCCACCTGGTAGAATGCAATGCCCTCCATCCTAACACAAGATCCCACAAAGCACCACCACCCTGGGTTATGTTGTGTGAAGCACAGGGACACTCTTGGGACTCTTAGCCAAACAACTGCCAGGACAACACTCCCAGCCATCCTGTCAGCACAGCCAGCCCACCCCACAGGGAAGCAGAGTCAAAAGGAAGGAAGCATGGGCATGCTGGGAAGGGGGTGGAGGCAATAGCATGATGGGAGTCGTAGTCACAGACATTGCTCAGCCCCACAACTGTCCCATCAACACCACCCTGAACCATGCTCACATCACAGGGAGTGGAGAAGGACTCACAAGATGGCTGACACTGGCTACTGCTGTGGGGAGCACAAGGCCCCTGCTGCCAACTGTGCACCAACAAACAGCAGGACACCACTGACTGACATCCTGAGAGACAACTTCCACTCCCTGCAATGCAAGCACGTTCCATGGTGGGATAACTGACTGGGTGGGTGGGTGGGTGGGAAGGAGGTCTGGCTGTCAACCAAACACAATCAATGCAGACCATGTTCACACCCCAGAGAATACATAGAAATGCCCAAATAATGCAGGACAATGTGCCACACCAATATCAACCCCTGACTGTGACGACTTAGGACAATACAATGTACAGGCCCGCACCCCGAGGCACAGTCACAACTGTCAGGTGTGTCAACCACTGATGCCTGCAGAAACATGAAATACATTGTTTGTGTCTCCCAAAAACAGGTGATGATAGGGACACAGCAGCAGGCGCTGAGGAGTCCCAGTCCCAGGCTCAAGAGGATGCCGAGCTCACTGGCGTCGTACAGCCTCTGTCCTCCTCGGACGATGAAGAACAACCTGGCACATCCGGTGCAAGTCAACTTGCTGCACCAGCAGGACCACCAGCTGCAGCACCAGCAGGTCCACCAGCTGCACCCCCTGCACCCACCCCTCCAACGACTGTCACCACGAATACCATCCCTGCCGACATGGACAGAATAAGGAACAACACCAGCGCAGTGACCCTGGACCAACCTGGGGCCATGGACACCACCACCACCACCAACCCCCGAGGTGGACCAGGGTTATCTGTGCGTGCAACTGCACACACTGCACATGTCAGCAGGGGTGGTGGGAGGGTGGGAGACAGAGGTCGCTGCTTGCAGACGTTGCTGGTGTGCATGAAGACCCACAACTGGTACGCATAGCTGATGCGTACCAGTCCAGCACCGGAGAGCTCAGCCAGGTAGTGGGGCTCCTCAGAGACATCAAACAGCAGCAGGCTGCCCATCATGCCCGCTTGGACTCCCACATGTCCCACGTGGAGTCACACATGTCACGTGTGGACTCCCACATGTCCACGCCGTGGAGTCCAAGTGGGATGTACTACATGAGATGACGGCGGTGCACAGGGACATTTTACAATGCCTCCGCCAGATGAGACAGCAACCAGTCCACACCTCCCTGTGTGCCAACAGCATCTGGTACCGAACAAACTGCAACTGCCACAGGGAGGGAGGAGGACTCTGGCGGAGAGTCCCCTGCACCGCAGCAGCCTGCACTTGAGGGCCCCCCCAAGAAGAGGGGTCGTCCGAGGAGGGGAAAGTGAGAGGCTGATGGCCAAGCGCAACTCCCAGGAAGCCTGAACCTGTTCTGGATTTTCGCCTTTGTGCACAGACTGTTCACCCTGTTGATGGCAACACTACTCCCACTACATTGCATGGGGAGTACAAGTTGGAACAATGTGTCAGACAACTGTGGCCCCGATACTGGGGATCCTGTCTACCTGGACTTTCTAATTCATCTAGGAACTTGGGATTGCAAGATTCATGTACAGCACAATCCATCCTATGCACTATTAACACAGATGTATCACAATAAACACACTAATACACCATACTTGCCTCTGTCGTGATTCCAACGTGGGTGCTGTTATGGGGATGATGAACAACAAAATTACACTGTGTATGCGAACTGCAACAGCAAGGACAACACAGGCATGTGAGTACAGGCAACGTGACACATATGAGGGAGACACACCACCAGGGCTACACAACACATACACACCTAGGCCATCTGACTCATTGCCTACACTGATGTTGCCAGGGAAGACGGTGCAATGCACAGACACCACACCCATTCCCAGTTGTAGTCAAGTAGCCCACAGGTGCAGTAAGCAAATGGCAGTCAAATGTGTGACCACAGACAACGCACATCACTAAGTGAAGCACAGGTTTATTACACAGTAGCAACATGCCGTAACCACTACAGATGCAAGGTAACCCCACCTGGTAGCGGGCACACAGTCAACAACTGTAGACGGAAGGAAGTCCATGGGTGTGGCGCACATCACCTGTAGGGACACAACAGCTACCAGCCTGGATGTGCAATCACGTTGTCGGTGGACACAGTTGAGCAAACGAATCTGAAAGTACCCTGTGAAGGACAGAAATGACACACAGTCAAAAGCAATGCAGTACAGGACAGATCAGCAAAACTCATGCACAATACATGTTACAAGATACCCACCCAGAACCAAGTTAGCATGTGAACACTGTTGGGGAGTACAGCCCACCTGTAACCACACATCGCAACACACATCCTGTCAAGTAGCCCATGGACACACTCCAACAGCACCAGAGCACCACCCACACATCATGCCAACTCACATCATTGACATGACACCTCAGGATACTCACATTCAGCTAAAGAAGTTGGTGATGAGCTGTGTGCGGACATCACCATCACCATCATCATCATCATCATCGTCACTGGCATCGTGGTCCAGGCCAGGATCCTCCACAGGTGGCGGATGTTGGTCATCGTCATCCTGGATGAGAGGCAACTCCTTCCGCACTGCCAGGTTGTGGAGCATGCAGCAGACGATGATAATCTTGCACACTTTCGCAGGGGCATATGGGAGGGACCCTCCGGTCTTGTCCAGGCAGCGGAAGCGGCTCTTCAGGAGACCAAAGGTCCGCTCAATCACTCTCCTGGTCCGACCATGTGCCTCATTGTAGCGCATCTGGGCAGGTGTCACAGGGTTCCTGAGGGGTGTCAGCAACCACGGCATGTTGGGGTATCCCGAGTCACCTACGGACAGACAAGTGCACATCAGCTGACTTGGAAAAGTGGGCGGAATACTACAGATCAGATCACACACAATGGCACAAAGTCAGTACACACCGACAAGCCAGGCACGCTGGTTCTGCATCTGTGCCATCAACCTGGGGATGCGACTACTCCTCATCACAAAGGCATCGTGTGCTGAACCAGGAAACGGGCACACACGTGTGTGATGGTCATGTCTGCAAGACACACCACCAGTGCATTGACCGAGTGGTAGTGCTTGCGGTTCCTGTAGGCCTGCTCCTGGGCCTGTGGTGGTACCAAAGCCACATGTGTCCCATCAATGGAGCCAATGACATGCGGCATCCTCCCCAGGGCATAAAAGTCACTCTTCACGTCAGTGAGTCGTCGCAGTCTAGGGAAATAGATGTACCGGTTCAGGAAGAGCAACATTGCCGCCAAGAAATCGCGGAGCACACGGCTGAACATGGTCTGTGACATCCCACCAGCAGACGCCACAGTATGTTGGAAGGTACCGGTGGCAAAGAAGTGTAGGGCTGCCATCACCTTCACCTTGGGGGTCAGCGCTGTAGGATACGGCCGGCCAGGCTGCAAATGTGGGGACAACTGCACTGCCAAATCCTCAATCAGCTGCCTGGTGAAGCGGTACCGTCGGATGCTGTCCCGTTCCACCATCGTTGCCAGGTCTGGGAATGGCCGATGGACAGCAGGAGCCCTGCAGTGCAGAGGAGAAGTAAGCAAGATCGTCAGTCACCCCACATATGCGGCATTGAACACACTCAAGATCCCAACATACATCATCATGAGGCACAACTACATGAAGTGTGCAGTACCGGAACGACATGTATGGTACATACATGGCCAACATCTGTCAACACGGTCCTACAGGTGGCATCAATTTGTCCCAGGTTGGCCCATTGGATATCATGATGCTGTGTCACAGTCACCCCCCAGTGACATGTGAGGACAGATGTGCCCCAGGCACCACAGCTCAACGACAGGCACATTCCCAGGGACCCTGTAATGCCACATGGACACTGGCATCACCTGGAGTATCATGTGTACACCACAACAAAACAAACATGACCCCCACAGGTAGTGGCCACACTTGCCATGGCAGGAGAGCCATGGACGTCTGTGACACACACGCACAACATCAGAGTCCATGCACACACAACGTGGATGTGGAGACTGTCTCCCATTGTGCACATGAAATCAGAGACATTGTAAACACTACATGCACAAAGACTGTGGAGGGCCATCACTATTGTGCCACTGGGACACCCTGGCTCAAACATACCGTCCCACATGGGACTCACGGGGTATGTGACATGACATACACAAACACCACTGTGAAATGTGACCATGGCACATGCACAGATATGAACAGTTGCACATCACAGTGGTCACGTACACGTAACACCCAGGATCCTGTCCCCATTAACACGTGCACAGCCTGGGGGTGGCTGCCCACAGGTGACACCCACAGGACAATATGTACACCAACATACACACAATAGGAAATGCAGCCTTACATGCCTTATGATAAGGTTTGGACAGGCTGTCGTGATGTAGGTGTGCCCCTCACTCCCTGGGAGCTATCTGTGGCTGGCATATGTCCATCTGAGACAGGCATGCTGACATATGCCAGTCACATGTACAGTGATGCGTTGAACAGCAATGGACCGATCGGTGCCTCCGGCCGGCCCATTGCATTCAATGTGTGCGGGTACGCGTTGTACCCCTGTGCGCGTTGTACTGCAATGGACCGATCGGTGCCTCCGGCCGGCCCATTGCATTCAATGTGTCGCGGGTACGCGTTGTACCCCTGTGCGCGTTGTACTGCAATGGACCGATCGGTGCCTCCGGCCGGCCCATTGCATTCAATGTGTGCGGGTAGCCGCGTTGTACCCCTGTGCGCGTTGTACTGCAATGGACCGATCGGTGCCTCGGCCGGCCCATTGCATTCAATGTGTGCGGGTACGCGTTGTACCCCTGTGCGCGTTGTACCTCAATGGACCGATCGGTGCGCACCCATTGACAATGGGCTTGCCTGGCAACGGACGCGTTTTCGAATATTCGAACGAGTCGGTTGCTGGAAAATCAGTTGGTCACCCACAACAATGTTGCAAAATCATGTATGTCATGAAGTTGAAATTTTGAAGGATGCTGTGGGCGTGTTTTGGTGCTGCTATTCCATGGATTGGCCAGATTCAGAAGATGCAAACGACTTGGACCTATCACTTTGGACACAAGGGACAGTATCTGCCTCTCCAGCACATATATATTGCTGCATGTTCCCCTGAGAGCCCACTTGCCTGCACTACATGCTCCAGGACGACATCTGCCACTGCACTGCTGCTGTCTCTGCCCCTCTGGACCCTGCAATGGCACGTACTGTGGAGAGAGCCCCAGCCTTCAGCCTTGAAGAGAACCAGGCCCTGCTGGACAGCCTACTTCCACAGTACAGCAAGCTGTATGGGACACCAGGGGAGCAGGTGAGTGTTCTGTGCACTGCCTTTCTGAATGTGCATTTTGTCTGACTAGCAAGGCTGAGAGTCAGCACACCACTGGCTAGCAGGCTCACTGAGTAGTTGTCACCCCCCATAGTGTGTAGTGACTTGCACTGGACAGGTATGGTGCAGTGACAGTGCTTCTGAACAGGGTTTTACTCCCCATGCTATGATACCATGTAGTGACTTCTGGAAAACTGTCCATGGGCAGCCGTGCACTGCCTGGGTACACCATGTGCCCCTGTGATTGCGACATGTATATGCAACTGTGTCATGCACGGATATGTTGCATGTGTAGTAATGGCCTTATCACTTTGTCATCCTGACAGGCTTCTGCCCATCGGAAGCATGAGATCTGGAAGGACATCGTCCGGGCTGTCCGGTCCGTGGGGGTCTACAAGCGCCGGATCCGCAACTGCCAAAAGAGGTGGCAGGACCTTCGGGGCTGGACCCGGAGGATTGCACGGGTCCAGCTGAAGCTGTCGCCTCCTCGCAGGAGGGGCGGAACACGGACCCTGACCCCCACATGCTCAGGATCCTGGCGGTGGTCTTTCCAGACCTGGATGGGCAGCTGAAGGCCAGAGAGCAGCAAGGAGGGGGTGAGTCAAAGACTGCACTGTGTACTCTGTCTAACATGTTATGTGCCCTCCTCGGGCCAGGTTGAACTGCCACAGTACAGCAGTCATGTTGTCCAGGAGCCATGTCCCTCTATTGTGCACTGCCCACTCCTCATCTGATACCCAGGTGTGGCCCTTACATGCAGGGAATTCTGTCACTTAGGACTGTGTCCTTGCAGTTTGCTTGACTCAAGGTGGGAGACAGCATCTGTTTCCCTGACTCTGTGGTGGGCATCATGGGTGGGTCCATTGCTTACACAATGCCTGTATTCTGACATGTATTCAGCGTGTTACTTTGATCTGTGGTCCAATTGCTGAGCTGATCCACCACATGTGGCTGGGGTACCTGGCACACACCCATGCTGCGGGTGGGAACAATGTTTGGGCCCCAGGAGTATGTATATGACGTGTGTCACACATACTTAGCCAGCTGCCTACAGTCCAGGGCTCATCCCTCATTCATGTGGGGCTGGACAGTCATGCCTACTCCAGGCCATACAATACACTCTGTACTCCCACTCCCGTGTATCAGAGGACACATTGTGCACAGTGATTTGACCCCTCAGGTGTCTGCCTCTGTGTCAGTGTGCTGTGGATTAGTCGCCAGGACTGCTGTGGAGTTTCTTGGTAGGGGCTCAGCATGCCACTGGAGATGTGACCATAGGAGACGATACTTGTGTGACACATAGGTGTCTGATCAGCTGCCCATGCAGACTGGGGCATGTAAATGTGAAGTTCAGGCAGCTGTTCCCCATGCACAGCAGAGTGTGAGGGGCTCAGGTTCAGAGGGTAGTGTCACAGGTCTCCCATATGTCCAATAGGTATGACCTGGACAGATGAGGGTTAAGAGGATGTGTTGTGGGGGGATGTACATGTGCACTTGTGCAGCTCCAGGACTTGCATTCCCCATGACCTACTATTGTGACACAGTGCAGAGTGTTGTTAGTCTGGCTGCAAAGTCATACATCACTGAGACAGTGATGTATGACTTTGCAGTCATGCCTCCGCCATGGCATGTGTCTACTGATTGGTGATCCTGCAGGGGAGTGACATGTGCTACATGCACACCATAGTGGCGCTGGCTATCAGGACATGGGTGCATCATGGTGTCTGTCGCTGGTATGCATCACATGCATTTCCTATTTGACTCTGGGCATCCCTTACATCCGTAAACCTGTACTGACTCAGTGGCAAGAGCTGTGATGTGTCCACACCGTGTCCTCTGCACTGTCCAACTACTGTGTACTTGGTGCATGTGTCAACACTGGGGTGTTGCAATCCAACAGACACCAGACAGATGGGTGCAAGGCCATGTGGGATGTGAGTGCCATGCTTGGCATCAGACTGACAATTGACTTCTCCTGTTCAATTAGGGCACTTTTAGCAATGTACAACTAATGATGCCAGGGCTTGCTCTGTAATGTGCTGTGCTCACAGTGGTGTGTGCGTTTGGTGCAGGTGACTGATGTCTGTCTGTTTCCCCATTGTTTGCAGATACATCCACGGCCACGGAAGGGGACAGCTCCACGGACCAGGAGGAGCCGGAGAGCCAGACTGGGTCAGCAGCCGAGGAGTGGTCGGAGGGACCCAGTGGCACGGAGGGCGAGGGGAGCCACACCGAGGAGTCCTCAGCAGCATCCACCTCAGCTGAGGACCAGAGCAACTCGGAGGATGACTCCCTTGTGGAGGCGGGTGTCAGCAGCCACCACACCCCAGCTAGTGTTGCTGTCCCCGCCACCACCAGCACCACCACCGCCCTCCCATCGGCTCCCATTCCCCAGGTCCGTGGAGGCTCCCATGTCCGGGAGCGTGTCTCCTTTGGGCCAGGCACCGCACCCCCTGCCCCTGTGTCCCCTGCTGCCCTGAGTGAGGAGTCTGTGTACCTCCTTCGCCAGCTCCATGTAGGGCAGACAGCCATGCTGAGTGTCCTCCATGCGCACACCGCGCTGTTGACTCAGCTGGTGTCGTTCATGGAGGGCATCTCATCGGGCATGTCTGACCTACAGAGGGGCAATAGGTCCATGGACTCCTCCCTGACGGCAGCAGTGTCCCTCCTCAAACGGTCCCTCACCCCTCCTGCCTCTGCTCCATCCACACTCCCCAGCACCTTACCCATCCCAGGCACACACACACTGGCACACACCAGCACACACACATCCAGCACACTGACACACACGCCAATGACAAAACGCACACGCACGCACATTCAGGGGACTGAAGCCAGACTCACAGGGGATGGGGCCCTGGAACACACACACGCATCCACATGCACTGCGCAGTCCTCAGTTCCCTCTCCCTCCAAAGCACCCTCCCTTGCCTCACCTGCAACCCCAAAGTCACAGCAGCTCTTCCTCTGTGACCTCGGCCTCTTCCCCACCGATGAAGCTGCTCCAGCATCCCGGGGGAAGAGGAAGCCCACCCACACGGAGCAGAGTGCCCCTCGCCCCCGGACACCCTCCCCCAGGCGCAGACGGACTGAGGCCCCCACCCGCAAGTCCCCCGGAGTGCTAAGAGCAAGACCCCGCCACCGCCCTGCAGCTCAGGCACAAGGTCTCCGTCCTCCATCCCTCAGGCCCCCACTGCACAGGTGCCCCCACCACACCCTGCCCCAGGTTCCCCCACCCACAGATATACCATCCCCAAGATGCTCCGGCCTTCTCCCCCTGCCACTTGCTCTCCCAGCACCACACCCCCGCTGCGCTTGTCTGTGCCACTGATGTGGTGAGGGTGTCCCCCCTCTGTCCAACCCACCTTGCCTGTTCCCCATTCTCCTCCCCTGGAGGTAGGCACTGCAGTGGAGTCCACTACCGCCCTGTCTGACTTGGGCACTGCAGTGGCGGACCTGTCCACCCCATCTGCAGGGTCCACTGCAGTTGTGCCGGCACCCACGACATCTGTGTCATGCCCCCAGTTGTGCCGGCACACACCATGTCAGACACCTCCACTGCAGTTGTCAGTGGCTCTCCAGCACCCACCACCCCTTCCCTGACTCCCCTGGTGAGCCCTGATCCTGTCCCTGCGGTGCCTGGCCTGCCCCCGGTTGCCCCTCCTAGTGGATTGTCCCTGGTATTGTGCAGGCATGCGTAGGGTGACATCTGCCAGTGTCACCCTGTTTGAACTTTGACAATGGACTGGCCATTGGCCTTTGCTCTTTTTCAGGACTTCGTTTGGCCTCAACACATATGCTGAATAAAGCAACTTTCTTTTCTCTAGTGCTCATGCTTCAGATGTACATGTTGTTGGTGCAGCTAACCATGCCCTTGCTGCAGTGATGGTGATATCTGGTCTCATGATTATGAAGTGTTACTGTGCAGGAACCCATGTGGTCCAGGGGGAATGTGTCCTATCATGTGGTGTATCCATGTCATCAATAGCAGCATCTGAGGGTGTCATGTGTTCAGTATTTGGCAATGGGTTTCCTACTTACATTGGCAATTTCATATCTGTGGCTTCCACCCCTGCACATCTGTTGTGCCTGCCATCGTTGCATTTGTCTACTTCCTGACCGTGTTGCCATCTCCAGTGGACATGCAGGTTTGGGCATCAATGGGGAGGGACTCATCCGTGTAGTCAGTGCAACATTGCTATACAAGTGTGTTGGATCTGTGCTGATGATTCCGTTGGCACATCCATGACCAGGCTGATGTGATGGGAGCCCTCATTTGGTGCTAATTGTTGATTGTGTGACCAAGTGCTCAGCTGACATGATGGGGCCTTACTGAGGCAACATATGGCACAGCTTTCCTCACACAGGAGTGGAGTCCCCTCATGGCAGTGTGTACACGTGTGACATTGCCTGCGCCCAAGGTGTGTGTTGTATGTGCATGTCTGTGTGTTCACTTCCATTCATCTGCGCATGCTGTGATCCCTAGTGTTGTACCTGTTTGTGATGCTTGCTGACTTGAGCTATGTTCCCCCAAAGTCTTCTCCCTGTGTTCTCTGTGATGTGGGTGCATGGCACATTACTGGTCATCAGGGTGTCACCCATAGGTGTGTTTGCTGTCAGGGCAGAGTTTGTGTGCTGACGCAGATGGGTCACAGTCAGGTTTCCCTTTGGCACTTGTTGTTTGCCCCTGTCATGTGATTTCCAGTTTGTGTTATCTTTCAGTGATTGTGACACGTTGTGTGTGTGACTGCTGGCACTCCTTAGGGTCCGGGCTGCAATGTTGGTTGTTGTCTATGTGTGTTCTTTGTGGGTGACCTTGGCTTCTTCATTGGTGTGTGACTGTGGCTGGGATCCCATTGGTCGGTGTGGTATTGCCGTCATGTCCATGTACAGAGTAGTGTGCAGTGTGTCAGACATTCAGGAGTCTTGTTGAGTGTCCATGTGTGATGTGTTTCTACACCTTGGTTCCCACCCACCACCCTGGAATAGTCATGGGTGCATGTGCAATGTCACCAGTGCATGTGTACTTCACTGCTGCACATTGTTGGAGGTCGAGGGGTGTGGTGTTGAGTGTGTGCAGATGAGAGTTGTTGCCCGGCTAGTCCCCTGCCTCCATGTTGGCCTTGGCTTACTGGCCATGCTGATTGATTTGTGCTTGTGTAGGTGTGATGGTAGTTAGTTGCTCAGGACACCTGACTGTGGTTCACAGTGTGAACGACATTTAGCTTTGTCATCACAGTGGTATTTTTCTTCAGCCCAGGGTCACCACATTGTGGGGGCCCTGGGGGTGGTGCTGTGGTGTGTCTGTGACTTGCTGTGTCAGTTGTTGTTCCTACGTGCCTGTGTGACATGTGTGTTTTGTGCTCCTCTCACCTGTCAATGCCTGCTTGCCCACATAGGGGATTTGGATCCATGAGTTAGCTTAGTGTGGCAGTGTATGCACATCTGTATGATTGGTATTCAGCTCTCCTCATGTGTTGTGTTGTTGCCTGGGGACACTGGCACCCCCACCCCTCACCTGCTGTGTATGATGACAGTGTTGGTCTGCCTGTTTGTGTTTGTGCATCTGCACCACTGCATTGGCATATCTTGGGTGTGCCATTGGCTGTATGTTGTTTGGTGTGTTTCCCCTGCTGTCCCTGGGACTCCTAGGTCATCGGTCAGCACAGTGATCATGGTTTGTGTGTCCCATTGCTGCCATGGTATGGTATCTGTTCACCTCACATCTGCTGTCTCCACAGGGTATCTGCATTTGTGTGCCCATTGGTGCAAATATGTGGTTCTGCATTCTGATGGTCACTTCTGTCATTGTGTCATTGATGACTGTTGACGGTCTCAGCCCCCATGGGTGTTGTTTGTCTGCACATGGCCAAAGGAATGTTTCATTTGCACTGCAGTATTTGGCTCCCCCAATTTATGTTGCAATGGGACACATACACTACTTTGCCACAGATGAGTTTTTGGTTCTGTGACCAGGAATGATCCATGCAGTTTGGCAGTTGCAGCTCTTTCTTTGTTAACAATTACCTTTTGGTCACTGTGATGATGAGGGTGTAGACCCCATTGCCACAATGGTCAAAATGTGCTTCAGCTATGGACCCCACACTTACCTTTTGGTCACTGTGATGATGGGGGTTTAGACCCCATTGCCACAATGGTCAAAATGTGCTTCAGCTATGGACCCCACACTTACCTTTTGGTCACTGTGATGATGGGGGTTTAGACCCCATTGCCACAATGGTCAAAATGTGCTTCAGCTATGGACCCCACACTTGCCTTTTGGTCACTGTGATGATGGGGGTTTAGACCCCATTGCCACAATGGTCAAAATGTGCTTCAGCTATGGACCCCACACTTGCCTTTTGGTCACTGTGATGATGGGGGTTTAGACCCCATTGCCACAATGGTCAAAATGTGCTTCAGCTATGGACCCCACACTTGCCTTTTGGTCACTGTGATGATGGGGGTTTAGGCCCCATTGCCACAATGGTCATGGGCTGCTTGCATTGTGGGTGCCACACACATATATGTGTGGCACATGTGCTAGGGGGTCACATTGTATGTTCAATGTCATGTTCGGTGTTGTAGGCATTTGACACAGCCTGCTCACACGCTTGTCATGGTGGTGGGGGATGTCTTAATCTTGCATTCCCTAGGTTGTGGTGTGCTTGTTGTGTCATGCATTGTCCATCCTATGAGTGGGGGTGGTAGTAGTGGTAGGCATCCAGCCCCCTGGCTAAGGGTGGTAGTAGTGGTAGGCTTCCTGCCCCCTGGCTAAGGGTGGTAGTAGTGGTGGGCATCCTGCCCCCTGGGTGAGGGTGGTAGTAGTGGTAGGCATCCTGCCCCCTGGCTAAGGGTGGTAGTAGTGGTAGGCATCCAGCCCCCTGGCTAAGGGTGGTAGTAGTGGTGGGCATCCTGCCCCCTGGCTAAGGGTGGTAGTAGTGGTGGGCATCCTGCCCCCCTGGGTGAGGGTGGTAGTAGTGGTGGGCATCCTGCCCCCTGGCTAAGGGTGGTAGTAGTGGTAGGCATCCAGCCCCCTGGCTAAGGGTGGTAGTAGTGGTGGGCATCCTGCCCCCCTGGGTGAGGGTGGTAGTAGTGGTGGGCATCCTGCCCCCTGGCTAAGGGTGGTAGTAGTGGTGGGCATCCTGCCCCCTGGGTGAGGGTGGTAGTAGTGGTGGGCATCCTGCCCCCCTGGGTGAGGGTGGTAGTAGTGGTGGGCATCCTGCCCCCTGGCTAAGGGTGGTAGTAGTGGTGGGCATCCTGCCCCCTGGGTGAGGGTGGTAGTAGTGGTGGGCATCCTGCCCCCCTGGGTGAGGGTGGTAGTAGTGGTGGGCATCCTGCCCCCTGGCTAAGGGTGGTAGTAGTGGTAGGCATCCTGCCCCCTGGCTAAGGGTGGTAGTAGTGGTGGGCATCCTGCCCCCCTGGGTGAGGGTGGTAGTAGTGGTGGGCATCCTGCCCCCTGGCTAAGGGTGGTAGTAGTGGTGGGCATCCTGCCCCCCTGGGTGAGGGTGGTAGTAGTGGTGGGCATCCTGCCCCCCTGGGTGAGGGTGGTAGTAGTGGTGGGCATCCTGCCCCCTGGCTAAGGGTGGTAGTAGTGGTGGGCATCCTGCCCCCCTGGGTGAGGGTGGTAGTAGTGGTGGGCATCCTGCCCCCCTGGGTGAGGGTGGTAGTAGTGGTAGGCATCCTGCCCCCTGGCTAAGGGTGGTAGTAGTGGTAGGCATCCAGCCCCCTGGCTAAGGGTGGTAGTAGTGGTGGGCATCCTGCCCCCTGGGTGAGGGTGGTAGTAGTGGTGGGCATCCTGCCCCCTGGCTAAGGGTGGTAGTGGTGGTGGGCATTTGGCACCCCCTGGCTAAGGGTGGTTGTGGTGGTTGGCATCCAGCCCCCCTGGGTTGGGGTGGTGGCGCGCATTCAGGCCCCTGTGTGCATATGTGGCATTGGTGATGGGCATCCCGCCCCTATGGTGCTGCTGTTGCAAGTATATTCAGATTCCCCGTGTATGTGTGTGATGTGTCGTGTACGTGTTGTATGTGTTTTGTGGTTGGTGTCTGACTTACCTTCTGCGCCGTACGCGTCCGTGCCTGTTCCGGTAGTAGATGTAGAATATTGGTATGATCGGGACGAAGGGATTCATGGTTGGTTCGTGTCGTTCGTCCTTCTCGTTGCTTCGCGTCGTCCTCGTCGCTTGGCTTCGTCCTCGTCGCTTCGCTTCGTCCTCGTCGCCGCGCGTCGTCCTCGTCTGTGCTGTGTTCGTCTCGTAGCCGTGGATCGTGTTGTGGCGCGATTCGGAGCTTATGTGCGCCTCTCCCGGATGCTTTGACGTGCCGTGCGTAGCGACGGGTTCGGCGCGTACGGAAGCGCATCGTA
Source organism: Calotriton arnoldi (assembly GCA_963921515.1). Lineage (NCBI taxonomy): Eukaryota > Metazoa > Chordata > Amphibia > Caudata > Salamandridae > Calotriton > Calotriton arnoldi. The sequence continues at coordinate 17,903 of CAWUFW010000737.1, forward strand.
CTTGTCCGGCCGGACGGGGCTGCATTTTCCCTTCCGTGCGACTCGATTCGGCGTTTCCGGATTCGCCTCGGTCGGAGAACAGGACCTGGTTTGGGTGAGTACGGCTCGGCCGGAATTTTTGCTGTTGTGCGCATCGTACTTGCTCGTTCGGTGTGCTGTACGGATCGGTCGGGAAACTGGCTTTCGCATGGCTTTTTTCCCGACCGAATAGTATTGGGTGCGCCTCCGACCGAGATCGGAATCGGCCCCAAAGTGTCAGAAAAAGAAGACAATAGTGTCCCGGCTGCAGAAGCGTTCCCAAAGATATTGAAGACAGGAGGACAGCACATGGATTAGAATATGTCAGCTCTTGACCTCGTGGTAGAAGCATCCCCGGCACACCAGGGCAGCTGGGTGTTGTTTGCCGCCTAATGACCGCTATGTGGTACACATGCAGCTTCATTCCACACAAAAAAATATTTTGTATAATGCTTTTCATTGCATTTTGCGAACTGTGGTGTGCCATTTGCTTTCGTTCATGCCTCCCAATGCATAAAGTTGTGGTTTGAGTGGGTAAGATGTATCTAAGATGTGATCTCAAGATCTATCAGATTTGTTAAATTGATGTACAGCACTGTATGACTTCCTCAAAAATGAGGCCCTAGTTCTGTAGGTTGAAATCTTGACTGGGTGAATGAGTCAAATGTATCTGGCTGATGAGAAGACTTCCCACTCAGAGGTTTTCCCACCAACAGCTTCAGTGGGACCTCGTAAAATGCCAATCTGACTTCACAAAGGCTTCTTCAGATACAGGCTACTCTCTTACCCCATTGAAGGATTTTATCTTGCATTTTTGAGATTATATTCCAAAGGAAAACCTCTGACCAGGTGGAACCTGGTTGGTGTATTCAACCCACTCTCCATCACGGTCGACCTGAAATCGCACCTTGGTCCCGGTCTCACACAACCAATGACTACCTTTGGGGTTTTGCACTTTCTGGGGCTTTTTTCCTTAAATCTTTACAAGTTCATATTTCTTGTTTGTCTCATTGGATGTTTGTGATTTTGGTCTCATTTTATTTATTAAAGTACACCATATGTTTTCAATCCGATTTGACATGTATATTGGTTGGTGTTTTGAATGTGATACTATTTTAGTATGGCATGAATAGTTGGCCCATTGCCGTAAGTGAAGCCTGTCTGATCATGCCATCACTACCAGAGAGTTGAACTCCGAATAATCTACAGACTTTGAGGGTGCACCCTGACATCGCGTTGAGATTAATATTTGAAGTGGGCGGACTCCTCGTCCAAATATTAATTCAATTTCTTACAGGGATGGAAATGTTCTAGTGTTTGTTTCTCTTCTTTCTATTTGCATTACCTGACTATCTTCAATAATGTATTTTTGAGTGTTGTTGAACCAGCACTTGTTGCAGAACCTTATGACACACATAGACACAATCAGAGTTCCACAAGTTCATATTACCACATCAACATTTCACAAATGTAGGGCCATGGAAATGTGTATTGTATTACTGAATAGTCCTTTGACTAATTCTTAGTAAAGTCTTGAAGGCTCAACTGTTCTTGCTCAGCGTACTTTTTCCAGACTCATTTAGGAGGAATGTACTTGCTCTTTGCTACTTTATTCCATTAGTATCTTAATCAAGATGCTAGCCTTGCAAATTAAAAATGTATTGCTTAACTTCACTACCTTAAGAGTCAAGTGCAAAATGGAGGTCCTTGGTGCTGAATTATAGGCTCAATATTAGGGTAATGCCAAGGAAACTAGTGTTCAAAGGCTCTGATTGTTGAGTACAGTAATCCATGTCTGCTCTGGGAGACCCTAAAAGTTCCCACAGTCTGTCGAATAGCCACACCAATTCTTATGTGGAACTCAGTTGTCTCCTGAGGACTGAAACAATTGAGGAAATCCATGGGGTAGGTTCCACTACTGGTTGAGTTTAATTTTCTTGAGGCAGATACAGGGGCGGCTTCTCTATAAGAGCCAAAAGGGCGGCAACACTCCACAATCATGTTACCTTCACATCTCATTGCTTGAAATATTACAGCTTTTAGATGCAAAGATACGAGCTCACTGATCATTCGTTTACCTGTAAAAGCTGTGACATCACCTTGCACCAGAAGACTCCCTTGGGATGTATTGGGCATGTGTCGGGCGAGGGCTGTTACAGCCCGTCCTTCTGTGGACGCAATACATATCTGACAAGTTGCACTAGCATCAGGCCGTGCAGCATGTCAGTAACTGGTGATTTGGGACCTGTCATTCATGCACCCTTATGCCCGATTAGAAGCCATGATAAAGGAAAAATGACAGCCTTCCATTCTGTCTGGGCATAAGGGTGTGAGCCTTGCTCCGGCGCCTTGTTTGTTTGATCTGAAAGTTAGGAATCGATGTGCAAAGGAAACTGTACACTGAAGACTACCCCAGGTAAGTTTCCATGTTGTGTGTATGAGTGAGAGCATGCTTATGTGCCTGTCTGCAAGCATGTGCCAGTGTGTGTATGTGAGCATGTGTGTGAATGTTTGTATATGTTCTGACTACCGTTTAATGAAAACTATGTTTGAGATGTTGTAAGTGTATTCCAGCAAAATGACCTTTTGTTTGATAGCCGCTCCACTTTATAAATTTAAAAGCCACCAGTTCAGACAGATGATTGCTATTTCCATAGGTATCTAAATATTCAACAAAAACACTGAAAATAGTGAGTCCCGGGTAACACAGGATCATCAATGTCAGGATTCATTTGTTAGTCCTTAATCTCACTCTAAGAAATCGAGGTGGGGGAGTCCCAGGGCAGTCAAATGGTACTCGCCCTAATTGTATCTACTGGGCTGTTTCACCTCTGGTGTTTTAGAGGCCTGTACTGTGGCCCCCAAATTTAGGAACCCAGAATGCCTTTTAGAACTTGAATCTCATTGTAGCAAGACAGAGCAGTCCATTGCTTACTCAGAGGAAAAACTGCGGTTTAGAGAATCAAAGCCCAGCAACACAACAAAAACACTTTTTCTTTTGAAAATATAAAGTCAATTTTTTTTAACACAAAGTAAATACTGCCCACAAATTACTAAACATATAGCGACCGTTTGGTGCAAGTGTCTATGGGGACACCTTCTAAAGGACCTCATAACTTACAGAGGGTATAAAAAACACAGAAATGTCACACAGGTCACGTAATCCCCTAAATGTACCATAGACCCCTTATGCTGGAGGAATCTAACAGTTTGAGCACCAACAGGTTTAATTCCTAAAAACACAATACCAAGCAGGTGCCTAATACAAACATGAGGTAGTGCACTAATATGTCAGGGCAAAATGGCTTAGTCAGGGTATCACCACAAAATACCAAAGTAGAACATATGCTCTCAATCTCAAAGAATCATTTCAGTCATAGAAAAAAATATCAAAGTAATATTGCTATGAAAGGTCCTAATTTATAGTTTGACAGACAAGGAATATCACCACAAACTTCACAATCTGGCAGTGTGCCCACTCCATTTAGAGTCCAGCAGACCCTCGCGTGTCACCGGCAGTGCCCCCGCTGCCCCTGCTGTCAAAAACCTTGGAAAAGAGGGCAGAGGGCCGGGGCTATTAGTGTAAGTACATCAAACCATTCTGGGGTACTGTTTTTCTGTTCTGGACCACCAAGGAAAGCCTGTGGATCCTCAACAGAATGTTTTTTAAATGATAATTTTCAGTGAAACCCCACAGTGTCAGGACCATTAGTTGTGTGTTTTACAAGTACAGGCTAACACTTTGGGACATTGTTTTAAAAAACAAGATAGTTTGTGAGCGGTTTCATGAAACAAAACAGCCACTCTTCAGACTTTGAATGTCAGGAGGAGCTGCTGCTGTGTCATGTTTGAAGTTAATTGCAAATTGCAAAAAGCCTCTCTCAAAAGCTGTTAGACCTGGCATCCTTGGCGTGGTTTCCCCTGACTTTTTGCCTCTACCTCCTGAGTTTTTGATGCTGTACTGGATTTCGTTTTTACTGGCTTAGATGCTTTGGGTATTTTGCCACTGCTGATCAGTGTCAAAGTGCAAGTGCTCCCTGGGTATAATTGATATTGTGATTGGTTCTCCCTGATTGGCATATTTGCTTTACCAGTAGGTCCCTAATAAAGGGCATTGAGTGTGCCAGGGCTGGTGAATTAAATGCTAGTAGTGAGCTTGCAGCACTGATTGTGCCACCCACATGAGTAGCCCTGAAAAGAGGTCTCAGGCCTGCCACAGCAGTGCATGTGCGCAGTTTGTTAACTGCCATGTCGACTTGGCAAGGGCACCCGCTTGCCAAGCCCTACCCTTCCCTTTTCTTATACATAAGACACCCCTATGGTAGGCCCAAGGTACCCCCCTGGGCAGGGTGCAGTGTGTGTGAAAGGTAGGACATGTACTGGTGTGTGTAATATGTCCTGATAGTGAAATACTGCCAATTTCGTTTTTCACTATTGAAAGGCTATCTTGCCCCATAGGACAGAATGGGGAATACTTTGTAACATTTTACAAGCATATCTTCCCATAGGGATAAGATCGAAAAATGGAGTTTGGCATCCCTGAACTCAGGATTTAATAACACAACTTTTTGTAAAGATGGTTTTTAAATTGTGTGTTTGAAAATACCACTTTTAGAAAGTGGCTATTTTCTTGTTCAACCATCCTGTGTGCCTCTGCATGTTTGTGGATTGACTGTCTGGCTTTGGAGTGACATGGACTGGGGAGGTGCAGTGGCTCCAGGGGTCTGGATGAGTCAGCACTAGGCTGAATAGGCCTTACTGCATTTGGAGTGGTGGGAGGAATACCACCTGTACCTGAACAGGGCTGTGCCTGCCTTCCACAATGCTGGCTCTGCCCCCCTGTGGTGTGTCTGGAGCCAAGGCTCACACTGACAATGGATGCTGTTGTGCACTTGTAGAGTGCCCCCCAGAACTGGTTTGAACTGTGCTCAGAGTCCCTTGCAGAAAGAGAACAAAGACATTTTGGAGTATAAGTATCAGACCCAAAACGCCAGACTTTAGATCATTCCTGGAATTCAAGAGGAACCTTTTGCCAAGGAGAAGAGCTGGAGAGACTGAGGAGAAGTACTGCCCTTGCTGTGTGTCTGGGGTTGGCCTGCAGTCGCTGTTTCTGCCAAGGAAAGGAGAAGGACTTTGCTGTGTGCTGTGTCCCTTGCTTGAAGGAGATCTCCAAGGGCCTGAAGTGAGCTGGCCTCCTGTTCTAAAGTCTCAGGGACACAAAGACTTCACCCCCAGCTCCCCTGAACTGTGCTGCTGTGAGTTCTAGCCTGCCAAGAGCTGACTGTGCCAGTGTTGGGCCTCTGGAGGTTGTTGCTGCTATTTGGGAACTAGAAGAAAGAAGAAACGTGAAGAACTGCTAAAATCGACGCATCGAGGGATCGCGGCTGAAGAGGACGGACGCAGCACCGCTCGAGGCCACTGCATCGATCGCCGACGCATTCCGGATTTCCACGCATCGTACCTGTGCGGCACGCTTTCCCAACGCATCACCTGTGAGCCGTAACCGTAACGAAGAATCGGCGCATCACTACCCATACAGACCGGATTCGATGCAACTCGTCCTCTGAGTGTTGCAGAACTGTCGCATCGCCTCCCCAAGGTCTCAGGAGTGTCGCATCTCTTTGTTTTCCGACTCTGCGGCTATTTGGCTTTTGGAACTTTGACGCATCTACAGGTACTTTGGTGAAAAGTCGCGCATCCATAGTTTTCTATGGTACAAGTTCTTGAAACCTTTTTAAAGTCATATTTTTAACTGGTTATGTTGGATTTCTGTCATTTTGGTCTTGTTTAGTTTAGATAAAGATACTTTATTTTTCTAAACTGGTGTTTTCACTGTGTTACTGTGAGTGTTGGTACAAATACTTTACACATTGCCTTTGGGATAAGCCTGTCTGCTCGTGCCAAGCTACCAAGGGGGTGAGCAGGGGTTATCTAAAGTGTGTATCCCCTTTACCCTGACTAGAAGTAAGGGTCCCTATTTGGACAAAGGTACCTACCTCTGCCAACTAGAGACCCCCATTTCTAACATTGGTGGTCAGCGGTGAGGATTTTCACCTGTATTTGTACTTGACCCACAGTGATAGGTGTACATCACTAGTTTAGTGCAGACCACTACGCAACCACATACTGTGTTTTGTTTTTGGTTCTATTTTTGAGTGACCCTTAAAGTATCCACGCATCATGTCTCAGAAGGGTAAACCAGCAAGTGAGATGGCAGAATTGGAGTTTGATATTGAGGTTTTGCATACCTACAGAGGAGATCAGCTCAAGCAATTTTGCAAAAATGTTGTTTGTCCCATCAAGAGCAGCTCCAGGAAGGAGGAGCTGCAGAAGGCCTTAAGGGCCTGGTGGGAGGCCAGAGAGGCTGGGGCGACAGGTGATGCAGAGGTGGATGAGGATGCACAAGGGAATGGTTTCAGGTCACAGGATCTGCCTGTGTCAAGAGCAGCCTCCAGGGCTGGCAGCTACCATTCCGCTAGGAGCTTTTCCCCAGAGGAGCTGGAGGAAAACCAAAGGGTCAGAGATCATGAAGTTCAGCTCTTAAGCTTAAAGATGAAGCAATTAGAAATGGAGAACCAAAAGGCTGCCATAGAGAGTGAGAAGATGGCAGAGGAGAGAAAGAGCGCTCTCGCTCTGGAGGAAATGAAATTGTTTTTGGCTCATGAGTTGAGCATGAGGGAACTGGACATTAAGGTCAAGCAAGTGGAGTCCAGTTCAAATGGTGGCAGCGCACAGCCAGTGCAAGGGAGTAAGGTTCACATACCCAGGGACCTACTGCAGAATTACCAGAGGGGTAATGATATTTAAGCATGGTTTACGGCATATGAGTTAGCCTTGAGAATGAATGAAGTGCCTGAGAAGAATTGGCGGGCGGGCCTGTGGAAACACTTTGAGGCCACTGGGAGGGACACCCTGACACCTTTGGAGAAGGCGGGTAACCTGACCTATCCCCACATGAAGGAAGCTTTATGCCTCATGTATGGTCTCACACCTGAGCAGTACAGGGAAAAGTTCAGGAACTTCAAGAAGCTTGATTCTCATACTTGGGTTGAATGTGTGAACATGTATAACCGTGCACTGGATGGTTGGATAAAGGGAAGCAAGGTAACTGATTACAAGGGGTTGTACAACTTGATTGGTTGTGAGCACTTGAGTAGTCTGTGTGTTCCAGAGCAGCGCCAGCATTTATTGGATAGTAAGCTAACTGATACCAGGGAGCTTGCTAAGGAGGCGGACCGCTGGACTAGCACCAGTGTCCACAAAGGGATTGTGGGTAACCCAGCCAAGGGTGGGCAGGGTCCCCAGCAGAAGAGTGGGGGGGACAAGGGTAACCAAAAGGAGTTCTCTAAAGGGCCCCAAAACAGTTCCCAGGGTAAGGAGACCCAGCCCCCCAAGCCTAAGGTGTCCTCGCCCCCTAAGGGCAGACACGACAACCGGGGTCCCCCCACGTGTTACTCATGTAATCAGGTGGGCCACTTTGCAAGAGATCCCAAGTGCCCCAGCGCACCCTCAGCCCCCACTGGTGCTCCGTCACCGGGATTAGTGAGTGTATACAAATGTGATTTGTATGCTATTGGTACTTTTTCACCCTCATTAAATGTTAAATAGGTGCTTGTGTATACAAATGTGATTTGTATGCTATTGGTACTTTTTCACCCTCATTAAATGTTAAATAGGTGCTTGTGTATACAAATGTGATTTGTATGCTATTGGTACTTTTTCACCCTCATTAAATGTTAAATAGGTGAATCCGCATTGACCCGAAATTATTCGGATCACCAAATTGCGTTGACTTACGCGTGTTTGTAAGTGATTTGTTGCTAACATGTTAGCTTGGAGTGAACGCAAGATTTCTGTGTGTTCCTGTGTCCAATTTTTGATTGAAAAATCAGGTTTGATTAATGCGTAGAGAGGTTTAACCATTTCTGCGTAATTTAGAATGTAAGTTCTTCCAAAATTTAGGAAACCCAAGATAGATTGTAAGTTTTTCAGCGTTTTTGGAGGTTGGAGCAGCGCACACCTTTCTAAAAAGTTGGCTGCCAAGCTCTTTCCTTCACTTGAAAGCTCATATCCTAGGAAAAGGACATTGAGATGGGCAATTCTGGATTTTTTAAAGTTGAACTTATAGGCCTCAGAGGCGAAGCCCAATATAATGGTGCTCACCCTGTTCAAGTGCCTATCCAGGTCATCGTCTGTCAGATAGATGTCATCGACATATGACAAAGCCTCATTATCATAAATTTGTAGTAACTCCGTTACCCTCGCTGAGAATAACCCTGGGCTGTTCTTGAACCCTTGTGGGAGTCGACAAAATTGATGCGGGTCCCCATTATTGAGAAAGCTGTTAAGTACCTGCTTTCAGGTGCTATATTTTGACAAAAGAAACCATTTGAGATGTCCAATATGGTTTTATATTTTTCTACGTACAATGTTATTCATTAATGCTGTACTATGTGTATTTTGCACTGCAAATGTTTTAGAACAAGTGTTTAAGTGTCTGTAATCCAAAACTAGACGATATGTATTGTCTGGTTTGGAGACAGGAAACAAAGGATTGTTCATTGAAGAGGTGCACGTTTCAACCACCCCTCGGTATTCAAGTTGATCTAATATCTCCCTGACCTGTTTTTTAGCTTCTTGCTTTATTGGGTACAGCCTTTGTGCAGTAGGTTCATTTTTTAGATGTATTTTATGGTGAGGTGAGTCCTCATCCCATCCTACATGATTTTTGTATTAATGCTGGGGCCTGGGCAACTGCCCATTTCCTGGCATAAGTATATTTTAGATGAATTGGAATATGGTTGGAGAAGGCAGGCATAATAATGTCCTCACCATGTGGGCACTCCCTGACAAATTGTGGTGGCCAGTCTTTTTCTGCTAGAAGTATATCATAACCCCTTGAAAGTTTTTCCCAAAGAGTGTTTTCACCTTTCTCGGTATGTCTCCCTCCATTCGGAGTGTTATTTCAAATAACCTTTGTGGAGTACTAACCCTGGTGTCTACAGTCTCAACTGTAATGTACTCATTCAAGTCCACTATCTCCAGAAGTTCCTTCAGGTTCTGGCTAGCTATTGTGACTTCTGCCGCACTGTCCAGCATTGTCTGAGCCCATTATCCATTCTTGAGTTGTCTTCTCAGTATCCTCGGCATGTCTAATCTTCAGACCTGCTACCTTCTTTTTTGAGAATTGAGGTTTTGATTTATTTTTCGGAACGTGTTTGTCGTCTTTCGATTTCACGTGTTCTTCTTTATGTTCTGACCGTCCTCTTCTTTCCGATGTCTGTGACAATATCTGAAAGGTACGAGAGGAACGTGTATCAGTATCTTGATACCTGTCATGCTTTTTTAAATTATCCCTATTCCTGAGGTTATACCTCTTTTCAGAGGGCTCCTTTTGACATCAATTCCTGCCTCTAACCAAACCAATGTGGAAGGCAATTTGTCTTTACATAATTTCCTGCCTCTAACTTATAAAAAGGGTATATGATTCCTAGATTCCATCATTGTGTTCTTTGTTCCTGACTTTCTCTTAGGATTTATCTGGATTGTGTCAGTCCTGTTTCCCACCCCTCTTATCCTTCCGTTAGGTTCTCACTTGTGCCTTCAGTCTCTACTCATCTTCTCTTGTGGGAGTTCCTGCTGAGTTTGCCTGCACATCTTCTGTCTGCTTCCTCTCATGCCGAGCACATAAGAAGAGCCCTGAAGCCTCACCGCTGTCTTGGAGGTTTTTGCTCTGGGGATTTTTTCCAACTATTTGGGGTTCATTCCAAAAGGCACCTTCTGCCTTGCCACTACCTGGTGTCAGTGATGATGTGGCTTCTGGAAGGGGTCTCCTCTACCTCTGGCAAACGAAAACTATGAAGACCTGGACACCCAGACATTTGTTAGGCAAGAGCCCTTTTACTTTCTTCTTTTTTTCGTGGCGTGTCAATTACAAATTTTGATCTGTCTGTACCAATTTTCAACAGATAAGAAGGTATTCTTTGTCAATTTTATATTAGGATGCTCTTTCATTGGTGATTCCCAAGAGAAAATTACTGCCTTAATAGTTATGTTGCCTATCTAGTACAATTTCGAGCACACTTTGGATGGTGGCAAAAATAAATGACAAAGTAAAAATAACATTTGAGCCTACTATCTGGAAGCAGGGCAGGAGGTATTGTTTACCTCAAACCCATTTCCGCTGGGATCCTTTCAGTGAAGGAAAGGCTGGCAGTCATCAAGGAGTGTCAGCACAGTGTGAGCACAAAAGACCTGCTATGGGGCACGTCAGCAGCAAACTGCAATTTCCAGAAGAGTGCAAACATTGTGAGGAAGATTTACAAGAAAGTGCTGCAGCGCAGCTCCCCAAGCCCTTTGGCTGCGCCACTCTGCGGCAGTTTCAGAGCACAGGAATGCGACATATTTACAATGATATGTCGCATTCCTTTGCTCTCCCCTGCGCTGTCGCACAAACCGCTGCCATGCGCCGGCGCAGGCACCCTTGCACCATGGGGAGATTGTTTTTGTGCAGGAAGGGGCACATTCCTGCATGAAAACAATCACTACAGGCATTTTCCTCTTTCAATGCGTGCTGTAGAATGCAGTACGCATTGAAAGAGGAAAAAACTAGGAGAAATTAAAACATTTCTCCTCGTTGCGCCTCACTACGCCACCCCTAGGGTGGCGAAGCATACTGACGCATTTCCAGGTTTACGATTCCTCGTAAATCTGGAAATGTGTCTGGTTCCATGGGTGTTGCGTGGGAACACCCACAGCAACACCCATGGAACGCCCCTTTCACGCAAAGTGCAGCGTGTAAAGGGGCCGTATTTACAAGGACAGGAAAAGCCACGCAGGGTGGCTTTTCCTGTCCTTGTAAATATGGGGCAGAGAAATGCGCTGCCAGTGCGGTCACAAAAAGTGACGCACTGGCAGCGCAACGGGCTTGTAAATCTGCCCCTCAGGTTTTTTAGTGAGACAACAGCGAACTTGTGTTATCAGGTGTAAACACTCCTGCGGTTCACAGATCTTTTGCTAGGTGATTGTGCAACAATCTTGCTGAAGCAATGGTCTTGCTAAATGGATCACATTTCCCTTTCAACGATCTCCTGTTTTCTAAACAGTTGCTTTATGGACAATGGGGCTACAGAGAAGTATCCTAGAAGTCTTTATGTTGATGGAACAAGCTTTGGAGTCGTCCTAGTTCATTTATTTCCTGTCCTCTCATCCTTCCTTCAGGGTCTCCCTTGTCTCTTAAGAATTCTTAAGAGTGGTATTGTATATTCTACTAAGAGTTACTTGAGAAGAAACAGGAAGGATTCCTAAAGCGGACTATAATACATATATTGCATATATTGGTACAATTATGGGCCAGATATGCTGAAAGAGTTTGCGATCATAAACCGTGCGATTTGCAAATTCACTCGATTAGTGACAGTAAAGTTGCTTTTCAAATGTACAAAACCCATTTTAAGAGTCAGAAACGTTTTTCTGACTCATGAGTTAGTTTTGCAAAATCGCAGCTGGAACGGGGCGCGGGACGGGAATTCCTTCCAAATTGTGACTCAGTAAATAATGTGTCAGTGACTTGTGACTGACACAGTCACAGGTAGTCAGGTAGTGTGAGTTTACCCAGTGCCTAGAAAAAGTGCAACTTAGGCAAAGTGTAGGCGCTGAAAGAAACAACCTAAAGGTAAAGAGTTATGGACTACAAAGCTGATCTCTACATATACGTACATACACTACTGGTTCTTTCAAGCACCCCCTGGGGACTGGTGTTAGCTTCAGGGTACAGGGCTTCTTGCTTTAGGATCAGTGGGCCTTGGGGGGATGTGGGGGGGGTTTAGGGCTCAGTGGTCTTGGTCTGTGATGTCCTAGCGCGAGGACACTCCGTTGGAGTAACCAGGCGCTTTATAAGCTTAATAATAATAATAATACTCGCCTGATTATCCTGGTATTCAATCCTATTAAGCCTTACATCAAAAGAGTCCAGATCCACTTACTACCTGTGTTTCCAACTCAGGTATAGGAGGGTGTTTATTAACAAATATACGTAAATATCTATAAGAAAAATGCATACATCCAATAAAACAGCCTCAATCACATAGACAGACATCTCTCCTTCCATGTTTTTGTTAAATAATAGGTAGGCCCCATCATTGCAGAGTTACAGAATCCTATAAAATAATTCAACATTTCTCAGAATGGAAACTGCTTCGTTTTCTCAGAATTTGCCTCTGAGAGATGAAGTCTTTCCTCTCTGGATTTCTGTCTGACAGGTTGTTAGCAGTTAGCACATATGTTTTGTCAATTGTCAACATTTGCAATACTCGAAGGACACAAAGCTTTCAACTCATTTTTGTAGCTCCTACGAGACTTATTAATCCCAACGCTAGATATTCATTAGATATTGCTTCGATGGGGTATATATGATCTGATTTCCGAGTGCACCCTTGCAGGTAGGCGGAAGAGAGGAGGCAGCCTAGGAGAAAGTAACATATGCATGACATTGAAAGTGAAAGCCATATCTGTGCTTGTACCAACCAGCCATGCCGGCCTGAAATGGGCGTCGGCAAACACACTGCGCATAGTGAATGAATGAGAAGTGTGGTGGAGGCATGAAGTCAGATAAGACCTATGCTCCAGGTGACTGTCTGCATTATGCACTCTATGATTGTTTTCCATACACCCTACACCAGGGTTTGTACAGTAACCAACAGCGCTGTAAATATTGTAACAGCTCTTCATTAGCAGACACCCGGTGCAATAAAAGAAAAGGAGCAGAAGGCAAAACCATCAACCGGTGCAGTAAAAGAAAAGGAGCAGAAGGCAAAACCATCAACCGGTGCAGTAAAAGAAAAGGAGCAGAAGGTAAAACCAACAACCGGTGCAGTTAAAGAAAACGAGCAGAAGGTAAAACCATCAACTGGTGCAGTAAAAGAAAACGAGCAGAAGGTAAAACCATCAATTGGTGCAGTAAAAGAAAAGGAGCAGAAGGCAAAACCATCAACCGGTGCAGTAAAAGAAAAGGAGCAGAAGGCAAAACCATCAACCGGTGCAGTAAAGAAAACGAGCAGAAGGTAAAACCATCAATTGGTGCAGTAAAAGAAAAGGAGCAGAAGGCAAAACCATCAACCGGTGCAGTAAAAGAAAAGGAGCAGAAGGCAAAACCATCAACCGGTGCAGTAAAAGAAAACGAGCAGAAGGTAAAACCATCAACTGGTGCAGTAAAAGAAAACGAGCAGAAGGTACGCTAAGAGGTGTATAACATATGTGTTTATAATCATCTGTGTAATATGGCTGAATAGAGATGCACCAACTCCCCCTTAATCCACCAGAAAGTACAGCGCAGGCAGAGGCATATTGGTACTATGCTGTGTATTTTCCTACAGACAGAACCAGAGGACCACAAAACATATAGGACCAGATTTACAAAGGTTTGCATTGGGATTGCATGGCATTTTTTGAGGATGTACTAAGCAACGCAAGTGGCTATTTGCGTTGCCTTGTTGGAAAAAAAAAAAAATACTACATAGCTCGTTGCGCTGCCTTGTATTGCTTATTCAGGGTAATTTTCCATGGGTGGTGCATGGGCATTCCCATGCATCCACCAATTGGTTTTGGCACAAATCCATATCTACCAGCACTAGTAGACATGGATAGACGTGAATATCGTGCTTCTCACTTAGGCTGGCATAACAAGGAGAAATATCTTAATTTTTTTCCTCTTTGCCTATAATCTTCATTAGGCAGCACACATAGAAAGAGGAAATAGCCTCAAAAGATAGTATTTGTGCAGGAAGGTGGTCCTTCCTGCACAAAAACTATTGTGACTACAATGCAGATGCTCTAGCACTATGACTCAATGGTACCAGTGTTGGCGCAAAACAGCTCAAAGTGTGCCAGTGCATGGAGAGAGGAGAATTGTGTTATTTCTTTGAACATAAGGCACAGTTCTACTCTCTCCAGGTGATATAACACAGCACAGCAACTTTGCTTGCTGCACTGCGTTGCACCACTTCTAGCCCCTCATTGGAAGTACAAGTTTGCATTTGAACATTTGAACAACACCTAATAAGTGGACCTCTTAGAGCATAAGTAGTCTCCAAAACATGACAATTATGCAGTTAGGTTACAAGTTAACATTCGTGTAAAAAGGCTGGTCATGATTCAGCCTTGGGATGCAACAATGCAGATCGTAGGTCAATAACGGCCCGTGTTGATCACAACAGAGAGTGGATTATGTTTATGCCACAATCACCAGTGACCTCACAGACTTTGCTGCAGTAGAGCATTGCCCACGTCTCATTACCATGTTACGTAAAGTTCACTGGTAATGTCAACAGGGGCTAGTGCAAAGGTAATTAGTGTCTTAATCAGATCATCTCTGGTAACTGGGCACTGATAGACCCAACCCCTACAACTTTATTAGAATGCTGTTTTAAAATGGTGCTTTAAAATTTACAAAGATATTCAAGAAGATCAAGTGGCCTATGCTAGGCTTTGCTATCAGCAGAAATGTATCCGCAAACATGGAAATGTTATGCTACATTATGCTTTTCACACTGTATTGCAGTTGCTACACTTATCGCCTTTTAGAGTACGTGCCAGACGATGCCTCAAGAAAATATTATTAGAAAGGTTGCTTTTTGAGCCAGGACATATGCCCTCATTTATTATTATTATTATTATGCATATTTTGTAGCGGGCATGGCTACCTACCAAAGGTTTCCCATTGCTTAGCTGATACGGTAATGGGGGTCACTCCAACATGAGGTCACTGAAAAGAGAAATTTAAGAAGCGTTTGAAGATGGAAATAACCAGGTTCTTAAGAGTTACCTGAACACCTTCAATGAATCACATTTTTTCACTTATGTAGGCAGATTATTTCAGAGTCTTTGTCAAGGTAAAAAAATGCACTCCTCCTTGGCGGAATTTTTTGATTTTAGAAGTTATGGGTAGGCTCAATTGGCCGGAGCGTAACGAGCGAGTGGGGGCGTACTGAGATACCAACAATCTCAGGTAGAGTGGACCTGTATTTGCTAGGCATTTGTGCATATACACAATGCTTTGAATTACATGTGCTGCTCAATGGGTAGCCAGTGAAAAGCCTTTAACAAACTGGCTGTAGAAGAAATCCTGGGGGGGGGGGTGTGCATAACAAAAGGCGCTGCAGCATTTTCAATGATCTGGAGGTGCCTAAGAAGGTATTTTGCTACTCCTGAATACAGGACATTTCCGTTGTCCAGCCTAGAAATAACTAGGACCTGGACAACGGTTCTCTGAGCAGAAGGTGGGAGATAGTACATTATCTTTTGTAGCCACTTCAGTATGCCAAAGCAGGTCGCTGCCACCCTGCTAATCTGCTGTCTCATAGTGAGTTTGTTGTCCAGCAGAACACCCAAGTTCTTTACACCTGACACTGGGCTAAGGGGAGTTCTCAGGCTTGCTGGCCATGGGTGGGAACCTCAGGGGATAGAAGGGTTACCCAGAAGCAAGACGTCTATCTTATCTCCATTCAACTGTAAAAGGTCCAAGAAGAAACTTGGGTGGGACAGGAGTGCAAAACCATCGCATTCTGGTTATCCTTGGATAACAGCGATACCACAATTTGTGTATCGTTAGTATAGGAAAAGAGTGTAAGGCCACAGTCCTCTCACTATCTCCGCCAATGATCAAACATTTAATGTTAGAAATCAGCAGTCTCCCCAGGATCTCCCGTAGGTGTCCCAGGGGTGGAGGTTTTTATAGGCCCTGGGGATTGAGAAATTGCACAGTTCACTTCCCCCATTGTAGATGCCTAGCCCTAGGCTGTGGAGTGAGGATCTACACTATACGTTTGCATATTCAGGACCCACAAGGTCTCCACCAGGTGTCCCAGTGGTGGGAGTCATGTATCTATAAGCAGGGCTCTTCTAAAATAGGTTTTACATGCCCTGATGATGAAGAAATGCACATTGCAGATAACATTGCAATAATTTATGAATGCATATATATTGCTAGGAATTAAATCAAATTATCATTCAAGGACTTAGGAGAATGGTATTGATAAATCCAACAATATGCCATTGTTGAATGTATCCTTAAATATGCAGAAAATAAGTTATATGACTTTCTTGTCAGTAAGTCGATATTCAGTCTTCCTGCACTGTTCCCTGATTGGTCAGAGTTAGCAAGCTTAGCCATGCTGCTTTGATGAAGTGATAAGTGGCTCACCAGGGGAGAGGCTATCTCTTGGAGAGAGCTCTGCTACACAAGAATGCCTGAGCAAGGGGGAGGGGTCGTAAAGGATGAAGCTTCAAAGGATGAATAGGACAGGCAGGGAATGCCAGGTCACACTACCCCCATCTCCTCTGACCCAGCCAGATAGCAGGCTTAAGGTAGGAATATGCAGATGTTAGGGGGTGGAGAGCTATGCAAATGAGCCATACTGGAGTTTGGTTTAACTAGTTCTTACTCCGCTGCTAAGATTTCAGCCATACTGAATTTTGGTGGAATAGTGCTTTCTGGGATAAGATTTTGTCACACATTGGAGGATGTAGTCATGCTCCGGGGTGTTGCCTTGCACCTCATTGGACAGGAGTGCTCTCCGGCTTGACCCCAGAGAGCACTGAATAAATATGTCAGAGGAAGAGAGCCTCTCTGACCTGCTGCTTGAAGAAGAAATATTGCCAAGCTGACACTTGATTTGCACCATCAGGCCCTGCATTCTTACTGACTCCACCTGCTGCATTATCTGAAACTACAGCCCTGTGAAAGTACCTTGCTTCAGGATTAAAGAGTGGACTCCCTGCAAGCTACTGGTTAACAGAGCTCACCTGGACCCTCAGCAACAATAATCCCCTGCCTGGAGTACGTCCAGGGTATTTGTAAGGGTTCTGTCCAGGTGCATTGTGGGAATTATGGTCCCAAACTTTCAAGGACCAGCTTGGAGCTTCCAGACCATTGGATTGTGTTTTGGACACTTTGAACCCTCAAGATGAACTCCAGGAAGACGTTTGGAAAAAAGCTCCTTGAGGAGACCGACTCAACCGCGAGAGCCAAACCGGCCACCTTCAACTGCGAGCTGGCCTGACCTGCTGGTTTGTCCCGCTGAGAAGCTCTGAAGGTTCGAATTCCAGAGTTTGACCAGGAGCTCCCTGGAAAGCAAGCTGGCGAACCCTCACCGAATCTGGGCAGGTGAAGAGCATTGCCAGACCCCGGCAGAAAAAGCTCCAGAAAAGTTTCTAAGTCTGAAGGTAAAATTCTGACGATGCCTACCACGAGGGGTATCCGAGTAGGGCTCCATTGCAGTCGGGCTGAAACTTTGACTTTGTCCCGGTCAAGCGTGACCAGATGTCCCAGAGTTAGGCTTTAAAGTGCTATAAAGTGTTTATTCTTTAAAAATTAATATATCTGATTCCCTACATTGGATTTTTGTCATTTTGGTTGGTGTCATTTCAAAGATAACAATATTTCCTATTTTTATAAATTGGTGTATGGTTTTATTGTGTGTTGTGTCTTAATTGTTTACAGACTTGTTGTTTTAAAATGCTTTCAAATACCTTTCTCCTAAGGTAAGCCTGCCTGCTCGCAGCCAAACTACCCAGGTTTGAGCATGGGAATAATTTACTGAGACCTGTACCGTGCCCAAGACTGTGTTAGTGGCCTTATTGACAGTGGTAGATGCATATCTACCACTACTAATAACACACTTTCCAACATATAGATTGAACAGCAGAGGACTCGAAGTGGGTCCCTGAGGCACACCAGAAGTTAAACGATGTGGTTTCGACCTATGTTGATTAGTATGTATCTAAAAGGTGCCATTGTGCAGGAAGGATTTTAACCAGGATAAGGCAATATTTTGTTTTCCCATTCCTTCTAGTCTTTGTATGAGCATAGCATGATTCACAGTATCAAATGCTGCTCTGAGATCTAAGAAAATCATAACACCAAGAAGCGCTGATTAAGTGCTATGACCTGCACGAAACCAGACTGTGATGGATGTAGTAAGCCGTTGATTTCTATGTTCCTAGTAAGTTGTAGATGTACATGTTTCTCTAACACTTTAGTTAGCATCGGTAACAACAATATAGGTCTATAATTCGCCCAAGTAAGAGGGTCCAGATTAGGTTTGTTTAGTAGCAGAGTAATCAAGGCTGTTTTCCAAATTTTGGGGACCACACTCTCCATCAAAGATCGATTTCACAATTGTGTATTCTGCTCTATAACAGAGTGGGAGAGTTTTCGCAAAACATCTGGGGTGCAGGGATCCAGCGGAAATCCTGATTTAATGGATGCCAAAATCGTCCTCAACATCACACTGTTTACTTTAGGGAGATTTGGTGAAAAACTGACTTCATCAGTAGTGGAGAAGGTGGCCTAGATATCTGCTACGTTTTTAGTAAAAAATTCTGCATTGTGTTTGAGAGAAGGGGGTAACAGGTACAATGTTGGATGGATCAGAAAGGGCTTTCACAACCTAAAACAGAGCCTTAGGACAGTTCTGAGCTGTTATAATTTTACTTGCTAAAAAGTTGGCTTTAGCTGTGTGGCAAGCTTTTTGGTAGGAGTGTAATGTGTTTTTGTAGGTTACCTTATCTTTCTTATCATATGTTTTATGCAACATTCTCTCCAGATGTTTGCAATATTTCTTTTGTTTGTATAAAGAGTTGTTGTACCGGGGAGCCGGGGCAAGGTTCTGTGGTGCTTTTTAATGGACACAGGTGCTAAAGTGTCCAAAGAGGAGCTTTGGACACTTAGGGGCCGATTCCAATCTCGGCCGGTAGGGCTCCGAATCGGATTCGGCTTAACCGGATCCGATTCGGAGCCCTATTTCCCGACCGATCCGTACGCGCATCCGGACGAGCGAGTACGATGAGAAATCGCCGACCGACTCGTTCGTGCGTCCCAACCGCTCCGACCGACTCGTTCCCGGGTTGAACCGCACCGACCGACTCGCTCGGACACGACTCGCACCGCGCAATGGAGACGTTCCCGGCCGGGTAAGTACGATGCGCGCCGCGAGCAGTCCGACCGACACGCGCCGTCCGGCTCGAAAGAGCAGTTGGAGCCGTACTCGGGGGTCCGTGTCGGACCCCCTGTACGCGTAGCCGCAGAGTCGCACACAGGGGGACCCATGGGTCCCCCTACCTGTGCGTGTACGGCGCGAGTCGCTTCACCGCATACCCGCTGTAGGGGGCGCCCTTGTTCGCCTCGCACCCATTGAGTCAATGGGAGCCCGCGTACACGTTGTACGACCGGCTCCCATTGACTTCAATGGGAGTCCGACCGACTCGAGTACGATAGCATACAGACGCATCGTACTCGTTCGGTCGGGCTGCACGGGTCCGATTCGGTCGGAAATCTCTCCGGGTCCGGCTCGGTCGGAGAGATTTCCGGCCCGAATCGGAATTGGCCCCTTAGAAGTATCTAGAAGTATCTAGTTCCACTAAGTCACACCACTATGAGGGATTGGCTTCTAAAATAGCATTTCACTGAGAAAAATTCAAGTTTGCCCAGCCCCTACTAGAGGAGACTAAATGGGACTTGAGAATCTGCACACTTGAAACTATAGAAAATGACCAGGGAACAGCAAAATGGTCAGACCATAGCACCGGTATGTCTGTTGGTAAATACCGGGTCTAATACGTGCCCAGCTTTGTGAGTAGAGTACTTATTTATCAGCTGGATGTTCAAGGCCAGGAAGTCATCTATCAGTGACGTGGCTGTACTACAGGTTTTGTCATCCAGATGAATATTCAGGTCGCTAAGGATCGTGACATTTGCATATTTAAGAATATCTGGAGTGAGACAGTCAATGATATTGGTACATCAGTTGCCAACAGTACCGGGAGGGTGGTAGATAAGGGTGCCTAACATCGTACATGTTTTTGACAAGGAAATAGAGAAAAGTAGTGCCTCGCAGCCTGGGGCATTACGTTTTTTGATCTTAACTATTATCATTAACATGACACAACATTTACATAATTTACTTATTTTCCCATATCTTCATCTTTCGTGGGCAAGGTCGACCATTGTGTTATACTGACTGCTAGCTATCAATTTCGTGCTATGCACATTGACGACATTCAGGGGACGCCCCTTGTTACCCTGGGTGCTGTCCCCAGACCCTCGTTTTGCCCATTGCTACCATGGGTGCTCTCCTTGCGACCCTGGCTTGGCACTTGTTACCCCAGACTCTGCCCTAGGACCCTGTGGCTGCAGACGCTGCAGGAGTAGCCCTAAGAGTACAGGGAAAACAGGGCCAAGAGAGCTCGGTTTAGTGCAAACAGTGAATGGCAACAGTAACTTTCTGACCTGGATGTGCCTGATGAAGCAGTGTGAAAAAAACAAAAAAACACTTAGCAGGTTGTTGTTTCATATGAAGAGAGGAAACCACACTTTTACCTGGCACCAGTCAGATGAGTTTTAATGCAGTGTCTGCAACATTAAAATAATTATGATTTGAAAGGTAAAACCATCAGTCCCCTTCCTGTAGTTTAATCTCTGAAGTATTCGTGGCAGAGGACAGCATTGCACTTCTTCTCTGAGCTGGTAGGAAAGGTAAGTACTGCAGGGTATGGGTGCAGTGAGCATGTGTATTGAATGGCATAAGTAAAATGTGTTTCATCTGAGCAAAATCTCAAGCTATTATAATGGATTTCTGGGATTTTTATTTATTTGAAAAGGTTTATATAGCGGGAACAAGACAGGTCAGGGTATCAGAGCGCTGTACATTAAAGCAGGTAAAGGAGAACATCATAGACATATAAGTGGTTACTCCAAATGCCCATTGCAGAAATAATAGATATATATACGGTTACATCAGATGCACATTGCAGGGCAGATAAGTAAGGTCAATGCAGTGAAGTGGTTAGAGTTTGTTTGTACGGTTACAGGTCTATTGTCGCAGGTGGCTATTCAGGAGAAATCCTTTGTCTTCTTTTTTATATGCAGAGGTCGAGGGGTTTGTTCTGATTTTGGGAGGGAGAGTGTTCCATATACTCGGAGCAGGACCAGAGAATGCGCGGGTGTAGGTTCTCTTCTTTTTGAACTTTTGTGGTTTTAACAGTAGAGTGTTTGAGTTACTTAGGGCTGGATTCCCACCAGATAGTTCAAGTTCCGCAGCGGCCCGTGGTGGGAGTGCTGCCGGTCGGTGACGTGAGGCGGGGGAGGGGGAGGGGCAGGGTGGGGGGTAGTAAACTACGGAATACGGCCGAATAGAGGTAAGTAAACATATAAATAAATAAAACGAATTTCGTTGCGCGCGCTGCATCACCAAATGCGATGCAACGCGCGCAACGGAATTTGTTTTTATTTATTTATATGTTTACTTACCTCTATTCGGCCGTATTCTGTAGTTTACTACCCCCCACCCAGCCCCTCCCCCGCCCCACGTCACCGCCCAGCAGCACTCCCACCACGTGCCGCTACTGTTCAAGTTTATTTGACAATCAAATAGGAGTGTTCTGATGCAGCGCTTTGTGCGTCAAGCAGGCTATCTTGTACCTCATCCTTGCATCGAGAGAAAGCCAGTTGAGTTGGATTAGATCTGGTGTGATGTGATCATGTTTTCTTGATCCCGTGATGAGCCTAGCAGCAGAGTTCAGAGTGGCTCTTAAAGGGGCTAGTTTAGGTTTGGGTAGCCCCGCTAGGGTCACAATTCCATAGTCTAAATGAGAGATAGCTAAGGATTGGACTGCTAGTTGCATGTCCGCAGGCAGCAGGAACAGTTTGATTTTCCTTAAAGTTTGGAGTTGGTGATTGGTTCCTCTTGTTGTTGCACTGATGTGGTCATGCATAGTCAGGAATTTGTCCAAAGTTAGCCTAATGATTTGTGTATATAAAAATAAATCTGTTCCAAATTGAAAAATATTTGCAGAGCCATGTGCAGGTCTCAGTTCCGGAAAAAGGGAGTGCCACAAGTTAGGACTGAAGTGCCCGCAGAAAGCTCATTCGTGTGTCTGTGATGGCATAACATGCACTACCACAGATCAGGAATAAGGTGCAATAAGTAATCTTTTGAATCTAAGTTAAAAAAACTAATCACTGACAAAATATCGATGGACAAAATATCGTGTTCCCAAAATATCGGGACATAAATACTAATGTCAAAATTATCGACATCCTATCTACATAATGGTAAGTACTAAAATATCGAAAAAAATATATAGTTGTTAAAAATATCGAAGTTAAAAATATCATTTTTTTAAATGTATAAACAAATTGTAAAATAAATTAAATAATACATATAAGTAAAAAAAAATATTGAGAATTATTAAAAGATGTTAACAATTATAAGTAATAAATGTAATGTAAAAATAAATGAAACATACATATATAAAATTTAATATATATATTTACTTAATAATAATTACTAAATAATTACTATTTTAATAAATTATAAAATGTTAGAAATATATCAAAAATTATAAATACATATATATATATACATACACCTGTAACATAAAATATATATATATATATATATATATATATATATATATATATATATATATATATTATAAATTAAATTATTAAAATATTTATTCATTTTTAAAACTACATTTTGCACTACATTAACTGCAACAGTAGTGAAAGTGTGGGATAGCGGAGGGGTAAAAATTACTATTCCCACTCCAGCGAGTGCAACAGTAGGGAAAGTGTTGGATAACGGAAGGGAATAATTTACTATTCCCACTCCAGCGAGTGCAACAGTAGGGAAAGTGTTGAATAGCGGAGAGGAATAATTTACTATTCCCACTCCAATAAGTGCAACAATAGGGAAAGTGTTGGATAGCGGAGGGGTAAAAATTACTATTTCCACTCCAGCGAGTGCAACAGTAGGGAAAGTGTTGGATAGCGGAGGGGTAAATATTACTATTCCCACTCCAGCAAGTGCAACAGTAGGGAAATTGTTGGATAGCGGAGGGGAATAATTTACTACTCCCACTCCAATGAATGCAACAGTAGGGAAAGTGTTGGATAGCGGAGGGGTAAAAATCACTATTCCCACTCCAGCAAGTGCAACAGTAGGGAAAGTGTTTGATAGCGGAGGGGAATAATTTACTATTCCCACTCCAGCAAGTGCAACAGTAGGGAAGGTGTTGGATAGCGGAGGGGTAAAAATTACTATTCCCACACCAGCAAAAGCACCAGTAGGGAAAGTGTTGGCTAGCGGAAAGTATAAAACCAAAGATTACAGCTATTGAACCCAAAACCACAAACAAAATAAAAACAAAACAATTACCAAAAATATTTATAAATTAATAAATGAATATTAATGATCAACTATTGATTAATTTATTTAAACTAAATTACTTTCCACCCTCTACCTCAATAAACACCAAAACACACACCTAAAAATATTTACACAATTTCCATAACCAATTTTTTATTAATAAATTAATAACAATTAACAACAAATCATTAAATAATTAAAAAAGTTTCTTCCCAACATTCACAACTATAAACCCCACAACTCACACATCCAAATTATTCCACAATGATCATATTTTATTTTTAATTAATTAATTAGCAATAATTAACAAATAATTAATTAATTCAAATAATTTACCTACCACCATATTCCCCTATAAATAACACCACCAATGTTCTAAAACATGACACAATTACCATAATTAATTAATAATTAATTAATTAATTAATTAATAACAATTAACAAACAAAATAAAAACAATTATTAATAAATTAATTCACACAATAAACACTATAAAATAAAATTAAATAAATATTATATTAAAAATATTAAAAATGTATTACAATTAAATTACTTCCCACCCTACTCCCCTATCAACCCTCAATCCGCTCCTAAAAAAATGACACAATTAACACAATTACCAATTAATTAATAATAATTAACAACCAATTAATAAATTAGTAATAAAAAATTAATTACCACAATTAACAATAAAAAATATTAAATACATACATTTTGATTAATAAAAAATATTATTTAATTAAATTACTTCCCACCCTACTCCCCTATCAACCCACAACCCGCTCCTAAAAAAACATACACAATTAACACAATTACTAATTAATTAATAATAATTAACAACCAATGAATAAATAATTAATAATACATTTATTACCACAAATAACAATATAAAATATTAAATACATAAATATTAATTCATAAAAATAATTATCTAATTAATTATAATTAAATTACGTCCCACCCTATTCCCCTATAAACCCACAACCCGCTACAGAACTAAAACGCTAAATTTAATTAAAATAAAATTAATAACTTCTAAAAATTATTAATACATTTATTATAATTAAATTACTTCCCACCCTATTCCCCTATAAACCCACAACCCGCTACGGAACTAAAACGCAAAATTTACTTACAATAAAATTAATCACTTCTAAAAATGTAATATATATATTAAAAAACAAATGCAATACTTAGACAAAAAAATAGAACACATATATTTAAAATACATACTAAAATACATAACACTAATATAAACATCAATATTAATAACAACGATATTTTTACAAACAATATTACTGACTTCGATATTAAACAAAATGATATTTCTTACCTTAAAGTCGATATTCTGGTCCACGATATTCTTGCAATCGATATTCTGGCACTTCGATATTCACAACTCGATATTCTGTCTGTGCACCAACAAAAACGTAACTTTTCCTCTCCTTGAAGACAATATTACTTGGCAAATATGGCATTATAGTGTTAAATGAAAATTAAGACTGGAAGTAGGTGTCTTCATGAACCGTATTTTATCCCTACAGGCAAATTTGTAAGGTTGTGGGCTCCCAGTGATGCTACATGTCAGGACTGAAGTGTTTTGCCAGTGCTGTGTGTGACCCAGTACTAAGGGGCACATTACGATGGCGGGCGGACAAGGTCCGCCCGCCACCGTAGCGGTGAATGGGACCGTCCGCCATAGGAGCGGCGGACCCGCCGCGAGTATTAGGATGCCACCGCCACGGTGGCAGTGGCATCCCCTATTCCCAACATTGTGGCGGGCGGTGTTCACAGCACCGCCCGCCACAATGCTGGGAATGCACGTTGTGCATTCACATGCACAAGGTGACAGGCACCGCGCGGTGCCTGCCACCTTGTCCATGCCAATGCAGGGGGGTACCATAGGTACCCCCCATGTGCACCCCCCACCCCCCCAACATCAACACCGAAGCCCATATGCCTTTCCATGGCGGCATTACCGCCATGGAAAGGCTGCTCTCCGCCACCATCCTAATATGGATGGCGGTGTCTTGCAGACACCGCCACCATATTAGTGCCCTTTTCCGCCCGGTCACCTGTGGGAAAGGCGGAAAACCGGCGGACGGTCTTTCCGTCCGCCGGGCTCCCCCCCACCATCATAATGTGGCAGGGGGGAAATGGCATGCAGGCGGAGGGGAATGGCGGGCGGATCGTAATGACCCCCTAAATTTGGAGGTCTACATTTGGGTACATTGTCACAGCTGTGTTTACCCATGTAAGGCCTCCTATTTAGTTCTCAGGGCAGCCAGTGGTAGCTTGGTAAGTTATCTTGTTATTAGCTATTGTTTATTACTTGTGTCACGTGCCTTAGCTATTGGTGTACTAAACATTGACTGCAGGTATTGCTGGAGTAGTTGAGCATTTAAGTGTGTATTTAGGGCTATGTATTACAGATCTTTAGCACAACATGTAGCCAGCAAAACTATTCATAGGCACAAAAACAGAAGGTCCTACTGCCTTCTGAAATGTCTACTGTGTAGCTGAGGCAAGATGGTGACCCCCCCTTCGCATACAAATGTAACTTGACTTTGATTGCTCTAACCCTACGTGCATGCCTTAAGAGGCTGTGAAGGTTTTTTGGTATGATCTGGATTATTTGTGGCGTCCTTCGACCACGCTCTCCCTCTAATCTATGCTTCGCCCAGTGCCTACTTCACGTTCCGCGTTCTTGCCGCATCATTGCTGCCTGCAGCGCTGCTGCTCCATCCACGTCTACTGCCGCTATGCCTCCAAAGATCGCTAGAGGTGGGAAATCACGTGCTTCGGCTGACACTTCCGGGATGATGAAGGGAGGTCTTGGAACACAGCACAGCGGTGTCGGCATTCTGGAAGGTGCGGTGGAGAAATTGGACAAAACACATGGAGGTGAGCCTGGGGGGGAAGAAAAACATACCTTCACTATTTTTATCAGGGAAAGGCAAGAAATACCATCTGTCCCAAAGTGAGAGCACTGACCCGGATAGTGTCTCAATCTGTCAGGAAGGCGATCCTGTCAGGCAGGAGCACCTGTCTATAGGGTCCGATCAGCTCCATTCAAAAGCTGATGCTGCCCATTGGTTTAATGAGATACCAGATAAACAGGATATGACAGAAAAAAGTGGAGGTGGTTTAACTACAACGGGGCTGCTGGGGGGAATCATGGACGCGGCTCTGTACCTCTCTCAACCGGAACCGGGGAGGGTTCCCCCAATGGCCACACTGAGCCTAGTAGGGCAAGCAGTACGATACAATGAAGATCAGTATTGAGGAAACCTAAGGCGGTCAAAACTCCGGTGCTTGATGGACTGGGAGCAAATGGCACTTGCGGCAATCAGGTCTCAGTGATTCTGGGGACAATTTGTTTTCTCTGTCGGATCCTTCAGACTCATCAGGAGATGATGCCTTGTCTATCCTTGGGCCATGCTCTGGAGAAGAGTCACCTCGCATATGCTGGAGTGAAGCGAGCAGTACAAAACCTGCGGTAGAAGCTACCGTTAATTTGGAATCTGGTTGGACGACAGTGCGTAAGAGGCACGAGTTGTTTGAGGGAGTAGCACGGCCTGGCGACAGAGGTACACTACTTTGGGATTACTCATTTTCCGCAAGGCTTTTGGCTGATGCGGGGTCCGCATCTAAATATATGGAGGAGGCTCGGCCGTGATCTATCAAAGCATAATGGCACATAGAGAAGAGATGCGTACAGAGAGTCAAAGGACACAGGGAGCATGTCAAAAACTCCAGAACTCTATAAGGCGTATTACAAAATCCTGCTCAGAGTTTGCAGAAAGGATCAATGAAGCAGAGGACTGGATTTCAACTTTGGAAGATGAACTTGCAGCTCAGAATTCCATAACCGAGGCAATATGCTTACAAAAAGAAGATACGCAATGGTAATTAATGGATCTAGAGAATCGCTTGCGACGGAATAATCTCAGAGTCTTGGGTATTCCAGAGGGCGTTGAAAGACAGGATGTTTGGAAATTTATTGTTGATCTTTTTTGTGAAGCTTTTCCTGAACTCTTGCAGTGGAATTTGAATCAAGAAATACAGAGGGCGCATTGATTCCCCTTTATACTACAACAGCTGAGATCGGGACAAACTACTCCTAGACCCAGGGCAATTTTGATATGCTTAAACAATTTCCTGGCTCGCCAGGCTGTGTATGAATTGGCACGACCAGATAGAAAGAGGGTAGAGAAAGGGAGTGAGCTTTTTGTTAGGCTCAATTTCTGCCATCAGACGGAAGAAAAAAACGATGGCAGCTTCTGCAACTAATTCCACTATTTCAGGGTAAGGGTGTACAGGCTTTTCTTCTGAATCCGGCAAAGTTGGAGATTATTCACAATGAGCAAACTCGTTTTTTTTCCCTCTGAGGTGCAAGCTAAAGAATTTTTGCAGTCAATTTAGCTGGGGCAACTGGGTCTATATTATACTTGTCTACTCTGGGGTCGATTCCGATTCGGGCCGGAAAAAGCACCGACCGACTCGGATCCGGAAAAAATACCGACCGACACGTACCTGTGGCGCACGACACGCCAAGTACGATGCAAGGCGCGAAAAATCCGACCGACACCTACCGAAACAAAGTCGACCGACCAAGCCGCACGGAAAGCAGCAATCCGGCCGGAAAAACACGCGAATCCAACCGACCGACACGCACCCGGAACAAATCCGACCGAAACGTACACGCGAACTCCAAACCGCAAAGTACGATGCAAGGCGCGAAAACCACGAGCGAGTCGGACGGAGGACAAGCCGTATGACCGACACGCATACAAAACCGAGCCGAAGCAACACAATACACCGCGACCGACGCGTACGCAGCATAGAAAACTGCACAAACACAGCGTGAACGAAACGGAGAACACCGTACGAGACCAATGCAGGGTCCGACTCGGTCACAAGAACGTTTCCAACATACACAAACAGCACAAAGGAAAAATCACCCAAAAAAGGCCAAACAAGCAATTACCAAGCCAATAAATACTGGGGGGGTGGGGACAGAGAACAAAGACACACCCACAACTCCACCTATATAAAGGACACAAATCACTACCATGAGCCTTTGCAAATGCCATTCCACTGCCAGCACCCAAGAGAAAGCAACCACACACCCACAGCTCATCCCTCACACAAGCCACACACCATCAGCACACCAACAAATACCTACCTCACATACACCCAGCAAAACACACACTCACACACCCTCACCTGCACACCAACACACACATCACCCACCATCACCACCCATCACCATGCCCCCCAAGAAGAATCCCAAGTTCCTAGATAGTGAATTGGAATTCATGGTAGACGAGATCCTCAGGGTGGAGCCACAGCTGTTTGCACACTGGTCCAACAGACCCCCATGTCGCAGAAAACCAAGATGTGGGAGAGGATCATCAACAGGGTGAACGCCCAATCACCATGTCGGCGCACAAAGACCGACATCCAGAACAGGTGGTATGACGTGCGCAGGAGGGTACGGAAAATGCTGACGAAAGACTACATCAACAGCCAACACACCGGCAGTGGCCCTCCTGCCAAGCCAATATACCTCAGGCCCTGGGAGGAGAAGGTGCGGGCCATCCTTCCGCCAGTGAGCGTATATGGACTAGAGGACATCCCAGAGCCTGGTGAGTACACAACAAATGTACACAATATACTGCCACAAAACACACACATCACTGTCAAGGGGAGAGTCAAACCATGCACTCATAGCAATTACACAGCAACTAGAACAGAATCATCCCAAAATGTGTATGTCAGTCAGATAAACACAACACATGCCATCAAAAAAGTCACATCCAACTGTGCCAACACATGTACAAACACAACCACAACTACAGCTAGGCAGTGGCACAAATAGAACTAACAAACACATCCACACATGTAGCCACCACAACAACACCAACACACAGTGAAGACCACTCAAAGGAAGGAATTCTGTGTATGCTGGCCAAGTCAGTGTAGCCAATAGCATCATGGGAGTCGCAGTCACACATATTGCCCCCCACAACTGTCCCATCAACACCACCATGAACCATGCGCACATCACAGGGAGTGGAGAAGGACTCACAAGATGGCTGACACTGGCTACTGCTGTGGGGAGCACAAGGCCCTGCTGGCAACTGTGCACCAACAAACAGCAGGACACCACTGACTGACATCCTGAGAGACAACTTACACTCCCTGCAATGCAAGCACGTTCCATGGTGGGAAATCTGGCTAGCTGGGTGGGAAGGGGGACTTGCAGCACTGACCATAGTCACAAGCACCGCCCCTCACACACCCCCAACACAAACTCCACAGAACCCACCTGGTAGAATGCAATGCCCCCATCCTAACACAAGATCCCACAAAGAACCACCACCCTGGGTTATGTTGTGTGAAGCACAGGGACACTCTTGGGACTCTTAGCCAAACAACTGCCAGGACAACACTCCCAGCCATCCTATCAGCACAGCCAGCCCACCCCACAGGGAAGCAGATTCAAAAGGAAGGAAGCATGGGCAAGCTGGGAAGGGGGTGGAGGCAATAGCATGATGGGAGTCGTAGTCACTGATATTGGTCACCCCCACAACTGTCCCATCAACACCACCCTGAACCATGCTCACATCACAGGAAGTGGAGAAGGACTCACAAGATGGCTGACACTGGCTACTGCTGTGGGGAGCACAAGGCCCTGCTGGCAACTGTGCACCAACAAACAGCAGGACACCACTGACTGACATCCTGAGAGACAACTTACACTCCCTGCAACGCAAGCACGTTCCATGGTGGGATAAATGACTGGCTGGGTGGGTGGGAAGGAGGGCCGGCTGTCAACCAAACACAACCAATGCAGACCATGTTCACACCCCAGAAAATACATAGAAATGCCCAAATAATGCAGGACAATGTGCCACACCAATATCAACCCCTGACTGTGACGACTTAGGACAATGCAATGTACAGGCCCGCACCCAGAGGCACAGTCACAACTGTCATGTGTGTCAACCATTGATGCCTGCAGAAACATGACATACATTGTTTGTGTCTCCCAAAAACAGGTGATGATGGGGACACAGCAGCAGACGCTGAGGAGTCCCAGTCCCAGGCTCAAGAGGATGCCGAGCTCACTGGCGTCGTACAGCCTCTGTCCTCCTCGGACGATGAAGAACAACCTGGCACATCCGGTGCAAGTCAACATGCAGCACCAGCAGGACCACCAGCTGCAGCACCAGCAGGACCACCAGCTGCACCCCCTGCACCCACCCCTACAACGACTGTCACCACGAATACCATCCCTGCCGACATGGACAGAATAAGGAGCAACACCAGCACAGTGACCCTGGACCAACCTGGGGCCATGGACACCACCACCACCACCAACCCCCAAGGTGGACCAGGGTTATCTGTGCGTGCCACTGCACACACTGCACATGTCAGCAGGGGTGGTGGGAGGGGTGGGAGACAGAGGTCGCTGCTTGCAGACGTTGCTGGTGTGCATGATGACCCACAACTGGTACGCATAGCTGATGCGTACCAGTCCAGCACCGGAGACCTCAGCCAGGTAGTGGGGCTCCTCAGAGACATTAAACAGCAGCAGGCTGCCCATCATGCCCGCTTGGACTCCCACATGTCCCACGTGGAGTCACACATGTCCTGTGTGGACTCACACATGTCCCGCGTGGAGTCCAAGTGGGATGCACTGCATGAGATGACGGCGGTGCACAGGGACATTTTACAATGCCTCCGCCAGATGAACAGCAACCAGTCCACACCTCCCTGTGTGCCAACAACATCTGGTGCCGAACAAACTGCAACTGCCACAGGGAGGGAGGAGGACTCTGGCGGAGAGTCCCCTGCACCGCAGCAGCCTGCACTTGAGGGCCCCCCAAGAAGAGGGGTCGTCCGAGGAGGGAAAAGTGAGAGGCCGATGGCCAAGCGCAACTCCCAGGAAGCCTGAACCTGTTCTGGATGTTCGCCTTTGTGCACAGACTGTTCACCCTGTTGACACACTACTCCCACACATTGCATGGGGAGTACAAGTTGGACCAATGTGTCAGACAACTGTGGCCCCGATACTGGGGATCCTGTCTACCCGGACTTTCAATTCACCTAGGAACTTGGGATTGCAAGATTTATGTACAGCACAACCCATCCTATTCACTATTAACACAAATGTATCACAATAAACACACTAATACACCATACTTGCCTCTGTCGTGATTCCAACGTGGGTGCTGTTATGGGGATGATGAACTGCAAAATTACACTGTGTATGCGAACTGCAACAGCAAGGACAACACAGGCATGTGAATACAGGCAACGTGACACACATGAGGGAGACACACCACCAGGGCTACACAACACATACACACCTAGGCCATCTGACTCATTGCCTACACTGATGTTGCCAGGGACGACGGTGCAATGCACAGACACCACACCCATTCCCAGTTGTAGTCAAGTAGCCCACAGGTGCAGTAAGCAAATGGCAGTCAAATGTGTGACCACAGACAACGCACATCACAAAGTGAAGCACAGGTTTATTACACAGTTGCAACATGCCGTAACCACTACAGATACAAGGTAACCCCACCTGGCAGCGGGCACACAGTCAACAACTGTAGACGGAAGGAAGTCCATGGGTGTGGCGCACATCACCTGTAGGGACACAACAGCTACCAGCCTGGATGTGCAATCACGTCGTCGGTGGACACAGTTGACCAAACGAATCTGAAAGTACCCTGTGAAGGACAGAAATGACACACAGTCAAAAGCAATGGAGTACAGGACAGAACAGCAAAACTCATGCACAATACATGTTACAAGATACCCACCGGTGCAAGTCAGTCAGAACCAAGTTAGCATGTCAACACTGTTGGGGAGTACAGCCCACCTGTCACCACACATCGCAACACACATCCAGTCAAGTAGCCCATGGACACACTCCAACAGCACCAGAGCACCACCCACACATCATGCCAACTCACATCATTGACATGACACCTCAGGATACTCACATTCAGCTAAAGAAGTTGGTGATGAGCTGTGTGCGGACATCACCATCACCATCATCATCATCATCGTCACTGGCATCGTGGTCCAGGCCAGGATCCTCCACAGGTGGCGGATGTTGGTCATTGTCATCCTGGATGAGAGGCAACTCCTTCCGCACTGCCAGGTTGTGGAGCATGCAGCAGACGATGATAATCTTGCACACTTTCGCAGGGGCATATGGGAGGGACCCTCCGGTCTTGTCCAGGCAGCGGAAGCGGCTCTTCAGGAGACCAAAGGTCCGCTCAATCACTCTCCTGGTCCGACCATGTGCCTCATTGTAGCGCATCTGGGCAGGTGTCACAGGGTTCCTGAGGGGTGTCAGCAACCACGGCATGTTGGGGTATCCCGAGTCACCTACGGACAGACAAGTGCACATTAGCTGACTTGGAAAAGTGGGCGGAATACTACAGATCAGATCACACACAATGGCACAAAGTCAGTACACACCGACAAGCCAGGCATGCTGGTTCTGCATCTGTGCCATCATCCTGGGGATGCGACTACTCCTCATCACAAAGGCATCGTGTGCTGAACCAGGGAAACGGGCACACACGTGTGTGATGGTCATGTCTGCAAGACACACCACCAGTGCATTGACCGAGTGGTAGTGCTTGCGGTTCCTGTAGGCCTGCTCCTGGGCCTGTGGTGGTACCAAAGCCACATGTGTCCCATCAATGGAGCCAATTACATGCGGCATCCTCCCCAGGGCATAAAAGTCACTCTTCACGTCAGTGAGTCGTCGCAGTCTAGGGAAATAGATGTACCGGTTCAGGAAGAGCAACATTACCGCCAAAACATCGCGGAGCACACGGCTGAACATGGTCTGTGACATCCCACCAGCAGTCGCCACAGTATGTTGGAAGGTACCAGTGGCAAAGAAGTGTAGGGCTGCCATCACCTTCACCTTGGGGGTCAGCGCTGTAGGATACGGCCGGCCAGGCTGCAAATGTGGGGACAACTGCACTGCCAAATCCTCAATCAGCTGCCTGGTGAAGCGGTACCGTCGGATGCTGTCCCGTTCCACCATCGTTGCCAGGTCTGGGAATGGCCGATGGACAGCAGGAGCCCTGCAGTGCAGAGGAGAAGTAAGCAAGATTGTCAGTCACCCCACATATGCGGCATTGAACACACTCAAGATCCCAACATACATCATTATGAGGCACAACTACATGAAGTGTGCAGTACCGGAAGGACATGTATGGTACATACATGGCCAACATCTGTCAACACGGTCCAACAGGTGGCATCAATTTGTCCCAGGTTGGCCCATTGGATATCATGAGGCCGTGTCACAGTTCCCATCTCCTGCTGCCGTGTCACAATAACCCCCCACAGTGACATGTGAGGACAGATGTGCCCCAGGCACCACAGCTCAACGACAGGTACATTCCCAGGGACCCTGTAATGCCACATGGACACTGGCATTACATGGAGTATCATGTATACACCACAGCAAAACAACCATGACACCCACAGGTAGTGGCCCCACTTGCCACGGCAGGACAGACATGGACGTCTGTGACACACACGCACAACATCAGAGTCCATGCACACACAACGTGGATGTGGAGACTGTCTCCCATTGTGCACATGAAATCAGAGACATTGTAAACACTACATGCACAAAGACTGTGGAGGACCATCACTATTGTGCCACTGGGACACCCTGGCTCAAACATACCGTCCCACATGGGACTCACGGGGTATGTGACATGACATACACATACACCACTGTGAAATGTGACCATGGCACATGCACAGATATGAACAGTTGCACATCACAGTGGTCACGTACATGTAACACCCAGGATCCTGTCCCCATGAACACGTGCACAGCCTGGGGGTGGCTGCCCACAGGTGACACCCACAGGACAACATGTACACCAACATACACACAATAGGAAATGCATCCTTACATGCCTTATGATAAGGTTTGGACAGGCTGTCGTGATGTAGGTGTGCCCCTCACTCCCTGGAGCTATCTGTAGCTGGCATATGTCCATCTGAGACAGGCATGCTGACATATGCCAGTCACATGTACAGTGATGCGTTGTACCGCAATGGACCGATCGGTGCCTCCGGCCGGCCCATTGCATTCAATGTGTGCGGGTACGCGTTGTACCCCTGTGCGCGTTGAACCGCAATGGACCGATCGGTGCCTCCGGCCGGCCCATTGCATTCAATGTGTGCGGGTACGCGTTGTACCCCTGTGCGCGTTGTACCGCAATGGACCGATCGGTGCGCACCCATTGACAATGGGCTTGCCTGGCAACGGACGCGTTTTCGAATTTCGAGCGAGTCGGTTGCTGGAAATTCAGTTGGTCACCCACAACAATGTTGCAAAATCTTGTATGCCATGAAGTTGAGGATTTGAAGGATGCTGTGGGCGTGTTTTGGTGCTGCATTCCATGGATTGGCCAGATTCAGAAGATGCAAACGACTTGGACCTATCACTTTGGACACAAGGGACAGTATCTGCCTCTCCAGCACATATATATTGCTGGCTGTTCCCCTGAGAGCTCACTTGCCTGCACTACATGCTCCAGGACGACATCTGCCACTGCACTGCTGCTGTCTCTGCCCCTCTGGACCCTGCAATGGCACGTACTGTGGAGAGAGCCCCAGCCTTCAGCCTTGAAGAGAACCAGGCCCTGCTGGACAGCCTACTTCCACAGTACAGCAAGCTGTATGGGACACCAGGGGAGCAGGTGAGTGTTCTGTGCACTGCCTTTCTGAATGTGCATTTTGTGTGACTAGCAAGGCTGGAAGTCTGCACGCCACTGGCTAGCAGGCTCACTGAATAGTTGTCACCCCCCATAGTGTGTAGTGACTTGCACGGGACAGGTATGGTGCAGTGACAGTGCATTTGAACATGGTTTTACTTCCCATGCAATGATACCATGTAGTGACGTCTGGCAAACTGTCCATGGTCAGCTTTGCACTGCCTGTGTACATCATGTGCCCCTGTGATTGAGACATGTATATACAACTGTGTCATGCACGTATATGTTGCATGTGTGGTAATGGCCTTTTCACTTTGTCATCCTGACAGGTTAATGCCCATCGGAAGCAGGAAATCTGGAAGGACATCGTCCGGGCTGTCCGGTCCGTGGGGGTCTACAAGCGCCGGATCCGCAACTGCCAGAAGAGGTGGCAGGACCTTCGGGGCTGGACCCGGAGGATTGCACGGGTCCAGCTGAAGCTGTCGCCTCCTCGCAGGAGGGGCGGAACACGGACCCTGACCCCCACATGCTCCAGATCCTGGCGGTGGTCTTTCCAGACCTGGATGGGCAGCTGAAGGCCAGACAGCAGCAAGGAGGGGGTGAGTCAAAGACTGCACTGTGAACTCTGTATTACATGCTTTGTGCCCTCCTCTGGCCTGGTTCAACTGCCACAGTGCAGCAGTCATGTTGTCCAGGTCCAGGAGCCATGTCCCTCTATTGTGCACTGCCCACTGCTCATCTGATACCCAGGTGTGGCCCTTACATTCAGGGAATTGTGTCACTTGGGACTGTGTCCTTGCAGTTTGCTTCACTAAAGGTGGGGGACAGCATCTGTTTCCCTAACTCTGTTGTGGGCATCATGGGTGGGTCCATTGTTCACACAACGCCTGGGTTTGGACATGTGATCTGCGTGTTGCTTTGATATGCGGTCCACTTGTTGAGCTGAGCCACCACATGTGCCTGGGGTATGTGGCACACGCCCATGCAGCGGGTGGGAACAATGTTTGGGCCCCAGGAGTGTGCAGATTACGTGTGTCACACATACATAGCCAGCTATCCACTGTCCAGGGCACATCCCTCATTCATGTGGAGCAGGACAGTCATGCCTACTCCAGGCCATGCAATGCACTCTGTACTCCCACTCCCGTGTATCAGCTGACACATTGTGCACAGTGATTTGACCCCTCCGGTGTCTGCCTCTGTGTCAGTGTGCTGTGGATTAGTTGCCAGGACTGCTGGGGTGTTTCTTGGTAGGGGCTCAGCATGCCCCTGGAGATGTGACCATAGGAGACAATACTTGTGTGTCACATAGGTGTTTGATCAGCTGCCCGTGCAGACTGGGGTATGCGAATGTGATGTTCAGGCAGCTGTTCCCCATTCACAGCAAATTGTGAGGGGCTCAGGTTCAGAGGGTAGTGTCACAGGTCTCCCATATGTCCAATAGGTGTGACCTGGACAGATGAGGGTTGAGATGATATGTTGTGTGGGGGATGTACATGTGCACTTGTGCAGCTCCAGGACTTGCATTCCCCATGACCTACTATTGTGACACAGTGCATAGTGTTGTTGTCTGGCTGCCAAGTCATACATCACTGAGACAGTGATGTATGACTTAGCAGTCATGCCTCTGCCATGGCATGTGTCAACTTATTTGTGGTCCTGCAGGGGAGTGACATGTGCTACATGCACACCATAGTGGCGCTGGCTATCAGGACATGGGTGCATCATGGTGTCTGTCGCTGGTATGCATCACATGCATTTCCTATTTGACTCTGGGCATCCCTTTCATCTGGAAACCTGTACTGACTCAGTGGCAAGAGCTGTGATGTGTCCACACCGTGTCCTCTGCACTGTCCAACTACTGTGTACTTGGTGCATGTGTCCACACTGGGGTGTTGCAATCCAACAGACACCAGACAGATGGGTGCAAGGCCATGTGGGATGTGAGTGCCATGCTTGGCATCAGACTGACAATTGGCTTCTCCTGTTCAGTTAGGGCACTTTTAGCAATGTACAACTAATGA
Organism: Calotriton arnoldi; assembly: GCA_963921515.1. NCBI lineage: Eukaryota > Metazoa > Chordata > Amphibia > Caudata > Salamandridae > Calotriton > Calotriton arnoldi. The sequence goes on from CAWUFW010000737.1 coordinate 54,938, forward strand.
TGCCAGGGCTTGCTCTGTGATGTGCTGTGCTCACAGTGGTGTGTGCGTTTGGTGCAGGTGACTGATGTCTGTCTGTTTCCCCATTGTTTGCAGATACATCCACGGCCACGGAAGGGGACAGCTCCACGGACCAGGAGGAGCCAGAGAGCCAGACTGGGTCAGCAGCCGAGGAGTGGTCGGAGGGACCCAGTGGCACGGAGGGCGAGGGGAGCCACACCGAGGAATCCTCAGCACCATCCACCTCAGCTGAGGACCAGAGCAACTCGGAGGATGACTCCCTTGTGGAGGCGGGTGTCAGCAGCCACCACAAACCCAGCTAGTGTTGCTGTCCCCACCACCACCAGCACCACCACCGCCCTCCCATCGGCTCCCATTCCCAAGGTCCGTGGAGGCTCCCATGTTCGGGAGCGTGTCTCCTTTGGCCCAGGCACCGCACCCCCTGCCCCTGTGTCCCCTGCTGCCCTGAGTGAGGAGTCTGTGTACCTCCTTCGCCAGCTCCATGTAGGGCAGACAGCCATGCTGAGTGTCCTCCATGCGCACACCGCACTGTTGACTCAGCTGGTGTCGTTCATGGAGGGCATCTCATCGCGCATGTCTGACCTACAGAGGGGCAACAGGTCCATGGACTCCTCCCTGACGGCAGCAGTGTCCCTCCTCAGACAGTCCCTCACCCCTCCTGCCTCTGCTCCATCCACACTCCCCAGCACCTTGCCCGTCCCAAGCACACACACACCGGCACAGGCACACACCAGCACACACACATCCAGCACACAGACACACACGCCACAAACTAAACGCACACGCACGCACAGTCAGGGGACTGAAACCAGACTCACAGGGGATGGGGCCCTGGTACACACACACGCATCCACGGGCACTGCACAGTCCTCAGTTGCCTCTCCCTCCAAAGCACCCTCCCTTGCCTCACCTGCAACCCCATAGACCCAGCACCTCTTCCTCAGTGACCTCGGCCTCTTCCCCTCCGATCCAGCTGCCCCAGCATCCAGGGGGAAGAGGAAGCCCCCCACACGGAGCAGAGTGCCCCTCGCCCCGGACACCCTCCCGCAGGCGCAGACAGACTGAGGCCCCCACCCGCAAGTCCCCCGGAGTGGTAAGAGCAAGACCCCGCCGCCGCCCTGCAGCTCAAGCACCAGGTCTCCTTCCTCCATCCCTCAGGCCCCCACTCCACAGGTGCCCCCACCACACCCTGCCCCAGGTTCCCCCACCCACAGATATACCATCCCCAAGAGGCTCCGGCCTTCTCCCCCTGCCACTTGCTCTCCCGGCACCACACCCCCCGCTGCGCTTGTCTGTGCCACTGATGTGGTGAGGTGTCCTCCCCCTCTGTCCAGCCCACCTTGCCTGTTCCCCATTCTACTCCCCTGGTGGTAGGCACTGCAGTGGAGTCCACTACCACCCTGTCTGACTTGGGCACTGCAGTGGCGGACCTGTCCACTCCATCTGCAGGGTCCACTGCAGTCGTGCCGGCACCCACAACATCTGAGCCATGCCCCCCAGTTGTGCCGGCACACACCATGTCAGACACCTCCACTGCAGTTGTCAGTGCCTCTCCAGCACCCACCACCCCTTCCCTGCTTCCTCCTGGTGAGCCCTGATCCTGTCCCTGCGGTGCCTGGCCTACCCCCCGGTTGCCCCTCCTAGTGGATTGTCCCTGGTTTTGTGCAGGCATGTGTAGGGTGGCATCTGCCACTGTCACCCACTTGTGACTTTGTTGATGGACTGGCCATTGGCCTTTGTTTATGTTCTACCGGACTTCTACTTTTAATGCCACATATGCTGAATAAAGCAACTTTCTGTTCTCTAGTGCTTTTGCTTCTGATGTACATGATGTTGATGATGCTAACAATGCCCTTGCTGCAGTGATGGTGATATTTGGTCTCATGATAATGAAGTGTTACTGTGCAGGAACCCATGTGGTCCAGGGGTATGTGTCCTATCCTGTGGTGTATCCATGTCATCCATAGCAGCATCTGAGGGTGTCATGTGTTCAGTATTTGGCAATGAGATTTCCTACTTAGATTGGCAACTTCACATCTGTGGCTTCCACCCCTGCACATCTGTTGTGCCTGCCATTGTTCTATTCGTCTACTTCCCTGACCGTGTGGCCATCTCCAGTGAACATGCAGGTTTGGGCATCAATGGGGAAGGACTCATCTGTGTTGTCAGTGCAACATTGCTATACAAGTGCGTTGGATCTGTGCTGATGATTCCGTTGGCACTTCCATGACCAGGCTGATGGGACGGGAGCCCTCATTTGGTGCAAATTGTTGATTGTGTGTCCCATTGCTGCCATGGTATGGTATCTGTTCGCCTCACATCTGCAGTCTCCACAGGGTATCTGCATGTGTGTGCCCATTGGTGCAAATATGTGGGTCTGCATTCGGATGGTCACTTCTGGCATTGTGTCATTGATGATTGTTGACGGTGTCAGCCCCCATGGGTGTTGTTTGTCTGCACATGGCCAAAGTTATGTCTTATTTGCACTGCAGGATTTGGCTCCCCCAATTTATGTTGCAATGGGACACATAAACTACTTTGCCACTGATGTGTTTGTTGTTCTGTGACCAGGAATCATCCATGCAGTTTGGCAGTTGCACCTCTTACTTTGTCAACACTTGCTTTTTGGTCACTGTGATGATGGGGGTTTGGACCCCATTGCCACAATGTTCAAAATGTGCTGCAGCTATGGACCCCACACTTGCCTTTTGGTCACTGTGATGATGGGGGTTTGGACCCCATTGCCACAATGTTCAAAATGTGCTGCAGCTATGGACCCCACACTTGCCTTTTGGTCACTGTGATGATGGGGGTTTGGACCCCATTGCCACAATGTTCAAAATGTGCTGCAGCTATGGACCCCACACTTGCCTTTTGGTCACTGTGATGATGGGGGTTTGGACCCCATTGCCACAATGTTCAAAATGTGCTGCAGCTATGGACCCCACACTTGCCTTTTGGTCACTGTGATGATGGGGTTTGGACCCCATTGCCACAATGGTCATGGCCTGCTTGCGTTGTGTGTGCCACACACATATTTGTGTGGCACATGTGCTAGGGGGTCACATTGTATGTTAGAAGTCATGTTCGGTGTTGTAGGCATTTGACACAGTCTACACACGCTTGTCATGGTGTTGGGGGATGTCTTCTTCTTGCATTCCCTAGGTTGTGGTGTGCTGGTTGTGTCATGCATTGTACATCCTATGGGTGGGGGTGGTAGTGGTGGTAGGCATCCTGCCCCCCTGGGTGAGGGTGGTAGTAGTGGTGGGCATCCTGCCCCCTGGCTAAGGGTGGTAGTAGTGGTAGGCATCCAGCCCCCTGGGTGAGGGTGGTAGTAGTGGTAGGCATCCTGCCCCCTGGCTAAGGGTGGTAGTAGTGGTAGGCATCCTGCCCCCCTGGGTGAGGGTGGTAGTAGTGGTGGGCATCCTGCCCCCTGGGTGAGGGTGGTAGTAGTGGTAGGCATCCAGCCCCCTGGGTGAGGGTGGTAGTAGTGGTAGGCATCCTGCCCCCTGGGTGAGGGTGGTAGTAGTGGTAGGCATCCTGCCCCCTGGCTAAGGGTGGTAGTAGTGGTTGGCATCCTGCCCCCCTGGGTGAGGGTGGTAGTAGTGGTGGGCATCCTGCCCCCTGGGTGAGGGTGGTAGTAATGGTAGGCATCCAGCCCCCCTGGGTGAGGGTGGTAGTGGTGGTAGGCATCATGCCCCCTGGGTAGGGGTGGTAGTAGTGGTAGGCATCCAGCCCCCTGGGTGAGGGTGGTAGTAGTGGTAGGCATCCTGCCCCCTCGGTGAGGGTGGTAGTAGTGGTGGGCATCCTGCCCCCTGGGTGAGGGTGGTAGTGGTGGTAGGCATCATGCCCCCTGGGTAGGGGTGGTAGTAGTGGTAGGCATCCAGCCCCCTGGGTGAGGGTGGTAGTAGTGGTAGGCATCCAGCCCCCCTGGGTGAGGGTGGTAGTCATCATGCCCCCTGGGTAGGGGTGGTAGTAGTGGTAGGCATCCAGCCCCCCTGGGTGAGGGTGGTAGTAGTGGTAGGCATCCTGCCCCCTGGGTGAGGGTGGTAGTAGTGGTGGGCATCCTGCCCCCTGGGTGAGGGTGGTAGTAGTGGTAGGCATCCAGCCCCCTGGGTGAGGGTGGTAGTGGTGGTAGGCATCATGCCCCCTGGGTAGGGGTGGTAGTAGTGGTAGGCATCCAGCCCCCTGGGTGAGGGTGGTAGTAGTGGTAAGCATCCTGCCCCCCTGGCTAAGGGTGGTAGTAGTGGTAGGCATCCTGGCCATCCTGGGTGAGGGTGGTAGTAGTGGTAGGCATCCAGCCCCCCCTGGGTGAGGGTGGTAGTAGTGGTAGGCATCCAGCCCCCTGGGTAAGGGTGGTAGTAGTGGTAGGCATCCAGCCCCCCCTGGGTGAGGGTGGTAGTGGTGGTAGGAATCATGCCCCCTGGGTAGGGGTGGTAGTAGTGGTAGGCATCCAGCCCCCTGGGTGAGGGTGGTAGTAGTGGTAAGCATCCTGCCCCCTGGCTAAGGGTGGTAGTAGTGGTAGGCATCCTGCCCCCCTGGGTGAGGGTGGTAGTAGTGGTAGGCATCCAGCCCCCCTGGGTGAGGGGTGGTAGTAGTGGTAGGCATCCAGCCCCCCTGGGTAAGGGTGGTAGTAGTGGTAGGCATCCAGCCCCCTGGGTAAGGGTGGTAGTGGTGGTAGGCATCATGCCCCCCCTGGGTAGGGGTGGTGGTGCGCATCCAGGCCCCTGTGTGCATATGTGGCATTGGTGATGGGCATCCCGCCCCTATGGTGCTGCTGTTGCTGGTGTAAGTATATTCTGCATCCCTGTGTGTGTGTGTGATGTGTCGTGTACGTGTTGTATGTGTTTTGTGGTTGGTGTCTGGCTTACCTTCTGCGCCGTACGTGTCCGTGCCTGTTCCGGTAGTAAATGTAGAATATTGGTATGATCGGGACGAAGGGATTCATGGTTGGTTCGTGTCGTTCGTCCTTCTCGTTGCTTCGCGTCGTCCTCGTCGCTTCGCGTCGTCCTCGTCGCTGCCGTGTTCGTCTCGGAGCCGTGGATCGTGTTGTGGCACGAATCGGAGCTTATGTGCGCCTCTCCCGGATGCTTTGACGTGCCGTACGTAGCGACGGGTTCGGCGCGTACGGAAAGCGCATCGTACTTGTCCGGCCGGACGGGGCTGCATTTTTCCTTCCATGCGACTCGATTCGGCGTTTCCTGATTCGCCTCGGTCGGAGAACAGGACCTGGTTTGGGTGAGTATGGCTCGGCCGGATTCTTTGCTGTTGTGCGCATCGTACTTGCTCGTTCGGTGTGCTGTACGGATCGGTCGGGAAACAGGCTTTCGCATGGCTTTTTTCCCGACCGAATGGTATTGGGTGCGCCTCCGACCGAGATCGGACTCGGCCCCTCTGTCTTTTTCTTTTCTCTCCACTCTGGAGTTTAATGGTGGGGTGAGCAGGGTAAGGTAGGCGATGAAGAAGGTGAGGGGGTGATCCGGGTAGCCTGGAGCTTCCCATCTTATGGGACCCTGGGTCCTATTGCCTCGTTTTTGGGATGTGTTGGGGTGGGGTTTCGGAGGAAACTCCAGCGGGGGTCTTTGGGTGGAGGTGGGGGGAGCTGGCATGGGTTTGTGGGGTGGGGTGCACTCAGGGGGTTTGGGGTGGGGGGTATAGAAAATCAATCTATACCATGTGGAAACTTGACGGGTGTATTCAAGTTTTAATATCTAGGAGGGTCACTCTATGGAATGGTGTTGTTCTGATTAATGGGGGCTAGGACGGTACATTTAGGGGTACGCATTTGCTCGTTCAACGTTTGTGGTTTGAATAACAAGGGGAAAAGGCAGCGATTGGCGGCTGAATTGCGGGTGATGAAACCTGATGTGGTTTCTGTACAGGAAACCCACATTCCGTGGGGTAAACAGAAGAGTTTAATCAAGCTCAGCTCGGCTATACGTTAATTGCTTGTACACAACAGAGCACAACAAATCGTGGGGTGGCGATCTTGGCAAAACAGAGTGTACAGTGCACTGGTAGGACATTGGTAGACAAGCAGGGCCACTGGGTCATTATGGAATGTGTAGCAGGGGCTGCCAAGTTTGTTTTATGTTCAGTTTATGGGTCAACCAGGATGAGGCGCAGGTACTCGAAGGTCTCAATATAGAATTAGCATCATGGCCCACACCTATGATATTGTGGGGTGATTTGAACATTCATATGGGCTCTCAGAGAATACAGCTAGATATCACCAACTATAGGGGTAGGAAGCCCAAAGTCTTCAAGTCATTACAGCAGCTGTTGGCTGATCATGGATTGGTTGATGTGTGGCCTACACTGAGGTATCCTGACCCAGGCTTCACGTTTTTTTCACATTCACACAATAAGTTTGTAAGGCTAGACTATTTTTTTATTTCTAGGAGGCTTATCGCAGGGACGATCTTTATGAATCCTATGTTTTAGGTACTGATTAAAACATATGGAGAGATATCAGATGGACACTATGTGGGGCGCCCCCCCTTTTTTTCAAATAGTGTGACATGCCCAGCGTGAATATGCAATTTGTAAGCATCAGAGTTCTGTTTACTTTCCATCTGGGTTCTGCACAACCAACTGCCAGGAGATACACATGTATGTTCATCTTCACTAATAACCCTTTAGCTATATCAGACATAGCGACTAATTTCTGATGCTCTTCATGCTTGCCTAATGAAACTATTTGTGCTATATTTTGCTCTCCACTTCAAGCCAGTATAGTGTTTATTTACATCTGACACACTGATAACACGAGAGATGACAAGTTAACAAGTAAAAGAAAGTCTCTCTGTCCTCCATCTGTTGTAAATCCGAGAGCTTTCTTAACTCCCGTCATGCTTTGGAGTGACCGTGCGCGGTGAGATCTATGTGGGTTTAACCGTTTGCGCTAGACTGAGAGAATGGCCATCCTACATATGAGAATTGGTAGGCTCTCCATTGTTAAGTAACTCACCACATGTCTCGGCATGCCTCGGAGCTAATGCGCATGCTCATGCATATGAGAACTTGGAGGCTCTACACACTCCTTCGCTAAATTTGAAGTAAATCACTACACGTCCCGGCATGCCTTATGGCTATTGCGCATGCCCGGAGTCGTGATGGGTTCCGATTAAGTTCATGCGCGTTGCTATATGCTGCATCATGCATTTGGGACAAAATTTCCCTGCGGCACTGGTTGTTTCTACACACCTGATTCCTGATTCAATGCACGAGACGCCGTATTTAACCAACCGCCTGGCCCCACACACTCACCTCCAGTTGCAGCTTCAACCAGGTCTGGGGTAACGACGGAGAGGTGAGTGTGGATGGGAGCACAGGCTACGCTTCGTCAGCTAGGATTTTTTGCATTTTTATAAAATAGGCTTTATACCTCCTTTATGGCCTCGTAGATTATGTCTAGCTAGAACTTTTGGCGTGGTACTATTTTTAAACAAGGGGGCTCGGTTTAACACTATGACTGTATGGCCTCGAGCTGCATGATAAATGCTGTTGGTTCGTTTCAGCACTGAGCAGGGTGTCTCGCTCTGGCCTGTACCTTCTTGAGTATAGGGTCAACGAGTGGGTAGCTTGATTTTAATCCATTCCTTTATTGCCCGGTTCATGCAATACCTTCTTTTTGTGTCATGTTAAATAAATCTTTGATGGGACAAGTAGAATAAATATTTTAGATTTTCATGCCTTATGGGTTTCATTTCCAACTCACTTACGTTTTCTGGTTTACATGACCTATGTGTAGTAGATTTTTTGCTACTGACACACTGTATAAAATAAACATTTTTTACCTTCTATATTCATTTATAGAGCGATGCCCCCTTCCCTGAGCTGTTACCAGGTTGAGGTGAGGTAATCTACCCAGAAGTAACGGGTAAGCCATTTTTTGCCCTTTTTCTCAACACACTAATCAGGTGTTAAGCAAGTGTGGGGAGCCTTTGGGTCCCATATGTAGTTTATGCTCAAAGTCTCTGACCTTTTGCATATTTTCTTTTTGTATCGGTTTTTACTAGGTACACTCACCTTCTTTTGAATTGGAACCGGGCGCACCATTTGGTTCCATATCTCAGTATTTTTGTATTCACTAATCACTTGTACATTATCAGCAGCAGCATCTTTCAGGTCCTGACGAAAGCCCTGACACCTTGTGGGTCATCACGGCTGAAACATGTTGACCTCACACTTCGTCTGACACATGCGGTTTAAATCCATACCGCAGGTGCACTGTTTTTAACCCTGACGGAGAGAACACACGAATAAAGCACATTACTATCCTCTCCAGTAAGTTTTAAATCACTCCCTACACGTTTAGAAATATTTTTCTGTTGCGCTGCGCCCTCACCCAAACCCAGTCTCTCATTTGGTGGATTTAGAACATCCTTTTAGAATAGGTACTAAAACATCCCTGAGCTCCTCCCTCTCAGAGAGGGGGTTGTAGCCCTTGGTGGAACTAGGCGTTTCCATCAGGAGGAGAATCCCAAATGATGAAGCATGCCACCTTCGGTGGGTGAGGGATTACGTCCTGAAAGGGGTTATCCCACAGTTAGGTCTGTGTGATTTTTTCAGTGTCTTTGTTCATTTATTTATGTTTTCACGAGAGACCCAAGGATTTTCTATGGTGCAGTTCATGTATAGGACTCCTACAGCTAGAATTTGTTTGATGGGCCTAGAGTCAGAGCTGGTTTTTATCTCCAGAGGGACAAGGCAGGGATGCCCCTGCTCCCCGCTTTTATTTGTCCTATATATTAACCCATTTTTAACCATGTTAGAGGGAAGCGTGATAATTAAATCCGTGCTATGTGGGCAGGAATACTTTAGGGTGTTTGCTTATGCAGATGACATAGCAGTGGTAACCTCTGACCCGGCTACAGCTATCCCTGAGACAGAACGGCTGGCGCACTTGTTTGGGTTGGCATCTGGCTATAAACTTAATTCATCCAAAACACAGGTCATCTTTACAAATCAAGTCTGCAATGGTGATCCCAGGGTTACAGATGAAGTCACATATCTTGGTTTTAAGATCAGGGCATGCTTGAAAGAGTTAGTAATGGCTAATTGGGGCTCTTTGTTAACAGATATTAAAAGACAGCTAGATAGGATCGAGTTACTCCACCTCTCATTGGTGGGCAGGTGTAACGTGCTCAAGATGAACATTTTACCTAAAGTACTCTATTATTTTAGATCAGTACCACTAGAACTTACTCGTGGACAGCTTCAGAACTTACAGTCAGTATGTTGCAGATTTTTGTGGGGTCAAGGTAAACCACGCAGTGCTATGAAATTTATGACACTACCCCCTGTAAGCGAGGTGGGTGGGCAGTGCCCAATTTTACATTCTATCGTTATGCCTGTATTTTGCAAAATATGCAGATTTGACTGACAGGGGAGGAGGTTTGAAATGTGGCAGAAGCTCCATCTATTTATCAGATATTGCTTGGCTCAGAAGCCGAGAGCTGTTTATTCAAGATGCTGGAGCCAAGTTATTATAAAAAAAACCTGCTTTAAGGTTCTGTTAGCAGCCTTCAAAGTCTGGAAAGCGGTATGGAGGTGTTTTCAGATGGAGGGAGTTTGCTATTATACACCTACAGCTGCCTCAACATTTCTGCCCACTATTTTTTGGGATATGACAATGGCCAGATGGAGACATAAAGGGATCAAGCAGATTGGTGATTTTTATGATGATGATGGTATTCTTAAATTTGCAATGTTGGCTGGAAAATTTCTCCCAGCAAAAACTGAGTTTTTAAAGTTTTTTACGGATTCGTGAGTTTTCTTGTAGGAAGCAGAAGCAGAGGGTGGTGGAACAAAAACCCTTGGTGGAGGCCATTAGACGTAAAGATCGAATCCGTTCTCTATATAACTGTCTGCTGGATTAGCAGCAGGATGACTTAGAGGCTCAAAATCACAAATGGAATATTCGCCTGGGTAAGCAGGGGGTTATCTTGGAGGAATCCATTGAGATTGCGGAAAAGATTTTGATTTCTGCTAGTCTAAAATCGCAGCATTTTAAGACCATATTTGACCTTTACAATACTCCAGCCAAAATGTTAAAATGGGGAGGGATGAACCATGGGAAATGCTTTCGTTGTGGGGTGGAGGAGGCTGATATTTTGCATATCTTTTGTACATGTGGTCACCTAACCCAGTTATTGGGGCAAATCGAAATCTTTTTGTCCGTGATTACCGGGGCAAATATGAACATTATGTCAATAGCAATGTTATTAGGTATAGGAGATCGGCTAATACACGGACAAGCTGCTTACAAACCCCCAACTTTTGAGATGTGGAGAGGTAGATTTTATGCTATTTTTAATCTCGAATATAGCCTGTACTCTCTTAAGGGGTTGCGTAGATGGAAATTTGGTTTACAGATTTGGGGCCCAATGATTGACCATATAAAAGAGTAAAATGTATATTTTTCCGTAGTATACCCCCCATTTTACCTATCTTTCTCTAACTATCATATAATTTTAACCATCGTTTCTAGCTCTTTTGCACTCTATGAATAAGATGTATTAATTAATCTTGCTTGGAATATGTGATCAGTCTGTCTAATGAAATATTCTGTGTACAATCATGTAATGGATTGAAATAATAAAAAAAAAATGAAATGGGAATATGACCCTAAACAGTATCAGTATCAGTACAGCCACCAAAGGAGCAAACTTCCAAATGAACATCTTGAGAAAAATAAAACCCTTCCTCCCGCTTGATGACTTCAAATCAGCTGTCCAAGCCCTAGTGATTTCCAGGTTGGACTATGGAAGTGCAACCCTCTGTGGTCTACCTAAACATAAGTTGACTCCTAAGGGCCTCTCTAAACTCTGCTGTAAGTTTCATCACAGGATCTAAAAGAAACAACCACACCACTCCTGATTTGAAATCTCTAAACTGACTCCCAGATGAGGTAATGATACAATTAAAAATTGTTTGCATGACCCATAAAGCTCTACACTTCAACACCCCGAGGTACCTTGCACAAAAACTGGAGTTATCTGGTGGCTGCAGTTCCTGTAGAAGCACCAGCGCCCTATTGTTAAAGCCACAGAAGTTATCTAAATAGAAAACCTACAACCGAGCCTTCTTGGGTATTGCCCTGAGAATCTGGAACTCCTTGCCTCCTGAAATAAGACTGAATCCCTCAACTGCATCATTCAAAAAAGAAGTGAAAGCTTTACTGATGAACAAATTCCTGACCTACAACCCACAAACTCTACTCACCTGACCTCGATATGGTACATTATCTACACCTAGGTCTATTGCCTGTTGATTTATCATCCTGGTCCTTGTGGTTGTCTCCTCCCTGACTTCGTTAATTATTACATCTTGTACTGTTCTCGAGTATGTTGTTGTTTTCTCAAACTGCATTCTACTTCTTGATCATTTGTAAAGCACTCTGATACCCTATAGGGTCATGTTTGCGTTATACACAACTTTATATAAAATAATACGAAAAACATACATGAACAATGTAGCCAGAGGCACACGAGCAGCCAAAAACCATACAGCAGGTACATAAGCAATATTCGGCGTGCAGGTACCTCTCCTCCTGCCTTCCCCCATTTTCAGTTGACCCATAATATTTTAAAAGCAATGCTGAATAAAATGGGAATAAATGTACAATGATCTTTATGCATGGAATATTATGGACCTCAGGGCATATTATCAAGGGCAGTATCGCGACTTTAGCGGCACTTTTTGCCGATAAAGCGGCGATATTTGTATCGCCCTATTAGCAAGCTGTCGCTAACAGCTGTTAGCGACAGCTTAATGGCGATAGCGGCCGTTTTGTTGCAGCTTTGCATGTCAGCGATAATTATTGCTAATGACATGCAAAGTAGGCGTTCCCAACTAAAAGCAACTGCAAACAGTCGCAAACACAACTTCCCCCTATTATCAATGCCCGCGAAGCGATAAAAAAAGTCGCGCTAACCGCGATTATCGCTGGAATTTAACACCTGCTAAAAACTTGACTTACCTATTTTCTCAATGGGAGTTGGATTGTGAGGCTAAGTCCACCATGGCCTATCATCAAGGATTCCCCTATCGCTGGTGTTTTATTGCAGGATTTCCTGCGATATTCTCGCATTTCGCCGCTATCGCTGGATTTTTTATCGCCTTGGAGATAAGCGTTGCTAATAACGCGCTATCTCGGCGATGTAATCCAGCGATAGCCGGCGATAAAAAAAACAGCGCTAAGCGTGCTTTGCGATAATTATCGCAAATCGTTGCTAATATGCCCCCTCGTTCTTAAATCTGTTCGCTAAAGTGAGTCAAATTCAGGCCAATAGCATGAGTGTTATTGTCTTGGCAAGTCAAGTTAGAGGCTTTTTTCATTTTTTTAAACAATATATTTTGCTGCTTTAGCAACCTATTTACTTGTGAATATGCTACAGCTATATGCACAGTTAATGTTTATATGTCCCATTTGCTAAAAGGTCCTCCAGCTGCCAGCAGGTGTAGCATGACATACGGTGGCTGCACCCTAGATAACTCATGTGTGGTAACTAACCTAGGTTGTTAACTCATGTGTCGTAACTAACCTAGGTTGTATCTGCATTCGTAGTTTTCGTGGAATTTTTTAGTCTTGCACATATTGTATTTGTAGTGTTGTCACTTGCTGTGATGGCATAATTGTCAAACGTCATGTGGCGTCCTTCCTGTGATGTCATCATAGTCAAAGGTAAAGTGTCATCAGGGGGTCAAAGTGTGTATGATGTCACCTGCGCTACCCTGGGCATTTTGGCGAGTTCACGCCTTTGGTTATGTTTTAACAGCCTGCCACCCCTTGGTCCAGTGCTTTATATATAATGTCTGTTTTTCTCAATAATGTATTCTCTTAATTTATTATCACTACCTAACTTTAATATATTTTTTTATTTTATGTGTTTTCCCCTCAGCAATATAGTGTTAGGCACAGCGCAAGAGAGGATGCAGACATGTGGACTCAGCAGAATCACCACTGCCCACACGAGCCACGGACAGGGCCCTTTCTTCTATTACTAATGTTCCCTGGGCAGAACCAAAATAAAACGCCCCAAAAGGGCCCACTGAAAAAATCAAATCCCTACTGTTTGTAATGAGCTTGCTTAAAACTATATTGCTCACCATAATGCAAAATAGACATTCCTTTGCAAAGAAAATACAAAATCATCGCATTCTTCACACGTCCTCTCACTATTGTACGGTATCTCTGACAAGGGTTGTCATCTGCTCAGAGGTTTAACTGTAATTGACCCCCTCACTGAATCTGGGTCTCGGGCACAGGCTCTTCATGGGGGCTCCCCTCTGGGACTGGCAAATCAGGACTAGAGGGGATCAAATCCGTCTTTACATCTGCTTACGGCAGAACATCTTGTGACTCCAATCCCCCAGTAATATCCAAGGAAGAATTGTTAGAAGGAACCTCTCAGCTCTTTAAGGGTTATCAGTCTCCTTCAGCTTGGTTGGATCAGTATCATTGCACCATTACGTCTTAAAGAGCAGGATGTTTCATGTGATATCCTTGGTTCCTCCCTGGGCAGTCATCATGGTGCCTTGTACTCAGGTGACCTCCCAGGGTGCTTTTTCAAACAGGAGCCGGAATTTGCTCCCCAGGTACTAACACCAAATCTCCTACTTCCAAGTCCCTCACTCTTGCTCTTCGAAGCCGGCTGGTTGTAGCATTCTGCTTCTTGCAGCATTGGTGTACATGGTCACCATGTGGCAGTTCTGGGTGCCATTTCAGATGATTTGGGATTGTGTCTACTGGCAGCACATGCAGGCCAGTTTTCGGGCTTGGCCAGTGGTCATATGTGAATAGCCTAGTCTAGATTCTGGTTGATGGCTTGTGTATTCAAAGCACTTTTGACAGGGTATGCATCAATCTTTTGGCCTTGCCATTGGCTGAAGGCCAATGATTTGGTAGCTTTCGGTGGTGCCTTACATAAAGTAATTTTAAATAGTCTGCTATCTCTTGCCCCTGGAACAGGGGACTGCTGTCCATCTGGATCTAATGGATTAGCCCATGAGTGGCCCTGATCTTCTTGAGCTTTAGAACCACTTAACTGGCAGAATTGGTGGGCACAATCTTCACTTTAGGACACTTGGAGTGATTGAGCATCTGGCAACCATATGACATGCTCCAAATGTCAACACTAACCCTGACCCTGTGCCACCGTGGGATCTCTTCCATGATAATACGTGCTGGAGGCTCGGAGTTCTCAGAGGTTTGATCTGTCATCCATCCTGGCAAATCAGACTTTACTCTTGATTCGGCTTTTTGTTTTGACCATGCCACAGTTGGCTTTGTGTGCAATTTTGAACAACCTGCATGGCCAATCTCCGGGGTATCAACAGCCGGGGCCTGCTGATAAGGCAACCTTATGCTGAACGGTGTGTATGGATGAAAATATTTGGTGTGCTTCCACTTTTTTACTTGATCCATGTAGGATACCTGCCTTCGAGTCTACCTTTCAGCCAGTTACAGGGAGCCATCCACTTCTGTGGCTTTGATGATCTCGTAGAGGGACATCAGCAGCAGTCGGGACTTCTCAACAATGAGATGCATGTATTCCTCTGTCTCCTGAGCTGTTGCCTCTTCTTCGCCTGGGGGAGGTCAGGAATGTTGTGACAGATAGCCTGGGATCCAGGTTTATATTAGACCAGAAAAAGAGAACTTCTGTAGCTGCAGCAACCACTTTCGATTCTGGGCAGATCTTTGGATACCAACCCTTAAATCAAAGGAGTGAGGGGTTTGAGGTTTGTGTGGGCTATGGATAGGTGCCTATAGAGATATAAAGGAACACTTTGGCACCACCATTCTATGTCAATGGCCTCTTTCAGAACTATAGAATACTGTTGTTCAGTAGATGTGAGGGCTCGGCTCCCATGTGTGTCTGGGGCCCGCACCTAGCACTGTAGCAGTGGCATCAGCTGCTAGCTCTGAGTGTCTTTCAGTATTGAAGTACACCATTGTAATTTACACTGGCATAGACCTTTTGGTGTTCTGGAAAGACATTTCAGTCTTTTATATTGAGTGATGCCCCGGTACATAAAAAAGGTGGTAATGTGGCAAGATCCTGGGTCTAGCACAGGTCTGGTAAAGTCCATTTTTAAAAACCAACATGAACCAATGATTTTCAACACAAAGTTATCTACTGTCTGCATTATGTGCCACCCCTGTTTCCGTTATATACAAAACCCAGGGGTTTTGCCCTGATTCCCCCAACGCATCTGGGCAAAAGCATTCAGAAGCAAAAACACAAAAAGATGTGTGGGGATTAATTGAAGAAATTACAAGGTAGGAAAAAATTGTATTAGTTCCTCCAGGTGGGAGCCTAGTCCCCAGGTAATTACTTTGAATAATTCAGCCACTCACCGAACTTTCCATAATTTTTCTACGCCAATTTGTATGTTTTTTTTCTTAATTTTTCACAAAACCAAAAATATTAAACATAAAACATAAGAAACACAATATTAAAAAAAACATTACTAGTTCCTTGCTACCCATCCATTCTAAACCCGGTTGCAAAACAATACAAAGATGCAGGCAATCCGAGGAGAGATCGTCCATTACACACAAGTATGAGGGATACTTCCACCTCCACTCAGTTCATGTGATGTGTGTATTTGTAAATTAATACATATAATTTTTAATCCATTAGACTTCTCCTCTTCTCCCAGTTGACGCGTTTCAGCCCACTGATTCGGGCCTCATCAGGACATGGGCAACAAAAGAAAGAAAAATCACAATATTGTGAAGGAGGGAAGGAAGGGCATAACTTCAGAGATGCTCATCCCTGTGCGTCCTCCAGTAATTCCTTCGCTGGCCGCGTTAGCACATCTACAGATGCAATGAGATGGTGCCACTTCAACACTGTCGCAACTGTCTCCTTTGATGCAGTGTTGGCAAAAGTCCGAACGATGGTCCCACTTCTGAAAATTACCTCCGCTCTGTGATGTACTACAGTGCGGAACTAGACCAGCGGCATCGGCAGGCCATCTGGGCCGTTCTAACCCACAGTGCAGGCTTCTGCATCCACGCCATGGAAATTCAATTCTGGGCGGGACCCTGCTTTCTAATAAAACAAGGTGTTACGTGTCCGTCTTGCTCGTAGACATAAATCCCTCTTTCCGTTGGCATTTTAAAAGCTGCTTGACTAGGCAGCAGTGGCAGACATAGTGCTATGTTTTCACGTGGTTACTACAATGGTTGCGCAATATGTGCTGCAGTCTACGAGTGACATTTAGCCCTTCGTACATTGGGTGCCATATACTAATAACTTATATATAAGTTATATATGCCCGTCAGGGATTAGCCAATTGTACATACACTTTGAGGGATCAGAGCACATGCACTGGGGCCTGATCAGCAGGGCCTAGAGCATTTCAGAATCAAAAAGCTAGTAGCATCAGTCCCAAAATTTGGGGGATCATCATACAAAAAGGGGCACTTTCTTACATTAATCTATTTCATAAGTCCAAAAATCAGCTGTAAATAGTTCCCATAATAGTCCGATTTCCAGGTCTGTAGTAGCCTCCAGAAGCTGCACCCGGCCTCCACAACACAGAAAGGACACTGCCTCAGAGCACATCGATTAGCCGAAAGTAGAGAGCTGAGTCCGCCTTCTCCCATTGTCCTGCTCCTGTCACATCACCCTCTGCTCACCAATAAGAGGGAGGAAGGGGCAAAAAAGTCCACATGTGCAGGGACCCACTGGTTGGCTCCCCTACCAGTAGGGATCCTTTCTACAAATACCTCCTCACTTGCAAGGGACAAGACAGAGAAGAGAGATAACCACTGAGCACTGGGCTGGCACAATTCAAAGTACTAGGTCCAAACTCTCCTATCTCACACACCTGGCTTGACGAGACACTGGTCCTCCCCAGCCCATCCAGGAGGGCATGAAAACCTTGCATCTTCTGTAAGTCTCTATGTCTAGCCCTATTGCCGTCAGCACTGTTTTGCCAATTCTGTGCTCAGTCTTCCTCAAGTGTTTTGAGTGAATCGGGTGCACTACGCCAAGCCTAAGCTCCTGACGTCTTGACCCAAACGAGGAAGGAACTCTGTATGGATAAGGGATTCAGGGAGCAAAGAGAGTTACAGAGATGTTTACAGGAAGTTCAGGTACAATCAGTGTTCTCACCGCTCAGCACAATCCTTAGCCTCAGCTATGTAAGGGCTTAAGAGTGTTGTCCCTCAGCACAACAGTCAGCTTAGCACAGCCATCAGCTTAGCGCAACCGACAGCTCAACACAACCATCAGCTCAGGACAACTGTTAACCCAGCACAAACATTGACAATACGCTAACAATTCCTTGTTATTTGTCTACAGAATGTGCATGCATTGAGCTATCTTGTGCTGTCTTCTTTATGATGTACATTGATCCTCAATTGCGTATTTTTGTAACTTAGTAACTCAACTTTACTCTAATTCCTTGTCTTATTTATTGTTTTTGCCAATCAGAAATATTGCTCTCCTCCTATAACAGCCTTGTGACACACCTTTCCCTTGTAATTTCTGACACATAAAAAGCCACATGGAACAACAGATAGAACAATTACTAGAATATTTCACCATGCTTTAATGAAAAATGGAGCAAGCACAAGAAGACCTCTATCTTTTCAAAATGTTCAGTCGTAGGCTATCACCCATCAGACTTCTATCATAGTAGGACAATCTTCAATAATCTGTCAATATATTTCACTCCACCTATATTATATTGCCCTTTACATCATCCTAGAATATGTGATGCCAGCAAATATTCATGCCATTGTAGCCAATGCCAGTATCTTGTGCACAAAACACATATGGTATGTATCCTTGCTATCCCTCCTCTGTAGCTGACCTACTCCATCACTGCCCGTTAACCTGACTCCACATAACAGAATTTAATCTCTGGATATGTGGGAGGCAACCAATGCTGAATGAGCAAATAAAGCCTCAATTAGAAGTTTTAACCCAGCAGTAGGCAGATCCTTCATAGCAAGAGCCAGTGCATGGGTTTTTACCCATTACAAATGAGATATTTCATCAGGAATTCTGGCTGTAACTCCTGATATACAGTGAGCCAGAAAGACAATGCTGTAGCTCAGACTCATCAGAACTATAGTTCTTAACAGCCTTCAGTTTTCCTGTTGCTCGCCCGATTTAGATGTTGGCGGGGCCATGAGTGAAAGACCACGACAGTCCTGCTGCCTAAGTCGGGAATCTTAGCCTGTGCCGCCGGCACCACGGCCAAACTTGACTGGCGGTGGGCTTCCAGCCAAGAGTATTGCCATGTTGATAATGATGTGCCTTCCCTTCAAGGCAACTGTGGTGGTAAGACCTCCAAACTTGAGCTGGCGGAAGCGGAGGAAAAGAGGTAAAAACTTACCTTTTTCCCTGTTTTCTTCTTACATTTCCATCTTGTACTCTATCGTATAGGTCCCTCCTTTGCTGCTCTGGTACCAAATGACTCAGTTGCTGCTGAGATCTCAGGTAAGCTACTTGTACTATTGTACGTGTGTTGACGATCGCAGTAGCCTTATGTTGTTTGTGTGGCATGCAAGACGTAACACAAAGGAACATAACACATTGCCTACATATCATTGCATGCAAACATGACGCATGTGTATTTGCGTATAAATAAATGGTACTTACCTATCTCCACGCCCCAATAAACCTCACTCCATCAGGCCTCCGACGCCAGGACTCTGTCAGCAGAATGGGAACATCTGAATTGACTCGGGACTATCCCACCGGCCTCATGGCGGTGGAATATTGTGAGCCAGGAGAGAAGACAGCCACAGTGGCAGTCTTCTATCTCTTGCCGCAGCATCTAAATACGGTGGGGAGACCGTCGTCAGCTCGATGGAGTACTTGGGATCGCCGTCGCAGCAGGATGGTGGTAATGCCACCAAGATCTAAATCAGGCCCTCTGTATGATTGTCACTTTCAAACACCAGTTCCTCCTTTCCAAAATCTTTCCCTAGGGGGTCAATACCACAATGACTGAAAAAACTTTTCATCCGCAACCACTTAAAAGGCGCGCCTCTGGTCAGCGCTCACTGCGGCAATACACTCCAAATCTTACTACACCTGTAGTATCAGAACTGATCTCACACTGCCAAGTTCTCACAACCTCATTTGTCCACAGACATCTGCCACTGAAGTCAACTAAGAACCGGTCCCATGGTGACATTTCCCTCCTTACGCCTTTTTTACAGTCTCATACTTTGGTGTAACTTATAAACCCCACATGTCAGTATATCCAGCCACCTTTTTAAGGCACAGGAAGAACAAATGTACAAGTTCAAATGGCAGAAATCCTCCACAACCAGTAAATGGTGATACAAATAGTGAGGACAGAACAGCAACCTGCTTGGTAGTACTGTAGTGTTCTGAATCCATATTCCCCTTGCTATATAATGCCAGATGTGGTTGTTGGAATACACTGACGAGGAAACTTACTTAATTTTTAGTGTCAACACATTCCTGTTGACTTTCCTTACTTCTTCAGCTAAGATTACTCCGATATAAAGGCATTCATCAGTCTTGCTTTCCCTCATTCTGGGGTACTGCATAACAACATCCATTTAAAAATCTAGGGTAGGATTCAGTTCTGGTAGCTGTGCTTGTCTAACAGGGGTTAATGTTTTTCTTTCTTTTTTGTCCACAGACTTTAAACCCATGAAGTACCATAGACCATGGATATGGTTTATGGTGGTATGTGCAAGTAGGTTTATTCTGAACAAGTGTGCACTGCTCTGTTTTTTTCTTGATGGCTGTGATGGTGTGTCTGAGATGAGTGCAATCTGCTGCCAAATGCAAATTAAGTAATGGTGAGGTATATGTCAGTTATTAGCCCTGTCAGCCTTAGGGTGGTCTTCCCCCAAACTTTCTGTCTGCTTACCTCCTCTTTTTGGTGATTCTTTTTGTTGGCCGTAAGACTCTGAGCACTTAACAATGCTGACCAGTGCTAAAGTGCATGTGCTTCTCCCCTAAACATGGTAAGATTGGTTTATACAAAATTGGGATATTTAATTTATCTGTGTGTCCCCAGTAGAGTGCACTATCTGTGCCCAGGGCCTGTAAATTAAATGCAACTAGTGGGTCTGCAAAAAGAACAGATGATGGACGCAATGCTGAACAAATCAAACATTCACTGCCAGTCACAGATCTGGGTTGAATCCATCATTTTTTTGCTCAACACACCACCCTAGTTTGGTCCCAGCCATATGCAAATCAGTCTCCACCCTGATCCCCATAGGAACAGTTCATCCTATGATTCTTGCTTGAACAGGGTGCGCACCTCTGCCAATCAGAAACCCAATTTCTAACATTGGTGATCAACAGTGAGGATAGGACTTGTGTTTGTGCAGTGCCATGCAGTGAATTATTGTACACTGCTGCTACATATCTAGATCGTTTCGAACCCTTTTCAATTCTCCCTGATTGGCATCTTATTTTCTTCCTACAATCATGTCTCTATCTGGAGAAGCAGCATCTGCACCTGCAAAGATAGATTTTGAGCTGGCCAAGCTGGAGACCTACATCATGGTCCTGCTCAAAGAATTTTGCAGCGGGGTTGTGCTAGCTACTAAAGGTTTCACCAGGAAGGTGGAGCTGCAAAAGGCACTGAGAGCCAGGGCAAAAGCTTGCAATGCAGGGCCTGTGACCCCAGAAGAGGATGATCGGGAGATTGAGAATGATGAAGAGCTGGACCATGATTCAGTGGGGAATCTGGGACTGCCTGTGGGACAAGGGTCCAATATCTTCCCAGGAGCAGTGGTTTCCCCCAGGGAGTGCGTCTCATCCAGGCAACCTGTCCCCAGAGGAGCTGGAGGACAGAAGGTAGATAAGGAAGCTAAAGCTAGAGCTTGCTAAATTGAAGATGGAGAAAGAGCAGGCTCTAGAGGAAAGGAGGATGGCCCATGATCTAAGCCTCATGAGCTGGACATAAGAGCACTACAGGTGGAGTCCAGAAGTCATGGTGGCAGTGTACCTATAGTGTCCACTGGTGAAGTAAGAGGCCGCATACCAAAAGACTTGGAAGCATATTTATAAGGAAATGGCATCAGTCTTGCTTTCCCTCATTCAGGGGTACTGCATAACAGCATCCATTTAAAAATCTAGGGTAGGGTTCAGTTCTGGTAGCTGTGCTTGGCTAACAGGGGTTAATATTTGTCTTTCTTTTTTGTCCACAGAATTTAAACCCATGAAGTACCATAGACCATGATATGGTTTATGGTGGTATGTGCAAGTAGGTTTATTCTGAACAAGTGTGCACTGCTCTGTATTTTTCTTTTCAGTAACACTTGATCGTTTTCTCTTCTGGGTCTATATGTGATGGCTGTGATGGTGTGTCTGAGATGCAGTGTAATCTGCTGCCAAATGCAAATTAAGTAATGGTGAAGTATATGTCAGTTATTAGCCCTGTCAGCCTTAGGGTGATCTTCCCTCAAACTTTCTGTCTGCTTACCTCCTCTTTTTGGTGATTCTTTTTGTTGGTCGTAAGACTCTGGGCACTTAACAATGCTGACCAGTGCTAAAGTGCATGTGCTTCTCCCCTAAACATGGTAAGATTGGTTTATACACAATTGGGATATTTAATTTATCTGTGTGTCCCCAGTAGAGTGCACTATCTGTGCCCAGGGCCTGTAAATTAAATGCAACTAGTGGGTCTGCAAAAAGAACAGATGATGGACGCAATGCTGAACAAATCAAACATTCACTGCCAGTCACAGATCTGGGTTGAATCCATCATTTTTTTGCTCAACACACCACCCTAGTTTGGTCCCAGCCATATGCAAATCAGTCTCCACCCTGCTCCCCATAGGAACAGTTCATCCTATGATTCTTGCTTGAACAGGGTGCGCACCTCTGCCAATCAGAAACCTGATTTCTAACATTGGTGATCAACAGTGAGGATAGGACTTGTGTTTGTGCAGTGCCATGCAGTGAATTATTGTACACTGCTGCTACATATCTAGATCGTTTCGAACCCTTTTCAATTCTCCCTGATTGGCATCTTATTTTCTTCCTACAATCATGTCTCTATCTGGAGAAGCAGCATCTGCACCTGCAAAGATAGATTTTGAGCTGGCCAAGCTGGAGACCTACATCGTGGTCCTGCTCAAAGAATTTTGCAGCAGGGTTGTGCTTGCTACTAAAGGCTTCACCAGGAAGGTGGAGCTGCAAAAGGCACTGAGAGCCTGGGCAAAAGCTTGCAATGCAGGGCCTGTGACCCCAGAAGAGGATGATCGGGCGATTGAGAATGATGAAGAGCTGGACCATGATTCAGTGGGGAATCTGGGACTGCCTGTGGGACAAGGGTCCAATATCTTCCCAGGAGCAGTGGTTTCCCCCAGGGAGTGCATCTCATCCAGGCAACCTGTCCCCAGAGGAGCTGGAGGACAGAAGGTAGATAAGGAAGCTAAAGCTAGAGCTTGCTAAATTGAAGAGGGAAAAAGAGCAGGCTCTAGAGGAAAGGAGGATGGCCCATGATCTAAGCCTCATCGAGCTGGACATAAGAGCACTACAGGTGGAGTCCAGAAGTCATGGTGGCAGTGTACCTATAGTGTCCACTGGTGAAGTAAGAGGCCGCATACCAAAAGACTTGGAAGCATATTTATAAGGAAATGGCACAGTGTGGCGCTGCAGCAAAATTTGCAGTGCAGTGCTGTGTCATTTCCAAAATGCAGGGATGCACCATACTTACAAGAATACGGCACACCCTTGTGTTTTCCCTAGCAGTGAGCTAAAAATAGCTGCCTAGCACCAACACAGACACCCTTGCGCCATGATGCAAGGGTGCCTGCATTGCAGGTATGATTGTTTATATGCAGGAAGGTGACCCTGCCTGCACATAAGCAATCAATAATGGTGATTTGCTACTTCTATGTGTGTGAAGGTGTCCCTACTTGCACACAAACAATCAAAAATGACGATTTGCTACTACTGTGTGGGAAGGTGTCCCTTCCTGCACATAAACAATCAATAATGGGGATTTGCTACTTCTATGTGTGCTGCAAAATGCAGCACACTTAGAAAAAGCAAAAAAGACGAGAAATATAAGTATTTCTCCTTGTTGCTCCAATCTAGCGCCTGCTTTTGCATGGCATTAGTTTTTGGTGCTGTCTCAGATTTACACATTCTTCTAAATCTGTGGCAGTGTCAAAAAGCAATGGGTGTTACGGTGAAACACCCACAGTAACACCCATTGCACGCTCCTTTCATGCAGATACCTGCGTGAGAGGTTACCATATTTGCAAAGTGGTATTTTAACAAAATGTGTCTTAACACAACTTTTAAAATATAGAGCAGGGGATTGCACCACTGGACCGTCGGAAAAAGTGACCCCCTGTGGCGCAATCCCCTTGTAAATGTGCCCCTTAGTGCCCAGTTTCGTCATGGGGACGACATAGACAAATGGTTTACAGCCTATGAAGTGGCTCCAAGGGTGCACAAAGTTCCTGGTGAGTCCTGGTGGGCTACTTTGTGGATGTACATGCCTACAGCGGGGAGATATCAACTACAAAAAACTATTATTTTTTAAATTTATTTTATATATATATATATATATCATCAACACTCTTTTTTCGGTAATTAAAATACCATAAAAGAAACATACATATAAAATCATAATCATTGATTATCATAAAATACATTCATAATCTCAATATGCATTCACAATCTTAAAATAATAAACACATAAAAACTTGTTTCTATGCCACAGATTTCCCTATGGTCAATACAAATAATTTAAAATCTTAAAATCAATTGGTCATTATCAATTGTATGCCTTAAAAGTTCCTAGTTTATCAAGTCAGGCAGCTACTCCAGCTTTCTTCCGTACAAACCAAATACTCATTATAGACCTCGATATTCCAATCACCATTGTGGCCAGCAAATCTGTCTGGAGGATTCTAATTGATCAGATTCGGCAGCTACTCTCATTTCCTTCCATACAACCACATACTCATTAAAAACCTCAATACTGCAAACACCATTAGGGCTGACGAAGGATTCATCTGGAGAATTATGCACGCCTCTGTGTGCCTTCTGAAACCTAGATGTCTACACATTGGGATTATCCACCTGGCCTTTGCCGGGCAGAAAAGCAACATATGGGCTACAGATTCTTGCTCATATCCACATGATGGGCAGCCCTTAGCAACAATATCAGATGACTTGGCCCATCTTGAGGTGAAAGTGCAGAGTGGCAAAGTGCCATATCTGAAGTGGATGTAAAGTTTCCTAGCCAGGTTTGGTTCTAAAGCATCTAAAAAGACTCTGCCCAATCAAAATCCTTTATCAGTAAAAATGTGTCTGTTAATGTACCCAAAGTTGATGAGGTTAGGAGTTTATTGAGCCAATAAGATCTAAACAATGCTTTCAATTCAATTACTGAAATCGAACAGCAGCTTCCCCGGGTCTTTCCACAGATTTAGTAAACCCAATTCAGAGACCATTTCTCTGATATATCTCAACCAGGGAGATCTGCGGTAGCAGGATACCTAAGGATTTCCTCAAATCCTTTACTGTAATGTCAATTCGGGGGTGACCCAAATTCTCCTCCCAAAAATTAGAGGTCTAAATATCGCCCGATCTGAGATAGAAAGAAAGATATATCTATGTATGTATGCATGTATGTATATATATATATATTCACTGAAAAAACCATAGGTTTTAGGGACAGTTATAGTTAGTTGGACATTTCACTCGTACAAAACCATAGAAATTCCCCGTTATAGTTAGTTCAGCTAACTATAACTCGCGCCCCGCAATGCACTGCTGATGACGTCACATATTGCATCACTCATGACATGGTCAGTGACATCACTGATGACATCACTGATGACATCTCAAATGACATCACTGATGACATCATCCAGTGACTGTGTGTTTCTGTAAAGTTTAAATATGTTTAATATATATAGGGAAAGGCGTATTGAAGAATGAGTGGGTGTATAAGTGTCTGAATGGACGATTTAGTACGTGCGTGACTGACTCTACAAGTGAGTGATTAAACGTATCTTACTGAATGCATGGGTTAGTGACTAAACTGTGTGAATGTCTGTATCCGTCTGTTTGTCAGTGTGTAAGTGGATGCATGGATTTGCGAATAGCTACATGAGTGTCTATATGGGTTATTGATTGGTTCTCTGAGTATCTGTATGGCTGCCTGAGTGTTTGTGTGGGTGGGGTGTGTGTGACTCTGTACATAGATGTGTGAGTGGGTGATTCACTGGGTGCATGATTTCAAGAGTGCATCTGTGATGGACTGCTTGGGTGGGTGAGTGTGTGTATGGGTGTGTTAGTGAGTGAATGTATATCTCAGTGGTACATGTGCGAGTAACTACATATGTAAAAGGCAGTATATATGTGTGTTAGAGTATTTAAATGGCTATAAGTGAGAGTGTGTGATTGTGAGAGTGGCTGTATGGATGCGTGTGTGCTTGTATCAGTTATTGTATAAGAGCATAAGAATGTGCTAGTATTTGTATGAGTAAGTGAGCTGGTGTGTGTATAACTGTATAGGTGAGTAAATGGGTGTGTGATTAATTTTTTGCATGACTGACTAGGTGTGTGAGTACCTCTATGGATGAGGGGCGGTGTGTGAGTGTTTATATAGGTGTATGAGTGCATATGATAGTCCTGTACTGAGTGACTGTAAGTATGAGTGACTGAACGGGTGAGTGAGTAGATGTGTGTGTGTAGACCAAAGAATCAGTGAGTGGGGAGGGGCGTGGTCTGCCGTGCTGCGGAATGGCCGCTTGGTGAGCGAGCTCCACCGGCCGTGAAATTATCCTGCAATAATCCGGACGAAGAGGGAGTCAGGAGCGAGCAAAACCTGCCTCGGAAGACGTGGCAACCCCGAGGCCAGTGGCAGTGCAGAAATTGGAAACCGGAGCTCTCTGGGGGCTGAGATAAGTGCGTCTGAGTGCACAGCGGGAAGAAGGGCAGACCAGAGACTCACGCAGCGCCGCGGCTGAATCTAAGAGAGGCCGGGGATCGGCTGGAAGTGTAGGCCCTGATTTTGCAGGTGACGACTGTAGGAGAGTAGGATCTGCTTCACATGGGTACCCCCACTTTTTGCTAATGCTTCACTGTTTTTCGACATTAGTCTGGCTGGGGCCCTGCTAATCAGAACCCCAGCCTAGCTGCTTCCTCTCTAAAATGGTTTCCATGGGCCTTAGGCACATCTCTGATTGGGATCTGGAGTGCCCTTATAAGTCCCTAGTATATGGTATACTATGTACCAAGGGCATAGGTACCTCAGAGGCCTGCCAGGGGCTGCAGCATATATTATGCCACCCCTGGAAGGCCATCCAAACTGACACCACAGGTCTGCTACTGCAGCCTGGGTAAGGTGGTGCATGCACCCCTTACTGTGATATAGGTTACCTATATCACGAAATACATACACACATATAAACCTATAAGTCACTCCTAAGGCAGGCCTTATCAATCCTAAAGGCAGAGTGCATGGTTCCTATGTGAGAGGGTGCCCCTGCATGAGCAGGGCCCCTCTGCAGCGTTCAGAGACCATCTCTGATGCTGTTTGTAGTGCAGCCTGACCATATACTCTTAAGCGCATTATATCCTCGCGGTAAAATGCTAACTTTGGAATGGCTGCACCTAAACATGTCGTGTTTGGTGTCAAACATCTTGGAATACTACCCCCCGCCAATCCTGGCGGCGGGGGTAGCATTCCACCCTTCTAGAGGGAAAGACATGTTAACTCTGACGAGTCCGGTAACTTCTTTCCAGAGCCCTGGCATCACAAAATGGATGCTGCTGCCACAGACACGAGTCTGGCCTCCTGCTGCTGGACGAAACTCCGGCAGGGGAGGCCTGGACAATAGGTTTCCTGTCCCAGGGAGGTGTGACCACCTCCCCAGACAGGATAATGTGTATTGGGGCTGGGCGGGAGCACTTTCGGGTGCTTTGAAGTCCTGCACTGGGGGCACATTTGGTGTCCCTGTGCATACCCCAGTTCAAACCGGATCAGGGGCTTGCAGCCCCTGCTTTGGCGCGAACTGGACAAAGGGAAAGGGGTGTAGCCACCCCTCTGCCCTGACCCACCCATAGGTGGGGCCACAGAGTAGTCCAACCCCTATTTTTAGAATAAAGGTAGGAACCCAGTCCTTAGGACTTTAGATTATACCTGGACGAAACTCTGAAACTGAATCCTGGACCTTCGACGCTCTACGACAAGATTAGAGGACTGAAGAATCTCCCTTGGGGTCAAGGAGTGACTCCCCTGCTTGGCAGGCACCAAAGAAGCATCTGTCCGGTTCACATTACTGAAGCTCCCGTCGGACGCCGAAGTCATCGCATCACCAGAGGTGGATTCTCAGACTTCGCCGAGGCTACCCTGAGTCCCCAGCAAAGCTGAGGCCCGTGGCTATCGTGGGTGACTTGAGACCGTGACCCCTGGACACCGAGCACATTTGCAAGTGCACCATCTTCTGGGTCTCCCAAGAAGTCGTGCTTTGGGCTCCGAGTAGCCCTAGCCTCCAGCACCACCTGCACCGAAGATCACTGGCCCCCACTCCACGAGTGTCCTGCAAGCCAGCTCCACATGCGGCGTCACGAGGCTCCTTCGCGGTCGCTAGCCCGTTGGCTAGTAGCCCTTAACGAAGGCCAATCTTTTCCTTACTTGGCATCCTGGTTGCTCCAGGCCTGCCCTCACTTACCCTCGCTGGGTGAGTTCCACAGACCTTGCTGGTCTGCACCATCGACGATCTACATCTTACTCGAGACTTGCCGTTGCCAAGGCTTGTTGGGTCCAATCTGGTCGCCGACACCTCAGCACTCGACAGACATCGAGCACCCGCCCGAATCCTGCTCCTGGTCGCCGACAACGCCTCCCGGACCTCGTGGCTGAAGAGTCAAGACGACCATCAACGCACCTGAAGCACTCGACATCGGTGGGCATCTGTCCATCGCCTTCCTGGTCACTGGCTAGTGACCCAGACTCTGTCCCCTCTGCTTTCAGGTTCACCAGAACTCCGATCCACTCTTGGATCCACCTGGACACTTTTCCCTTGGCCGCCAGCAGCACTTTGCAGCAGATCGCCATTCGAATCGACGACGAAACCCGACCCCGAAAGGCACCTATGCACCCGGCTTCCCTGGGTGAGGTAACACGAGTACTCCGGTGCTCCCGTGGGTAGAGACTCTTCAAAGTCCTAGATCTCAAAGGGTTTTGTCCTAGTCCTCTTCTAAGTGTCCCTTTCCTCTATTTTCCCGATCCCGACTTTCTCCATAGAAGTTAACGGCGTATCGCGGTTGTGTATTTACACTGCACGCGTCTCCCGTGGGTCCCCTGTGTCACTACCTTGGGTGGTTCCTTGTGGTCCAAGCACTTCTAGAGGCTCTAGGCCTAGTGTCTAGTTCAGTCGTGGTTCGCATACCACTTTATTGGTATATGGTTTGGTACGCCCCTAGGGCCCAAACGTGTATTTGTGCTATTATTGTGATTTAAGATCTTATAACCTATGTACTTCGAACTCTAGCCTCATAAAGAGACTAGAGGGGTGTGTTTAGTAATAAATACATATATTTTGAATATATACCTGGTGTGGTGCTCTTTCATTTGGTCACTCAAGAGATTATAGACTGGTAAAACAAGCTGCTTTACATTCCTTCAAGACTTAGCCTGAAGGCTGCTCTCCATAGCTACCACTAGGATAGCTTTCAATAAGGTTGTCTTTAACCTACCTACCATAAGAGTCGATTTGGACTGGTGCAAGGTGCCCACTATAATTAGTGGACAGCATATGCCAGGCCAACTTCTCACATTGGTGTGCAGCGTGTGGGATTCCAGCTTGCTATTGTTTTACCAGATAATCTCAATTGAATTGATCAACTGAAAACCACTAAAGGTACCTAAGGTACATATAATTTAAGCTTAGAATAACAGTAAGTTCTACTGAACTTAGAGTTGTGTGTTAAGGGATAGCACAACCCTTTCTACAACTCAAGAGAGTTTAGTAGGCCACACTAGAGTAGGTAGTGCATACACCACACCACACTAGTAATGTCTTTAAGGGCAGGATCCAAAGAATCCTTGCAGGAAGCCATTGAGCTTCCACCCTCCAAGTATGATACACTCCCATTCTTGGAATTGAGAGCTTTATGTAACTTGAGAAAAATAAGGACAGGCCAAAGCCCCACCACCCAACACCTCAAGGAGCTGTTGGTGGCTTATGACCTTAGTAAGCCTGTAGGGACTGAAGGGGTAGGAGCTGAGGGTGGGGCAGAAGAAGAGGAGGAGGCCAGGGGTACCAATACCCCCAGCCCCCCTCTGAAACTGGCCAGGAGGGTGACAATGACCCTGACCTGGAAAACCCAATCCCTCCTGTGGATGATGATGAGGATGATCAAAATGATGCCCTCTTTGTCCCCCAGGAAGGATTAAGAGTGTGCCCAGAAGGTCTAGGTCTCCTTCTCAGGAGTCTAACCACTCTGGCACCTCTATAGGGAGCTCTGTCTCATCTCATAGGAGAGAATCCTCTCATGAGAGAAGAAAGAGGCTAGTCCAGTATGAGGAAACTCAGCTGGAACTCAGAAAAAAGCAATTAGCTTTAGATAGAGAATCCCTAGATCTCCTTAGAGAGAGAAGAAAGTTGGGACTAGAGTCCCATGGTGGCAGCCATGTCCCTAGAGATAGGGAAAGGTCCTATGACCATAGGAACCTGAGCAAGATTGTCCCTCCCTACCAGAGTGGGGATGATATCCACAAATGGATAACTGCTTTAGAGAGGGCCTGTAAAGTACAGAAGGTCCCTCAGGAGCAGTGGGCAGCAATCTTGTGGCTCTCCTTTGCTGACAAAGGTAGAGATAAGCTCCTCACTGTTAGAGAGGAGGATGCTGACAATTACAAGGTCTTGAAGAGTGCTCTTATTGATGGGTTTGGCCTAACCACTGAACAGTACAGGTTGAAGTTCAGAGACACCCAAAAAGCACAGACTCAAGACTGGGTAGACTATGTGGATTGTTCTGCCAAGGCTCTGGAAGGCTGGTTGATGGGCAGTAAGGTGTGTGACTTCTCAGGATTGTATAATCTGATAATGAGGGAGCAGATTCTTAATAACTGTCAAAATCAGCTGTTGCATCAATACCTGGTAGACTCTGATCTGACCTCTCCCCAAGAATTGGGAAAGAAGGCAGACAAATGGGTCAGGACCAGGGTGAAGCAGAAGGTACAGAACCAAGGTGGGGAAACCAAGAAGCAAGATGCTAAGAACTCTGACAAGGGTGGGGAGAAGGGTAAAGATCAAAAGTCTTCATCAGGCCCCCAAAAATCTTCTTCTGGTGGGGATTCCCAGTCTACCAAGGGTAAAGGCCAAAGAAAACCATGGTGCAAGGTCTGTAAGCAAAAGACCCACTGGACCAGTGATTGCACCAAGTCCAAAGACTCCAGTCCAGCACCCACCAATGCCCCTAAGGCACCTGTTCCCCCTAGTACAGTTGGTGGAAGTGCTCCAGCAAAGGGTTTAGTAGGGTTCACCCTGGGAACTGAGTTGGGCTCTGACTTAGTCAGGGAACTGACTCAGGCTGTGATAGTCTGTGATGGAGGCATGGATGTGACCTCCACTGTGAGTCCCAGTAATCTGGGCAAGTACAGACAACAGCCTTTAATTAATGGACGTGAGGCTTTGGCATTTAGGGACACAGGGGCAAGTGTCACAATGGTGACACAAGACCTTGTGCTGCCTGGGCAAGTTATGCTTGGTGAGATGTACCAAGTGACCAATGCTAGCAATGTCAGAACAGACCATACTCTGGCAGTTGTTAACTTCTCCTGGGGAGGGGTAACTGGCCTTAAGAAGGTTGTGGTAAGTGCAAACCTACCAGTCGAATGCTTGCTTGGCAATGACTTAGAGACTTCTGCTTGGGCAGAAGTGGAGCTCAGGACCCATGCAGAAATGCTGGGGATCCCTGCAGATGTGTTTGCTGTGACCAGGTCACAAGCCAAAATGTCTAGCACTGAACAGGCCTTGGATTCTGGAAGAATGGACCAAGTGCCTTCCAAGAGGAGGAGTAGTAGGGTTAAGGCAGTGCCTTCCCCTTGGCTCAGGAGGAAGATCAGTCCCTTGAGGGGGATGATCTCAGCCCTGAAGAAGGAACTGTCCCAGAGGAACTGGAACCTGACCAGGTTGAGTTCTTGGGGACAGGGGGACCTTCTAGGGCAGATCTGAGCCAGGAGCAGCAGAGCTGCCCCTCCCTTGAACCCCTCAGACAGCAAGCCGCTGCTGAGGCTGCTGGGAAAGCTAGTGGTCCCCATACAGTGTATTGGGATGATGGACTCCTGTACTCAGAGAGTAGAGACCCCAAGCCTGGTGCTACCAGGAGGTTGGTAATACCTTTGAAGTTCAGGGGCTTCCTATTGACCCTAGCCCATGATATTCCCTTAGCAGGTCACCTGGGCCAGAACAAGACTTGGGACAGAATTGTCCCTCACTTTCACTGGCCCCACATGTCTGAAGACAGTAAGGAGTTTTGTCGCTCCTGTGTAACCTGCCAAGCCAGTGGCAAGGCAGGTGGCACTACAAAGGCCCCCTGATACCACTACCTGTGGTGGGGGTGCCCTTTGAAAGGGTAGGGATTGACATTGTTGGTCCCATGGATCCCCAAACAGCCTCTGGGCACAGGTTTATCCTGGTGGTAGTGGATCATGCCACCAGGTACCCAGAAGCTATTCCCCTCAGGACCACTACAGCACCTGTGGTGGCAAGGGCCCTCCTGGGAATCTTCTCAAGAGTGGGCTTTCCTAAGGAGGTAGTATCAGACAGGGGTGCTAACTTCATGTCTGGGTACTTGAAAGCAATGTGGAAGGAGTGTGGAGTGACTTATAAGTTCACCACACCCTATCACCCACAATGCAATGGTTTAGTTGAGAGATTCAACAAAACCTTGAAGGGCATGATTAAAGGGCTCCCAGAAAAGCTTAGGCGTAGATGGGACATACTCTTGCCCTGCCTTTTATTCGCATATAGGGAGGTGCCTCAGAAGGGGTTGGTTACAGCCCCTTTGAACTTCTGTTTGGCCACCCTGTGAGGGGTCCACTGTGCTTGGTGAAGGAAGGCTGGGAGTTACCTCTCAAGCCCCCAAAGCAAGATATAGTGGACTATGTACTTGGTCTCCGCTCCAGGATGGCTGAGTACATGAAAAAGGCAACCAAAAACCTTGAGGCTAGCCAGGAACTTCAGAAGGCCTGGCATGACCAAAAGGCTGTTCTGACTGTTTACCAGCCAGGACAGAAGGTGTGGGTGTTGGAGCCAGTGGCCCCAGCAGCTCTCCAAGACAAATGGAGTGGACCCCACACTATTGTTGAGCAGAAGGGTGAGGTCACTTATTTAGTGGACCTAGGAACACCCAGGAGTCCCCACAGGGTTCTCCATGTCAACAGGTTAAAACCATATGTGGACAGGGCAGACATGGGCTTGCTCATGGCTACTGATGAAGGGCAGGAGGAAGAGAGTGACCCACTCCCTGACCTGCTCTCACAGAACCCTGACGATGGGTCAGTTGATGGTGTAGCCTTGGCAGGCAGCCTCACTACCCAGCAACAAACTGATTGCAGGCAAGTCCTCAATCAGTTTCGACATATGTTTTCACTGACACCCAGTCAGACCACCTGGTGCACTCATGAAGTGGACACTGGGGACAGTCTGCCTATTAAAAACAAGATTTATAGGCAACCTGACCATGTCAGGGACTGTATCAGGACTGAAGTCCAGAAAATGTTGGAATTGGGAGTAATTGAGCCCTCAGATAGCCCTTGGGCTAGTCCAGTAGTCCTAGTACCGAAACCTCACACCAGTGGTGGAAAAAGAGAGATGAGGTTTTGTGTAGACTACAGGGGTCTCAATGCAGTCACTAGGACTGATGCCCATCCAATACCCAGGGCAGATGAGCTCATAGATACTTTGGCCTCTGCCAAATATCTCAGCACATTTGACCTAACAGCTGGCTACTGGCAGATCAGACTAGCTGATACTGCAAAGCCCAAGACAGCATTCTCAACCCCTAGTGGGCATTATCAATTTGTGGTAATGCCCTTTGGTCTGAAGAATGCACCTGCCACTTTCCAGAGGTTGGTGAACACAGTACTCACAGGACTGGAAGCCTATAGTGCAGCTTATCTAGATGATATTGCTGTCTTTAGCTCCACCTGGGAGGATCACCTGGTCCACCTCAGGAATGTTTTACAGGCCCTGCAAAAGGCAGGCCTGACTATCAAGGCCACTAAGTGCCAGATAGGGCAGAGTCAGGTTGTGTACCTGGGCCACCTTGTGGGTGGAGGCCAGGTTCAACCTTTGCAGAGCAAGATCCAGACCATCATGGACTGGACTGCTCCCACTACCCAGACTCAGGTGAGAGCCTTCTTAGGCCTGACTGGGTACTATAGGAGATTTGTCAAGGGGTATGGATCAATAGTGACACCCTTGAATGACTTAACTTCTAAGAAAATGCCCAAAAAGGTTCAGTGGACAGTTAGCTGTCAAAAGGCATTTGATGACCTCAAGCAGGCCATGTGCACTGCTCCAATTCTGCAGAGTCCTGATTACTCCAAGAAGTTCATTGTTCAAACAGATGCATCTGAATTGGGGGTAGGGGCTGTACTGTCACAATTGAATGAAGAAGGTCAGGATCAGCCAGTAGCTTTTATTAGCAGAAGGCTGACCCCTAGAGAGAAACGTTGGTCAGCCATAGAGAGGGAGGCCTTTGCTGTGGTCTGGGCTCTGAAGAAGTTGAGGCCATACTTGTTTGGTACACACTTCCTGGTTCAGACAGACCATAAGCCCCTCTTATGGCTAAAACAAATGAAGGGTGACAACCCCAAACTGCTTAGGTGGTCCATTTCCCTACAGGGGATGGACTTTACAGTGGAACATAGGCCTGGGAGTAACCATGCGAATGCAGATGGACTCTCTAGGTATTTCCACTTAGAACATGAAGACTTAACTGGGCAAGGTTAGTTTAATGTCCCTACGTTTGGGGGGGTTGTGTAGGAGAGTAGGATCTGCTTCACATGGGTACCCCCACTTTTTGCTAATGCTTCACTGTTTTTCGACATTAGTCTGGCTGGGGCCCTGCTAATCAGAACCCCAGCCTAGCTGCTTCCTCTCTAAAATGGTTTCCATGGGCCTTAGGCACATCTCTGATTGGGATCTGGAGTGCCCTTATAAGTCCCTAGTATATGGTATACTATGTACCAAGGGCATAGGTACCTCAGAGGCCTGCCAGGGGCTGCAGCATGTATTATGCCACCCCTGGAAGGCCATCCAAACTGACACCACAGGTCTGCTACTGCAGCCTGGGTAAGGTGGTGCAAGCACCCCTTACTGTGATATAGGTTACCTATATCACGAAATACATACACACATATAAACCTATAAGTCACTCCTAAGGCAGGCCTTATCAATCCTAAAGGCAGAGTGCATGGTTCCTATGTGAGAGGGTGCCCCTGCATGAGCAGGGCCCCTCTGCAGCGTTCAGAGACCATCTCTGATGCTGTTTGTAGTGCAGCCTGACCATATACTCTTAAGCGCATTATATCCTCGCGGTAAAATGCTAACTTTGGAATGGCTGCACCTAAACATGTCGTGTTTGGTGTCAAACATCTTGGAATACTACCCCCCGCCAATCCTGGCGGCAGGGGTAGCATTCCACCCTTCTAGAGGGAAAGACATGTTAACTCTGACGAGTCCGGTAACTTCTTTCCAGAGCCCTGGCATCACAAAATGGATGCTGCTGCCACAGACACGAGTCTGGCCTCCTGCTGCTGGACGAAACTCCGGCAGGGGAGGCCTGGACAATAGGTTTCCTGTCCCAGGGAGGTGTGACCACCTCCCCAGACAGGATAATGTGTATTGGGGCTGGGCGGGAGCACTTTCGGGTGCTTTGAAGTCCTGCACTGGGGGCACATTTGGTGTCCCTGTGCATACCCCAGTTCAAACCGGATCAGGGGCTTGCAGCCCCTGCTTTGGCGCGAACTGGACAAAGGGAAAGGGGTGTAGCCACCCCTCTGCCCTGACCCACCCATAGGTGGGGCCACAGAGTAGTCCAACCCCTATTTTTAGAATAAAGGTAGGAACCCAGTCCTTAGGACTTTAGATTATACCTGGACGAAACTCTGAAACTGAATCCTGGACCTTCGACGCTCTACGACAAGATTAGAGGACTGAAGAATCTCCCTTGGGGTCAAGGAGTGACTCCCCTGCTTGGCAGGCACCAAAGAAGCATCTGTCCGGTTCGCATTACTGAAGCTCCCGTCGGACGCCGAAGTCATCGCATCACCAGAGGTGGATTCTCAGACTTCCCCGAGGCTACCCTGAGTCCCCAGCAAAGCTGAGGCCCGTGGCTATCGTGGGTGACTTGAGACCGTGACCCCTGGACACCGAGCACATTTGCAAGTGCACCATCTTCTGGGTCTCCCAAGAAGTCGTGCTTTGGGCTCCGAGTAGCCCTAGCCTCCAGCACCACCTGCACCGAAGATCACTGGCCCCCACTCCACGAGTGTCCTGCAAGCCAGCTCCACATGCGGCGTCACGAGGCTCCTTCGCGGTCGCTAGCCCGTTGGCTAGTAGCCCTTAACGAAGGCCAATCTTTTCCTTACTTGGCATCCTGGTTGCTCCAGGCCTGCCCTCACTTACCCTCACTGGGTGAGTTCCACAGACCTTGCTGGTCTGCACCATCGACGATCTACATCTTACTCGAGACTTGCCGTTGCCAAGGCTTGTTGGGTCCAATCTGGTCGCCGACACCTCAGCACTCGACAAACATCGAGCACCAGCCCGAATCCTGCTCCTGGTCGCCGACAACGCCTCCCGGACCTCGTGGCTGAAGAGTCAAGACGACCGTCAACGCACCTGAAGCACTCGACATCGGTGGGCATCTGTCCATCGCCTTCCTGGTCACTGGCTAGTGACCCAGACTCTGTCCCCTCTGCTTTCAGGTTCACCAGAACTCCGATCCACTCTTGGATCCACCCGGACACTTTTCCCTTGGCCGCCAGCAGCACTTTGCAGCAGATCGCCATTCGAATCGACGACGAAACCCGACCCCGAAAGGCACCTATGCACCCGGCTTCCCTGGGTGAGGTAACACGAGTACTCCGGTGCTCCCGTGGGTAGAGACTCTTCAAAGTCCTAGATCTCAAAGGGTTTTGTCCTAGTCCTCTTCTAAGTGTCCCTTTCCTCTATTTTCCCGATCCCGACTTTCTCCATAGAAGTTAACGGCGTATCGCGGTTGTGTATTTACACTGCACGCGTCTCCCGTGGGTCCCCTGTGTCACTACCTTGGGTGGTTCCTTGTGGTCCAAGCACTTCTAGAGGCTCTAGGCCTAGTGTCTAGTTCAGTCGTGGTTCGCATACCACTTTATTGGTATATGGTTTGGTACGCCCCTAGGGCCCAAACGTGTATTTGTGCTATTATTGTGATTTAAGATTTTATAACCTATGTACTTCGAACTCTAGCCTCATAAAGAGACTAGAGGGGTGTGTTTAGTAATAAATACATATATTTTGAATATATACCTGGTGTGGTGCTCTTTCATTTGGTCACTCAAGAGATTATAGACTGGTAAAACAAGCTGCTTTACATTCCTTCAAGACTTAGCCTGAAGGCTGCTCTCCATAGCTACCACTAGGATAGCTTTCAATAAGGTTGTCTTTAACCTACCTACCATAAGAGTCGATTTGGACTGGTGCAAGGTGCCCACTATAATTAGTGGACAGCATATGCCAGGCCAACTTCTCACAGATGTGTTGTGAAGTGCTCTGGGAGTGTGATGTTTCTGATAGGAGTCAGTTATGGACCATTAGAAGACCTGAGCTGACTTTAACCCTCATGGTCCAGCAAGGCTGTAAGCATAGATCGGACAGTGGATATAACAATTGACTCAAAGAAGGCTTCTTACAGGAGTCCGTAAGTAAAATTTTGACAAATATACACACCATGCATGATGACTGTTCAAATTGTGTTCTTCCTATCTCTGACCACCTATAGTGGTTAGATTAGATATAGTGATAATAATAAATACCACAGATGGAATGAAGCAAAACAGCAAAGAGTTTCACTACTGCTGCTCCTCAGCCCTGAAGGACAGGACTCGCCAATGCCTTCTTCAACTTTCTCTGCCAGAATACCAATACTCCCATCTCTAAAATTACCACGCTGTTGCAGCCTGCAGACTAGAAAAGCACATAATTCAACTCTGACACCGCGAATGCATTCAATTGGCACCTGTGAATGTCTATGTGGACTTTAACCAGGGCACGAATCGGGGGTACACGTGGGTACACGGCGTCCACCCACTATTTTCACAGGATGGGCCCCACAGAAATATGTTGAACTTGTCCCAGTGTCATTTTCAGACACGGGACACATTCAGCAGTGCCTGAACGCTGTCTACTTTCGATTCCCAGCAGCAACGTGCAGGCAGTGAGAGGGTTTTTTTTCCATCCCCAGCTGGGCACAGATAAAGACAGAAGTTAAGGGGCCATCAGGCCTTCTTTTGATGGAGTATCAGGCTGGGGGTGTCCTGGAACCTCACAAATGCAAATGGAAACAAAAGCACACAGCTTATCTTTTCACAGATACTTAAGAGATGCATGCTTTTTTTACTTTGTTGTATATAAGTGCTTGCACTTGAGAATGTCAGATGGGTTTGTCTGTCCCAGTATTTAGACAAATGACAATTTAAATAGCACCTTTTTATTTCTTTTATAGCGCTAGTCATCCCAATGCAGAGTGTTAGAGCGCTTTACATAACATACACATTATCCATTCCAAATGAATCATGTAAGTGTGTAAATCAATGTACAGGATGTGTTACATGAGACAGTCAGGGTTACAAGGTGTTGGTGTCAAATATCCTTCATAGCTCACTGTGGTCTACTAAAAGGATTACAATTTATTAACTGCAACTAACAAAAGGATCTCTATGTTCAAAGCAGTAATCCAGTTACCTATCTACATAAAATAAAAATCTATGATCTGCATGTTACATGATATGCTTTGCAGGAGACAACTTTTTTTAAAAACATATTTTATTGCATTTTTAGTTGGCACATGTTATAACATACACATATCAGAGCACTATTGCATAATTAAGTGGTACATTTATGCTCACAACATTGTATAAGATGCACACCATGTGTGTTGCGATATCATGAATAACAAACCCGAAGAAAGTAGCAACAAAATCGAGGTTCAACAATCCCCAAACGCCCTCCCCCCAAGAACAGTGGATGATTATGTTTTGCAGGAGACAACTTAATCTTCTATACGACTTTGATTCAAATTTGGGACTACACAAAACACAGATCTCTCCAACAAATGTGTTAAGCTCCAAAGTTATCTCATCCTTATTATTATTCCCTGAGATTTACTGGGCACCTCTGCCGCAGATGCCTTAACCCCATAACATATATTAAAATGCAGACTTTGCAACCAATTAAGCAGAATTTCTACTACCATGCTTTTCCTTGTTGGCAATTACTTTGTGGCAGGGTTTAAAAAAAAGTTTATTTATTGAGGCCCAGCTTTTGCGTCAGGATTGCGCCACTTTCTTGGCACAACCTCGACTACAAATCTTATTTGTTAAGTATCATAATGCATGTAAATGAACTCATGGTACACCTGATAAAAATATGTGTGAGATCTTAGTATCTGATGTCACTTCTTGTGATGTCACTTCCAGTGAGGTCACTTCCTGTGATGCCACATGGAATGTCACGCGTCGTGATGTCATGTGCTTTGATGGCACGCGTCATGATGTCACTTGCATACTGCCTAACTTGGTCAGTCCCTCCACTTCTTTTTTTAGGACTTGTGCCCTGACTTTAACATGCTCCTTCTCATCCGCAAGAAGCACACACAACGGAAGCTTTCATAATAGCTGAAGAAGGAAACAAAACACAACGGAAGCTTTCATAATAGCTGAAGAACGAAACAAAACACAAAGAAAGCTTTCATAATAGCTGAAGAACGAAACAAAACACAACGGAAGCTTTCATAATACCTGGACAACGACACAAAACACAACATTCTGAATGCTCTCACCGTTTCTAACCAAGATGGTCTAATGATGTCCTGGAAAAGTCACACCAAAAACAGACGACACTTTCCACGCCACGGACCCAGACTACGATAGGTGACCCCCATTAAGACCCATCACAAGGCAGGCCACCTTGGAAATAACCGACCTCTAACCTGCGCGCGCCACTAGTCTGCCACTCAGGTTACTGACCTCTAGAGGCAGTTCAGTGTGCTGCACTCTACTACTCTCTATTCCCTCCGTTTTACTAATCATTGTGAAACACGAAACATTTTTTTAATTTTATGTCATCTAATAATCATGACTATTAATGGCGCACGCTGCGCGAGCCGGATTCTTAATGAATTAAAGTGTGATTTTGTTTCTTTGGCATTGTTTTGTTCTACTGCTTGTAATTTAACGGCAGCTTGTGTTTATGTCTGCATTTGTTTTTGTGGCGTGAAATACTGGACCCGGAGCAGGTGCATCCCCCCTCTCTCTTTACAGGTACAGTGATTTAGTACCTCTGTGTGTGCTGATTTTAGAAATACATGTCTAGCGGCCACTCTGTGAACAAGCCACCAGCTGAAGACACATCTCTGAGTCAGCAAGCATAATTTTAACACTGCTTCGTTACACGCATTACTCATTAGTTGGTGACACCGTCATTTTTCATGTACTGTCTGTGTTACTTTAAGGCAGCAAACACTGCGGAACAGCTTTCCAGGTGAGGCGGCTGTGCTGCCCCACAACAGAGTTCTATGGGTTGACTTCAATAGAGCTGCTGCACAGTCCTAAGGGTAAAACCACATTTGAACTTTCGCGCCATTTTCTGGCGCAAGTTAATATTGCGTATGCCAATATAGTATACCTGACACCGGTATATATACTGGTTTCTTGTGCATCTTTAATTGTGATATAATAATTCAGTGACAGAGGGCTCCAAGGTTGGAGGTGTTTGTAGAGAGCAGACCTAGCTACATGGGACTGCAAAGAACTCTAAAGTGGGCGTGTGCGAAATGCAGATTGAGCGGGCAAAATTCACATATCTCGCAAATTTCATGTCACGCAAAATGTGTGATATTTCCTGACATTTATTATTATTTTTTACAGTGAAAGCTCACATAGAAAATGTCTAGTGGAGAACGTGTGTCCTGCTAGTATCTCACTTGACAAGGTATGCCCTCGTAAAAAAAGTCACAAGACATAACACATACCACATTTCACAATAAAAGAGCGAATCCTCAACATTTACAATAAATTTTACAAACAAATTAAGCAACTTTACACCCCCTTACTCTGCAGTCTTGACCAGAGCATCAACTACTGAATACTTACAACAGCTTAGTGGCCAAGTTACAAGAAACTTGTTACTTATCCAAGCTATAGGCCACACCCAGTATAAACAAGCAGGGCATTCAATGGAAGATGCTGCCCAGCATGGCGTGATCTCTGATATTCCAAAATTTGAGAGTATTGCAGCAACGCTGCAAAAACTCCCTGGGAAAGACTATATTTGTTATATTTTTAGATGTATGTAATGTCATTTTTGTACTCTGTGGCTCGGGCTGCTTCTTCCGTTTTAGCCAGTGCTCGACAAGTTCAACAGCAGGCAGGAGGTATCTGTTTGCACTTACCACCCAGAACATAGCAAAGCCATGCTACAACATGTTTGTGAAGCAACCTAGCTAGCCCTCAGTTTCTTAAGAAAGCCCTGTGTAATTGTGTTCATCAAGGTTCAGACACATTTTCAAGGTTCTACGAGTCAACCAATGGTATTCGTTTTCTGTTGATTAATTGCAATCGCTTACCATATTCATTTTTCAATCATTCTGCTGAGGGTCGTTCAACCACAAAGCTGATGTTTATTTATCCATCTGTGAAAAAGAGACATGTGGTGGTCCGTTGACACAATGAGGAGTCTGGACTATTGCTTGGATTTAATTCACGGACGAAGTCCGCACCCTCCCCGACCGAGGCGAAACTCTAGCCCTCATCCTCCTGGACCTCTCGGCCGCCTTCGATAGCATCTCCCACCGCACCCTATGCACAAGACCCCACAATACTTTCATCCGCGACAAAGCCCTGGAATGGATACGCTCCTGCCTCACAGGCAAGAACACAGAGAGTCAAGCTTCCACCGTTCTACTCAGAACCTCCAGAGATCAGCTGCGGAGTGCCTCAAGGCTCCTCCCTGAGCCTCACTCTCTTCAATATCTACATGACCTCGCTCGCAGCCATCATCAGGAACCAAGGACTCAACATCGTCTCCTTCGCCGACGACACCCAGCTGATTCTCTCCTTCACCAACAAACCCAGAGTCACCAAGAACAACTTCCACAACGGGATGAAGGCTGTCGCCACCTGGATGAAGGACAGCTGCCTCTAGCTCAACTCAGAGAAGACCAAAGTCCTCATTCTGGGCTCCACCCCCTCCGCCTGGGATGGCTCCTGGTGGCCCCCAGCCCTTGGAAACCCCCCCACACCTACAGACCATGCACGAAATCTCGGCATCATCCTGGACTCCTCGCTCACTATGAACCGACAGTTCAACGCCGTCTTATCATTCTGCTTCCACACGCTACTCCTGCTCCGAAAGATCTTCAAGTGGATCCCCCACAGAGTCCAGAAAGACGGTCACCTACGCACTCATCAGCAGAAGACTAGACTACGGCAATGCACTCTACACCGGCATCACCCAGAAACTCCTCAAGAAACTGCAGAACATTCAGAACGCCACCGCCAGACTCATCCTCAATATCCCTCACTGCAGCCACATCACCGGCTACCTGAAGGACCTCCATTGGCTCCCAGTCAACAAAAGAATCACCTTCAAGCTCCTCACACATGCCTACAAAGCCTTACATGACGTGGGACCTGGGTACCTCAACCACCGCCTCGCATTCAATGCACCCACCAGAGACTTCCGCTACGCCCAACTGTCCCTAGCCACCATCCCACATATCCGCAAGACCGCGGCCGGAGGAAGATCCTTCTCCAACCTCGCAGCAAAGACCTGGAACACCCTGCCTCTCCACCTCAGGCAATCACCGTCACTGCCTAAATTCAGGAAGGACCTCAAGACATGGCTTTTCGACTGAACCACAGTGCCTTCGACGGATCAGCAGTCCCCCCCCCCCCCAGCATCTTGAGACCTTTACGGGTGAGTAGTCGCGCTTTACAAGACACTTGATTGATTGATTGATCGATTGATTGTCCTTGGAACTCCTCCTGTGTGACCCAACAGCGATCATCTGCCCCTCAAAGGCAACAGATTTCCTGAGGAAGTGAGAAAGCAGAGATTTCTAGATGTCTAAGGACGATCTACTACTCTACAGGTACAGAAAGACTTGAGTTGCAAACTCAGGATAGAGGGATCTGTATTGGATGTTCCCCTCAATCTAAAGAGATCCAGTGAAGAGAGTAAAACCCAAACATTGTTTAAGTACACGTCATTATAATTTTCTATAAACAGCCAGAGATGGATTGTGTGCCCAGGCAAGACTGTTGCCAGCACTCATCCTTTCAATTTCCCCCCCATTCGGGTCATCGATAGAGGAAATCTACATTTTTTTCTCTTGAGTAGATTTATTCACCAGTGTGCCCACACAAGATAGTCTCAAACATACTGACATACTCCATGAGCCCGCTTCTCCGGGGTAGTTTAATGGCCATACGGATGGAACCCTTACCTTCACTGGTACGCTTCCCTATAAGCGACCGTAAGTGAGCATCGCCTCAACCACACAGCATAGCTCATGAGCTCACCACAGACCCCATCGGTTTTACTGTGTAGTGGGGGTGGGTTTTTGCTGTGACATCCTGGAACCTTTGTCTCCGCCGTCTGCAAATATACTGCAGAGTATGAATTGCTTTTGTTCCAAGACTGTAAATGTTTACAACAGCAGTGCTACCCTCACAACAGGAGGGCTGGAACCTGTCGCACTGTCTTTTAAGTACGTACTAATCCTTGATGACGCTGGTTGAGATAATTCCTCTTTGGTTTATGAGGAAAGCTGTGTAGATGGACACATTGTAAAGTGTCAGACCGAGGGACACAGACAAAAGAATGGAATGAACAGTTCTTTCTAAGACCGAGAAAGACCTAGAAAGCATATAGAAGACTCTAATGACAAATAGGTTTGGTCGTGTAAACACGTGACTGAGCGGAGGATGCTGGGAAGGAGAGGAGTGGAACAAGAGTGCAAGGTGAGAAGAGTGTTCATGGATGGATGTGTTCAATGTATGTTAGTTAACTGAGATATATTATTATTTGTTTGCAGGAGCTTTTGCCTGACCCTGGTAAAGAGTCGATGATATTTAAATGCAGAGGTCGACAAACAAATGCAATACCTTTGTGATTAATCAATTAGTTCGCCTTATTGAGAAATACACATAAAATAAATCTCTGAAAAGAGAAGTTGAATGAAATGGTTGGGATTATTTCAGTACGAAAGTGTGCCACC
Source organism: Calotriton arnoldi (assembly GCA_963921515.1). Lineage (NCBI taxonomy): Eukaryota > Metazoa > Chordata > Amphibia > Caudata > Salamandridae > Calotriton > Calotriton arnoldi. Next base: position 98,455 of record CAWUFW010000737.1, read on the forward strand.
CGGAGTGGGGAAGTATACCACCATATTCATTGCATTACAAGAATTTTCTTCACAAACAATGTGAGCGTCACAGCACTGGGGTTGTACTTAAATGTTACACGTTTACAATATCAAATAACGAAAAATATTGTGAAGGTGGGATTACATTTGCTTTGACCACGACGACTTATCTCGGGTCCAGAAGGAATTTAAAAAGGGTAAAACTCCACACTTCAAGATTTGGTCTATGAAAACTAAAATTAAAAAAAATATGTTAATAAACATCACTCCTTCTGCCCCCTTTCCTTGCACAAATTTAAATCCAGAGCTTTATAAAAAGAAAAAGATTATTTCACATTATCATATACTTAAAATTCATTTTGCAGTTGGAAAATTCATGAGCTCGTGTAATTATTTTTGGCCCCAGCCCTTGGTCGAGAAAATGAGTTATTAATTATAACACCATTTTTCAGGAAATGTTAATCTGTCAAACTAGCCAAAATATTAATTCTTCCTAGTGAAGACGTTTGGTGTCAGGCAAGATTGAAAGATATAGGGCAAAAGAAAAAAGAGCGAGGCCAGAGCTGCAATCCTACCCATTTCATGGCCTATCCTAGCACAGATTTGTGTCTTGCTTGCAGATGGTTGAATAGCATAATAATTAGAACCATCCCTATGACGCAGCTGGTTTGGTGTCCCTTAGCGTGCAGTTAACACCCGTAGGTCCTTATATAAGTTGCACGGTACTGAGGTAACGGTAAAATGGCTGCAATGTTACCTTCACCATGCAGTAACTTCGCATGAGAACCGTGCGATCACAAGTAAAACCCTACGGAATGGAAAGTTTCAGCGTGGGACTGATTTCTCCAGACATTAAACGGCACTGAATTCTAGCTCGTGGTAAATATATGAGAGGCTCTGTGGTTTGGTTAGGGGGTTCCAGGGAGTGGTGCGGCCACAGTTAGAGAGAAAAAGAGAAGGTGTTTTCTGGCGAAGGGTATTTCATTCATTCCTCTGTCAGAAAAAAAAATTGGAAATGAGAGTTGGCTACTGTTGCAGTCAATGTCTTATGCGATTTTTCTGGCCAGTTCATCAGCAGAAAAAATCGAGTTAGGTTCTCCAGCACCCGGTAAAACAGGGTGTGGAAAAACCTAACTCCTCGGAGCAAGCGAAGCAGAATGCCATGAGGTAATTCTTCTCTGCCTAACTCATAATCAGGCCCTTTAGTGCTAGTCCCAATTTAAGCACATTATGAGATATGATAAAACTACAGCATTTCTGGAAATTTATGGTATATCCTTCCCTCATTCATGGACCGGGTTCTTCTCCCACACAAAGTCTTAGTGTGGGGCTGTAAGGCAGCCGACACGTGGGAAGTTTAAGAAGCCCAAAGACCGAAAGTGATTGACTGATAGCCAAACCATGGAGTCTGTAGCATAAAAGCAGTATAACAAGCCGAAGTAGGATGAGCGAGCCATCTGTGATGGAGCTGTCATTGATCAGATGTTTCAGAGTGATAACTCACCGTGTTTTCTAACATGGGTCGCAATTGCAGAAACAATATAACTTGTTATACACTGTTACATTAACACAGCATTGCAAATGGACCCAAAAGGGGATGTTCATGATAGAGACAATGTCTTCATCCAACACTCTCTGACAAGGTTAGACCTATGTTAGAACTAGATTCACTGAGCTCCTAGTACCGTTATAGAGCATAGACACTGACATTCCACTTCTCACTTGTGTGTAGCAAGCATCTAGAGAGATTCTGTGGGGGACTGTCCCTCACCAAATATTATCTTCCATGGGCCAATCTCTCCCTGGGCCTACATTCTGCATACCAATGCCCAAGGCCATCAAGCATTTCATTCTCTTTGAAAGGCACAGCTCAGACTTAGTAACATAGGAATCATTAAAAAGAAAAGTCAGGCGCTTGACTAAGCACGGCAAATGAGAGAATCCTAGCCACGACTGATCATGGCCTAGTGTTTGCAGTAAGACCATAAATCTTGGGGCAATATGATCTCAAAATGGGTCCGGTGGGTCTAAACTATAGCAGGGTTCGTTGTAAGTTTGTATCTTTCAGTGCCAGGAGAACTGGTAGCTGACCTCCAGGTGACAGCAGGGAAGTATCCAGGAGGATGTGAGCTTAGAAGCAGAGGTCATTTGCACATACTCCTCTCTATCCACTATACAAGAAATATAATGACAATGTGTTGCAATGTCTAAGCCAATGAAGGGTTCTGACAAGGAGAACCTTTGTGACTGGCATGCTATGCAATTCTGCCAAATGTTGAATACACTGCAGTCTTTGAATACAATATCAAGGAGCCCTGGGTACATCCTGTGCTTGCACTAGGAAACAGGCATACATCATAGCACTGATTTGATGCACCTGGTCTTTTAGGAACCTCAGCTTCCTCATCAGTGGGACATTCTCTGAGAACCCATAACCAAAGGTAGGAATATTAATTAAAAAGAATAAAGCAGTTGGCAGGTTTCACTTCAAGTACCAGTGTTGCATCCCATTAATAATGGCCTCGTGCATTATTTAAACTTAGAGGCTTGATTCGCTCGATACCCATCTGAGTGCCATCAAGATTATGTTATGATTTGTGAATGTCAATAATTTAGAAAGTAAAATGTTGACCTTTTGTCCCGTCATGCCATATGCGTAATAAACAGCCCTTAAACTGCCTGCTTCCTCTGTTTCTCTGTTTCACAGATCATCCCAAAGGTCCAATTGTGAATAAAGTAATGGCTACAAAAATAGGAAAGAAATCATTCAGCGATCAAAAGCTTCCCTGATACAGAAACCAAGAACAAGAGTGAGCAAAATGTTGTATAAAGGCAAACAAATTATTCCAGGCATTCGCTCTGTGAAGCACTCTGCCACCCTTTGTCGCGGGTCCTAAATAATGAAGGTTTCAATGCTATCCCTCTGACAAAGGGCAAGGTATTCCATTTGTCAGGAGCCTCACTGTAAATGTCGACGCACTCATCAAAGTTTTGCTCAATCTCTGGGTGACAAGAAAACACACTGGGAGGGGATACATATATCTAGTTGTTCAGATGGAAACCCACGGATATGGAATGTTGTGTGAAAGATTCGAAGCTTCTTACCAGACTTCTAAGATCCCTGGTCAGAAACTTGACGGTACTGAGGAAACTGCTTTGGATTGCCACAGTCAGTTCAGTAAATGAACGAGGGAAACCTCCGCCTTTGGAAGTATTGAAGACCTAAATCATTCGGTAATCCTTTAATTAATATATCTATTTAAATGAATAGATCATTATCGACTTAAATAAGTCATATGAACTTTATAACAATTCATTAGAAAGACGTAATTACATAATGGTCAATAAAAGATGAATTCCCCATCACAATCCCTACGATCACGGATATATTTACACAAATGTTTGTTATCTGAGTCCAGTAAACTTTGGCTGCTATGGCTTGATTTGCTGTTCCATCACAGCTGTTGAATGGTCCAAAGATAAGGTCCAATATACTTTCAAATATGAACAACCCAATAAAAAATACATTTGCATTTTGCTTCTACCTTGGCTGTAGAAGCTAAAACCACTTTTTTATGTGGAACATTAACCCAGATACCAGCGCACTCAAGATATTTTAGAAGGCCCAGAAGGATCTGGAGATTTGAACAACATTCCTTTCAATCAAGGTTCATCATGATCTTATTGCTACTTTCAAAAACAACTTACTACTTCCACTTTCAAATCCATTCCCATCACTCTATCCCTACTCTAAACTCTCCTAAACACACAAAAAATCAAGATCACAAACCTAACACAACTAATCCACAAAGGAAAGATTAATAAACGTTTACACATCAACTAACTCTTAACCTCTAATCTTGGAGAGCTTACGTGCCTGGTCAGGGGTAGTAAGTGCTCTATAAACACAATATACAATACAATATAGGTTGGCAGTCCATTGAGTTGTCTCATGGTATCGAACAGAGCTTATGCTTTTTTAATTCAAGGCTCTGGCCTTCAGCTAGTCTAGAACTGCTGAATGTTTACAGTAGGATCATGCAAAGTATCAAAACAAGTGAGTGTATTAGAATGATACATACTCATTAATCTTTTGTCGACCTGCGGTGAGGATTTTGATGTAAATAAGACCCAGGAGTGTTTTAGTTTTAGATTTAGAGATTTAAAAAAAAGAAAGCTAGTATCTGAGCCTGTATGTGCCCAATACGATGCTATGCGTGAATGAAGACCTTCTATAGTAGCTTCTACTTGGGTATAAATGAGACGACGAATGAGACTGTGAAAAATGTGGACATCGAGTTTCTTTGGGAAAAGTTAACTGTGACGTAGCCAGGTCACAGCACCGTACATCACAAGGGCACGATCTTCATTCTATGTGTGATGAGAATTGGCTGTGAGGTGTAGCCTCCATATTACTGACCAAACCCCCAGAAGGTGGTGGTTTAATTTATAGTTCTGTTATTTATGTAGCCTGGAAGCCAGTTCAGGTTACCATTGGCCATGATGCCCAGATATTTATAGACATGGACTATGTTATATACTGTCTGTGAGAAACCAATTAAGATGTTTATTTGCTTTCTAAAATATATAAAGTGTTTTGACAAAGTTGAAAGCCAGTGAACTGTGATCCGCATGGAGTGATACTATATCCGCATGAGTTGGTCCCATGTTTAGTAGCTACTGACAAGGCAAGAGTTCTGTCTAGGAGTAAAATATTATCTACAGGCTCGAGTCCCCATTTTGGCAGCAAAACACTAGCTCAGGTCACAAATATATAGGTCAAATACCATGGGTGCAAGAGCACAACCATGTCTCACGCCACTGTCACATATTACTCAGGCTCCCAACATGATACTATTCCGGTTCCGGTGAGCGAGTGTCCGGAGATCCGGAGAGTCACGAGGTGTTCGGAGGAAGGAGGTTGCGCCACGCCGCTCGTTCAGCCAGGAGCCGCAAGCCAGGAGCCGCAAGCCGCCGGGAGCCGCAAGCCGGGAGCCACTCGGAGCCGCGAACTGCCGTGAGCTGCGAACTGCCTGGAGCCGCGAGCCACCTGGAGCCGAAAGCGAACCGAATGCCAAATTGACCCGATAAAGCCTGCTAATTCCTGCCAAGCCCTGCAAGTCCAGCAACACCCAGCAACACCCGCAACACCCGCCAATTTCGGTATGGTGGTTGCGGAGGGTGGAAGAGGCTTGGAAAGAGACTTGGAACCAGCAGGCAGCAAGCAGGCAAGCGCAAGTGTAAGCGCAGGTGTGTCACAGGGCCAGCGTGTGAGCGCGGCCCCCCTTAGTGGTGGCCACGGAGTGTTGTGCCCGGGCGTGTCCGCGGAGGCGGCCCAACTTGGTTGGGTGCGGCTTGCGGTGCCCCAGTGAGTCCTGCTCCCACGCTCTCACGACCTGATTCCATGCCACTTTCACCCCCGCCTTGGCACCTTGGCACCTGAGGCACCCGAGCCCTCCCCCCCCCCCCAGCAGCTCCCTTGAAGTAGTATGAACACGCCCACCTGGGGGGGGGGTCAAACAGCCTCCAAATAGCCATCAAATCGACGCTCATACCCCCCGTGCTCCAGTTGTCGCAGCCAGCTGTCGCATCGTTCCAGCTGCAGCCTTGTACTTAAAACACTAAAAACTAATATATAAAACTAACTGATTGGTTTTGGCGCCCGCCGCCCGCCACCGATCATCCTGTACTCCACGGTGTTGTTAAGCCCTATAGCCTGGGTAAAAAGCGTGAGTTAACTAACACACTATCCTCTCCCTTTTGCGGCCCGTGGACCCTCACCGGGCGCCTTCAAGTAGCTGATCCTCCCTACGCCGGACGGCAAAAAACTGGAAATGCGGTCAGGGAGAACAAGAGGAGGGGAGAATAAAGACAAACATCCCAAAGTCACATCCATAAAAGAAAAAGACAAGGAAAAGGATAAGGACAGGGAGGGACCCCAGGCTGATACCATGGACCATATGTACAACCCCCCCGGAACGTCCCCAGCAGAACCTGGTCCGTCAAACATAGAAGACACAGAAGCACGGAACGAGCTCCGATGTGGGGCTCCAACAGATGCTCCAATAGACGCTCCAATAGATGATCCCGCAGTTAAGGCAAGTAACATGCCAATCACAACAAAAAAAGCCACAGAGTTCGCTCCGCAAGCCAAGCGTGAAGGAGGTAAGAAAGCAACTTGTATGGCTCCAACCAGGCACTACTCTTGCCCCAACAGCAGTAAACAGGCACTGATCACCTATTTTTTAAAAGTTGCTATTAAAACCACGGAGGTAAATCGGCGTCACCACGATCTTAAACCCTCTAAAGTCACAAACCTAACTAACAACGCCACCGATTCCCAAAATGAGGCTCATACGAACCCTCCAGGTGACAGAAGCCCCAACAGTAGCGAGGAAAGGAAAGTACCACAGGACACGGGATCGGAAATCACGTGTGACAAATATAAAGAAGTTGAAAGCCTCCAATTTTTAACACCTAAAGCTCTCCGCCCCCTGGATCCCTGTCGTAGCAATAACTCTCAGGTAACCGAGGCACTAATCCATTACCTCCCGTCCCCTTTAGCTACTTCCTGCCAGAATCAACAAACATTTTTACTTGGATATAGCAGACTAGATGGAAACAATGAAAGCGTCTTAACACATCAGACCAGCACAAGCACCTTGAGTCCTTCGGGTAAGCTACCCGCACCATCGGGAGCCCATCACCCAGTCCCGCAGGGATCTGCCTACTCAAACACCAATAACCAAGACAAGCCCGATCCATTTCTCCACTCAATGGAGGCAGAAAAGCAATTTGGCCAGGACCTTTTTCAGGTCAATCCATATGACGTGACGTCACATCTACCGAACCACTTGGGAACCATCACCTGGAAGTCACCCACCCAAAAAAAGGAATCACCCAGTGGGCTTCCGGGCTCTTTGAGTGAGCCATTCTCAGAGAGCCCGCCCTACCGGGAACATATCGCTCACTCACCAACAGTAGAACAAACTTGCTCATCAACACCTTCAGTTTGGTCGCTCCTGTTAAACACCATGGACACAATCGGTAAAGCAATGACTTACCATGCAGACAAGTTGGATACCCAAGTAGATCTTTTAAACATCTTAGCAATTCATGTGCAGGGAGTTGAACAAAAGTTGCACAACTTCAATAAGATGATTCTGAAGGTGCAGCAAGACCGGGAGACAACCTACCAAATGTGCCACTGCACTAAAATAATTGACAATTAGCTGCAGTTCCAAATCTGCTGACAGAAGTACTGGGTACAACAAGGGAAGTTTTATCTAAGCCTGCAACATCAGCAGAACAAGAAAAAGAAGTATCAAGGGAAATGGAACTGGAATGTTCCAGTCCAATTAAGGGGCAAAAAACACACGAAATGAAACCAAACCCAGCGCCAATCAAGGAAAATACAACTACACCTAATCCATCAAGAGTACTCAATAACTCTGGTGTCTCGGATCCCTCATTCAGCAACCAACGCAAGCAATCACCAGCATGGCAATCAAAAGAAATCAAGCCGCTATCCAAACGGGAGAGAAAACGCTTGAGAAAGGCTAGAAATGGTAAACAAACCAGCCGGGCATCTAATTTACCCCTAGCATCATCCGCTCAAAAAGGGAACCATTGTGAAGATAAGGTAATTCGAAACACCTTGGAAGCAGCATGCACCAAGGAGCAATCAATTTCATCTCCCAATTCTTCCGCCACCATCAGAAGCCCAAATTACAGTACAAGGGAGCAATCCCCGCCAGTAAAAATATATAGCCTATTCAAACCTCCCGTAAGGAAGGAGAAACACGATTCAAAAATTCAGGCCAAGCCAATCACGAAATCTACATCAATAGCAGGGTGTACCACAACTGCAACCAGAACTACCTGTCCAGGCGAGGGCAACTTAGCTGAAGAAAAAGCTAGAGAAGAAAGACACAATCCGGAAACACTGCACAGCCAAAATCAGGGAGGCAGCGAAGGTTTCCACGTAAGGGACAACGAAAATACTTCACAGCTAAACTCACAGGCCCCCCAGAACTTATCTCCGTTCCCCTTGGAGTTTACGGTAGTAAAGAAAGTAACGGAAACGGGTTTAGCAAATGTGTCGCAGAGTGTCCTTTCAAATAATAACAAATTGGACTTCAATCCCCAATATGACTCAAGGGGAACTCACGATATCCTCAATAGAAGCGTACTGCTCAAACTATTTAAAGCCCTCCCCCCCTTAGTCATATTAACACTAGCGAAATTGAAAGCATTGAGTTCAAATAAAATGCGAATTGCAATGGCAAAGAAATCACAACAGCCACGTTCGCTAATAACATCTTCATCGAGCAGATCTGGCAGCTGAGGGATTCTTTCGCCAAATGGGGTATCAAGTTAATAAAGATAGTCCCTCCCCTTTACCCCAGCCCGCTACAACCACCAATTCACAAAGAAGGTCTGCTAAAGGGAGCAAAAGGCCCGGACCAACATAGCCTAATAAAGGGCACTGAGCACACAGCCAGGAAAATTACCATTACTTTTGAACACCCAGAAGCTATCAAGCCTTCGGGTTCCCGGCACTTGAATCCGGCAAGCACATCATCAGGAATGGCATGAACGAACCCCTCAACAGCTCTAAATTCACATCAGGGTTGCATCATCTGTTCCTGGAACGTGCACGGCCTGAGCACGAAATTAGAAGATCCCGACTTTTGGGAATTTATTACACAGTATAACATCCTTCTTTTCCAAGAAACCTGGCAGAAAATCCCCTCACCAATAGTTGGCTACAAGGAATTCCTGAACCCGGCCATGAGAACCACAAAACATGGAAGAGCAAAGGGGGGTCTCTCCATCTTCATTTCGACAGATATCCCTTGGCATGCCTCTACTATAGACTTAGATTGTTCCTGGTTGCTATGCGTCAAATTAGACGCCCCACAATTCACCAGACTGCTAATACTGAATATTTACATTCACCCTGCGTCTAAACAAAAGAGGCAAAGAATTGAACAACTAATAACTTCATTAGCAACATTAAAACTTGTGCATCCAGACGCCAACATCATATTGTTGGGCGACTTCAACATGAACTTACAGCATAACAGGAAAAAGGGCACAATAGCGCCCACACCAGTCTCCAATCGACGCGATACACTCGGGAAGAGATGCGCGGCCCATCTAGACGATCTCTCAATGTGTTCACTTAACGGTCGAGGCCCGACAGATCACCCCGCAGCATACACAAGGGTTACCCATAAAACACGTTCAACTATCGACTACACCTTTACAGACCTCGATCTTCTCCCGCACATTCCGAACTTTCAAATAATAGTCACGGCGGAAAGTGACCATCAACTGCAATCTTTTACGCTATTAGGAACCTTCGCAATTCCAGCGAAAGCTCAGGCAATGTCCCTTCAAACACAATGATACAACCTAAAACGTCTCTGCTGGAAAAAGGATAGTATTGAGGATATCATCGGTACATACACCACTCTTTTGGAGAGGTTCAACGTGGAGCCATTGAGCATAAAGGCCTGGGAATCTTTAATTCAGGAAATAAATAAAAATTCTCAAATCATGCCCATGGCCATAAAGCAGGAAGATCAATAGGGGCAGCCTGGTTCACCTAAAGTTTAAGGAAACAAAAACAAAGGTTAAATACACACTTAAGGCAATTATGAACCCGGGGCCCAGAACCCCCTCAGGAACTCCTGCGCCTAATATTAAAAATAAGAAATGAGTTAAAAAGGGATTTAAGGCGGCCAAGAAAGAGTTCCACGAACACATCTGGGCGAAATTGCTTCATGCCTGTAAACTAGGGGATTCCAAGCTCTTCTGGGAACACATCAACCAGCTACAAAACGGCATGAACCGACATCACAATTCGGACATATTGGAAGCCACCTGGAGAGCCCATATCGAACTCTTATATAATGAAATTTCACTCTCAAACATCCCGAATAACGGAACATCAAAAGGGAAGGGGGTCGCTGGTACAGGACTAGTCAACAATATCTTGACTCATAAACCACCTGAAGTCTCAGTGCCGATCCCACAGGAACAAGTGCTAAAAATTATTATAAATGTAAAATCAGAGGGTGCTCCAGGGCCCAACGGTCTACCAAATGCCCTGTTCCGGCACGATCCTTCATTTTGGTCCGGTCTCCTTACTCCCCTTTTCACCCACGCTATTGCCTCCAGTCGGATCCCCGAGTCTTGGAGAGAAAGCATTCTAAATCCAATCTACAAGTCGGGCTCTCGTTCTGATCCATCCAACTACAGGTTGATTGCACTAATTGATGTGGAGGCAAAAATATATGCATTGAATCTCCTGGTGGACCTCGAGGACTGGGTCAGTCGAACCAACCTGATACCATACACGCAAACAGGATTTCGGGCAGGGATGGGCACCCTTGTTAACATTGTAAATATCAAAAGAGGGAGTGGAGAGTCGGTGTCCTCCACGGACACCTAGGGTGGATACGACCTCCCCTAACAACTATTTTTAAACATCAAGATCCACCCATGAGGGTTTTAGAAAGGTAATACTGGTCAGTGATGGGGTGTGTTTCCTACAATGGTGGGAAGCACAAAGTGTTTCTTAAATACCCCTCACACACCAAAAGGGCCCTTGGTGTCATGCTTCATCATAGGGGTCTTCGCGTTCCTCTACGGAACGCGGCGTGCTACTACCAGCGAAATACGCGGGAGCACTGTTGTTTTCACTATGTGTGGTGTGAGAGAGAGTGAGTGATAGGGTCAGAAGTGAGTGATAAGTGAGTGTTAAAAAATACCTAGCACCTGCGGAGCAAAAAATTTGTAATATCCTTGGATGCCGGTATTATTAAAAATGTGAGGCAGAGGTATGTTGTGTCAATGTACAAAACCTCCTGTGTGTGTCAACATGTTTCGAAGCGTGCTGCTTCTTCTTCAGGACGGGTACACAGATCCCTACCCTACTCACATGAAATGACTGAATATGTCTTGTAATAGTTAAAAAGTCCAGTGTAGACAGATGATTAATGTTCAAGGTGAGACACAATGGTCTTAATTTGTAGTATTGTCGATGTTAGCGTCATGAGCCTGTTAACGATGGGGATCAGGTGCAAATCGCACTATGTACCGGGGTACTACCTCGTACTGTCATCCCCTCTCGCGGCTCCACAGTTCTAAACACAGCACAATCCACATTTTTCAAGAGATTGTTTTTAATTCCGTCACATATCTCACAGGCACAAATCCGCCTTGAATACGGTCTAAAAAACCAAATCCCGGCCAGACAAGGTGCACTAATAAAGTATTACTGGAGGATGAGGGAAGCAGAAGACCACACCCTAGCTCACCACTGTTGGGCGGAGATCGAAAATCAAGCAAGGCTAGTCAATTCAATCACGACAGTCTTGAAGGAATCCCTTTTGGCATTACAGCTAGAGGAGCCCTGGTTTACCCCCACAACATACCCCGGATTTAAATCTGTTGTGAATAATGCCATCAAGCGGATATCGTTATTGACGGATAAAACTACCTTCTCAAAAAAATACCACGCATGGCCAGTGATACAAACCTACCAGACTATGAAACCACAACCGTACCTATCGGAGCACTTTTCTCATGAGAAAAGGCATTATCTGACGCTACTGCGAATGGGGTCTTTTCCCTCAAAGGACCTGACCCCGAAATGGAAACACACATGGCCATCCAAGGAATGCCGCCTTTGCGGACAAGGGGACGAGTCATTATTACACCAATTATGCATTTGCCCCACACTATTAGAAACTCGAAAAACTGTCCTTCGGGAGCCCTTTAGGAAGGAACAAAAAAGAACATGCAGATCCGCAGTCATCAAGTGTCTAGGAGGGTCGTCGATTCCTCCGTCTTGTAGAGCCATAACATTTTGGAAAATCGCAGCAAAAGAATTGGACAAAAAAAGTAATCCACTCTAAGTAGCCCAAAAACAATCTGTAAATACACAACCCCCAATCGCATTGATATAACAGTTGACACCTTTACTTAATCTATTGCCTCCTGTCTGTGGTTATGACCTTGTGGTCTTTTTAGTAATATGTTTTTAAAATGTATTCTAGAGTATTATGTTCCACAGTGGTTTTCCCACCCTTTTATGATTTTTAACGAAATCAAATAAAAGTATTTTTGTACTATTCATTTGGGTAACAATAAACATTTGTCATTCGGTGCCAAGATGCCTCAAGGTGTGAACGTGCGCTTTATTAATACACATGTGATGTTATTGTTCCTCAGGTGAATTTTGCCAATAAGGCCACAGTTCTTCTCGCTTAACATTGCCACTAAATCCCTAGGTACTCCTAACTGAACCATTTTGTCTGATCAGAAAATACAATTGCCCATTCGAAGTTCATGGTGTTATCCACAGTGCGCAGTACAGCGGATTACGTAAGGTGCTTGTGTGATTTACCACCAGTCAGTTCCTAATTTTGTTATAGGTCCAGCAACTCAGCTAGTATTTGCGTGCTCTGAAGATGATTTATGAGGTATATTGTGCAATTTGAAAACTTATTTTGAATGCCAATTGATTTGCTGTTCCAGAAAACCAGCCCGAGTTCAGGAGAAGGTGTATATTTGCATATATTCAGATTAAACTGAATTGGGAAAAGGGAGGATGAGCTAGCAATCATTTATAAGGAACATTTTAAAGTCCCATGTGTCCCTCTACTGACTACAATGGAATATGAAGCATTAACACATACAACTGCTCTATCTAACCACAACTCCTTTAATGGGGCTTTGATCTATCGACCTCCGGGCCGCAGGACGACTTTCCTTACTAACAACACTGCACTCTAGGACATTAAAGTCAATTACCGTGATTTCACCATCCTTGGGGACTTTAATTTTCATCTCGAGAAGCTAACAGACAAAGGCATCATTGACCTTCCGGACTCATTGACGCAATTGGGCCTGACTCAGCTAGTCGAGGCTCCCACTCACTCAGGTGGTCATGCCCTAGATGGAGTCTTTTCAGACAACCCTTATCTACAAGTCACCAGTACTCTTCCACTCACTTGGTCAGACCATAGTGCAGTGATGTTCCAACTGAACTTGGAAGACAATTCGCCAAGCGATCCCCCCCGAATAGAAAACTCCTCATGCTGACCTTGGCACAAAATTACCCACGACCTACTTTCCACACAACTTGCCCTTTCCATGCCTAAGATTAATGCGGACCTTGATGCAGAAACAGAATCCTACCATCAATGGGTTGTCTCCCACATCAAAGTACTAGTCCCTCAAAAAAACTACAGCAATAATAGATCAGCTCCCTCAGAACCCTGGTTTGATGAAAACCTAAGGCTTCACAAACAACTGTGCAGAAGGCTTGAAAGGAAATGGCGCTCTAAATATAAGCCTGATGATAAAACCGCATACAAGGGGGCCATTCAGATATATAAGGAGATGCTGCATAAAGCTAACTCTAGTTATTTTATTAACAAAATCAAATCCTCCCTAAACGTACCTAAGGAGCTCTTTAATACGGTTCTGAAACTTAGCAAGCTACCAGAAACAAAAAACATGTTTGTGCGACCAATCTTTCTGCGATAAGTTAGCAACGTTCTTTCAAATCAAGGTCGGAGTTATTTACAACACATTTTTTAATAGCCACCCTCACGGCACCACATCTAATGAGACGGCCACCGATGCGAGCATGGCCGGTGGTAACATGTCTGTTTCCCAGGTGACTGATTCTTCAACTGCTGATGCTCTACTAGTGTCTTTCACCCCTCTTTCAGTGGAACAGGCTCAAATATTATTTACCCAAATTAAATCTGGTTCTCCCCTGGACCCATGCCCCCTCAAAGTCCTTCATCTAGCCCCTTAGATTATTCCAGGGCACCTCATGACCATCTTTAACAGGATGTTATCCTCAGGACAAATGTCCCAAAAAATTGAAAATGGCGTCAATTCTTCCTCTTCTAAAAAAAAATAATTTAGACAGTGGTAATCCCAACAACTACAGGCCGATCTCACGGCTCCCTTTTGCCGCAAAAATGGTGGGAAAAGCCATCAATGCTGAGCTTTCACTCTTTATCCAGAAGAACGCGCTGTTGGATCCTACCCAATTTGAATTTAGAAGTCAACACAGCAGAGAGTTAGCTTTGATCACTCCCTCAGAACAAATCAGAAAAACTTTCAATGATGGAGGAAACGCTGCCTTCATTTTGTTTCACCTCTCGGCAGCATTTGACATGGTCAATCACAGCCTCCTTATCGATCGTCTTTTCTCTTTAGGTATCATGGATTAGGCCCTCAAGCTCCTTCATTCATTCCTTTCGGACCGGGAATAGTTTGTTGAGCTAAACAGCTACAAATCCTCCCCTTTTTCCTTGCCTTGTGGGGTCCGTCAGAGCTTGGCCTTGAGCACAACTCTTTTTAACTTGTACGTTACCCCTTTGGCCAAATTGATTAAATCCTTCGGGTTCGAAGTGGTATCATACGCAGACAACACCCAAATTATGGTGTCGGTTACTGAGAACCCTGACAAGACCTCATCCTGCTTTCACGTCTCCATGCAACTAGTCGGAAGGTGGATAACAAGTAACTGTTTAAAACTTAACTGGGACAAAACCAAGGTTTTGCTTTTCGGGAGGACCACATCTTTCTGGTCCCCCAAATGGTGGCCTCAAGAACTTGGGGTACTTCCGACTCCAGTCACCAAAGTCAAAAATCTGGGAGTCCATTTTGATAATAAGCTCTCATTTGACGAGCATGTGAATTCCATTACCTCATCTTGCTTTCTTATGTTCAAGACTGTTATAAAAATCTTTCCTTTCATCCTCATAGACCTATATAAGGCAGTGATCACTGCACTTATTTTTTTCTAAAATAGAATATTGCAGTGCATTGTTTGTTAGCCTTCAGAAAAAATCCCTACACAAGCTGCAGATTATCCAAAATGCGGCAGCAAGACTACTCCTGGAGATCCCTAAACACCAGTCGGTCTCTCATCTTCTTCCTGCACTCCACTGGCTCCCGGTTAAAAAACAGGTGGAGCTCAAATCCATATGCATTGCGTTTAAGGCCCTGCATAATGACAGCCCTGAATCTCTCAGGCAATATTTTCAATGGTATGTACCGAAAAGATCCTTACGTTCTTCTTCAGCCGACTTTGTTATACCAAAGGTTAAGAAAGCAACCTGGGGCAGCAGAAGGTATCTGGCAAAGCTAGGCTGTGGAACTCCATCCCACTTAAGCTAAAAAAAAATCTAACCTGCTTGCCTTTCGCAAGGTCCTAAAAACCTAGTTGTTTAACAATTAGGCTCTGCTAGTCAGTCCCTTTCGCTGTTCTATTTAGGTTTCTGTCCTGCATTCTATTCTCCCTTCTCCTTCGCGAGTCTTAGCGCATAGACACCTTCCGGCAGTAGAGCGCTCTACAAATTCATATTTCATGTCATTTCATTATGTGCCCTCTGTCAAAGAAAACCAAGAATAAACCCCTCCATACACCCCTCCCTCTTTCCCCCACACCACGCACACACCCAATTTACACCTATGGTTGGGTTTCCGAAAAAAAACTGAAAATTGAAAATCAAGGAAGTACAGCATTTCAATTAGAAGAACCTTACCAAAATAGATAGGATGAGATAAGTTATTCCATTCGGATTTTCCTGGCCTCTGACAGGCATGAGAGTCTGTAAATATTTATATCCTACCCGAGCTTCATCGGAATGATCTATGGAATATCGATTTTCTACTTCCCATTATATTTATTTTTGCATCCCCTGACGCGTCTCTTTCCATTCCAGGACTAATTGAATTCATGGTTTCTTTTCATCTTGCAACTTTTCAGCGCATATCTGTGGCGGGAAGGAGAGATTTAGTCGCTTTGGGGGATGCGTGATGCCTTTAAAGGTGTGATATACTTGTACTGTTTTAATTAGTCGCAGTCTCTCCTCCCACATATTGCTTTTTTCATCTCCTGTGCGCGAAAACTTATGTCTTCTTGTCGTCTGGAAAAGTTATTAAAAAGGAAGATATCTGAAAAAAAGAGTGCTGGATGGTGTAAAATCACGCTTCAAGAAAATTATAGTCCCTGATTAGGAGCAGACATTGCACGCCTTTGCCTGTCATTCCTAATCTTCTGCTCGTCCTGGCACAGTATGAACCTGGGCATGTAAAATGGGGAAGCCAATACAAATGGAGAGGTGGGAAGGCAACCTAACCTCTCTCTGATGTCTTACTTGCTTCAAAATGTACAAGATGCAGTGATATAGAGAAGGCGTCATCACTGGCCGCGCCTCATGTTATCCATTCAGTTCACGAATTTCAGTAGTTTGAGTAGACAAATCTCTTCCATATTTCAGCAGCTTAATAAAATCTTTGTGCTACCTGGTCTGAAGCACCCCGGTGTTAGCGAAGCGCAGGATAAGTGAGGTTTTGATTGTGGGTTGGCAGCTGTCTAAATGTCTGGTCATCTCCAGGCTTGTGTGGTGTTTACATTATAGGATCTCACAAGACCTCCACGGTGAACCAAGCCATTTACTCCATTATTGGTTGTGGCGCCTCCAGTGTGATTCGCAGCAAAATCACCAGCCAGGGTTCTTGCTGTGAAATCCATTTTCAATATTTTCAGCTGTGTAAACGCGATGAAAGGGCTGGCTGTGAGGGCAAAAGCTTCCATGAAATAACCCTGGTTCCAACCTTCATCGTCGTTCTAATCATCTTTGATAAAGATGACGACAGTGGTACCTTCGCTTATGGCATTAGCTGAGCAATTTCTATCTGATGGTAGACTCTTTGGAATGTTCCATTAAGGGCCGCTAACTGCTCTGACAAATGGAATCATACACCTCCACAGCTGAAGCATGAACGCAGGGGGGCTCTTATCAATTTTAGCTTGTATTGGTCCACGGTGGGGCCATGTGTCAAGATATGTTCGTCTAGTGGGATGCTTATACTATCAGATGTCCAATGTATTTCTTTTCACTTCGCTTTTATAGGCAGTCTTTCTACCTGTGCAATACTCCCCAATATTCTGATACCAGGCACAGAGAAGAACTTCTTTTTTTAGGGGCAGGACAAAGAAATCTGCCCATTTGCAGCCTATGGCTCAATTCACAAATATTATGTGCACCATTTGGAAATTTAGGTGCCCAAACTCATGCATCTTCGACGCAGGACCTCGCATTGCAACCTCGAATCACTGCTGCGAGACGCATCCTGAATGCGGGATCTCGCAACGCTCCGCAACCAGGATTTTAGGCACTTTGTTCAGCGGGCCTAACTTGGTCCCTGTAATGTGCCCGTGCTCAGGCTGAACTTGTGACTTTGTCTCGGTGTGATGCGACCAGATAACCACACTTGGTGCTTTTTGCTTTTAAGCCCTATTCATAGAGAAATCTTTAAAATTGCATATTTCCGGTTCTACTGATTGGATTTTTGATGTTTTGGTCTCAAATAATTTATTACAGTTTAATCTATTTTTCTAAATTGGTGTGAGATTTTTCTTGTCTTGTGTTTTTAATTTAGTACTGTTTGAAATGCTGCGTAAATACTTAACACATTGCCTCTAAGTTAAGCCTGACTGCTTTATGCCAAGCTACCAGCGGGTTAAGCACAGGTTTATTTGGGGGTTGGATGTGTTTCACCCTGACAGGAATCATAGTTGCTGCTTGAGTAGGGTTTCACTCCTTCAACCAGTAACCCAATTTCCTACAGATGACAAAAGGAGCTTTGTACTTCTGCATGGGCAAAAGCCCACTTGAAAGGCGTTCAGAAGGGGCCGCATTGTTCCACGTAGCGAAGGAGTAGCAAAAATACAAGTTTTTCCTGGAGCATCCTTACAAACCGTCACCAAATTTTCAATGAATTTGCTAATTATAATAAGGTGAGCAAGTAGTTCAGGTAGACTATGTTTCCACGGTTTTGTAAATTAGGGTTTTGAGAGAATGATTGATTAAAAAAGAAAGATCTGCCAAAGGGGTCAGACTAAATTAATGGAACTGCATCATTCAACCAGAACTCCTTGGAAGGAGGGTAAAATGGGATCAAGGAGATGTCCTTTAATATGGGTAGGTTCTGTTAGTGGAAGTTGCAAATTAAAAGTTTTGAAAGATTGCAGAGGAATTGTTTGAATTTAAAACGTGCGAAAGTCTCCAAATTAAAAAACCATATGGATGCACTCCAAGAGATGCATTCCAGGATGTGTTTCGATGCTTTTATTGCGAAAGACAGTTGTTTGGATTGCAGCGAAGCTCCTGAAGGATTTTCTAACCATGTATTTAAGTCGCCTAGGAGAATAATATTATTTTTATATTGGCAGTACGATCCAATTGCTCATGCTAACAGATGGAGATCATTTAATAGAGCATGAAGAAGATGATAAATTAACAAAAAATGTAGGTTTACGTTCTTGAAGTTACATGAAATGGCTAAGCAATCAAAAACTGAATTCGAGGAAAGGGTTCATACCTCAGAATAAGGGAGTCTCAAGTTATAACAGTGACTCCTCTTCCTTGTTTATTTGTGCAATCTGAGCTGCATATGGATTTAATTTTGAATTTGATCGGGACTATTTCGTTTTTAAAAATGTTCAAATTGGATGGATAACAACGTTTTGGATAAAAGAAGCATGTCTAGATTACATTGTTCAAAAAGGTTGTGATGGCTGCGTGCTGTAGCAGAATGGACATTGCATAACAAATTATAGATTGTAATTGGATGTATATAGTAGCGCTTACTACCCTTGATGAGGTGTTGAAGCACTTCACACCAGGCAGCACGCTGCTCTGGAGTTCCAGGTTAGTGGTAAGTAAGGCAGTTGGCTTTTGGGATTAGTTTTATGTGCTCCAGCAAACCATCCCATGAATTCACTCCAGTTACTTCGTGGTAGAATAAATAGGAGGAAGGTGTCGTCATGGGGGGGGTGCAGAGGTAGATATTTGGTGGGGTTAATAGATGAGCTACAGGAGATTAGTTGTTGTTAGGCTGCAGGGTATGACTTTTAAAATAGGAGAGGGTGTGATCTTTTAAATGAGTAATGAACAAATTGCAGAAATACATTAATAGCTGTTAGAAATGGAGTCTATAGTTGGTAGTGGTTTGAGGCCTGTCCAAGTAGAGACCCTCACTCTAGTCAGAGTAAGGGAGTCACAGAGCTAAGATAGCCCCTGCTCACCCCCTTGGTAGCTTGGCACAAGCAGTCAGACTTATCTCAGAGGCAATGTGTAAAGCATTTGTACATATACACAGTAACACAGTGAAAACACTACAAAAGGAGTCCACACCAGTTTAGAAAAATAGGCAATGGAAGTGTATTACCTGCATTCATGTGGCTGGAGGGTGGAGACCAAGACACTGAAATTCAATGAAGACTTTGTTTACAAAGGACTGTTGATTAGACTGCCTGAAGCACTGCCCTTTGGAAGATGGTATGGGTGTGGGATGACACTGCAGATTCTGTTGTGCAAGATCATGTGGAGCCTAATAGGAGGCCCAGTCTTTTGTCTTCCTTGATCACACATTCAGCTGGGCTAATGTCAGCCAGTGCAAAACTTCACACCTCTGTGTGCGTTTGCTGTGGGTGCGGCAGGTTGGAGCCTACCCTACTGCAAAGGGCTTTGATTCACAAAGGCTGTGTCTGGAGAGCAACCTGGAAAAGGCATTTGAAAGGAGTACCACTCCAAACTAGTTCTGTAGCATATAGACTTTAGAAACATGTATGACCCTTGTTTTAGAACACTCCCAGGCTGTGTTACACCAGCAGAAGTAAAACTCAAAACGTGTACATGTTACTTGAAAAGCAGCCTTAGAAGCTGGAGTTTGGAAGCATTTAGGATACAAAATGCACTGTTGTGATACAAATAAATGCACAGCAAGGCACAGTTGGTAAAAAAGGAATGTATACAAAGGAAAGACTGACATAGATTAAGGCATCCTTCACGGTGGGAAAAGGAGTTAGCACACCCTGAACAGAGATAAGATCACCACTTCATAGAGGACAGGTAAACACAACTTAAAAACCCAACAACTGCATTAAAATTTGGGCTGCATTTATTTGTTTATATCAATGTGCGCACTAAATAAGCTGAATTCCTGGTGCTATGACGAGGCCAGGGCAATTATTCCCGATTCTGCTTACAATCATGACAGCTCCCATTCAGACAAGTTCTTTTCTGTGTTTTTCGGAGCACCTCGAAGCTGAAAGACTGTGCTTCTTACTAAATATTTCCACTTTGAGTTGAATGTGCTATTAAACACAATAATTCAAAGTTTAGCACTTACTGATGTTAATGTGAGATGTAAGAGTGGGATGAGACTCACTGCCAGGACAGGCTGATTCAAATTACCATTCTTTTTTATGTATAGCTCTTTTTATTGGTTTTCAGACCAAATGCAAAGAATTCCACAACAAGTATGTAAACTGTGCTGCAGAAAAGTCGAAACTGTCCCCCAGCAGTGGAAATCATCATTATGCAACCATGCATGAACTAACCCCTTGGTGTTAGGGTATCTGAATAGGCTATTCAGTCCACCCAAATCTTGTTATGCTTCTCGGGGGGGGGGAGGGGCTCCCCAGGATTTATACACAAACCTCTCAACTGTAGCCCTGTAATCAGTCCATTCGATCATTAGTAGAGCCAGAATACCATTCTTTAAAAAAAAATCTATCTCTTATATCTAGAGGGCTTACTGCCTTTCTACTCCCTGGGCAGGCAAATTGGGGGTACATTCCCCAGTCTTCTGCCCAGGGAGGCAGAAAGGCTGCTGGGGCTTTGGTAATTAGGGGTGTGGCCCATGCTAGGATGGGACAGCTTATACCCCATTTAAAAAAGAAGAAAAATAACACTGGTACCTACTGTGCTCTCTACACTCCTGGAAAGGCAGGTTGGTGGTCAAAACCAGTCCCAGGATGCTTATTTCCGGTCCAGGGAGGGCATGGCCTGGCAGTTTGGGCTGGACTGTTCCCATGAGGCACAGGGTCAAGACTGATTTGCTTCTAGTCACGGAAAGGGGGATACACACTCTAGATAACCCCTGCTCACCCCCTTGGTAGCTTGGCACGAGCAGACAGGCTTATCCCAAAGGCAATGTGTAAAGTATTTGTACCAACACTCACAGCAACACAGTGATAACACCACAAATGGACACCACACCGGTTTAGAAAAATAAAGTATCTTTATCTAAACTTAACAAGACCAAAACGACAAAAATTAAACATACAAGTATTAAGAAAAATGACTTTCAAGAGGTTTTAGCAACTGAGTCCATAAAAACTATGGTTGCGTGATTTCTTGTAATGTACCTGTCGTTGCGACAAAATTCACCAAGTCAAACAGCCGCAGCGATGAGAAGCGTCGAAAAACAAAGAGATGCGTTGATTCCCGAGACCCTCGTGGATGCAATGCGACAGTTCCGCTGGACACAGGGGAACGGTGCGTCGGGTCCGGTCTGTAGTAGAAAGCGATGTGTCAATTCTGAGATGACTCCAATCCGCGGGTGATGCGTCGTGGAAAACTTGCCGCACAGGGACAATGAGTGGAAATCCGGGATGCGGCGGCGAACAATGCGGCGGCGTCGAGCGGTGCTGCATTGGTTTCTTCAGCCGCGATCCCTCGATGCGTCGATTCTTGCAGCGGCGACAGGCGCTGAGTCGGTTTCAGTAGCGGCTCGGTGGTGCCGGGGAGATTCTTCTCGCACCACAGCATTGCGTCGGAAAAACTGTCGCAAGAAAAGCGATGCATCGATTTCCTTGTTGTTGCGTTGCTTTCCAGCTCCCAGCCAGGGCCGGACTGGCTACCGGGCGTTTTTTGCTGGGGTGGCAGGGTGGGGTCCAGGTTCACTGTGGAGGGGCTGATTTTGTTGCTGGGAAGCTGCAGGCTCTTCTAAATGAACAATGCAAAACAAATAGCTTTAAAGCCTACTTTTTAAAACATTTGTTTTGCATTGTTTATTAAGCAAAGCCCGGTAGCCAGTCCGGCCCTGCTCCCAGCAGCGGAACCAACTCCCAGAGGCCCCACACAGTCACAAGCACTCCTGGCAGGTCAGAACTCCCAGCAAGGAAGTTCAGGGGAGCTGGAAGGGAAGTCTTTGTGTTCCTGAGACTTCAAAACAGGAGGCAAGCTCTACTCAAGCCCTTGGAGACTTTCCTCAATCATGGGACACAGCACACAGCAAAGTCCTTCTCCTTTACTTGGCAGAAACAGCAACTGCAGGCCAACCCCAGACACACAGCAAGGTCAGTACTTCTCCTCAGTTTCTCCAGCTCTTCTCCTTGGCAAAGGTCCCTCTTGATTCCAGAAGTAGTCTAAAGTTCAGGGGTTTTAGGTCTAATACTTATACCCCAAAATTTCTTTTTTCTCTTTGTGCAGAGAAGCCCTGTGCCCAGTCAAAACCAGTTTTATCTTCTCTGGTGCAGCTTCCTGGCAGGAGGTGGAGACAGCATTGTGGAAAGCAGACCAGGCCCATTCAGGTGAAAGGAAATCTCCTCCCCCTATTCTAAATGCAGCCCAGGTCTATTCAGCCCAGCCCTGACTCAATAGGCTCTCTGAAGCCACTGCTCCTCCCCAGCCCCTGACACTCCAAACCCAGACAGTCAATCCACACCCTAGCAGAGGCACACTGGATGACTAAACAAGAAAATACCTACTTTCTAAAAGTGGTATTTTCAAACACAGAATGTAAAAATCACCCTCACTAAAAGGTGCATTTTAACATTCTGAGTTCAGGCATACTAAACTTTATTTTCCTACCTTGTTCCCAGGGACAGCTATGTTTATAAGATGTTATAAATAAACTCCCCTTTCTGTCCTATGGGAGCAGGTAGCCTTGCAATAGTGAAAAACGAAATTGGCAGTAATTCACTATCAGGACATGCCACACACACCAGGGCATGTCCTACCTTTAACATACACTGCATCCTGCCCACAGGGGTACCTTGGGCCTACCTTAGGGGTGACTGACATGTAAAAAAGGGAAGGTTAGGGCCTGGCAAGTGGGTGTACTTGCCAAGTCGATATGGCAGTTAACAACTGCGCACAGGTACTGCAGTGGCAGATCTGAGTTACCGTTTCAGAACTACTCATGTGGGTGGCACAATCAGTGCTGCAAGCCCACTAGTAGAATTTGATTTACCAGCCCCGGCCCACTCAGTGCACTTTACTAGGGACTGACCAGCAAATCAAATATGCCAATCAGGGAGAACCAATCATAATAACAATTTACACAGGGAGCACTTGCACTTTGACACTGATCAGCAGTGGCAAAGTGCCCAAAGCATCTAAGCCAGCAAAAACGAACTCCAGCACAGCATCAAAAATACAGGAGATAGAGGCAAAAAGTCAGGGGAAACCATGCCAAAGATGTCAAGTCTAACACGTGTCCCCTCCAGCTGAAAGATGGGGAGAACTACCCACCCTCTTGGGAGTTCTCATCACTAAGGCAGAAGAATCTGGAAATACCATCAGCATTGGCATGTTCTGTACCAGGGCGGTGTTCCACCATAAAGTCCATTCCCTGTAGGGAGATGGACCACCTCAACAGTTTTCGGTTCTCACCCCTCATTTGCATCAACCATTTGAGGGGCCTGTGATCTGTCTGAACCTGGAAGTGAGTCCCAAACAAGTAGGGTCTTAGCTTCTTCAGCACCCAGACCACAGCAAAAGCTTCTCTTTCAATTGCACTCCACCTCTGTTCCCTGGGAAGTAGCCTTCTACTAATGAAAGCTATGGTTTGGTCCAAGCCCCCGTCGTTCAATTGTGAGAGTAGTGCTCCCACACCATGCTCTGAAGCATCTTTATTGCACAACAAATTCTTGGGAGAAGTCGGGTGCCTTGAGCACGGGCGGCGTGCACATAACAGATTTCAGGGCGTCAAAAGCGGTCTGACAGGCATCGGTCCAGATCACTTTCCTTGGCTGCTTCTTTGAAGTCAGCTCTGTCAAGGGGGCAACAGTGGTGCCATATCCCTTGACAACCCGTCTGTAGTACCCGGTGAGTCCTAGGAAGGCTCTCACCTCTGTCTGGGTCTTGGAGGGCTCCCAAGCCAGAATGGTGTTGATCTTCGGTTGTAGGGGCGCCACCTGGCCGCTTCCTACCTGGTGCCCTAAGTACACCACAGAACCCTGCCCTATCTGGCACTTACTAGCCTTGATAGGGAGGCCTGCCTTCTGCAGAGCCATCAACACTTCACAGAGGTGTTGCAAGTGTTCCTCCCAGCTGGAGCTGAACACAGCAATGTCATCCAGGTAAGCGGCGCTGAATTCCTCTAGCCCAGACAGTACCTGGTTGAACAGTCTCTGGAACGTGGCAGGGGCGTTCTTCAACCCAAAGGGCATGACATGGAACTGGTAGTGCCCCTCTGGCATTGAAAACGCAGACGTCTCTCTTGCCCCATCAGTCAAGGCAATCTGCCAGTACCCAGACGTAAGATCAAACGTGCTAAGGTACCGGGCAGCTCCAAGCTGATCAATGAGCTCATCAGCTCTGGGGATGGGGTGCGCGTCAGTCCTGGTGACGGCATTGAGCCCACGGTAGTCTACACAGAACCGGAGTTCAGGAGCTTTTGGAACCAAGACCACTGGGCTAGCCCAGGGGCTGCTGGAGGGCTCTATCACCCCTAACGCCAACATTTTGGAAATCTCTTCCTTAATGCTGGTCCTGACTCTGTCAGTTACTCTGTAAATTTTATGTTTTACAGGTAAACTGTCCCCAGTGTCCACATCATCGACGCACCAATTGGTGACTCCTGGAGTCAGGGCGAACAGGGAGGCGAACTGTCCCAGCTCCTGGCAATAGTCCGTCTGCTGCTCTGGGGACAGGGCCACTTACGTCTCATGGGTTCTGCAAGACCGTTTATCATGCCTTTCAAGGTTTCCCACAATCCCCATGTGGACCCTGGTACTTGTCCAGCGGTCCGCCTCCTGAGCAAGCTGCCTGGGATCGGTCAACTTACTATCTGTCAGATGCTGGCGCAGCTCTAGAACACACAGACTACTCAAGTGCTCCCAACCAATGAGATTGTACAACCCCTGGTAATCAGTTACCTTGCTGCCCTTTATCCAAACATCCAGTGCTCTGCAATACATGTTCACACACTCAACCCAAGTATGAGATCCAAATTTCTTGAAGGTCCTAAACTTTTCCCTGCACTGCTCAGGTGTGAGCCCATACCTGAGGCATAAACCATCCTTCATCTTGGGATAGGTCAGGGTACCCTCCCCCTCCAGGGGTGTCAAAGTGTCCCTCCCAGTGGCCTTAATGTGCTTCCACAGGCCCACCCCCCAATGCTTCTCAGGGACCTCATGCATTCGCAAAGCAGCTTCATAAGCCGCAAACCATGCATACACATCCTCCCCCTTCTGGAAATTCTGTACTATATCCTTGGGTATGTAAACCTTGCCCTCTTGCACTAGCTGCGCGCTGCCACCATTCGTACTGAACTCCACTTGCTTGCCTTTAATGTCCAGTTCTCTCATGCTCAACTCATGGGCCAAGATCAACTTTGTCTCTTCCAAAACAAGAACATTCTTACTCTCTTCTGCCTTTAGTCTCATGACCTCTAACTCATGATCTCTGGCCCTGCACCTTTCCTCTATTTCCTCTGGTGCCCAATTTCTAGAAGAATGACTACTGCCAGCCCTAGAGCCTGCTCTTCCTACAGACAAATTCTGTGATCTGAAACCATTCTCTGGCACACCCCATCCACATCTGCATCATCTGTCTCCCCAGCTTGTCTGGCCTCCCACCAGGCCCCTAAGGTCTTCTGTAGCTCCTCCTTTCTAAAGTGGCTCTTCATGGGACGACCAAAGTTTTGGTAGAATTGCCTAAGTTGCTCTACCTTGTAACTGCTTAACAATTCAAAGTCAAACTCCAAATCTGCAACCTCACTTGCTGCTTTACCATTCCGAGACATGATGCATGGATAACTCAAGGGTCAGATCAAAAATAGAACCAAAAAATAAAACACAGTATGTGGTTGTGTAGTGGTCTGCACTAAACTAGTGATGTACACCAATCACTGTGCGTCAAGTACAAATACAAGTTCAAATCCTCACCGCTGACCACCGATGTTAGAAATGGGGGTCTCTAGTTGGCAGAGGTAGGTACCTTTGTCCAAATAGGGACACTTGTTTCTAGTCAGTGAAAGGGGGATACACACTCTAGCAATGTACCTGTCGTTGAAACAAAATTCACCAAGCCAAACAGCTGCAGCAATGAGAAGCGTTGAAAAACAAAGAGATGTATTGATTCCGGAGACCTTCGTGGATGCGATGCGACAGTTCCGCTGGACACAGGGGAGCGGTGCGTCGGGTCCGGCTGTAGGAGGAAGCAATGCGTCGATTCTGAGATGACTCCGATCCGCGGGTGATGCGTCGGGGAAAACTTGCCACACAGGGACGATGCGTGGAAATCCAGGATGCGTCGGCGAACGATGCGGCAGCGTCAAGTGGCGCTGCATCGGTTTCTTCAGCCGCGATCCCTCGATGCGTCAGTTCTTGCAGCGGGGACAGGCGCTGCATCGGTTTCAGCAGCGGCACGGTAGTGTGGGGAGATTCTTCTCGCACCACGGCGTTGCGTCGGAAAAACTGTCACAAGAAGAGCGATGAGTCGATTTTCTTGTTGTTGCGTTGCTTTCCAGCTCCCAGCAGCAGAAACAACCTCCAGAGGCCCCACACAGTCACAGGCACTCCTGGCTGGTCAGAACTCCCAGCAAGGAAGTTCAGGGGAGCTGGGGTGAAGTTTTTGTGTTCCTGAGACTTCAAAATAGGAGGCAAGCTCTACTCAAGCCCTTGGAGACTTTCCTCAATCATGGGACACAGCACACAGCAAAGTCCTTCTCCTTTACTTGGCAGAAACAGCAACTGCAGGCCAACCCCAGACACACAGCAAGGGCAGTACTTCTCCTCAGTTTCTCCCGCTGTTCTCCTTGGCAAAGGTTCCTCTTGATTCCAGAAGTAGTCTAAAGTTCAGGTGGTTTTAGTTTTAATACTTATACCCCAAAATGCCTTTGTTCTCTTTATGCAGAGAAGCCCTGTGCCCAGTCAAAACCAGTTCTGCCCTCTCTGGTGCAGCTTCCTGGCAGGAGGTGGAGACAGCATTGTGGAAAGCAGACCAGGCCCATTCAGGTGAAAGGAAATCTCCTCCGCCTACTCTAAATGCAGCCCAGGTCTATTCAGACCAGCCCTGACTCATCAGGCTCTCTGGAGCCACTGCTCCTCCCCAGCCCCTGACACTCCAGACCCAGACAGTCAATCCACATCCTAGCAGAGGCATACTGGATGACTAAACAAGAAAATACCTACTTTCTAAAAGTAGTATTTTCAAACACAGAATGTAAAAATCACCCTCACTAAAAGGTGCATTTTAACATTCTGAGTTCAGGCATACTAAACTTAATTTTCCTACCTTGTTCCCAGGGGCAGTTAAGTTTATAAGATGTTATAAACAAGCTCCCCATTCTTTCATATCGGAGCAGGTAGCCTTGCAATAGTGAAAAACGAAATTGGCAGTAATTCACTATCAGGACATGCCACATACACCAGGGCACGTCCTATCTTTCACATACACTGCACCCTGCCCACAGGGGTACCTTGGGTCTACCTTAGGGGTGACTGACATGTAAGAAAAGGGAAGGTTAGGGCCTGGCAAGTGGGTGTACTTGCCAAGTCGACATGGTAGTTAACAACTGCGCACAGACACTGCAGTGGCAGGTCTGAGTTACCGTTTCAGAACTACTCATGTGGGTGGCACAATCAGTTCTGCAGGCCCACTAGTAGTATTTGCTTTACCAGCCCCGGCACACTCAGTGCACTTTACTAGGGACTGACCAGTAAATCAAATATGCCAATCAAGGACAAAAAATCATAATAACAATTTACACAGGGAGCACTTGCACTTTGACACTGATCAGCAGTGGCAAAGTGCCCAAAGCATCTAAGCCAGCAAAAACGAACTCCAGCACAGCATCAAAAATACAGGAGGTAGAGGCAAAAAGTCAGGGGGAACCACGCCAAAGATGCCAATTCTAACACCTCATTACTAGTTGTTTTATTTTACCCGGGTGGTATCTCCGCGTGAAATAACACGATTCAAAATTCTTGATAATTCTGGTCCCGGAAATACCAGGCCTCTCAGAAAAGCTGCAGGGGCTGGGGCTAGGGCAGGGATTTGGCTGTGGCAAGCAGCATTCCACAGCCCTGACTGCTGCCTGCTGTAGTTAATGCTCCCCCGTAAGCCCTGACCTCCACATTCAACACCTCCAACAGCATTGGATGAAATTGTGAAAAACTGCTCAGAAAAGCACCCAGTGAATCCCCATTTCAGGGGGAAACCCAGTGCTTAATTTGTGCCGGTGCTTTCCGGTGCTAAGCACCGGCACTTGATTTTCAGGGCCGGGTCTACATGCGATATTGGCAACTCATTAAGTTCACAGGGTCTCCCCGGTGAACAGCTGATTTCACACATGATTGTGTATGTAAAACATTTCAAATTAGATACTGCACCTGCGTTATGAAGCACACACGCAGTGCCAGAAACTGCTTGGGTCCCTGCCTCATCCTAAGTTACAGGTCACTCGCTCGGTCGCTACCAATGATGACCGCTTAGAAAATATATTATAAACCCGCACCGTCCCTACTTGGGAATCGTCAGGTGTGTGTCCTGAGTTGGACCAATGGGATCAGTGTTTTAACTACGGCCCGCCCTAGCATACTGCACAGCCGCAGCGCTTTTCAGCCGACGACACAAGAAGCAAGCAGCGTGGTGCGCAGCAGGCCTCAGACTAAATAAAACTGAAAGGCAGCAGTCCGAGTAAGTAGTGATTTTGTAACATGATGCTAGTATTGTGTGAACTGTGACGCAGGTATGGAATGAATGTCAAATGTTCGCTACGTTGCAGGTTGCATCATTGTGCAGTAGGTGGGGACCCACCATACATTCACTTGGAATTTCCCAAGATAGAGAGCCCCAAGTTCTTTTGCACATTCTATGTATTATTTATTTTGCCCTCCCTCTGTTTTAAATCTCCCCTTGCACATCACCTCTGCCCTGGAAGGAAGGCATGACATAATTGACATGTTCCTCTCACGGCGATCGGGCACTAGCTGCTCGCCTCCTCTCTTGAGGCTGAAGAGGTGTGCGCTCATTTTGTTGCTAATGTGCTCAGCTGGGGGAAATGGGTGTGGCCTCCTTTAAAAAATTGAGCACCTGTACTTAATATTTTACAAATTAAGCACTGGGGAAACCTCATAATGGTCAGAGTTTACAGCATAGATTCCATCTGGTAAACTTAATTCGGTCCCTCTGGATCTCTACTGCAATCTCATGATGAGGCCCTTACCTAGAGTGAACATGGCATTAAACAAAAATACATACATGCATGTTGTGAAAGACAACAGAAAAGGAAAGTACCAGTTTAAGACGACAGCAGCGCACATCATTGGACTTGAACAAAGTCACAGTTAACCTGATGAAACTGCCCTCATTTACATACCTTAAATGCTTTACATTCACCAAAACGCAGATCCTCTGTAAGCATAAACTGAACTGACAAAAAAATGGCGGAGACCTTGAAGAGCGCAGGTCCATCATCTACATACACTCGTTACCACCTTTTAATGCAACATCAAGTTGAGGGTCAGAGCCAAACGGCCCAAGGTCAAGAAAGTACACCCCTTTTGCTGACAAAGGACTCCCCACACCAATGCATCCAATACTAACCCTTCCCGCCAGATTGTAAGCAATTCTTATCTAATTGTGGTGGCAAAAGACCGGAGGCAGCGGACAAACACAAAAGCAGGTATCACCCTGAGCAGCGGGGCCGACGAGAGCCGATGACGGCGGACAGAGCCCTGGCCAGCACCTAGGATAGGACACCGAGCACAGTGAAGAGCAGCGAGCACCTTCGGTCAGGCCAGCGAGAAAACACCCTCCAGGACGGATATCACAACTGAAAACACAGAAAACAGCAAGCGCACCCTGAAAGCACCCTTGACAGAGGCAGCAGCGCAAACAGCACTGCGCGCAGCAGATAACACACAGAGCAGCGGACAACTCACCTCACACTGGATAGTGCAGAGCCTTCGGGACTGGAAACACTGTCATATGCAGGACAGCACACTAAAAGGAGGACAGCATGAACAGAGGGCATCACCGAGGATAGGAACCCGCACCCTAGATAGAAAGCAAAACACGCCCTTATCCGTGGACAGCAACCAGACAAGTGGCAGCACGTTGGACGGCGAAAAGCACCATAGAGAGTGGACAGTATTCAAGATTCAAGACAGAGGCGGGCGCCATGGACACTTTAGAATGCACCCTAGACCCTGAACAGCACCCTGGACAGTAGTACGAGCCCCATCAGTGAATGGATCTTGAAGAGAGGCCAGGAATGTACTGTTAACAGCACTGCATGAAAACTCACAGCACCTCAGATGTCAGGTATACCCCGAAAGAATAGAACACCCCAGACTGCTCACATCACCCCAGACAATGAACAGTCCCACATACAGAGGACATCACCTTCCACGGCAGACAACACCATGGACAGCAACAGCACCATAGAGAACTTGCCACACGCCGGACAGCTCCTAACGCCACGGACAGTAAAACAAAAAAACACCCCATGACGAGAAACAGGCAGCACTATTGACTGCTAACAGCACCGAGCAGGCATGCAGGGTCGTGGACAAAGGATAGTAGACAGCATAATTTATGGAAAAAGGCAGCAGAATTACCCCCACAGTAGCGTACAAAATAAACAGACTACAGAAACTGAACAGCAGAGATTGCATTGACTCTGCACGGAAACAGCACACTGGGCAGTAAACTTCCATAGACTGCGTAGAGTATCTTAGATAGCAGACAGCACCCAAGACGCTGGACCGCATTACTGACAATAGGCGGCCCAACTGATATCAAAAGGCTCTCTGTAGAGCAGGCAGCACGACAGAGATAAGAAAACACCCAATGCAGACGACAGGGCCACTGACAGTGAACATCAGAAACAGTTCAAAACACATAGCACTGTATACATCACGCACAGAGAGCCCACAAACAGCACTCTGGAGACCACACAGTGTTGTATTCGGTAGACAGCCCCCTCCCCGAACACCCGGAGTAGCACCCAGTACCCCGGACAATGGACAGCACCCACAGCAGCTAACAAAAAGTCGCAATAGAGAGCACAGAGAGAATGGACAGGATTAAGGTGAACAAAAATAACAGACAGCAAAATGCATACCATAAAGAACAATAGACAGCTACCAGGAATCCAGACAGTGAACGCCACTTTTCCACATCGCAGAGCACTGCGAAATACCCAAACGAAGCAGACAACATCACGAAGAGCAGACAGCAGCCCATCGAAAAGCACCAGAGACTGCATCCTCTGATGCAAACAGAAGATCAGTCAGTGCGATGAGCAAAAGGTAACACCAAAGACTGGTGAACGCACCATGGAAAGGATACAATATTCCACTACAATACTAGCAGTGTGGACAGCTGAGGCTACACCACAAAGCACCATGACCAACAGGCAATAGTGAACACATCAGCCTGGACAGCGGAAAGCCCACGGGACAGCAGGCACCACCACCACCTTGTACAGTGACAGAGCTTCAGACTGATATCAGCACCCCGGACAGCGATCAGAACCCAGGGCAGCAGGCAACACCCATCTCAGTGAACAGTACCTGGTGCACTATGGACTACTCCACTGGGCCGAATTAAATGCACCAATCAGCAGACAGATTAGCGGATAAGAACCTGGGTGGCAGACAAGACAACCCCACAGGCGGTGGTGGCTGGTAACATTCTGAGCAACACACACCACAGCGAGTAACAGACAGTGCTTTCTACAGCAGATAGCATATTTGCTATCAGACAGCACCCAGCACAAGAAGAAGCAACGTCTGACACCAAGGGACGGTACCCCGGCCAGAAAACATCATTTTGGATAATGGAGAGTACTCTCATCGTCAGACAAAATGGCCAACTCTCTGAAAAGCAAATAATGCCCGGGTAGCAGCCAGAATCACAAAGAGGTCAGCTCTATTGACCCAGGAGCACGCATCACCTTGGACAGCGAATAGCATCCGTGGATGTATATAGAACTTCAGGACGCAGACGGCTTCTTGTGAAATGGCAGTAGCACCAACACAAGGCAACCAGCATGGACACCAGCCAGCACCCCAGACAACAACCAGTGCCTTGGACAGCACAAAGCTTCATGGGCAGTGGACAATGCGCGGGCAGCGAAAGCCCCCAGCAGCAGTCAGTAGCATGAAGGCCAGAGTGTCCATTAGACAATATGCTCGACCCGGGACCACGTTGAATGGCTGAGAGTCCCCTGTCAGCAAACAGCACTCTAGACAACAGACAGCACCCTGGAGAGCATACAGCACCCTGTACAATGGGTACAACACTGAGCAGACGTCAGCACTCAAGTCAGCAGATAGCACGCTGCACTGAACACAACACGCCGCTAGAGAAGAACAGACACCACTCTGGACTACTAAGAGCACCATGCACAGCAGGCACCACACTGGAATGCCAGCGGCACCTCTGGGCAGCAGACAGCCCCCTTGGGCCGAGGGCAGGAGTTCAAATAGAAGACACATTCCCAGACTGCAGAGATCATCCCCGCACAGCAGACCATAAACCAGACATTAGACAGCAGCACCCCCCTTCAGAGCAGATATTGTCCTGGACTGTGGAGTGACTTCTGTGAATCAGAAAGAGCCACAGAAAGCAAACATCACTCTGTACAACCGATGGTGGACACCTGAGAGAACCCTGGGGAGAGCACAGCACCGTGCACAGTAAAAGTAGATGCAAAGGAACCTCTACAGTGGACAGCACTCTTCACAGCTGACTCAAGCCTGCACAATGTGCAGCACATCACACAGAAGCACCAGGACCTGCAGAGAGGACACATGGCTGTGAGGCATTCCCAGACAGCACGATAGGCACCCCCCCCCCCCCCCCATCGCAGACAGGCCACGGCACCACGGACAAAGGGCCTTGCCCCTTCCAGGGAACGCCACCATAGACTGTGGGAATCACCGTTCTCAGGGGGCAGCATTCTAGGCAGGGGACCACAATACTGCAGGCAAACAACGATCAAATACAAGGTGAGCGACATGAGCTGACACACAGGCAGAGCTGAAAACCAGAGGGAGACGGGATCAGTAACCAGGCTTCATGGACCTTCGTGAAGGTGAAACTAACCTTCCCAACCATAGTACCAAAACGATGCAACGTAACAATAAAAATACTACTTCAGCAAAACATCGGGGTAATCTGTCAAGGCATCACATCAAGGCAAAACCCACCCAACACCTCAGCTTGCAAACCTAAGTTTGGCGGCAGGAGTTCACTCCCCTTATGCTCGAAGACCTTTACAAAATAATCTATGCCCTAACCCCCTTCAGCTCCTTGGCAGACTCCTCTTCAGCCTATCCATTTAAAGTGGCCATTGAGTGTATAAATCAAAAAATGTGTCTAAATTATCAACACCACAATTCAACAAGAAAAACACCCAGAATGCATAGAATTTATGCCAGGACATATCACTCATTACCATCCACATACCTTGTTTTTTGTTTTTAATTAAATAAGAGCTTTCAGCCCATGCAAAGTGCCTGGCTGCCTCTCACACTTGCTGTGATGAAAGTTAGGCAGCCAGGCACTTTCAAGTGGGACACATGCTCTATGCAGGCTAAGGGCTGACTTAGCGCCAGCCCTGGCCTGCAATGTTCGGGGGTCTGAAGAGATGTCCCATTCATGACACATAGCAGCGTCATATTTACAAGCAGTCCAAGGCATCTAGGCCCTAAGCCCTGTTCTTGGGACTGCCTGTCAATCACTTTCACAGGCTGTAATCAACACTCTTTCCCAAATCGTCACCTGGGCACACCTGGCACTCTCAAGCCTCCTCACCTGAACTGGACAGCAGCAGCCTACCCTGTTGCGGGCCGTGGGCATGTTCCAGAGCAGGATTTACCAGGTAAGAGGGACGAAGGTGGGGGTGAAGGAGGCCTACCATCCTGTGGTTCGCTTTTACTGTTTTTGCAACAATAAAAACAAACCGCAGGCTGGAACAGCAGATCACACATCCGTAGTTTACGTATTTAAAAGTGCTCCCTTTGTTTGCTTTTATCATGCAGTGTGTTTGACTTTAGTACTTCAGTTTTATCACTAGATTGAGAGGCGTTTATTAAAACTGTTAATAATTGCCTCTCAATATAGTGATATAAACTGAGTACTAAAGTGAAACACTCCCACATGTTAAAAGCATACAAGGTGCGTCCCACCAATTTTAAATTCCACCAGCCACAACTGCAAATACATCCCATCCCACCCAGGAAGGTATCCATTTGTTCTTCTGCCCAGTTGGGGTACCAAAACATCTTCAAGATTTCAGATGATACCCTCTGCATCATGGACAAGGGGGAGTCCTGTCTAGTGTTAATCTTCCTCGTTCAATGGCCTCAGGCGACCTTCAGCACAGTGGTCCATGGAATCCTCTTAACCATGAAGACCCAGAGAGGCACTGATGGCACACAATCCTGACATCCATTGAGTGTGGAATTAGTGATGCATCTTCAATTAGATGCGTCGACACCATCGCACCCATGCTCCGCCACACCATCAACCGCTCCCTGGCGACCGCCTCGTTCCCCGACGACTGGAAACATGCCGAGGTCAACCCCCTCCTAAAGAAACCCTCAGCGGACCCCACCGACCTCAAAAACTACAGACCCATCTCCCTGCTCCCGTTCCCAGCGAAAGTCATCGAGAAAGCCATCAACAGCCAACTCGCCACATTCATTGAAGAACACAACATCCTCGACTCCTCCCAATCCGGCTTCAGAAAAACCACAGTACGGAAACCGCCCTCCTCGCCGCAACAGACGACATCCGCACCCTACTGGACAAAGGAGAAACAGTAGCCCTCATCCTCCTCGACCTATCAGCGGCGTTCGACACAGTCTCCCACCGCACCCTAATACGCAGACTCTACGACGCAGGAATCCAGGACAAGGCCCTCGACTGGATCCGCTCCTTCCTCTCCGGCAGGAGGCAGCGGGTCAGACTCCCCCTTTCCTCTCGGACCCCACACCTACCACCTGCGGAGTCCCCCAGGGCTCCTCCCTCAGCCCGATGCTCTTCAACGTCTACATGGCTCCACTTGCCCCCATCGTCAGAACCTACGGACTCAACATTGTGTCATACGCAGATGACACCCAGCTCATCCTCTCCCTATCCAACGAGCCCAACACCGCCAGATGCAACTTTCGAGAAGGCATGGAAGCCGTCGCCAAATGGATGAAAAACAGCTGCCTACAACTAAACACCAACAAAACAGAAGTACTCATCATGGGCCCAAACCCCGACGCCTGGAGCGACACCTGGTGGCCCCCCGCCCTCGGAAACCCGCCAACCCCCACAGACCACGCACGCAACCTGGGAATCATCCTGGACTCCGAGCTCAAAATGGACCGCCAGATCAACTCTGTCTCGTCTTCCTGCTTCCACACCCTCTGCCTCCTTCATAAGACCTTCAAATGGATCCCCTCGAACACCGAAAGACCGTCACTCACGCCCTGGTCACCAGCAGACTCGACTACGGCAACGCACTCTACGCCGGAATAAACAAAAACCTCACCCGCAAGCTACAGAACATCCAGAACGCCACCGCAAGACTGGTCCTCAACCTGCCAAAACACTGCCACATCTCCCAGCACCTGCGCACACTCCACTGGCTCCCCGTCGAGGCGAGAATCACCTTTAAGATGCTCACCCACGCACACAAGGCCCTCCACGGCACCGGACCAGCATACCTGAACAGCTGACTCCAAATTCCACGCACCCCAAAGGACCCTACGATCAGCCCAGCTCTCCTACGCCGTGGTCCCCCGCACCAGAAAGACCAGATCGGGAGGCCGCTCCTTCTCCTTCCTCGCGGCCAAAGCATGGAACGCCCTTCCGCTCCACCTCAGACAGACAACATCGCTCCCCATCTTCGCAAGAAACCTCAAAACCTGGCTCTTCGACAGGCCCCCTCCTTGATGGAATGGAACCTGCACCTCCCCCCACCCCTAGCGCCTTGAGACCCTTACGGGTGAGTAGTCGCGCTTTAACAAACCCCTGATTGATTGACTGATAAGATAGCTAATGCATCCTGTCACCTGCATACATGGCAACAGAAACTTGATGCATAAACAGAACCGAACGATCTATGCTCATTTTTACATGTATTTACATATTGAATATAAGATGATTTTCGTACATATATAGCATCAACAAATATGTTTATGGCCCTCAGTTCTAGAAGACATAATGATCAGATAACTATGACAAAATGTAAAGACTATAATAAAAGCTTGTCCCCTGATGTGAACAGCGAGGTAAGCGATAGGTGGAGGGCAACATGGACAAGAGAACAACAAAATGCTGGACTCAGCACAGACCGGCTTACGCTCCAACCACAGCACTGAGACTATCCTGATCGCCGCCACAGATGACATCAGAACCCTCCTCGACCAGGGTGACACAGCGGCCTTGATCCTCCTTGACCTCTCAGCAGCGTTCTAGACAGTAGCTCACTAAACCCTCAACAGGAGGCTCTGCCACATCGGGATCCAGGGAAACACCCTCGGATGGAGCGCCTCCTTTGTCACAAGATGGACACAGTGAATCCGCCTACCTCCCTTCACGTCAGGACCCAAGAGCATCATCTTGGGCATCTGGCAAGGTTCACCCCTCAACCCCACCCTGTTCAACACCTACATGATCCCCTTTGCCAACATCGTCAGAAACCATGGCATCAACATATTCTCCTTTACAGATGACAACCAGCTCATCCTCTCACTCTCAGAAGACCCCCTCCACCACCAGGACCAGTTTCCACAACTGCATGACAAGCCTTGCCGACGGGATGAAGACCAGCTGCCTAAAGCTCAACAAGGACAAGACCGAAGTGCTGATCTTCGGAAACAAGACCTCCCCTTGGAAAACGGTTGGTGGCCTTCTGAACTTGAAACCACACCCTCATCGATAGATCACGCCTGCAACCTCGGCATCATCCTAGACAGCAAACTCACCATGAAATGCCAGATAAAAGCAGTCGCCTTCGCATGCCTCAAAAGATCTTTAGATGGCTCCCCATCAACACAAAGAAAACAGTCACCCAAGCCCTAGTCACCACCCGACTTGACTACAGCAACGCACTCTATGCAGGGCTCTCCACCCAACTCCTGAAGAGACACCAGACCATTCAGAACTTAGCGGCAAGACTAAATCTGGTCCTCCCCAGAAGGACCCACATCACCCCCATCTCAGAAACCTCCATTTGCTACCCGTCCAGAGAAGATGCCAATTCAAGAGGCTGACACATGCCTACAAAGCCCTCCATGAACAAGGACCAGCATATATCAACTACTGACTGAACTACCACCAGGCACCTCCAGGCACCTGTGCTCCGCCACCCTCACGCACACCCCTTGCATCCGTCGAAGCCACAATGCAGGCCGTACCTCACTGCCAAATCTCGGAACAGCCTTCCCCTCCACCTCTGAATAGCACCATCGCTTATCAAATTCAGAAAGAGACTTAAGACATGGCTCTGCGACTGATAGTAGCAGGATCCCAACGCCTGGATACCCTCATGGGTGATTAGCCGTGCCCTACAAATTTCGATTTGATTTGAGGAAAGTGGCAGGGGTATGTGAATAAAATAGGAAAATGAAATGTAACAAATAATACAATGCTTTCTTCTCGTATTACACATGCACACAAATGAGATACTTCTAGCCTATAAGGCAAACACAACATTTGAGCACATGCCTTTGGAAAATTCTAAATATAACAATATAATAAGCAAGGATAATGAGGTAAGCCTCGTGGACGGCCAAGGGGCCTGAGAAAAAAAACTGTTGTTAAATCGGGTTACAGCGACCATAGACCACGGTTTTGTATATATGACTCGTCGCGCGCAGAAACATCTCCACACTCTGATACAAGCACTCTCCCGATGAATAAGAATAAAATGCAATTCACCTCGTGAAAGTGCATGATTTAATGAAGTAAAAGGGGAGCTCTATCGCGTGCACTGAGGGTATGAATATTTTACAGATTTTCTTACAGATAACTCTGTGATGGTCCCAGATATTGAGGAGAGACAAATGCAGAACGCACATAAGTTAACCACAAAGGGGTACTGAAGAATATGTGAAAGAAAGGAGTGTTTAGCCACCTTTAGGAAACGGTGTTCTTGCTTCTGTTGTGTAAAGTTGCTAGGTCTTGCCCTTTCCAACCTACAGGAAATTATGTCTTCTCTTGTAAAAATACTAAAAGCTTGCATAGAATGGTGGTAATGGACACCTATTATTTATGAGTACATTACAAAGTAGAGCTGCACTCTATCAAAATTGCTTGTACGTTGTGAATAATTTTAACAAAATAAGATTCAGAAAACATTCTCTTTATGACAAAGAGGTGCAATATCAATTATGCCGTCAAGTTAGAAGACAGTTGATACGATGTGTTAATTAAGACCTTTAGGGGCACATGCATCAAGCCCGCATTTTGCGATTCCCAAATAGCGAATTTTACCGATTTGCTATTTGGGAATCGCAAAATGCTATGCATGTAGGAATCGCAAAAAAATGTGCGATTCCTACACATTCCTTATTTGCGACTCACAAATTGCGAATCGCAAATAAGGAATGGCTTCCCATTCATTCCTATGGGCCCAAAGGCCCATAGGAATCAATGGGAAGTGCATGCGCAATTTGCGAGTACCAAATAGGTACTCGCAAATTGCGCATGCAATTTTAAGAGTGCAAGGGTGCCAAAAGGACACCCTGATGCACCCCTGAAAATGCAATTAAAAAACATGTTGCACACACACATGCCCCAAGGGCATCTTTGTGCAACATAGAACTTTAAGTTGATGGTAATTTGCGTTTCTTAAAATCGAAATCGCTATTTTTTTTGTTGATGCATCCCAAATGCAAAAATTGCGGTCGCAAAGGGGCAGATTCTGCGACCGCAAAAAACAATGATGCATGTGCCCCTTAGACACCAATGTAGGTGCAAAAATCACTTGGAAACATGATTTTAGGCTTAAGGCATACTTGATTGGACTGGTTTGCTCTTAAATGAAGGACAACATATACAATTAAAAAAAACAGCATGTGAAGTTGTACAGATTGTATTTTAAGAACCAACATTTCCGTTTAGGTATCGCCTGCAGGTAGCACGCACGCGCTGTCATTTGGCGACGATCTGTTGTATCTAAAAAAAAAATCTAAAAAGGGGCTTTTAGCCCATCCATTACTTATCATTCGTTGGCATCATTATAATTCATCTTTCCTGCCTTGCAATTCGGCAGCGCGTGCGAGGCGTCACTTCCTTGTCTTTGTGTGGAGCACGGACCAAGTACAGATTGGTTTAACTTTATAAGTGTCTGTCCGCGGCTCCTGCTGTGCATGAGGTACTATTTTTTTTGCATTGTTATATTGCGCAAACTGACACAACCTGAAGGTATTGGGGTGCTTTACATGAGCACCAGTTACATTACACAAGTTCACATTCATTTTTTTAGGCATGGGGAGACTACGTGATTTGCCCAGAACCACAGGACGTTGAGGCAACGCCAAAATTCGAACCTGGTTCCCCAGTTCAGAAGCGGCATCTCTGGCCGTAGCTCCACATCCTTCTACCCACTCCTCCATTCAGGTTGGGTATCGTATTGGTAATCTATTTGGATTACAACTGGTTTATTTGTGTACATTAAACAGAGTGGCTCAACTAGAAGGCCTCTGGTTCCAATGGTTATATTCCATTTCCTAAGTCTGAGCAGTGCATTTGATGATTGTCACCCAGGCGAGTGAATGTTATTTCCAGTTTGGTGTACTGTTTCGTGTGGTCACTTTTGCCAGAGTTTCTGCACAAATTTTCATTCACAAAATCTGATATTTCAATGCATTTTACAGCCGGAGTCAGAATGCTCTATTTTCAGGGAAAAGGGGACTTTCGTGCTTATTTGTGCCCAGTATTCATAATTTCAGTAGTCGCTGGGATCCCTGTACAATAATTTAAATTATCACAATTATGTAATTGCATATGTTTGTGAGTGCTTCATAGAGTTGAAAAATGTTATACATCCGTATATTAATTGTTAGTTTACATTAATGAAGATTTTTTTTTATTGATATGTTCCTCAGAGCATCCTTCAATTTTTCACACAATTATTTTGTCCTAACAAGTTTATGGATCATTGTCAGTGGAGTGTTTCTTAACTTATATTGTGGTGATTCAAACATTTGAGTACTCAGGCTGCATTACCTCCTCCTCCTTCTTTCTTGCCCCAGTCCTTTACCATTTGAGCAATTACTCTTATCCACAGCCACAGTTTACATATTTGAGTTCTTACAAAGTTATGCTACCAATATGGCTTCTATATTTTATCTAGCATTAACTCCTCCTTGAAAAGCAGAAGCCACCATAACAACTTCCTGGTTTTTGTCTCCTGTCTGTACGTTTTGCTTATCTTTGCCAAATCAAAGGCGAGTCTATTTTTTGCCCTTTTTTGGTCTCTCCTACCAGACAACTCAAGCTGTCTTTTTGCAAAAAGATGTATTGTCAACTTACAGGGGCCATTGCTTACCATTGGTTGGCTATATTGTCACTCTCATTTGTTTACTTTTTATTCAATAGTTTGTGTGGTCTTTCCTTCATCTTCTTGTGTTTGCCCCTCTTCTGGAGCATAGTTTCATTATTTTGTCTTTCCTCTGCATACTTTTCAGGCACTGCTTTTTATTTTTTTTGTTTAAGCACTTTATTAGAGTGCATGTGTGTTCCAGCTGTCTCCCTCATGTACATCTCTTTACCTGCTCCACCATGCTCTGTGTTGCTCTCTGTCCCTCCTGTGCTACTTCCATTCCGTGATGAGCTTCCCGTCATATGCTTCTACCCCCACCACGTTATTTCTGTTTCGAGTGTTGCTAACCTCTCGCACCAGCCAGTTCTCCTTTGGTGGCCTTTCCACCCTCAGATTCCCCTTTAGTGCCCTACCCACCCACCTGCTCCATGTTGCTATCCCCCTCCCACCATCTTGCTCCCGATTGCTGCCCCTCCCCTCATCTGGGGGCATACTGCTGCCAGCTAATTTACCATAAACGTGTTTTTGTGATACTTGTATTTCTTTTTTTTCCCTTTAACAATCTATCTCAGATCTGTAAACAAAAATGACACCTGTGTTATTTTGTAGGCACACGTTTGTAATAGAGCATGCGTGTGCCTACGAAATGATGCAGCCGCATCATTGCTCCTTTTTTTTTTAGCTTTTTGCCATGCTGCACAGCAACTTACCAATGCCACACTACGTGGCTAAAATTTTGGCAAAGCCAATAAGTCCCAAAGGCAAGACCTATTGGCTTTGACATAGACTGTTTTATTAGTACGTCCACATGTGTCCTTAAGAAGGCTTGGTAAGAGACACAATGAACAAAACACTGCAACCCTAACTAAGGAGTATGTGATAATAAAGACAGATATTATTCATAATAAGGGACTTTCATTCTAACAATGGCTGGATATAATTAATTTGATCTGGTTCTGACTGGCATCCGATGTATAGGATTAATTTAGGATGGTAATATAACATGTCCCCATTCCCTGGATGTATGAGATGGACTCTGGGATGCTGAGAGTGAATGATGTAATAAAATGTTGGTATGTGGTCTGGACTATAACATCTTCTGCTTGGCATCTGTCTAATTGCAATGTTAAAATATAACATACAGTTATTTAATCGGCGAGTTATTTGGCATTTATAAAGTTCCTATTATTCTATGTACTTCTACTATGAAATCTGCCTAATGTCCTACTCACTGTGAGGTTTATTTAGGTTGGGTAACTGATTGGTTAGTGATTCTTGCATATTGACATGTGCCATGTCCATCTTATTGGTAATGCATGTGTCGGGTTAGTATGTTTCTGTATGAGTTAGAACTGTGTTGTTTGGAGATTTCCATTTTTGGTGATGTTTGTGTGCTGACTGCTACATGCTGTGAGACAGGTTGGGAAGTTTAATTTTACACCTGTGAGTTGTTTTGGGAATGAAATGTGAGCCTTTGCTTTCGACTCCATATGTTTTAGTATCTGGAGTCTAGATACCAGTTTGGGAAAGAGGGTGTAGTATCTATCTGCATGTTGTTGTGTAGAAATGTGTTGAATGTGCATGTTCATGAACTGTGGATGTGGGTAAGTGTAGTAATCAATCACTAGAAATCTGAGTGTAGTACACTTGGTTGGCAGTTAGTTCAAACTGGGGAAAGAGCATTACTCTGTCGCTAGAGGTTTTATGGGGGAGTACCTCATGGTATGTGAAGCAGGGGAAATGTAGTACCCTGTTGTGAGAAGTTGCATAGGGGATTACCTTGTGGTGTGCTAGGTTGGGGAAGAGCGGTACCCTGTTGTGAGAAGTTGCATGGGGGAGTACGCTGTGGTGTGCTTAGTTGGGGAAGTGTAGTATCCTTTCAAGAAAAGTTGCATGAAGGAGTACCTCATGGTTGTGATGTAGGAGAAAAGAAGAACCCTGTCGCTAGAGATTACAAGTAGACATACCCCATGGAGTGAAAATGTGAGCCCTGTGGCTTTGTGGGTAATAGCCACAAGTTTTGCCTCTGCTCTGGTACCAGTTGTTATTCTGTGCAATGGGAAGATTTGACAGGTGTGTGGGGCAGTACACAAAGTATGTTTGTTTTTGTTGTAGCACCAGTGTGTTGTAGGTGAGTATTTCTTTACCTGCTGAAGTGGTCTAGTGTCAGTGGTTGTCCTGCTGGACTACTCTTGCACTTGATTGATATGTTATGTTGTGTTGTATTGTATTGTGTGGTATAGAGTCACTACATTTTCAGTATGCATCTACTGGAGGCTGTCATCATTGTGTTCGGAAGACGTCCTGACTTTTTTGGGTGCAGTTTAAAGTTGGTTTGGCACTGGGTGTAGATTAAGTGCTTTAATCAGGCCTGGCACATGGTCATGGTTTGGCCAACTAGTATGACTTTGTGTGGGGCATGTTGGAGTACTGGGCTGCTCTTTTGTGTGTAACTTTATGATGTACATTTTTGTCGTTCTGCAGTTGTGTGATTTGGTACTGGAAGATGGAAGATGTGTAAGAGTTTGTTGTGTTGTGTAGTGTAGTAAAGTTAGGTGGATGTCTAGGGACATTGTGTATAAGTGTAATTTTAATAATAGGTTTTGTGTTGGAGTCTGATCAAGGGAATTTTGAGTTGAGAATATCTAAGGTTAAACTTTCCATTTGTGTTTTATTTTGTGCCTTGAATGTGTAGACTGTTCCATGTCCTGGCTGTCGCGTGATTGGGAGTGCATGACTATATGTCCTGTGTGCATAAATGTTGTAAGACGTCATTGTGAGTGTGTTGACATGTGGTGGTAGGGCTTCATGTCAGAGGAGGTCACAAGACTTGCATAAATTAGATAGTTGTGCTATGGTAGTCATAACCTAGTTGTTGTCTTGTTTCTTTGTTTGACATGAGGTGTGGTAGGTCTCCTGCCTAGAGTTTCTGTGGATGCAAATTGCTGTCTTTGTGTATCTGTGTGTGTACTGGAAAGTTTAACAGGCTGTTGAGTGAATGTGTAGCTAGACGTGTTGGAGATTGTGTAATTGTGAATGATTGTCTTTGTAGTTTATATGCAAGGAATGTCTGTTTGTTGTTTTGTTGGTGGTAAGAAAATGAGGTGAGTAGCATTGCGTGTGTTCCTTTTCCTTGTATGTCCACACTGGTGTCTGGAACGCCGAGAATGAATGATGTAATACAATTTTGGTGTTTTGTCTTGCGTTGCACCTAGGTGAAAGAGACAGTTGAGGGAAATTGAAGCCCTAAGAGGACCTACCTGCTATGACTGCAACCTAAAGACCTAACTTAGAATAAAGAAAGTACCTCCTACTTGAATGACTTCAGAATCTATGAGGAGCCTTTCTTTGGGCCACAACACTGTTCCCTTAAGAAATGTAATTGGACCTGAAGATTGCCTTGGTTTCAGTTGTGCAGATTGTAACACTACTAGCAGGAGGCACATAAACATTTTTTTACGATATGTATGAACAAATATTTTGTATGATATATACATAAATGTGAAGATAAGTATTGAACTTACTGTTCTCTTTGTCTGTCCTGGTTCTGTGACAAAGTATTCAGGCAACTGGATGAATTACATATAAAAAAAACAGATTCATGTCTAATTTTGTGCACAGTGTGAAATTGTATATTTATTCCTCCGTGAGAATCCCTAAAAAAAATTCATACTGATCCCCAATTCCCGAAGGACTACAGTGATAC
Source organism: Calotriton arnoldi (assembly GCA_963921515.1). NCBI lineage: Eukaryota > Metazoa > Chordata > Amphibia > Caudata > Salamandridae > Calotriton > Calotriton arnoldi. The sequence continues at coordinate 142,790 of CAWUFW010000737.1, forward strand.
CAAACACCTTTAACAGCAGTGTTGAACATTATGCTTACTTTAAAACAGGCAATAACTGAGGAAAATCAGTCCTCTATGTCCATGTGTCACAGCTGTATTCTCCTTTCCCGCTTCTTCCCCGCCTACCTTACTCTTCACATCTCTTTACTGTCCCTCTGGATGATATAATTTACAGCACTGTTGTCCCTGTGCACCAATACATTAATGGTACCCAGTTCTACCTCAAAAAAAGCAACTTAATAATTCAAACGCCTTGCTGAATGAGTAAATACAATACAAAACTGGATGACAAGCAATTATCTAAAAAAGAATATGCATAAACCAGAATATCTCCTGTTTACTTCCTGTCATACACAACTTCACATTTAAAGCTGGCTCTCAGCTCTAGCATTTAAGGGTTCAGTCTCACTTTAGTCTCTAGTTCAGAATCCTTAGGCCTTGGGCTCAATAGCAAACTCCTCCTGAACATTCAGATCAACAATTTAGTGAAAGAGGCCCATGCTGCAGCATAGAAGTCTACATTCCCGGATAAGGTCTGTGCATGGTTTTATAGATAGTGGTAGCGAGGCGTGGCTTCCGTGCCGAAGTAAGATGGCGGCGGACGGCTAAGCTCCGGTGCGACTACGGAGCTTCGTCTGTATTTATAACCTCTCCTCGCCATACCTTGCTTCTCCTGATGGGGTCCTCGACTCCTTAACCTCGCTGCAACCTCAGGCGGCAGAAAGAATCGTCGGAGGTGCGCTCTCAGGCTCCCGGTGCCGCGGTGGTGATTTTCCTCACACATGTGAGCTGCCATTTTCTAACACGTCGCTCGCATTTCAAATCTTCAGCTTCCTCAGGATGTGCCTAGTTATTCCAACCCTGTGCTTTAAAGAACTGTAGAGGTATGTTCATAAATCCCTGGTGCCGCGGCGGTGAGTTTTTTCTCAGATTTATGAGCAGCTCGACTTCAAGCCTCCTCAGCTATTCTTGTTAGCTACACTCCTCAAGTATGTTTCTCTGGGAATGACTTTTGGATCTAATCTGACCTCAATTTCTCTTATCTCCGTCTGCTGTTAAATAAATGCTGCGGTCCCTGTGTATAATGCCAGCCAGCTCCTTCAACAAATAGAAATTATAATGAAAATGTAACATTATGATATAATTTTTCCTGATAATTCTATTTGTATCATTTTATATTAAATCCTTGCGCCTCCAAAAATATTCAACACATTTCTTTAAGGCATGAGCAGGATTCTGTCAGCTCAAAAGCTTATGCAGCGTTCAATTCATTCAGTCAAGATGGCCAGTGACTTACATACCTCTTCTAAGCTATCTTCTTCAGGTACAAAACCAAAGAGATCAAAAAATGATCCTCCTTCTCCAATTCTGTCTCATAATCCAGTTTTGGACACTATTTTAGATGAAGTGCGCGGCTTTCAACCTTTCATGTGTACAACTAAAGACAAATTACAACAAATTGAAGACAGCTGGATGGGTATGGAGGGTAAGATGTCTGAGGTGGAACGGCATGTCAGTGATCTTCAGGACATGGCTACTAAAATACCTATGTTGGAGAAGAAATTCAAAGTCTTAAACTACACACTGAGCACCTTGAAAACCGAAACAGAAGGAACAACCTTCGCCTTCGGTCTTTCAGAGAACCTTGAGGGTCTGGACCTTTTGCCCTTCCTGAAGAAGTTGCTACCTGACCTCCTTGGTCTTCAATCTACGCATCGTTTGGGCCATCTTCACCCTCATTCCACTAAACCACGTGGTATCATAATGCTCTTTTTGGAATTCACTGACTTGATGCGTGTTCTAAAGGCTGCTAAGGAAAAACTTCATCTGGTCTGGTCTGGCCATAACATGTTCATCTCTCAAGATATTTCTAACGCAACCAATGCTCGTCGGAAAGAATTCCTCGCCCTTCGACCCCGGATGAGACAACTGAACATTCGTTAAGGCTTTCTACACCCCTGCCTCTGTAAAATCACCCATGAAGGTCTTTCACGATCTTTCACGGGCCCGGCTAAGCTTAAGACTTTTTTGCTAAATATTACAAGTCAGAATATGGAGGCTGATGTTTGATGTCGCTAACTATTTTTAACTTTAGATATGGTCTTTCCTATCTTACTCTTTGAGTCTATATTTCCTTAAGTCCATGGCTATTTTCCTTTTTTTTCATATTCTTGTGTCTCTTTCTCTGTTGTCGTTCTTACTCTTGGTGCTAACATGCCCTTTATTCATCTTTCGTTCTCTTTACTTCAGATCTGGATTTTTATCCTTGACCTGTCTTGTATTTTTCATTTTCTTATTGTCTCTCTTTCACTTCTCTCGCCCTCTTATTTGACCTTTTCTCCCTATTTCCTTATTTCCTCCTCCTATTTCTCTTGTAGTCATATGAGTGTTTATTATATCTTTCTTTTTATTTTTTTAATGATTGTTTCTTTATGTTCCTTCATTATTGATAAACGGTTTCTTCTTGTTTTTCTTATTGGTTCTGCAACACGTTGTAAATGTTCCTGTATCCTTACCCTCATCCCTCAACATGTTTAATGTTGTCTCGAGGAATGTTCGTGGTTTGGGTCACCCCATCAAAAGGTACTTTCTCACCTTTCAACGTTTAATGCACATGTTGCTTTTTTGCAGGAAATGCATTGTAATGATATTGAATCACTTAAACTTAAACGTCAATGGGTTGGTCAGGTTATTTTTTCTCCTGCTCTTAACCATAAAGGTGGCGTAGCCATTCTATAGCACAAGTCATTGAATATTCAGATTTTATCAATTGAATGTGACACGAATGGACGATGGGTTTTGGTTGATGCTATTATATTTCAAAAGCAAATAACTTTTTTAAATATTTATGGCCCTGTTAAATCTGATTCTGAATTTTGGCAAAGTGTTAAATTAAAGTTATCCTCTATTTCTAATCCTAATATTATTGTTGCCGGCGATTTTAATGAATGGCTAGATATGTTTACTGATAGGAAATCTAAGCATAAATTTAAACCTGATAGGTCTCACAAAGCATTTCAATCTGCTATTGCCTCTCGTCCATTCTTTGATACATGGAAAACCTGTAACCTGGATGTATACGAATTCACATTTTTTTCTAATGTACATCATACTACGTCTCACATTGATTATATCTTAGTTTCTAAATCCTTACTCCCCTCTATTCAATCATCAGAAATTGGCTCTATTTTTATTTCTGATCATGCCCCTGTTTTGTCTTTTTTTGACCTGTCTATTAATACTTCTAAACAGGGACGATGGCGATTTAATAATTCCTTATTATCAGACCAAACCTTTATTTTGGAAGGGTCTTCCTTTATTAATGAGTTCTTTAGATTTAATCAATCTAAGGACACTTCTGTTCTCAATAATTAGGACGATTTCAAGGCCTCCTTCAGGGCCTTTACTATTGCATATTCCGCTAAAAAGAAAAAGATGTTAAATTCTAAATATCTTTCAGCTCTCCAACACATTAAAGCTCTTGAACATATTTATTTTACCTCTAAATCTTCCTCGAATTTGCAAGAACTGATTAAAGCCAAATCTGCCCTGAATAAGATTGCTACGGTTGACGCTTGCAACGTCCTCCTTAAAATTAAATCTACATACCATGGAGGCCAAAAAAAAGCTGGGAAGATGTTGGCTAACTATCTAAAAATCAAATCTGAAAGGAAAAATATTGGTCCTATTCGCAATAAATACAACAACACTTTAATGTCCTCTGACTCTGATATTAAAGCTTTTCAATCCTATTATGAACTATTATACACAGAGGATACATCTCCTTCTGAGTGTAATATTAAGACTTTTTTTCATGACCTCCCTAATCCTCCCTCTATTCCTGATACTTTCTTAACTCTTGAAAAGACATTACTCTTCAGTAAGTTATTGATGCTATTAAAGATTTGAAAACGGCCAAAGCTCCGGGTCCAGATGTTTTTTCCGTTGAGCTTATTTCCTCCTTTTCCTCTGTTTTTGCTCCCAAATTGCTAGAACTTTTTTATTCTTTTTTGCTTATCTCTAAAGCCAGTGGCTCCTTTTTGGATGCCCTTATTGTCATTATCCCCAAACCAGATAAGGACCCTACTTTCTGTAAAAATTACCGCCCCATTTCTTTAATTAACTATGACTGTAAACTTTTTGCTAAAATCCTGGCATCTCGTTTAGAGGATGCTGTCCCCCTTCTTGTTAAACCTGACCACGCTGGCTTTATCAATGATAATAATAAAATGTTCTCTAATGTCCTTGCCTGTGGGAAAAAAACATCCATCTCCTCTTGCTGCACTTTCACTCGATGCTGAAAAAGCATTTGATCGTATAAATTGGCAATTTATGTTTTCTACCCTCCACTGGTTTGGTTTTGGCCCAAATTTTATATCCCTTATCAAATTACTATACGCTGAGCCACATGCTTGTGTTTTTGTTAATGGTCATTCCTCCCCTTATTTTAATTTGCATAGAGGCACTAGACAGGGTTGTCCTCTTTCACCTTTGCTTTTTCTCCTTTGTTTGGAACCCTTCCTTGAGCATATTCAATGTTATACTCTTATATCTGGTTTTAAACATAACTCCCTAGAAATCAAACTTTCTGCTTATGCAGATGATATTCTGGTTTATATGTCTAATCCCCTCACTTCCCTGGGGCCCTCTTTGCATGAGATTGATTTATACTCTAGTGTTTCTGGTTACAATTTAAACTTTTCTAAAACTGAGATTTTACCATTAAATTCTTCCTGCTATAGTTATATGTTTGATCATACTAATTTTGCATGGTGTCCTTCTTAAATTAAGTATTTGGGTGTATGGTTTTTCTCCATTATTTCAAATACACTCGCTCATAATTTTAGTGCCCTGAAACTTAAACTTCAAAATGTATTCTCTACCTCGTCCCCTCTTTATTTATCTTGGTGGGGTAGATTAAATACCATTAAAATGAGGATCGTCCCTCATGTTCTTTTTACCCTTCAAAAATCCTAACTATTATTTTTCCCAAATTAATTCTATTTGTACTAAATTCCTTTGGAATAACAAACATGCCCGTATTGCCTTATCCAAATTAATTTGTCCAAAGTTTTCCTAACTTTAAGTTATACCATACTGCCTTTTTAATTTGACAGTTTTATGCTTTGACCAAGGATTATTGTGATTCTCCTATACCACAATGGATACATTTTGAATGCTCTTTATCGCATGATTTTAATGTTATGATGTTGTTTTCATGTCTAATTGCACATTCATATCTAAAAACCCAATATCCTCTATCTTTATTTCAAACATTGGAAGGAAAAGGGTACTTTCTATGTCTATCATTTGATCTCTCAAAGTTCCATTCTATCCAATTGTCACCTGTGCTCCAATCTTTTTTATCAACTAATAATATCTCTCCGAACTTTACTCCATTCACTCCTTTGACATCATTATATAATTTCACTTATGATTCCATCCCTAAAGCATCTCTCATATATAGATTTCTATCTTGCCCTACCCCTATGAGAACTAAGTCTCCTATCGAACTATTATGGGAGAAGGACCTCTCTATATCATTATCTGTTTACCAATAGGAACAATTGTGGCGTAAAATCTTTAGTACCTCTAATGCTGCCAATATTACTCAGTCTTTATTTTTGGTATATAATAGAGCTGTTATTACTCCTTCCCTCCTCCATAAAATTGATCCCTCTACCTCTCCCTTATGCTGGTCATGTCTTTCCTCTGATGGTACTTTGACCCACCTATTATATTACTGACCTAAGTGACTGAATTTTGGAAATCTATCTGGTCAAAATGTTTAATGATATTTTCATGTAATGTTCCATTATCTATTCAAAATGTTTTTCTTGGGACTAGATCTGTTGATTTTAATAACCTTTCCTCAAAACCTGTACTATTTGATCTTTTTATTGAACTTGCATTTAAAGTTATATTAACTTGTTGGAAAGATAACTCTAAAATATGCATATTTACTTGGTGGAATCTTATTTGTGATGAACATAGAATATCTACTATCTCATTTTCTTCGATACCGCAAAAAATCAAATCTGATTTACTTTGGCTACCTTTCACTACTTTTTTATCCTCACACTCATCGTTCTCCTAAATTATACTGGAACTTTTCTCTTCTCTTTCTTCTCTCTTTTTTTCTATCCCTTCCTCCTTTCGCTCTCTTTTTTTCTAAAAAATATATATAATATAGATAAATATTATTCATTCTTTTTTCTATTTCCCATTATTTGATTTGTATTTCATAACTCCTTGATTTTTTAACGGATTCCTCGACTAAATAGGTTTGTCAACTCTGTATTTTATCTAATTGTTCTATTTTGTTTGACAATTGTATTGTTTATTACTTTTAATCCATAATAAAAATTATTTAACAAAATAAATAGATAGTGGTAGCTGGTAATGTCAAGAGTGGACTCTGGAAATGTTCTTCTGAGCTGCCAACTAAGGAGAACACCCTCACGACTACATCAAACCAGTTCTAAGCTCCCATGCTGGCTACCTTATGCAGCCCCATGAAGGTTTAAATTAGTCTACAAAAGCAACAAAGCTACTCACCTCAACCAGCCACAATGTCTACAAGTAAACTCCTTCTATGGTGGCTTGCAAGCTCTGTGAATCATACAGGGCTCACAACCACTGCATCTTTATTCAAAAAGAATCACATTGGTAATCCATCATTGTCCGTCTGCACCTCTCTTATCAAGAGAGTTCTGCCCACTGAACTGCTCCTGGCTCACCCCTTACTAAATTCATGACCACAAGTCTTGATGTGGTTACAATGTACTAGTGATTGCTATGTACTTGAGATGACTATTTCTGTGTTTTAGCTCCTGATGTTCTTGATTGGTCCCTATGTGTGATTTGTTGAGGTACTGTCCATTACTATGCAAAAGCAATGGATATGTCTGCATTTTATCCCCTGATGTTCTTGATTTTGCTATATATCCATCTTAACTTTAAATGTACCTGGTACAGTGGAATACACAGACACCGTAGCCTTCTGAGAGGTTCCTCACTCATAGCATCTGCTAGCACAATAACGGCTTTCGTGTAGTCGATAGTCTCTATACCAGGGGTGCCCAATATATTCCCAGGAAAGCTAGATCCTTGTCAGGCATTAAGGATTATCAGGGACTGCATAAATTAGCTTTATTGCGGTTCACTGTATGTAAATGTATGTTGTATTCATATTCTGGACGTCTGATATGGATCTGGCCACCCTGGGCAGTCCTGTCCTATACATTCCACCTATGTGCCTCCTTCCGATTCCCAGTCAATCGCCATATGATTGCCAGATAGTCGTGTTCGCTCCTCGCCTATTAGATTGACTTATGTTTGAGTATGTCAAGCTTCACTCTGTGAGGTCCCGACATCTAAAGTGGTCTGAGGGTTATAGCATGACTGCCTGGTTTGGTTTGTGTATTAACACCCTGCTTGACTGTCTCCTATAGGTGTAAATCAGACCATGTCTCATGTCTCAGAGTTCGAGACAAGGCCTGGTTAGTGCTCTGACAACCATCTCATGACTAACAAGTTCCTGTTGAGCTCTGTCAGCTTCACTGTATTCCATCAAAGCACCAGTCCTCTACAGACCCGTGCCTTTGCTTCATACCCACCTCGGGGCTTATTTACAAGCCCTGTGCACCACCAGAACGTCCCTTTTTGTGAAGTTCTGGTGGCGCACAGGGCTTAGCCACATCTACAAGGCCACGTAAAGCCACCCTGTGTGGCATTTTTGGCTTTGTAGATATGGAGTAAAGCAAAGCAGCGCAAGTCGCTGCCTTGCCTTACTCTGCATCAAAGAGGCGCTCCATGAGTGTTGCTGTGGGTGTTCCTACGCAACACCCATGGACTTTGACACTGCCCCAGATTTACAATATCTCGTAAATCTGGGGCAGCGCCAAAACCTTGCGCTTCCCTAGAGCAGGCGTAACAAGGAGAAATGTTTACATTTCTCGTTTTTTTCCTCTTTCCGCGTGTGTTCTGCAGCACACATAGAAAGAGAAAACGCCTTGTGTGATTGTTTTGTGCAGGAAGGTGTCCCTTCCTGAACAAAAACAATCATGTCAACAACACAGACACCCTTGTACCATGATGCAAGGGTGCCTGTGTTGGTGCATGGCTGCTAATTGTGCTCCGGCGGTGGATGAAAGGACAGGAATGCAGCCTATCTTGTAAATACGGTGCATTCCTGCCCTTTTGAATTGGCTTAGGGCAGCGCAGCAAACTGACTTGCGGCGCTGCCCTACGCCACTTCTTTGAAAATATGCCCCTTCGCCTTTTCCTGCCACATTGGAGAGCCCTTTGATGTCAGATCCGGGCCTGTGCCATTGCATATTGCACTGCACTAGACAATGGATAACTAAACATACACTAGTGGTGTGATCTGGTGTGGAGATCAGCTCCTCTCACCCGGGTCGTGGCCCGTTGAACGTTATCTGGCTGGCCTTCCCTGGGATGTAGGAAGGGTGCCCTGGCAGCCGTACCCGGACACCAGGCAGGCGCTGTGCTGAACAACGCACTGCTCCTGGCTCCAAGAACTCCCTTTTGCTGAAACGTTTCGTGAACACGCAGCTGATCCGTAATGTGGCTAAATGAGCCATCTCCCATGAAACACTGCGGCACGAAACCTGCGAGTCTTATTCCTTAAAGCACACCTGTGTGGAAGCCTCGTGCATGAATGAAAACGTGCACTCGGATACCGTGTGTGCCCTCCATAGTGTAGTGTCTGGCTGGACACGTTCTAGTGTTCCGCCTGCTTGTAACCCACACTATTCACCCACCCATCACAGGCGTCACCGGTCAGGTGACCCTGTTAATAAAAGGGGCCGGGCACACGTGCCCGGGGCCCAGTTACAGTACTACACTCATGGTGTCTGCATGCTTTATTTCCTAAGCATGTGGGCCTAGCGCCCACAACACCACAATGGCGACGAGGGGGTCGACCCCCGCGTGTATGCTGTCAGAAGTTTGTGCTTCGTCGAGGGGGAGTAATGGCCAGAGAATAAGGCACCCCCACACCTGCTGAGAGTCCGACGGCTCGTTGAAAGAAGGGGAACCATTATTTAGCCATGAATGAGAAGAGGGAAGAAATTATTCATCTTCCGCACCCCGATGTCCCCGCTGCTGTCCGCCTACTGAAGGACTGGGCAGCACAATAAAGAGAAGCCGGCGCTGAACAAGGGAAGCGTCCCGGAACCCCCGTCGAGGTGAGGCACAGCCCAGCATGAAGCCTGACACACAGCTGCCCTGCCACCCCTGAGTGAGGCTCCGGAACCAGCCAGAGCAGACGTTGCCCAACCGGAAGGGAGATAAGCGCAGAGTGAATTAGGTGTCACCGGAGCATGTCACTACATTCCATGCATATGCCGCCTCGCCACCCGATACCAGACACAGGCTGTCAGCGCCCCCGCAGCCTTGCCTGCTAGCGACTGGGGAGGTGCGGCACCTGGTTGCAGGGATCTGCAAAGTGCAGGGAAGATGTACGGTGACCGGCCAGCCAAGGAAATGTTGTCCCGAGGCCGCATCACCATTCAGCGAAACTCGCACAGGCATCCCCCAGCCCTGCACTGCCCAGAGTCTCCCTTGTGAAACGATGGCAAAGGAAGAATAAACGTGGCGTCCCCCATTAGTTGCCGGCACAGCGTCTACCTACGTGATGAGGAACGGTAGCAGTCCAGCTCTACCTACACCGGAAAACGTGCGTGCTGTAGCTGGTGAGAGGCGTCCCGCAGCACGATCCAGCTGCTGGTGACACCGCGCCCGTTTTGATTGCCCCGTGACTGTCTTTGCAGCAACCATGCGGGAGGCGCGCCTGCTGAGGCCCACCTGCAAGTAAATCAGCAAGGGCACGACCAGCATGGAAGAGTCTGCCGTGGCCTCCGCAGATGAGGCGGCAGCACAACTCCCTCATCGTTTGTGCCCGGCCCTGCACCCCCAGCACTGGATATAGCCCACACCGGCCTTGCATGCCCCCTACATACGTTGATCCAGATCCGCGTGGCCGGAGGCTTCCATAGAGACTGCCATAGCCTCAGGCAGCAGCGCCACCTAGCGGTCACTGTGACGCGCCGCACACAGCTACTGATCCATGAAGCGGCCAAGCCTGTAATGCCCCCTGTCACCTGAGCACCACGCGGTGCAGGAAGGTGCTGCGGCGGCCTGGCAAGAGGCTGCGGGCTATCCTAAGCAGCACCCCACCAGCAAAAGAGGAGATGGAGGCTGCACTGTCCCTAAGTGCCACCTAGAGGCCAGTTACAGCTACTGCACCAGTAGAAAACGAGCAAGGTACATGCAAACGGCCCTGCACTTGCATCTCTATCCAGGTGTGGCTTCCAGCTTCAGCAAAAGGAAAGTACCTGCAGCGCCCTAAGCGATGGTGAGCAGCACTGCATCATGGCTGGAAGAGGAGTAAGAAGCCTGAGAGGCAAGCCCCAACTGAAGTTAAGTGGGCAGCCAAAAGCAAACTACAGCCAGGGTAGTGAAGTTAGAGGCAGCCAAACCCACAGAAGCCAAGCCTAAGAAACGGCAGATCGCTTGAAGAAAAGGGGGAACACTGCACAGCCCCAGTGATTATCAAGGTGGAAGAGAGTAACCTGCAATGGTTCAGGCAGCAGGCGAAGAGACAATGCAGCACTGATCAAAGTGCCATCCTAACACTGAGGAACTGGTGGGCCTCGGGACACACCGACTGCCCATAACGGTTGAGTTCTAAAACATCCTTGCCAAGTTGCCCAGAAGTGAGGCTGCCATTTGCCCAAGTAACATGCAGTCGACGCAAAACAGACCCTACAGTACTCTACAGACTGCGCTCCAAGCAGCCACCGCAAAAGACTGTTCGAAGTGAGCACTCCACACCCCTATTGGCTGCCTGTCATCTGAGGGGAGACATTGTGAAACCCCCCAGAAGGGGCACCAGAGAGCCCAAAGCTGTCCAGCCTAGAGAGCTGTGAAGAGTCAAGCGAAAACCAAAGTAATGGGACCAAAGGCAGCCAAGCAAGCCTCATGGAAGGCGTATGGAGAACATGTCCTGCACGTGCAACCCCCAGTGGCTGTCTGACGCCACCGCAAGCAAGGAAATTGCGCCACCCACCCTCAGTGGTGAACTGACACCATCGCAAGCTACAGAACGAGCATATCATGTGCCAGAAGAGGGCGCTCATGGAGAGGACCGAGCACACAAAGTCAGAGGTGCGCAGAACGCTGCACCTGCGAATTTTACAGCACGGGCAGGCGCCCAGGAGAGAGAGACTTCTCCACAAAGAAGAATCAATACTGGAGGCAGCAAGGGGAGCCTCTACATCTCCACTGCACCAGCGAAGCCCACAGTGGGCCAAAGATAGCAAAGAGTGTCCTCCCTCACACTGCCTCAAGACGGAGTCGCCAATGACCCAAGACAGGCAAGAAGAGTCGCACACCCCACGTGGCAAGCTGCCACCACAACGTACGTTCCGACGTCAGGCGACACGTGGCCGGACGCCACAGTCGCATCGCAAGCATGGAGCACGTCACTCGAAGTGACCACACTCCGCCAAGCATGCCCGAAGGGAGGCAGGATCAAGTGCCACGACGGAGCAGCCTCGAGGCCCAAGCACGACGCCCTCGAGTGAAGAGAAGAGGAGCACCGCAAAATCCCTGAGGAGGGGATGGTGCCCGTGAAAGGTCCCCAAGAGGAAGAAGCAAGTCCTACTGACAGGACAGACCTGCGACAGGCCCGCAGAAAAGTGAAGACCGTCCCAAGAACTGGGCGCGACCAGCGAGATGTCCATGTGGCGCAAACATGAGACATGTGGCGGGATGCCACATCCGAGTGAGGACCTGGTCGGGAGGAGGAAAAGAGAGTGGCATAACGCCACACCGCAAAGGAAGAAAGAACAGTGGCAAAACGCCACAGGGCAGACAACCACCACCATGGAACGGAGAAGAGCGACAGGACAGAGGACTCATCCCAGCACTGGAGAAGGTGTTCATCAGCACAAGCCAGCCACCGGGGTGCAGAGACGTCACTGGAGACAGCTTCGCGGGAGGACCACCCGTAAGCCGCTAGCAAGCCCGATCTGCATCCAGGCCCCACGCTTCGCAGATCGACCGTCCTCTCACCTGTCACCGGCTGCTTGGTATCGATAGCACCATGCCGAGCAAGTGCACCTGCTGGAAGACAACTGCAAGTGGCCACGAAGTCCCTCTAGTCCTCCTCACTCCACAAGGTCACCCAAGGCAAGAGATCGCCGCCTGTTGCCCAACTGAAGGAAAATCACTGTTTGTCATCGTCATCCAGGTGCATCATCACTAAGGACGTCAAAGGAGCATCGCACCACCAGAGTGGATCCCAACACTACAGACAACTGGAGTTCAAAGAGGCTAGCCACCCAGGAACCTTCTGTGTGCCCCCGTCAACCTGAAGCCTGCCGAAGTAGAGCATACCCGACCATTGGAATATCCACCCTTGGGGTTACACGAGGCTTGGCCGTGGCCCTGTTGGGAGTTCTGCAGTGACCCCTCAGCGCGGCCTACGAAAGGCCCGCACAGCCCACGCGGTCACGTTGCAATCCAGGGGCAAGGGCCTCTACGGATTTCCTGTGAGAGGGGAATCCGAATAGGAGAGATGCGTCGGCAGCAGCTCCATGACAGGCACAGGAAGCATGGAGGTCACAGTCGAAGACTGGTCACCCAAAGACCATCAGAGGAAGGCACAGAACCTGAGTCCTGACGGCGAGAACATCTAGACCGAGACACCACCCTCTGCGGCTACATGAGCGATTTGGCTGTGGTCCTGTTGGCAGTTCCTCAGCGATGCCTTCGTGCGGCCAACACGAAGTCCACATGGTCCCATGGCAGCCCAGCAGGAAGGCCCTCCAGGAGGATCCAGTGAGAGAGGAGTCCAGGTAAGAGAGGCAAGTCTGAAGTTGCTCGGCTGTCAGGAGCTAGAAAGACCATCAAGCACGTCACCTCCAGGGGAAGGCCTCATACACCGAGATCATCCCCCAACAGCTGTAGGTTTGTCGTCCACTGGAACCACAGCGCCTGCGAGATCTCCAGAGTGGACTCCACCACCGCTCCAGATGCACCGATACTTGAACTTTGTACATAGACTTCAACACCGCATGACCAGGCCAGTCAGAAGTACATCGCCAAGGCGGACTAAAGCATCCTGACCATGCGATCCAAAGCTCCAGCGCTGACTGGCTGACGGCCTGAAGAGACTCATTTGGTGCTGTGTATTTTTTATTTGTTTTCTTACAGGTTGGACTCTTGGTTGTTTCTTTTCATTAAAGTTTGGGAGGGATGTAGTGTCCGGCTGGACACGTTCTAGTGTTCCGCCTGCTTGTAACCCACACTATTCACCCACCCATCACAGGCGTCACCGGTCAGGTGACCCTGTTAATAAAAGGTGCCGGGCGCATGTGCCGGGGGCCCAGTTACAGTACTACACTCATGGTATCTGCATGCTTTATTTCCTAAGCATGTAGGCCTAGCGCCCACAACACCACACATAGCAAGCACACCTGTGTGAAAAGCCTCGTGCATGAACACGTGCACTCGGATACCGTGTGTGCCCTCCATAGCAAGCGCCCTCAGACAGGAAGCGCACATTCATCCATTCAGCGAATCTATGAGCACATGTTAATAATGGTGCATGTAATGCGGCCTGTCAGGACAAAGCCTGCCTTCGATCAGACGCAGCCAGATCTGTGCTTGTGAAAATGGAATGTCTCCTCTGGTTAAGAAAGTGAGCTTCAGTGGGGTGGCAGGTAGGCGCCAAGGCGAGTGGCACACAGACCAATGTGTAGATCATAAAGTGAGAGACTACGGATGTATAGAGATAATCAGCAAAGCGGATAAAAGATAGACCGACAGATTCTGCCCTTAACTCGGTGCATCACAGAGCCCCGGCACCAACAGCTGGCCGAGGCATTCCTAAGTCCCTTCCCCGTTCGTTGCTTGTGCCCCCAGCTCCCTGCAGACCCAGCTCCCCCCCCATGCCTCCAGCCTGACAAGCCCACAGCCCGCCCAATCCAAAGCCACCAGAAACCCATATCCCGTGAACCCAACAGCCTATGCATCCCACATTCCTGTGCAATCTATAGAGCAGTGTACCTATAGCCCACTGCACCTATAGCCTCGTGTGATGTATAGCACTCTGCACCATAAGCCCCTACAGTCAACCTCCTCAACACTGATCCCCATGCGCACCACTGCGTCTTTCACTATCTCCTGCTTCCTGTAGTGAACTGTGTCCTGCAGTCCAGTGCACCCCTATCCCAAAGCAGCACTAACATGTGCAGCACTAGTGCTCTGCACCCTACAGCCCCCTGCAGCCACCAGCCCACTGCACCCCATTTCCCCCGTTTATCAGCCATCCGCACCCCTGGTCTCCAGCACTCTCAGTCACTGTGCCTGGTTCTGTCCCCTATAGCTTCCTGGTAGATGCAGACCCACTACAGCCACAGGTCCTGCTGCACCCACAACCCCCACTTCACCACAGTCCCCTGCTGTGCCCACAGCCCCTGCTAAAACAACACTCCCCTCTCCACCTACAGGCCCGTCTGCACCCAAAGCTCCTCCAGTCCCACATACATCAACAGCCCCATACTGCACCCACAACCACCTGCGGTGCCCAGAGCCCCTGATACATCAATATCCACCTGCTGCATTCACAACCCCGCTGCAACCACATCTCATTCACAACCCCGCTGCACCCACAGCCTCATTCACAACGCCGCTGCCCCCACAACCCCGCTGCCCCCACAGCCTCAACCACAACCCGCTGCCCCTAGTCTCACCCACAACCCCGCTGCACCCACAGCCTCATCCACAACCCCGCTGCACCCACTTGCTGCACCCACACCCTCCCACTTCACCACAGTCCTGTGCTGTGCCCACAGCCCCTGCTAAAACAGCATTCCCCTTCTGCACCTACAGCCTCCTGCCACACCCAAAGCCCCTCCAGTACTACATATACCAACAGCCCCATACTGCATTCACAGCCCCCTCTGCGCCCACAGACCTTGCTGCAAACACAGTCCCTTTCTGCACCAACAACCCCCGCAGTGCCCATAGACCCTGCTATGCCCTTAACATACTGTTACACCACCACCCCGGCAGAACACACAGCCCCTCCTACACCAACAGACCTCTACTGGACCTACAGCCCCTCTTACGCCAACAGTCTACTGCACCAACCATGTCTGCTACAACAGCAGTCCCTGCTACACTCGCAAGCAACTGCTGCACCCACAGCCTCCTCGTGCTTTACCCACAGGCCTTTGCTTTACCCACAGCCCCTCTACAACAACAGTCCCCTTCTGCCCTTACACCTGCATTCCCTACAGACCCTGCTACAACACACAGCCCTTTGCAATACCCACAGCCCCCTGATACACCCACAGGTCCCTGCTACACTCACAGCCCCATGATACATCCACAGGCTCCTGCTGCACCCACAGCCCCCTGATACGCCCACAGGTCCCTGCTACCCCCAGAGGTCCCTCCTACACCAACAACCCTTTGCAACACCTACAGCCCCCTGATACACACACAGGTCGCTGATACACCCACATCCCCGGATACACCCACAGGTCCCTGTTACACCCACAGCCCCCTGATAGAACCACAGGCTCCTACTACACCCACTGGCCCCCTGCTACCCCCTCATCCCCTGCTACACCCACAGGTCCCTGTTACACAAACAGCCCCCTGATAGAACCGCAGGCTCCTGCTACACCCACAGCCCCCTGATACACCCACAGGTTCCTACTACACCCTCAGCCCCCTGCTACCCCGACAGGTCCCTGCTACACCCATAGCCCCCTGTTACCCCCACATGTCCCTGCTACACCCACAGGCCCCTGATGCAGCCACAGGCTCCTGCTACACCCACAGCCCCCTGATACACCCACATCCACTGATACACCCACAGCCCCCTGATAGAACCATAGGCTCCTGCTACACCCACAGCCCCCTGTTACCCCTTCAGGTCCCTGCTACACCCACAGCTCACTGATACAACCACAGGTTTCTGCTTCACCCACAGCCCCCTGATACAACCAGAGGCGACTGCTACACCCACAGCCCCCTGATACACCCACAGGTCCCTGCTACCCACACAGGTCCCTGCTGCACCCACAGCCCCCTAATACACCCACAGCTCCCTCCTACACCCACAGCCCCCTGATACAACCACAGGCTCCTGATACAACCACAGGCTCCTACTACACCCACAGCCGCCTGTGACACTCACAGGTTCCTGCTACCCACAGGTTCCTGCTACACCCACAGCCTTCCTACACATATACGCGTAGCCTAGGACGAACCCCTATATTGCCAACCCTTGCACTGGGCCCAGCTAGCCCTGTGCATGGAGCTCCTCTCAGTGAATACAGCGGAGCCTGCCCACTACTGAAGCCAATGAAGGGTTCTGATACAAGCATGGGAGGCCTGTTCGAATTCTAGGACTGTCCTTAAAATCCCATCTCGTGCTACAACAAAAACACTCCACCACCCATAAATAGAGTAAAAAAGTATTTATTAGGACATGGTTGCATAACTTCAAAACTTCACCTTTATTAACAAATATCATCAACTTTGTAGCTAAGGCCCAATCCCCCAACCAGTGGTGGTGTGTCCATTAGGGCGCTGGGGCATTGCCCCACTAGTTGAGGCCCCATTCACAAGCGTTGCACGCCGTCACTCACTCTTAGTTTTAAAATTAATCCCGGGCCGGCCGGCCACCGGGCCACGCCTGAGGGAGTCAGGAGTCAGCGGTTCTGAGGGGGGCGGGGCAGCAGGTTCAGTCGTCATCATGACTGACATCCTGATTGCAAGGGTGGTCTGGTCGGCGGAGCGCACAGCAAAAGTGCGCATGTTCGGTTTTGGGCTGATAATTTTTCAGACCAGCCCGAACATGCGCACTAGGCTGCACATTAGGAGAGCGAGGGTTGATCCATTCCGCAGCCCCCGGTCTCCGAATGAGCGGCGAGTATCTCTGCTCAAGCCAATCCTGGCGCTGCTGGAGCAGCGTCTGGATTGGCTGAGACGCACACGGTTGCCAGCCTACTGCTGTCAGTCCCTCCCCCTCTCGTCGAGAGGTGGGCAGTGAGCAGGAAAAACAGAGAGGCAGCGGAAGCGACGGAGAGGGAAGGAGAGTTGTGGGGCTGAGAGATTAAAAACCAACTAGAGAGCACGAGGGAAAGGAGGAAAGACGATAAAAGAGCACCCGACAGATAGGAAGAGAGGAGGAAATAGAGAGAGAGCGCAGGTAAAAAACGGGTACAATACAATTGGGGAAAGAAGCGTGCGGACGGCGTGATAAAAGGAGAAAAAAGAGAGCAAAATCGAGGGAGTGCGTGAGCGGGAGAGCGGGCAAGTAAAGAAGAAAACCGGAAAACAATATAGACAGGAAGGAATACATGCAGAGAGAAGAAGGAGGAACCCAGGTAAAGCGGGAGAGAGATTAAAGAGCAGGAGAGTGCGTGATAGAAAGAGGGATAGAGAAAACCTCCATCAATTGCAATGCCTTAAAAAAGCTTATGACTCCAGTTCCATCCCATTTTATTACTTTCGCTTAAGTTTAGGGAGGAATATGTTGGGGGAAGGTAGGTGGGTTGTTGGGGGATTTCTACTGTCTTTAGGATATTCTAGATATGGTAAACGTCTGCAATGCAAATGTATTCGCACAGTATTTCCCAGTGTGTTAAGCAACTGTGTTACCGGTAGAGTGTTGATAATGTTCCTGGGAAATGTCTTGACATGCAGATGCCATTATTTGTCATTGGAATCAAACTAATAAAAATAATTTTGAGAAAAAAAAGCTCCTGACGTGAAAGTAAGTGACCACGACCCGTCCTTCTTTCAGTATCAGGCCCCTGCACCTGTGGGCATCAGTAACACTTATAAACCTGTTGACATAACACAACCTCAATGATCACAAATTCCCCTAAATATAGGTTATAATATTTAGGTTTAATTAATTCAGGGACACTCTCCTATTTTGCTAATCTTCTAATCCCCTTGATTCGATCTCAAATCACAACTCATTTCATGAAATGGATTGTAACATAACAAAGAGCAGGAGAGTGCGTGATAGAAAGAGG
This sequence comes from Calotriton arnoldi, assembly GCA_963921515.1. Lineage (NCBI taxonomy): Eukaryota > Metazoa > Chordata > Amphibia > Caudata > Salamandridae > Calotriton > Calotriton arnoldi. The sequence goes on from CAWUFW010000737.1 coordinate 160,885, forward strand.
GATAGAGAAAGGAGAACACAGCAAGAGCGCAGGAGAGGCAGCAGGGGCGAAAGAAGATAAAGCATGAGAGTAACAGAGCGAGCAAGGGAGAGGTGGGATAACAGGATAATAACAAGAGGAGAGAAAGGACGCAAGATCGGCGAAAGAGAGGAGGGAAGAGGAAGAGAAAGAGGGAGATACGGCAGAACAGGCACAAGGAGAGCAACAGGGGGACAGGCCGCATGAGAGAGTGAACATGGTAAGAGATCACGAGAGAGCTGTGGAGCACAAGAAAGACAGAGTGAGAACAGAAAGAGAGAGATCTGGGGAGATAGTGTGGGCCATGCCTAGACCACAGGAGGGATCGAGGGAGCATGTGGTATTGGTTTTGTTGGCCTTATGTGTAAAAGATATGTGGTAGAAGCTAGAAGGGCAGACAGAGGATGTGGCCTAACAGCTAGAGCGGTCGACCTCCAAGCTGGGGAACCAGGTTGGAGTCGGCAGAGACGCTCAACATCCTGTGATTCTGGGCAAGTCACTTAATCTCCCCCTGCCTAACAAAAAACACACAAAAAAATTAATATGCCCGTCTGGAACGCAACTGGTGTTCTGATACCTTCGGATCTAGTTTGTGCTATATAACACCCCCCACCCTTCCAAAAAAAGGGCATGCTTGCTTTTATTCAGTCATGACATATGACATATGATAGACTTCTTACCTGGAATAAGATTTACATGCTGTATCCATGATGAAAGGGGGATATGTGGATTTTCAGTGTTGCCCTTCATCTCATGAGGAAAGTTGATCCAGAGATGTGGACCACCCTCCAAAAATCACTTATCTCCTTTGCTTTTCCTTGTGTTCCTGTGGATCTCTAGGATGGTGGCTTAATCAGAGTGGATGTGATTGGTACTGTTTTAAGCTTTTTCGGGTGGTAGCTGGGTCCTGGTCCTTTTGTTGGTGACTTATAGAATCTTTAAAGTAATTTTGGCCTGCGACAAAAGCCATTGAAAGCTTCTGATTTGGAGGGAGGGCAAGTGCATGTTAACGTGTCTGCTGTGGTCTATTGGAAAAACAAGCATTGGCAAAACAGAAATGTGTGGAAATGGCATCACCTACTGTATTGATTTGTATTGATCGTATTAAAATATTTGCTTCTAGCAAATTTCAGGATTACAAACAAATGTGGTTCATTTGTGCTTTGCTAATTCTGAAATATTTGCAGAGTTCATTTACAGACATTTAAATTATGTTGTGTGTTAAAAGAGTCTTTCCTTTCAAACCCTAGATTGAGTTTTCAGTTATTTTCTTTTAATGTTTAAGTAATTTCATTTTGAGGTAAAACTTGAGACAAATGAAAACACACTATCCCTCAAACATCTTAAGGATGTGTCAAGTAAGCTCACAGTTTGAGCTTGGCTGGTACACGCCTTTGCTTGCACCCATGTGAACAAATGCATTGCGATCATGTGCAGTCTGAGGGCGATCTTAGGCTCCTTCTTTGCAGTACCCTAACCTGCAGGGCCTGTCAGACCCATTGCAGCCTACCCTATCCCGCACTATTGAGACATAACCCAGAAAGCATTGACTACAGTACCAAGAATTCAGAAAAACAGTGCAGAGGAAAGGCCACATCGCCCCAATGTTTACCAGATGCATCCCCGGGTCACTAGGGCGGCTACCCACCTGAGCTCATGAGGGTAGTGCCAGGCTCAAAACCTCTAAAGGATTAGTAAAGGGCAGAGCAATGTTTGGACCAGGCAGGCTCATCAAAATAACTACTGCCTCCAACACAAGGTTTGGGAGAGCAAGTCAGGACTGCAACCTCAGTAAATCTGACAGACTGTATGACGTAAACAAAGGAGCTGAACCTGCCCGGGCTGTCGGACTGTCAGAGGCACTGATCTGACATATGACTGACACCATACCATCCCTTCCAGCCTATCAGAGGCACTGATCTGGCCACTGACTTTTGGTCTGTTCATCCTGCCTTCACTCGCGTCCTACAGTAGCTGCACTGCACACATGGCATCTAGCACCATAAGAGATCCTCCGCTTTTCATGCTGGCCTGTTTCCGTTGGTTGGGTGTGCTTGGCTTTCGGGTCATTTTTCAAGCAGACCAGTTTGAGGATTGGGCAAATGTTTTGTTTCTAACGTTTTCTTCACACTTGTGCTTTAAAATGCTATATTTGGATCCCTTTTTTTTCAACAATTTGCAGTAAATATGTGGCGTAAAAACCACAATTGGAATCCATTTTTTTCAAAATTTTCTTGCGGGGGGAGAACCCCCCCGCACCCTCCTTTTGCAGTTCGAGCTTGCTCGCTCATTATACTCGGGTACAAAAAATTCCGCGCCTCACCACTTTGAAAATCCACCAGCCGCCAGTGCCCCCTACCTCAAGCGTTCATTCACCTCTTCCCCCAAACGTTCCTTCCCAAACGTCATACCTCGTTCCATCCTTCCCCGACAAGGTACCACCCCCGGCATTTTCTCCTGCACTCCGCTCTTCATCCCCCCCCCTCGAGGGTGTGGAAGAGCCCGCATGTGACTCCCCACCCCCAAGACTTCCGCCCGCCAGCCCCCGCAACCTGTCCTAACTTTTGGCAAAATAAACGATGTAATTGCGACACAAATCCCTTACCCTGACCCCTTCAACATGTAGGGTGGGTGAGCGGACAAAAATGTTCCCTTACAAAACCAGCCCCCTCCCTGTGACGCACAGGGTCTGGAAAGAGGCAGATCACGCCTCACCGGACCCTTATATCTCCCTTGTATGACCCGCCCCTTCCCCCCTACCCACCTATCCCTACCCATGTCCTTTTTTCTGGGGAACGAATTCCCCGGGAAAGACTAGTCTGCGGCTATCTTTTCCCCGGGGGTTGTCAATCTGGCGCCATACCAAGAGATGTAAGCAGTGTTACAAGTCAGATCACTATCACATTAGCATTAGCACTGCCTGTGAGACGATGAGTGTAATGCTGTCTATTGTTTGAGCACGGGCTGTGTGGGTTGCTGTGTATTGATCTTGTGCTTCTATGTGTTGTTACGTATTGTTTTTATTTTTCTGAGGCCGTAAGCATTGCATTCAGTGTGTGAGTCAAGAAAAGACAGAGATGTGTCAAGGAGACCACGGAGGGGCGCATGGCTGTTCACAAGTACAGAATGCAAACAGCAGGTCCGTGTTAAAGGACCTCACACATCCGGGGAACTAGAAACATCCCCTCCTGTGGTGATTCCGAGCCCTTGTGCTGCAATCCCGGGGAGTCTCGATAGTGAAGCTCATTGTTATGACCTCAAGTAACACAGGTCCATGAATATATAAATAACTCCATTCTAACACTGAGCTCTGGACCAGCGGACAGCCAATCAAAGGGCTCCCTATGCAGTCGATAGCAGCTGGAATCGGACAGCCCTGGCATACCTCAGAGCACACCTCATTTGAAGCTCTGGTAGAGGAGAAACTACTGGAGGGAGGGGGCGAGAGAGGGAGGGAAGGAGGTAGAAAAAGGAAGATGAAACGAGATAATAATGTTGGGACATTCATGGACTAGCAGTATTACTGCCCTTGCAGCTGGGTAATAGCGTGATTTCTTAGTCTCTATACAGAAGACGTGTAAGGGCAAATGGCCAGAATTACAGACCAGTTATGCAGTGAATAATGTTCATTCACGAGGTGCCATGGACTTCACAATACAAGGCATAGTGCAGACTTGGAGACTTGTGCTGAATATGCTTGTATAAGGACTTCGTCCCCAACCCTCCGGGCGCGGCCTGGCACCTCCTGGTGGTCGGTGGGGTGTTAATCCGCTGCTCTGCCAACCACGCTCGTGTGCATAGAAGCTGGTGGTTGGCACGGAACTTGCACAGACGTGCAGGGAAGAGGAGGAGTCCTCACCATCACACCCTGCCCTTTTTCAGGGTCCACCTGGTTACTATGCGATGCTGGCTTCAGTCTAGATTTGACACCAGGTCTCATACTGGGTTTGTAAAGAGAATACATGAATGTCACGTATTTGCATTGTGAGTTTGATCATGTATGTATTACTTGTGTGCTTTTGATCAGTCTCCCCATTCTTGGAAGTGTGCTGTGTCTGTTCTCTGTTTTGTCACAATGACGAATATTGAAAGGTAATACAATGAAATGTTTACACTTAGGCTGGTTCAAGTCAATCAATCACTCAAACTCACTTTATTGGATTTATCGTAGTAAATTTGTTTCAAGGCATAGAACAGTTTCTGCTGTGGTTGCCGTCCGCCGTAACCTGACTACTGATGTCCGACTCCTGCTGATCGAGGCTCCCTCGGCCGTGTGCCCTCAGTGTGCCCTCTTTCCTCGACCCACCAGCATAAACCTGTTCCCAGACCCCCTCTCCCACCCTGACCTTTCACCTGCAGGACCCTCTGGTCTCTCCTCCATGAGGCCCCTGTAAGGTAGCCCTTCCCGCTCACACAGCCTGGACCCGAGGCTGCTTCCCCTGGCACACCAGGCTTCATGCCAGTGCTCCCAATGGCACTCCATGATACAGGGTCCATTGCCCCCCCCCGCCCCACCGCTCCAGATAACCCCCATGCTACCTCACATCACAAGCATTCATCCCAGAGTTAGCGCTGACCCTAGTCCCTCAGATTAGCAGCCCTTGCCCAAGTCTGTCGCTCTCTGCCCTTTACATCACCTCCCCCTTCCTCAGACTCAACAACACCCCCCCCCCCCCCCTCCACCACCGCCGCTCACTCTCCTTTACACACCGGCATCGGCCTAATCACGCAGCGGCCTCGGCTTCTTGTGACGCACCAGCATTCACCCAAGGCAACGTCATCAGTCAGGGCCCTCCATCTCCAGAGTGGACCCCAGGCCCCCCAGATACCAGTCGGAAAACGACCAGCCTTGCCGATGCCTCCTCGTCCCGCCCCTCTACCACAAAGCCGCAAACGCCGCTCCACCTCCTGGCCCACTGGCTTCAACCTCAGCGCCTGCTATGCCGGCATACCCTTGTGCCCCCCCCCCCCCCAACAATCTCTTGCCCTACCGTTGTTTTACTGGTACCGCTTGTATGTTCATGTCAAGGGCGGTAAAAAATGGATAATATCTGAAAGTGTTCTCTGAACTATTTTTAAATGAAGATTAAGGCACACAGAGGCAGAATTGCAGTATTAAAAACAAATGCGGGGGGGTTCTGTTCACAGGCCCGCTCTTGGCCTTTCCTGACCTCTAAAACGTGATATTTTACGCTCTCCCCTAGCCTGCTCCGGGATCAAAGCTCCTCTCCTGACTCCGGGCCCTCTAGGCCCATTGTGAACATTTCTCACCCTCCACTCTGCCACTTTAAGGATGCCCCCCCACCCCCAGTCTGGCTACAGTAGGCATCATCAGCCCCACACCCGACGCGGCCCTGATGCTAGTGCTATATTCGTATCCCTCTTCCATTTACCCAGGGGCAACCACCCTGCTGCCAGAGTTCGGCCTAACCTCCCCTTCCCCTTCTCTCCCTTAGGGGTTCCAGGCCACCAGCCTGCTTCTAGAGTTATGCCACCTCCCCGGCACCTGCAGACACCTTCATGCACCTCCAGACGACTCCTAGAGGTGTGCCCATCTCATGGGTATGTGCCCTCCTCTCCGTCTCCTGAGCCATAGCACCAGTCAGGCCTGTGTGAGGAGTTATAATACTTCCCTTTCCCCCCCCCCCCTCCGAACCCCAGTGTGTTCGTGCCCCAGCAGCCACTTCTGCGGCCTGAGCCATCTCCTGGTCTCTATGGCCCTATCTTACCTTCGCCATCCCTGACCCTGAGGAGTTTTGCCCATTTTCACCCTAGCTAAGGGGCTTATACCCATTTTCCAACCTCCGTCCCCTCTTGCCTCGGACAAGCTATGTCCAACATCCTTCTCCGAGTCCTAACCACGTGCCCCGGCGAAGTATGCTCACTTTCTCGCCCCTTGTCCCATACTTCAGATGGCGCGGCGCCCACCTTCCCTGCTCCCTTACCCAAGTCAAGTCATGCCCGTGTTTCCATCTCCGGCCTCCTAGTTGTCGGGGAGCTATGTCCATTTTCTTGTCTGCTGCCCCAGTCTACTGGCACCTACCCCGCTGGAATCATCTTTCCTTCTTCTGCCACCGGCCCCAGCGGAGCCGTGCCCGTCTTCCTGCCCTAGCTTCGATGGAGCCATGCCCCCCCCCCCACTTACCTTATCCTGGCCCTTAGTTGCATGGTGCTAAGCGACCCCCCCCCCCCACCGCTCAAAGGGAGCTCTGCCTATCGTTCGGTCTTCAGCCCTGGTGGAGCTGTGCCCATCTTCTGTCCCCTGACTGCAGGAGAGCTGTGCCCATCTCCTCTTTTCCTGCCTCCTGACTCCAGGAGAGCTGTGCCCGTCTCCCCTTCTCATGCCTACAGACACCTGCAGAGCAATGACAATCTTCCCTACTCCTGCCCCCATACTGCTGGAGAGCTGTGTCCGTCTCCCCTTCTCCTGTCCTCTAACTGCCGGAGAGCTGTGCCCTTCTCCCCTTCTCCTGCCTACAGACTCCTGCGGAGCAATGACAATCTCCCTTTCTCCTGTCCCCTGAGCTGTGCCCATCTCCCCGTCTGCAGGACTCTTGACTCCGGGGGGAGCTGTGCCCATCTCCCCTTCTCATGCCTACAGACCCCTGCAGAGCAATGACAATCTCCCCTTCTCCTGCCCCCTGACTGCAGGAGAGTTGTGCCCATCTCCCCGTCTGCAGGACTCTTGACTCCGGGGGGAGCTGTGCCCATCTACCCTTGTACTGCCCCTGACTCCAGGGGATCTGTGCCCATCTACCCTTGTACTGCCCCTGACTCCAGGGGAGCTGTGCCCATCTACCCTTGTACTGCACCTACCTCCAGGGGAGCTGTGCCCATCTACCCTTGTACTGCCCCTGACTCCAGGGGATCTGTGCCCATCTATCCTTGTACTGCCCCTGACTCCAGGGGAGCTGTGCCCATCTACCCTTGTACTGCACCTACCTCCAGGGGAGCTGTGCCCATCTACCCTTGTACTGCCCCTGACTCCAGGGGAGCTGTGCCCATCTACCCTTGTACTGCCCCTGATTCCAGGGGAGCTGTGCCCATCTACCCTTGTACTGCACCTACCTCCAGGGGAGCTGTGCCCATCTACCCTTGTACTGCACCTACCTCCAGGGGAGCTGTGCCCATCTACCCTTGTACTGCCCCTGACTCCAGGGGAGCTGTGCCCATCTACCCGCCCTCCTCATTCCCCGTACAGTCTGCGGAGGTGCAGCTGGAGGGGCTGTGCCGTTCCTCTACCCTTACACCCTGGACCCAGCGTGCAGGTGTTACCGACTTCAACCCCACACCCCGCTCAAGGAGTGAAGCCGCCGTCTCCCTCCCTTGTGTCCCCGTGCGCAGCCTGTACCGGCTCCAGGCCCCTCCATTCGGTGCCCCGTAGCTCCAGTCTGCAATGGTTAGTTGCTTATCTCCCCACACCTGCTCCTAGTGATATGCCAACCCCCTTCACCGGCCGGCCTCCACCCTGTGCTGCCCTCTACCCCGAGATAACTCTTGATTACACCCCTGCAGCCTTATGCCCGTAGCCCCAGTGGAACACTGATGTACCCCCAACCCCATACACCAAACCTCATACAGCACCCGGCACCCCCAGAGTCATGCCACCGACACATTCTCTTGCCCCTAATGCCTGTGCCAACGTGTCGCTACCCCTGCATTTGCCCACCTCCTCTCCTACAGAGTAACCGACAGCACGCGCCCTCTGCCCCACGCGCACTCTGCGCCAGCAGGAGTCCTGGAGAGATGCCCCAAGGTGCATGTTTAACCCCTGAAATTAAAAAAACGGTTCTCTTCCCCGAAGAAATAGCACCAGCCTCAATACCCTCCTCCCCACAAAACAATACAGCAATGCCCCCACTCTGGACCCCACAACACTGGTAAACACGCGGGGCAGTCAAAGACTACTCTTAGATGTGCCGGCAGTCCCCTACCTGCACTCCCCTTTCTTCCGGGCACCGCTCGGCCTCAGGTCCTGGCAGGGCAGCGGGGCCTCAGGTCCTGGCAGGGCTGCGGGGCCAGGGCTCACTCAGCCGCATCCCCGGCCCGCACCTCACAGCATCCTCACACAGGGCAGTCCACCAATCCACAACATCCACGCCTGGACTTCAGGCTGCACGCGGAAGAGCCCACGGAGCTCGCGGCAGGTAAATCCCAGGTGATGTTTCCAAAGAGACCAAAAAGAAACAAGACGGGTCTTCCCAGTGCTGTTCCTCCCTGGTCCAGAGCTCTCCTCCCGGAGACCGGGGGCGGCGCCTCGTGCTTCGGAGGTGCCCTGTCCGTTTCCGGCTCCCGACCACTTCGTTTTATGACTTCTTACACTTTCCCAGACTCACTGCTCGCCCTCCAGGGAAAGGCAATTGGACGGAGAGCTTCACCTTCAGGAGTGCAGCTTCCCCGCCCTCGCCCTGTAACGAGACCTTCCAAAGTTGCTGGAGGTGTGGGTGGAGGGGCGGGGACTGAATGGATGGATGTGGGTGGGTGGATGAATGGATGGATGTGGATGAAAGGGTTTACGGACGGGCGGGTGGATGGATGGACGGATGGGAAGAAGGACGTGGGTGGGTGGATGGATGAATGGATGGGTCGATCGCTGGGTGGCGGATCGATGGCTGGATGGACGAGTGAATGGATATATGGATCAATGAGTGAATTGATTGGCCGATGATCAACCGATAGCTGGGTGGATGGGCGTGTGGGTGGAGAGACGTGCGCCACACAATAGATGGGGTTTTGCCTCCTCTTGTTAAACGTGGCAAGGGACCTGCTGCGCTCTCAGGAAATCCAAAACACGATCTGAGAAGACGAAGAGTATCCTCGCCTGCCCGGTGTCTCCTGACTCTGGTGCCACAGAAGTCCACCTTCAATTACTACAAGTCCAGGAAACCCAAACAGCCACCTGAAAGGTCATTGTCGCTCCAGTCAACCCTTTCACTTCTCCGAACTCGTCTCCAGTATTTCCACAACAAGCTTCATTGAAACACTGACTAAATTAGAGATGTCCTCTGTGGCCGTACGCGTGCCTCATGAGCTCCAGACGTCAAAACACTGAAATGATTGTTGGGAAGCTGGACAAGCACTCCCCTCTACTTATTCAAAAAACTACTACAAAGGCGGAACTTGCACGTAAATAAAATGTACTTCAAATTAAACAAACAAACAGTTAACAACTCATGCTTTCACCAGTACATAATGTAGCACGCAAGACACAACATGCTGGAGCGCTTTTGAAGATTCTTTCTTTCTTTGTTTCTTTTCGTGGGTTCTTATTTCGTTCCTTTGGTTTCCTCCCTTTTCTCTTTCCTTCTTGCAGCCTTCGTGTGCCTTTTCCCTTTCTTCACTGCGAGCCAGCCTCTCTTCACAGTAAGTACCTGGGGACTCCGAGGACTCCCATGCATGTGAACTACAGCAGGGCCCGTGGGCTCTCGCTCAGCACCGAAGTAAGGAAATCGTTTTCAAAGCCCAGAATAATCCTGCTGTGTTGTTTCAGCATCCCTGGAAACTAAAGCTGAAGCTGCAATTGCGCTGGACTAGAAAAGGCAAAAAAAGGACATAAGAATACGGCGATGCACACACAGAAATACGGACTTTGTCTCCATCTAGTGGAGAATAAGGGTATTGCAGCCTCAAAAGCTTTTCAAAGTTTCCGTTTGATTACGAAGTGCCTATTCCCCGGCCGTCTGCAAAGTAAAGCCCATCTTTTCCATTATTTTACACAGCTAGGGTTGACACCATTCGCGGAGAAAACTTAGCCGCCATCTGTTCATGTTTTAACATTCTGCAAAGCCAGGGATATGATTCTTAAGTAGAACTTTCTATTAAATCGGCTGTATGCATTTTAACAAGGCTTTGTATCTTTATTTAATCTAAATATCTAGAACCAAGGATTAATAAGGCTGGTTCAGGACACATTTTAAAGGGTTTTCTTCTAACGTTTCGTGTTTAAAGTATGTATTGATATGGGGAAAATATGGGCTTTAGGTGATTTTCCTAATTTTTGTACCTGCTGGGACATTAAATTACCGGTCATGCCCAGCCCTGCCAAGTACCATGTATCAGGTTTTAGGCTAACACAATTCAGTGTGGTGGTCCGCATCATGCAAAGTCATGAATAATAGGCATAGTGCCTGCCTCAGCTGTCAAGCCGTTAGCGCTATGCTGACTGAGCTGGAGTGGCAGCGAGCCGTGGCAGGCGCGCAGCTACAATGCTACGGGCTACAATGTCACAGGATGGATTCCTGCGGCACAGCATTGATTCTGACTACTGACATCAGAGCCAGTGCCCAATGGCTACTACCGAGACATCAGCCGAAGCAGGTTGTGTTTTCTACAATTGTGAATCAGAGTGACACAGTGACTTTAATAGGTATGGGGCATCTGCCACCTGTGGCAGAGCGAGAGGGTGGCTACAGTTTGATAAAGTTTGAGGCTGCTGCAATGGCAGTGCTGCTCACACCGCTGTGCAGTAAAATTTCAACAATGCTCATCTCTGTGACCGCCAGACCCAACCCCACGGACCGCGGTGGCCGCTGGAGCCCAGAGCACACACTGTACAGCTGCTGCTCAGCCTGAATGCCCAAGCAGCATGTTTGCAGAGGGAGTCACGGCCAGGACTCTGAGGAGGAGTTGGACGGCCCGAAAACCGAATCACCAAATTGCCGCCAGCTCATCACCTCGCGATTTAAGTAAGTGAGTCTCAGAGTTAATCTCTGTGTTAATCTCTTACGGACTCCTCAAAAACAACACCCTGGCTCACTCTCTAGCTTCAGCCCGGCTAATTGTGTCACAGCCTGAGGCCTGCCCCCAATCAATGCCGATGCAGAAACTGTCCGCAAGTTGTGTGTGTGTGTTGACCTAGTCATCTGTGCTGCTGGCTGCGGGGCTGGGTCCAGCGCACCGACTGAGGCGGACCGATTGACTTCGGGGGAATTTTTATTAGGGTTGAGAGAGTAAATGTAAATGTAAATGTAGTAGTATTTGTATAGCGCCCGAATCGACCCCCGAAGGGGTATCTCAGGCGCTTGTACGCATACCGCTGTGGAACCCTTCCTGGCCTTTCCCTGTGAGATGCCCACTCCTGGGCACCCCCAAGGTGAAGCCAGGCATCCTAGCGTTGTGGGGGCCGTTGTGGAGATTAAGCAAGCTATTGCCCAGAGTTGCAGAGTGGGACCCATGATCAGAATAGGCACCGAGGCGAGAATTATCAGGTCCGAGGAAATTGAGCCCAAGACCCGCCGAGGCAGGAATTGAACCCTGGTCCCGGGCTAGACCTCTGCATCAGGGTCTGCCGCTCTAACCATTGAGCCACACTTCTCCACAGTAGGTTTTGAAATAACACTACAGCACCCTGGATGTCCGGCTGTGAGTGACTCAATATGCCCTTCCATTTCTGGTGCTTTGCAGCAGTTTTAAGGTCTTAGAGCAGTGCTTAATTTATAAAATATTAAGTGCCAGGGCTCTGACCGGGAGGCCACTGCAGCTTGCACCACCCATCGCCCTAGTCATCGCTGCCAAAACAACTACTAATCATCTCTCTCGCATGTAAATGCGACAGTTCAGATTATTCCAGGTCCCCAAAGCTAAAGGATTGGCTGGGGAGGCAGGTATTAGCAATTTTTTAATGTATATTGTTTTCCTAAACAACTGTTATACTGCTCATCTCTACATTACATGAGCAGCGCCACCTTGTGGCAGACTGCCCTAAGTGTGGTTTTGACAATTAGGTGCCGGTGCCGAGCACCGGAAACCAATTAAGTGCCGGTGCTCAGCACCGGAAAGCTCCGGCTCAAATTAAGCACTGTCTTAGAGTTTCTCGTAGCTCAAATGGGTGTAATTTCTGATATTTATGTTTCCCTCATCTTCATTGCTTGATTTTGCTCGTGAGAAAGTTTCATTATTAGTCGTTGAAATGTCACTCGTGATTACACTGAACTTATGAAAATGTCACACATAGCAATCTGAAACTTTGGCAGCTATGTATGTCAGTTTAAAACCTGACAGGTGGCAACCCTATACTCCAGATGTCTTCTAGCGGTGGGGTGCTCCCCTCTGGGGGTCTGTGGCTGCATTCCCAGGAGGAGCCAAATGTCTCAGTAAATACTTGTACATGAAAATGTCCTGGAAACACAATCTTGTTTATTTGGCACATTTCGGTGCTTTCTTCATTTACATGCGACTGTTAAAGTGCATAAAAAAGCATAGTGACTGTGATCATAAGTGCCATGTGTGCGGGGGTCAGCAAGTGTGGTGGATGGGTTAAAGACCTGCATTAAAACAACAAAATATTCTGAGCTGTTATGTTGTTTTTTTTAACCTCTGGTTAACTGCATATAAAATAATACATACACTTTAGATGAAAAATATAAGCTAATAATTAATCAATGGGAAAAGCACTCTTACGTTATGGAACCTCAGTTTGTTAATGTGAACACTACAGATGTCTTTGTGCGTGAGTCACAGAATTCAATCGTGGCTGCTGCAGTGGGAAATAGTGACTTTTGTATTCATAGCGCTCCAAGGTTCCAGTCTGTGACAGAAAGCACTGTGAATGTGTCATTATTTTAAGATTGTATTAAACACAGCACAGGATAGGCTGTAGCAAAACTATCTGGGCCAAGATTTACAAAGACTTCACACCAGGTTTGTGTTACTTTTTTAATATAAACCCAACACAAAGTGTTGTGTTGGTATTTACAAGCCAACATAAATCATAATTTGTGTTGGATTGTGACCAAAACCCTATCTGCAAAGAGTTGTAGACAGGGATTTGCACCACAATCCTGAGCCTCCCTGAGGCAGGCGTAACAAGGACAAATGTTTTAATTGCTGCATTCTACAGCACACATATAATGATGGAAACACCCTAAAACATATTTTTTTGTACAGAAAAGGGCCCCTTCCTGTAGAAAACACTATGCTTACAACAATGCAGACACCCTTGCACTATGGTGCAGCGGTGTCTGCGTTGGCACATAGCAGTATAAAGTGCACCAGCACAGAGAGAGAGTAGAACAGCACTACATCTTAGTAGATCTGGCGCTGTTCATAGTAAATCTGGGCCTTAGTGTTTAAGATAAAACAAGGGCTTTCAAAGTATATCTTTTGGTAATATGTAATTGTTAAAACTTGGGTCTTTAGTTGGCAGAGGTTGCATCCTGTCCTGTAGGGACCACAATCCTAGTAAGGGTAAGCTAGATACACACTAAAATATAACCTGTGCTCACCCTCTGGCACAGAGCAGTCACACTTATCTCAAGAGGCAATGTGTAAAGTATTGTGCAACACACACACACACACACCACACGCACACACACACACACACACACACACACACCCTCCCCAACCCAATGAAAACACCACAAAAATACTACACATAGGTTTAGAAAACTAGAGAATAATTTTATGAGTAAAACAAGACCAAAACAACAAAAATCTGATAAGTAGAACCGGAGATATGAATATAAAAAAAATTAAATTAACAAGTAGTGCTTAGAAGTCAATAGTGCTAAGAGGTTACTTGGGGTCGTGCTGGACCGGGGCAAATCCAAAGTTCAGGCCTACCGTGATGTAGGACAGGCCGGCTACAGGACTCATGTAGGCCCAGCTGAAAAAGTACCTTGGATGGAGCAAAGTGTCAACGGCAAAGTCTCGATGCGTTAAGCATCGATCCGCACAGGCAACGAAGAACCCCTTTACAATGCAGGCACTGAGTCATCATTGAGCTGCGCTGTCCATAGTCATCGAGCCATGCAGTCTATCGAGGTGATGTCAGCGATCAGCTTCTGGCTCAGCGTCGAGGGGCAATGTGTTGGTTCCGATCAGCACAAAGGCATCACTGCTTCGATTTTGATGGTTCTGGACAGCAGAAATCACCTTTCAAGTGCCCAGGACTGGATTGGCACCACTTGACAGGGCAGGACTCACAGATGGCAGAGTCCAGGAGCTGTTGCAGAGTTGAAAGATGTCTTTGATGGTCCTGAGACTTCAGAATAGGGGGCAAGCCAGCAAGCCCTTGGAGTCATTCTGGGTTCAAGTGAGATGGGTCCAGTCCTTGTACTCAGCAGGGCAGAGATCAGCAGGCAGCAGAGCAGCTCAGCAAAGCAGAAAACATTTCCTTCAGAGCAGCAGTCAGGCGGGGACGTGGCTTACGTGCCAACCAAGATGGTGTCGGAGATCCGTGCGCCGACTTCCGATGCATTTCGCATAGAAAGAGAAGCACTTTATTTCCTGATTTTCGGACGTCAGGAATCGCCTGTTGATAATGTGGTGAGCCTTCTGTTATCTTCAAATGCCGCCTTCATCGCCTTTTTGGCATTTTTGACAGTGCAATTCGGCCCTACCTCATGACGGCCGCCATTTTGTTTTTCTTGCTCCTGACCACCGTGTTTCCTGTTGAGGAGAATCACTTTCCACACCACTAGCTGGATATCCTTTTCACGCATAGCGGTGAGCTTTTTATCACCCCTAAATGCAATTTCACTGTTTTCCAGCAACTTCTGACGGCGCTATTCGGTACATATGATAAATGACCGCCATTTTGTCTTTCTTGAATTTTCCTCACAGCGCCCAATGAATATTAAGATGTTTTCTCTTGAGTCAGTTCTTTTTGTCTTAGACTCTATTGTCTCTTCTTTTGGTACACACAATTTGAGACATCTTCTCTATTGAAGCATTACTGCCTGAATTATGGTTTGTTTGCTTTATGATCATTCCTTTTTTATGCTTCCTGCGAGTTCTTCTTTTTGTGAGGAGCAGTGAGTTTAATTTATTCTCATCTCAAGGAAGCTCTGTGTAGGAGAGTAGGATCTGCTTCACATGGGTACCCCCACTTTTTGCTGATGCTTCACTGTTTTTCGACATTAGTCTGGCTGGGGCCCTGCTAATCAGAACCCCAGCCTAGCTGCTTCCTCTCTAAAATGGTTTCCATGTGCCTTAGGCACATCACTGATTGGAATCTGGAGTGCCCTTATAAGTCCCTAGTATATGGTATACTATGTACCAAGGGCATAGGTACCTCAGAGGCCTGCCAGGGGCTGCAGCATGTATTATGCCACCCCTGGAAGGCCATCCAAACTGACACCACAGGTCTGCTACTGCAGCCTGGGTAAGGTGGTGCAGGCACCCCTTACTGTGATATAGGTTACCTATATCACTAAATACATACACACATATAAACCTATAAGTCACTCCTAAGGCAGGCCTTATCAATCCTAAAGGCAGAGTGCATGGTTCCTATGTGAGAGGGTGCCCCTGCATGAGCAGGGCCCCTCTGCAGCGTTCGGAGACCATCTCTGATGCTGTTTGTAGTGCAGCCTGACCATATACTCTTAAGCGCATTATATCCTCGCGGTAAAATGCTAACTTTGGAATGGCTGCACCTAAACATGTCGTGTTTGGTGTCAAACATCTTGGAATACTACCCCCCCGCCAATCCTGGCGGCGGGGGTAGCATTCCACCCTTCTAGAGGGAAAGACATGTTAACTCTGACTAGTCCGGTAACTTCTTTCCAGAGCCCTGGCATCACAAAATGGATGCTGCTGCCACAGACACGAGTCTGGCCTCCTGCTGCTGGACGAAACTCCGGCAGGGGAGGCCTGGACAATAGGTTTCCTGTCCCAGGGAGGTGTGACCACCTCCCCAGACAGGATAATGTGTATTGGGGCTGGGCGGGAGCACTTTCGGGTGCTTTGAAGTCCTGCACTGGGGGCACATTTGGTGTCCCTGTGCATACCCCAGTTCAAACCGGATCAGGGGCTTGCAGCCCCTGCTTTGGCGCGAACTGGACAAAGGGAAAGGGGTGTAGCCACCCCTCTGCCCTGACCCACCCATAGGTGGGGCCACAGAGTAGTCCAACCCCTATCTTTGGTATAAAGGTAGGAACCCAGTCCTTAGGACTTTAGATTATCCCTGGACGAAACTCTGTAACTGAATCCTGGACCTTCGACGCTCTACTCACGATTAGAGGACAGAAGAATCTCCCTTGGGGTCAAGGAGTGACTCCCCTGCTTGGCAGGCACCAAAGAAGCATCTGTCCGGTTCGCATTTCTGAAGCTCCCGTCGGACGCCGAAGTCATCGCATCACCAGAGGTGGATTCTCAGACTTCCCCGAGGCTACCCTGAGTCCCCAGCAAAGCTGAGGCCCGTGGCTATCGTGGGTGACTTGAGACCGTGACCCCTGGACACCGAGCACATTTGCAAGTGCATCCTCTTCTGGGTCTCCCAAGAAGTCGTGCTTTGGGCTCCGAGTAGCCCTAGCCTCCAGCACCAACTGCACTGAAGATCACTGGCCCCCACTCCACGAGTGTCCTGTAAGCCAGATCCACGTGCGGCGTCACGAGGCTCCTTTGCGGTTGCTAGCCCGTTGGCTAGTAGCCCTTAACGAAGGCCAATCCTTTTCTAACTTGGCATCCTGGTTGCTCCAGGCCTGCCCTCACTTACCCTCACTGGGTGAGTTCCACAGACCTTGCTGGTCTGCACCATCGACGATCTACATCTTCACCGAGACTTGCCGTTGCCAAGGCTTGTTGGGTCCAATTCGGTCGCCGACACCTCAGCACTCGACAAACATCGTGTACCAGCCTGAATCCTGCTCCTGGTCGCCGACAACACCTCCTGGACCTCGTGGCTGAAGAGTCAAGATGACCGTCAACGCACCTGAAGCACTCGACATCGGTGGGCATCTGTCCATCGCCTTCCTGGTCACTGGCTAGTGACCCAGACTCTGTCCCCTCTGCTTTCATGTTCTTCAGAACTCCGATCCACTCTTGGATCCACCCGGACACTTTTCTCTTGGCCGCCAGCAGCACTTTGCAGCAGATCGCCATTCGAATCGACGACGAAACCCGACCCCGAAAGGCACCTATGCACCCGGCTTCCCTGGGTGAGGTAACACGAGTACTCCGGTGCTCCCGTGGGTAGAGACTCTTCAAAGTCCTAGATCTCAAAGGGTTTTGTCCTAGTCCTCTTTTAAGTGTCCCTTTTCTCTAATTTCCCGATCCCGACTTTCTCCATAGAAGTCAACGGCGTATCGCGGTTGTGTATTTACACTGCACGCGTCTCCCGTGGGTCCCCTGTGTCACTACCTTGGGTGGTTCCTTGTGGTCCAAGCACTTCTAGAGGCTCTAGGCCTAGTGTCTAGTTCAGTCGTGGTTCGCATACCACTTTATTGGTATATGGTTTGGTACGCCCCTAGGGCCCAAACGTGTATTTTTATGCTATTACTGTGATTTAATAACTTCTAACTTATGTACTTCGAACTCTAGCCTCATAAGGAGACTAGAGGGGTGTGTTTAGCAATAAATACATATATTTTGAATATATACCTGGTGTGGTGCTCTTTCATTTGATCACTCAAGAGATTATAGACTGGTAAAACAAGCTGCTTTACATTCCTTCAAGACTTAGCCTGAAGGCTGCTCTCCATAGCTACCACTAGGATAGCTTTCAATAAGGTTGTCTTTAACCTATCTCCAATAAGGGGTTGTTTGGACTGGTGCAAGGTGCCCACTATAATTAGTGGACAGCATATGCCAGGCCAACTTCTCACATTGGTGTGCAGCATGTGGGATTCCAGCTTGCTATTGTTTTACCAGATAATCTCAATTGAATTGATCAACTGAAAACCACTAAAGGTACCTAAGGTACATATAATTTAAGCTTAGAATACAGTAAGTTCTACTGAACTTAGAGTTGTGTGTTAAGGGATAGCACAACCCTTTCTACAACTCAAGAGAGTTTAGTAGGCCACACTAGAGTAGGTAGTGCATACACCACACCACACTAGTAATGTCTTTAAGGGTAGGATCTAAAGAATCCTTGCAGGAAGCCATTGAGCTTCCACCCTCCAAGTATGATACACTCCCATTCTTGGAATTGAGAGCTTTATGCAACTTGAGAAAAATAAGGACAGGCCAAAGCCCCACCACCCAACACCTCAAGGAGTTGTTGGTGGCTTATGACCTTAGTAAGCCCTTGGGGACTGAAGGGGTAGGAGCTGAGGGTGGGGCAGAGGAAGAGGACGAGGCCAGGGGTACCAATACCCCCAGCCCCCTCTGAAACTGGCCAGGAGGGTGACAATGACCCTGACCTGGATAACCCAATCCCTCCTGTGGAAGATGATGAGGATGATCAGAATGATGCCCTCTTTGTCCCCCAGGAAGGATTAAGAGTGTGCCCAGGAAGTCTAGATCTCCTTCTCAGGAGTCTAACCACTCTGGCACCTCCATAGGGAGCTCTATCTCCTCTCACAGGAGGGAATCCTCTCATGAGAGAAGAGACAGACTGGTCCAGTATGAGGAAACTCAGCTGGAAATCAGAAAAAAGCAATTGGCTTTAGATAGGGAATCCCTAGATCTCCTTAGAGAGAGAAGAAAGTTGGGACTAGAGTCCCATGGTGGCAGCCATGTCCCTAGAGACAGGGAAAGGTCCTATGACCATAGGAACCTGAGCAAGATTGTCCCTCCCTACCAGAGTGGGGATGACATCCACAAATGGATAACTGCATTAGAGAGGGCCTGTAAGGTACAGAAGGTCCCTCAGGAGCAGTGGGCAGCAATCTTGTGGCTCTCCTTTGCTGACAAAGGTAGAGATAAGCTCCTCACTGTTAGAGAGGAGGATGCTGATAATTACAAGGTCTTGAAGAGTGCTCTTATTGATGGGTTTGGCCTAACCACTGAACAGTACAGGTTGAAGTTCAGAGACACCCAAAAAGCACAGACTCAAGACTGGGTAGACTATGTGGATTGTTCTGCCAAGGCTCTGGAAGGCTGGTTGATGGGCAGTAAGGTGTGTGACTTCTCAGGATTGTACAATCTGATAATGAGGGAGCAGATTCTTAATAACTGTCATAATCAGCTGTTGCATCAATACCTGGTAGACTCTGATCTGACCTCTCCCCAAGAATTGGGAAAGAAGGCAGACAAATGGGTCAGAACCAGGGTGAAGCAGAAGGTACAGAACCAAGGTGGGGAAACCAAGAAGCAAGATGCTAAGAACTCTGACAAGGGTGGGGAGAAGGGTAAAGATCAAAAGTCTTCATCAGGCCCCCAAAAATCTTCTTCTGGTGGGGATTCACAGTCTACCAAAGGGAAAGGCCAAAGAAAACCATGGTGCAAGGTCTGTAAGCAAAAGACCCACTGGACCAGTGATTGCACCAAGTCCAAAGACTCCAGTCCAGCACCCACCAATGCCCCTAAGGCACCTGTTCCCCCTAGTACAGTTGGTGGGAGTGCTCCAGCCAAGGGTTTAGTAGGGTTCACCCTGGGAACTGAGTTGGGCTCTGACCTAGTCAGAGAACTGACTCAGGCTGTGTTAGTCTGTGATGGAGGCATGGATGTGACCTCCACTGTGAGTCCCAGTAATCTGGGCAAGTACAGACAACAGCCTTTAATTAATGGACGTGAGGCTTTGGCATTTAGGGACACAGGGGCAAGTGTCACAATGGTGACACAAGACCTTGTGAATCCTGGGCAAGTTATACTTGGTGAGATGTACCAAGTGACCAATGCTAGCAATGTCAGAACAGACCATACTCTGGCAGTTGTTAACTTCTCCTGGGGAGGGGTAACTGGCCTTAAGAAGGTTGTGGTAAGTGCAAACCTACCAGTCGAATGCTTGCTTGGCAATGACTTAGAGACTTCTGCTTGGGCAGAAGTGGAGCTCAGGACCCATGCAGAAATGCTGGGGATCCCTGCAGATGTGTTTGCTGTGACCAGGTCACAAGCCAAAATGTCTAGCACTGAACAGGCCTTGGATTCTGGAAGAATGGACCAAGTGCCTTCCAAGAGGAGGAGTAGTAGGGTTAAGGCAGTGCCTTCCCCTTGGCTCAGGAGGAAGATCAGTCCCTTGAGGGGGATGATCTCAGCCCTGAAGAAGGAACTGTCCCAGAGGAACTTGAACCTGACCAGGTTGAGTTCTTGGGGACAGGGGGACCTTCTAGGGCAGATCTGAGCCAGGAGCAGCAGAGCTGCCCCTCCCTTGAACCCCTCAGACAGCAAGCTGCTGCTGAGGCTGCTGGGAAAGCTAGTGGTCCCCATACAGTGTATTGGGATGATGGACTCCTGTACTCAGAGAGTAGAGACCCCAAGCCTGGTGCTACCAGGAGGTTGGTTATACCTCTGAAGTTCAGGGGCTTCCTATTGACCCTAGCCCATGATATTCCCTTAGCAGGTCACCTGGGCCAGAACAAGACTTGGGACAGAATTGTCCCTCACTTTCACTGGCCCCACATGTCTGAAGACAGTAAGGAGTTTTGTCGCTCCTGTGTAACCTGCCAAGCCAGTGGCAAAGCAGGTGGCACTACAAAGGCCCCCTGATACCACTACCTGTGGTGGGGGTGCCCTTTGAAAGGGTAGGGATTGACATTGTTGGTCCCATGGATCCCCAAACAGCCTCTGGGCACAGGTTTATCCTGGTGGTAGTGGATCATGCCACCAGGTACCCAGAAGCTATTCCCCTCAGGACCACTACAGCACCTGTGGTGGCAAGGGCCCTCCTGGGAATCTTCTCAAGAGTGGGCTTTCCTAAGGAGGTAGTATCAGACAGGGATGCTAACTTCATGTCTGGGTACTTAAAAGCAATGTGGAAGGAGTGTGGAGTGACTTATAAGTTCACCACACCCTATCACCCACAATGCAATGGTTTAGTTGAGAGATTCAACAAAACCTTGAAGGGCATGATTAAAGGGCTCCCAGAAAAGCTTAGGCGTAGATGGGACATACTCTTGCCCTGCCTTTTATTCGCATATAGGGAGGTGCCTCAGAAGGGGTTGGTTACAGCCCTTTTGAACTTCTGTTTGGCCACCCTGTGAGGGGTCCACTGTGCTTGGTGAAGGAAGGATGGGAGTTACCTCTCAAGCCCCCAAAGCAAGATATAGTGGACTATGTACTTGGTCTCCGCTCCAGGATGGCTGAGTACATGAAAAAGGCAACCAAAAACCTTGAGGCTAGCCAGGAACTTCAAAAGGCCTGGCATGACCAAAAGGCTGTTCTGACTGTTTACCAGCCAGGACAGAAGGTGTGGGTGTTGGAGCCAGTGGCCCCAGCAGCTCTCCAAGATAAATGGAGTGGACCCCACACTATTGTTGAGCAGAAGGGTGAGGTCACTTATTTAGTAGACCTAGGAACACCCAGGAGTCCCCACAGGGTTCTCCATGTCAACAGGTTAAAACCATATGTGGACAGGGCAGACATGGGCTTGCTCATGGCTACTGATGAAGGGCAGGAGGAAGAGAGTGACCCACTCCCTGACCTGCTCTCACAGAACCCTGACGATGGGTCAGTTGATGGTGTAGCCTTGGCAGGCAGCCTCACTACCCAGCAACAAACTGATTGCAGGCAAGTCCTCAATCAGTTTAGACATATGTTTTCACTGACACCCAGTCAGACCACCTGGTGCACTCATGAAGTGGACACTGGGGACAGTCTGCCTATTAAAAACAAGATTTATAGGCAACCTGACCATGTCAGGGACTGTATCAGGACTGAAGTCCAGAAAATGTTGGAATTGGGAGTTATTGAACCCTCAGATAGCCCTTGGGCTAGTCCAGTGGTCCTTGTACCGAAACCTCACACCAGTGGTGGAAAAAGAGAGATGAGGTTTTGTGTGGACTACAGGGGTCTCAATGCAGTCACTAGGACTGATGCCCATCCAATACCCAGGGCAGATGAGCTCATAGATACTTTGGCCTCTGCCAAATATCTCAGCACATTTGACCTAACAGCTGGCTACTGGCAGATCAGACTAGCTGATACTGCAAAGCCCAAAACAGCATTCTCAACCCCTAGTGGACATTATCAATTTGTGGTAATGCCCTTTGGTCTGAAGAATGCACCTGCCACTTTCCAGAGGTTGGTGAATACAGTTCTCACAGGACTGGAAGCCTATAGTGCAGCTTATCTAGATGATATTGCTGTCTTTAGCTCCACCTGGGAGGATCACCTGGTCCACCTCAGGAATGTTTTACAGGCCCTGCAAAGGCAGGCCTGACTATCAAGGCCACTAAGTGCCAGATAGGGCAGAGTCAGGTTGTGTACCTGGGCCACCTTGTGGGTGGAGGCCAGTTTCAACCTTTGCAGAGCAAGATCCAGACCATCATGGACTGGACTGCTCCCACTACCCAGACTCAGGTGAGAGCCTTCTTAGGCCTGACTGGGTACTATAGGAGATTTGTCAAGGGGTATGGATCAATAGTGACACCCCTGAATGACTTAACTTCTAAGAAAATGCCCAAAAAGGTTCAGTGGACAGTTAGCTGTCAAAAGGCATTTGATGACCTCAAGCAGGCCATGTGCACTACTCCAATTCTGCAGAGTCCTGATTACTCCAAGAAGTTAATTGTTCAAACTGATGCATCTGAATTGGGGGTAGGGGCTGTACTGTCACAATTGAATGAAGAAGGTCAGGATCAGCCAGTAGCTTTCATTAGCAGAAGGCTGACCCCTAGAGAGAAACGTTGGTCAGCCATAGAGAGGGAGGCCTTTGCTGTGGTCTGGGCTCTGAAGAAGTTGAGGCCATACTTGTTTGGTACACACTTCCTGGTTCAGACAGACCATAAGCCCCTCTTATGGCTAAAACAAATGAAGGGTGAAAACCCCAAACTGCTTAGGTGGTCCATTTCCCTACAGGGGATGGACTTTACAGTGGAACATAGGCCTGGGAGTAACCATGCGAATGCAGATGGACTCTCTAGGTATTTCCACTTAGAACATGAAGACTTAACTGGGCAAGGTTAGTTTAATGTCCCTACGTTTGGGGGGGTTGTGTAGGAGAGTAGGATCTGCTTCACATGGGTACCCCCACTTTTTGCTGATGCTTCACTGTTTTTCGACATTAGTCTGGCTGGGGCCCTGCTAATCAGAACCCCAGCCTAGCTGCTTCCTCTCTAAAATGGTTTCCATGTGCCTTAGGCACATCACTGATTGGAATCTGGAGTGCCCTTATAAGTCCCTAGTATATGGTATACTATGTACCAAGGGCATAGGTACCTCAGAGGCCTGCCAGGGGCTGCAGCATGTATTATGCCACCCCTGGAAGGCCATCTAAACTGACACCACAGGTCTGCTACTGCAGCCTGGGTAAGGTGGTGCAGGCACCCCTTACTGTGATATAGGTTACCTATATCACTAAATACATACACACATATAAACCTATAAGTCACTCCTAAGGCAGGCCTTATCAATCCTAAAGGCAGAGTGCATGGTTCCTATGTGAGAGGGTGCCCCTGCATGAGCAGGGCCCCTCTGCAGCGTTCGGAGACCATCTCTGATGCTGTTTGTAGTGCAGCCTGACCATATACTCTTAAGCGCATTATATCCTCGCGGTAAAATGCTAACTTTGGAATGGCTGCACCTAAACATGTCGTGTTTGGTGTCAAACATCTTGGAATACTACCCCCCGCCAATCCTGGCGGCGGGGGTAGCATTCCACCCTTCTAGAGGGAAAGACATGTTAACTCTGACTAGTCCGGTAACTTCTTTCCAGAGCCCTGGCATCACAAAATGGATGCTGCTGCCACAGACACGAGTCTGGCCTCCTGCTGCTGGACGAAACTCCGGCAGGGGAGGCCTGGACAATAGGTTTCCTGTCCCAGGGAGGTGTGACCACCTCCCCAGACAGGATAATGTGTATTGGGGCTGGGCGGGAGCACTTTCGGGTGCTTTGAAGTCCTGCACTGGGGGCACATTTGGTGTCCCTGTGCATACCCCAGTTCAAACTGGATCAGGGGCTTGCAGCCCCTGCTTTGGCGCGAACTGGACAAAGGGAAAGGGGTGTAGCCACCCCACTGCCCTGACCCACCCATAGGTGGGGCCACAGAGTAGTCCAACCCCTATCTTTGGTATAAAGGTAGGAACCCAGTCCTTAGGGATTTAGATTATCCCTGGATGAAACTCTGTAACTGAATCCTGGACCTTCGACGCTCTACTCACGATTAGAGGACAGAAGAATCTCCCTTGGGGTCAAGGAGTGACTCCCCTGCTTGGCAGGCACCAAAGAAGCATCTGTCCGGTTCGCATTTCTGAAGCTCCCGTCGGACGCCGAAGTCACCGCATCACCAGAGGTGGATTCTCAGACTTCCCCAAGGCTACCCTGAGTCCCCAGCAAAGCTGAGGCCCGTGGCTATCGTGGGTGACTTGAGACCGTGACCCCTGGACACCGAGCACATTTGCAAGTGCATCCTCTTCTGGGTCTCCCAAGAAGTCATGCTTTGGGCTCCGAGTAGCCCTAGCCTCCAGCACCGACTGCACCGAAGATCACTGGCCCCCACTCCACGAGTGTCCTGTAAGCCAGATCCACGTGCGGCGTCACGAGGCTCCTTCACGGTCGCTAGCCTGTTGGCTAGTAGCCCTTAACGAAGGCCAATCCTTTTCTAACTTGGCATCCTGGTTGCTCCAGACCTGCCCTCACTTACCCTTGCTGGGTGAGTTCCACAGACCTTGCTGGTCTGCACCATCGACGATCTACATCTTCACCGAGACTTGCCGTTGCCAAGGCTTGTTGGGTCCAATTCGGTCGCCGATACCTCAGCACTCGACAGACATCATGTACCAGCCCGAATCCTGCTCCTGGTCGCCGACAACGCCTCCTGGACCTCGTGGCTGAAGAGTCAAGACGACTGTCAACGCACCTGAAGCACTCGACATCGGTGGGCATCTGTCCATCGCCTTCCTGGTCACTTGCTAGTGACCCAGACTCTGTCCCCTCTGCTTTCAGGTTCTTCAGAACTCCGATCCACTCTTGGATCCACCCGGACACTTTTCTCTTGGCCGCCAGCAGCACTTTGCAGCAGATCGCCATTCGAATCGACGACGAAACCCGACCCCGAAAGGCACCTATGCACCCGGCTTCCCTGGGTGAGGTAACACGAGTACTCCGGTGCTCCCGTGGGTAGAGACTCTTCAAAGTCCTAGATCTCAAAGGGTTTTGTCCTAGTCCTCTTTTAAGTGTCCCTTTTCTCTAATTTCCCGATCCCGACTTTCTCCATAGAAGTCAACGGCGTATCGCGGTTGTGTATTTACACTGCACGCGTCTCCCGTGGGTCCCCTGTGTCACTACCTTGGGTGGTTCCTTGTGGTCCAAGCACTTCTAGAGGCTCTAGGCCTAGTGTCTAGTTCAGTCGTGGTTCGCATACCACTTTATTGGTATATGGTTTGGTACGCCCCTAGGGCCCAAATGTGTATTTGTGCTATTACTGTGATTTAACAACTTCTAACTTATGTACTTCGAACTCTAGCCTCATAAAGAGACTAGAGGGGTGTGTTTAGCAATAAATACATATATTTTGAATATATACCTGGTGTGGTGCTCTTTCATTTGATCACTCAAGAGATTATAGACTGGTAAAACAAGCTGCTTTACATTCCTTCAATACTTAGCCTGAAGGCTGCTCTCCATAGCTACCACTAGGATAGCTTTCAATAAG
This sequence comes from Calotriton arnoldi, assembly GCA_963921515.1. Lineage (NCBI taxonomy): Eukaryota > Metazoa > Chordata > Amphibia > Caudata > Salamandridae > Calotriton > Calotriton arnoldi. Next base: position 186,321 of record CAWUFW010000737.1, read on the forward strand.
GTTGTCTTTAACCTATCTCCAATAAGGGGTTGTTTGGACTGGTGCAAGGTGCCCACTATAATTAGTGGACAGCATATGCCAGGCCAACTTCTCACACTCTCTCACACTACAATCTTCCGGTTCCTGTCTCTCAAGAGATTGGATTATTTTTCAATTAACTTTTATGGGGAGATTGCGTACCACTAAGTTCTCTGCTCCCACTAAAGTTGCTACGTGTTCTGACTCAGACTCTAATTCTAATTTTACCGACATGGATGATCCTTCGCTCCACAAACCTGATCAATCTTCAGGCACCATTCCTAAAACGCAACCTGCTAGCAAATTACCTGCAATATCTACTAAACGTCCTAAGAAAGACCCACCTTCTCCTGTAAACTCTTCCTCTGCCTCCATGGATTTAATTCTTGCAGAAGTTCGGGCACTGAAACCTTTCGTGGAAGATACTAATAAAACTTTACAGTTTCATCATGACAAATGGTCTTCACTGGACTCACGAGTGCTTATTGTGGAACAAACGACGGAATCCCTCCAAGCTTCTTGCTCCCGCATTTCCTCTTTAGAATCTGAGATATCTTTACTCAAAAACAAGCGGAAGATTTGGAAAATCGAAATCGCAGGAATAACCTTAGACTTTATGGTCTCCCTGAAAATGTTGAGGGCTCTAATCCAACTGACTTTTTTCAGTCATTCTTACCTAAGCTCTTGGACTTACCATCTACCCACTCTCTTAACATTCAGAGGGCTCATAGACTTGGTCCAAAAACCTCTGGGAAACCACGTGGTGTCATCATGCTTTTTCTGCAATACACAGATCTCCTTCAAGTCCTTTCAGCTGTCAAATCCCAAAAACAAATTTTTTGGGAAGGTCATCGTCTATTTTTTTCTCAAGACGTCGCTAAAGTCACAGCAGATCGTCGGAAGAAGTTTCTGGATCTTCGTCCTCAACTTCGTGCTATTAATGCCAGATTTTGTCTTCTGCATCCCTGCCTCTTCAAAGTTACGTATAAAGACAGGACCACAACATTTGATGACCCTGCGGCGTTGCAAGAATTTCTTCGCCTTCATAGATCTGATGTTATGGCTACTTCAAAGCCTCCGTGATTATTATTCCTGCCTTATGTTGTGTACATGTTCCCTTGTTTTGATTTCAAGTTGAGCGTAGTCTTGTTTAAATTCTTGTAATGTTTTAATATATTGTTTTCTACTTTATATAATCTTCTCACTTTCCTCTTCTCAATGTTAGTGTTTCTTCTTTTATTATCTTCTCTTTCTTTCATACACAGGTGTACTTCTTCTTCGATTACGTTCCTTATTTGCTTTCCCTGTTTTGTTGAAGTCCATGATGTAATCAGTCGGGTTGTCGGTGGAGTCTCACTGCTGATGTCGTCATCTTTGGTGTAGTCATTCCCCATTTTGTTTGTATCTGTAGGTATGTTCTTCAGTCGTCTTATGTATGACTTGTACTGTCTCTTTGTTCTCTATCTTCCCTTTTTCTTTTTGCTTTTTCCTTTGGTTCTCTATCACCTTCTTCTTTGCTCTTATATCTTTATTTATTCCTTTCTTTTCTATTGTATTTCTTTCTAAAACAATTGCTCATGTTCTCCTACCTTCTTTCTCTATCTCTTTTTCACTCATTCTCAATTCCTATTCTTGTAAGCATGAAATTTGTTCACGCATTCCTCACGGAGTTACATTTTGGGTTACAACTTGGAACATTAAAGGACTAAGTAACCCTATCAAAAGGCAACGGGTGCTATCTCACCTAACTAAGTTAAAAACTGATGTTGCTTTACTCCAAGAATCCCACATCTCTGAAGATGAAGCTTTGAAACTGAAAAAATGCTGGGTGGGACACGTGTTTAATTCTCCAGCCGTGGGTAAAAAAAATGGAGTTCTGATTCTTTGTCACAAAAAGTTACATGTTTCGATTGTTCATCAAGAAAGTGATGTTGAACGCCGTTGGGTTATTGTTAAACTCCTTATAGATAATATCCCTCCAACCATTTTTAATGTATATGCCCCTACTATGATTGACAAAGTTTTTGGGACTAAACTATCTGACAAACTACTTGCCTATAATGATGATTACATTATATTTGGTGGTGATTGTAATCAAGTTCTAGACCCTATACTAGACAGACATTCTAGAATTAAGTTTTGCCCATCTAAAATGCATTCACAATTTACTTCAACTATTCATCGTAAAGCTTTGGTAGACATTTGGAGACTTTGCCATCCTGACCTTCGAGAATACAGCTTTTACTCAGCCCCACATCATTCCCAATCCCGGATTGACTATCTTTTTCTGAGTAAATCCCAGGCCCAACTTGCCACTCACTCTGACATTGGTTCTATTTTAATCTCAGATCACGCCCCTGTCACTGTAGACATTGACCTTATCCCCTTTTCCCCTCACCCAGGCCGTTGGCGCTTTAACAATTCCCTTCTCCTTGATCCAAATTTTTTTCAAAAGTTTAACTCCTTCGCCTCTGAGTTTTTTGCTATCAATAATACTCTTGATTCCCCTTTGTTATGGTTTGGGATTCTTTTAAAGCCGCTGCCAGAGGTTTTATCATTAATTTTGTTTCACAAAAGAAGAAATCCTTAGAAAAACTATCCTCTCAGTTACTCAATAACATTAAACAATTAGAATATACATATTATCAGTCAAATGATGAATCCTCCCTGAAAAATCTTATTGATGCTAAACTTACCTTTAACAGACTCTCTACTGAGTCTGCTTCTAATATTCTTTTGAAAAGCAGTTCCCATTACTATGGGGGTCAAAACAAAATGGGGAAACTATTAGCAAACTATTTAAAAGTCAGAAAGGAAAGAACAAAAATTGAATCCTTGCAGGGACCCGCTGGTATTCCCATTTTCAAAGATAAGGATATTTTGAATGAATTTGTCTCCTTTTATAAGAATTTATACACCCCGGAAAACCCACCAGATCAGTCTGATCTCCTTTCTTACTTCCAATCCATTGCTTCCCCCTCATCTAGCCACATTGATTTTGAGTCATTGGATGCTGATATTTCTTTAGTGGATATTTCACATGCTATTTCGGTATTACGTCGGGGGAATGCCCTGGCCCGGACGGATTTACCATTGAATTTTATAATTCTTTTGCAAGCATACTTTTACCAAACCTTTTACGTTTATTTCAATCTTTCCTTGAAGATGGTTCTTCTCGAGGCACTTTCCAAGATGCGCTGATTTGCTTGATTCCTAAAAAGGATAAAGATCATTCCCTTTGTAAGAACTACCGTCCGATTTCCTTGGTCAATACAGATTATAAAATCCTTCCAAAGATATTAGCTCTCCGTATGGAGCCTATTCTTCCTGATCTTATTGGCCCGGAACAATCAGGTTTCGTGAAGGGACGGCTTGCCTCTGACAACTCACGAGTTCTCTTCAATGTTTTAAGTAAAGCCTCTTCTTTAGAACACCCTTTTGCCGCGATCTCTTTAGACGCTGAGAAGGCTTTTGATAGAATTGGTTGGGATTTTATGTTTCATGCTTTAAAATGGGCTGGTTTCTCTTCTAAATTGATTTATTTCATTTCATTATTGCACTCTAGTCCCAAAGCCTCAATTTATGTTAACGGTATGACTTCTGATTATTTTTCATTGCATAGAGGAGTATGACAAGGTTGCCCTCTATCCCCCCTTCTATTCGTTATTGCTTTGGAACCCTTTTTAACTAAAATTAGGCAGGATGATCATATTACTGGATTCCATTTTGGTCCTCATCAAGTTAAAATGTCAGTCTATGCAGATGATAGTCTCTTATATTGTTCTAATCCAGATTCTTCCCTTCCTCCTTTTCTTCAACAGGTGTCATCTTTCTCGAATGTTTCGGGTTAACTTCTTAATGTAGACAAATGTGAAGTACTACCTTTAAACATTTTGTGCCAAAAACATCTTTTTGACCATTCCGGGTTTTCCTGGAATCCTCTAAAAATCAAATATTTTGGTTTATGGTTTGCTCCTTTATTATCTGAGACGTTAAAATAAAATTTTGATTATATTACTAAAAAATTGAATGATTCCATTACGCCTTGGCATCCCCTTTTTCTGTCCTGGTGGGGCCGTTTAGACTCAATTAAAATGATGCTATCTCCTCTTATCTTATATACCCTCTCCATGATCCCTATTCACATCCCTGAATATTACTTTAAAAAGATTGATTCAATATTAGTAAAATTCTTGTGGAAAGGTAAACGCTCTCGTATAGCTTTGTCCTCCTTGAAAAAAGACAGATCTAACGGGGGCCTTAGGTTTCCCGATTTTAAAACTTATCACTCTGCTTTTTTGTTAAAACAAGCGGCTAGATGGTTATCAACAGATCTTCCTTTACACTCTCCCCTTTGGTTAAAAATAGAGAACTTTTCTATCGCGCCTTTCGATTTTCAAGAAATATTAACTTTCACTTCTAACACTGCTTCTCTACGTTCCCCTATCATTTCCCATTCCCACAAACTTTTGTCCCCTACACTTTCCTCGTCTTATCCCGCTCACAATTCCTTACATCAACAACCTATTTGGCACAATAAATTATTACAAATTTGTAATCGTTCTATATACTGGAAATCTTGGCACTCTAGAGGCTTAAGCTGGATCTCCCAACTTTTATTTAATTCTCAACCCCTTACTTTCTCTGATCTCCAAGCTCAATTTTCTTTACCTTTCTCCTCTAGATCACAATATAACCTTCTTCATTCTTCACTCATCCAATATCTTAAAAATCTTCCCCAATCTCAAGAAGTTCCTAGTTTATATAAAAACTTATCCCAAGTTTTAGATAACTCTCCTTCAGCATCCAATGTTTATAAATCATTGCAATCTCCTCCAGTCAGATATAAAACAAAAGTTGAATTAGCTTGGGAAAGGAATTTTTACAAGAATGGCCAACTCTTATTTGGGATAAAATATGGTCTAAAATTCATAAAACCTCTAGAGCTGCAAACACCACACAAACCCTTTTTTTCATTTATCACCGAGTATTATTTTCTCCATTACTTTTAGCCTCTTTTTCATCAAACACACCCTCCACTTGTTGGTCCTGCCCTTGCCCTGTTGCTGATTTCAAACACATGTTATTCGAATGTCCCCCAATTCATAAATTCTGTGAACTAGTTTGGTCTCAAATCAATAAAATATTTAGAGTCTCGCTCCCGTTTTCTTATACTTACATCTTTTTATGTACTCTATCTCCCCAATGGCCTCAGTCTCCTCTGAGTTTTAAGCTTTTAGATTTATTATTAGCTATCGCTTTCCACTTAATAACCTCAAATTGGAAACAGGCTGATAAAGTTAATTTTAAATCCTGGTGGAATGCAGTTTGTTTCCATCACCGACTGGATACTAGCTATGTCTCCCCCATATCTCTTGCAATTAAAAGGGATCTTTTATGGCTCCCTTTAACAAATTATTTATCCCTTTCTGCCTCCTTTTCCGCTGCTTCTAGAAACAGTTCCGACGAAGTACGAAAACCACCCTAATTTTTCCCCTTTGCCTCATAATATAGATGATTAAGTTAGTCTTTCATTACTGATTGTTTCATTACTATGCTGATTTTATAATGCTATTTATTTGTTATGCTTACTTGGTTAACTATTCTTGTATAATGTGTTTCTGACCCTCAATTGTTGCTTATTTCATAACATTTCTTTTTCTTTACAGAATTTCCCTCTCCCTGTTTTCTTATTGTTTTATATGATGCATTTTTTAACTTGGTATACCATGTGATACAAATATTATTATGTACCTTCACTCTTACCCATTTCTTTTTATGTTCAATAATGCTCCATTCTCTGGAAATATTGTTATATCTCTTTTCTTTGTTACTCATTAATAAACTCAAACTTAAAAAAAAAAAGAGCAGCAGTCAGGCAAAATGGCAATCCGTGTGTCACAGCAGTCTTTACTCTTGGCAGAGTTCTTTGCAGGTCTAGTAGTGTACTGCCTTGGTAGGGTCAGAGTCCCGTACTTATACCCAAATGTGCCTTTGAAGTGGGGGTGACTTCTAAGCAGGCCTTTGAAGTGCACAGGGCCCCTTTCATCCCAGATCTGTTTGCCAGGCTATCTGTGGGGGGTAATCAGCCCTTTGTGAGGTAAACAGGTGTAAGTGTAAGTTCCCCCTCCCTCTTCCTGCCCAGGAAGAGCTGTCAGAACATAGATTAATGCAGATGAGTTCTCTGTCACATCCACCCTTCCAGTGTTTGTGGTTGTCTAGAGGGAATACATAAAGTGTAGTTGTCACCCATGCAAGACGTGTATTGGAGACAGGCTGCAAGGCACACAGAGCAGTAATAGCAGAAAAATGCCCACTTTCTAAAAGCAGCACAAAAATATGATGGACGGAATGCTGGACATTGTCAAACACTCACCCCAGACACAGGTCTTGTTTTTTTGCTCACCATGCCACCCCAGGTTGGACCCAGCCATATGCAAATCAGTCTTGACCTTGCTCCCCATGTGAACAGTCCAGCCCAAACTCCAAGGCCAGGTCCTCCCTGGACAGGAAAACAAGCATCCTAGGACAGGGTTCAGGGTATCACCACTCATCATCCAGGCTACCTTGAATCCAGTCTTACAGTGAGCACGGGACCCACGTCTGGGCATACCCTTCCCATTTAGAGCCACTATAGCAACGCAAAAGATAATGGACAAAATGCTGAACATTGTCAAACACTCTCCCCAAGTCACAGATCTGAGTTAAATCCATCATTTTTTTTTGCATACCATGCCACCCCTGTTTGGACCCAACCAAACGCAAATCAGTCTTGACCCTGCCCCTAATGGGAACAGTCCAGCCTGAACTGACAGGCCAGGTCCTCTCTGGACCTGAAAACAAGTCTCCTGGGACCGGATTCGGGGTATCACCCCTCATCAGCCAGGCTAGCTTAAATCCAGTGTCATGGCAGGACGGGACCCAGGTCTCATCAGTCTGATCAGGGGCGCATTTTAAAAGAAAGTGCTGGACACTGGTGAAAACGAGTTCCACAGCTACATAATGGCTTCACTGAAAATAGGGACGTTTGGTATCAAACATCATGTGCTAATAAACCCATACTGATGCCAGTGTCAGATTTATTAATACAAGCACCCAGAGGGCACCTTAGAGGTGCCCCCTGAAAACCTACCAGTCACTGGTGGGCTGACTGACTGGCTTTCACCAGCTTGACACCAGAGATGGGTTTCTGACCCCAAGGGTGAGGGACTTTGGTTTCAGGGGCCCATAAACCAAGCCTGCTCAGACAGAGGGTGCTTTGCACCCCCCTACCACAGGATGACCTGAGTATCACCATTCCAAGGCCGGAGAGCTTCAAAGAGGCCCACTGCCTTTGGTATGCAAATCTGGCTTCCTTCACAGGAGAGGAAATCAACTCCATTTGTCCAGAGCCCTTTGGCACCTGGACAGGCAGGAAAATTAGCTAGGCAAGATAGCCATGTTCACCCGCAGGGAAGCACCACCCCTGAACTGGGCTACCTGAAGTGGATGCGACTTTTCAGAAGTGACCATCTTGGTGATGCCAAATTTAGGATCCCCAGGAAGTGGCCATATAGAGAGCATTGTGACCCCAGGGGTAAGTAGCCCATTGGCTACTACCCTATATTCCCCTAACGCCCCATAATTCAGTATTCACCAGGAAATCAGATCCTGCCAAGCAAAAAAAGAAGAAGGGGCGAAGAGCCGCGAAAGCAGGAACTGCAGAAGAAGCAACTGACTTGGCACCAGCCCTGCCGGCCTATCAGCCTATTCTCGACAATTGCACCAAAGTCATCTTGCCCTGCAAGCTACTGATCCTCCAAAGCCTGGGCGGACTGCCAGCACTTCGCCAAAGACTCAGGAACTCATGTGGAACAGCAGAACTGTTCCCCTGCATCTTGCAGGTACCACAACCTGAGCTGTGAAGCTCTAAGACTATGAAAACCCGACACTAGAAAGCACCACTGCACCCGAGCTGCCTAGCCCGAGCTGAAGTGAGCCAATGGTGCCAGCTTGGTCCCGTGATCCTGATGACCTACCAAAGAGAAGGATACTGAAGAGCCGCAGAAGACTGAAAAAGAGCAACGGACTCAGAAGCAGCCCTGCCGGCCTATCTGGTATTCCCCGTCAAAACTACACTTGTCCTGGGTGCAAGAGAGACAGCAGCTCCAGGGTACCTGGGGTATGAATAAAAGCGTGAAAGTAGAGCGTTCTATTGAAAACCAATCATTCAATTGTACCCTTGTCTTGGTGCCAACATGTTTCGGCTCTCGCTGTGAGCCCAATCGGGTCTGTGTCCTTCGTCAGGGCTGTCTCATCGGTGTACCTGCCCTTATTTGTGCACGCACACCATGCACACTCGTGAGGCCTAATGCTCTCACCTGTCTGTTTCTTTGTTTCCAGAGGATTTTCCTCTAGTGTGTCTCTTTGAGGGTCCTGCGGTACATGTGGGATGGTGCTGTCTTGTCTTGTAGTCACACATTTGTCAAAGAGCAGGCACCTCGGGATTACCTACGTCCTGCCGCTACGACCGCCGCCGGCTGAAACATGTTGGCACCAAGACAAGGGTACAATTGAATGATTGGTTTTCAATAGAAACCTCTACTTTCATGCTTTTATTCATACCCCAGGTACCCTCCTAATAAAGTAAAACCTTTGGGTATACCTTGAGGTATTTTTAATATAACACTTTTCTGGGTCCCTGTTTATCCAGTTTGCTTTATCTAAGAACTCCCATTTCCATCTATGGTTGAGTCCGCCCTGGTAGCACCATCTTACCAGGGTGCTGATAGGCGCCGATGATGAAGCATGTCACGATAAGTGAGTGAGGCGTTTACTCCAATATCTTTGGATACCTCCTCAAAAGTAAGAACTAAGCAGAGAGAACACCTGACATCCTGATAAGAGTAAGGAACCGGATGTGTTCCCTTAAAAATCTCTGAGTAATCAGTTGCTCATGTGTATGTGTAGCTTGACAGTGGGAGGGTGCAACTGATTTCATTATCTCTCGCTCTCCGTTAGTGATTAGAACCGGTGATGTAATCCATGTTCTAATTATTTATCCGTGTGTGCATACAGTTATCTTTCTATGCATTTATTCTTGCGTATATTTCATGCATTTGTTCTGCTTTGTGTACATGCTTGCTATATTTGACTTCTTTTATTTGACATCTGGGAAAGTGCATTAGCAAGTATATTTTGTCTTTCTATTAAAAGTGTTGTATTAATAAATACACGTGTTTAATTTTGTAAGCACCTGGAAAAGTTTATTTGCCTCATTTTGAGAGTGCTGAGTTCCTTTTTTTATGTGTGTGTGTTTTAAAGGTACAGTGATAAATACATTTGCATCAATTTGAGAATGCTGATTTTATTTGTGTCTTATTGTTTCAAATCAAAAGCAGGACATTTTAGGGTCACTTTGTATGATCCGTCGTAAAAGGGGAAAAATGTTTAGCAGAAAAACAAAAATGGATAAAACAGGTTCCCAGATATCAAATGAAATACCAGGATGGAAATTAGTTCCCTATAGTCAGCTTGCTCATGAGTGGTTGCATTGTTCTGGCTTGAGTGAGAATTGGAGTGCATGTTTGCATGATGCCCAGCCAGAAAATGAATTAATTTGCTTGCAAAAAGTGCCAATTGAAAAAGATAAGGAGTTTTGTCCTTTAGGTCATAGAGGCTAGATCCTTGTAAATGCTTATAGGAAAATGCATGAAAAATGTATTCAGTTAGAAAAAGAGTATGAAGCAATGGAAAAACAGTTAGTAGAAGCAAAGAATACTTCTGTAATGTCATGTCAGGAAAAATTGTTACAAAATAAGTTGGAAACGTATCAGCTTGTGGCTGAAAAGGCAGCAAAATATGTAGCACAATATAAGTGGAAAAAGCAGAGGAAGGGTTAACAAGAGAAAGGTGCATTTGGCAGGGGCACAGGGAGTGCGTTTAGATCATGGAAATGCAGCAAAGTTTTGTATACTAAGCAATAATCCTGTTGTGCAAGATGAGTTTAAGAATTTTCTGAGAAATGTGCAGACCACTTTACTGCAGTTAGCTGCAGATGGATGTTTACACAATACCCAACTGAGTCAGCTTGGCCGCCAACTGAGAATCCCTGGTTTACATTAAGGGATGCAATGCAGAAAATGAATGAGGATGTAATGAAGATAGCAATTTTCATAGGTGTTTCTCATGATTTGATGAATGGATTGCTAAATACATCAATGCAAAATAAGATAATTCATTTAGCTCCCCCAGCATACAAACATGTTATAATGACGTTGGTAATTAATCAAACAGGAAATACTTTGTCTCAGGTGCTTGAGGCAGTACGTGAACTGGGTGAGTTGGGGGAGTGGAATAAGGCTGAGAGGTCCTCCCGTTCTGAAACTTGTACTGATAATAATAGAGTGTCCAGGAGAGACATATTTATGGCATTGTTGAAAGACGGAGTGTTGAGGGGAGAAATTGATGGCATTGATACCAAGAGTAGGTGGGAGATGTATTGGAGGCGTGGGCTGGAGAAAAATGAAGGAAGTAGGGCAGTGAATAAGAAGGATAATAAGCAGGTGAATTAGAAACAGGTGGAGTCAGAGGTCAAGGGAGAGACACAAGAACATGTGCAGATCCAACTGGACAGGATTGTACAGCACTTGCAGAGTAAGGGGTGGGAAATAAATCACGCAAAGGTACTGGGACCCTCCTAAACGTGACATTTTTGGGTATCTATTGGCATCAGGGACACAAAGAGGTGGTGCCACAAGTGAAACAAAAGATTAAAAAAATTGCTGTGCCACGAAATAGGAAGGAAGCTCAAAGATTCATTGGATTGTTTGGTTTTTGGAAACAGCATATCCCTCATTTGAGTTAGATTTTTGCCCCTTTGTAGAAGGTTATGTGAAAGAAACAAGAGTTGGAGTGGGGAGAGCAGCAACAGAATGCATTTGAATCAGCAAAGTGAGCTATACAGTGTACCTTAGATTTGTGGCCAGTACAAGAGAGGGATGTTGAGCTGAATGTGACCATCCAGGGGCAGCATGCCAATTAGAGTTTGTGACAGAAGCATGGAAAGAAGAGGGTGCCTTTAGGATTTTGGGCAAAGAAATTACCAGATGCTGGGGAGCGATACCCTCCATTTGAAAAGCAGTTGCTTGCATGCTATTGGGCCCTGGTGAACACTGAGCAGTTGACACTGGGGCACAATGTGATTTTGAGACCTGAGATTCCTATAATGCAATGGGTGAGGAGTTCCCACAAGACTTATAGAATAGGGCATGCACAGGAAGCCAGCATAATGAAGTGAAAATGGTGCATACATGACTGAGTAGGCCCAAAGCTACTGCAGTGTTGCATGAGCAAGTGGCACAGGTCCCAGTGGAAAATACAGAGGTGTTACAGGCTGTGCCTGAGATACAGGAGTCCCCTGTGAAGTGGGGTAAGGAGTTGTGACAAGAGATCTGGGTAATGTTACCACAAAGCACAGTTATTGTATATCATGTAGACAACCACTTTTCCAATGACTCATAACGCTGGTTTAATTCCCTTACAGTTGAAAAGGCTAAAATCTCGGAGGCCGAGGTGGCGACACAGGATTCTGATTTGGTGGGAATGGCTAAGTGGGCACAGTAAAAATGTGGACACCCAGGAGAGAAAGACACTAATAAGTGGGGAGAGAACAGAGGGATGCATACTCCCCTAGAAGTAATCAAAACTGCAATCATACAATGTCCCATTTGTCAGCATACACAGCACAGACCAGTCCCAGAGGTGGTGAGAGGGCAGTTAGGTAGGGGAAAGCTGCCAGGACAGTTATGGCAGATCGACAACCTTGGGCTAATGCCAATTAGTCGGGGTTGTCAGTATGCATGTACAGTGGTGGGTACTTACTCTGGCTACTTGATAGCCTTTACATGTAAATGTACCAAACAGCAGAATGCTGTGAAAACACTGAATATCCAAAGAGACAATGCTTCTCATTTCAAAGGCAAATTGGTGCAGGATTATTGGGCACAGCACAACATAGAGTGGATGCTGAATAAATTGTCAGATGGGTTATTAAAAGGTTGTAGAGATAACTTGCATGATGCATTGTTAATATTGAACAACAGGCCTTTGACAAATGTAGAAATTACGTTAATGCGAATGTTGACACTAGCTTTGCAAATTCAGCCGCACGTCACCACTAATACTATCTTGTACTGGGACACAACTTCCGGAGCATTGGCTCCATGTCAGGCCACCCCAGAGGCTGCAGGTCTTGATTTACATGCTTTATAGACGCACAGACTGAAACCCAGAGATATTGCTTTCATTGAAACCGGGGTTGGAATTCAGATTCCCCCGGGGCATTTTGGATTGATTGCCCCTCGTTCTGGGCTTGCCTTGAAAGGCATCCAAGATTTTGGAGGGGTAATAGACTCTGATTACTAAGGAGAAATAAAGGTGACACTGTTTAACAGTGGAGACACTGATTTAGTTGTGCAACCTAGAGATCGAGTTGGTCAGATAGTAATCATGCGAGTTTATGGAGGAATTGTTAGGAAGGGGACTGCCCCAGCCCTTCTTACTGTACAAGGAAAGGGAGGGTTTGGCTCCACTGATAAAAACGCAGGAGCCAAAGTATGGATTGAATCCCCCAATGATCCCTGCGTACCTGCTGAAGTCATAGCTACAGGAAAATACAACATTCTAGTTGTACTGAGACCCAGAGAGGAGAAATGGAAACATGTGACTGCTGATAAATGCGATTTGCAAGAATGAATAATACTTGTTTGTTCTTTGTTCTTCTAGATCACAGCATGGTAGGTTTATGTCCTGATTGCTCCATGTGGAGTGTGTTTGGACGTATCTTGAGGGGAACGGGAGAGTCCAGGGATGCCCACAGCCAAGGGACACAACTGCCAGCATCAAATGCATGTTAAATTATCCAAGAGATGGCTCTTTTTGTGTGGCAATATGTCACACACCTACATTCCAGTAAACCTGACTGGTGGATCATGTGCCTTAACACAATTAGGACTTATGATGGTTCCTTTGCATTCAGCTTTACATTCTCGCTATGCTAAAGATGCATTTCAAGTGCCTAAAGACTGTGATTCTGAAATTGTAGAACTGAATATATTAGCCTAGCTACATTCATAGTAGGTGTTCCTGGGTTAACTGTGTATAATACTAGATTAATAAACAAGCTTGCTCACGCCTCGATTATATATTCATATCTGCTCATCATGCCCATAAACTCCAGACGGCAGAGATTTTGCCCAGAGGCTTGTCCGATCATTCTCCGCTTGCACTGGTGGTGCGTTTCAGCCTGAACCATTCCCCGCCCCGCTGGCGCCTCTCGACATGGCTGCTACAGGATGATCCCTATCACCAACAAATGTTTACAGCCCTTACTGACTACTTTACACACAATATTGGTACGGTGGACTCCCCAGGGACCCTTTGGGAGGCCATGAAACCGACGTTGCGGGGGGTAGACATCGCCTTCTGCACCGCGCGGCGTAGACAGCGAGGCGAGAGGCTAGTCCGTACGGAGGCACAGATTCTGGAACTGGAACGTAGGGGCCGGGAAGCCGATGGCGCGGTGGCTCGCCGCCAACTCCCCGTAGCCCAACGGCTCTACGCCAGTGACCTCCTGGACGAAGCCAAACTGTACTGGCTTGCGACTCGCAGCCGTATTTACCAGTGGGGTGACAATCTAGCACCCTATTGCATCGTCTGTGCCAACAGACGCTTCGACCGGCGACCCTCCCTGCAATCCGAGGACCGTCGGGTGAGGTGCTCACAGACCCGGCCTACATTGCGACCAGCTTTGCCGAATATTACACGAATCTTTACGCCCCACGGGAGACCCTCTCAGCGGCCACAGTCGACCGTTTCTTGGCCGACCTGCTCCCGCAGTCCCTGCCAGACTCAGTGCGTGATGACTTAATGCCCCACTCACCGCAGAGGAGGTCCAAAGCGCCCTCGCAGATATGCGCCCGGGCAAGGCGCCGGGTCCCAATGGTTTTCCATGTGAGTTTTATAAGAAATACTCATCCCAGCTCTCAGTGCACAACCTGGCTGCTCTACAAGCTGCCGCGGAGGATGGCCGTTTACCGGCAGACTGGCGTCATGCCGAGATAGTAGTCTTCCCTAAGCCGCGTCGTATAGACCTATTTCTTTACTCAATATCGAGGCCAAACTCCTGGCCAAAATTATTGCCAATCATATAGTCCCACATATTACTACCCTGGTCCATCCTGACCAGGCCAGTTTTGTGCCCGACCTTGCCACTCGTCACAATATTCGTCGCGCGCATAATGCGATTGCCGCCGTTGACCGACTGCATGAACCTGCTGCGCTCCTTCTCGCAGACATGGACAAGGCATTCGACTCCCTCAGTTGGACCTACCTATTTGCACTCCTGGACTGCCTGAATATTGGCCCTAAACTTCTTAGATATATTCGCCTCCTGTACACCGACATTACAGCCTCCGTAAGAATCGCGGACGCAACTTCACAGCCGTTCCGTATTGGAAGAGGCACTCGGCAGGGATGCCCTCTTTCCCCATACTTGTTCGCACTCGCTATGGAACCACTCGCCGCATGGGTGCGAATCGATGCCCAAATATATGGTTTCGAGTGGTCGCGCGAGGTATCCAACCGCATAGCGCTCTATGTCGACGACGTGCTGTTCTTTTTTACACGTCCGAATAGGTCTGGTCCGCGCCTGCTCCGTATAATGGAAATCTTTGGCCAAAGCTCTGGTCTATACATGAATGCCTCCAAGTCCTATTTGTGGCCTCTATGTGGTGGTGATCAACTCGGAACCTGGGTGCAGCAGGTCACGGTAGCCCTAGACGGCTTTAAATATCTCGGGGTGTTTTTGTCCTCGTCCCAATCCGGTTCCTGGACTAAAACCCTGGCCCACTGCTACCCTGGGTTAAACAACAAGTGAGCTCCTGGTCGCAGTTGCCACTGACGCTGCTTGGCAGGTCGGCCATCTTCAAAATGGTTTCATTGCCCTATTTACTTTATCAACTCCAAAATCATCCCTATCCCATACCACATGCCTCGTTTCGGCAATTGAACTCGATCCTCAGCCATTTTCTCGGGGGGGGCGCTGTGCGGGTCGCGCTATGAACGTGCTATCAATCCACGTACTGCGGGGGCCTTGCGACCCCGGATATTCAATCGTACCACGCAGCATCACATCTCCTTATCCTTAACGATTGGTGGTATGGGGATCGCTGTGACCCTGCCTATGCGCTCGAACGTTGGCTGATGGGCTCTAAATCGCTACACATGATTCTGCATGCCAGCACGACTCAAGTCGCTGCCACCTGCGACCCGGACCGTCTTTGTGACATGGCGGCAGACCCTGCGCAGGATTGGGTGGTGGGGCAAACTTACAAAGGAGACCCCACTTTGGCGCAATGGCCTCTTACCGCAATTGTTTGACCTTTCCGGGTTTGCGGGCTGGGATGCCATCGGCATCTCAACGATTGGGGCTATTCTCCAAGGCCAGACCCTTAAATCCTTTCAACAACTACAATCTGACTTCCAAATGCCCCGATCCCAATTTTACAAGTATCTCCAATTTCGCCACACGCTATCTCCTTATCTTGCGCGACAAGACACCATCCCCGATTTCAACTCCATCAAGGCCAAAGTGTTTATGGGTGCGATGGGCACACACAAAATCACAGCACTATACCGCACCCTGGTCACTAATAGCCACAACACACTACACAAGACTAGAGAGGCCTGGCAGGAGGACCTGGGTCCACTCGATGAAGATGACTGGATGGAGGCTCTCGAATCCCCGCGGGTTGCGGCCATCGCGGCGCGCCTCCGCTTTATACAATTTAAATACCGCCACAGCGTCTACTTTACACGTTACAGACTTTGGCGTGCAGGCATGATTGACTCCCCCATGTGCCTGCCTTGTGGGCAGGCGGAGGGTACCTTCCTCCATACTATATGGGACTGCACCACCCTATCGCTGTTCTGGCGCAGGGTATTGACTTGTCTCTCTGAGGTCTTGGGGTGGGATATCCCGCGGTGTCCGCACCTAGCCATGCTCCATATTACCGATGGGATCAGAGGGAATAGGTACAAAAGGCATCTGCTGTTTCTGGGGCTTACCTTAGCGAAACGCGATATTGCAAGGGCTTGGAAGGCGGCTCTCCCACCCTCTGCCGGGGCATGGAAGAGGGGCCTTGACTTCTCCATGGGGCTGGAACTTCCGATTTTCACAGCGCGGGGATGTCCCCAAAAACACCCCAAAATATGGAAGCGATGGGCCGACTATCGAGGTATATACCTTGAACCTCCCCCTCCAGCCCCCTGTGCAGAAGATTTGCCGTGATGATCAGCAACTGGGTATGCGCATTTTGATTCATTGCTCATACATTGATACGGCGCGATCGGAGTCACTACCACAAATTACATGAATGTACGCTGTGACACTGTTGTTCATGGTTTATGATGTTTTCTTTTGTTTGATTCGGACACATGTATCTTTTATTCTTCACCGAACTTATTGTAAAATGTTGACATCTTTATCATTGCCATTCCATGTATGCGATGTATTGCTCTGGCCGCTCTTGGGCTCATATTGCCTGTCAACAATAAAAATTTGTTGTGAAAAAAAAAATAAACAAGCTTGCATGTTTCATGATAAAAGAAAAGGAATACAAATGTAACTTCTACTGCTTTAGCTGAATTGCTATCAGATGTTCAGGGAACAAGAAAAGCCACTTTTGCTTTTAAAATATAACCCTGGCTGTGCAGATTTTGCATTTTCATTATAATCTGTATTTTGATTTCTATTTGTTGCTGTATGCAATGTGTGCCTAATTTTATATCTTTGTTTCATCCTAAAACTATGACTTTTACTCCTATATGTTGTGTTAATTAGTAGTAAATGGTCAAGGAGTGGAGGGTAATGCTACATGCATTTATATATATTGAGAGATAATGTGGTGACTATTGACTTCATGTTGCTTTATTTTAACAGCATTTCTGTAATCATGATTTCATCTTGTGTCTTTCTGACCCTACCTTTCAGCAGCCAAGGCAGGAAGGCTGGGTTACTTGTGTACACACAGAAATATTTCTATGTTTTTCACTGCACCGATTGGGAGAGATAAGGCTAGAACATACAGTGGGGGCTGCGTAGCCCAAGGATGAGAAGGTGAAGAACTCTACTATAGCTCTCATCGGAGCCTGGCCAGCTCTGGTGAGTGACCTCAACGCAGAGAGTGCAGCCAGCACCTACAGTGCAGATGAAGGGAGAAACTTCTAGAAGCCTCTCTCTGTGTTAGTAAAAGTATAAAGACGGAGGCCTCTTGGCGTTTTGTCAGGAACTCTGTTTAGGGGTGGACGCACCGTCTAGAGACCTTCCCAGTTAAGGAGCTTCTGGCAAGACTGCCATCAGGTTCCCCAGTCGTGCTGGCAGGATGATGCAAGACAGACAACTGGTGATGTATTCCAAGTTCTAATTGTTTATCCTTGTGTGCATACAGATACTTTTTATGCATTTATTCTTGTGTATATTTCATACATTCTTTCTGCTTTGTATACATGCTCTCTATATTTGACTTATTTCATTTGGAATCTGGGAATGTGCATTAGAACGTATATTTGGTCTTTCTTTTAGAAGTGTTGTATAAAAAACTACACGTTTCTTTTTTCGTGTGTGTGATTTAAAGATATAGTGATAAATACATTTGCCTCATTTTGAGAGTGCTGAGTTTAAGTGTGTCCTATTGTTTCAAATCATAAGCAGGACAGGGCACCACCAGCAAGACACTATATTCTTTCAAAAAGCTACAGGGCATTATAAGGCACCCCTTGCCAGAGCAGGAAATAAAGAAGCAGCTCCTGTCTCTCATTTATTATTTGTTTTTGTAACTTTAGAGTGAGTGCTAAGTCCACCACGGCCCCTTCCAGCTCCCCAGCCTCTACGATGGTGGACCTCCTCCCCCAAAAATATGTATGGGCAACTCCCTCAGCCCTGGCCTACCCGGGGGGGGTTATTAAAAAAAGGCGGGAGACTGCCATTTTCTTTTGAATCAGTGCTGCAGATCCTCTGTGGATCTGCTGCGCTGATTAAAAAACACAACTGCTGTTTTTGGCACCACCAGGCCTAGGGGGGTAGGGTAGCCCTACCCTGCCCCCTTATATTTTTTGCTTACCTTTCTTTTGGAGGACAGGGGACCGAGTCCCTGAGTCCTAAAATGGCTGCCGTCACATGTTTGTTGATGTGGTGGCAACCAATCAGGTCTTATCTACAGATCTGCTGGCTCAGTAGATCCTCTACGGCATGAAATATACAAAGCTTTTGAACCCTAATTTCTCAACAACTACAGAATGGATTTACACCAAATTACAGAAACACACTTTACAGACCAAGGTATAGCTTTCTGACAAATTTGGTGTCATTCTGTGCAGCAGTTTTTAGGGTATTGCTGTTCAGTTTTCCTATACAAAAATGAAAGGGGAAAATGCTTTTTGGCCACCCCTTTTTCTTGACTCCCGCTTGACGGATGATCCCAAAACCTTCTAGGTAGAAGCGGAGGTGGATGAGACTTTTTGGGGGGAAAGTTTAGTGAAGATTCATCAAACTGCACCAACGTTATAAGCAAACCAAAAAATGCTTTTCCCATGGAAACGTGGTCTTAACTATAACTGCTGACCGTCACTGGGTAATATATAGTCACTGAGAAAACAACTGTTAAAGTGGCATTTTAGTTAGGTGTTGGAATGAGACGTGAGCTAACGCAGTGATACTCAAAGTACGTTTCGGGGGCCGCCTGCCACCCGCCTGACCTTCACATGCCGCCCCCGGGTTAAAAGCACCACTGGACTGCTGTTTACTTTAGAGAGCACTAACATTCAGAAAGATGTTAAATAAATGGGAAAGCTTTTATTTACAAGCTAACTGAAGTAAAGGAAAAGAATCTAATAAAGAAGGCGAGACACCGATGGCTAATTCAGCTATGTAGAAACCTGGGAACTAAGCACTGCATAGAGGCTTTCAGGATACTGAAATATGACACTCACTTGCCTATTGTGTTTTCAGTATCACGTTTTATATTCTCTATGTGGTGCGTACCCAGAGCTCTCCTGAAGATTAGACCACCCTATAACATTTTTTTTTATTGGATCTGGCACATTTTTAACTTGTATAAACATTTTTATGATTCTTAATAAGTTTTTTCTCATTATAATATGATGTATACATGGTTTTATGAACATTTTATATAGGTGCAAACTTTTTAATGTGACCAGGAAATGATGGCCTTGATGTTAGTAACGTGAATTCTGGGCTTTGGAAAAGGGCACACTTTTATGCAGTTTTTATGCATGAAATGATGCTGTACGGCACTTGCACTTTCTGCAGGCAATTACAATAAGGGGCTACGGAGCTTGAGCTCGTGCCTATGTGGACCGCTTTGTGCTTTACTGATCTTATTACCCCTATTGTATTGCACATATATTACACACGCACTTTCAAGAGCCTTGTATTTGTAGGCCAATCCCAGGTCATTGGATGTGGGCATGTGACATTACAGATTGTTCTATGAAATTTTAATGTGATGCACAAGCACTTTTGTGAGCAATTCTGGCCCACAATCAGATCGATAAATTCATTTTCTTTTTATCTTCCTTTTTTAATGTATTGTATTGTATTTGCACATATACTTTTATGGTCAAAATGACCGAAATAAAGTTTTCTTGAAGTTAAATGAAATAATAAAGAATCCTGCAACATTTAACCATCCGCAAAGCCCCACTCCCATCCTGCTAGCATCAATGCGGCCCTCGGGCTCACCACAGACCATACTTTGCGGCCTCTCGGAAAATGTTTGTATCCATGAGCTAACGTTACAAAATCCAAAAAACACTGAAATACGCCAGTCATAGTTTAGTGAACTATAACTTGTGTCCCATCATACACTGATTATGACCTCACATATTACATCACTCATGACATGTTAAATGACATCATTGATATCACTCATTATTTTAAAATAACATTATTGAAATTACTGATGAGATCAACTAGTGATTCTGACAGTGTGCTATCAGCTTTGTGAATGAGTAATACAACAAACCACATTTATGGCTGGACTCATACGCTAGACTGTATGCTTTCGAAACATGCACTAGAAATTGGAAATTTCAGAAGTGAAGCACTTTTGATAGATGTCAATGTCTTTTTACTTTTATTCACCCAAATGATGGGAGTAGTAGGGGTATGTCACTTGCAGAGAGTTCGTTACTGAACATCATAGAACAATAGACACTTTGTTTAACCTTTGCTGTGAAAGGTTGAAGGCTGAGCAAGTAAGGTTTTAGGTGGTTATGGAAAAGTGGGCATAGGGCAACCCCCCACCCAATTCCTATTGCATGTTGGATGCAGAGTCTGGTGTGACATTTGGCCTTGCAGACAACCTCCAGTGTGTATGTCCTACCACTGTGCATAGTGTGGGTTGGCCCCTTGTGGAGGGATGGGTGCAGACCTTGCAGCAGCCCCCCAGCAACATTACAGTAAATATCCTGGGTCATTAAATTCATAACCTCAGGAGAGCTTGGCATCTTTTTTAAAGCACTTGGAGCTGGAGCTGTATGCTCTTCAGCTGGACTGCAGGTCCCCCTTGTGGTTAGTTCCATGGCTGCACATTAAGTCTTGAAAAAAGTTTTAAAAAGACACAAACACATGTTTTGAAAAAAAATGCTTTATTAAACATAATTCGAGACAATAGCGATTATTACACATTTCAATGTGTGAATTTATACATTGATTATAGTTACTGATGGCTTTTGGAAAAGGCCAACAGGTCTGCTTTATATACATTGGTGTGCTGACCCCTTGATAAAGCCAATAGGCCCACCACTTTTTTGTATGTTGACCCTTTGACAAAGCGAGTAGGTCTGTCTTACTTAAAATGACACCTTTTCTAATGTTATGCATGTCAGCCACGCCCAGGCCCTGCCCGGATCCCCCACTATGCATGTCAGGGGGGGTTGGCTGACAGACGGCGGTTGGGCGAGGCACCTGGCTGCAATGACACCCTTTATATTGTTACACATAGTCAGTTGCGGCCAGGCCCTGCGCCTGAACTTCCAATGCGCACGGTGGGGGATGGCTGCCAAGCGGGGATTGGGCACAGGGCATGGTGCAGCGTGCACAGCAGGGGGCTGGACAGAGGGCCTGGCTTCAGGCCGGGCCCTGCATCTGACCCCCACTGCACATGGCAAAAGGCAGTGTGCAGTAGGAGGTTGGCTGCTACCGGGGCCAGACCCTGCATCCAAGTCCCCGCAGTGCACTGCCGATGGCGGTGTGCTGTGGAGGGGGCGGGGGGGTAGGGTGCATGTGAGTGGTTTGGTTCAGGGTCTGGCCTTCACCCAACCTCAGGCTGTGCACAATGATGGACATCTTACTTTATGTTAAAAAAATCAGACATTCCCTGAAGAAACCAAAGGTTAAAGTGACGTTATAGTTAGGTGAAAATATCAGTTAAAACATACTTTTTTTAAATTAACAAAACCACTGAAAGTCTCTAGTACTGGCAGGGCCGGACTGGCCGTAGCGGGCACCGGGCTTTTCCCCAGTGGGCCGCTAGGGTGGGGGCCGGTTTTGGGCCCCTGGGGGCCGTTTTTGTTACCGGGGGTCAGCAATATCGGCCCCCTGTAACAAAATCAGCCGGAAACGGCCATCGCAAACAGCTCGGCTGCACCCCCCCTACCCCCAGGGGGGTGGCGGCCGAGCAGTTTGCCAGGGCCGGTTTCGATTCCCAGTCCGGCCCGGAGTACTGGTTATCTCAAGTAACTATAACTTGTGCCCTAAAGTAACTGTAGTTCACGCCCTCACTATGCACTGCTAATTACCTCACATATTACATGACTCATGACATGTTCTATGACATTATTAATAACATCATTGCAACATTTAAATCATTCATGACAACATTGTGCATGACGGGGCAGTACATATTGAATAAGGGCAGAAGATATACCAGCCCGCAAGGACCTCTGACCAAGCCTGTCATCCCATCAGACTTTCTGCATCCTTTGCCCTACAGAGAAGATCCCCAATGATGAAAACTGTGACTGTTGCACAAGAAGCATGGGAGAGGCTGCCCAATGGACACATCCTCACCTGTGTTAAGGGTTCTAGCAATTCCTCTGAGATAGTCTGTACAGTATTTAAACTGTGTTTGAACTAAGTAAAAATGCACTTTTGTGTACAGAATAAGCATCGGCTGGACATTGACTTTTTGACATACATGTATAGTTTTATTGAATTCAGAGTCTATAACCCCAAATTACCTCCCTGAGTAAGCCTTGGATTGCTCCCTGGACAGCAGTGGTAAACAGATCTGATCGACACAATTTGAAGTAAGTTAGCCCTACTGCCCCAGGGACTCAAGAAAAGGTTCCCACATGAGCTATATTGAAGCAACATTACTGTATAAATTCTAATAAATATGTTAAAAATACAAGTTTGCTATAAAACTGGGAAAAAGTAACCTGCAAAATAATAATCAAGAATTGAAAAGCAACAGGAAAATATCCAAAGACGAAAAGCTAGATCATTCATACATGGATAAGAAAATATATTTGGTATAACATAGAAATATAAAGGAGATATTCAATATCAAATAAAACAGGGTTGAGTTTTATCAGTGCTGTAAGCTCTACATTTCTTATGACAAATAAAGAACGTTGCATATTGTGGCGTCCTCCCTAGCCTGGGTACCAGCCAATGACTAAGCCACACATGGAGCTTAATATTACACGTCTTTATTCGCCTGATTGTAACTGCGAACTCAACATTCTAAAACAAGCTTTCATTGCATTGTGCTCGACACCTACGTCACAGCTATGCAGGTTTGAGTGGAATATAAAGTGCATGCAACCTTCAATCAAGCACCAGGGGAGGGGGTTGAAAAAAAGGTACAAATAGACTCGCAAAGACTAACTCATGCAAACGCATCCTTCACCCTGCATACCACTCATCCAGTGCATCCACACAGTCACACAACTAATTCTGCACTGACACAAGCATACCATTCACTTATACAATCTTACTACTCACCTATTGATCTTACTACTCGCCCACCTCATTACTCACACTGCTTACCCTGCACTCATATACACACACAACGCACTCTGCACTCACACAGTCACAACATTCATCATCACCATCCAGCCTGTACGTAGACAGACCCCAGGATGCAGAACGCCCCCTGCACCCACACTCTCAAGCAAAGTCCTGCAGCCTGTTGGAGAGGGGTGTTGTGGAGGCTGCAGTAATTTCAGGAGTCCGCACTGATGACGACCCCCTTGGAAGTGCTAGTTGGGGCAGAGCAGGAGTATTCTGTCCTCTGTCAGCCTCCGTTTCGACACTGCAATGCGCAAGTGTCATTTAAGAAAAAAAACTAAAGATTTTAGACACCCGGGACCAGTAATGTACCTGTAGGTTTGCCACCAGGCCTGTTTTGTATCAGCATGATGGGTATTGTTAAGACCCGGCCAGTAAAAACATTAGGAAAATCACTGAAAGCTGTTATTTTTCCCCCAGTACATACTTCAAAAAAGAAGAAAGCACTTTAAAACCTGCTCTACAGGTGCCGCAATGATCTCTTACTGAATTATATTCCCAACACAATTTGCCAATCCTGAAAAAATTATTTTCCACACTTATTTTTTCTGAGCACCCTATTTAATATCAGTGATCAGTAATTATAATTTTTTTCTTTTTTCAGATATCGTTTGAAAAACAGTCACATACAGAGACATAATGAGGACAAACATAAATACACCATTTTTTACATAACTCTTGTTATGGTACCCACTCAACATTCATACACATACACAGTACATAACAACATATACATATGTTTGACAATCAATTTTTTGAAGCATAATATACAAAATCACAGCCTTAACAGTTCTGCCTTTTCATGCCCAACAAGGAAACCAATGTAATGTATTCTTTCACCATTTGTACAAATTCCTTCATAAATGGGCTACACAACCATGTAAAACTAATGATCCTAGTGGACAGGTAATCTATTCCATGTTTTTTATTTTTATCCCGCCCAACACGTCCTATTTTCATGCTTGCATGGTTGCGTTGTGATCGTCGACGCGTTTCGAACCCATGTTTTTTTTGGGTTCTCCTCAGGACACAGAACTGATATGTACTCTAAATAAAATCCAAATAAACTGAAAAATCACTTTAACCATTCTATACCAACTGCACTATTTTTTAAACTGTTTCACAATTATATTCATGATACAGTTACCTCAAATCCGTCGGTTATTTGCCTGAAACTGTGACCTTCACTTGCCGTTTTGTTCCAATCTATAAACACATAATCATATCATCTGATCATTCTCTGACCGCAGCACCTAAACTCCACTACTTATCCCAATCTTAATACAACCGGGCTTACCTCTACTCAATCGTTACACATCCAGTTTATCTATTTTGCACCGTCACTCTAAAAATAAACACAAAAAACAACACGTATGGACTCTGACTAGCAAGTGATTCAGATAATTATTGTGCTCAACTATAATACGTAGAAGGCCCGGGTTTTCCTATATGAGACAACATATTAATCCCTGTGATATTTTTCTTATGGATCTAATGCGACGGTTTTTTGGAAGAAATTGCATTACACCAGTGACGTTTCTACTTACCTGCCTTGAAAAAGTCAAGCTTGATGAAACACGTGTCAGCTGAGTTTTCTGTGGAGGCGTAATTTCTTCAAAATAAACCAACTTTAAATGGAAAAAGGATTGTGTTTTTTGTCATAACAGATCATTGTCTGGACTTATATGTACTCACATGCACCAACTGTGTTCTAATAATATAGTACTAGTACAAGAATGATGTAAAGCACATTGTCATATGAACAAGTATCCTCTATTGTTCTGGATTAAGTGACTTTTTTTTTTTTAGAGTGATCGTTGCAGTTCCTCTATATGCTCATTATTTACACTTTAGCATGGCTAATGTGCAGGGGTAACCTTGGGTAGTTGGGTGCTGGTACTGCTGTAGCACCTTTTTGTCTTTCTGTATATACATTAAGCATTACCATATAGGGCCTGATTCTGATGTCGGACAACTGTAACCGACGACCTGCAAGTAGGATGCGACCGAACCCTGTTCGGTCGTATGCCTATACCTTTCAATGAGAGCATGCATTCCGCACGGAATGCATGCTCTCATTGAAAGAGGAGGAGTGCAGTTCATCCCTGCACCCCATGGCAGGGATCTACAAGGGGGGCACCTACGGCCATGCACCCATGGGGGCCCTGCTAGGGGCCCCCAAAGACAGTTTTCCACTGCCTTTTTGTGCCAGAAAGACCGGCACAAAAAGGCAGTGGGAAACTGCCATCGTACTCCCTCGGCCGGAAAGAGGCGACCGGGGGAGTCCTGAAGGGTTTACGGATGGGGTACGGGCTCTCCTTTCCTACCGAGCCCATCAGAATGGCTCGGTCGGAAAGGAATCCGAACGGCACATTCTGATGCGGGCAGGAACCGACGGTCAGAGCCCTTCCTGCCCGCATCGGAATCAGCCCCATAGTGTTTCCCACTGTTAATTTGCCTTTGGATACAAACGTTAATACGAGGTGCGCTAATTTCCCTATTCTGGGCCACTACTACCCCAATCTTCTTTACTTATTGGCATTCTATTGAAGTCCAGGCCTTGCAAACTGATAAAACATGAGCAAATGGCCATTATTTTTACCTACATGATGCAGACATCCGGTTCCAGCTCTCCCCGTGACAGCAAGCAGACCAATGGAGACGGGGAAGACTGGGGTTGCACAATGGTCCAGTCCAGAAAGGCCCTGGGCAGCACAGGCACCTCTGTATTACTGCTGCTCCGAGGCATGGACGAACCCAGGAGCAAAGGGTTAACAGTTTAATTAAAGTTGTCTGTGCCGGGAATAACTTGGAGCGCTCCGTCTCCTGCATGTGTGCTACATACCCTTTGAGCTCCTCCTCCAGCCCATCCTCTTACAAATAAAACCATATGAGCATCGGGTGGGGAGGAGCTCAATCAATCAGGGTTGGTAAAGCGCAGCTACTGACCCGCGAGGGTCTCAAGTCGCTAGGGGGAGGGGGGCGGCTCCGTTGAGTGCTGGGGTTATCCGAAGAGCCAGGTCTTGACGTCCTTCCTGAACTGGAGCAGTGTAGGGACTTGCCGGAGGTGGAGGGGGAGGTCGTTCCAGGCCTTGGCTGCAAGGTAGGAAAATGACTTTCCTCCCGTTCTGGTCTTGTAAATGCGTAGGATGGTGGCCAGAGAGAAGTCAGCTGATCGGAGGTGTCTCTTGGGTGCGTGTAAGGAGAAGCGGTTGTTTAGGTATGCTGGTCCGATGTTGTGGAAGGCTTTGTATGCATGAGTGAGGAGCTTGAAGTTTATTCTTCTTTCGATGGCGAGCCAGAGGAGATCGCAGAGCTGTTGGGTGATGTGGTTGTGACAGGGATGTCTAGGATCAGTCAGGGTGCGGCGCTCTGGACGGTGTGGAGTTTGCAAAGTAGTTTATTGTTGATTCCGGCGTAGAGAGCGTTGCCATAGTCCAGTCTGCTACTGATGAGGGTGTGCATGACCGTTTTTCTGGATTCGGCTGGGATCCATCTGAACGTTTTTCGGAGTATGTGGAGGGTGTTGAAGCTGGCCGAGGATACGGCGTTGATCTGGTGGTTCATCGTGAGCGATGAGTCAAGTATGATGCTGAGATTTCATGCGTGGTCCATCAGGGTGGGGAGGTTTCCGAGGGCGGGAGGCCAACAGGTGTCATCTCACGCAGAGGGGGTGGAGCCAAGGATGAGGACTTCGGTTTTCTCGGAGTTGAGTTTCAGGCAGCTCTTCTTCATCCAAGTGGCGACGGCTTTCATCCCTTTTGGGAAGTTGTGCCTAGGGATGTTGGGTTCTTTGGTGAGGGAGAGGATTAGCTGGGTGTCGTCAGTGTAGGAGACAATGTTGAGCCCATGCTTTCTGACGATGGTTGCAAGGGGGGCCATGTAGATGTTGAAGAGGGTAGGATTGAGGGAGGATCCCTGGGCACTCCACATCTGGTCTCGGTTGGTTCCGAGAGGTACGGCGGGATTCTGAATCTCTGAGTACTGCCAGTGAGAAATGAGCATATACAGTCAAGGGCCTTTCCATGGATGCCGTCGTCATGGAGTCTGGTGGCTAGTGTGCGGTGGGAGATGGTTTCGAAGTCAGCTGAGAGGTCCAGGAGGATGAGGGCTGCCATTTGGCCCTGGTCGAGGAGGGAGCGGATGTCATCGGTGGTGGCGAGTAGGGCGATCTCAGTGCTGTGGTGGCTGTGGAATCTGGATTTGGAGATGCCCAGGACGTTGTTGGCTTCGGTGAAGTTTGCTAGCTGGGTGTTGACGGCCTTTTGATGACCATGCCTGCGAATGGGAGCAGGGAGATGGGCCTGAATTTCTTGAGGTCCGTCGGGTCTGCGGAGGGTTTCTTCAGGAGGGGGTTGACTTTGGCGTGTTTTCAGTAGTCGGGGAATGTGGCGGTTTTGAGGGAGCAGTTGATCTTCTGGCATAGTTCGGGTGCGATGGCCGTGGCGGCTCTGTGAAAGATGTGGGGTGGGCAGGGGTCTGAGGGTGCTCCGGAGTGGTGTGAGCTCATGTTTGTTAACACATTGTCACCCCTGCCTCTCAAGCTTACGGCACTGTGTGGACACTGCCCTCGGGCACAAGACAGAATGCCCAAAAAAGAGCATATACAGGGGCATTCAGAAACACTGCGCTCACCACTCTGACGTCACAACACTGCCTTGTGCCTCCAGGGCGATCAAACACTCGCCTGGCCGTCACACGTGCAGCTCCATTCATTTTACAGCTAAAAAGAAATAAAAAGAGTTTCAGGTTACTTCTGAGACTGAGTACCACTGAGTCTTTTTGTAGAGCAACTACGCTCAGTGGGTTTTTCTTTTTATTGTTGGGGGGGTCAACGCCCCCTCCGCACCTTAATACCTGTTGCCCATGCCGTTAGGAGCCAAAAGGGTTCCATCATAAAACTCACAAGACACTACATCTCGCTACATCTCCCCCTCTGTTAAATAAAAAATGAAAACTTTTTACAAATGAGTATATATATATATATATATTTTTTTTTTACAAGTCAGTATATATATATATATATATATGTATATATATATATATATATTATCTACTGGCGGTCGCCAGTAGATAGTTATAGTTACAACCTATTATCCATAGGAAATCCGCGACATTCTATTTGAAATAACTCTCTTGCCGGTTGACGTATCTTCGCAAAATTTTCAAACTTTGTGGCCCGCTCCGGTCCGCTCCTACCCTGAAAGTCTCGGGGGATTCGTCAAGCGGGGGCCGAGAAAAAGGGGGGTCCCAAAACGCGTTTTCCCCATGCATTTTTCCATAGGAAACTTTAGACACGGCTACAGCCCGACTGCTGAACGGAATTACACCAAATTTGGCAAAGAGGTAGTTCTTGGTTCAGAAAGAACCCTTTTGTTAAATGGTGTAAATCCGTCCAGTAGTTGCTGAGAAAATGAAAAGTAAAAAAGATAGTGATATCTAGGGCCGCGGATCCTCCCGAGCACGAGCTTTATGTTAATTGGCTGTCAACACTCCAAACCAGGAAGTGTTGGCAGCCATTTTGTCCCTCGGTAGAACCGAGGGACAGAAACAAGTGCGCAAAGCGCACAAAGGGCAGGGTAGAAACCCCTGACCCCTAGGTCTGCTCAGGGGGTCCCACAAGGACCCCCTGGGCAAAAAAATAATATATTTTTTAAAAAATCGGCAGGATGCGCTCAGGGAGCGCGAACCCTGCCGAAAAAAAAAAAATCGAAGCGCGGTCTCCCGCGCTTCGATGTTAATTGGCCCCCGGGTGGGCCAAGTCCCGGGGGCAGCATGGGGGGGATCTTAGTCTTAAACTAAAACTGGACAACTATTGCTGGCAATGGGGGGGGGTTAATTTTATGTGTGGGGGCCTCTAAGGGCCTCCCAAGCCCCGGGGACCACCACCCCCGGGGCCTTATGTATAATGGTGCGGGAGGGCTCTGAGCCCTCCGCAGCCCCGGGGACCACCACCTCCCCGGGGCTTCTTTTTTTTAAATTAGAAACCTGTGTGGGGGGCTCCAGCCCTCCACACGCCCCGGGGACCACCACCTCCCGGGGCACTAAGAAAAATTAAAATGGGGGTCCGTTTTGGATCCCCAAGCCCCGGGGACCACCACCTCCCCGGGGCTTTCAAAATGTAGGGAGGGGGCCACGCGGCCCCCTCCTGGAGCCTGTGGTGGCCCTGGGGACCGCCACCCCCAGGGCCGGCTCCTGCAGTGTCCCGGGGTGCCTACCCCCGGGACACTGTAGTTTGCTATGGCAGGGACGGGAGCCTCGCGGCTCCCGTCCTGTCATTGCAAACTTGCTTTGGATATTGGAAGAGAGAGCAGGAAACCTGCTCTCTCTTCCAATATCCAAAGCCGACAGCTTTCCACATGGGGAGCAGCATGTTAGCTGCTCCCCATGTGTAGAGCAATGCCGGCTCCCGTAGGACACGGGGAGCCGGCGGGACTGTGGGGGTTTGGGGACCCCCCACAGTCCCCAACGAGAGGCCAGGCCCCGGGGGATGGGGTCCCCGGGGCCATAAGTGGCCACAGAGGGGGGCCACGCAGCCCCCCTCCCCAAAGTAAAAAAATTTAAAAAATTTAAAAAAAAAGTGCAAGGCCGGCCCCGGGGGATGGGGTCCCCGGGGCCTTAAATGGCCTGAGGAGGGGGGCCACGCAGCCCCCCTCCAAATAAAAAAAAAAGAGGCCATGCCCCGGGGGATGGGGTCCCCGGGGCCAATACAGGCCCAGGGAAGGGGGGCCACGCGGCCCCCTTCCCGTTTTTTTTTTTAATTTTAATTTAAAAAAAAAGGGGTAAGGCCCTGGGGGATGGGGTCCCCAGGGCCTAATGTAAAGATGGACCCAACGCAGTAGGTAGGTTTGAGTACTTTATTACTTAGTATTCCACCAAGACCAGAGGGCACGTCCTCGCAGGGGTACAAGGTATCGGCAACTGTCTCCAACCGTCACCCATGCCCAAGGTTCTACCATGGAATCAAGGGACGTCATAGAACACTTGGGCATGGGCACGCGGCAGGAGAAGCAGCGCGAGGCCAGCGAAGGACAACATGCAAAGCGGCGCAACACATAGTATTTACAAATGCTAAACATAACACATCTCCCTCTCATTGAAGAACCAGAAGAAAAGAAAAAGGAGGCGAACTAGTGTGGAACAGGCAGAATGGACCGCAGCACCCATAGCGTCAGTCACACACAAAGTCGTGTAACTTGGCTGGTAGTCTGACAACCCTTCCGTGTCTGCTCACCATAGGTTCCTTCCCAACAGTGCTGCTAGAAGGGGACACATCGTCTTTATCATGACTCATATGTTCACTAGTTCCACTGCACACATTAGTGAAAAGGTTGTGCATCTCCCGCTGATTCCCCACCGAGGGTACTAATACCGTTCTCCCGACTGGGAATACCATCAGGAATCCCCACACCATCAGAACACGAAGTATCCATCCTCTGTGGGTAAGAATCCCTAGTGACACCCCCGTCAAGAATCCAATCATAGTCCGGTGGGGAGGGAAGATCTTGCTCGTCATACAACCCATGGGAGGCTGAGCCGTACCCGTCACCCCTACACAAAGACAATGAAGAAAAATGCCAGGTTTTGCCATCACTTAAGAGGGCAGAGTTACAGAAAATTTTCCTAACCTCCATGGGTTGAGAAAAATGACTTTGCCCCTTTCTTACAAACCCAGCTCTCTTTACCCTGACAGTATCACCCACCTTTAAACTCACTGTTTTGCATGCATGCTTTGAGTCATAATACTTTTTGCTTGTCATTTGTGAGTGTAGTATCTTTTCTTTCACCTTACTAGAAGACCAACAAACTCTCTTGGGTGTGAGCCAACCCACATTGTCTTTGGTAATAGGGGTCCTGCCTCTAAGCAGTACAAAAGGACTGGTACCCGTAGATTCACTGGGAATTACACGGAACGCCCATAGATTGTGGATGAGTTCTTTTCTCCACGAAAGCTCGTTCTGGTTGGCTAGTTGCACTATGCCTTTTATCACACGATTAAACCTTTCCACAGCTCCGTTACCTGCTGGGTGGTACAACGAAGTAGTCTTATGTTTAATCCCATTCTCTCTTGCAAATCTTTCGAATATGTCCGAGATAAATTGTGGCCCATTATCTGACACAATACATTTTGGTAAACCTTCTCTCAGGAATAACCTCCGCAAGAAACTTACAATTGTTCTCGCATCGGCCTTCTTTACCACTTCAACTTCAGGCCATTTCGAAAAATGATCAACAAGCACAATGAGGAACAACTGTTCACCATGTTCCCAAATGGGACCGCAAATATCTATGCCTAGTCTAACCCAAGGCATGCTAGGACTGGCAAGGGGTTGGAGGGGTGGCCTAAATGTACGTTGAGTTTTATCTGAATTTTCGCAGGCTGTGCAGTTTCTTACTTTTCTTTCTATTTCCAGATCAAAACCCGGCCACCAATACGAGTTTCTCACTCTGCTTTTAGTTTTTCCTATCCCGAGGTGTCCCTCATGACAAATATCTAGGAGTTTCACTCTTAAACTAGTGGGAGGTATGACTTTACCATTCCTAAGTATCAAATCACCTTCAATGGATAACTCATTTCTGAGTTCCCAGAAGGTGTGCAACTCTTTTGGAACAGATTTTTTTGCAGGCCACCCATCCCTTATGAACTGTTTCACCTCAAGTAGAGTGCTATCTCCCTCCATGCCTGATGACCATTCAGAATGTGAAATACAGGACAACTCTTCAAGTATGTTGGCCACGCAGAATGTTTCAATGTCTAATGTCTCTCTCCCTGTTTCTGGCAAAGGCATCCTACTTAAACAATCTGCCACACGATTCTTGGTACCTGGTACGTACTCCACGCTGTAATTATAATCCATCAACTTGACAGAAATGCGTGCTAGGCGAGGCGAGGCATTCTGTAAGCCTTTTGTAGAGAGCACCTTCACGAGTGGTTTATGATCACTCCTGAGGGTGACTAAATACCCCCATATGTACTGCCTAAAGTGCTCTAAACCCCATGCACATGCAAGTGCTTCGCGCTCAATCACAGAGTACCTTTCTTCAGTCGGTGTGATCGAGCGTGAAGCAAACGCCACAGTTACTTCATTACCTTCTTCTGTAATTTGGTTAAGTACCGCACCAAGACCTCTACCACTAGCGTCTGTGGTCACTACGCTGTGAAGTGAGGGATTAAATCCCTGAAGGGATGGAGCCTTGCAGATGTCCTCTTTTATTCTACTGAAAGCCTCCTCACACGTACTGTTCCATTCAAATTTCTGTCTATTTTTTAAGAGTTCTCTCAAAGCAAAGGTTTTAGAGGAGAAATTTTTAACAAATTTCGCATAGAATTCTGAAAGGCCCAGGAAGGCTCTTACTTCCTCCTTGTTTTTAGGAGCGGGGGCATCTTTTATTGCAGAGAGTAGTTCTCTTTTGGGTTTTATCCCACTGCCCATAATTTCATGCCCCATGTATGTTACTGCGCTTGCGGCAAATTTGCATTTGCGTACATCAGCTGTTAGACCATGATGGTCTAGTTTACTTAAAACTCTGTTTAATCTGTCGTCATGTTCCTTCCTGTTGGAGCCCATTACCATAATGTCGTCTTGAAAAATTAGGACATCTTTTTCATTCTTGAAGAGCGTACGCATCAATCTTTAGAACATGGCCGCGGCAGAGGCCAATCCAAAGGGTACTCTTCTGAATCTAAAACATCCTATGGGCGTTACAAAGGTGGTAAGGTTTCTACTTTTGGGGTGTAAGGCTACTTGGTGGTAGGCTGAACTCAGATCAATAGTGGAAAACCATTTGGCCCCATTGGTGTGGGCAAGCATCTCACTGATTTTAGGCAGAGGAAATTGGTCAATTAGGATATTTTTGTTCAGATCGCGAAGATCCACACATAACGGAGCTTACCATTGGACTTCTTTACGACGACCAAAGGCGAAACCCACTCTGCTGACTCCACAGGTTCAATGATACCAGACTCCTGCAGCCTAATAAGTTCAGCTTCCACTTCGCCTATGATTGAAAACGGAATGTTCCTAGATTTATGTATACAGGGGATGACATTATCTTTCAGTTTAATCTCATGGACGAACCCTTTCAGTTTACCAATATCCTCCGTGAATACATTGGGATACCTCTTTACAATCATGCCCTTGCAATCCTCCTCTGTTTGTAGTGAAAGTACGGGATTTGGGCTGTTAGGGTCAAGAATTATCCCCAATTCCCCTTGATCGATCCATCCTAAAACAGAAGGACCCACCGCAGAGATATATAGTTTTCCCTGCATTTGTCGTGTTTTAAATTGAAACTGCAGCTCCCTGTAGCCTAGAATCTCAATGGGTTCCCCAGTGAATGTTTTGGGAGAAATGTCTGGGTTGAGTAATTGTTTCCCAATAACCGGAATGAATTTGTCTATCCACACATTCTTATTCACAATGGTATATGGAGATCCCGAATCTGCAACAATTGAAATCTCCACCCCTCCTATGTTTAATTCACACATGGGTTTCCTACGTTTACATAACATATTATCTTCTACCTGTAACACAAATAAATTCATGTCATCATCATCTGACGAATATTCATACTCTTGTTCCTCAGGTACAACTAGTTTTACCTTTCTTCCACCCCTTTGTTTCCTCTGACACATTGCTATCAAATGACCAACCAACCCACATCTTGCACATTTCTGTTTTAGTGCAGGGCACATTTTATCATTAGCCAAATGGTATCTACTGCCACATCTATAACACTTTCTATCATCTGTCAATTTGGACTTTGTGTTAGTGTCTTTAACCTGCCATGAGTTATTACGCTGTTTATTATGTGGATATTTAGAACTTGAGATTTTTGCAATTGTAGATTTGTCCTCGCTAACTTCTTTTTCTTCGGACAATACTGCTTTTGCGCATCTGCCTGTTAACTCCGTGCATTTGACAATTTCAATTACTTCCTCAAGGGGCAACTCCCCCTTAGCCCACAGTTTCTCCTGGATGTTCTTACTGGCAGCTCGCATAACAATTTGGTCGCGAATAAATTCATTGTGCAACGCACCAAACCTGCAACTTATTGCTAAATTCTTTAATGCAGCCACAAAGTCTTCCACCGACTCTTCTTGGCTCTGTTTACGTTTAAAAAACTTGAATCTGTTCACAGAAACTGAAATAGTGGGTTTGAAGTACAGGGATAAATCTTCCATTGCAATCAGGTAGACATCTCCCTCCCTCGGCTTTTTGTTGATGCGATTGTAGATCTTCATCGCTTTTGCACCTAAACAGTGGAGAAGAATCTTCTTTTTCCTCTCAGGAGTGAGTTCCTTTTCATCCTCGAATGTTGAGATATAGTTCTCAAAATATTCTCGCCATTCCTCCCATTTGAGAGAGTCATCCCCTGTAGATGGAATGAAAGGCTGTGGCGGAGAAAGGTTCCATATGTTACCTGACGCCATAATAATGTTCTTTTTTTTTTTTAAACTGTAGAGAAGTGTCGCAAATGACTATATTCCCTTTATTTTAATGGTACGCAGCAACCTGTAGGTTGGAGGTGTGCGTGTCACCGATGAAGGAAACACGCGTAGGCAATTCACGTGGCAACTTCCTGTGCAGTACTGAATCAATGTGTGTGTTTAACTATTACAGAGAACACACGTAGGCTGTGATGCGCAAAAGTAAACCACCACGAATTGCACTTGAGTAAGAGGTGTCTGAGGATCAGACACACGTTGCCCCTGCTGAATGCATCTTTCCTTGTATTTTTTTTTTTTTAATTTGGTGTGCTTGCCACCGATCTGTAGAACACACGTGTATATCTTACACTCAATTTTTTTAAAAATTAAACTCCTATGAATTTTGTAAGGTGTGTGTGTCACCGATGAGCTGCTCGCACACAACACTGTACTTTTCTATTCTCTGATGCCCCAAAACAAGTATGGCTGCCTTTACGTGTGTTCCAGTGATGTCACGCCGTAATTACAGGCTCAGTCTGACAGGAATAGAGATTCGCCGCTTGGCGCGAAAGCGCAGGTCAGTTTCCTGCTCTGACGCTGCTCCCCTCACAGTTCCGCCTTCTTCACTCTTCGCCTCAAACGCGATCAAGCATCAGCCATGCGCAGACCTCACCGCAATCCTGTTGTGACGGCGTTTCCTCCGTTCTGCTGGGCTCGCAAGCACGCCTCTTCTGCTCGACGCTCCGGTCCCGGATACGCTGCTCCTGGACTCCGATCTGGCACACCGGAGGACTTTTATCTTCTTGCAACTTTCTTCCAGCAGACTCGCCCGCTACGTCTTTGCTTTCAGCCCCCAGAGTGAGACCGCAGGAGTTCACAGGACGGCCCTCGCAGGATTCGACACGATGAAAACTTGCAGCAGTGTGCTCGTAGGTTCGGTATGGTGTCAGTGGATCCTCGTCGCCAAATTTGTAAAGATGGACCCAACGCAGTAGGTAGGTTTGAGTACTTTATTACTTAGTATTCCACCAAGACCAGAGGGCACGTCCTCGCAGGGGTACAAGGTATCGGCAACTGTCTCCAACCGTCACCCATGCCCAAGGTTCTACCATGGAATCAAGGGACGTCATAGAATGCATGGGCACGCGGCAGGAGAAGCAGCGCGAGGCCAGCGAAGGACAACATGCAAAGCGGCGCAACACATAGTATTTACAAATGCTAAACATAACACCTAAAAATAGGAAAAAGGAAGGGGGGCCACACAGCCCCCCTTCAGGGAAAAAAAAAAACAAAACAAAAAAAAACGATCGGGCCCGTAGGCCCCGCCCCTTCCTTCACCACTCTGCAAACGCGCCCCTGGCGCGTTTGCAGAGGGGGAACGATCCCCTTGAATACTGGGGGTCCCTGGGGCCAACTAGCCCACCAGGAACCTCCAGTATGCGCCAGGGGCTGCCTTGCAGAGAGGTGTACAGAGGCCACGCCCCTTTTACACCTCTCTGCAACGCAGCTCTTTGGCGCTTTTTGGAGGTATATGGTGGGCTAGATGCACCCCAGGGACCCTCAGGATTCAAGGGGAGTTAATCCCCCGACTTAAAACGCGCCACGGGGCGCGTTTGCACAGTGGTGAAGGGAGGGGGCGGGGCTTCAGGTGACATGTGTGCAAACAGGCCCCGTGGCGCGTTTTAAGATGGGGAATTAAATCCTCTTCAATCCTGAGGGTCCCTGGGGGCCAACTAGCCCAACAGGTACGTCCAGAAAGCGCCACAGAGCTGCGTTGCAGAGAGGTGTAAAAAGGGGTGTGGCCTCTGTACATGTCTCTGCAACGCAGCCCCCTGGTGCATACTGGAGGTTCCTGGTGGGCTAGTTGGCCCGTAGGGACCCTCATGATTCAAGGGGACTTAATCCCCCAACTTAAAACGCACCACGGGGCGCGTTTGCACAGATGTCACCTCAGGCCCCGCCCCTCCCTTCACCATTGTGCAAATATTCCTCTAAAATCAGCCGAAATACGAATTCTGATTTACTCACCTGTTATCAGGAGAGACCTCAGTGCTGCATCTTTCAGCCCAGTACTGGTCCTGAAAAGTAATTTTAACCGTACTTACCGGTAACTTGAATTTCCTTCATAGGCTAACATTGACTGGTTTCACTTGGAAATTCTTCTAAGTGTGGAGTTTTGGAACTTTAAAATATTCCTCTAAAATCAGCCGAAATACGAATTCCGATTTACTCACCTGTTATCAGGAGAGACCTCAGTGCTGCATCTTTCAGCCCAGTACTGATCCTCAAAAGTAATTTTAACCGTACTTACCAGTAACTTGAATTTCCTTCCATAGGATATCATTGCCTGCTTTTTGCTGAAAAAGTTTCTAAGTGTTGATTTTTGAAACATACAAATATTCCTCTAAAATCAGCCAAAATCCGAATTCTGATTTACTCACCTGTTATCAGGAGAGACCTCAGTGCTGCATCTTTCAGCCCAGTACTGATCCTCAAAAGTAATTTTAACCGTACTTACCAGTAACTTGAATTTCCTTCCATAGGATATCATTGCCTGCTTTTTGCTGAAAAAGTTTCTAAGTGTTGATTTTTGAAACATACAAATATTCCTCTAAAATCAGCCGAAATCCGAATTCTGATTTACTCACCTGTTATCAGGAGAGACCTCAGTGCTGCATCTTTCAGCCCAGTACTGGTCCTGAAAAGTAATTTTAACCGTACTTACCAGTAACTTGAATTTCCTTCATAGGCTAACATTGACTGGTTTCACTTGGAAATTCTTCTAAGTGTGGAATTTTGGAACTTTAAAATATTCCTCTAAAATCAGCCGAAATACGAATTCCGATTTACTCACCTGTTATCAGGAGAGACCTCAGTGCTGCATCTTTCAGCCCAGTACTGATCCTCAAAAGTAATTTTAACCGTATCTTACCGGTAACTTGAATTTCCTTCATAGGCTAACATTGACTGGTTTCACTTGGAAATTCTTCTAAGTGTGGAGTTTTGGAACTTTAAAATATTCCTCTAAAATCAGCCGAAATACGAATTCCGATTTACTCACCTGTTATCAGGAGAGACCTCAGTGCTGCATCTTTCAGCCCAGTACTGATCCTCAAAAGTAATTTTAACCGTACTTACCAGTAACTTGAATTTCCTTCCATAGGATATCATTGCCTGCTTTTTGCTGAAAAAGTTTCTAAGTGTTGATTTTTGAAACATACAAATATTCCTCTAAAATCAGCCGAAATCCGAATTCTGATTTACTCACCTGTTATCAGGAGAGACCTCAGTGATGCATCTTTCAGCCCAGTACTGGTCCTGAAAAGTAATTTTAACCGTACTTACCAGTAACTTGAATTTCCTTCCATAGGCTAACATTGACTGGTTTCACTTGGAAATTCTTCTAAGTGTGGAGTTTTGGAACTTTAAAATATTCCTCTAAAATCAGCCGAAATCCGAATTCCGATTTACTCACCTGTTATCAGGAGAGACCTCAGTGCTGCATCTTTCAGCCCAGTACTGGTCCTGAAAAGTAATTTTAACCGTATTTACCAGTAACTTGAATTTCCTTCCATAGGATATCATTGTCTGGTTTTCAGCAGAAAAGTTTCAAAGTGTTGATTTTCACAAACTACAAATATTCCTAAAAAATCGCCTGTATGACTTAAACGCATTCTTTCAACTGTTTACAGGAGATGCACCAGTGCTGGATCCAGGATCCAACACTGAGTAAGAAAAAGTAACGATAACAGTTTTTAACTTCTAAGTGAATTTCCTTCCATAGGATAACATTGGTGATTCTATGAGAAAAAGTTTCTAAGTGTGAACTTTTAAAGTACAATAATATTCCTTAAAAATCACGACTGTAACCAAAACGCTTTTACTCAACTGTTTACAGGAGATGTCCCAGGACTGAATCTAGGATCCAGTAATGTGGTTAGAAAAGTAATCCATAAAGTAACTAATTGCATTTAACTAGAAATTCACATTGAGCTGAATGTTGCATTGTGTTTGAAAATGTGTTGCCCATTGCAACAACTGTAACTACTGTACTTAAAAGTCTATTGCCTATGTGCAAAGTAATTAAACTAAAGTAATTCATTCTGAGAAAGTATTTTTTGTAATGTAATGTATAATGTAATTACAATGTAATTTAAAAAATAAAATATGTAAAAAAAATTGTTTCTAAAAAATTTGGAAATCAGTATGAAAAAAATTTATATAACAATTAATACATTTAAAAATTGTCATTTACAAAACCTTTGAAATTCACTGAAAAAACTGTAGGTTTCAGACATGTTATAGTTACAAATTAGCATTTAAAAAACCTTTGAAATTCACTGAAAAAACCATAGGTTTCAGGGACGTTATAGTTACAAATTAGCATTTAAAAACCTTTGAAATTCACTGAAAAAACCATAGGTTTTAGGGACAGTTATAGTTAGTTGGACATTGCACTCGTACAAAACCCGTGAAATTCCCCCGTTATAGTTAGTCCAGCTAACTATAACTCGCGCCCCGCAATGCACTGCTGATGACGTCACATATTACATCACTCATGACATGGTCAGTGACATCACTGATGACATCACTGATGACATCTCAAATGACATCACTGATGACATCATCCACGTGATAATCTGATGCACCTCCTCACACCCTAATATAACCTTTGATACACACACTCTAAATTACAGACTGCCATTCGCAAAACCATAGACACTCCAACACCAATAACTACATACCCACTCACTGATTCTTAGGTCTACGCACACATCCACTCACTCACCCGTACAGTCACTCATACTTACGGTCACTCAGTACAGGACTATCATATGCACTCATACTCCTATATAGACACTCAAACACTGCCACTCATCCATAGAGGTACTCACACACCTAGTCAGTCATGCAAATAATTAAACACACTACCATTTACTCACCTATACAGTTATACACACACCAGCTCACTTACTCATACAAATAGTAGCACAATCTTACGCTCTTATACAATCACTGATACAAGCACACACTCATCCATACAGCCACTATCACAATCACTCACTCTCGCTTATAGCTATTTATATACTCCAACACACATATATACTGCCTTTCACATATGTAGTTACTCACACATGTACCACTGGGACATACATTCACTCACTAACACACTCTTACACACACTTACCCACCCATACAGTCTATCACAGTTGCACTCTTGAAACCATCCACCCAGTGAATCACCCACTCACACATCTATGCACAGAGTTGCACACACCCCTCCCACACAAACACTCAGGCACCCATACAGATACTCAGACAAGCATTCAATAACTCATATAGACACTCATGTAGCTATTCACAAACACATGCAGCCACTTACACAGCAACAGACAGACGGATACAGACATTCACCCAGTTTAGTCACTAACCCATGCATTCAGTAAGATACGTTAAATCACTCACTTATAGAGTCAGTCACGCACCTACTAAATCATCCATACAGACACTTACACACCCACTCTTTCTTCAATACGTCTTTTCCTATATATATTAAAAATATTTAAACTTTACAGAAACACACAGTCACTGGATGATGTCATCAGTGATGTCATCAGTGATGTCATTTGAGATGTCATCAGTGATGTCATCAGTGATGTCACTGACCATGTCATGAGTGATGTAATATGTGACGTCATCAGCAGTGCATTGCGGGGCGCGAGTTATAGTTAGCTGGACTAACTATAACGGGGGAATTTCACGGGTTTTGTACGAGTGGAATGTCCAACTAACTATAACTGTCCCTAAAACCTATGGTTTTTTCAGTGAATTTCAAAGGTTTTTTAAATGCTAATTTGTAACTATAACGTCCCTGAAACCTATGGTTTTTTCAGTGAATATATATATATATATATATATATATATATATATATATATATATATATATATCACACAAAGTTCCTCCGCATGGCGGAATGATGCACTCTCAGGACACACATCCAAATTGCAGTTCAGAAAATTTTAATCTGCTTCTTTGTTACGCGTTTCGTCTGTGACCAGCCTTGCTCACACGTAAGAAGCAAAGAACAACACAAAGCATATATACAGTGTCCACGAAATAAACAACGGACACAACAAAGCAACAAAAGTAGTAAATACGGCGGCCATCTTGTAATGTTTGTCCATACACATATTTGTACATAAGATTCTCACACGCTTTTTCCAAGCTCTAATTAATGTATACATAATCAGTTTTGCAGTTTTCCATGATCATGTGAGGAACGAATGATTAAACAGATGCAGCTCAAAAGTGAGATAATCTAGACAAGTGTCATTCGGTCATTTACCCTTTGTGCCTGGGCGGGAAAACACACACATAGCTTCTTCATCATTAAATTAATTGAACTTACAATGTTTGATGAGTGTAACGAGCCTCTCCACAATTTCAATAATGTTTTCACCAACTTTTTGACATTCTTGACTGAAAATGTATCTTTCGTAATCAACCTTTGCTACTAGATTGAACTTGAGGTTCTGTGTTTCTTTAATCTGACAGTATGTGATTTCTTCGTCAGATCGTGGTATTTTCTTTAGGACTTCTTTCATACCATCAGCAGCAAGATTTTTGAGATACTTGATAATCTTTTTGTTATCAGTCTTTTCAAGTGCATCAATGAAATCATCAAATGTCTCTATCCAAGCAGTCTATCTATCGCCAATATTTTGCTTTTTGGTGGTATCGAAAGGTTGTGGTGGTTTCAAGAGCGCAGAAGCAATGTAGACCAATGGGGAACTTACTGACACCGCTGGTGGATCACTGTGACCTGGTTTAGGCAACTCATCTATGAGACCGCGCGACATGCTGGCCTCTGAATATCTTTATTGATAGCTGGAAACGTGACCTTCTTCGCTGCCATCTGAAAAATGTCACTATTCCGAGAGTCGCTCTCAGCTCTTTATTCTTTGAAGACCTGGGAAGTTGTTCTGAACCCCAATCGGCAACATTGTGAATGAACCTCTTCAGGTATGGATGGCTCCGTAAGCATAATGCCAAGCACTTCTCCTTGAGTCAATTTTATCGAGTGCTGTGGTACAATGAATCTCTTTAGTGCATTCAGTGGGTCATTTATTTCTTCTCTTCTAAATGTCAATTTGCATTTTCTATCACCTGCTTGATCTCCACCTTGCAACACTTCTGTTCGCAGCGTTATTTTGAAAGTTATGATTATCAGCGACTGCACTTCGTAAACCAAATTGAATCCGCCTGTACAACTTCATCTTTCGCGGCAGCGCGTTACCTTTATGTATGACCTGACCAGCAGGTTCTCGGCCGTCAATGTGCAGATTCTTTGCAACACTTCCATTGTCTTCACCTGCTTTACAGGCTGGAGCTGTGCTTTGACTCCACATGCATGAAGCGTTGATTCTGTATTTCAACAGTGACACATGTGGTACGCACAAGCAGTTTGCTTGGACAATGGCAAACTCTCTGGAAGAGCACAGTTGTGTTTCTGGTTACTTATCCCCTATCTCCTCGCCAGTTGTAGAGTCCTCCCTAGTCTGGGTACCAGCCAATGACTATGCCACACATGGAGCTTAATATTACACGTCTTTAATCATCTGCGTGTAACGGCGAACTCAACATTTTAAAACAAGCTTTCATTGTATTCCGCGCTGACACCTACATCATAGCACTATGAAGTCTATCAGGAGCCATTAGGGTTCCGTTATAAAACACCAAGACACTACACTTACCATTGATTAATTTGTCTCCAATTATCTTACCTTCAATGCAGAACCTCATTTCTATTTTTTTAAGCTGTCAGTAGGTGAATTTCAAGGGCTAACATAAGTGAGTGCATTAAGGAGCTGATACCAGGTAATATTTCCCAATCTGTACATGTTCTTCTAGCACTAAGTAATCATTTGTCTTTCATTGACTAGCATAAATACCTCTGCTGGGTGCCAGGATATGCTGTTACACAGAACTGGCATCAGAATCTAGAGCGATTATGTCAGTGCCCCCACTACTGTCAATGCCCAGAGCCAGCTCTACTCCACGTCAGCAGGCCTCGGCTCCTGTTCTACTTGTTACAGCACAGGAGACTACCTCTCCAGGGTGTCATGATGCTTTTTTTCTTTATTTTCACATATTGGGTGTAAATGCAATGTTGTATACTCTTGCTCCAATGAACTTACTCTTCTGGATTTACTTTGGGTGGACGCAGATGTACATTTTGCATAATTATATATTTTCAAATGTAACTTTAAAAATAATCGGCACATGGAAATCTGTTTTAAAAAAGGAAAACTCCCTCCTGCATAAACTCAATTAAAATATTGGTGAGTTCAGGTAAATTATGCACCATATTTGCAGATTTACTCTAATTTTACTTAGAGATACTTTTCTGTTGATAAATAGGGTGGAGAGATATGTTAGGAAATAACTATAACTTTGTGGATGTTCACTCCATCCCCGCTGGCCACGGCTGGTCTCATATCCCTGAACTTATGTCTGGATGATCCATCCCACTTGCATATTGTCCACTGTCCTAACATATATCAATGAGGCATCTGCCGTTTGTGCCCATGAATGGGACATTTGCATAACCTTTTGGGTAAACTGGGTCGCAAACCTTTTTGTTTGCCAATGGGGCCTGAGATGTTATGCTTACTTTACACCTGTGTGAGTTGCCAGTGGTGTTAGAAAAGTGGTCAGGGAAGTCATATGCAAATGTGGTGAACTTTATAGATTGTATTCCCTAAGGTTTGAAAGTGCATTCACCCCACCTTTTAGCACTTTTCAGTATATTTAAGATCTATTTAAAAATCCAAATTTAACGAAAGATGAAAGCATGGAAAATTGCTCCAAATTCCCCAATTACTCCTATTTGCACAGCAATTGGAGGAAAGAAATGAAGTTTTAGTAAAAAGTATCATGAAAAAGGTAAACAATTTCAAAAGTAATCTGAAAATGTATTACAACAAAATGTGCATTTTATAAAATATGCACATGTAGAGTTAGGAAAACAGACGTAATGTTTTCATACAAATCAGTGACTTCTTATTTTTTCCTACATGTGGAATTTATGACTGCAGAGGTTGGGTTACTCAGTTACTCAGAAATCGAGGACCCAGGAAAAGGCAAAACTTTTTCATGGTGTAAATGACACTAATTTCTTGAGTATATCCCTTCTGGATAGTTTGATTCATGCGGCAATAGATACCAAACTGAGAGCTGAGCAAATGTGGAATGTAACACTGTAACCTACCTGTCCTGTCTCACAAACAGCAGGTCAAAATAGCCATGCATGAGGCCATCATGACAGAGTACCTGAGAGCCAACACAGCACCCAATGGGCTCCTAGTGACCACTGCACCACGCCTATTCATAAAAGACATTGTGTTCAGAAAGGAAGGGTTGCCAATCGAGTGGAAGTGCACATGCGATTGGCTCATTTTTATTATTAAAACTGCCAAACGTCTGTCTGAAGCAATCATCATAAAGATCAATATATCAGAGAATGCTCTAAAGGCTGGGATCAGCATAACAGTATTGAAATAATGGTTAGCAGAATTAAATGCACAAATAAATGAACACAAAGACTACCTCATACAGCAAAAGATATCCAAACTGCAGAAGGATATAAATAGGTTAAATAAGGAGAAGGTTCTCCCATACACAAAAGAGGATCACCAATCCCCTTACT
Source organism: Calotriton arnoldi (assembly GCA_963921515.1). NCBI lineage: Eukaryota > Metazoa > Chordata > Amphibia > Caudata > Salamandridae > Calotriton > Calotriton arnoldi. The sequence goes on from CAWUFW010000737.1 coordinate 230,617, forward strand.
GGGAGCTCTCGTCAGACGATAGATTTACCACCTCCCTCCTGTAAGACGCACTACTCTTCCAGCAGTTATTCCAGCAATGATAGCTGGGGCAGTAACGACAGCCGACAAGAAGCCCCTCCACCACCGGTGTATGGATACCCAATGACCCCATTCGCAGGACACCCACAGATGTGGCACCCCGGCTTCCAGTTGCCCCCTCAACCCCACAACCTGACTTACAACAACCTTTCCCCCAATCTTTTTTAGGCAGAGGCTGGGACAGAGGCAGAGGAAGAAGAGGCGGGAACAAATAAGTTAATTGGCAACAACAAGGAACCCAAATGCAAACCAGGAGCCAGACGGCCCAAAAAAAACTAGTGATCAACCTCTCAATAGGATTCTGACTGAAGAGGAAGTTTTACAAAAAGGTCTAGGGTTCTCACCTACCCCACGGGAAGACACATCCCTGTTAACGAGTGAACTCCATCAATTCTTTCACAAAATCCACCTTCGAGCTTTTTTCAGGACAAGACCATTCCTGACCCTAAGGATTCAGGATTATGTATTCCATCTAGATTTACACCTACTACTGCAATGACACCAAGTGAAGTCCTCAGTTCCGAAAAAGCCGTACTGAAGGAAGTAGCACAGATACAGTCCTCCAGACCTTTTGACAACATGTCATCCAGACAATGCAAAGCAGTGAGGACCCTCATGGAAGATGCCACTATAAAGATAAAACCAGCAGATAAAGGTGGGCCCATAGTCGTGATGAACACAGCTGACTATGACCAGGAATGCCTGTGCCAAATCGCGGACGTAAGATAATACCTCCCTCTGGAATCAGATCTCACCGAAGCACTGATGAGATGGATCCAATCACTGGTAACAGCTGCAGAGGCCCAAGAATGGATCACTAAACAAGAAGCAGACTTCTTGGTGAAAGTTTCACCCAGGATCCCCTACTTCTATATAGTACCCAAAATACACAAAGGGATCTCCCTCCCCTGGAAGACCGATTGTCTCCGGTATAGGTTCCTTATTGGAACCATTGAGTAAGTTCTGTGATCGCTATCTGCAGCCTTAGTCTCAAAGACCCCATCCTTTCTGAAAGACATGAGGAATGTGTTGAATTTGATTGCAGAAACCAACTACCAACAGGACAGCGACCTCCTAGCTACTCTTGATGTGGAGACCTTGTATACCAACATCCCCCAGGACACAACCATTGAAGTTATCCAGACCAGTCTCCAAGCACAGACCTGAACAGCAACAACTCCCATTGACTTCCTTGTTGAATGCGCCACCATCGCACTCAAGAATAACTTTTTCAAATTCAAAACCCAGATCTACCATCAGTTACAAGGGGCATCTATGGGGAGCACATTTTCCCCCAGCTTGGCCTGTCTGTATATGGCCAACTTTGAAGAACAACGGGTCTTCACTGAGGTTAACCCCTTAAAGGAAACATCCTTTCATGGCAATGGTACATAGATGATATCCTCATCTTCTGGAAAGGCAACACCACGAGTGCAGGAAATTCTGCCTCTGGATTAAATCTCTTAACCCATACCTAAGATTCACCTAGTCTATTTCAGAAAAGGAGATACCATTTCTGGATTTACTGATCTCCATCAATAAAGGGATCCTGTCCACCAAGACGTACAAGAAAAACACAGACTGCAACAGTCTGCTTTTGTTCAACAGCCACCATCCCAAAACCCTACGGGAAAATTTACCCTGTGGACAGTTCCTCCGCCTTCGGAGGAACTGCAGCACCTTGAAAGACTATGATGTCCAGGCTGAAACACTGACCACAAATCTTTCATTCCGTAATTATCCTTTTAGAATCATCAAATGGGCCCAAAAGAGAGCATGGAAATACCATTGGGAAGCCCTCCTTGACATTAACACCCGACCCACTGAAGATGCCCTAACCTGCGTGACCACCTTCACTCAGAACTCCAATGGGACCCAACGCATTATCTTGAAACACTGGGACATCCTGCATTTCGGATCTCTGGAGATTCCACGACCGCGCTTCACTTTCAAATGTACCCAGACCTTAAATGATCTTCTGGTACACACCAGACGCCTCATAAAGCAGACAATAAACAGAACACTCTCTGGACCCAACCACCTATCACAGGTCATTATCCCTGTGGGTCCTGTGGGGTCTGCCATCCAGTGGCGGCTCGCAGAGGTAATGCTGTGGGGTGGTGAGGCGGGGCAGGGCTGGGTGGGGGTGTAGTGGAGTCCAACATACAACGGCAGCTATTTATTTATTTATTTACATTCACCTTTGCCTTCGTATGTCGGACTCCACTACCCCACCACCCAGCCCCGCCCCCGCTCCGCCTCACTGCCCCACAGCATTACCACTGCGAGCCGCCACTGCTGCCATCTAACCAAATACACCAAAGAGGTCGCATTCAGTCCAGGGTGGAGTTGGACACAAAGGAATCACACAAATTGCAATACAAAAAACTGTGTCCACATTGTAAACTGCCACGGTGACCTTCATTATATGGGTATGACCACGAGACCTGTGAAAATGAGGATAATGGAAAACCGGAGCAATATTCGCTGCAGACGCAGCACCACCAAAATGTGTAACCACTTCTGTGATTCCAATCGCTCATCATGCGATCTGAGGTGGACCATTTTGGAGGCCAATAACCTGTTGAACAACATAACCCTGTTTAGAAAATAGAAACAGTGGATCTTCTGCCTCTCCACCAACACAAATGGTCTGAATGATGAGATTCTGGGGTGCGAGGTGTGATTAACCACTCACTTCACATCCCAGCCACAATAACTACACCTTCCGTTGAGGATGGGTGGCCCCTTGTGTTATAAACACTGTGAAATTTTGCTTTCCCAACCCATCCTTTAGGTTACATCCTTGAGGACACCCTCTGGGCTATTGTCAACCAGATTACCCCTGTGGAAACAGGTGTTCATAACATTCGATACTCTGACATGTCCCCTTGATGTCACACCCTGGAGGTAACACAATGGCCTTTTATTGACCAGGTTCCTCTTATCCTTCCTTTTATCAACCTTGGTTTATGACACTTTGACATGTCCCCTTGAGGTCACACCCTTGATGTAACATATGGCCTATTATTGACCAGGTTCCTCTAATCTTTCCTTTTATCAACCTTGATTTATGGCACTCATTTCTTTATCGCAGCATGTACGATTCTTTATCTACATGTTTAATTACCATTACACATCAGGCTACAATGTCTTCAGAATTTCACACAAGGCAATGAGACACAAACATCATTCAAAGATGGCGGTTACGCTTACTCTGCCTACCGCCCATGCGTGTTCATACATGCGCACTTAAGCTTTAAGCCACTATAACAATCACACTTGGTCTGCAAATCATACAAGTATTTATGTATTTCATGTATCGGTCTTAAAGGATCACGCTAACATTATGCCTTAATCACCGTTTGATAAGAAACAACACTTTACGTAGGGCAACGGGACGCCCTCGTTTACATTTAAGATGACAGCCGCTATCGCTCTGCCGGCTGCCCACGCATACAAATGCATGTGTGCAAGGTTCTTCTACAATTGATCCCGTATATGTCCTCACAGAGCTTACGAACCCCTCCCCTATTGGTTACCACCAACCATGGTTACGACCCCGCTCTCCAATTGTCAGGGCAATCGCGGCAGCAGCGACACACCTGGCTTCAATTACACTAATCAATGGCACTTCAAATACCATTTGCCTCCCTCAGTTCACTCCCGAACCAGGCAAGCAGAGGAGGGGTAGGTCTCTGGCACTCTCCGCGCATGACTACGTGTAACACTACAACTTTGAGCTTTCACTTTGACAGAATTTCTCTGTATTTCCCACAGATCTCATTTACATCTTCTTGATTTACCAATCCCTCATTGTCATTTTTTAACAATTTATCAGCAGCAGTGTATCACCCTTTGCTTTGACCTAAGGGGAGCTACTGATTGATCCAAAGGGTAAGATCCTTGCCCTCACCTAAGGACAATTCACCACTCATTATGTGTTGTTTGTCTTAAAAACAGGTTTGTCACTTATTTCCACCTGCCTGGCCTGTTTTGTGTGTGTTTGTATGTACACCTTTCCTGTTGTAGCGACTTGTCAGTGCCAATAATGGCATGAGCATGTCTACCATCAGGAGGCACAAACAAGCATTGTGCAAAACTTGAGGAGCACCTTACCATGCATTATAAAAATTGGTTTGCCTGATATTTTTCTATATTCTGTGTTTTATTTAGGTTGGATGATCATTTTAAAAAAGGTATTTTCCTATAGGGGAGTACCTGGCACTACACATCACTTTTTAAGTGTGGGGTAGGGATCTTTTCTAGGTCCTGAGGAAGTGCCGAGGATTCGGCTGGACCAATGGGCGCTAAACATGTCAACCTGACCACACCCACTCATCCATGCTATCCTGGTCCATTGAGCCCTTATGATAGCTGCCTTTCATTAGTTTTAACCCTGCCAAGCGAACCAGCACATTAAACATAATTTGGTATCCCTTAGACAGTTTTAGTTCTACTTCACTTCACTTCATACACTCACTCCACCCTACACGTTTCATGCCCCTACACATACATACTTCATTACAGCTAAAAATAAAAAGATGTCCAACAAAGAGACCCTTCGCGGGGCCTGTAGGGCATTGCACTGCCGTCCCTATGAGGAGCGCACCCTATGATCAAGCATGACATTCTTTTGGATGTGTGAGAGCACAAAGAAATAATTATTAGGATCCCCTTGGATTCGTCCACCGTTCCTCTTTTCTCTTTCTTTCTACTGAAGGAACAGTGCCTCCTTACATTAGTGTCACAATATTTAGTGTCTGTACACTTTCCATTTTATTTCATTACTACATGAATGCAAATATGTTGCCATGTAGAATGGAAGATAGTAGGTATTCTTAGTCGTGTCCCAGAAAGCAAGGAGAAAGGAGCACTCAGTTTCTGCTTTTTTATGTTTGTGGAATGAGAAACGATGGAATTCCTAATTAGCCACATATCTACCTTCTCTTTGGTAGTGACTGTGAAGTTTTAAAACTATACATTATCTGTTGACAAGTGGTACTGCAATCCACTAAAGTGCAGCAGCCGCCTTCAGATGCATTCGTACTCTATATAAAAAATGTAACAACCCTGCTGAGAAGAAGTAGGAGCCCGACCTCCATACTGAAGTTTGAAAGATAGCCCAGCAAACCTCTGACATCTGCTGTGCCCTGCAGGCCACAAGCTCAAATCCTGGCAATGCTGCCTCAGCTGTTCATCCTTTTGAGATCAATAAAGTGGGTACAGCTAAGTTTGTTAACAGTAACATCCGTTATTTACACCATTTAGAAACAACACTGTGCTGTTATATTAAATAGCCAAACATAAAGTATCCCACCCTGTATATGTGTGATGCGTGGGGCACTACTCTCCTCATGTGGTACACCATACGTTTAAGGGCAGGGAAGGAAAAAATTCCTTTTTGTTATATAACCCTCACACACTCTAGTAGTGTCATGCTTCATCATCGGGTTCACCCTGACTCCTAAAGGTCAGGGTGGGCTCAACCATATTTCAGGGAGCACTTAGGAGAAGTCGACCAGGGGGTTAAAGATTAAAAAAAACTCCTATAACTCCAAGGTATCCCTTTATTCGTGGAGTTATTGTGGATATTAAAAAAGGAGGAATAGGTTAATGAGGATATTATGGTCCTATGACCCTAAAGCCAACATGTTTCAGCCTTTAGAGATGGCCCTATTGGGTCCTGGGCTTTCGTCAGGGCGATTCAATTTTCCTCCCTGGTATTTTAACGTTCTGCCTATTTCTGAGGATAATGTGCAGGAATCTGCACCTAAATTGGACAGGTATATACTTGCCCTTAGTTCTGTTCTTATCTTCTTTCCAGTATCCAACCCTTTTGTAGTGGATCTCTCGCTTCACAAGGGTACGCTGTATCAAGGGTAGCCCTGTAGTCACACATTCATCAAGGGTCCTGACCCTCTTAATCACCTATTTGGTCCAGTGACTCCCGGCTCTCTGGGTCAAAGTGCCACTGCCACTACAAGCACTTCAACCCTGCTGAGAAGTGCCGGTAATGTTCACGATAAGTACAGTAGCCTTTTAAGAATCTTGCTACTGTCAAACAGTAGCATGGCTGTCATGAACAGGACTACGTGCGTTTGATGGGCAGGCCTATCATATAACTTGCATTTCTATATGACTGTAAGATTGGGAGCTAGTTTGGATGCCCAGCAGTGCTCTTGGAGGAAGTGGAGAGCAGAGGCTGCCGGGAAGTTTGAATATGAACTGAGGGCTACAGACTCCATTCTTTGTTCCAGTCCCAATCATTTAGTATTTAATGCCTGGCTATTCCCCGGTAATCTTCATTACTCCGAGTACTTGTCTTCCAGTTCCATTTGTTACCAGTAATCAGCTTGTCTGCTCTACACAAACCTTTTACCATAGCAAACGGAAATACTTCATCGAAAATGGCGCCGTCTACCCTGTCCGGCATGCATAAAGGGGGAAGTATGTCAGAACAACATCTTGAGAATACCAAAGAAACTCAAGAAAAACAGAAACAATCATCTGAAAACAAAAAACAGGGAAGGAAGGACAGGCCCAGGAAAGGGACGAGAAGACAAGGACTCGGATAATGAAGATTACCGGTGAGTAACCGGGCATTACCTCCTCGTCCGTCTTCCCGTTCCATTCCTTACCAGTGAGCCCATACCCAAGCAAAAGGTGATTGAAAACACAAAGACCAGAAGGATGGAGCAAAACCAACAGGTCAAATCTAATCAAAATAGAAACAGTGCAGATCACAAATCATGTACAGCAGACAAAACTTAAGATCAAAAGCAGCAGATGCTGCCATCCACCAACTGAAGGCGGTTGTGGGAAATAAAAGTATGTGGAGAGGCCCAAGTAGCAGCATTACAAATGTCCCACAAGAAGGCACCCGCCTAGTTAAAATGGACAAAGCAGGTTGTAGACCCATGCCAGACGCCCTGTAGGTAACAAAAAGAGAATCCACCTTCCGAAAATCATGGGTACGGTCCAGATAGATGCAAAGAGCCTGCAACACATCCAGGGAATGCAGAACCTCCTCAATGCAGAACCTCCTCCTCAGGGGAGGATGGATCATGAAAGAACACAGGAAGAACAATATCTTCCTGACAGTGGAAGGTAGGCAAGACTTTGGGTAGAAAAAACGTACTAGGCCGCAAAAACACCTTGTGTGAACAAAAACACAAGAAAGGGGAAGAAGACAGCAAAGCCTCAATCTCACCAACCCTCCTACTCGAAGAAATGGCCACCCAAAAAAGAACCATAGTCGAAAGGAACTTAATGTCAACAGAAAGCAGGGGCTCAAATGGGGGACGAGTCAACGCCTGAAGCACCAAAGGAAGATACCAAGTGGAACCGGATAGCGGAAGACAGGTCGCTAAAGCAAAAAACTCTGCAAAAGGGGAGACACCAAAGGAGAGATAGAGGCCACCGCAGAACCGCAGAAGGCAAGAATGGCGGCCCATTGGGCACGGAGAGTGGAGACAGCGAGACCCAAGACAAAACCATCCCGCAAAAAATCCAATGCCCGGACAGGATCACAGGACAAAGAAGAGAAACCCCGCTCACAACACCAGGAGTCAAAGTTCTTCCAATGCTGAATGTAAGACTTCAGGGTCGAAGGCCTACGAGACAACTGAATACTCTGGGTCACCTCCAGCAAAAAGCCTTGAGCCATCAAATTCAGCCTCTCAAGTGCCAAACCCCCAGCCGGAGGTGTAGAAGAGACGACTCGCTAAGAAGGGGAGCAAGCAGAGGAGATGGGTACAGGGGAAACCACCAATGGGGACACATCGCCAAACCCTGAAAAATGGGGAACAGGGCCTTCGAGACCATTCTGGGACCACCAGAAGCAACTCTGCCCGATCCAGCCGGACCTTCCTGAGGACCCAAGGAATCAAGGGAAAAGGAGGGAAGGTGAACAGGAGTCCCTGGGATAAAGAAGGCATTGATCGCCCAGGCCAACCTTGAGGGAATCAGGCTGCAGAACAGTGGAAGAAACGCCGTCTCCTCTGAGGCAAAGAGATCCAGCCATGAAAGGCCGAACTTGGAGACGATCTGCCGAAGAAGAAGAGGCAGGATCCCAGTGGCACAGAAGGTGATGCAAAAGGAGATACTGATGGAGGACATGCAAAGTGGAGGCCATCTCCCCCTGACTCTGCAGCCAGAGCCAGGCAAACACCTGAGACTGGGAGAGCACCCAGCAGAGATGCGCGAACAGAGTCAATTGTCTTTCTGGAGATAGGAACACCATCCACAGATCCATCCGGAAGAGGGCCCACAGGAACTTCAAAGACTGGGAGGGCTGGAGGGAGGACTTCCGGGGATTGATGAGGAAACCAAAGGAACTCAGCAGATGACAGACCTGATAAACATCCTCTGAAGCCTGAGAGAAAGAAGGAGAAACAATCATCAAGGTAAGGATATACCTGAATACCACATGAATGGAGGATACCCACCAGGGGGGCCAAGAGCTTCGTAAAAACCCTTGGCGCCAATGAAAGGCCAAAAGGAAGCACCTGAAACTGGAAGTACCAGGAGCCCACAGCAAACTACAGAAACTGCTGATCCTCCGGATGGATGGGAACATGTAGGTAAGTGTCCATCAGGTTGAGGGAGGCAAGGAAGGACCCCTGGTGCACCAGCTGAAGAACCGAATGCTAAATCACCATCTTGAAACAGTGATGTGGAATGTGCACATTCACACCATTCAGATCCAACACAGGGCGGAGATCGGTGGTATCCTTCTTTGAAACCAGAAAAAGTATTGAATAGTACCCCAGTCCCCTTTCCAGTGGGGAAACCTCGATGACAGCCTGTTTCTCCAAGAGAAGCTTGGCAAAGGAGTCTCCTTGAAAACCTGTGCCGGTTGAGACGAGAACTTGATCCGGTAACCGGAGGTCACCGTCTGAACCACCCAGGCATCGGAAAGACCCTGCCAGTGGTGACAAAAGAAGCGAAGGCGACCCCCAACTGGTAACGGCAGACAGTCATTGCTTTGGAGCAGGAGTGGAGGAGGCAACGAGGACAGAGACCGGGACTTGTCACTTCCAAGGGTCCCCTGGCCACGACCCCTGCCTCGAAAGGGCTGGTGAACACCTCTAGATTGAGGAAAGGCAAAAGCACTGTGATAACCAAAACCCTGACCCCGAGAGGGAGGGTGAACAGGAGCCACCAGCTTCCTGTTCTCAGCCGACTGCTTGACCATATCCTCCAGCTGAGGGCCAAACACCTTAGCACCACCAAAAGGCAACTTCAGAAGGACCGACTTTTGTGAGGACTCCGCCTTCCAAGTACGCATCCAGATATGGCGACGAGCTGCAATAGAAGCCCCAGAAGCAGCAGCAGCCACACACAAATTATCAAAGGAAATGCCTGAGAAATAGCGAACCTGGAGCTCCAGTGGGGCCAACAGGGAGGAGGTATCCCTACCCTCACTCAATTGAAGAGCCAGGGCTTGGAAACCCTTCAAATGGGACTGAACCATATAATTTGTAAAGGCAGTCACCCTAACTGAAAAATTGGAGGCTGCATAAGACCGCTTAACAGCCCCTTCAACCTTCTTATCAATGGGGTCGGAAGGACAGGCATCATCAGAAAGAACCATGCCCTATGAAGAGAGACGAGCCATCAAATTATTCACTTTCACAGACTGAGGGAATTCTTCAGAAAACCCCTCCAAGTTGTAACATTTCCCCAAAAAGCGAGGAAAGGCAGTTTTGTCAACATCACGCCACTCACGTGCAAGAATCTTGCAGACAGCAGTATGGAGCGGAAATGAGTCAGGGACAGGCTAGTGGTACTGAGTGAAAAAAATCCTCTTCCAACTCATTCACCACAGGAGAAGGAAACCCCAGATTGGCCCCTAACATGGGCAAACAAGTCAGAGAGCTCAGCACACTGAACAAAACGATCTCTCCGGCCCTCATCCTGCTCCGGATCCTCCAAATCAGCAACGGGTTGAAGCCGAGGCACCTTAGCAGGAGGACCATCCGCCTCTCGTGCCTGAAAAGCAGCTTCCACCGCCTCATTAATCAAAACACGGAGGGCATCATGGAGCAGCCAGCAGCAGACTCCATCATGATATGCACAGGAACAGGTGCATCCTGCAACAGACCCACTTCTAAGGAAACAAAGTCTCATGGCCCGACCTCTCGCGGGTGGGGCCAGCACACTGAACAAAACGATCTCTCCGGCCCTCATCCTGCTCCGGATCCTCCAAATCAGCAACGGGTTGAAGCCGAGGCACCTTAGCAGGAGGACCATCCGCCTCTCGTGAAAAAAATCCTCTTCCAACTCATTCACCACAGGAGAAGGAAACCCCAGATTGCCCCCTAACATGGGCAAACAAGTCAGAGAGCTCAGCACACTGAACAAAACGATCTCTCCGGCCCTCATCCTGCTCCGGATCCTCCAAATCAGCAACGGGTTGAAGCCGAGGCACCTTAGCAGGAGGACCATCCGCCTCTCGTGCCTGAAAAGCAGCTTCCACCGCCTCATTAATCAAAACACGGAGGGCATCATGGAGCAGCCAGCAGCAGACTCCATCATGATATGCACAGGAACAGGTGCATCCTGCAACAGACCCACTTCTAAGGAAACAAAGTCTCATGGCCCGACCTCTCGCGGGTGGGGCCAGCCAGCAGGAAGTGCCCGGAGCAGGAAAAAACACCCCAGAAGGCCGGGGTCCAGAAGGAGGAAGGAAGCCGGAGAAGAAACGGCAACAGTCACTCTTCGCAATGCCACCCGTCACCAAAACCAATGCCCTCTACAGCAGGGTGAACGTAAGCCATTAAGAGAAGGCGGCTAAAGCAAGATGCAACACCGTCCACATTGCAAAAACAAAAAAAGGCAGCACGGCTGCTAATGCAAGCCCCAAGGCATCAATAAAAAAAAAAAAGAACAGGATGTTGTTCTGACGTACTTCCCCCTTTATGCATGCCGGACAGGGTAGGCGGTGCCATATTGCGGGAAGTATTTCCATTTGCTATGATAAAAGCTTTGTGTAGAGTAGACAAGCTGCTCACTGGTAAGGAATGGAATGGAAAGACGGATGAGGAGGTAATGCACCAGTAGCCTCTGCTTTTCTCTCTAGTCCCACTCATTTGGGTGGATGGCGGGAAAGGTTGATTCAGAATAGTTAATGACGGGGAGTGGAGGTAGGAGCAGAGGTTATTGCCATGCTCAAATTCAGAATCTCACAGCAGGTCCTGCACATCCTTCATTCTCTGCTAGTCCGCACCACCACAGGTAGGAGAAGGGGAGGGAGAAGAAGGAAGGAGAGGAAGTGGAGATGATAGAAGGTGGCCCTTGTAGGGACAATGAGGAAGAGAAGAGGAGCCAGGACAACAGGCAAGGACATGGAGCTTTAGATCCCAGGGCTATATTGAACACTGGTATGGCAATGGGGCTCTACGTGCTTGAAGGGAGAGAGCCTGGTTGTGGAGCTTTACATATTGGGGCAAAGAAGAAACTGTTGTGGCAATGGTCGTTTACATATGGGGAGGAGGCTGTGAGTATTTAAATACTAGGGCTATGCACGGAAAAGCAAGGAAAGTTGTGCTTTATGTGCAGGGAATAAACGGAATTGAAACTGGTATAACATTATGCATGCTCTACATATTAGTTAAGCTCCTAAATGCATATAGTACTACCAGAAGGTATAGGGTAAACATTTTCTGAATTTAGTACCGCTGTACCTTCAGAACAAAAGAACTTTATTGCACTGAGTTCAAATTTCCCCATGAATGTCCGTAACATGAAATGCAATGAGATGCACACCTCATTATTAACTCAAAACCAAAGAATTAAATTGCATTGAGTTTGAAGTGACTATGTCTGCTTAAAATGTTCCTTCGATGTGGCATGCATTTTTAAAAAGGTGACAGCAGTATGTCTACTATTCTTCATACTTTCACAATGCGTGGACATGGATTTTGATAATTACAATTTATGCCTTAACACACTGCTTCCTAACCCCTTGACATCTTAGGACCCCCACTTAATCTTTATGGCGACCCAGGGGCCCGGAGTGAATCATTATTGGAATCTGGGGGCCCTCACTGAGTCTTTACTAGAAATTGGGGTACCTGCCTAAGAATTTTCGAGATTTGTACCACAAAACAATACACAAAAAATACGGAAACAAGCATTCATCACACAAATACGCAAATGATTAAATATTTTTTAAAAACAAACAAGTATTAAAAAAATAAAAACATCAGAAAGTTGGAGCTTGTCTTAATTCAATTGAAGCCACTCATCATGCATACTGTATTCTGTTGGATGCACTTGAACTCCTCCCACAAATCAATCTGAGGATACCAACTTTATTTTTAACAACAAATTTCAAATTCCTCCACATTACAAAACATTTAAAAAATTTCAATATTGCTTCTTTATTTACACTTTATTAATCTGCTAATAATATTTAATTTTCTAAACAGTTGCGAACCCCTGAGTAGGCTTTGCGGACCCCCAGTGGTCCCCAGACCATAGGTTAAGAGCCATTGACTTAACAGATCTAAAACTGAAGTTCTAACCTTCTGCAATTTCGGCCTCCCGTTCAAATGGCCTGAATCAGCGGGAGTACCTCTCTTTCTTGTACTCAGAGCAAGAAATCTGGATAGAGTCTTTGATCACAAAATCTCTTTTTCTCACCACGCAAATGCAGTGACAAGGAGTGCATAGTTCCACCACAATGTACTCCACTATGTGATATAATTAATAAGCTTCTGTCACAAAGTAGAGCTCATCGATACGCTGGTATTGTATGGTATGTACATTGGCCTTCACAGAAAGGACAAACTACAACTCCAACTAGTCCAGAAATGAGTTGCAAGACTAGCATCACTTCTGAAAAGGTTCAGACGACATTACCTCAACCCATTAGATTTTTCATCAAGCAAAGGAAAACCTATAAGTTGCTCTGCAATACTCACAGAGCATACTGGTGCCAGGGCAGTTGAAATTATCAAGCAACAAACCTTCATACCGACTTAGATCTTCCCTGGACAACAGTGGCGGCTGGTGACATTTGAAAGTGGTGAGGCGTAAAACAATAGCCGTACTGCAATGTTGCAAGCGTAGCGAGCGAGCCCGAACAACCTATGGGGGCTTCGGGGGGGTTCTCCCCCGAGAAAACTTTGAAAAAAGAGTGGGCAAATGGTGCATTGTCAAGCAAATTTGAGATAGCAGGAAGGTTAATAAAGCAATTGTGAATCTGTTCTAATAAAGACAGTGACTGGCAAAACTGTCAGTCTAATCGGATGCATATCAGACGCCGGCCTACCACATGCTCTGTCCATCTGTGCCACTGTGTGCTATTCTTTCACAAGTGATGGTTTGTACTAAACTAAGCTGGAGACCCTAGGCCTTATTGCACCGCACAGATCACGAGGAAGCGGCCTCGTACCTCCCCAACCTGCTGATGCCACGCCGTAGACCAGACGCCAAAGGCTGGCCTCCTAAAACAGAGACATCCACCGGACAAGACGCAAACGGTTTGTGGGCAGAAAGCCATGGTACCAGGCCTCGCACTCTGGAACATGCTTCCTCTGCCCCTTCACTTCGAAGCAAACTATGAGAATCAGGAAAAACAAGGAAATGCACCTGTTCCTAGGGACTTCTGGAGTGCACCAAAGCCGAATGTTCACCAAAAGGCGGTCTTTTCACATAACATGCAGGTTTCGGACATTTGCTGATCTCACATAGAGTCCTAACTAAACTTTCCTTCGCCGCACCCATGCAAAGCACTGTAAAGTAGCCTCTGTGCAACAGAAAGTTCTGCATATATATATAATAAATACAGGTATAGTGCCATAAACAAGGAGTGAGTCTGCAGGTTTTAACTGCTCCATGTGATGAAGTGTGTTTGATGCAGTGATGAACCAACAGAGCAAATAAACCAATTAAATTAATAGGACCTTGGTGCTGTGTCGCAGGTGTCAACATCAGGACCGTACCAATTAGTAAAATAGCTATTTAAACAACAGTATAATAAATAAAGATTATTGGACTTGTAGAGAGTGCCTTTTGACCTCCTTAACTGCCTTGACAGGAGACATGGCCCATAAATTGAGCGAGGGCCAATAACTAAAGTAATTGACTGGATCCCCGTTTATTGACGCTGCAGTGTGTTATCATATGCATTGACGATACAGATAGCTTCACGGACGGGCTACTTGGTCTGACAAAGAAGCTTCCTTTGAGAAGAGCTGCAGTCTGTGTGTTTACATTCTGACTATGCTGTCGATGCACACAGGGGCCCCTCCCTCCCATGGGCTCCAGTTACTGACGCAACATCCTAAGCACATACAGTGATCTCATGCCAGATTCCTACCCTCCCTCTATTCTCACTTCTAACTTTAAAACAATCGCTCAACACACACAAACCCCTTTCCTAAAAAGACATGGAACCATCAAAAACATTTGAACTTTTCTTGAGACTTGATGCTAAGAAGCCAGGCCTCCAGAGGTTCAGGCAATCGTTTTAGGCACAGTTGTCCGGAAGTACAGAGGTAACGAGCGGGTGCAGTATGTGTGTGTGGGTGTGTACCTATGAACACCCTTACATGGAAGTAAATTGCATAGCATTTTAGGGGGCAGGGTCTTTCCCTAACACAGATCAGACCACCATCTCAACTCCATACAGAGATGGTGTAAACTCGATTGGTACCTCCCCAGGTGAGAAGAGACTTAATAAGTGAACAAAATATGGCCTTCAATTTCCAGTGAGTTTATTGACGAATGTGGACAGATTTCTATCACAATGGGGGTGGGGGATAGAGTCATTATAAGTGCACCAGGTCATTAAATGATCTATCCAACAGTGTTACTGAACACCGAGGACAAGACCGGTGCCGGGGTGAGGTGTACAATGATGGAGCAGGGGAAAACGAAATATGTTTTTGTACCCCATGGAAATTAATGACCCCATAACGATTAATGATACTAACCGTTTGAAACGCATGAACTAATCAACAAATGCACCTTTTTATTAAACATTACACGTGGGCAACTTGCTATTGTTGCAAAATCTAATTTATTTACAAATGTGAAGCAAAATAAAATTAGTATTGTGATTTGCGTAGTAAATAGAATAAAATGCATGATTTGTGTTGCGTAGTAAAATTGCATCGTGGCAAAGAATGCAGATGGTGAGTAAAATGGCTTTAAATGTCGCTTCTGCTAGGTAATACTTAACACGGGTCATTAGAATGGCAGGTGGTAAACAGAAAGGCTTATTTTCCATATTTTAATTTCTATTGTGTTTGTTCTTATATTAGTTTCGTTCGGGCCTGCTAGGACATGCTTCTAAAATGGCCGCTGGAAAGGACGAGATTGCGTGTGCTGGATAAGATGGCCCCCGCGCAGGCTCAGTGTGAATGCTCCTGTCACGTGTATGCGGCCTGAGCACGGAGTGAGAGATGTCAAGGCCAATCTGACCTGCAACGAGGATCGTGCCAAGAGTTCAGCATATATGCCTGGGAACGGATGAGAAAAACGAGCGACAGGGAATGAACTATTGTGTGACCATCAAAGTTTGCTACAAAATGGATTAACAAATTGGACTACTTTTTGGACATCGTGATCATGAGACTTAATGTGTGCTTTATTGTCCCCAAACCGGTTCGAACAAGGAGGGCAATGAGGTGACTCTCACCACCCCTGCAATGGACCATTTAGCGTGATTCTTGCCCCTAAAGATTGCAACTTTTAAGTGTAGAGAGCCAGAAAGTAGGGTATAAGAGAGTCTGCTCTTACGTTGTGAAAAAACCTTGTTTGTCTATTCTATCCTGATGCTGCGAGAGACTCTGTCATTTTTGGACTAACGAACTTTGACTGGGGAAGGAACGAGACCGTTGCGGGAGTTTCCCGGGAGGAGATTGCGTCCGAGGAGGTTAGCGGGACAGTCAGTCAGTTTTGGGAGTCCATCCTGTGATCTGCGGTTCATCTTCTTTCCTGATGAACCATTCTTGTCATCGCCCTATGGCCGAGGGTAATGAGTATTTCTCATCTTTATTTTAAACCTTTACTTAAATGCTTACTGATATAATAAATGTTTTCTGCCTAAAAAGAGCTTTACTTTTGCTTAAAGAATTTCGATAAAACTATATGCTAACTTTAAAAGAGTCTGTGGTTCTTTAAATAAAATTGTGAATTATAAAATGTTAAAGGTTTTAATTGTGATTGAGCTGGTCTTAATCGCCATCAACTGATTCTACTAGTTGGTCCATCGACCGAATAGCGGAGTACCTGATGTTTAGAACCGACAGGATCCGAAGTTAATGTATATAATGTATAGGTTATAATTCTATCATTTTAATAAGGTATCCCGCTTGTCCAGCAACTCATTTTTCCTTAGCGTTTGATCCAGAAAATTGAATGAATGTATGTATGCGGTGTTGTGGGCCCCACCGACATAAGTTTCAAGTGATCAAGGTTGCTTAGGTGTTTTTCTGGATTACTGTCATAAAGAAAAATTTATATTAACCGCGCTGGATTAGATTTCTTGGTAGCAGAGTTATGGTTACTATAGATTAGTTTGGTGATTATTGATTATTGATTTTTCGTGTCTAACATTCTATGTTGAGTTTGTATTACGTTATGTGTAAGTCGAAATTTTGAAGCTTCCGGGAAGTAGGAAGTGGACACGTGTGGCAAGAGAAGTCACACGGAAATGTGCATTGTCTGATTTCAAAATTGGTGATAACACAGGACTGTGTTATGTTAGGGAAATTTCATGCATGAATTGCATTTGAGTGAAATAGCAACAGGTTTTCTTGTGAAACTTTTACCTTAATTCTCAGGAGCAGTGTAGTCTCCACATGTGTTTTATCCCCAGAGAAACGGGTTTACCTCTTGCTTGAGAGAAGGGTAAGGTAGAGAGAAGTGCTAACTTATCGAACGAAACAGTATTCTTGTAAGTTAGAATAAACTCTTTTGTTTAGAGAAACAGACAATGGTAATGTGTTTTACGTTGTAACTAATCGATTTAGTTGAAAAGAAAAGCTAAGAAAACTGCTGATAATTTTTGTAAAGGAGGGGTCAGTAGAAGCAGGAGTAGAACTGACGTCAACAAGAACCGCGCTGGGATTGGCCAGTTGTGGAAGAGCGAAGAGTTTCCTGATTGGTGCGTTAGTGTGAGACGCCCTGGGATAGGTTAGTGTGAGAGTGACGAAAAAGCTTTCTGATTGGTGCGTTGGTGTGAGACGCGCTGGGATAGGTCCGAATAGCCGAGCAGTAGAAAGAACAGATTGGTGAAGGATTGTGTAAATTGCTTCGGCAAAACAACAGTGAAAAATGACTTATTATAATGAATACGATAGAGAGAAACCGTCATGGGTTGCGAAGCTCAAAAACTTTTTTAAGAAAGATAAGAAGGTTGTGACTAGGGAAGGAGAAGTACTTCCTCCGCCGAAAACGCCAGCATCTTATATGATGTTGAAATATGGCTATCATACTTGCATTTGGTTGGAAAATTGGGCGAAGTATACCAAAGACGATGGAGTATTGGCATTTCCAGAAAATGGTTCGTTTAGCACAGCGGTACTTCGAAATTTGAGAGAAAAAATGATGAAACTTGAACCGAGACCTAGACCGACACAGTTTCAAGCCTTAGGTGAATGGGAAGATGAGATGTATGAAAGGGAAAGACACAGAGGTGCAAAGAATTATAGTTTAGTTCATGGAAGAGTATGGGGTTTGAATCATGAAGACAGGATGAGACGATGGCGGTATGCTAACATGACGGATGGCATGTTTCCTGTCAGAACAGTTGAAGAATTTACAGGGAAAAAGTGTACGGAGAAAAAGAAGCATGCAGTAACAGAGAGATATGGGTATGGAGTTAGCGACACAGAGGATGAGTTGCTGGAGGACATTTTAAATAAGAGACCCCTCCATATCAACAGGATTCTGTGGTGGTGACACCAAATGCACCGCCAATGAGAACTGTAATAAATCAAAGTCCTGAACAAATGTCTGAAATAAATAGTCCATTTAATAAACTAGAAACACCACAGACTGTGAAACATGATAATGGTAATACAGCCGAATTAGCCAGAACCACAAGAGAATTGACTGAAAAGATAAGAGAACTGACAAAGAATATGGAAGCTGTGACTGTGCCAGTAACTATAGGGCCAGTAATCCTAGTATTTGAAAACCACAAGATAGATGAACACTCCTTAACCATTCCATTAAATTCAAGTATGCAAAAGGTAAGAGAAGGGATAATTCCAGAAAATAGAGAGAAAGAAGATTCTGTTGGTCCATTTAGGTCAAGTCCACCTGTAAATTTGACAATTAATGAGAGTCTGATAAATAAGATTCCTATAGGAGCCGAGTCAGTAACTGAAACGCCGGAAAGAAGTGTAAGTTGGGCAGAAGTAAATAAAACCCCTGTGGGTCCGACTGCAGAGGAATTAAATGATTGGGTGAGGAGCTTGCAGAAAAGGATGCTGAACCACACCTTTTGGATGTGGTCAGATTAAAGATAGATATGGAAGAATTGATTCTAGGAACTATTGGTACAGATCGATTGAAGTCCTATCAAGATGATGAATTAATGTTTATGTGTAAAAGCGGTACTTGGAGAGCTAGGAACCTGCATGAAAAATTGGAAGAAACAGCGAACGAACTAGGAGTAGAATTTGGAAAAATTAGAGGATTGCAGAAACCGTACAGGGTAGATTTTAGTGAGAAAGACATAGAAAATCTGAACACTTCAGGACGACTAACACAGATAAAAGAACTGATTGTTTTATTGAGAAAATGGCGAGATGTAGACAAGTGGAGAAGTAGGTGGATAAGGAGAAAGGAGGGAACAACTGATAAAGCATCATTGGCTTTTCCAGTAAAAGAGAAAGAACAGAATGTCCAATGAGAGAAACTCCAGGAGGAAGTTATGTACATGTCCCATGGTCCAGACAAGATATATTGTCATTTACAAATGATTTTCCAAGATTGAGAGAAAAACCTGTGGAATGGTATAGACAGGTAGAAAAGTTTGTAAAAGTTTCAAAAGTGTTGTGGGAAGATCTGGATGGATTGTTTGAGATTGTTGTTCCTGCAGATTTATGGACAGAGTGTAAAATTACAATTGACTGGCCGAAGGAAGAATATCCTAGAGATGCAAAAACAGGAGCCCCAGGTTCAGAAGTAA
This sequence comes from Calotriton arnoldi, assembly GCA_963921515.1. Lineage (NCBI taxonomy): Eukaryota > Metazoa > Chordata > Amphibia > Caudata > Salamandridae > Calotriton > Calotriton arnoldi. Next base: position 249,854 of record CAWUFW010000737.1, read on the forward strand.
TGAGAAAATATGAACAGGCAATCACGTTTCTGAAAAATAAAATTCCACCAAAAGAAAAGGACTGGGTAAAGATTGATAGAATAACTCAGGAGAGTAAGGAATCTGTACATGCTTATTACGAGAGATTGCTTTTGGTCTTTAAACAGTATAGTGGATACGAGAATTTGAGTGAAAAGGACATGAGTCATTTTGTATATAGATTTGTGTATGGCTTGAGGCCTGAGATAAGTGAAATGATTAAGCAGCATATGTTATGTTGGCAGAATAGCACAGTAGATGAGGTACTACGGTATGCAAAATATTGCAGTGACGATATTGAGTGTAGACAGCGTAAACTCAAGGAAAAGGCAATGTGGGCACAAGTAAAGGTTGCAGAAAAGAAAGAAGCTCAGATGAATAATCAGTCTAATGACGCAGGACAGACCAAGTCCAAACTGAATATTGGTAAGGGAAAAGGTCAGATGAGTATAGAAGAAGCTAAAAAGAAATGGCCATGTCATAATTGCGGAAAATTAGGGCACTGGAGAAAGGAGTGTAAATTACCTCCAAGAGTTAATGCCGAAAATCAACCATTAAATCCACAGGTGCAGAATGAGGTGAGTTACCAACAGCCGCAACAGCCGCAGGTAGTTACTCAACAGTGTCAGGTGCCGCAACCACCTCTTCCAAAGAGTGTAAATCCTCAAAGATACAGTACAGAGGCAGGATTCTACAGAGGAGAGCAGGTAACAAAATTGCCGTGCGCAGCTGCAGTTTCGCAGTATTGGTTACGGCAGGATGGAGATGAATCGGATGAAAGCTTATGACGGTGCCTAGGAGAGGAAGAGGAGTGCGTGGTTGGCGCAACTCTACAGGTAGATCAGTCAGGTCCATTTGTGGATGGAAAGGTGAATGGTGTAAATGTTACATTCCTTGTGGACACTGGTGCTACCCGTTCTACTGTTAGATCAGTGGAAATTCCAAACCTTCCTCTCTCAGGAGAATACATCCAAGTTGTAGGTGTTTCAAACAGGCAAATTAAAACCCCTCTTACAAAACCAATAGAGGTGGAAATTGGTTAGTTCAAAGAGATGCATCGCTTTGTGGTGTGTGATTGTAGTCCTGTAAATTTATTAGGACGCGATCTGCTTTGCAAAATGAATTGTACCATCTACTGTACTCCAGATGGTATTGCTTTCCAGACACCAGATGATGATGTTCTGTATAAAATGACAATGGCAGAACTAGAACCGGTAGTGAATGATATGTTTCCTGTGTTTGATGCGGAGAAAATCCCTATTGAATTGAAAGGAATAGTCAGGTCCGATGTATGGGATTTCACAGGTGAAGATATTGGACTAATGAGAGAAGTTGATCCTGTAAACATTACTGTAAAAGAAGGAACGAATTTCCCAAATACCCCGCAGTACAAATTGACACCAGAAATTATTGAAGGAATAACACCTGTAATTAATAAGATGATTGAACAAGGAATTTTGAGAGAAATAATGACCATTCCATGTAATTCTCCGATAATGGGATTGAAGAAGCCAAATGGAACATATAGGATAGTACAGGATTTGAGAAAGGTAAACAAAATTGTTATTCCTTGCTGCCCAATTGTGCCAAACCCTGCTGTAATACTGTATCAAATCCCACATGATGCAGAATGGTACACAGTTATTGATTTGTGCCATGCATTCTTTTCTATTCCATTGCACCCTGACAGCCAGCCATTATTTGCGTTCCGGTTCGGAGAGCGTATTTTGGCATGGTGCCGAATTCCTCAAGGGTATACAGAAAGTCCTTCTATTTTTAATCAGATTCTGAAAAAATCCTTAGAAGATTTAAAAATGCCTGAAAAATCTGTGACGGTCCAATATATTGATGACCTATTGGTGGCATCAAAGACCAGAGAAGCATGTGTTACGGACACAATTGCTTTATTAAATCATTTGGCAGAAGGAGGACACAAGGTGTCCCCATCAAAATTGCAATTCTGTCAACAGGAAGTACAGTACCTAGGTCATAAGATTGAGAAAGGGATGCGAAAAGTGACAACAGAAAGAATAAGGATTATTAAAGGAATGAGAGCCCCAATGACACAAAGAGAGGTGAGAATGTTCCTTGGAATGGTTGGTTATTGCCGACAGTGGATAAGTGGATTTTCATTGTTTGCAAAACCTTTACAGCGATTAACAAAGAGGGATGTCAAAGATCCGATTGCACTGGATGAGGAGGAAATGAAGGCTTTCGAGGAACTGAGAACAAGTTTGTGTGAGGCACCAGCATTGGGAATGCCTGATTATGAGAAAGAATTTGAGCTGTATTGTAGTGAGAGAGACGGATGTGCACTCTCAGTATTGGTACAAAGGCATGGAAGAATGAAACGACCAATAGCTTATTTTTCAGCTGTTCTAGATCCGGTAGCAAAAGCGTTGCCTGGATGTCTGAAAGCAGTAGCCGCTACTTGTGTGAGTCTGGAACAGAGTGAAGGCATTGTGATGGGATATCCTTTGAGAGTATATGTCCCACATTCAGTTGAAATCCTTCTGACCCGAACAAAAACCCAATTCATGACACATAGTCGGCTGACTAGGTATGAAAAAGTGATCTTGGGTGCAGACAATGTAACCATTGTAAGATGCACGAGTGTGAATCCTTCCACTTCACTGCCAGATGCAGTAAATGCAGAAGTCAAAGATGACGTTGATCATAACTGTTTGGATGTGCTTGAATTTTGCACAAAGCCTCGCCCTGATATCAGGGATGAACCTTAAAGGAGTCGGATTATGTAATGTTTGTGGACGGGTCATGCCTGAGGACAAATGAAGGAGTTTTAAGTGCTGCGTATGCTGTATGTACGGTGGCAACCATAATGGAAGCATCCTGTTTGAGAGGAATACGTTCAGCCCAAGTTGCTGAGCTTGCTCTGATTCGAGCATGCAAACTGGGAAAGAATTTCCGAATTACTGTGATCACGGATAGCAAGTATGGCTTCGGAGTGGTCCATGATTTTGGACAGATCTGGTCCCAGAGGGGATTCCTGACTACCTCAGGATCTCCTATTAGGAATGGTGAGTTTGTGAAGAAGTTGCTTGAGGCGATACAGCTGGCTAAACAGTTTGCGGTGGTAAAATGCACTGCTCACAAAAATGGAACTGATTACATTGCAGTGGGTAACAAATTTGCTGATGAATTAGCTCAATATTGTGCCAGAAATATGACCTCAATGAATCGGAGAAGGGAAAAAGAAAATGTTTCATGTCCCTTGCTGTTTACTAACCCAGTTGAAACATGGGATGAGGTAAAACAATTGCAGGAAGAGGCAAGTGATGAGGAAAAAGACGTTTGGATAAAATCAGGTTGCAGACGGAGAGAAGAAGATGAAGTTTGGGTTTACAGGGATGAAAGACCAGTTATGCCTGATAGCATGATCTCTAACATGGCACGGATGTACCATGGACAGGCACACACAGATAGAGATGCCATGATCAGACTTTTCAAATAGACCTGGTACAACCCAAAATTTAGGGCTATAGCTGAAAGTCTTTGCCAAAGATGCCTTATATGCCAACAGATAAATCCTGGAAGGAAGACAGTAGTGAGTTTGGGAACAATAGGACATGAAGAAGGTCCTTTGACCAGAATGCAATTAGATTTTATTGAAATGCCCCCGAGTAACAGATTGAGGTATGTCCTGGTGGTCGTCTGTTTGTTTTCTTGTTGGGTGGAAGCCTATCCGACAAGAAGGAATGATGGAGTTACTGTAGCTAAGCTCCTACAGAGAGAATTCATTCCTAGATATGGCTTTCCAGTAACGATAGAAACAGATAGAGGAACGCATTACCAGAACGAAATCATCCAACTGATATGTGAAGCACTAGACATTCAACAAAAGCTGCATTGTGCCTACAGACCAGAGGCTTCTGGAGTGGTAGAGCAAGTAAATGGCACCATAAAGAATAGGTTGGGGAAAATGTGTCAAGGCACAGGATTCAAATGGCCCGATGCCTTACCATTGGTGCTGATGAGCATAAGAAGCATACCCGACAGAAAAACAGGTCTGAGTCCTCATGAAATAATCATGGGACGAGCAATGAGACAAGCATATGTACCTGTCAACAAACTGCTGACTATAACTGATGATCTCATACTGGACTATTGCAAAGGATTGGCTGATGTGGTGCATTCTGTGTTTCATCAGGTTGGGCCGGATGCGACCACTCTTGAAAGAAAACCAGCTCATGATCTGAGTCCAGGAGACTGGGTCCGCATAAAAGTCCACAGAAGAAGAAATTGCTTGGTTCCACGCTGGGACAAGCCACGTCAAGTGATTCTGGTGACAACGACTGCAGTAAAGTGTGCAGGTGTGAAAAATTGGATTCACGCCAGCCATATTATCAGAGTTCCAGATCCTGAAGCTTGACCTGTAAGTCGACATCTGGAAATATCAGATACCAGTTCAGCATCTGAAGCAGAGACTGAAACAATCAGAGTTCCAGATCTTGAAGCTCGACCTGTAAGTCGACATCTGGAAAAATCAGGTACCAGTTCGACAACTGAAGAAGAAACTGAAACGATCAGAGTTCCAGATCTTGAAGCTCGACCTGTAAGTCGACATCTGGAAATATCAGATACCAGTTCGGCATCTGAAGCAGACCAACCTGAATCCAGTGAAAGACAAAAGGAAGAATCCGAAAACAAAAGAACTGATATTGAAACAGGGGAAACTGAACAAATAAACAGTGACAGTGAACAGTCAAGTACAAGCTTTGGGGAAATTCCTCCGGAAATTGTAGAGATAACTCAAGATAGATTCAGATAGAGAGATTGGGGAAATTGCAGAAGAAACACGAGGAGGATTAGACTCAGAATTACAAGCAGAAGAAACACAGGGAAATTTAGATTCAGATAGAGAGATTGGGGAAATTGTGGAAGAAACACGAGGAGGATTAGACTCAGAATTTCAAGCAGAAGAAACACAAGAAGATTTGGATTCAGACAAAGAGACTGAGATCATAAAGTTCAAAGTTAGAGGAAGTGAAGTGAGATCTGAGACAGAATCTGAAGAAAGTGAAGAAGAAAGAAGGCAAAGGATAGGACCAAGAAAGAGAACTTGGAGAACAGACGGAGAAGAAAAAGAAAGTGAACTGAAAAGGCCAAGAAAAGGAGAAAATTGGCCCAACGAAATTAAAAGACTGAGATATAAACTAATGAATTTGAACAAAGACAATGCAGAACAAGTAAATGAAATAACAAGTCAGGAAAGACAAAGAAAAACAGATAAAAGGCAATTGCAGAGACCCAAAAGAGTGAAAAGACCTAACTTGAAATACAAGTCACCTGAATGGGTATACATAGCACTGTCTGACATTAAGAAAGTGGATAGCAGTCACGAGAACCCAGACAAAGACTGTGAACAAGTGGGTGAGAGTGAACTGCGCCAATCCTGAAAGACAAAGAAAGAAAACCGGACTAGACACACAAACTGATAAAGTCAAAGAAAAAATTTCTGTAAGACCGAAAGGTGCGCCAAAAACAGTTGATCCTAGTCAACACTAAGTCATTTGAGGTGTGGAAACACATTTCTGTACATATAATTAGATAATATTTCAACATGGTAGACACTGAGAATAGAAGATCCAGATGTGGGTTTTTCCGTAGATGGTGTAAGATGTGTTTCTATTGTACAGGCTTTCTAATGCTTATTTGGTTCATTTTAGCAATAATAATTCCACTAAGATTAGTTGTAGAAAATACATCTGCAATCATGAATGACACGAATAGTGACAAGAAATCTAACATAAAGAATACTGCAACACTAATAGATAGCACTGAATTTCATAGAGACAAGTCAATAACTGATTTCTCCAAGAATGTCTTCACGAAACTCTTGTATGAATATGTGGAGACAATGGATGTGAGGGATTGTTATGTATGTATGCAGTTACCTGCGTCTGTAACAGAAGATGTGACGTATCATCACCCTCCTTTGACGTATGGAATAACTTGTAGTGTTTTAGCTAGCTTATTTTACAGAACAGGTAAATTAGAATATTATTACACTGACACAGATGCTGTGTTTGCTAAAGTTCCCGTAGTCCCTGAACTAAATAAGGTGAAATTTGCAAAGATTTTTGGAGAATTTTTCTTAGAAGTAAAAGAATTAACATTAGAATATGCATTTAGACTTAATCTTACTTGTGGGTTAAGAAAGGAAGAAAAAGTTTTCTTAGACATGGTAGAAGACAGAAGGGTTAAGTTTCAAAGAAAGGCAACAGGAGAAAAGACAAAAACCCCACCTTGGGCATTTGAAGAAGGAAGTTATGACAAAGGCGAGACGAATGCAGCTATGGTTTTAGATTGGCCCCAACAGGGAAAATTGTGTATTAGTAGAGATAACACTATGTATGATAACTATTTCGTGGGTTCTAGTGAGTGCTGAGATACATACAAAATTCTAGGGGGATGGGGATTCAAAGGAGGAAAAGATCCAGTATTTCCAGGGATCTATTATATTTGCGGAAATAGAGCTTATTATAGGTTGCCGGACCATTGGTACAGAACATGCTATCTGGGCCTGGTCTTTCCAAAGATTTTTCACGTGGAAAGAGGAACGAAAGGAATTCACGAGATAGGTAAACCATTAACCCGTAGGAGAAGAGAAAGCTTCTGAGATAATAGGTGACATTTTTGGAGCATTGATACCAGCAGTGGGTATATCTTTGAATGCATACAAGATTCGGAAATTGTCTACAGTAGTAGATCGTTTATCAACGAATACTGCTGGAGGGTTCTTGATGGTAAATACAGAAAGGGTTGCCATGACAGCTATGGTAATGCAAAATCGACTTTCCCTTGACATTCTTTTGGCAAAAGAGGGTGGAGTCTGTGGAATGCTGAAGGTACAACATTGTTGCACTTACATTCCAGACAAAAGTCAGAATATACAGAAGTATATAAAGAACATTACTGATTTGCATAAAGAAATTGCCCCACTGGAGGTTGAAGGTGCATGGGAGAGGTTTGGCAAGAGTTTTTCCTCAATGAAGAAATGGTTCACCGAAATAGGTAGTTCTCTAATTGGAAAAATACTAATTCCAGTGACTTTAGTAATAGTGATAATACTAATATTGAGATTAGCATATGTGTGTGTTAAAAGAAGAAAAAGACAAAATAAAGCAAAAAGAGAAAATGAGAAAAAGAAAGAAAGAGAACAGGAGATGGGAGAGATCGAATTGGAAGAGTTTAAAGAGAACATGTGCAAAAGGTCTAAAAGACAAGATGAAAAGAACACGATTGTCTAAATTAACAAATGCAAGTGGACAAGAAACATTTATCTGATAACATTTTGTAGGGATAGGTTTTAGTGGTGATGTTAAAAATCACCAAAGGGGGAATTGATGGAGCAGGGGAAACAAAATATTTTTTTGTACCCCTTGGAAATTAATGACCCCATAACGATAAATGATACTAACCGTTTGAAACGCATGAACTAATCAACAAATGCACCTTTTTATTAAACATTACACGTGGGCAACTTGCTATTGTTGCAAAATCTAATTTATTTACAAATGTGAAGCAAAATAATATTAGTATTGTGATTTGCGTAGTAAATAGAGTAAAATGCATGATTTGTGTTGCGTAGTAAAATTGCATCGTGGGAAAGAATGCAGATGGTGAGTAAAATGGCTTTAAATGTCGCTTCTGCTAGGTAATACTTAACATGGGTTATTAGAATGGCGGGTGGTAAACAGAAAGGCTTATTTTCCATATTTTAATTTCTATTGTGTTTGTTCTTATATTAGTTTCGTTCGGGCCTGCTAGGCCATGCTTCTAAAATGGCCGCTGGAAAGGACGAGATCGCGTGTGCTGAATAAGTTGGCCCCCGCGCAGGCTCAGTGTGAATGCTCCTGTCACGTGTATGCGGCTTGAGCCCGGAGTGAGAGATGTCAAGGCCAATCTGACCTGCAACGAGGATCGTGCCAAGAGTTCAGCATATATGCCTGGGAACGGATGAGAAAAACGAGCGACAGGGGATGAACTAATGTGTGACCATCAAAGTTTGCTACAAAATGGATTAACAAATTGGACTACTTTTTGGACATCGTGATCATGAGACTTAATGTGTGCTTTATTGTCCCCAAACCGGTTCGAACAAGGAGGGCAATGAGGTGACTCTCAACACCCCTCCAATGGACCAATTAGCGTGATTCTTGCCCATAAAGATTGCAACATTTAAGTGTAGAGAGCCAGAAAGTAGGGTATAAGAGAGTCTGCTCTTACGTTGTGAAAAAACCTTGTTTGTCTATTCTATCCTGATGCTGCGAGAGACTCTGTCATTTTTGGACTAACGAACTTTGACTGGGGAAGGAACGAGACCGTTGCGGGAGTTTCCCGGGAGGAGATTGCGTCCGAGGAGGTTAGCGGGACAGTCAGTCAGTTTTGGGAGTCCATCCTGTGATCTGCGGTTCATCTTCTTTCCTGATGAACCATTCTTGTCATCGCCCTATGGCCGAGGGTAATGAGTATTTCTCATCTTTATTTTAAACCTTTACTTAAATGCTTACTGATATAATAAATGTTTTCTGCCTAAAAAGAGCTTTACTTTTGCTTAAAGAATTTCGATAAAACTATATGCTAACTTTAAAAGAGTCTGTGGTTCTTTAAATAAAATTGTGAATTATAAAATGTTAAAGGTTTTAATTGTGATTGAGCTGGTCTTAATCGCCATCAACTGATTCTACTAGTTGGTCCATCGACCGAATAGCGGAGTACCTGATGTTTAGAACCGACAGGATCCGAAGTTAATGTATATAATGTATAGGTTATAATTCTGTCATTTTAATAAGGTATCCCACTTGTCCAGCAACTTATTTTTCCTTAGCGTTTGATACAGAAAATTGAATGAATGTATGTATGCGATGTTATGGGCCCCACCGACATAAGTTTCAAGTGATCAAGGTTGCGTAGGTGTTTTTCTGGATTAGTGTCATAAGGAAAAATTTATATTAACCGCACTGGATCAGTACAACAAATACGCCCCTCTTTAGAAAGAACCTAGCCTCGGGCCCCTGAGGCAGCACCCACAATAAATCCTGTGCATGCAAAAGCTTGATTTGGAACGATGTAATTAGCGCACGTATACAAACATTTAGTTAATAAAAGAGTTCCTGCGGGTTTGAGATAGCTCCCCTCTACTCCACTTCCTGTTTTACATTTAATCAAGTAAAGGCTTGGGAATGCAGAATCCGATGGGATTGAGGGCGGGGGTGAACTCCTTTCTCGTTAGAAAAGCTCTGCAGCGGCCTGTGTGAGGCCGACATTGTGTATAAATTCAACAATCTCAAAGCATTCCGTGACTACTTGCATTAATGGCTATTTCAATCATACGTTTGCAAGTGTACGTGTGGTTCGAGGCATATTTTATGGGTAGAAACAATTATGGTTTAAAGTGATTGAAGGTATCTTGAAAATCGCCAATTTGAAAGGAAAAAGCAAAAACTGAGTAATCTTGTCATATAAAGTTTTGTGTGAGCAACCGGTGCAACGAGAAACGGACCGGCAGTACCCTACGCACACCGTGACCCCCAGAAGAGATTGAGCAAGCCGAACCAGCCCTGGCGAATTCACCAACAGTGTCATTATCAGTAGCATCTCGCCTATGCCCAACTGCACACCCCCAGTGTGAGTGGGTGAGTCAAGAACAAACACAACGCGGCTGTACCATTTGCACGCCGCCCACAACCAGAGAAGTGCAATGGAACACGTTTACTGACATGCAACATGGTAAACGATGCATCCTGAGTTGTATTTTAATTTCTTGTTCCTTACTTTGTAAAAATGTAAATACGTATTTGTAAAGCGCGAACTACTCACCCTTACGGGTCTCAAGGCGCTGGGGGCCGTCGTGGAAATTAAGTGAGCTATTGCCCAGAGTCACATGGTGCTGAGCTAAGCTGCCGCCGGAGCCGGGGATCGAACCGTGAGCCCTGTGCTCCGAAGTCAGCTGCCCTGGCCGCTGCACCACACCTCTCCACTGTTGTACATACCCGGTCCAATCAATGTCGGGACAAATACCCGCGCTCTTCGTTTTTAAAAAGAAATACAAATATAATAATAAAAAAACAGCTTCTCGTATATTTATAATGGACTTCTTTTGTCAGACGGGCTAGTTTGAACATAAAAGCCAGGGACAATGACAAAACACACACCACAAGGAAACACTCACCACGAGGAAAACACGCTTCTCGATAGATAAATTCAGCCGAAATACATCATGCATTACATTAATCTCGACCAACAGTCCATACGTTTGCAGCAAAACTGCCCCCAGTCGCGGCTCGCAATACTCGCGGAAGGGGGGGTGGGGGACGTTAAAATAAAAATAAAATTTAAACTTACCTGACTGGGTCCCGCGCCGCCTCTGCTCCTCCTGGGCCGGGTCCGCGCCACCTCTGCTGCTCCTGAACAGGAACAGGCATGCTCCCTCCCCTCCTGTAAGCCAATCACAACGCTGCAATGGCAGCGTTGTGATTGGTGGGGAGTCCCGGACAGCGCCCAGCTGGGCACCTGTCGGGAGGCCATTTTCTCTATGTAGGCTGCATGCAGCCTACATAGAGAAAATGTAGAGTGCGCATGACTGCTTTGGTCGGCCCCAGGGCCGACCAAACAGTCTGGGCACTCAGAGTGGTGCAAGCCACTCCTCCCCGACCTGCCCACCCGCCCGCCCCCAACCAGGCATACCGTCCCGCCCGTCCCCAACCAGGCATACCCCTGCCTTCTGCTTTCTCGCAGCGCGAGAAGCAGAAAATAAAGTGGTATTTAAAATACCATTTTATTTTCTGCTTCTCGCACTGCGAGAAAGCAGTGGGGCGGCGCTCCTACGCCCTAATGGAGCGGCCGCTCCTGGTGGACAACATGATTACCAAGGCACAATTCAACAACAAAAAAAAGACTTGGAAGGAAAATGCTAAGCATTTGTGGATCTTCATCATGAAACAATCTGCCCCCTGAAATTAGGTATCAGTAGGACTACTTCAAATTCAGAATGGAACCGAAAACCATTCTTTACCTGCAAGCCTTTTACAAGAATGTACTCTAAGATCTTCCAGGATCCTCTTTGAGTTCCTTATCCCTTGCTCTGGTTGTCCCCTCCTATGTTCTTTCTTGTCTTCCGGAGTCTCCCTTCAATTGTCTCCCTTTTCATCCCATTTTGCTTCTGGAATGTTCTGCTTGGAATGTGGATTGAACCCAAACCCGGCTTACATTGCTGCCTTACTCCAACACTGGCCCTTGCATTTCTTCTCCTCTCTTTTGCCTCTCGAGTTTTCCCTTAACCTCTCCACAATTCACCGTTCTGCACTTGGAAGCAGCTCTGCAGAATTTAGGGCCAGATGTACAAAGCATTTTTCTGGTCACAAGCGGCCCAATTTGCAGAATTGGGTGATTTGCGACAGAAAAAATGCTTTTTCAAATGTACAAAATGCAAAATGCGATTCGAATCACAATTTGTTTTTGTGATTCAGTATTTGGAAGGGCGTGTTTGGGGCGTCCCTTCCTAATACCGAATCGGTATGGTATGTATTACTGTTTTGCGACCAAATTCCGGTCACTAAACTGTAACACTTTACCACCATTTTAAAAGTGGGGGTAACCCATTCCCATTGTAGCCCCTTCCTCTTTGAGAATGTTGAAAAACTATTTTTTAAGAGGAGGCAGTGGTCCTTCGGACCACTGCCTCCTCTTAGAAAATTAAAACTCCAAAGTTTCATTTTTTTCTTTTTAAACACATCCCATTTTCCTTTAAGAAAACGGGCTGTATTTGAAAAAAAAAAGATTGCTTTATTAAAAAGCAATCAAAGACATGGTGGTCTGCTGACCATGGCAGGCCATCATCCCTGTGATGGCTGTGATTCCTAATGGGTCGCACATTGTGGCCTACCTCACTGATATTCATAAAGAAAGTCGATTTGCAACCCACTAGGATTCACAAATTAAGAAATAAAATTACATTTAGAATACCTTTTACCAAATAGCGATTCGGAACAAACTGCTATTTGGAAAACATCAAAGGTACGTACATCCGACCCTTAGTGCATTAGAAATCACCTTTAAGTAAATAAATAGAGTAGGACTCGCTGCATAGAGGGAAGGTAAAAATCAACAGCTGGTGACCAACTTTAAGGTGGAGGAGCAGACAAGATAGAGGGGAAGCAATGAGCGAGAGCAGCAGGGAGCAGGCAGGGCACACTCACAAGAGCGAGAAAGCAATGCGGGAAGTACAATATGGAGGGAACGTGGAGAAGCACATAGGCAACAGAGATCAACTTGGAGTGTTGGGGTAGAGAAGTACACTAGGCAGACAGCTGGAAAACACTTGCTATCTCATGGAGTGCTTAACCCAAAAGAAAACAAATAGAGCTTGAAAAGCAAGCACTATAAATATAGGAGACAGCCAATCAAAAGAGATACTAAAGAGGCTGCGCTCCATGGGAGGTACAAACCCAAAATTGACAAGCTGGGGCACAAATAAGAAGCAGACAAATGAGAGTGACAGGAAAGCCAATAAAAGGCAAGCAATGGGCAGTCTCCAAACCTCCCTATGTTCCCGTTAAGCCTATAAGTCTCCCGCAACCAGGCAGCCGCACTGAAAAACGAACAACACCCTCACCCAATTTCAAGATTTTATAAACTTCAGCTGAAAAGAAGTGGATATTAAAATTAAAGAGTGAACTTTAGTCTGAAACAAGAGCTTCAGATGAGTTAGAAGAAGTGCATGGATAAGGCCAGGAAACCAGTGCTGCCCTAAACGGCACAGAAGGACAAAAGGAAATTCTAATTGTCACCATGGACTCGCAGGCCGAATTTGCAAATGGCTGAGGCATTTAGACAGCTGCCACGCCTACGAGTCATGAATTGTCCTGCCACAGTTTGCAAATGGGCAGGTGCCTGTTCAGCATCACAAAGCTGGGGGCGTTCGGAGAAGTGCAATGTAAAGGCAATGAATGTGCCCTGGGGGAGGGCAACATGACGGGCTCTAAGAGACACAGAGACACAGCACCAAAGCACTCTAGATCTGTAAGCCAGCCACTGCGCTGTCAACTTGTAGAAATGTTTCCATGTTTTGCCAGCTTGCATGGATTTGGAATGTCGTTACAGGGAAGGTGAAATCATATCTATTGTGGGGGAAGTTAAAACAAAATAAGAATTGTAGGGCTGGTGGACCAATGGAGGAGTGTGGGTGTGGGTGGTGAGGGCAAGCAACTGGAAAGAGAACATAAAATAAATAGAAAAAAAACAAAACTGAAAAATACCCAAATCGCCATTTTAAACATATGACTTCACCAGTATTTTTTATTCACAATGTTGGCAGGTATGCATATACTTGCCAACACTACTACTTTATTGTATTGTAATTGCATTTATATAGCGCTTACTACCCCTGACGAGGCGTCGAAGCACTTTTTGTGCGAGTAGTACGCTACTCCGGAACCCATAAAGGATTAGTGGTGAATTAGTATAGTGAAATATGAAATTAATTTGAGTGGTGGATATGTTAGTCCGTTATTTGGTTTGAGAAGGATAGTGGGGGGATAGAAGAGGGAAAAGGTTTGCATTTATATAGTGCTTGCTACCTCTGATGAGGTGTTGAAACACTTTTAGGTGAGTAGTATGCTACTCCGGAACCAAAAAAGGATTAGTGGTGAATTAGTCTGGGGAAATATGAAATTAATTTCAGTAGTGGACATGTTAGTCTTTTATTTGGATTGAAAAGGATAGTGGAGGGATGGAAGAGGGAAGGGTTTGCATTTATATAAAGCCTGCCACCATGACGAGGTGTACGCTACAACGTATTCTGCAGAACTATAGCCTACAGCATAGCTGCTATGTTTACCTAGTCTATGCGTGACTAGGGGGACTTGTAGTCCTACTTAATCCAGTATAAAACCAGGAGTAAAAGTCTCAGAATTCCAATAAATAAAGAGGTTGGACTCACTAGTCGCACGTGGACCTGGGAAACTTGGCAGCTGTGCTACATATTTATTGGAATCATTGTACTCCTCGGGATGCCACCTTTCCCAGAGAATGATACCGGTCATATGTTCTCGTATTAGGATACATCAGAGGCCTAGGCATGAATCTAATGTAGAACTTTATATTAAATCATCTGTATTTATTTTTAACCGGCCCATTCTGTCTTTGTTTATTTTAATTATCAGTTTGGAATTGTGGTAGCGTTACTAGGCCCATATCAGATAATTGTATTTAGTTTCCTTGTCTGAGTTTCATACCTCTCTCCTACACTCTTGGCTCTCTGACGGTCCCAGCAGTCATCTAATGAGAACTAGGAATTGGATAACTGAACTACAGATGGGAAATCAGGCTCATATAGATTACTCTCAATACAATACTATAAAGATAGAAAATTATCACGGCCAGCCCAAATCTTCTGAAGAAACGGAGCCGAGCCAAAATCATACACACTAAGAGTTCTGTTAAAGCAATGCAAAATAACAGCGTTAGTATTTGATGTTCTGAGATCTCTCTAATATGATCTCCTCTGATTTGGTTAAAAGTTTGGTTAAAATCTAATAGAAAAGTTGAAATAAGATACCAAAGCTCAAGAGTTCAGGAAAGGACATGGAGTATGCCAGTTCAAGCAGTCTCCTGAGAAGGAATAGACCACTAAACGCACACAGTGTATGCGTTAGTTTGCAAAGGACGCCAGGCGAGTCCGCATCGGGCAAACTAGGCTTTGCCAAGGTAAGTGCTGCAAAGAATTCCCGTGAGTAAGGAAAGAGTGAGCAGCCAATCCGTCACCATCCAGCTCCAACAACTACTCTGCCCCAACTGCGCACTGTCTGTTAAATCGAGTAATAATATATTCTTTTTTTTATTTTTTTAAAATTCTTTTTATTAAACAGTAAAGAGACAACTTTTTGTACACGATTCGATGGGGCATGTCACATTGCACAATTACATTCATACAGTTCACCGTTATACAGTACTCTACATGGGACAATAGCGTAGTATCAGTTATGGCATGATGGGATCCTCCAAAGAGGGGACAGTTGGTGGGACACATATATTACCACGATAGTCATTCCACTTACTCCATATAGAAATCCATTTTTTTGGGCATCCCCTCGCAACATAAACAGATTTTTCCCTTATCATACACCAATCCATGTCAGCTTCCCACGCCTCCACTGTGGGCGGTACCCCCGCCCCCCACAGCCTAGCCAGGTTTCTTTTGGCTACCATTAAGCCCAGGGTGACCCATATTCTATCTTTTCTGTTTAAATCGGTAGGGTCCCAGACATTCAAAAGACATCTTTTAGTCTCAGTTCCCATCTCTAGTCCGAGGACCTCGCCAATGCAGTCATGAACCCCCTTCCAATACCTCTGGATGTACACACATTCCCACAAGATATGTATAAACGTACCAGCCTGGCCACATTGCCTTCTGCACATACCATCGTCTGCTCTGCCCATTTTGACTAGTCGAGACCCCGTAATGTAAATTCTATAGAGGATTTTCAGTTGGACCAGCCGCAGTCTGGAGGAGATTGCGACCTCTCTTGGGGAGGCTACTGCCTCTAGCCACTCTTCATCATCGAGCTCCAGCCCATCTCTCTCCCACTGTTCCCGGAGAAACTTGAGGGGGTCTGGGGTGTTGTTGACCAGTTTTTTTTATAAGTCAGGGACACCGCTTTCGTTTGTAGGTACCCATCGAGCAATCTGTCTTCCAACGGTGAGGACTCTGGGGGAGTTCCTCCCTTTGGCAACTGCGATGTTAGTGCATGCCTCACCTGCAAATATCTAAAGTATTCTGTGTTGGCCAGGTCATACTCTTGTTGCAGGGCGGCGAACGAGACCACCTCTCCCTTCTTACATAGGTCGGCAATTCTCGTGATCCCAATCAAGTCCCACTTGTCAAAGCCCTTCGAGCTTCTCAGGGTACCCAACTGCTCCGAGTCCCACATGGGGAGTAACCTGTGTAAGCTTCCGTTCCCACCCCAGGCTTCTATTGACTGCATGCCACACTTGCACTGAGTGCCTGGTCGGTCCTGTTAGGGGAAATTTCTTGGGCTTGAAATAAAGGGCCGAATTATAGTTACCCCCCGGCAGCAACCATTTGTCCATCCTATACCCTGGGTCATCCCAGTGATGGTACGTGCACTGATTGCGGCCAGATGGGCCGCCCAATAGTATTTTTTAATATCTGGAAGTCCGATCCCCCTGTCGTACCAACTCAAAACCAATTTGGAGAAGGCTATTCGAGGGCGACCCTCCCAAAGAAGTTCCCTCTGGAGACTCTCTACTTCTTTAAAATATTTCGCTGAGACCGGGTCTGGGAAATTCTGGAGCTCATAAAGAAAGCGTGGCAGTGACATCATTTTAAACAGCGCTGCCCTTCCCAACAGCAGGAGAGTCTTCCAGGCAGCCACATCTCGCCTCAGCCTCTGCAGTGGGGGGGAGCAGGTTGCGTTAATAACTGGTTCTGGGGTCAGTTGTAATAAATATTCCCAAGTATTGGAAGACCTCTTTTGCTTCTTGCATGGGACACCCTCTCGGTAGAGGGGGTGGCTCGCCACTGAGAACATACATTAGGGATTTACTCCAGTTAAACGTGTACCCCGAGTATTTCCCAAAGTTGGTGAATATGTTGAGTACCCTGTGGAGCGATGCCTTGGGGGACGCAAGGTAAAGCAAAATGTTGTCCGCATATAAAGAAATGCGGTCCTCCCATGTGTTGGCCCACTTCAGCCCCCGGATCACTGGGTCTCTACGAATCCACACCGCCAATGGCTCCATGGTAAGGGCAAAAAGTAAGGGTGACAGTGGACAGCCCTGCCGAGTCCCCCAGCTCAGCGTGAATACTTCCGAATTTTTATTGTTGACGACTACTTGCGCCAGGGGCTCCATGTATAATAGGCGCACCCACCCTATGAAATTGGGCCCGAATCCCATCTTAGTCAAAACTGCAAACAGATACGGCCACTCTATGGTGTCGAAGGCCATCGTGGCATCTAGCAAAACCACTACAGCTACTTCTTGGATCGTGGCCTGGCGCCCCAACACTCCATGCAGTCTCCTCAAATTTAAGGCAGTGTTCCGGTGGGGAATAAATCCCGATTGATCCGGGTGTACTAATTTACCAATCACTTGAGCCAACCTACCGGCCAGCAGCTTCGCCAGTACTTTAGGCTCCACGTTTAGTAAGGAGATGGGCCTATAAGACGAGCATACATTTCTGGGTTTGCCCGTTTTATGTATGGTGACCACTGTGGCAACCCTTTGATCCAGGGGGAGCAGCCCTGTGTCACAGCTTTCTGCAAACATGGCCCGCAAGTGTGGGGCAAGTACCTCTGGCTTCAGCTTGTATAGCTCGATCGGCAGCCCATTGGGGCCCAAAGCTTTATCTGACTGGAGGTTTCTAATTGCCTGGGCGATTTCATCATTAGTAAAGTCACTGTCGAGCACTTCTCTTTCGTCGGAGGCCAGGGTAGGAAGCAATATATCTGAAAGCAAGGCTTGCGAGTCCTCTTCTGTTAGGGAGGAACTCGCTCGATAGATAGAGCGATAGTATTCTGCAAATTCGTTGGCAATCTCCTGTGGGTCTGCTATTGTTTCACCTGACCCCGTTAATAGTTCTGGCACTAGTCTGCTCGCCAGCTCTTTTTTGTCAAGCCAGGCCAATAACTTTCCGGCCTTGTCCCCCAAGTCATATAGTCTACCCTCTTTGTCTCTGCTCAGTGACTTGGCCATATCAGTAGCAATGGCTTTATATTCATCTCTTTTAAGTTTCAGGGCGTGGTGTCTATCTTGAGTCACTGGTCCCTCATTGTCTTCCTCCATAAGGAGGATTTCATTCTCCAAGCGGGCTAGGTCTTTGGACTTTTCCTTCCACACCCCGGCTATGGACGAGATTGCTTGGCCCCTCACTACCATTTTAAAGGCTTCCCACAGGGTTTGGGATGACCCCACTGATTCCCTATTTTCCAGAAAGTAATTATCAATAGCTTTTACCAGTTCATCTCTCACCACGGGATTTCGTAAGTACCAGGGGTTGATGGGCGCTATTCTCCCTACCTTCTTCTCGCCCACGACCACTTCAGCCCATAGTGGGGAGTGATCGGATATGCCTCGAGCGAGATATCTAATTTCTCGAATATTTCCCACTTGGGACGCCGGAGTAAGAAGATAGTCTATGCAAGATAAGCTATTGTGCGCCCCTGAATGGAAGGTGTGTTGGATACTTTCTGGGTGGTACAGTCTCCACGCGTCCACAAGGCCCAGTGCATCTAGAAAATCCGGAAGCCACCTATGTGAGGGGCTTATTGTGCGAGAAGGGCACTGGTCAAGGGAGCCGGATACTACTGAGTTAAAATCGCCTCCTATGACCAGGTAGCTTTCTGCGAATGACAGCGTGATTTTACCTAAGTCTTTGAAGGTTTGGCCCTGCAACCCCGGCGGGACGTACACTGCCGCTAATGTAAGTAACTTCCCCTCCCACTGTCCTGAAATTGCTGCATATCTACCCATCCCATCCGTCCAGGTGTGTTGTATTGACAGCGGAAAGGAGTTTTTTAACAGGATGCCCACTCCCCTGGAACCCGAGGTAAAACCAGAATGAACCACCAGTCGGTAGCCACATCTACTCATGGCTTTACAGGAGTTGCCCACCAAGTGCGTCTCCTGAAGGAGTACCACATCCGGGGCGTGTCGCTTAACATATTGCAATACAATACTGCATTTTAGTTTGTCCCCGAGCCCATTCACATTCCAACTTAGAAGCTTGAAACTCTTATCCCAATGTGTCCCCATTATTGTGATCGTGGTTCGCGTATCCCATCTCATGTACCACAGTATTTGGTGCCGCTCTCTCAAAGAAAACATTAAACAACCCAATCCCAAACCAACTACCCCCCTCCCTGCTCCCCTGCACTCTTTGCCTAAAACTGCCCATGAATCAAACCATGCAGAGTGCCTGTCGCCCGAACTTGAACTAAAAGTAGAATACAGTGGGGGGTGAATGCTCCGCCTCCCCGACCACCTCCTGTTAAACTTGGCCCTTTTGGCAGGTTCACCCCTAAACTTTTTGCATGTCTCCTTAGCCTTTTCCCTGTGTAGTGTTGGTGGTTTTAGGCCTCTAGGCACTTTAGCACTGATGTCCAGTGTAAAGTGCGTGCGCTCTCTGTGTACTTGTGGTGAGATTGGCCTGCCCTCCCATAGGAATGCATGGGGGATAAGTGTGTCCATGGTAATTCCTGGTATGAGAGGAGCAGTGTGGTCAAGTCTAGTATGTATGAATTTGTGTGAATAAATGCTGCGCAATTGTGTGCGCAGATTTATGGTGACTGGTGGAGAAATGCCACTTTTAGAAGTTGGCATTTCTGTGTGCTATGTGTCTGCCTGCCTGATGTGAATTGCATGTCTGGCTTTGTGAGTGACAGGGGCTGGGAGGTGTGTGTGGCTCCAGGAGGGGCAGGGTGAGTCAGCGCTAGGCTGAATGGGACACCTTGGCTAAGGGTAGTGGGAGGAGTAATCCCTGACTCTGAATAGGACTGTGCCCAGGCTGTACAATGCTGGCTCCGCCCCCTGTGGTGTGTCTGAGTACCTAGCCCCCACCTGACAAAGGGGAAGAGGAGCTTGAAAAACAAAGTGCTCCTAAACCAGTTGCATCTGGTTTCCCCCAGCCCTGTGCTTACAGACAAAGGAAAAGGTCCTATAAATGAAGGGGCTGTGACCACATGAAAGTTGTTCAGTTGTGCTGTTCCTGACTTAGGGGGGCCTACTGCTGCTGCCGGGCTCCAGGAGGAACCGCCACGAGGGACTGCCTCCCTACTGGAGGGCCCTGTGTGCTGGCCTGCCTGGGCCCAGCCTTTGCCCCCTGGACTTTTGACTTTTACCCCTGGGAGCGCTTTTCCTGTATTAGGGAGAGTGCTGGAGACTTTGCCCCAGCGCTTGAAGAGCGCTTTATTTTTCATTTTGGAGAGCGCTCTATTTTCTTGCTCCCAGAAGAAACGGAGCGTGTGGGGGCTTTGCAGCGCGGAGCTGCACTTCATTGGGAGGGAATCCCCGGCATAGGGATTCCCCCGTGCTTCATGGAAGAGCGGGAGCCCACCCCGCATTCGGTGTTTTCTCGCTGGAGCCACCCCGCAATTACCTTTGTTGTAAACAGCGGGAGCCCACCCCGCTGTTGTTCTTACGGAAGCGGGTGCCCACCCCGCACTTGTGGAGAAGAGGGATCACCGCCTTGGGCCCCGGGATCGGGAGGAATTGCCGACTCGCTTCCTTCAACTGTGCAGGCTGCCCAGCAAAACCGGAAGTCAGGAAAGTGCCTGCCTGACTGTGGGCGGATCCGGAAGCAGCGTCACCAGAGAAGACCGAAGGAGTCCTGAAGAGCCGGTGAGTGATGGGCGCTGACCGGGAGACATCCAGAAGGAGCAGAGTCCCCAAGCCAAAGCCCCGGTGAGTGGGGGCTGCAGGGGGAGCCGTGTTAGCACTCCTCAAGCACGGGGAGTGTCGATTCTCCAGGAGAGCATAGCTGTGCCGCCCCAGTGCAGGCAGCTATACTGAAGGGGGCATTCTCTGTTTGAGGCACCAGGAGGAGCCCGGTGAACGGGGCTCTCCCAGGAGCACTGTTGGTGCCAAGTTAGTGCCATTACCTGAGCGGAACCGCTGTTGCGGGCCGCTCCAACGTTGGGGCACGTTTTGTCCTAAGAGTCCCAGAGTGGGGCTCAGGCCAGTGTCCTCAGTGGCGCCGCCGTAGTGGGCCACTGCAACGAGGGGGGCACGTTCTGCTTTGGGGCCCCTTTGCTTTGTGGATTCCCAGCTGCGCCGCATCAAAGCGGGCAGCTGCAACGTGGGCACATTTGTTGTGAAGGCCCCAATGGGCACAGTGCTGCCCGTTTTTGTCTACAGAAGATTCCAGCTGCCCTGCGAGAGCGCAGGCAGCTGCAACGTTTGGTGGCATATTGGCTATAAGCATCCCAGTGGGGCTGGAAAGGCACAGTGAGTGCCAGGGCTGTCTCGCCAGACACAGCTGCACCGCAGTAGCAGGCAGCTGCACCACGGGGGCATTTTTGGTTTTAAGGAGAGGCACAGTGAGTGCCCAGGCCCACGTTCTGCTACACAATTAGTGGGCAGCTGCCACGTTTAGGCCTGATCATTTGCGCACTTTGCTTGCTGCAATGGCAGCCCTGACATTGGGACATAGGGCATTTGAGCCCCAGTGGAAGGCCAGTTGGCCTGGGGTTCATTTCAGTGTTTAGGCTCCTGAGGGTTAGGATAATGTGTTTATGCCTAATGCGATATTGCGTAATGTTTTTATGCTAAGGAGGTTTGGGGGCCTAACGTGTTACTGCCTAATGTCATGTTATGATGTTTGGGGGAGTACCTATTCGCATAATGTGTTTATGCCTAATGCGATATTGCGTAATGTTTTTATGCTAAGGAGGTTTGGGGGCCTAACGTGTTACTGCCTAATGTCATGTTATGATGTTTGGGAGTACCTATTCGCGTAATGTGTTTATGCCTATGAGGTTATTGCATAATGTGTTTACGCTGATGAGGTTTGGGCCTAATGTGGATTTATGTGTAATGTGATATAATGCTTGGGTCATTACTGTGCCAGTAATTACTGGTTGTGGTTTACATTTACTTACCTGTTCTGATGGTTCTGACCGTGGCCCGATTGGCCTGGTCCTGTAAATAATCCCCTGTGAATATTGCCCGTGCCAGTTGGCACAGTGTAAATGTGTGATTCTGTTTCTAATGTGTTTATGATAATACAAAGGCTATTTTTTATATAACCTTGTGTGGAGTTCCTTTTGTAGTGTGCCTAGTGTGTTGCTGCTGTGTGTGTGTGTTGCGCAAACGCTTTACACATTGCCTCCGGGATAGGCCTGACTGCTCGTGCCAAGCTACCAAGGGGGTGAGCAGGGGTTATCTTGGGTGTGTAACTCCCTTGCCCTGACTAGAGTGGTGGTCTCTGCCTGGCTTTGGCGCAAGCCTTAGCTAACCAGAGATCCCATTTCTAACATTGGTTGTCAGCGGTGAGGATAGGACTTGCGTTTGCGCAGTACCACAGCAACAACTGGTTGCACCACAAGCTCTGCATTTAGATAATCACAGGTTTGGGGATTATTGTTTCTGAGTTTCAATTTATTTTTTCTCCTAAAAGTGTCATTTTTGAATTACGTACCCCTGTTGCAGCTCTTGCACCTAGATCTCCTGTGTTGCACTTGTCTCTGAGCGCCCTGCCAAAATGGAGTCTGCCTTTAATTTTTATGGTCTGTTTAGATACAGTATGTGGGAGTTGGTGGGGTTCTGTGAGGAGAGAGACATAGCAGTGAGTGGGTCAGACGCCAAGTCAAAACTTCGGGAAAACCTGATCCAATGGCAAAAGGATGAATGGGAACGTGAGCGCAATGGGGAGAAGAGGGCCCTGGCCGTACGCCAAGAGGGTGGTGGGTCTGAGGGTGGCCCTGAGGAGTCTGAAGAGGAGGAAGAAAATGACAGGACAGGGACGCCAGTAGATATAGGGAGTCTCTTGCTGGGTCCAGTGTCGGGGGCAGTGCCCCATCCCTTTCCCTATCCCCAGAGGAGTGGGTAGATAGGAGGAAAGAAAGGGAGCATCAGCTGGCTTTAGAGAAACTCCAGAAGGAGAGCTATGAGCATATGGAAGCTCAGAAATTGGAGTTGGAGCATAGGAAGTTAGCCTTAGGGGAGAAAAAGGCATTATTGGCTCAGGAGTTGAGTCTCAAGACGTTGGGCCTTGAAGAGCAAAAGCTAGAGACTGAGAGGGTCCTAGCGCAGGAGAGGATGGCGGAGGCTGAGAGGGCCTTCGCCAGGGAGAAATTAGCTCTGGAGGGTAGATTATCCCCTGAGTGCAGTTGTAGTTTTCTGGAATCCCCAGTAAGGGTGGGATCCAGTGGTGGCAGCAATATGGAGTCCAGTGCAGGAAGTCCCATTCCCCGTTCCCAGAGTATGGTACCTGGTTCCCAGGAAGAGGAGTACAGGTTGAAGTTCAGGGGCAGCAAGAAACTTTCTCACCAGTCTTG
This sequence comes from Calotriton arnoldi, assembly GCA_963921515.1. Lineage (NCBI taxonomy): Eukaryota > Metazoa > Chordata > Amphibia > Caudata > Salamandridae > Calotriton > Calotriton arnoldi. The sequence goes on from CAWUFW010000737.1 coordinate 272,911, forward strand.
GGGGCAGTTTGCGGATGACTGTAATGATGCACTGGCTGATTGGGTGACGGTTAACACGGAACAGGATTGGGAAGGACTGTTCAATCTGGTTCTCAAAGAGCACGTGCTCAGTCGGTGTTTTCCGGGGTTGCGCCAACACCTGTTGGAGTGTGAGTTTTCTAATCCATGGGAACTTGCACAGGAGGCAGACCTCTGGGAAAGTGCCCGAGGTTCTGAAGAGGCATTGGGGAGTGATCCCAAAAGTAGTGGCTCAGGTATCTTCCAGTCCTGTATTGGGGAAGAGGTTCAGAGTAGCCCAGCTAGGTCCCAGTGTAGTGGGAGGGGTGTAGGGGCTCACGTCCTGTCTCAGTGGAGTAGGAGTGAGTGTGGGACTTTGTGTCCCCAGGTGCCCGAAACCCAGTCTCAGGACCTGGATGGTTCCCGAGGGGAACACCAGGTTGGGAGCCTAGGCTGTACTGATAGACCATTTGAGGAGGATCTCATAGTGTCTGGAGAACCTGGAGCGTCTGTAAATAGAGCTCCAGTGGTTCTGGTGTCTGGCGGTGCCGCTCCAGTTGGGAGGGTACAGAAGTCCGGATTGAGGGGTGAGGGGGGGATGTGTTCCCCAGTGGAAGAACCAGTGGGTCAGGGACCAGCCAGAAGGGCTGAGTCCCCTTGGAGTGACCATGGTGACACCACCTCTGTTCTGGGGGATCTTCACGCACTGTCAGGTGGGCAGGGGACGGGAGATCTGCGCCAGGCAGACTGTCACACGACACATGAGTCATGTGTTACCCTCGGGGGATACTGTGTGAGTCCCCAGAAGTCCTGGCGTGCCAGGCAAGTACTCCGCCAAAGGGTTCAGCCCCAAGGTTGGGAGGCCAGGTTCAGGATCTGCCTGACCTGGAGGGAAGGACATCTGTAACCAGTGTCCTGACCGGTTCACCTTCCAGGGGTACCGCTCCAGTTGGGAGGGTGCAGAACGCTGCAAGGGGGTGCAGAGGGAGGGAGTCCTCGCCTCTGACCCCGGTGCAACCTGAGGGTTTAGACCCTAGGTTGGGAGACCAGTTGTTGGAGAGAGGTCCTGAACTGGTGGGAGAGTTGTGTTCTGAGGGTGCCTCTCAGAGGAGGAGAGGTAGGGGGAGGAGAGCCTCGCCCGTGACTTTTGGTCAGCCTGCGGGTGCGGACCCTAGGCTGGAGGATCAGTGGCAGTCTAGAACTGCCCTGATGAGGGGTAGAGTGGAGAATGGTTACTATGTGCCAGGGGTTACTACCCCCCACTCTATGGATGGGCAAGGACCAGTGACATCTGGGTGGCCTAGGGCCTGGTCCTGGCCGTGGACAGCTAGGGAGTACCCGTGGGGTAGCCCAGTTGGTCTGGAGAGCTTTTACAAAGGGAACCACGTGGGTTCAGAGTGGCGTAGAACCGGAGGGTGTCCCTGCAGTTGCGGGCCCGCGTCCGTGTTCTATCGCCCAAAGCAGGGAAGCCCATCAAGGGAGTGATTGGTCTACCCTGCGTTTTGGCTGGAAGGGGGTTGTGTTGGACTTGGCCCTTTTGGCAGGTTCACCCTTAAACTTTTTTCCTGTCTCCTAGCCTTTTCCCTGTGTAGTGTTGGTGGTTTTAGGCCTCTAGGCACTTTAGCGCTGATGTCCAGTGTAAAGTACGTGCGCTCTCTGTGTACTTGTGGTGAGATTGGCCTGCCCTCCCATAGGAATGCATGGGGGATAAGTGTGTCCATGGTAATTCCTGGTATGAGAGGAGCAGTGTGGTCAATTCTAGTATGTATGAATTTGTGTGAATAAATGCTGCGCAATGGTGTGCGCAGATTTATGGTGACTGGTGGAGAAATGCCACTTTTAGAAGTTGGCATTTCTGTGTGCTATGTGTCTGCCTGCCTGATGTGAATTGCATGTCTGGCTTTGTGAGTGACAGGGGCTGGGAGGTGTGTGTGGCTCCAGGAGGGGCAGGGTGAGTCAGCGCTAGGCTGAATGGGACACCTTGGCTAAGGGTAGTGGGAGGAGTAATCCCCTGACTCTGAATAGGACTGTGCCCAGGCTGTACAATGCTGGCTCCGCCCCCTGTGGTGTGTCTGAGTACCTAGCCCCCACCTGACAAAGGGGAAGAGGAGCTTGAAAAACAAAGTGCTCCTAAACCAGTTGCATCTGGTTTCCCCCCAGCCCTGTGCTTACAGACAAAGGAAAAGGTCCTATAAATGAAGGGGCTGTGACCACATGAAAGTTGTTCAGTTGTGCTGTTCCTGACTTAGGGGGGCCTACTGCTGCTGCCGGGCTCCAGGAGGAACCGCCACGAGGGACTGCCTCCCTGCTGGAGGGCCCTGTGTGCTGGCCTGCCTGGGCCCAGCCTTTGCCCCCTGGACTTTTGACTTTTACCCCTGGGAGCGCTTTTCCTGTATTAGGGAGAGTGCTGGAGACTTTGCCCCAGCGCTTGAAGAGCGCTTTATTTTTCATTTTGGAGAGCGCTCTATTTTCTTGCTCCCAGAAGAAACGGAGCGTGTGGGGGCTTTGCAGCGCGGAGCTGCACTTCATTGGGAGGGAATCCCCGGCATAGGGATTCCCCCGTGCTTCGTGGAAGAGCGGGAGCCCACCCCGCATTCGGTGTTTTCTCACGGGAGCCACCCCGCAATTACCTTTGTTGTAAACAGCGGGAGCCCACCCCGCTGTTGTGCTTACGGAAGCGGGTGCCCACCCCGCACTTGTGGAGAAGAGGGATCACCGCCTTGGGCCCCGGGATCGGGAGGAATTGTTGACTCGCTTCCTTCAGCGGTGCAGGCTGCCCAGCAAAACCGGAAGTCAGGAAAGTGCCTGCCTGACTGTGGGTGGATCCGGAAGCAGCGTCACCAGAGAAGACCGAAGGAGTCCTGAAGAGCCGGTGAGTGACGGGCGCTGACCGGGAGACGTCCAGAAGGAGCAGAGTCCCCAAGCCAAAGCCCCGGTGAGTGGGGGCTGCAGGGGGAGCCGTGTTAGCACTCCTCAAGCACGGGGAGTGCCGATTCTCCAGGAGAGCATAGCTGTGCCGCCCCAGTGCAGGCAACTAAACTGAAGGGGGCATTCTATGTTTGAGGCACCAGGAGGAGCCCGGTGAACGGGGCTCTCCCAAAGGAGCACTGTTGGTGCCAAGTTAGTGCCATTACCTGAGCGGAACCGCTGTTGCGGGCCGCTCCAACGTTGGGGCACGTTTTGTCCTAAGAGTCCCAGAGTGGGGCTCAGGCCAGTGTCCTCAGTGGCGCCGCCGTAGCGGGCCACTGCAACGAGGGGGGCACGTTCTGCTTTGGGGCCCCTTTGCTTTGTGGATTCCCAGCTGCGCCGCATCAAAGCGGGCAGCTGCAACGTGGGCACATTTGTTGTGAAGGCCCCAGTGGGCACAGTGGTGCCCGTGTTTGTCTACAGAAGATTCCAGCTGCCCTGCGAGAGCGCAGGCAGCTGCAACGTTTGGTGGCATATTGGCTATAAGCGTCCCAGTGGGGCTGGAAAGGCACAGTGAGTGCCAGGGCTGTCTCGCCAGACACAGCTGCACCGCAGTAGCAGGCAGCTGCACCACGGGGGCATTTTTGGTTTTAAGGAGAGGCACAGTGAGTGCCCAGGCCCACGTTCTGCTCCACAATTAGTGGGCAGCTGCCACGTTTAGGCATGATCATTTGCGCACTTTGCTTGCTGCATTGGCAGCCCTGACATTGGGACATAGGGCATTTGAGCCCCAGTGGAAGGCCAGTTGGCCTGGGGGTCATTTCAGTGTTTAGGCTCCTGAGGGTTAGGATAATGTGTTTATGCCTAATGCGATATTGCGTAATGTTTTTATGCTAAGGAGGTTTGGGGGCCTAACGTGTTACTGCCTAATGTCATGTTATGATGTTTGGGGGAGTACCTATTCGCATAATGTGTTTATGCCTAATGCGATATTGCGTAATGTTTTTATGCTAAGGAGGTTTGGGGGCCTAACGTGTTACTGCCTAATGTCATGTTATGATGTTTGGGGGAGTACCTATTCGCGTAATGTGTTTATGCCTATGAGGTTATTGCATAATGTGTTTATGCTGGTGAGGCCCATTGCGTAATGTGTTTATGCTGATGAGGTTTGGGCCTAATGTGGATTTATGTGTAATGTGATATAATGCTTGGGTCATTACTGTGCCAGTAATTACTGGTTGTGGTTTACATTTACTTACCTGTTCTGATGGTTCTGACCGTGGCCCGATTGGCCTGGTCCTGTAAATAATCCCCTGTGAATATTGCCCGTGCCAGTTGGCACAGTGTAAATGTGTGATTCTGTTTCTTATGTGTTTATGATAATACAAAGGCTATTTTTTATATAACCTTGTGTGGAGTTCCTTTTGTAGTGTGCCTAGTGTGTTGCTGCTGTGTGTGTGTGTTGCGCAAACGCTTTACACATTGCCTCCGGGATAGGCCTGACTGCTCGTGCCAAGCTACCAAGGGGGTGAGCAGGGGTTATCTTGGGTGTGTAACTCCCTTGCCCTGACTAGAGTGGTGGTCTCTGCCTGGCTTTGGCGCAAGCCTTAGCTAACCAGAGATCCCATTTCTAACATTGGTTGTAAGCGGTGAGGATAGGACTTGCGTTTGCGCAGTACCACAGCAACAACTGGTTGCACCACAAGCTCTGCATTTAGATAATCACAGGTTTGGGGATTATTGTTTCTGAGTTTCAATTTATTTTTTCTCCTAAAAGTGTCATTTTTGAATTACGTACCCCTGTTGCAGCTCTTGCACCTAGATCTCCTGTGTTGCACTTGTCTCTGAGCGTCTTGCCAAAATGGAGTCTGCCTTTAATTTTTATGGTCTGTTTAGATACAGTATGTGGGAGTTGGTGGGATTCTGTGAGGAGAGAGACATAGCAGTGAGTGGGTCAGACGCCAAGTCAAAACTTCGGGAAAACCTGATCCAATGGCAAAAGGATGAATGGGAACGTGAGCGCAATGGGGAGAAGAGGGCCCTGGCCGCACGCCAAGAGGGTGGTGGGTCTGAGGGTGGCCCTGAGGAGTCTGAAGAGGAGGAAGAAAATGACAGGACAGGGACGCCAGTAGATAGTGAGGACCCCATAGATAGGGAGTCTCTTGCTGGGTCCAGTGTCGGGGGCAGTGCCCCATCCCTTTCCCTATCCCCAGAGGAGTGGGTAGATAGGAGGAAAGAAAGGGAGCATCAGCTGGCTTTAGAGAAACTCCAGAAGGAGAGCTATGAGCTTATGGAAGCTCAGAAATTGGAGTTGGAGCATAGGAAGTTAGCCTTAGGGGAGAAAAAGGCATTATTGGCTCAGGAGTTGAGTCTCAAGACGTTGGGCCTTGAAGAGCAAAAGCTAGAGACTGAGAGGGTCCTAGCGCAGGAGAGGATGGCGGAGGCTGAGAGGGCCTTCGTCAGGGAGAAATTAGCTCTGGAGGGTAGATTATCCCCTGAGTGCAGTTGTAGTTTTCTGGAATCCCCAGTAAGGGTGGGATCCAGTGGTGGCAGCAATATGGAGTCCAGTGCAGGAAGTCCCATTCCCCGTTCCCAGAGTATGGTACCTGGTTCCCAGGAAGAGGAGTACAGGTTGAAGTTCAGGGGCAGCAAGAAACTGTCTCACCAGTCTTGGGGGCAGTTTGCGGATGACTGTAATGATGCACTGGCTGATTGGGTGACGGTTAACACGGAACAGGATTGGGAAGGACTGTTCAATCTGGTTCTCAAAGAGCACATGCTCAGTCGGTGTTTTCCGGGGTTGCGCCAACACCTGTTGGAGTGTGAGTTTTCTAATCCATGGGAACTTGCACAGGAGGCAGACCTCTGGGAAAGTGCCCGAGGTTCTGAAGAGGCATTGGGGAGTGATCCCAAAAGTAGTGGCTCAGGTATCTTCCAGTCCTGTATTGGGGAAGAGGTTCAGAGTAGCCCAGCTAGGTCCCAGTGTAGTGGGAGGGGTGTAGGGGCTCACGTCCTGTCTCAGTGGAGTAGGAGTGAGTGTGGGACTGTGTGTCCCCAGGTGCCCGAAACCCAGTCTCAGGACCTGGATGGTTCCCGAGGGGAACACCAGGTTGGGAGCCTAGGCTGTACTGATAGACCATTTGAGGAGGATCTCCTAGTGTCTGGAGAACCTGGAGCGTCTGTAAATAGAGCTCCAGTGGTTCTGGTGTCTGGCGGTGCCGCTCCAGTTGGGAGGGTACAGAAGTCCGGATTGAGGGGTGAGGGGGGGATGTGTTCCCCAGTGGAAGAACCAGTGGGTCAGGGACCAGCCAGAAGGGCTGAGTCCCCTTGGAGTGACCATGGTGACACCACCTCTGTTCTGGGGGATCTTCACGCACTGTCAGGTGGACAGGGGATGGGAGATCTGCGCCAGGCAGACTGTCACACGACACATGAGTCATGTGTTACCCTCGGGGGATACTGTGTGAGTCCCCAGAAGTCCTGGCGTGCCAGGCAAGTACTCCGCCAAAGGGTTCAGCCCCAAGGTTGGGAGGCCAGGTTCAGGATCTGCCTGACCTGGAGGGAAGGACATCTGTAACCAGTGTCCTGACTGGTTCACCTTCCAGGGGTACCGCTCCAGTTGGGAGGGTGCAGAACTCTGCAAGGGGGTGCAGAGGGAGGGAGTCCTCGCCTCTGACCCCGTGCAACCTGAGGGTTTAGACCCTAGGTTGGGAGACCAGTTGTTGGAGAGAGGTCCTGAACTGGTGGGAGAGTTGTGTTCTGAGGGTGCCTCTCAGAGGAGGAGAGTGCGGAACCCTAGAAGAAGAGGTAGGGGGAGGAGAGCCTCGCCCGTGACTTTTGGTCAGCCTGAGGGTGCGGACCCTAGGCTGGAGGATCAGTGGCAGTCTAGAACTGCCCTGATGAGGGGTAGAGTGGAGAATGGTTACTATGTGCCAGGGGTTACTACCCCCCACTCTATGGATGGGCAATGCATGGGGGATAAGTGTGTCCATGGTAATTCCTGGTATGAGAGGAGCAGTGTGGTCAAGTCTAGTATGTATGAATTTGTGTGAATAAATGCTGCACAATGGTGTGCGCAGATTTATGGTGACTGGTGGAGAAATGCCACTTTTAGAAGTTGGCATTTCTGTGTGCTATGTGTCTGCCTGCCTGATGTGAATTGCATGTCTGGCTTTGTGAGTGACAGGGGCTGGGAGGTGTGTGTGGCTCTAGGAGGGGCAGGGTGAGTCAGCGCTAGGCTGAATGGGACACCTGGGCTAAGGGTAGTGGGAGGAGTAATCCTCTGACTCTGTATAGGACTGTGCCCAGGCTGTACAATGCTGGCTCCACCCCCTGTGGTGTGTCTGAGTACCTAGCCCCCACCTGACAAAGGGGAAGAGGAGCTTGGAAAACAAAGTGCTCCTAAACCAGTTGCATCTGGTTTCCCCCCAGCCCTGTGCTTACAGACAAAGGAAAAGGTCCTATAAATGAAGGGGCTGTGACCCCATGAAAGTTGTTCAGTTGTGCTGTTCCTGACTTAGGGGGGCCTGCTGCTGCTCCCGGGCTCCAGGAGGAACCACCACGAGGGACTGCCTCCCTGCTGGAGGGCCCTGTGTGCTGGCCTGCCTGGGCCCAGCCTTTGCCCCCTGGACTTTTGACTTTTACCCCTGGGAGCGCTTTTCCTGTATTAGGGAGAGTGCTGGAGACTTTGCCCCAGCGCTTGAAGAGCGCTTTATTTTTCATTTTGGAGAGCGCTCTATTTTCTTGCTCCCAGAAGAAACGGAGCGTGTGGGGGCTTTGCAGCACGGAGCTGCACTTCATTGGGAGGGAATCCCCGGCATAGGGATTCCCCCGTGCTTCATGGAAGAGCGGGAGCCCACCCCGCATTCGGTGTTTTCTCGCTGGAGCCACCCCGCAATTATCTTTGTTGTAAACAGCGGGAGCCCACCCCGCTGTTGTGCTTACGGAAGCGGGTGCCCACCCCGCACTTGTGGAGAAGAGGGATCACCGCCTTGGGCCCCGGGATCGGGAGGAATTGCCGACTCGCTTCCTTCAGCTGTGCAGGCTGCCCAGCAAAACCGGAAGTCAGGAAAGTGCCTGCCTGACTGTGGGCGGATCCGGAAGCAGCGTCACCAGAGAAGACCGAAGGAGTCCTGAAGAGCCGGTGAGTGATGGGCGCTGACCGGGAGACGTCCAGAAGGAGCAGAGTCCCCAAGCCAAAGCCTCGGTGAGTGGGGGCTGCAGGGGGCGCCGTGTTAGCACTCCTCAAGCACGGGGAGTGCCGATTCTCCAGGAGAGGATAGCTGTGCCGCCCCAGTGCAGGCAGCTACACTGAAGGGGGCATTCTCTGTTTGAGGCACCAGGAGGAGCCCGGTGAACGGGGCTCTCCCAGGGAGCACTGTTGGTGCCAAGTTAGTGCCATTACCTGAGCGGAACCGCTGTTGCGGGCCGCTCCAACGTTGGGGCACGTTTTGTCCTAAGAGTCCCAGAGTGGGGCTCAGGCCAGTGTCCTCAGTGGCGCCGCCGAAGCGGGCCACTGCAACGAGGGGGGCACGTTCTGCTTTGGGGCCCCTTTGCTTTGTGGATTCCCAGCTGCGCCGCATCAAAGCGGGCAGCTGCAACGTGGGCACATTTGTTGTGAAGGCCCCAGTGGGCACAGTGGTGCCAGTGTTTGTCTATAGAAGATTCCAGCTGCCCTGCGAGAGCGCAGGCAGCTGCAACGTTTGGTGGCATATTGGCTATAAGCGTCCCAGTGGGGCTGAAAAGGCACAGTGAGTGCCAGGGCTGTCTCGCCGGACACAGCTGCACCGCAGTAGCAGGCAGCTGCACCACGGGGGCATTTTTGGTTTTAAGGAGAGGCACAGTGAGTGCCCAGGCCCACGTTCTGCTCCACAGCTGCCCAGCAATTAGTGGGCAGCTGCCACGTTTAGGCCTGATCATTTGCGCACTTTGCTTGCTGCATTGGCAGCCCTGACATTGGGACATAGGGCATTTGAGCCCCAGTGGAAGGCCAGTTGGCCTGGGGGTCATTTCAGTATTTAGGCTCCTGAGGGTTAGGATAATGTGTTTATGCCTAATGCGATATTGCGTAATGTTTTTATGCTAAGGAGGTTTGGGGGCCTAACGTGTTACTGCCTAATGTCATGTTATGATGTTTGGGGGAGTATCTATTCGCATAATGTGTTTATGCCTAATGCGATATTGCGTAATGTTTTTATGCTAAGGAGGTTTGGGGGCCTAACGTGTTACTGCCTAATGTCATGTTATGATGTTTGGGGGAGTACCTATTCGCGTAATGTGTTTATGCTTATGAGGTTATTGCATAATGTGTTTATGCTGGTGAGGCCCATTGCGTAATGTGTTTATGCTGATGAGGTTTGGGCCTAATGTGGATTTATGTGTAATGTGATATAATGCTTGGGTCATTACTGTGCCAGTAATTACTGGTTGTGGTTTACATTTACTTACCTGTTCTGATGGTTCTGACCGTGGCCCGATTGGCCTGGTCCTGTAAATAATCCCCTGTGAATATTGCCCGTGCCAGTTGGCACAGTGTAAATGTGTGATTCTGTTTCTAATGTGTTTATGATAATACAAAGGCTATTTTTTATATAACCTTGTGTGGAGTTCCTTTTGTAGTGTGCCTAGTGTGTTGCTGCTGTGTGTGTGTGTTGCGCAAACGCTTTACGCATTGCCTCTGGGATAGGCCTGACTGCTCGTGCCAAGCTACCAAGGGGGTGAGCAGGGGTTATCTTGGGTGTGTAACTCCCTTGCCCTGACTAGAGTGGTGGTCTCTGCCTGGCTTTGGTGCAAGCCTTAGCCAACCAGAGATCCCATTTCTAACACCTCCCAATATCAAAAATATTCTGCCTTGCCAGAGTGGCCCATATACGGCCCAGGAGGATAATTGAAACATGCATCGCTATCAACCAAACCATTGTCCGTCGATGTGTTCCGCCGTCACCTCAGATCAGAGTCATTACTTGATTCAAACATTCAAAGCTAGTCCCTGGCGCCGCTCCCCCGCCAAACAGAGCCGTGAGTCGAGTCGACCAGGTCTGCCACTCAGCGAGCATTGTGGTCCTTCGCTGCTCTCCAACCCTCCAGCCAGTCCGCAGCCCTCAGCCTCGACGCGGAGCCGGGCCGGGAACAGCATCGCGTACTTGAGTCCTTTGTCTCAAAGTCTCTTTTTCACCTCCAGGAATGAACGACGTTGTCGCTGGATATTAAGGGTAAAGTCCGGAAAAAAGGAGATCTCTGAGTTCTCGTATCTCAGTGGAGGGGCCACTCGCACCGCGTGTAATATAGCGTCCCTGTCCCTAAAGTTTAAGAGTTTCGCCAGCATTGGACAGGGAGGTGCTCCCGGATTTGGCCGTTCCCCAGGGACTCTGTGCGTACTTTCCACAACAAAAAATGTTGACAACCCCTTAGGCTGAAGATGTTTAAGTATAAGGTCCTCCACGAAAAGGTCGGCCGCCGGGCCCTTTGCTCTCTCCGGCACACCAATTATTCTTACATTGTTCCTTCTGGTCCGCCCTTCATAGTCATCCAGCTTGTCCTCCGCAAATTTACGAAAATCCTATAGGTCTTTGATGTCTTGTTGCATTTGCGACGCGTCACCTTCTCTCCAATTTTGGTCAGATCAGCTCTGATCAGTGTCACCTCTGAAGTGATGGTGTCCATCCGTTGTTCCACTGATGAGCGGACTCCTGAGATGGCGTCCATGACATCTTTTAATGTTGAATCTTGAAGCTCCCTCTCCGGGCTGGGTGCCATCTTCCCTTTGGCACAGTGGTCAGAGTCAGCGTGTTTCGGTAGCGCGTACTTGTCGAGCTTTGTCTGTTGCGATCCCTTTAAGCCCTTGGCCCCCGACATTTTCCACCTTTCAGCCAATACCAGCCTCTGTCTCTTACTATGGGCCTCTCTCCCGGCAGAGGAGCGTCGCACCGCACAGCAGCACCCCCAGACACCCAGTAGGTATCACCAGTTTAACCTCTCCGGCTCTGATTAAAAAAGGGGGGAGGGGTAAGTCCCACGGGGCCCTGCAGGCCTATGATACGCAAAGGCAATGTCCAATATGCCACTCGGACCCGATGTGCAGTGGCAGCGGCGGCGCTCCGTCCAGCTCCCTCCGGTCGCGCGTTCAATCAGCGTCTCCAGCCTTTCATATTTCCTCCCATATATTCATTTAGCCTCAGCCCCAGGGCACCATCACAGTCCTCGCGCACAGATAATCGATGGGCTGACGCGGGACAGGGTGTTCTGCTCTGTAGGGCGCTGCGGTATTGTGTCTGCCGTTATTACCCTGTCCCTGAGGTAGGCCACACTTCACTCCGGCACCACAGTGCCAATTCGTCTGTACTTACTCGGGGGCCTGGCGGGCCGGAAACGTTAGGCAAGGTCGCCTCGGGCGCCGAGGTCTGCCATTCCCTCCGTCAATCCCTCACGCTCGGCCCCAATGGAGTCGCCGCCCAACCCCTCACGGGTGATCACAGATGGGGCGTCAGTGTCGGCGGCCGCCGCTCCGCAGCGCGATCTCACCGCGTTCCGTCAGGGGCCCGACAGGGTCCATGACCACGGCCCCGCGTTGTTGAGGGGTTGGGCCAGCTGATCCGCCACGCCCACTGCTTCGGACGGCACCCAGGTAGGCCACAGCGTTCAGGGTCGACTGCGCTGCTGCTCTGGGGATCTAGACAGGCATCTGTCGGTTCAGCAGCCTCTACGGTAGTTCCGGTGGCCCCTCCTTTATAGTGGCAACGGATAAGTGTGCCGGATTTGCAGGAAACGATCGGGCTTACTGCGAAGCTAGTCTATCTGGCCGCCATTTCTCTCCGCGGCAAAGCCACGCCCCCCAATAATATATTCTTAAAGTTCCGGGGTGAGACACCTCCTGGGATTACCTCATCTGATCAGACCACTCAGCCCATTGGTCAGTTCATATAGGATGGATGTGAGGCGACGTAAAGAAGACACAAAATGCGGAAAAATAGGTGGGGCCAATCCAGTGTTAGAAACATTAGAACAATGCTCCTTTAGCAAAAACTCATACGCAGGTTCAAGAGGACAGTTTCCCAGGCAGCGGGATGGGATTGCAACACATATTGTAGCAAAGTGTCTTGTACAGTACATGAGAACTCAGGAAAGAAAAACACTGTTACATGTTATTAGTTATACTGAGGAATTCTCTCACGAACACTGGATTCACCAAGTCAAGAAACTACACATATTCAGTTTGGCCTACATTAAATCGTGCAAACAGATAGGGAGACAGAGTACGTTGCCGGTGGGGGTAGGACTACTCGGCCCAGAATCCCTGCAGCAGGAGGCCGCCCACGTCCTGTCTCGCTCCCAGAGGCGCCGACAGAAGTTGCGGCTGGGCTCCCGCTGTGTGGGAAACAAAGTACGCTGCCGGTGGGGGTAGGACTACTCGCCCCATCCCTGCGGCAGGAAGCTTCCCGCCTCCTTTCTCGAGCCCGGAGGCGCTGCCATAAGTTGCAGCCAGGCCCCCGTCTGTGCCCGTCGGCGGTCAACTGAGGCCGGGCTGAGCTTACTCTCTTGGTCCTAAGGTCCAGTCCATTGGCCCTTACAAATATCTTTGGGACATTGTCAGCTGAAGACTGTAATTCCATGGTGCTTTTGTCAACGATTATATAATTGCAGTATGGGTAAACGCAAGGCAGTAGGTACAAAATCATCAGCTGAGCCAACTACCACTCTTAAGCGATCCACTATTGATTCTTTACTCGCTACAGAAATAGACTTAGCTGAATGACGCATGTCCCTGAGTGTGACTGGGCCAAATGGGCCGGTTGAGTCTATAGTACCTACCGAGGAGCAGCTTGTGTCAGTCAACGAGCAGGAGGGCCAGAACACTGGATCTGTCAAGGGCTCGGATAATGCCGCAGCCTGTCATCCACCTACTGTGTTAGAGACAGTGGTACTTCCAGGTCTCCACAGCTATAGCCCGCCCACCCGCAGCTAAACACAAAAGAAAGACACAGAAAGATGTTACTGTCAATTTGAGCTCTCCAGACTTATCTGTTTTGCAGGGGACGGCTGATCACTGTAATTCTATGGATTAACCCGTGTGGGCACCATTCTGGGAGAAATTAACAGTTGTCATAAATGACTTATTACTGCCCCTCAAAGAGAGACTGGGGAGGCTGGAGGGTGAAATAAAAATGTTTATTTCCTCTGGTGAAACACTGTCTAATGTGGGTACATTAAGGGAGGAGGGGCCTCGGGTATTAGGTCTGAGGCAGAAAAATGTAGCAGGTGGTCCCCTCCCCACTGCTGTGGTTATGGCTTATTCTAGTCAGGTCCTAGCAGGTAAAGTGGATGGTATTGTGCAAGAGGTAAATAGTGAGTTTACTACAATGACAGATGCTGTGGGCCAATCTTTTCAGAGACTAACTAATAAACATCCCCCTAATACTAATATGCCTTCACAGGAGCCAGTTACTATTAATCTTCCACCTGCTTGCTGACTATATGTGGCAGTACTGGTTAATGTTCCTCCGTTGAAACCAGGGGTTAGGGAAACTACGGAATGCCTGAAGAATAAGGTTGTCCACTGGCTTAGCTCCAAATGCTTATTCTCACCTGCTAGAGCACACCAAATCCTATTTACAAGGAGAGTGGGTTGGGTTGAACCCCTAGTGAACATTTTCGAGGTTGATTGTATAGTTATTAACTTTCAAAATCCTAGGGTTGCAAGAGACATTCACACAGAGGTGGGGCCACCTCAAGCGGCTGTTCGAGGTATGGGTTTACTCCCATTGGGTCTTTTGTATCGGCATTTACGAAGTTTAGGCCATCATTATGATGGTGTATGGAATTCGCAGGCATTAAGGGGGGTGCTTAGACCACATCTACCACATTGCTCTGATTTTGAAGTGTCCAATAGATACCAGGTATTGAGCACCCTAGATAATAATGAATGACTTAGTCGTGGCAGATATCATGTTGGGGGCCCCGGGAATTACTGTAGAGGGGATACTATCACAACCCAGGCAAATCACCTGCCCCCTGAAGATCATGTACTTATCTCTGGGACGGTATTAGATTGTAGGTCGGCTGTAGCTAAAGCCGCAAAGGCAAGCTGCAACGAACAACCTAGCTCCTGTAACACATTTACATGTGCTTCAGATGTGGATTCTGTAAGTCAGTACTCTGAGGGAGGTTTTAAGTTTGTAACATGGAATGTGAATAGATTAAAGAACAAGATAGGAAATGATGATTGGATTAATATTATATCTGGATACAATATCATATGTATGCAAGAAACCTGGAGCCAGATGTACGACCCGTTTTTGCATGCGCAAACGGGTTTGCGACCCGTTTGCGCATGCAAAAACCTACAGGTCCATGTACAATTCCTAAATAGCGAGTTGCAATTTATTTGCGACTCGCTATTTAGGAATTGCGAGTCGCAATTAGGAAAGGGGCGTTCCCTTCCTAATTGCGTCCGCAAATCAATGTACAAATGTTTTGTGACCGCAATTGCGGTCGCAAAACACTCGCAAATTACCACCCTCTTCAAGAGGGTGGTAATGCAGTTGCAATTTGGACGGGGTCCCTACGGGACCCCTTCCACTTTGTGACTGTCTCTAAAAATATTTTTAAGGGCAGGCAGTGGTCTCAGGGACAGCGGCGTCACTAGGGTTGGTGTCACCCAGCGCGGTAACTTACCCCATGACACCATCACATGGGGTGACACCTTTCCCAAATGAGACTATTTAGTAAATAGTCTCATTTGGGAAAGGTGTCACCCCATGTGATGGTATACCTGGATCACCATCATGGGGTGACACCTTTCCCAAATGAGACTATTTAGTAAATAGTCCCATTTGGGAAAGGTGTCACCCCATGTGATGGTGTCACCCGGTGCGGTCCGCACCCCCCGCACCCCACTAGTGACGCCACTGCTCAGGGACCACTACCTGCCCTTAAAAAATGAAACGAAAAAGTTTCATTTTTTTTTTTTTTTAAATGCATCCGGTTTTTCTTTAAGGAAAACGGGCTGCATTTAAAAAAAAAAAACTGCTTTATTGAAAAGCAGTCCCAGATATGGTGGTCTGCTGAGCCCAGCAGGCCACCTTACCTGGGAGGGCCTGTCATTCCCAATGGGCTCGCAAATTGCGAGAGGCTCATTAATATTAATGAGCCTCGCAATTTGCGACCCCATTGGGAATTGCAAACAGTGGTCAAAACACTGTTGTACATGCAAAATAGCGCCTTGCAAATTGCGAGTCGCAAAAGACTCGCAATTTGCGAGGCGCTATTTTGCGCGTCGTACATCTGGCCCCTGGTGTACAAGCCTAGTACATGTAGAAGGGTTTTCCTCACACTTTTTAGAAGCTATAGTGTCTCAAGCTGGGCGGGCAAAAGGGAGGCTTCAGATTCTTATTTCTAACAACATTTCTGTAAATGTTAAGCAGATTTCATCAGTGGGTCCCAATTCTCAATTATTGTGGCTGAACAAAAGGGAGGGAGAGCCCTGGTAATTGTGAATATTTATAATAATGTTTTTGATACGACGCGTAGTAGTGTTGCTATGGCTATTGACCATGGGCTCGAAGCCTTCTTTGGTTCTATTCACAAAGATTTTGTTTTAGTATGGGCAGGTGATTTTAATATTCAGGCATGTGCATTATCTGCCACTCAGGCATGCAGTCATATTTATCAGGATGGGGTGGGCAATGACCACTTCAGCCACAACGAGTATGGTGAAGCACTGAACTCTATTATCTCTAAATATGACCTTCAAGTACTTAGGTGTGGCTGTGATGTAAATGGGGAGCTAGCTACATCATTTACCTGGAGAAACTTGTTTGCCATTATAGATCACGTATTGGTGTCTGTCTCAGCTAACGCTATGTGTGGTAACCCCAGTATTGTACCCTCACTTTTTAGCGACCACAATCTACTTACATTATCATTTTTTTGGGAGGGTCAGAGGCAGGCCTCATTTCATACAGTAAATAGTATTAACTCAACTATTGCAAACGGTGTAAGAATCAAGTAGACGGGTATTGACCCTAGTAGGATTCTACGGAAAATAGTAGTGGACAATTTTAAGGAAAGAACTTATTGTTTCCAGGATGCTACTGTACCAAATATATTGGCTGAAAACGTTGCCCATATTATCAGTTCTATAAAATCACTCTTGACTCATTACCCAAATACATCAGGGAATAAGAGAAGGGGATGGGTTGATAGTGCCTGCACTAAAGCCTTCAAGTCACTTAAATATGCTCTATCTAACTCCCCACGGGATACACTGGACATTAAGTCCCTGCGGAATCAATATAAATTAGCTTTAGCCACTAGGTTGAAGTATGGGATAATTTGGCCAATGCCGTAGCAAATAGAAACACCAAGTTGTTTTGGGATACAGTGAATGTACCCTTTTTAAAAAATCATGATATCCCCGAGCTCTGCTCCCTTGTCTCCTGTGAGGTATGGGTGACACACTTTTCTGAAATTTTTAGACAAAATAATGGGGACGCCACAGTGCAAGATCGGGAGTTGTTGAGTGAGGGGGGGGGGTGCCTTCCCCAGAACATTACTAATGAAGAAGTTTATCTAGCTATACAGGCCAGTGCCGGGGGCCAAGCTCCGGGTCTAGATGAGGTGCCTGTAGATGTTTTTAAATCTGCCCCGGAACTCTGGGGGCCTATCCTAACTAGGGTGTTTAATACAGCCATAATAGATACGATCCCATCTTCTTGGGGTGTATCTACTATTGTACCCATACATAAAAAAGGGGATAAAACAGACCCAAAAAACTATCGCCCTGTCACCGGCCCAAAACCATGGACGACTGCACTGCTTTTGATATATATGTTTATTAGGGTACAACTGGACTGATTACGGGATTCCCAGGGTGGGTAGGTGTTTTTGGTTCGTCCCGGCTTCCTGTGCTGTTGCGGGTCCCTGTGGTCCTCTCTTCTTTCCGGCTCCCAGTCTCCTTGGGCAGTGGTCGTCCCCTCGGTAAAGAAGAAAGAGAGGCTAATAGTAGGGGGTCCCTTTTCTAACTCTTGGCCTTCTGCTTGCCTGCGCTCTCCTTCCCTGTTCTTCTGCCCTCCACTTTCTCCTGGACGTCTCTGGGCTCACACCCACCCCGATGGGTAGTCGGCTACAAAAAACCAAAACAAAACACACAACAAAGAAAACTGCCCATACAATACTGGGTGAAGGGGAGGGGAAGCCTTTTCTGTTCTCTCCCTGCCCTTCACTTTCTCCTGCTCCCTCCGCTACGCTCTATAACCCTGTAAAGAGCGCTTGTGTGTGCAGCCACCCTCCCAGCCGGCGCCCAGACCCCCTGAGCACTTGCCTGAAGCCGTGACCCGCTGACAGGGTCGCGGCCGCCTCGTCCAGCTCGCCTTCCACAGGGGACGCCTCTTCCCGGAGTTGGTTGGTTGGTCCGCCGTCCTCCGGATCTCCCACATCTTTGGTCTCTTCTTCCGCGGCCTCTGCTTCCTCGTCCGTAGCTGTCCTCGCGTCCTCTTCCCGCTGTGGTTCTCCGCCTCTCCGCTCCCAGTCGCCGTCCTCGAAAGCTCCCTCTGCGTCTTCCTGGTCCTTTATTCCCATCATGCTCCGCCTCTCTGGTTTCCCTGGAGACGGTACTGGCCCTCGTCCTTTGGTGCCCCCGGGGCATTCCCGGCCGTCCCCCTGGGGCTCCCCGCCACACGCCCTATTTCTCTCCTGGACTCCTCTGTGAAAGTAAGGAGTAGAGTCCTGTTACCAAGATTGGAGGAATGGGCACAAGAGCAATCTATTCTATCCCCGGTACAGTTTGGTTTCAGAAAACAGCGGGGCACTATCAAACAATTTGTCAATCTAGAGCTACTAATCGGTAAATATACTAGGGCTAAGGTAGGCACACTTTATTTATGTTTTGCTGATTTAAGTAGCACCTTTGATTTGGTCGACCATAATTTACTTTGGTCAACTCTGATCTCCCTGGGTGCACCCAGGCCAATTATTGGGTTTCTTTCCTGTCCTTATGAGAATCTAACTAGCCAAGTTCAGTTTTGCCCCCAGGGGGAATGTTCTGCCAAATTTAAAGTGGGGTGAGGAATTCAACAAGGGTGTGTGTTGCCCAATATTATTTTCCCTTTTTATCAATGGGGTAGATAACTACCTGCAGTCGATACAGGCCGACGCCCCTCGGGTGGCTGGTCATCCGATACCTGTATTGTTATATGCTGACAATGCGGTATTATTAGCACGAACCCCGGTTGGCCTCCAGAGACTGATGAATGCCTTCGCAGATTTTATGTCCTCCAAGAAAATGGTCGTTAACAAATCCAAAACATTTACCATGGTTTGCGGGCCTAAACATAAACCCTGTAAAACCTTTTTTATTGATAACACCCCAATTGTCTTAGTGAATTCGTTTTGCTACTTGGGTATTTTATTTGCGGACAATGGTTCATGGTCACAACATGCTCTAAATATCAAAGCTAAAATAAGCAGGGCTTCGCAAGGGATTTTTAAATTCTCATCAAAATTGGGGAATCGACCTATCAACAAAATGGTTGCAATATACAAAGCAAAAGGAGTGACTACAACCTTATACGTGGCAGGTCTTTGGGGTTATGCTAACGGCACTGCCCTGCAAGTAGAAGAAAATTGCTTTTTAAAACATCTATTATGCCTACCTTCTTCTGTATAAAATATAATCTTACATCATGAGGTCAGCCGACAGCTCCTAGAAGGTCTTCTTTTGGTTAAATCTTTGTTATTGTGGGCCTCTCTATGGGCTAAGGAAGAAACTGATTTTACCAGAACAATTATCTCGGATTGTTTAGCCTTGAATGATGCTCTAAGTATAGCCTGGTTATTGTATATCAACTCCTCCCTTGGCAGGCTGTTCAATTTATCTATCTAGTCAGATCCTACCAATATATTATTATTAACTAAGAGGAGCATCAAAGAAACCTTTTTTCGGTATAGATTGGATCAACGATTGATGGAAGATAGGAACAAATCGACAGTCGCCGTTTATAAGTCTTTGAACCTGGAGGAGGAGGGAAATAGCTATTTATCATATGTGACAAATATGCAGCATCGCTTTGTGTTTGTAAGATTGAGATGTGGCATTGTGCACCATTTAGTTGCCTTCCCAAATATGAAGTCCCACCCATCTGATATGGCTTTTTGCCCTTGCGATGACCAAAGCAAACAAAGCATACTGCACTTTTTATGGTTTTGTAAATTTTACCAGAATCTCTGGGGTTTTTACCTTAAACCTATGTTTGTTGCACAGAATATTAGATCACATAAAGCAGCTATGAAATATCTGGTGACACTAAGTGAACCTTCTGTGTGTTATAATGTTGCCCTATTTATCTTGAAAGCTATTAATGTGAGGAATTGTATTATGTAATAGTGCAGCAAATGAATTTTATCACTATATCTCATGTATTATATCAAAAGGCTTTTAATTGTTTTTTATATGTGTTATTTTATATGTACTTTTATGGCTGTTTCTGATAGCCGAATAAAGTTTTACAAACGAACGAAATCGTGCTAATATAACGTGAAAAATATAGACTTGTTTAGCATACATTTATAAGAAATAAGATGTCATGATTCTAGTATGACTTTTGATGCACTTGAAATCATTTAGTATGGTTCACAAATAATAGGTCAAAGCAACACAAGGAGATGATGGACGGAGCTCTGAAACTTTCAGACACTCATCCCCAGACACAGATCTGGGTTTAATTCATCACCTTTCATTAGCTCACTTCGCCACCCCAGTTCAGACCCAGCCATATGCAAATCAGTTTTGACCCTGTTCCTCATGGGAACAGTCCAGCCCGAAATGCCAAGCCAGGTCTTCCCTGGACTGGACACAAGCATCCTGGGACCGGTTTTGGGGGTTTCACCCCTCATCAGCCAGGATATCTTGAATCTAGTGGCAAAGTGAGCAAGGGACCCACATCTGGGCATACCCTGCCAACTTAGGGAGGACAAAGCAAACACAAGTTGATAATGGACGGAGCGCTGAAACTATTCAGACACTCGCCCCAGTCACAGATCTGGGTTTAATTCATCATCGTTCTTTAGCTCATTTCACTACTCCAGTTCAGACACAGCCATATGCAAATCAGCCTTGACCCTGTTCCTCATGGGAACAGTCCAGCCCGAACTGCCAAGCCAGGTCTTCCCTGGACAGGAAATAAGCATCCTGGGATCGGCTTCGGGGTTTCACCCCTCATCAGCCAAGCTAGCTTGAATCCAGTGGCAAAGTGAGCAAGGGTCCCGCATCAGGGTATGCCCTGCCAACTTAGGGAGAACAAAGCAAACACAAGGAGATAATGGATGGAGCGCTGAAACTATTCAGATGCGCACCCCCAGTCACAGATCTGGGTTTAATTCATCATCGTTCTTTAGCCCACTTCGCCACCCCAGTTCAGACCCAGCCATATGCAAATCAGTCTTGACCCTGTTCCTCATGGGAACAGTCCAGCCCGAAATGCCAAGCCAGGCCTTCCCTGGACCAGAAACAAGCATTATGGGACCGGTTTCGGGGCTTGCCCTAAGTTGACAGGATATGCCCAGACATGGGTCCCTTGCTCACTTTGCCACTGGATTCAAGCTAGCCTGGCTGATGAGGCGTGTTACCCCGCAACTGGTCCCAGGATGCTTGTTTCAATGCCTCTGCTACAGCTCTGGATCGGGGATTGAACCATGTCTGGCGAAAGAGACGCATCATAGCATCCCTTGATAGTGGCGTGCTATTGGCGGCAGCAAACTATCTGGCAGTACTGGTCTTTCATCTGTGTATACCTTTGTGTACAAACTGCTCTTATCCATCCCTGTCTCTCTGCTTCTGGTACCTAATCATGTAACGCCTTCACTTCCTCCCAGGTCTCTACTGTTGACAATAGTCTACACTCTGTGACATCAGAGTTCCCCCGAAGGGGATCTCCTTTGAAGGTGAATTTAGAGTGCAACAGCGTGCAGTCTCATCCACATAGCGGTTGCCGACTGTGACATAATCATCGCCCTGCCAATGGGCACTGCACTTTACCACGGCAATTTGGGTAGGCAGTTGTAATGACAGCAAGAAGGTTGCTCACGCTTTCCTCATTATAAATGGGGGATCCTGAAGATGTCATGAACCCACACTGTGACCTCAATTGCCCGAAGTCATGTACGACACCAAACCGTATTCACTATCGGTGAAGATGGTAACTCTCAATTTGTCAGATAAATTGCATGCTTGCGTCAAGGTAACCAACTCAGCAACTTGTGCTGAGTACACACCCTGCAACCAAGAAGCTTCAATCACACCTGCAACTGTGCAATCAGCATACGCAGCTTTCAGATTTCCCTCAGCATCACGCAAACAAGTTCCATCCACAAATAGTACACAATCAGATTCAGGCAACAGAGTATCTAGGATGTCGGGCCTAGGCTTCGTGCACAACTCAGTCACATCCAGACAATCATGATCTGCTTCATCTACCACAATCTTATTTCCAGGCAAGGGCATCAAAGTTGCAGGATTCAGATTCGTACATCTCATCAGAGTCACGTTCTCTGCTCCCAAAATAACCTGTTCATACTTTGTGAGATGGCTGCTAGTGAGATGTTCAGAATTCACAATTTATCAATGTAAACAATAATATATCACAAAAATACCAACAGTTGGTTCACCCCACCTTCTTCAGGACAAAGTGATAAAATCAATAAAATTATCTTAGGGTCACAGTAGACTATTTCCCTTTTTTGGATAAGTTTACATCACTTATATCTGTTAAAATAGTGATCACTTTAATTAATATTGAATTTGAATGGTCACCCTTGCGTTCTGAGCGGTTAATCACTCATTAGTCTACGTTTCTTAACATCAAATGAGTCTCTTGAATTTCTCTCATTATCTTCACAGGAGACCAAAACCGTTAATAATTCAATGGCCTTCTCCACATTGGTGGGCCTTTTGCTGATTTTTGTTAAGTTTGACTGACAAAGACCCGATCGTTGTGACGGAATTGCGGGACTCGAAAGTGCACAAGGCTGAAAGGAAAGAAAGCGCCCTGCAAGAAAAAAAGATCAACAAAAATCTCATCTCCAGGCAAGGGATCAGAGTTGTAGAATTAAGACTCGTACATCTCATCAGAGTCACGTTTTCCGCTCCCAAAATAACCTGTTCATACTTTGTGAGAGGGATGCTAGTGAGATGTTGCATTTGAGTATGAGTTAGCAAGATCTTGACAGAATGAGGCACATGCATTTTCAACGGCTGTCCCATCACAATGATCTCACTCTGTTCCAAACACACACAAGTCACAGTAACAGCCACAGGGCTATGTGCAGTACCATGCATTTGAGCTAGCACTGACAATGCGCAGCCTTCACGCTCGCTGCAAAACAGAGTAAAGTTTTTGTTGTAGTCGGGCATTCCCAGAGCTGGAGCTCAACAAAAACTCTCTCGCAGTTCAGTGAAAGAGCGCATGCATTCATCATCCCAAGGTACTGGACCTGACACATCTTTGTGGGTAAGCCTTTGAAGAGGCTTTGCTGTAAAAGAGAAGTTAGGAATCCATTGTCGACAATAGCCAACCAATCCCACAAACATGCAGACTTCCTTTTGTGTTGTTGGCGGATTCATTTTTAGAATTGAAGTTAACCTGTCTTGTGATACCTTTCTGGCTCCCTTCTCAATGTGATGTCCTAAATATGGAACATCTCTCTTGCCGAACAGCAGTTTGGATGGTGACACTTTATGTCTTTTCTCTGTCAAGTGATTCAATAACGCGATAGTATTGCAAATGCAAGCCTCCCGCGTAATTGACGCCACCAACAGGTCGTCAATGTACTGGATGAGGACAGAGTGACTGGGCATCACTATTGACTCCAGATTCTTTTTCAATATCTCAATATCTGGTTAAAAATTGAGGGGCTTTCTGTATACCCTTGAGTGACTCTGCGCCATACCAAGACATGATTGCCGAACCGGAAAGCAAATAAAAATTGACTGTCCTCGTGCAATGGGATAGAAAAGAAGGCTTGACACAAATTAATAACAGAAAACCATTCAGCTTCACATGGGATCTGGAAAAGGATCACGGCTGGATTTAGTACAACAGGACAGCATTGGATCACAATCTGATTAACTCTGCCTAGGTCCTGTACTATCCGATACTTCCAATTGGGTTTCTGCAAACCCATAATAGGAGAGTTGCATGGACTTCCCATGTTTTCCTATAGAATTCCCAGCTCAATTAATGATTCAATTAATCGTGTAATCCCTGCAATGGTTTCTGGACTCAGATTGTATTGAGAAATCCGAGGAAATTCAACATTGGGTTTCACAGTAATTCGCACTGGAGACACACCTTTAATTAGGCCAATACCCTTTGCCTGTAAAATCCCAAACTTCTGATGGCACAGAATCTCTCAATTCTAGGGAAAATCATCACTTTTCAGCAAAGGAAACAATCCTCCAGCTTCAGAAGTTTGTTTCGTCAATTTAAAAACAATGCCTTCATCATTAGTGTGGAACTCTATTCCCTTTGGCGTACAATAAATTGAACAATTGAGCTTGTACAGCAAGTCTTGTCTAATAGATTTACCGGGCTTGAATCACACACACAAATTTGTGTAAATCCTCAAAGGACCCAATTTGAACAGGTATAGGTTTTGTTACTGGGTTAGACATTAATCGATTTGAAACTCCTACAACTTGGATTCTTTCTCCTGAGAGGGGTAGGTTTGGAACTTCCGTTGTTCTCACAGTGGAACGTGTAGCACTAGTGACAACAAGGAACGAGATTGGAGACCCATTTACCTTGCCATCCACATAGGGACCACTCTGGTCTACCTCTAAGGATGCACCAAGCACGCATTCCTCCTCCCCCCTCAGGCACCGTCATTGGGACATATCTGAATACGTATCATCAATCTGGATCAAATATTGTTGGGCTACATTCTGATTCGAATCTGCTTGAGCATTTGTGTGAAATCCTTTGGTTGAACTGTATCTCCGAGTCTGCCCATTTATTTGAGGCACGGGACTCGAGCCATATTTGGATTCTGATTTCTTTGTTTCTGATTTGGCTGACCCTGTACCGTGTTACCTATTTGTGACGGTGCATTTCCAATCTGTCGAACCTGTCCATTCACCTGATTAAGGGGATTAAACCAACACTTGCACTTCCCAATGCCAAAATCTACTGTAAATATGACACCGGTTAATCTTTTTTTTTATCATCTCGATTGAAACGCCTCAATCTCTACCTTACAGTGGCATACCCTGCTGCTATCTTCCCCCTATACCTCGCATTCCAGTATTCGACTGACAATCTCCTTGTATCATATTTGTGAAATCACCACCAATACCACTGTAACCTTTCTTGGCAGCTTTCATTTGAGCTATCATCAGCTGCTCTTTCAATTTTTTATGTTTAGATTCGAGTTTGTCTCCGCAGTACTTGGCATATCAGAGAATTTTGTCTATGGGCTTGCTTTGCCAGCAAATCAAATGTTGCTGTATCATATTACTGATTTCAGGTCTCAATCCATACACAAACCGGTAAACAAAATGTCCCATATCCTTTTCTGACACCTTCTCCATTCCACTGTACTGTTTAAATGCCTGCAACAACCGCTCATAGTAGGCGTGCACTATTTCTTTTAATTCCTGCGTTGTACTGTCGATTTTCACCCAATCTATCTCTTTAGGAGAGATTTTCCCTTTGAAATAGGTAATAGCTTGATTGTACTTTTTCATTACCTCAGGTGATGGTGCACCGGTACGTGGATTTCTTGCTGGTTCAGTTTCCGGCCAATCTATAGCAATTTTGTATTCTGCCCATAAATCACCTGGAACTACAATATCGAATACAGTATCCAAATCCTTCAACAGAACCTTTGAAACCTTCACAAATTTCTCAACTTGCTTGTACCATTTAAGTGGATTTTCTTTCAATCCTGGGAAATCATTTGTAAAGGACAGTATATCTGGTCTTGTCCATGGAACATGTACATACCCTCCTCCAGGTACCTCTCTCATAGGACGCATACTCACTCCCTCACCTACATCATCCTCAAAGACTGAAAACCTTGCATTTGGATTTTCGTTGCTTCCTTCTTGTGATGCCATCTTCCTTCCCAATTTTACAGTTCTCCCCATTTTTTTAAGTGTAGTCAATAATTCTTTCATCTTTAATCTCATTCCTGGCAGTCTCGTGTTTCTGATGTCTCTGTCACTGACTCTAATCTATATGATCACTATAGTGCCTTTGACTCTATATTTTTGTACCAATTCCGACAGTTTCTCATGTGTGTTTCGAGCACGTCTAGTGACATTTTTGCATATGATAATAGTTTGTCATCCTGATAAGTAGGTATCCTAGCGAGGCTTATAGTTCCCATTGTTATTTCTTCTAATTCTACCTTGAGTTTTGCTACATCTAAGGTCTTATCCTTTGTAACCTTTGAAACAGAGGTTCCTTGGGCCCCTGCACTCCTCCCGTATAAAGAAGGAGCTATTTCTTTGATCAAATCATCAAGTTCCCTGGGTGTAGGGCCTACCTGTCTTTCTGGAGTATTTCCAAGCAAATCTTTGCTTTGTCCTTTTGCACCTATTACAGGAGTGGACGGTAAAAGGGGCACATCAGAGTCCAGAGAGCCTAACTTAAGGATTCTTGCTGCTATGTTTTGTGACCCCCATTGTGGGGTTTCTAATCCATTTCCAATTCTTCCACTCGAAGTGGTTTGTTGTGCCGAATCTGAATTTGGACCTGCGTTTATTCCACAGGGAACAACAGCTGAAGTCTGAATCAATGATTCTTGATTTGTCTGTCCTGTTCTCGGATCAGTAGTGATATGGACTGAGCCATTTATTCCAGTAGGCACGGCCAAAGTATGTAAGTTTTGCCCCCTATTCCCAGATTGGTATAACGGAACTACAGGACCTATGGTTACCAGAACGGTCAAAGCATTCAGAACACCTATTATAGTCTGATTATTTGTTTCAGGTCTTTCTGCAATATCATTAACTGGTAGAAAAGGATTGTGTGAATTTGGACTTATGGGAATGGCAGGTGCACTTGGAGTTTTCCCACCATAAGAATTTACTAAACTCTGTGGTTGATCCTCATTATAGGGTGATGGACGATTTAATAATAATTCATTTAAGAATTCGTCATCAATCTCATTCTCACTATCGTCAGCCTGTGTCATCAGTGTCTGAGACTCCTCAAGGCTTTTCTTCTTTCGTTACACTTCTTCCCTCCGTCTTTCTGTGCAACTAATACAGGATACATACACGCTCCCTCAGTTATGTCTGTGCTCCAGGCTTTCTACTGTGCATCTCATCTAGCCTCGACATATTGATACGAAGTGTTTTTATATCTTCCCTAAAATTTTTGCTTCTCTTTCTGATGAATTATGTTCCGATTCACTAAGGGCTTCAAATTGCATGGGTCCCGTAGGTGGTTTGATTGCATATAAATGCCTTCGTAAGTTCTCAAGAATCAGAATATTAATGTTAAATGTTCCATACTGTGGAAAAGCTAACGGTCCATCTTTCTCAGTGTATTTCATCCAATTCTCAAGCCAGGTACATGTGTGATATCCTCTCTCTTGTGTAATGTATAAAGCTGGTGTGCCCTCTGGTGGTATCGGTACCCCTTCTCTAGTGGGCATGGGCACATCTCCCTACATTAAACTCTTTAAAGTTTTCAAAAAAATCCCAGATTATATAATGTCCTTCACAAATTATTCACTCTGTAAATTCTGAAATTCACTTCCTTAATTAGTTACAGCCACCCAACACCAAAGCGACTCCTCTATGGCATTGTTAACCTATCCCAGCATTACACCAACTGATCAATACCAGCGTGACAGTCTGTGATGTCACTTCACTAATTGCAACAACTACCCCTCCTTCACAAACCTCCGTGAGTGTTCTCTTCTAAGCAATACTCACAAAAATGCAAGCATTTTCAAAACCTTCTGTCTGCTCCACTAAAAGAAAAGATAGTATCCACTCGCTCACAAGGTTCAATAAAAACACCAATTTACCTTATCTCTAACACCCATTCTAATTGAAGTCTCGACCAGCGCAACCTCACTCTAATCGTTACAACCGCTCTGACTATGTATGCGTACGAGCTCCTCAGGATCAGAACGATGCTCAGATTGGGTCTACCCCTCAATACCCCCAATTCCGCATACCATAAAGGCACAGAAGCTTGGAGTGATTGAGTGAGGGAAAGGGTAGTGGGGAAATAAACTGCAAGGAAGGAGACCTGTAAAGAAAAGATAAAGACAATTAAGGTCTCCACTCTCACTGCTATTAGAAGATAACATATATATATATATTTTTGCTATGAAAAATACCTTTCACATGGGGTGCTGCCTTGTGGAACCAATGACCTTCCTTATGCACCACATTTAGTCTCAAATATCCTTCCTTGCTGATATGTACAAAAATGCTGCAATACAAACGAATCACAAGTAAATTCAAAAATCCTCATTCAAAAAAAACCTTCGTGATACTAGTGTAAGGCAGGCTATGTGTTATATAGATATATTTATACATACCATGCACACACTGTAAATTCCATGTAGGTTTGTCAATGATGAATATTCTCATCAACAAACCAAATAATGTCACCAAACATTAGATTCAGAAAATCCTTTCTTTTCTGTGATGGAAAATATGCAGCCAATGGACCAAAATCAGCAAAAAGCAAAAATCCTTTAGGTAAATGATATTTACTCACAAAATAAAATGTTCATCCCAAAGTGTTCATTTATCTCCCAAGTTTAAATGTCACAAGGAAAAAAACTCCCCTTACAAAAATAGAAGAACCAGTCTTGTATTTTGGGAGTTTAGGAAAAAAATCAGGAAGTAAAAAATAACACTCTGTGATTCAGCAGCACAACAATCTTAAAGTAAAAAATCAAATATTCACTTATCTGTATAATGTCAGAAGCCCAGCATGCTTTGCCAAAACAGGAAAAGAATTACAGCTAAACAGCTGTTCCTAGAAACAGGCTTGTAGAGTGCAAAAGGTCATGAGACTTCCACAAAGAAGAAATGAATTCAAATAAATCAAGTGCTCCTTGTGCTTCAGAAAATGAAAACACACCAGCTGGTGTGTATTGAAGAACAACCAGAGAAATCCTTCCCTGGTACTTTAACAGGAAACTTGAGAATGACAGAAAAGGAAGACCTCCTTTAGCCACCAAAATCCACAGTTCCTTTTCCTGGAAAACATAGAAATGCTGCCAAAACCGGCAGCCATAAATCCTCACTTCTACAGCTCACTCCAGAACAAAACTGACTTCACAGGTGAGTGGAATTATGCACGTTAGCCTGTGTGCTATTTATGATCACTCCCCCTCATGACTGATTGAGCTGTTCGCAATGGACCATGGGAGTTGTAGTAAAATATGCCTATAGAGGAAATAACATTATATTACCTTTGTCTTTTATTGTGGGTTTCTTGACCCTGAATATAAAACTTGAAGGCGCCTATGCCTGCCTTTTACTGACACGCTCCCTGTGCACTGATAGCAATTGTAATGACTGAAATTCTTCAACCTCACAAGCAAAAGTTCCTTTCACTTATTGGTACTGTCGACGTCTCACACACCGCACCTTCAAAACCACAGCAGACAGTTTTACTCAGTATATACCACACTGAGACCACACGTTGGTGTAAATCACAGGATCTTAGGCCACTTTGGACCCGATAACAACTTCAACTTCACTGCACAAAGCGCTTCACTCAACCACAACTCTAAACACTTCGCATGACCTCACACGTACATATTACCGCAATCTAAGCTTAAGCAATAGCAACGAGCAACCCTATTAATACTCACACCACTGTTTCGTTGTCTTCGTCGCACTCCTCCAACACTGGCACTTGGTCACCTTCAACTGAACATAGAGCTTTGGTTTTGGTCAACTTTTAATCAGGGTTTCATTAGGGATCTCAAAGGGATTCCCCCTTACATACTAACTTTATCAGACAGGAATCCATTCGACACGCTACCAGAATTGTTGTAGCATTACTAGGCCCATATCAGATAATTGCGTTTAGCTTCCCTGTCTGAGTTTCATACATCTCTCCTACACTCTTGGCCCTCCAACGGATCTTGTTCTGTGACGAGGGGGTTGGAAATAAAGGGTCCCAGCAGTCATCCAATGAGGACCAGGAATTAGATAACTGAACTACAGACTAGAAATCAGACTCATATAGATTACTCTCAATACAATACTATAAAGTTATCACGGCCAGCCCAAATCTCCTGAAGAAACGGAGGTGAGCCAAAATCATATACACTAAGAGTTCTGTTATGGTTCAAATCGTGTTATTCTTGAACACCAAGAAATACAGTGCAAAGCGACAGTGTAGATAACAATGACATTAGAATCTACCAGTCTTGGTATAAAGGAGCAACAAACAAGATCAAAACATAATACACCCTTGTCCCTCCCCCCGAAAAACGCTAAAGGTGCTTTCGTAACACTGAAATTACATTGATGCTAGCAGTGAGTTCATGTGGCAGTCTCACTGTCAGTGGTGGGGACCAATTCCGAAAGTCGTAGGACGCTGAGGTATTCGGGGCAATCAACTCTCGGAATTCTTGTGTAAGGAGGGCTATGTAAGGGTGCCATAGTTCCCAAAGGACACCCTTTGATTGGTGAGAGAGAGGGTGATCCTTTGCATACCGAGAATAAGCGATAGGCGTGGAGCCAGCCCAAGTGTGTGGGTAAGTGTGCCATCCCCCAGTGTGACAAAACATTTTGAATCACTGCGCCCACTGCTAAGCCAATCTGCCTCCCCCATCTAGATTTCAAGGGGTAGGTGAGTCGATTGGGTAACCCCAAGATCGTGTAAGAAGGAAATCTAGGGAGTTGTGTATCTAGGTGTCGGTCGATGTCATCAAGCACTTATGACCAATATGCCTGAATGCGCGGGCAATCCCACAGAAGATGCACTAGTGTCCCCCCTGCATCTCACCCTCTCCAGTAGGCTGCACTTTTGATTGGGTCGGTCTTGTGCATGCATTCTGGGGTCAAGTACCAGTACGTGGCTACTTTGGTAAATGTTTCGGTAAAGGCTGTGTTGCAGGTGGTATGGCGGGTCGGCAATATATATCTTCCTACTCCATACTGGTCAAGTGTCTCCCCAACTCCTTTTCCCAATGAGATTGATTAGATTTGTAGACATGTCTGGAGGGTTGGGTGAGGAAGGTGTAGAGAATTGAGATTAATCATTCGTCAAGTGACTAAGAAACCAGCCATTTTTTGTATGGGGTGAGGTGTCTCTGCATCGCTGTCTTATAGTCAGGCTATAAGAGCCAGTGACGTAGTTGCCAGTAGTGCAATCGCTCTGTCTCGTGAACAGCCTTCCGCGCGCAGTTGTGTGAAGGGGATCACCTCTTCCTCATCCATCATGTGTCCTGCCGAACGGCAGGATGACTGACGCCATCTGGAAAATGCCCTGGAGCTGTTGCCCAGTAGGAAGTCTGGGTTATCGAGTAGTGGCATCAAAGGAGAATGAAAGGAGGATAGGCCATATTTAGTGCCACATCGATTCCAAGCCTCCATCGTCACTCTTGTGATTGGAAAGAGATATAGATTCTGGGGCCTGTGCGCTTTCTTTAGAAAGGAGATCTTCCAAGGGAAGTGCCGGCCACTGCGCGATCCTGAGAGAGCCAGTGTCGCTCCGACTCATCCCTGTTCCATTCAACCAGGTATCGTAATTGCATACATGCCAACATTTTAGGACAGGGACGTGGGAGATTTAAAATAAAAAATCGGGAGAATGAAAATTCCCCATTGACTTCTATAGTAGAAAATGCAATTTCAGGCGGGAGACAGCTAAAATAAAGCCATTTTTGGCTTGAAAAATCGGTAGTCTCCCGCCTGAATCGGGTCTATTGGCATGTATGTAATTGTGTTGTCTGAAAGTACAGTTGGAGGTTCGGTATCCTAAGGACCCCAGCATCGGGGGTAGATGGCTTACATCTCTCTTACTTTCGGGGTCGTTTCCCAGCCCAGACAAATTGGTGCAGTTCGGCTTGTAATTTGAGAATCATCCCTTTCAGGAGAGCTAGGGGAAGCGTTTGAAAGAGATACAGAATTTTGGGTAAAATGGTCATCTTGATGACTGTGACTCTTCCTAGCCGTGAAATCGTGTGCGAACTAAATCGGGCTAACTCGGACTTGAGGTGACTGTGTAGGAATTGATAGTTAAGGCGTGAGGTTGCTTTGAATGTGGAGGCCAGCTTGATTCCCAGGTAAGGGACCATTGATTTTGCCCACTGAATAGGGTATTGTGCAGCGAGGCAGACTTCGAGTGCAGGGTGCATTGATAGACTCAAAGCTCGAGACTTGGCTATGTTAACTCGGAATCCCGAGGCGAGACCAAATGTCTCTAGGTCGGTCATGAATGCTGGGAGGGACATCGCCAAGTTGGCCAGTGTTGCCAGCACGTCATCAGCGTATAGGCTAATCTTATGTTATTCCCCCAGAAGTGGTCCCGATGATTTTAGGATTGTCGCGGACTCTTTGAGCTAGGGGCTCCATATAGAGGGCAAACAGCAGGGGGGACAAGGGACACCCCTGCTGAGTCCGCCTGCTAATGGCAAAGGGCACTGAGATACAGCCATTCACCCTGACCGACGCTATGGGAAGGTGATAGCAATTTAGTACCCAAGCCTGGAATCTCCTGGAGATGCCGAAATGGGCCAGGACTTGTTCTAGGAAAGGCCAGTGAACCCTGTCAAAGGCCTTCTCGGCCTCGATAGCTAAAATCATATATTCTCCCGGGGCGCGTGAAGCCTTCTCTATGATATGCAGCAATCTTTTAGTGTTGTTGCTAGTCTGGCGTTGGGGAATAAAACCCGCCTGGTCCAGGTCTACAACGGACAGCATGCATGGGCCTATTCTGGACGCTAAGATACAGGTGAACAGTTTGATATCGACGTTCAGTAGAGAGATCGGGCGATATGAACAACATCGTTGTTTATCTTTACCGGGCTTAGGGATGACCGCCACCAGGGCTGTTAGCATGGAGGGAGAAATAGCTCCGGGGGCTGAAAAGGAGTTAAATAGCCGCATTAGGAGTGGGGCAAGGATTTGACAGAATGTTTTATAGAATATGGATGGGAAGCCATCCGGCCCGGAGACTTCAAGATCTTTTGGCGGGAGATCGCCAAGATAACCTCCTCCGCTCGGATCTCGTTATCTAGCGAAGCTATTAGGTCAGAAGAGAGGGGGGACGTGTATGACTTCACAAGGTAGGGTGTACCGTCTGCAAGGTCCAGACGTTGACTAGTGTATAGGTCCGCAAAAAAGTCTTTGAATGCGTCCGCGATGGCGGCATCATCCGTGATCTGTACCCCCGTTTCATCAAGAAGTGAATGGACAACCATCTTCTGCTTCTGCATGCGTAGCCTGTTGGCTAGGAGGCAGCCACCCTTGTCACCCCCAACATAAAAGGTGTGGCGCAAATAAAGAGACGCATTTTCGCTCAATTAAGATCAATACTGACCGGTTGCGCTTGAGCGGCAGTCAGTTGCCGCCAAATTCTCGGGCCCTGGTGCGCTGATATATACCCTCCAGTTGTTTCACCCTCCCTGAATGCCTTAATATCCGCTGCTGAAATGGCGATCAGTTCCCCGCGTACAAACGCCTTGAGAGCTTCCTAGAGTGTTGCAACAGAGACATCAGGAGAATCGTTTAGAGCCAAGTAGTCAGTGAACCTGCCATACCACCTCAGGGCGCTGCAATAAGGTGTCAGGCACCAGCCAGGACCAAGCCGGGCGGCGCATGGGGGACCTCCAGCGTTATAGTTGCATGGTCTGACAACGCGGCAGAGAGGATCTCTGCTACGGAGGTAAGAGTAAGAATGTCCTTCGTGCCCAGGAAATGATCTAATCTAGCATATGTCTTATGTGCGTGGGAGAAGTAAGAGTAGTCACAAGTATGGGGGTGGTGTCCTCCAAATATCCAAAAGCCCTAGGTCCGAAAGCCAACTGCGTCCCTCTTTGGTTAATGCTCCAGCCTCGCCGTGCCTCCGCGCTGACCTGTCCAGGTCATTCTCCAGGACTAGGTTAAGGTCTCCCCCAACCAATATTCTCCGTTCGGGAGTGTGAAAAACGTCCGGCAAGGTTGTGTGTAGGAATGCCTCCTGGCCTTCGTTTGGGGCATAGATCAATGCTACCACAAAGGACCAGCCATTAAGACCAGCCAGAAGGCGACCCCTCGCCTCTGCTACCTTCGGACTGATCCCCCCATGAAAGTACGAACCACCAAAAGAGCCACCCCCGCTGTTTTAGTGCATCCCAAGGAGAAGAATTGGTGTGGGAAGGCTCGTGAACAGAGCCTGTGGCAGTCCTGTGGAAGGAGGAGTGTCTCCTGGAGTAGGCAAAGGTCGTCCTTCGAGTTCTCCAGGAAGGACAGGACCGCCCTATGCTTAATTGGGCTGTTAAGGTCTTTCACATTAAGCGAAAGAACCCTGAGAGGAGTGTCCCCCATAGCATGACAGGGAGGGGCGAGCAGCTGTCCCCATTGGCACCCGTTACGTGGTGCGGGAGCCACTGCTGTGCCTCAATGAATTGGCCATAGCACTGTGTGCCTCGCGCCGTAGCATTAGTGAGCTTGAGCGAACCCCCAAAACAGACAAGAACCCCCTAGAAACAGTAAACAAGTGAACGTACATAAACATGGATGTTCCGTTAAGGGAGGAGCAGTTCCAAAGTTCCAAGTGTCAATAAGAGGGGTCGAATCATGGCCTCACCCCCGCACACTACCCCCGCCCAACAACCGCGGTGCAGTCTGTGATCAAACTTGCCCAGCTGCGTCAAGGGGAGTACGCTTTAGCCAGTGCCCCATGAATTAAGTCCAATGCAGCTTGTTGGCCCTTGGCAATCGTGGCTGGATCAGGTGGGCAGATCTTCTCCCCGACTCACGGGAACACCACCAAGGGTGACCACCAGCCGCGTAAGTCGGGGATGTCTAGGGTGCTGTGCTTTCGGGCTGACAGATCGATACCCAACACCTTGCATGTCTTGTCCAGCGACCGCAGCTGAAAATGTTTCCCCTCCAAGTGGAAAATGAGGCAGAAAGGATGCCCCCATGAGTAAGGCACTCCGATGTTCTGGAGGTGGGAGGTCGCTGGTCTGAAGGCGAGTCTCTTTTGCAAAGTGGATGCCGCCAGGTCCTAAAAAAGGGTGGGTTTTTGATTTCGGAAGTTGATGGGGTGCTTCTCCCGGGCCTTGTGTAGGATGTCCCCCTTCAATTGGAAGTAGTGTATGCAGACCAGAATGTCTGCCAGGGGGGCTGTCTCCACACGTGGAGGGCCGACTTGTTGAGCCCGGTCCATCCGTCAAGAACCTCACAGAAGAGATCCGCGACATAGCCAGCGAGGTCCCTGCCTTCTGCTTTGGAGGAAATACCCCTGATCCAGATGTTATTCCTGTGAGATCTGTTCTCGGGATCCTCTGCGTGTGCCTGTAGGTCCAGCTGTTGATCACGGAGGCAATGGATTTCCTGTTGCAGCAGCTCGTCTTCCACATGGCTGTTGTCATGGTCCTCGTTGAATCAAAAGGAGGGAGGGGGAAGCAGAGATTCATTTGGCTTCGGTTAGGTATAGTCAAAATCAATGGAGAATGAATCACATGTCCTGTTTTTTGCCAGGGTCTTATGATCTCATCTTTTGGAGACCCTCATTCACATTATGCTTGTGGAGCAGTATATGTTGGTTTTCCTCTTGTAGAATAAGTGAACTGCATCATCATTGGGTCTAATCACTCGAGTGTTCGGTTCTCCAATAGATCTCCAGTCCTCCACCGGGAGGGAGACCGTCTGGTTTTTTAATAGTTGTGATTAGAAATTTAAGAGATGTATTTAAAAAGGGAGTGAGATTAAAATTGTCTCCATTCCTTAGTCTGGTCTTTTATTTACCAAGGAAGGAGCAAAGTTAAAGGAAGTAGTTGGTGCGTTGTGGAAGAGTTACTGTTCCACCGCACCAGGTGTGTGGTCGTGGTTGGTCGACATGTTTCGGCCCTTGGTAGCCTCAATAGGTCTGCGGGCCTTCTTCAGGAGCAAAATGTAAGGTTGGCTACTTTTTAGATAGCTAGCATTGAGCAAGTGAGTCACTTACCCTTCTTCACCAGTGAGCCCAATCGCTCTGTTTTCTGTGATGGTTATAGGTACATCTTTTGTCTATAACTGGAGAAAGTAAAGTAAAAGGTAGTGTGCAGAACATGGTTAAATTTTCATCATGTTGTTTGTATTGAAATGATTCATTTATAATTTGATGCCATAAGAAAACCGTGTGCACGACATGGTGGAGGAACACAATACATTGTATGAATTAGTACATTTACTATCTAAAGTGACGCCATTAGAATGGTCTAAGCTTCTAGCAATCTTTGTCTGATGCTGTATACCTATTTGTGGATTAGGGGGGCTAGAAAGGTTATATGGGTTACTGGGTGTGGTAAACCATATTGTTGACTTCTGGTAGTGAGCTAAGAAGCAGTTCATTCTATTTTAATGACTGCTTAATCAGTGCTTGTCGTTCTATAGACTTATTGTGGAAAAAATTAAATCGAAAAAATTAATGAAGCCACATTATGTGAAGATTAACTTTTTACGCAGTACTTAAAACCATAATACGGTAATGCAAGAATTGTGACTTAGGACGACTATATTAATCGCTAGGAGCGATCAGGCGGTTTAAGGGTTGTGAAAACCATGATGCGTCAGTGCACGCATTGTGACTAACGACAACTGCTGTTAATCACTAAATGCGATCGAGTTATTGAGTTAGATTGCGTGAAACGTAAACAAACAAAGGAGAAAAGTTACCTTATAGAGGGGGCATAAATAGCTCCTTCGGGGAATGGGACGGTGTAGGACTCGCTCTGAAGGAACAATGTGGAGCGTATGAGACACAAGTGGAAAGGATAGCTATCCGTGATCGTTAACAGGTACTGCGGAGAAGGATCTTACCTATTCGACGCCCTGTCTGCTACTGTGCTGACTCTGTCCTTCGTGCCCCGGAAGTGGAATCCGCGGGCACGAAATGGTGGATACTTAGAGGCATGTGATTAATATCAAGGAAAGACTAGTTAGTGATCAAGATTGAAAATCGGAAAGGGAAAAAAGAGTTTTATTTTTATTGAAGAATTTTCTTATATTAAAAATGTATGTATTGATGAGTGATGGGAAAATGCTGTAAATACCTATTAGATCTTGCTGATGGTAATTCATGTGTTAGTTTCTCCTATTAAGCAATGAGCTTGTACTTGAATTGGCAGACAAATTAGAGTTTGTGTCACTGATAAGTAAAATCATGACTCCTCTAGTCGTAGGTGTAACAGGTTTGGTTATTCTAATGAGTGCCCAGTTCGATAATTGGCCTGTGTAGCAGTGTCTATAATTCATGTGTATCACTTCAAGATTGAGAGCCAGGGTATGTCATCATTCCGACCTCTGTCATGTGTCTTAAGACGGTACACCCATCGTTGTTCCTTCTCAAAGAGTATGCGCTCCGCATTGTGACCTTTTCTGTGCAGGGTTTCTAAGATGACCCAGTTGATGTCATCTGTAGTGTGTTTCAGGTTGAGGAAAAGGTTACTCATCTGGGTTGTGGATTTGCTGCATTTAATGTTGCTACGATGTTCGCAGATCCTTTGTTTTGCGTTGCAACAGGTCAAGCCTATATATTTCAGGCTGCATGGGCAGGTGATCATGGAAATGATATCAGTAGTGTTACAATTCATATGTTGTCTGAGGGTCCATTAAAAGTTTTCGGTCAATTGGAGGCTCTTTGTGGCTTTCGTGAGTTTACATGCGGAACACAATCCGCATGGGTAGTATCCTATGACGGATGTGAGACCCCACATGTTCATTACAGTCTCTCTTGGCGGCCTTTTGGTAAGTGGTCTCATGTGGATTAGTAGATCTCGAATATTCTTCGTTCTTTTATTGGCAAACCTGGGTTTTGGCCATTTGAGGTTTCCTGACGTGAGCATCCGCCAGTGTTTCCTGATTGTCTTTTTCACCAAGTTGGTAGCTGCGATGTAGGTTGTCACGCAAGTTTAGGATGTCTGTGTTCTTTTCTTTTTTAGTAGTTTCCAATAGGTTATCCCGATTTTGATTCCTTCCTCTTTTTTGGCATTTCCGGATGATTTTGTCTGGATAGTCTCTTTCTTTTAGCTTCTGGCTCAGGTCTTTAGCTCATTCTTTGTAATCATGCAAGTTGCTGCAATTCCGTCTGTGTAGAAATTGGCTATATGGAAGGTTTTCTCACAGGGGGCGAGGATGGAAGCTATTGAATGACAACAGGCTATTTTTGGCTGTTGGTTTGTAGAATGTTTTGGTGTTCATGTTATTATTCTCCACGTAGATTGTGATGTCGAAGAAGTCTAGTTTATTCTCATCCGCTGTGTATGTAAACCTCAGGAATTCGTCTCTTGTGTTTATCCATTCATGGAATTCTGGTAGTGTGTCTGGTGTGCCTTTCCTGATTAATAGTACATCGTCTATATAACGTTTCCAGGACAGGATTTTTGTCCTGAAAGGTTTGGTGTCATTCAGGATGTATTTGTCTTCAAAGGCACTGACGTAAAGGCCGGCCAAACTTGGGGCAAATGTGCTGCCCATCGAAGTTCCATGGGTTTGGAGATAAATCGTGTTTTCATGTTCAAAAAAGTTTTTAGTTAAGGCTAGACGGCAGCATTTGAGGATGAAATGTCTAGGGGTGTTGTAGGTCCATTGTTGTTTGAACAGAATGTCTTCAATGGTTTGTAGAGTAGCTTCTTGGGGTAGGCTGGTGTAGAAACTCTCTATGTCCAGTCCTACCATGCATGTGGTCCCTCTTTGGTATGTTAGGTCCTTAAGTTGATTCAGAAGATCCCGGGTGTCTTTTAGGTACGTGAGGGGTGTTCTGTACAAGTGGTCTTAAATAGTGGTCCACAAATTGGGATAGTGGTTCTAGTATAGATTCAATTCCTGAGACGATAGGTCGTCCTGGGGGTGGTGACTTGTTTTTATGGATTTTTGGAAGTGAATAGAAATACGGTGTTTTGGGGGTTTTGTTTCTTAAGAAGCCTGCTTCGTTCTTTGATATCAAATGGTTGGTTTCAGCCTCTTCTACCATCATTTCTATGGTCTGTTGCAGTCTTGGAGTTGGATTCTGGGTGATGATTTTGTAGTATCTCTCGTCAGAAAGGAGGTATGCGCATTGTTTTTGGTCCTGAATGACACCAATCCTTTCAGAACAAAAATCCTGTTCTGAAAACTTATATAGACGATGTACTATTAATATGGAAAGGCACACCAGACACACTACCAGAATTCCATGAATGGATAAACACAAGAGGCGAATTCCTGAGGTTTACATACACAGCAGATGAGAATAAACTAGACTTCTTGGACATCACAATCTACGTGTAGAATAATAACATGAACACCAAAACATTCTACAAACCAACAGCCAAAAATAGCCTGTTGTCATTCAATAGCTTCCATCCTCGCCCCCTGAGAGAAAACCTTCCATATAGCCAATTTCTACGCATTAGACGGAATTGCAGCAACTTGCATGATTACAAAGAACAAGCTAAAGACCTGAGCCAGAAGCTAAAAGAAAGAGACTATCGAGACAAAATCATCCGGAAATGCCATAAAAGAGATAGGAATCAAAATCGGGATAGCCTATTGGAAACTACTAAAAAAGAAAAGAACACAGACATCCTAACTTGTGTGACAACCTAGAGCACAGCTACCAACTTGGTGAATAAGACAATCAAGAAGCACTGGCGGATACTCATGTCAGGAAACCTCCAATGGCCAAAACCCAGGTTTGCCAATAAAAGAACAAAGGATATTTGGGATCTACTAATCCACACGAAACCATCTACCAAAAGGCCGCCTATAGAGACCGTAATGAACATGTGGGGTCTCACATCCATCATTGGACACTACCCATGCAGATTGTGTTCCGCTTGTAAACTCACGAAAGCCACAAAGAGCCTCCAATTGACTGAAAACTTTGAATGGACCCTCAGACAACATATGAACTGTAACACTACTCATATCATTTACATGATCACCTGCCCATACAGCCTGAAATATATAGGCAGGACCTGTCGCAAAGCAAAACAAAGGATGTGCGAACATCGCAGCAACATTAAATGCAGCAAATCCACAACCGGGATGAGTAACCATTTCCTCAACCTGAAACACACCACAGATGACATCCACTGGGTCATCTTAGAATCCATTCACACAAAAGGTCACAATGCGGAGCGCATACTCTTTGAGAAGGAACAACGATGGGTGTATCGTCTTAAGACACATGACAGAGGTCTGAATGATAACATACCATGGCTTTCAATCATGAAGTGATACACATGAAGTATGGACACTGCAACACAGGCCAATTATCGAACTAGGCACTCATTAGAATAACCAAACCTGTTACACCTACGACTAGAGGAGTCATGATTTTACTTATCAGTGACACAAACTCTAATTTGTCTGCCAATTCAAGTACAAGCTCATTGCTTAATAGGAGAAACTAACACATAAATTAGCATCAGCAAGATCTAATAGGTATTTACAGCATTTTCCCATCACTCATCAATACATATATATTGAATATAAGAAAATTCTTCAATAAAAGAAAATTATTTTTTCCCTTTTTCCCCCTTCCGATTTTCAATCTTGATCACTAACTAGTCTTTTTTTGATGTTAATCACATGCCTCTAAGTATCCGCCACTTTGTGCCCACGGTTTCCACTTCCGGGGCATGAAGGACAGAGTCAGCACAGTAGCAGACAGGACGCCGAATAGGTAAGATCCTTCTCCGCAGTACCAGTTAACGATCACTGATAGCTATCCTTTCCGCTTGGGTCTCATACGCTCCACATTGTTCCTACAGAGCGAGTCCTACACCGTCCCGTTCCCTGAAGGAGCTATTTATGCCCACTCAATAAGGTAACTTTTCTCCTTTGTTCGTTTACGTTTCACGCGATCAAACTCATTAATAGCTCAAACGCGTTTAGTGATTAAAAGCAGTTGTCGTTAGTCACAAAGCGTGCACTGCTGCATCATGGTTTTCACAACCCTTAAACCGCCTGATCGCTCCTAGCGATTAATTTAGTCATCCTAATTCACAATTCTTGCATTACCGTATTACGGTTTTAAGCACCGCGCGAAAAGTTAATCTCCACATAATATGGCTTTATTAATTTTTTCGATTTAATTTTTTCCACAATAAGTCTATAGAACGACAAGCACTGACTAAGCAGTCATTAAAATATAATGCACTGCTTCTTAGTTCACTACCAGAAGTCAACAATATGGTCTACCACACCCAGGAACCTATATAACCTTTCTAGCCCCCCTAATCCACACATAGGTATCCAGCATCACACAGAGATTTCTAGAAGCTTAGACCATCATAATAGCGTCACATTGGATAGTAAATGTACTGATACTTACAATGTAATGTGTTCCTCCACCATGTCGTGCACACGGTTTTCTTATGGCATCAAATTACAAATGAATCATTTCAATACAAACAATGTGATGTAAATTTAACCATGTTGTGCACACTACCTTTTACTTTATTTTCTCCAGTTATAGACAAAAGATGTACCTATAACCGTCACAGAAAACAGAGCGATTGGGCTCACTGGTGAAGAAGGGTAAGTGACTCACTTACTCAACGATAGCTACCTAAAAAGTAGCCAACCTTGCATTTTTGTCCTGAAGAAGGCCCGCAGACCTTTAGAGGCTACCAAGGGCCGAAACATGTCAACCAACCATGACCACACACCTGGTGCGGTGGAACAGTAACTCTTCCACAACAGCACCAACTACTTCCTTTAACTTTGTTCCTTCCTTGGTAAATAAAAGACCGGACTAAGGAATGGAGACAATTTTAATCTCACTCCCTTTTTAAAAACATCTTTTAAATTTCTAATCACAACTGTCAAAAAAAACAGACGGCATCCCTCCGGGTGGAGGACTGGACATTACTTGGAGAACCGAACACTCGAGTGATTAGACCCAATGATGATGCAATTCACTTATTCTACAAGTGGAGAACCAACATATACCTCTCCACAAGCATAATGTGAATGAGGGTCTCCAAAAGATGAGATCTTAAGACCCTGGCAAAAAACAGGACATGTGATTCATTCTCCATTGTTTTTGACTATGTTGTCATGGTCCTCCAGAGCGGCTACACGATCTCCCAGTGAGTCCATATCCCTCCTGAGTTCTCTGAAATCGTTGGAGAGG
Organism: Calotriton arnoldi; assembly: GCA_963921515.1. NCBI lineage: Eukaryota > Metazoa > Chordata > Amphibia > Caudata > Salamandridae > Calotriton > Calotriton arnoldi. Next base: position 314,109 of record CAWUFW010000737.1, read on the forward strand.
TCCCTCTTGACTTCCTGTAGGTCCTCCTGGAGAGATGTGAACAGGGACTCGAGGAAGGAGCGTGTCACAGGTTCCGCCAAATTCGCCCTTGTGTGACACAGAGGGAGTGGTAGCTGCAGGGGGGGCGATTCCCAGAAGTTCCCCCCGCCGCCCTGGAGAGCACTTACTTCACACTGAGTCTTTCATAGTTCTGGCCGTAGTCATCACCGGTCAGACCAGCCAGAGTCACCAGGGGTTCCGTATGTGCTTGACAGTCCCTACCGCAGTGGATTCACCAAGCAGTGGCAGTCCCTCAGGACGATGTCCTTTCTCTTCCCCGCTTTCAGTGTCTACCCCCTGGGGACTGTAGGTCTGCTAGGTCCAAACTCGCGCCCTCGCCCAGGGGTGCTTCCCAGCAGGCCACGCAACGCGACCAGCTCACACTGAGCCAGAGAGGGGGGTCGACCCGATGTCACCAGGGGTCTCCACACGGGGATCCGCTTGCTCTTTGCTTCACCCTAGAGGATGGTGTGGGTAGAGGGTCTCGGTTCGTGGCCGGCGTGCATCAAGAGGAAGGACTAGGGGCCCACAGCTGCATCCCCTCACTTCTGTCAGATCAGTGCTGTCCACGAGCAGAGGTACCTCTCAGGGTGTGGGGCCCAGGGCCCCATCCCAGCCAGCCCCGGGGGATCAGGCCTCTGGCTCAAACTGTCGCTGCAGCCCTCGTGGGCTGAATCCGACCCCTGCCACAGGCCTCCACCGCAGGGCCGTCTTTCCTGGTCCACGCACCCCACTTGCCTGGTGCGCTGGCGCCTCGGGTTCCGTCTGTGGCCGGTAGGCCCTCGGCCGCTCCTCAACCGCTGCGGGATGGTGGTAGATTCTTTCAGCGCACCCCACCCAAGTCGCGTCAAATGGTTAGGCCCGGCTCTAGGCCCCGAGGTACCCGGGCCACCTCCTCCGGCAGACGTAGCTCTCTCTGTCTAGATCTTCTTCTATCCACGGGCCAGGCACACGCTAGGTCCGGGCAGCCCACTCACTCCTTTCCAACGGGACCCAGACAGATCCCTCAGCCAGGTCCGCCGCCCGCGCCTTTCAGTATGCAGCCACCCGCAGGCACGGGGCGGGTTGGCCACCACAGGTAGGTCCGTCCAGGCCGGCATCCTCTCTCATGGGCCGCTCTCGACTTTCTGTCCTCCCAGCAAGGTCGGAGATGTCCCCGGGGTCGGATCGGGTTTTAAGGGGGCACAAGTGCAGCCCGGCAAGTTCCGCTGCTCAGCCGCTCACGGGCAGCTACAGCAGGGCAGAAACGCTAAATTATGGTGATGGATATGGGCAGCCGGGCCAGAGAGACGGAGAGGAGCATCTCTCACTCTGCCGCCATCTTGGCCATGCCTCCCTAAGAGTTCTGTTAAATCAATGCAAAATAACAACATTAGTATTTGATGTTCTGAGATCTCTCTAATATGAATTGAAGAGGAAACAACCATGATAATTGAGTCAGTAAAGTAATTTAAGTTTAGTTTATCAAACTTAATGTAAGCAAGTGCAACAATTACTTCAGGTTCTAAACAAGTTTGGTTAAAATCTAATAGAAAAGTTAAAAGAAGATACCAAAGCTCAAGAGTTCAGGAAAGGACATGGAGTATGCCAGTTCAAGCGGTGTCCTGAGAACAAAGAGACCACTAAACGCACACAGCTTATGCGTCAGTTCGTAAAAGACGCCAGGTGAGTCCGCATCGGGCAAACCCGACTTTGCCAAGGTAAGTTCTGCAAAGAATTCCCGTAAGTAAGGAAATAGTGAGCAGTCAATCCATCACTATTCAGCTCCAACAACTACTCTGCTCCAACTGCGCACTGTCCATTAAATCGAGTAATATTATATTCTTAAGGTTCCGGGGGTGACACCTCCTGGGATCACCTTATCTGATCAGACCACTCAATCCATTGGTCAGTTCATATAGGATGGATGTCAGGCGACATAAAGAAGACACAAAATGTGGAAAAATAGGTGGGACCATTACGCAGTCCGTAAGCAATCTAGTGTGAGTAACGTAAGAACAATGCTCCTTTAGCAAACACTCATAGTCAGGTTCAAGAGGTCAGTTTCCCAGGCAGCTGGTTAGGATTGTAACAAATATTGCAGCAAAGTGTCTAGAACAGTACATGAGAACTCAGGAAAAAAAAACACTGTTACATGTTATTAGTTATACTGAGGAATTCTCTCACGAACACTGGATTCACCAAGTCAAGACACTACACATATTCAATTTGGTCTGCATTAAATAGTGCTAATATAATGTGAAAAATATAGAATTGTTTAGCATACATTTATAAGAAATAATAAGATGTTATGATTCTAGTATGGCTTTTTATGCACTTGAAATCATTTAGTATGGTTCACAAATAATACGTGTCTGCAAGACAAACTTCTATCTTTTCGAATGTATTAACGTGCAATTACATTTAAAACATTAGTTAATTAAATTAGTTCTGGGTGCACTGCATTAGTACAGGTATGAAATACAATCTATAAACGTCTCATAAAGGCACCATTAGTTAGGAATGTGTGGCACCTACAATTCTTTTGTCATTTTGATGCGCACGTTTACACGAGAAAAATACATTTAAATTGAATTTGAGCGAGAGATTCCCCGTGAGCCACTGTGAGCGGCACGACGTTTTGGCCCCAGCGATCAGCGTTTTGGCCCCGGTGTCTTGAAAGGCTACTGGCCCTGGGAATCTGCCACCAGCTGCTGTGCCCGCAACTCTGCCTCCCGCTGCTTTTCCGTCTTGCCAGTTTTATTGCTCCAGGCGGCGCGGCCTGGCTGGCTCTTAATTGGGAGCTCTCCTTTACTCCCCCCCCCTGGCTTGTTGCGGACTGAGGACACCACAACCTCCCATAGCCTCCCTCCTGTGCTCCAGTGTTATAGGTTAGGAGTGGGTGTAGCCAGGCGTACATCTCGGGGAGAGAGTGTACTACTCAGGGGCTGGTCAATTAGTGGCGGACCAATGGTTTGTGACTTTCGGCAGTGAGGCCCAAAGATACGGGGGGCCTCAAGTAAATTTACTCCTGTGTCACCTGATAGAGTGCTGATAGCACTCAATTTTGTATGAGTGCACTATACTCATGGTTTAAACGCACTCTCATGTATCCGTATTGTTTGCAGTGTTTTATGACTATTAAGAAACATTTATTTGAATCATTTGATGTTGAAACTAGTGAACGCAATTAAGTAGAACTTTGTATGTATTATGATTCCTTCATGCATAATGTGCAGGACGATATTATTCTTATATATCGTAATTGTGATTAGTTTAAGTTGCCTGAAATATAGGCCCAAAGTTAGTGTTTCAATTCTCCTTGCTCTCGAAAAATAAATAATTAAATGATTGTTGTGTTCGAAGTTAGAATGTTCTCATCCTGCTGCAGGTGCAAGAATACACATCGTTATTTTCAGAGTTAAGGAGAAACCCGGAATGTCTTTGAAGATGGCTGGGAAGCGAGAAGGGAGGATGCCTTGCGTATCTGGTCTGTCTGGAAGCCAAGGCCACTGGAAGAAGATATCATTAATTAAATTTGTTTCATGAAAGAAAAAGCTACTGCCTAGAGGTGCAATGGAAAATTTTAAGACGAATGACGTATTGTGGGTTGAATCCCATCTTTTTGTATGATGCGCAGGGACAGCGAGACCAGACTTCTGCTAGCTTTCGGAGGAGAAGGAGCATCTTAGAGCAAGCTCCAAAGCCATAAGCTAAACGACCCATTTGACGTGAGTACTTCTTAGGATGTCAACACGTGCTGACACCGTTGGTGAATGATAGAAGAGAGACAGGAAGGGCCCTCATATAGAGCAGTGTAGGGAAAGATTTCGATTTCTTTCAATGAGTCGAGAACCGAATATTGCATCTATTCTGTGTTGCATTGTGATTTTGGAATTTATAATCATCTGTCTTTTGGGCCGCATTACTTATATTCGTAAAATCGGCTCTGTATTAATTTTTCTGTACCTCTATACTTTGCTATTGAGATGTATTTACATCCAATTGTTTTTGGCCTTATAATAAATATTCAAACTGCACTTTGGAGTCGGTGATCTTTTCAGGCATGACGACTTCGCTAATATCTGTCTGAGTTGTTTCCTCCCCTCAACCACTTTAGGTAAATAAAAGATCGATCACTTACGCTATATTTAGTAGGGAACTTAGGTGTGCAATTTAGCGTAATCTTTTGGCCCTGGCTGCTTCCTGGCGAGAGCAGCAAAGGCAGCAAGAATGAGGTGAGCTGGCTGAGGTGTGGCAAGGCTAGAGCCGAGTGGAGCGTGGGGCATTTATCGAGGGCTCGGAGGAGGGTTGTGGCGAAGCCCTGGGGCCGTGGTTATCTCACGGCAGGAGTGGATGTGGGTGAGAGTGATTGTGAGCATGTCTGTTTGATCGAAGAATCAATTAGAAAAGCATTATTGGACAAAATAACAGTAGTGCCCAATGTGTATTTTGTGTGTGGAAAGAATGCTTATGTGAAGTTGCCCAAAAATTGGTATGGCACTTGTTATTTGGCTGTGGTATTTCCTAAGATTTTTCATGTGGATGATTTATGGCCTCTAGAAAGAAAAAGACATCAAAGAGGAAAACGTGGTGTGAGTGCGGGAGAAGTGATTGGAGACATATTTGGGGCTATGATACCGAGTATGGGTGTGATTCTGAATGATTTGAAAATCAGAGAGCTGGCAACACTAGTGGGTAAGCTCTCAATAAATACAGCTCAGATACTACTACTTGTAGATGGGGAGATGGTTTCGATAAGGGCTATGGTTTTGCAAAACCGTCTTGCCCTAGATGTGCTGCTAGCAAAAGCCGGAGGAGTCTGCAAATTATTGAAAGTTCAACATTGCTGCACTTATATTCCTGACAACAGTCGGGATATAAGGAAATACATCAACAATATTTCAGATATACACCAAGAGTTACGTGAGATGGCTGCTGAAGGACTCTGGGAACAAGTGGGGAAAGGATTTGGAAAGCTAGGCAGTTGGTTTGGAAGTTTGAGACAAGGAATAATGGGATATATCTTGAAGCCTATTATAATAGCTGTCATTTGTATAATTGTCCTACTAGGAGCCATCAAGGCTTACAAATGGCAAAGGGCACGACATCAGGAGACTGTTTCGAGAAAGCGAGAGCGCCAACTTGAACGATTGCAGGACAGTCATTACCAGCACCTTAAGGGGTTAGAACGATTCAGACAGGGACGGCAAGCTACAGCTTCTGTTTAGGTCGGTCTCTTTTACAAGGAGAAAATACAGGAGAATAGAAAATTGGTGTTATGACACTAGTCATAAGAGGGGGGAACTGATAGAGCGCTGATAGCACTCAATTTTGTATGAAATATAGGCCCAAAGTTAGTGTTTCAATTCTCCTTGCTCTCGAGAAATAAATAATTAAATGATTGTTGTGTTCGAAGTTAGAATGTTCTCATCCTGCTGCAGGTGCAAGAATACACATCGTTATTTTCAGAGTTAAGGAGAAACCCGGAATGTCTTTGAAGATGGCTGGGAAGCGAGAAGGGAGGATGCCTTGCGTATCTGGTCTGTCTGGAAGCCAAGGCCACTGGAAGAAGATATCATTAATTAAATTTGTTTCATGAAAGAAAAAGCTACTGCCTAGAGGTGCGATGGAAAATTTTAAGACGAATGACGTCTTGTGGGTTGAATCCCATCTTTTTGTATGATGCGCAGGGACAGCGAGACCAGACTTCTGCTAGCTTTCAGAGGAGAAGGAGCATCTTAGAGCAAGCTCCAAAGCCATAAGCTAAACGACCCATTTGATGTGAGTACTCCTTAGGAAGTCAACACGTGCTGACACCGTTGGGGAATGATAGAAGAGAGACAGGAAGGGCCCTCATATAGAGCAGTGTAGGGAAAGATTTCGATTTCTTTCAATGAGTCGAGAACCGAATATTGCATCTATTCTGTGTTGCATTGTGATTTTGGAATTTATAATCATCTGTCTTTTGGGCCGCATTACTTATATTCGTAAAATCGGCTCTGTATTAATTTTTCTGTACCTCTATACTTTGCTATTGAGATGTATTTACATCCAATTGTTTTTGGCCTTATAATAAATATTCAAACTGCACTTTGGAGTCGGTGATCTTTTCAGGCATGACGACTTTGCTAATATCTGTCTGAGTTGTTTCCTCCCCTCAACCACTTTAGGTAAATAAAAGATCGATCGCTTACGCTATATTTAGGTGGGAACTTAGGTGTGCAATTTAGCGTAATCTTTTGGCCCTGGCTGCTTCCTGGCGAGAGCAGCAAAGGCAGCAAGAATGAGGTGAGCTGGCTGAGGTGGGGCATTTATCGAGGGCTCGGAGGAGGGTTGTGGCGAAGCCCTGGGGCCGTGGTTATCTCCCGGCAGGAGTGGATGCGGACCGCGTTAGGCCGGAGCAGATTGCTCCTCCCGAGGGACTCCGCATGCCTCTGTCCTTCACTGCCTCACTTCCGTGATCTGGATGGCACTCTCCTCTGGAAACCCACTGTTGTTTCTTCCAAAAGGAATTGGATGAAGGTTTTCATTGGACACTTCGACACTAGGTATTTAGCACTTAAGGGGGAGGAGCAGAGTATTACCCTGCCATCTTTTGCGCTAAGCCACCTGTATAAAAGCAGTTTTTACCACTGCATTCCATAGGAACAGCAGCGCACCCACACATTTGTCTTTGCTGTTGAATAATCACTTTATTCGTTTGCCATCAAGCTCGGTGTGTGCCTCCTCCTCTTCCTTTCGACGCTTGGCGGAGGTAAGCACAAACTATTGTAGTTAAAGTAAAAACTGCTGAATATTCCTTAGTGACCAGCCAGTCTACAGATGCCTCCTCCAAAGAACAAGCATTGGCATAGCCAATAGGTCTCGCCTTTGGGATTTTATAAGTGTTTAGCCATGCAGCACACAAGCTGCGAGGTTACAAACATCAGAAAGTACATTCAGCAGCCGGTCACATTTCATGTATGAGCGGCAGGACCAGAATAATTCCACCCTGCATGCCCTGTGAGAAGGATTAAGCAAGAGCATTAACGACAGAGATGTGGTGGGTGCAAAGGAGACATGGAAGGCAGCAAGGCAAGGGGTGCCAGCCAAGGTGGGAACCTGGTCCATCAAATGGGGGGTGGTGACTTGAACCATGCAACAGGCCTCATGCACAGATGCATGCACTCAGGTGATGTGTGATCTTTGGATTAAATGGGAAATCAATGGCCATTGATTTACAAGATGGTTTGAGTAAACTAAATTTGGAGTACTCTTTTTTTCAATATTAAATTGATGTGCGTCCAAAGCATCTAGAAGGCAGCCAGTCACCTGCTGCTATGCACTGGCATGATGAGATGCCAACTGAAGGCAGCCAGTCACACTGCACCAGATGCTGAAGGCAGCCAGTCACCCTGCTTCTCTGCAAAGAAGCAAGGAGCCCAACAGCTGAAAGAAGAGCTCAAAAAATTGCTAACCATAGAGAAAACAAACAGTCTGATCATTAGTGGCGACTTTAATCTGAACATGCTCAACAACACTATCACAGAAATCACCACAGATGAGGACCCATTCGCATGGGAATCAAGCCCTCAAGATAACTTGTCCGGAGGCAGAAGCACAAAAACAGCACAGCGACTTCTAGTGACACTAGAAGAACTGGGCCTCCGAGCACTTAACGGAAGACTCCCAGGGGACCGCCCCCAAGCGGCAACGTTCCATAGTACAACGACCAGTTCCACAATTGATTTCACCTTCCTCTCCAGTAACCTGTTTCAATCGGCAAGAGATTTTCACATCGGCTCACTAGATTTCAGTGATCACTTACCTCAGGAAGTCACAATAGAGGCCTTCACAATTTTAAAACCTGAATGTGCCAAGGGGCACAATTCAGTCTACGCCGCGAATGATAGGCGGATAAAATGCAGAACAGATGACCCTCAGCGCCTTCTGCTCCACGCTAAGCAAGCACTCAGCGAAGCACAAAATGTAACAATAGATCTAATCGAGAGCTGGGAGAAGTTTGTAGAAACACTACGCAACAATATGGGAACAAAACAGGGGAATAACTGGTTTGAAGGAGCTGGTAAATCTGAGAAGTACATGAGGTACCACAACTTCAGAAACAATACTCATCTAAAAACCTAAAGACTCTCATCAGACAAGCACTACGAAGTCTGAGGGCAGACCCTGCCGCCAAAGAAGAGTTGAGGCGGCTAAAGCGCGACCGCAGGAGGTTGATCTGGCGACTTAAGCGAGAAGCAGAAGAGTCTCTCTGGGCCAAACTCTTACAAGATGCCAAAACTAACAACAGCGCTCAATTCTGGCAAAAGATCAACAATCTGATCAAGGAGCGGAGTCAAGGCATTAACTCTTATGTCACAGAAGATGACTGGACAATCTTTCTTAGTACGCATTTTAATGAAACCGACACAAACAGTCAAAGAATACCTAATCCTGCAAAGGACACTGAGGGGCGATTAATGCTGTGTTGCAAACACTACGATCCTCAGCAGCCAGATCAGGCAATCGTAATCACGAATGCACTGATTAGCAACAGAATCTCAAAGGGAAGACGCGAGGGGGCGCCTGGACCAAATGGGATTCCCCCATACTGTTCAAGCAAGAGCCGGAATATTGGGCCGCCGCACTCAAACCAATGTTCGAAAAAATCCTACAGACATCAATAATTCCATCATCATGGAGGGGAGCCATCATCTCACCTATCTTCAAAAAGGGAAACCGAAACGACCCCAAAAATTATCGGCTAGTGGCCTTGCTTGACAACGAGGCCAAATACTTTGCGGGCCTCTTACTAGAGGAACTGACATCGTGGGCAGCTGAGGTTTCAGCAATTCCATACAACCAAACAGGCTTCTGCAAAGGTATGGGACTACCACCAACATATTAGCGCTTTCTCTATTAATCGATGCTGCCCTCGAAGCGAAGCAACCCCTATATCTGTGCTACATTGACTACAGCGCTGCATTCGACCATGTCAACAGAAACCTTCTGTGGGAAAAATTAAAAAAGCTGAATATCCCCACGTTGCTCTTAAAACAACTAATTCTTCTGCACAGCTAGACATGGGTGCAAGTCAAATTAGGCTCTGGCGAATACCTAACAAGGAAGATCTCAACAAGCACAGGGGTAAAACAGGGCTGCGTACTCGCGCCAATGCTTTTTAATCTTTTCATGGGAGAGCTATCAACGGTGCTAAATGAAAGCAACTCGCATGCACCAAAGTTAGGGGGCACCCAGCTGTCGCACCTCTTTTACGCAGACGACCTGTTACTTGTTAGCCGGACCCCTGTAGGCCTACAGCGGCTACTGGACATTACGTCAAGATACTCTGCAGCTAATAGGCTTAGCATCAACCAAGAAAAATCTAAAGTTATGTGCGTTAATCTCCCCAAAAAGAAAATAATACGGAACTGTCTCTTGGCATCAAGGAAGCTGGAAACGGTCTGTGAATATAGATACTTGGGGGTCATCATAGATTGCAAGGGCAACTTCAAGCCGCAATGTGACGCCATAAAAAGGAAAGGATTAATGGTTGCGGTGGCACTTAGAAATCTAAAAAATGTGGTCTCTGGTCCAAGCCTATTACCCCTCATAAAGGTGATCCACGCAAAATTAATCCCAGCCATCACTTACGGCAGTGAAGCAATGAGGGGGGGGGATGCTGCTTCAGTAGATGGAACGGTAGCAAAGGCGCTACGCACGATCTTTGGCCTTCCGAGGTACACATCGCCCACTCAGATGAGACTAGAATTTGGGCTACCAAAAGAAGAGCTGGCACGTAAAGGAACCTACATAAAAAGCTGGCACAAAGTAAGCAGGGGAGATCCGAAAACATTAAATGCTCTCCTGTGGAAGGAACTTCAAGATAAAGAAACTTGCCCGGCAAGGCGGTACCTGGAGGCCGCTATCGATCAACTTGGCTTACGGCAATTATGGGAACTCCCAGGCTCGCCAGCAGGCTTTAAAAAGGTGGTCAATAAGACAGTCCGAAAAGAATCATTGTTGCAGGACAAAGCCGCCTTGATAGAGCGTGCTCACGGCTGGCTTACAGTACAATCGTACATCAAGCCCTCGCCCCAAGCTTATCTACAGACAGGCTTCTCCAAAAAAACAAAAGAGAAGTTCCTGAAATTTCGCCTAGGGTTACTGCCGTCCGCGGCCCACCTAGCACCGTGGTTACGCCCGCAGTTACCAACAAAATGCAGACTTTGCAGGAACGGCAAAGAGAACACCGTACATCTCATCGCCATCTGCAGCGAACTTACTCAAGAACGTCGCTCCCTCTTGAGACCACTTTTTAACAACCGCAGGATACGGACCTGCAGACAAGTGGTGCTGGCTTGCTTCAAAGGTGACGACATCCAACTGAGCTGCCGAATGGTAAAACTCCTTGAAACGGCGGAAACCCCCTTCAAAAGCCTGAAGGATAGCCAAAAACCTAGCAGCACCGCGAAGGACGAGAGGATCAATCCATTCTAACCCTCAAAGAGTAAGCACCAGTTGGCACTGGCAATGAAACAGGTGGCATTATGTTGGCATGAGGCGCGTCCAAATACCCCTAAGCGACCACAAACCAACTCTAGGAGAGTGTGGCCCCGGCAGGGAAGCTGACAGGCACCAACGTTTACTGCTTTAACCATCAGGAAAGACAACAGTAGCACCGAGAGAGAGGAACATACTAGCAGCCCACCTAGGATGCAAGCGGGCATGGACCCAACAGATGGACCATCCAGTCTTCACAAAACCATCTGTTGGGAACGCCCAGGAACACCGCACCGCTTTTAATCGCATCAGCCCCTTGAGTATCGAGATTCAAAGCGCGCTTGCACCAAGGTCTAGCCTGCTCCAGACATTTGGTGAGGACGAATAACATGCTGCATCTTTTGGTCCTATTCAAGCAGAAGGGCCATAATCTAGGCCTCTGAACTTTACCCAAACCTCATGTTGCCACCCGCCAAGTCTCGATTTTCACTAGGTGGAGGACAGTGCAGAAAAGCAAACAGCTACTTTGAATTATACTGAATAACACTGACCACATCACAGGGATATCCCGAACTGTCAACATGACTAATCTCCTTTTCTTTTTTAACGCAAATATGTTTTTACTGAAGTGGCACTTTCTAAAATGTTTTTATTGCACTGGCACTTTACTACATTACCACTCTGCTGGCAACAAGTATCAACTTACTGCATTGCAAAATAGGCTGTCTAACTGAATTCATACTTTATTTTAACTTTGATGCTGCTGTCTTAGTATGCCTTTTACTGATGGATTTATTGTCTTAATATGTATGAACTTGACCTTTGTTTTATTAATTGAATTCTTGTCTACATTGTAAAGGTTTTAAATAACCATGTACAATAAAGCATTACTTACTTACTTACTCACTTTAAGTAAATAAAAGATCGATCGCTTACGCTATATTTAGTAGGGAACTTAGGTGTGCAATTTAGCGTAATCAAATGGTAGCAGAGGATGGTTTACCTTTAAAGTGGTTTATCTCTAAGGTGAGGGGAGTAATCAGGAGTAGGGTTGAAGGTTGAAGAGCCCTGAAGTGGAGCGAGAGACGGCGGAGACTGGCGGACGTTGATGGTGCGGCGGAAACAGTGGTGGCGTGAGTATGAAAGAAATTGTGGTGTTAGATTGCGGTGATGAGTAAGTGGGTAATGTCTTGCGGAGTTGGGATGTATGTTGAGAGAATGTGGTTTTTGGTTTACTGGTCCGGACACGTGCGGAGCAGGAAGTTTTGGTGAGCGGACTCAAGAGAAGTCCAAGGATAGTTTTGTATTGTAATTGTCTGATCAAATGTGGGTGTTGTGAAGTGCTATCAACGATCCACTTGTGTTAGGGACCTTTGTGTGAATGAGGAATAGGTCGCAGTAGAAAGCCTCAGGTACCGGGGTGGACTATGGCGATTGAGTGACCAACGCAGGTCGGGGGTCACAACAGCTGAATGTTCTTGTGAGAGTGTTCTATCGATCTTTAGTGTCAGACAATTATTTGTTTTATGTGACTGTAAGTTATTGTAATTGTGTAGGAACAGTTACTTGGTTTAATAACTTTGGTTATACAGTTACTTGTAGTACGAATGTGTGTATGAGAGTTTGCGGTGAAATTGTAAAGGCGGGTGAGCCGCTGCAAGGAGTGAGAAGTGACGTCAGGGTGCGCCGCGCTGTGATAGGTTGGTTGGTGTAACGCCGCGCTGGGATTGGTGGAAGTTCGTTTGCAGGGGAACAGCGTAATTTGGGCTTGCAATTGATCGATTTTACAATGAGATGCTTTAGGGTGTTGCGAGATTTGTGTAGAGGCGACAGGGGTAGTGACTCGGGTAGAAGAAGAAGCTTCGCCAGAAGACACACAGGCACATTACATGGCAACGAATGTAGGACTTCATACGATAGTGTGGCTTCAGAATTGGCATAAAATTACAGAGAAAGAGGGTGAATTGGCCTTCCCTCGTTATGGGTCTTTTCGTATGGAGGTACTGACCCAGCTGAGGGGGGTGATGAATGCACTGAAACCTCCCCCTAGACCCACACAATTTGAGGCATTAGATGCATGGATGAGAGCTGCCCTAGTAAAAAGGAGAGAGGCTTCACAAGGAAGAATGAGGAAAGCAATGAAGGCATATCATGATGCTAGATGGGATGCCCAGTTGAAAAAATGGAGAGTAGACACCATAGAGGGATAACGCTTGTACCTATTTCTAACGTTAGGAGAGGGGGCTGAAGGGAAAAAGATGACAGAGGAGGACAGTGATACAGATGACAGCTTCCTTGATAGATTGCTAGCGGAGCGACCTCCACCGTGCGACTCTAGATCAGAGACAGAGAGGTTGCGCCCATCAGAAGAGCTTGTAGGTGTGGGACAACCGGGTTCAGAGGAACAATCAGCAGGAGTAAGAGGCAAAATTACAATGGTACGTATTCCGGGAGGGTCTGGAGGAAGGAGGTTTTCCAACTCTGAGCCAGTACAACCTGCAGGAAACATGCAGTTACCAGATGCTTTGTCAGTACCAGTCACAATAGGGCCGGTGGTTCCGATATATACTCCCAGAGAAAGAACCAATGACAGTCAACAGCAAAGAAGTGAAGGGGAAGAGACCATGTCTGGAGGGAGTCTTGCAATGAGTGGGACAGGTTTCAGTCGGATACCAGTGGAATCTAGTACTCCACTGCCAGCTACAACTGATCCATCAAGAATGGATAGTGGGGCAGAACAGGTGACCATTGGAGAAGTTGAAGCTGGGAAAGAGATAGACGATCAGCGTCAGAGAGGGAAGAGGGTGCAGTTCCTAGGAGAACTCAAAGCTGTGACAGGGAAGATACAAAGAATGAGGAAATTCAGAAAGTGTTAAAAAGTGCAATAAAAGCGCCAATGCTGGATGTGGTACGTTTAAAGGCAGAACTAGACGAGGTGATTGAAGGTAATCTGCCCCTGATCAAAATTGATACATATGACTCGAGCGAACTATTGTTCGTAGCAAAGGACATGACAAGAAAGGCCAAACGAGCTTATGATGCCTTGTTGCTGTTGGCACAAAGATATGAGGTTGATTTATCAAAGACCAAGCTGACACAGGGTTCTTGTAGATTAAATTATACAGATAAGGATTTGGAAGAGAAGCGAACGATTGGATTAAAAACACAAATTAGAGAACTAGTGATAGGGATACGGATATGGAAAGAACTAGACAAATGGAAAGAAAGATGGGCCAAAAAGAAAAGCTTTCAGACTGGACTAGGAAATACTCCGCCTCCGGGTGGAGGGACGGAAGCTGCAGGCAATTTTCCCCTCAGGGAGGTACAGAATGGAGGGTATGTACATGTGCCATGGAGCAGGGGTGATTTAGCAGCATTTACGAATGATTTACCTCTGCTGAGGGAAAAACCTGCTGAGTGGTACAAGCAAATAGATCGGTTTGTAAAGATTTCGAAAGTATTGTGGATTGATTTGAACACCTTGTTTGATATAGTAGTACCAGTGGATTTGTGGGCGGCATGGAAGATTGCCATTGAGTGGCCTACTGCAGAGCCGCCTAGGGATTCAATGACTCATGGTCCTTCACCTGATGTAATGAGAAAATACGAGCAAGTGATTACATGGTTGCAATCGAAGGTAGCTCCTCAGACTGTTGATTGGTTGAAGATTGATCGCACCACTCAAGACTCTAAGGAATCAGTACATGATTATTACGAAAGATTATTGTTAGCTTTTAAGCAGCATAGTGGATTGGATACAATTGAACAGAAAGATATGAGACAGTTTGTCTCGAAGTTTGTGTTGGGACTGAAATCTGATATTAGTTTAATGATACAGCAGCACTTGATATGTTGGCAGAATAAGTCGGTGGATGAGATTTTGCGTTATGCTAAATATTGCAGTGATCAAGTGGAATCGACAGAAGAAATTGAAGGACAAGTTGATAATGGTGCAGTTGAGAAACGCTGATACGACTCAAGGGTTTGGAGGAGGTCAAGGTAGAGGTAGAGGAGGTGGAAGAGGAATGGGACAACAGATGGTGACCCAACCTGGTCAGGGTAGAGGAAGTGGAATGGATCCAGGTGCAAGTGACTGGGTGGCCCAACAGAAAAGGGTCACTGCCTGTCACTATTGTCACAAAATCGGGCATTGGAAGCGCGAGTGTAGATCGAATCCAGCAAATCAGATACAGATAGAAGGAGAGGGACAGCTGTCCGAGACTGTAAATACTGTGACAAGACCCAGGTCTATGTATGGAGGAGGATATGAGCCGCAAGTGCAAGTACCTCAACTTCCTAGGATACCCATGCATAATCAGTTATACCATCAGATGCCTTATTTTGAAATAAAAGATAGATTTGATCAAAATCAAAATTTACAAGAGTGTCAGAGGGGGGTGCACGAGGAATGCACCTTAGATGCGATCCTAGAAGTAGATCAGAGTGGGCCGTTTGTAGATGCAGATGTGAATGGATATCCTGTTACCTTCTTATTAGATACTGGAGCTGCTCGCTCCACGGTGAGAACAGAAGTAGTCCCAAATTTAACTCTTTCGGGACGATCGATTCAAGTAGTGGGTGTTAGCAATCAGAAAATGACTAATCCGTTGACAACCGAATTATCCATGAGAATAGGACCATTTCGAGATAAACACCAATTTGTAGTGTGCAATTCAAGTCCGGTCTGTCTTTTGGGACGAGACCTTCTGTGCAAGCTCAATTGTACTATATCATGCACTCCGAGAGGTGTGGAATTGCAAACTTGTGATGACGATGCTGATTTTAAAATGGCTAACATGAGTCTGTGTGCAGAAATGTTTGTGGTGCTCACCATAGACTCAGTTGATCCGAAAGTGTGGGATTTTACGGGCGAGGATGTAGGTCTGATGAGAGGGGTTGAGCCAGTTAAGATACAGGTCAAACCCAATGCTGAATTCCCAAGAACGCCACAATATAAATTGACTCCAGAAACCGTGGCTGGAATAAGACCTGTGATTGAGACTATGATTGCCCAAGGTATTCTTAAGGAGATAAGAGGAAGTCCCTGCAATTCACCTATCATGGGACTGCAAAAGCCAAGTGGCAAGTACAGAATAGTGCAAGATCTGCGTCGAGTTCATGAAATTGTGATCCCATGTTGTCCTGTGGTACCGAATCCAGCTGTTATTTTATTCCAGATACCATGCAAAGCAGAATGGTTTACAGTGATAGATTTGTGTCATGCATTTTTCTCCATATCATTGCATGAAGAAAGTCAGTTTTTATTTGCGTTTAGGATGGACGATCGTGTATTAACATGGAAAAGAATTCCTCAGGGGTATACAGAAAGCCCCTCCATTTTTAGTCAATGTCTGAAAAAGAACCTTGAAGGACTGGTGATGGCCCACAACTCAGTCTCAGTGCAATATATAGACGACCTTTTGGTCGCCTCAGAGACTGAGGATGCTTGCAGGATTGACACAGTGGCGTTGCTGAATCATTTAGCAGAGAATGGACACAAAGTGTCTCCAAACAAATTGCAGTATTGTTTGTCTGAAGTTCAGTACCTAGGTCACCGGATTGAGAAAAGAAAGCGAAGGGTGTCACCAGATCGCATAGAGGCGATTTTGCAAATGGGAACTCCGAAAACACAAAAAGAAGTCCGCATGTTTTTGGGAATGGTCGGCTATTGTCGACAGTGGATCCCAAATTTTTCCTGGCAAGCAAAGCCTCTGTTGAAACTGACTCGAAAGGATGTTAGAGATCCGGTAGCATGGGATGACGAGTGCTTGAAAGCCTTCCGTGAGCTGAAGGAAGGTATCTGTCGAGCTCCAGCTCTCAGAATGCCGGATTATAACAAAGCGTTTTCGCTCTTTTGCTGTGAAAAGGAGGGATGTGCGTTAGCAGTCCTAGTGCAGACACATGTGGGGTGCCCGTAGACCAGTAGCCTATTTCTCAGCTACATTAGATCCTGTAGCTTCTGCATTGCCCGGATGTCTGAAATCCGTTGCTGCAACCGGTGTCAGCATTGAAAGATGTGAAAGCATAGTGATGGGTTACCCGCTCATTGTTTATGTACCCCACTCAGTAGAATTATTGATGACTCGGACGAAAACACAGTATCTGACTAACAACAGACTTACCAAGTATGAGCAGGTTATCTTGGCCGCTGATAATGTTACCCTGAGACGTTGTACCACTCTGAACCCTGCTACATTGTTACCTGTTCCGGTAGAGGAAGGAGATGAGGATTGTGAAGAGCATGACTGCCTAGATGTTACTGGCCTATCTACCAAACCCAGACCTGACATTGTCGATGAACCTTTGACCCAATCTGATTTGATCCTTTTTGTTGATGGTTCATGCTTAAGAGACAATGAAGGGTATTTGAGAGCAGCGTTTGCTGTGAGCACCATCATGGGAGTGGTGGAAGCTGCCTGTTTAAATAGAGTGTTCTCTGCTCAGGTGGCTGAAATTGTCGCTTTGACACGTGCCTGTATCATTGCAGCTGATATTCGAGTGACTGTGTATACAGACAGTCAATACGGATTTGGTGTAGTTCATGACTTTGGACAGTTATGGTCACAGAGGGGGTTTCTAACGTCCTCAGGGTCACCTATACGTAATGGCGAGTATGTGCGCCAACTATTGGAAGCTTTGCAGAAACCTAAAGAGATAGCAGTCGTTAAATGTGCAGCTCATGGAAAGGGAGAAGATTTTGTCACTAAGGGCAACAATTATGCAGATGAAGTAGCACGATTTTGCGCTGAACATGCTTGTATTTTCAATGGAGAATATATAGGCGAGAGCACAGAAGAGACCGAGCTCAGCATGATGTTAGCTATAGCCAATACTTGGGATGAGGTGAAGCGGTTGCCAGATGAAGTCTCAGAAGAAGAAGCTCCTTCATGGGTCAGAGCAGGTTGCACAAAAAGAGAGGATGGCATTTGGGTATCCACAGATGAGAGAGCAGTATTACCCAATTGTCTACTGAGCCCAATGGCAAGGCAAATCCACGGAGCAGTCCATCTGGGAAGAGATGCTATGGTGCGAGTGTTTAGACAGACGTGGTTTAATCCACGCTTTCGTGTGTGGGCTGAAGCGGTATGTCACAGATGTGTTACTTGTCAACAAATGAATGTTGGAAAGAGAACTGTGGTTGGAATGAGTCACATTGGAAGATCTGGGGGTCCCTTCAATAGGGTACAATTAGATTTCATTGAGATGCCAAGGTGCAATAGGTTGAGATATGTTTTGGTGGTGGTATGTATCTTTTCGCATTGGGTGGAAGCATATCCAACTAGACGATGTGACAGTCTCACAGTAGCCAAGTTGTTGTTAAGAGAATTGATCCCGAGATACGGATTTCCGATATCAGTGGAGACAGATAGAGGAACTAATTTCCACAGTGAAATCATGAAGTTGTTGTGCTCTGCTTTAAACATTGATCAAAGACTACATTGTAGCTACAGGCCGGAGGCTTCAGGTCTTGTAGAACAGGTTAATGGCACCATCAAGTCAAGAGTGGCAAAAGTGTGTTCGTCAACTTCATTGAAATGGCCAGATGCGTTGCCCCTGGTGCTTATGAGTCTGCGTAGCACTCCTGATAGGAGAACAGGGCTTTCTCCCCACAAAATTTTGACCGGAAGAGCTATGCGTTTGCCAATGGTGCCAGCTACAGCATTGATAAACATCACTGATGATTTAGTGTTGTATTATTGTAAGGGACTGGCTGATGTGGAGCAAGACCACTGACCCATTGTCAGTGAAATTGCTCCCCCTCCCTCGCAGCTCCACCAATAAGTGAGGCCTGCCCCTGCACTTGCACTCTCGTGTGTTGGTGTTCGAGGCCCTCCTCCACCCGCAGGTCTTCCCTGCGCCTCATCCCTGGTGGTCCAGTGGACCTCTGTCTCCTTCCTCTCGCTCTGCTCTTCACTCGTTTTCACTCGTTTTTCTGCCCCTTCTATTTTTCACCTTTCTGCACTTTTCTGCACCTCTGCTCCTCTGTGCCTTATTTCTGCTCTGCTCGTCACTCGTTTTCTGCCCCTTCTATTTTTCACCTTTCTGCACTTTTCTACACCTCTGCTCCTCTGTGCCTTATTTCTGCTCTGCTCTTCACTCGTTTTCACTAGTTTTCTGCCCCTTCTATTTTTCACCTTTCTGCACTTTTCTGCACCTCTGCGCCTTATTTCTGCTCTGCTCTTCACTCGTTTTCACTCGTTTTTCTGCCCCTTCTATTTTTCACCTTTCTGCACTTTTCTGCACCTCTGCTCTTCTGGGCCTTATTTCTGCCTATTTCTCCCCCTTTCCTTCACTTCTCTAGCCCTTTTTTCCCCGCCATTGCTGCCCCCGCGGCCCCTCCCCCCACAGCGCGATTGGCCCAATCCAGCTCCCCTCCCCGCTCCCGCCTCCCAGCTGTCCAGCCCTCCCCGACCCCTACTTAATGGCGGCCGCTGCGGGGACAGGCGAGCAAGACCACTGACCCATTGTCAGTGAAATTGCTCCCCCTCCCTCGCAGCTCCACCACTAAGTGAGGCCTGCCCCTGCACTTGCACTCTCGTGTGTTGGTGTTCGAGGCCCTCCTCCACCCGCAGGTCTGCCCTGCGCCTCATCCCTGGTGGTCCAGTGGACCTCTGTCTCCTTCCTCTCGCTCTGCTCTTCACTCGTTTTCACTCGTTTTTCTGCCCCTTCTATTTTTCACCTTTCTGCACTTTTCTGCACCTCTGCTCCTCTGTGCCTTATTTCTGCTCTGCTCTTCACTCATTTTCTGCCCCTTCTATTTTTCACCTTTCTGCACTTTTCTGCACCTCTGCTCCTCTGTGCCTTATTTCTGCTCTGCTCTTCACTCGTTTTCTGCCCCTTCTATTTTTCACCTTTCTGCACTTTTCTGCACCTCTGCTCCTCTGTGCCTTATTTCTGCTCTCCTCTTCACTCGTTTTCACTCGTTTTTCTGCCCCTTCTATTTTTCACCTTTCTGCACTTTTCTGCACCTCTGCTCTTCTGTGCCTTATTTCTGCCTATTTCTCCCCAATTCCTTCACTTCTCTAGGCCTTTTTTCCCCCGCCGCTGCTGCCCCCGCGGCCCCTCCCCCCCCAGCGCGACCGGCCCAATCCAGCTCCCTTCCCCGCTCCCGCCTCCCAGCTGTCCAGCCCTCCCCGACCCCTACTTAATGGCGGCCGCTGCGGGGACAGGCGAGCAAGACCACTGACCCATTGTCAGTGAAATTGCTCCCCCTCCCTCGCAGCTCCACCACTAAGTGAGGCCTGCCCCTGCACTTGCACTCTCGTGTGTTGGTGTTCGAGGCCCTCCTCCACCCGCAGGTCTTCCCTGCGCCTCATCCCTGGTGGTCCAGTGGACCTCTGTCTCCTTCCTCTCGCTCTGCTCATCACTCGTTTTTCTGCCCCTTCTATTTTTCACCTTTCTGCACTTTTCTGCACCTCTGCTCCTCTGTGCCTTATTTCTGCTCTGCTCTTCACTCGTTTTCTGCCCCTTCTATTTTTCACCTTTCTGCACTTTTCTGTACCTCTGTGCCTTATTTCTGCTCTGCTCTTCACTCGTTTTCACTCGTTTTTCTGCCCCTTCTATTTTTCACCTTTCTGCACTTTTCTGCACCTCTGCTCTTCTGTGCCTTATTTCTGCCTATTTCTCCCCCTTTCCTTCACTTCTTTAGCCCTTTTTTCCCCGCCGCTGCTGCCCCCGCGGCCCCCCCCAGCGCGGCCGGCCCAATCCAGCTCCCCTCCTTGCTCCCGCCTCCCAGCTGTCCAGCCCTCCCCGACCCCTACTTAATGGCGGCCGCTGCACGGCCGTGCCGCTGGCGCGCCGAAGGCACCCCTAAGGCAAGCCCGTCTGCGCCCGTCCGCGCCTGGACCGCGCCCAGTGCCAGACCCCCTGGCCCCCGCATGCGCCACGACACCTGACGCCGATACGACTCCAAAACCCTCCACGCACTCAACGCCGGCCGACCCTCCACCTGCTTCCAGGCCACCCCGAAGCTCACCCACGGACCCTTCACCTGCCGAAACTGCAGCTACACCATCCAGCACACACCGGCATGTCCTGCCCATCCCACCAAAGCAGGCCACAACAGTCTCAGATGCATACTGCTCAACACCCGCTCAGTCCACAAGCACGCCGTCGAACTCTGGGACCTGCTCGATTCATCCTCCCCGGACGTCGCCTTCCTGACGGGACCTGGACGAACGCCTCCTCGGCGCCCGACATAGCCATAGCCATCCCGGACGGCTACAAGATCACCCGCAGGGACAGAAACAACAAACCAGGAGGAGGAATCGCCATCGTCCACAGGAACACCATCAGAATTTCTACCAACATCGATGACTCCCTCAGCATGGCCGAACACCTACACTTCCAGATCCACGTCGACCACAACACCACCCTCAGAGGAACCCTTGTCTACAGACCCCCGGGACCCCGACCACAGTTCAGCGACTCCATCGCCGACCTCATCAGCACGCACGCCCTCGCCTCCACAGACTACATCCTCCTTGGAGACCTGAACTTCCACCTCGAGAACTCCAACGACAGCAACTCCACAACCCTGATCGACAACCTAGCCAACCTCGGATTCAAACATATCGTCACGACACCAACCCACTCCGCCGGACACACGCTCGACCCAATCTTCTCCGCCAGCAGCCACGTCACCTTCAGCCACACCACCGAACTCCACTGGACCGACCACCACTGCATCCACTTCTCCTTCGAGAAACACACCGTGCACATCCAACCGCAACGAATTCCACACCGCAGCTGGAACAAAGTCACCGAAGACCAGCTCCTCACCACCCTCGCCCGTGACCCTCCACCCGAACCCTCTGACACCAACGCAGCGGCCCACAACTTCAGACAATGGATCGACGACTGCGCCAACACCCTCACCCCGATCAGGAGACCCTCTAACAGGTGCACCAACACGAGAGCCACCTGGTTCAACGCCGACCTCCAGACTTTCAAACAAACCTGCCGAAGAATCGAGAAGCAGTGGCGCCAAGACCAGACACCAGACAACCACGCAGCCCTCAAGAACGCCAGACCCAAGCATCACCAACTGATCCGATCCGCCAAAAGGACCTCCTTCAAGGAACGCATCGACAACAACGCACACAACAGCAAAGAGCTCTTCAGTATCGTGAAAGAACTTGCATCCACCAGCTCCAGCACGAATGACATCCCTCGTCGCAAGAACTCTGCGACTCCCTGGCAACCTTCTTCCACCGCAAGATCGCAGACATCCACGACAGCTTCGATGCCCAGACACCGACGACAGATGCCGACACCCCCGACTCAACACCCACCAAACACACCGACCTCCTGCTCTCCTGGAACCACATCAACGACGAAGACACCATCAAAATCATTAACACCATCCACTCCGGCTCTCCTTCCGACCCCTGCCCCCACCACATCTTCAACAAAGCAAGCTCCATCATCGCACCTCAACTCCGAAAGATCAGCAACAGCTCCTTCAAGACAGCCACCTTTCCGGAGAGCTGGAAACACGCCGAGATCAACGCCCTTCTCAAGAAACCTAAGGCGGACCCAAAGGACCTCAAGAACTTTCGACCCATCTCCCTGCTCCCGTTCCCGGCAAAAATCATTGAGAAGACCGCCAACAGACAACTAACCCACTTCCTGGAGGAGAACAACATCCTGGACTCCTCCCAATCCGGCTTCCGCAGCAATCACAGCACCGAAACCGCCCTCATCGCTGCCACCGAAGACATCAAGACCCTGCTGGACAGCGGCGAAACCGCGGCCCTCATCCTCCTGGACCTCTCGGCCGCCTTCGACACCGTCTGCCACCACACCCTACGCACACGCCTCCATGACGCAGGGATCTGCGACAAAACCCTGAACTGGATCACCTCCTTCCTCACCGGCAGAACCCAGGGAGTCCGTCTCCCCCCATTCAGATCCGAAGCCACCACGATAACCTGCGGCGTACCCCAAGGATCATCCCTCAGCCCGACCCTTTTCAACATCTACATGGCACCGCTCGCCAACATCGTCCGAGCGCACCACCTCAACATCATCTCGTACGCCGACGACACCCAGCTGATCCTCTCCCTCACCAAGGACCCGGCCACCGCCAAATCCAACCTTCATGAGGGAATGAAGGCCGTCGCAGAGTGGATGAAGACCAGCCGTCTGAAACTAAACTCTGACAAGACGGAGGTCCTCATCCTCGGCTCCACCCCCTCCACATGGGACGACTCCTGGTGGCCGGCCACGTTGGGAGCTCCTCCGACACCCACCAACCACGCACGCAACCTGGGTTTCATCCTGGACTCAACGCTCTCCATGACCCAGCAAGTCAACGCTGTCTCCTCCTCCTGCTTCAACACCCTCCGCATGCTCCGCAAGATCTACAGATGGATCCCCACCAAAACCAGAAGGACGGTGACCCAAGCCCTCGTCAGCAGCAGGCTGGACTACGGCAACGCCCTCTACGCGGGAACCACGACCAAACTCCAGAAACGACTCCAACGCATACAAAACGCCTCCGCACGCCTCATCCTCTGAGCCCCTTGCCACAGCCACATCACCGCCCACCTGAGAGACCTGCACTGGCTCCCGGTCAACAAGAGGATCACCTTCAAGCTCCTCACCCACGCCCACAAAGCACTCCACAACGCCGGACCAGCATACCTCAACGAACGACTCACCTTCTACACCCCGAACCGCCAGCTCCGCTCCGCTGACCTTGCCCTCGCCACCATCCCACGCATCCGCCGAACGACCACCGGCGGCAGATCATTCTCCCACCTCGCCACCAAGACTTGGAACACCCTCCCCATCCACCTGCGACAGACCCAGGACCTGCTGACCTTCACGAGACTTCTTAAGACCTGGCTGTTCGATCAGTAGCTGCTTCAACCCTCCCCCCTAGCGCCTTGAGACCCTCACGGGTGAGTAGCGCGCTCTATAAATGTGTTGATTGATTGATTGATTGGTTACTTCTGTATCCCTCCAGGTCGAGGCTGCGACTGCATCCACCTCGAGAGACCTGCTGCATGATCTTAATCCAGGTGATTGGGTACTAGTTCGCAAGCACGTGAGGAAGAGTTGTCTTGATGCTCGCTGGCGAGGACCATATCATGTGATATTGGTCACAAGTACCGCTGTGAAGTGTGGAGGATTGCCGAATTGGATCCACACTTCCCACACTCGCCGAGTTCAAGCGCCTGTGGAGGAAGAGAGTCCCCTGGTTCCGAGAAGCGTGTGTGGACCTGACATAGACAACGACGAAGGCACAGACCCAGCTGTAAGAGTTTCGGATGAAACAGAACAGCCAAGTGAGCACGAAAGACGAGAGCTGAGTGCTCCTGAACTGAGCCCAGATCCTGAAATAGAGGATATTGCAGAAGTGAACTGTGCACCAGATCAAGGTGAGTGGTCTATTGCAGAAGGATCAGATCAAGAGGAAGAGAGGAGAGCAGATGCCAGAGCGGAAAGTGACCAGCAAGAAAAGAAAGGCTGAATATAAAGCTCGCGTCCGAGAAAGATCTCGCTCCGATTCCTGAAACATCTGAATCAGATCAAAGTGACATTGAAGAAAGACCAGATGGTCTGAGACGTTCCAGAAGAGAAAGAATAGCGTCTCGAAGATGCGCATCTCCTGAGTGGACGTACCTGGCTGCAGATGCAGAGCCCAGCGAAGTCCGGGAGGTTGGGAGCTGGTACGGGGAGCTACGGAGGGGACACCCTCTCGATTGAAATACAGTTGCTGGTCCCAGGCGTAGAAGCGTTTGGAAAGCTAACTCTGCAAGTTCCAAATCCTCCAAAGCTAAGTGGATTGCGTTTCCTGATCCTCAATCAGGATATCTTCCCTTCATTTGGCCGACAGCTCACCGCGCAAGAATTGGGAGAACTTCGTGCGGAGATTTTGCAATTTGTCCTCGAAATACTTGGATCGAATATCATTAACGATGAAGCTTGAATTATAACCAAAGAAAGCATTAGGCCTTAGAAAGAAGATAACTTAGACCCCAGTTTAAGAAGATTTAAAATTAGGGTCTTTCTAGTAGATGATGGAGTGAGGAGTAGGGCTGACTACATCTCTTCAATAGGTTTAGTATAAATCAAAGGAATTTTGACATTAATTGCATGGGAGAAGAGAAGTGAGAAAGACATTGTTAAACAAAGAAAACAGAAAGAGACTGTGTTTTACCTTTTGTGCTTTGGAACGGATCAGGAGAAACCATGGTGTCCGAAAAATCAACACGCAAACAGAAGTGCATCATTGGCACCCTCATTGTAGTGGTGCTTATTGTTATAACTGTGGTGATTGTTGTATCTCTAGTTGGATATCAGGATGTCGGACAGAATAGGGTACAGGCAACATTCACTACACCAATCTCCGAGATAGATGAGGATGCATCCGCAAGGGATCTAGAAATGATTAAGGAAACCAGTCGTAGATTCCATATTGATTTGTCAAAGGGTGATTTCACTTTGAATGCGTATGCTCAATTATTGTATGAGTATGTGGATACCATGGAAGCGAAGGATTGCTATGTGTGTATGCAATTACCAGCCTCAGTAGAAGAAGGCATTCGATACCATCATTTGCCTGTGACCTATGGCATTACATGTAGTGTGTTGTTGAGCATGTTTTACAGCAAGGCACACTTCGAGTATTATTTCTCTAATTATGATGTGGTTCTCTCGGAAGTCCCAGTTCTTAAATACATGAATAAATATGATTATTATAAGGAAGTAGAGCGAATGTCAAAGTATTTCGTGCCTACTATTACTTTAGACACGTCCTATGCCCATAGACATAATTTGACCTGCATGTTAACTGACATTGAAAAGAAATTTATAGATCAGATAGAAGATCGGCATAGACAGA
This sequence comes from Calotriton arnoldi, assembly GCA_963921515.1. NCBI lineage: Eukaryota > Metazoa > Chordata > Amphibia > Caudata > Salamandridae > Calotriton > Calotriton arnoldi. The sequence goes on from CAWUFW010000737.1 coordinate 339,469, forward strand.
CTCTATTTAGACCAGCTCTGAAGCACAAGGTTACCCCCTGGACTAAAGAAGAATTAGATCATAAAGCAAAAGGGAGTTTTGGACCCATAGCATTAGATTTCCAGCAGAAGGGGAAGTTGTGCATTAGACACCCGACCACATACTACGATAAGATATTTGTGGGTGAGAGTGATTGTGAGCATGTCTTTTTGATCGAAGAATCAATTAGAAAAGCATTATTGGACAAAATAACAGTAGTGCCCAATGTGTATTTTGTGTGTGGAAAGAATGCTTATGTGAAGTTGCCCAAAAATTGGTATGGCACTTGTTATTTGGCTGTGGTATTTCCTAAGATTTTTCATGTGGATGATTTATGGCCTCTAGAAAGAAAAAGACCTCAAAGAGGAAAACGTGGTGTGAGTGCGGGAGAAGTGATTGGAGACATATTTGGGGCTATGATACCGAGTATGGGTGTGATTCTGAATGATTTGAAAATCAGAAAGCTGGCAACACTAGTGGATAAGCTCTCAATAAATACAGCTCAGATACTACTACTTGTAGATGGGGAGATGGTTTCGATAAGGGCTATGGTTTTGCAAAACCGTCTTGCCCTAGATGTGCTGCTAGCAAAAGCCGGAGGAGTCTGCAAATTATTGAAAGTTCAACAGTGCTGCACTTATATTCCTGACAACAGTCGGGATATAAGGAAATACATCAACAATATTTCAGATATACACCAAGAGTTACGTGAGATGGCTGCTGGAGGACTCTGGGAACAAGTGGGGAAAGGATTTGGAAAGATAGGCAGTTGGTTTGGAAGTTTGAGACAAGGAATAATGGGATATATCTTGAAACCTATTATAATAGCTGTCATTTGTATAATTGTCCTACTAGGAGCCATCAAGGCTTACAAATGGCAAAGGGCACGACATCAGGAGACTGTTTCGAGAAAGCGAGAGCGCCAACTTGAACGATTGCAGGACAGTCATTACCAGCACCTTAAGGGGTTAGAACGATTCAGACAGGGACGGCAAGCTACAGCTTCTGTTTAGGTCGGTCTCTTCTACAAGGAGAAAATACAGGAGAATAGAAAATTGGTGTTATGACACTAGTCATAAGAGGGGGAACTGATAGAGCGCTGATAGCACTCAATTTTGTATGAGTGCACTATACTCATGGTTTAAACGCACTCTCATATATTCGTATTGTTTGCAGTGTTTTATGACTATTAAGAAATATTTATTTGAATCATTTGATGTTGAAACTAGTGAACTCAATTAAGTAGAACTTTGTATGTATTATGATTCCTTCATGCATAATGTGCAGGACGATATTATTCTTATATATCGTAATTGTGATTAGTTTAAGTTGCCTGAAATATAGGCCCAAAGTTAGTGTTTCAATTCTCCTTGCTCTCGAGAAATAAATAATTAAATGATTGTTGTGTTCGAAGTTAGAATGTTCTCATCCTGCTGCAGGTGCAAGAATACACATCGTTATTTTCAGAGTTAAGGAGAAACCCGGAATGTCTTTGAAGATGGCTGGGAAGCGAGAAGGGAGGATGCCTTGCGTATCTGGTCTGTTTGGAAGCCAAGGCCACTGGAAGAAGATATCATTAATTAAATTTGTTTCATGAAAGAAAAAGCTACTGCCTAGAGGTGCAATGGAAAATTTTAAGACAAATGACGTATTGTGGGTTGAATCCCATCTTTTTGTATGATGCGCAGGGACAGCAAGACCAGACTTCTGCTAGCTTTCGGAGGAGAAGGAGCATCTTAGAGCAAGCTCCAAAGCCATAAGCTAAACGACCCATTTGACGTGAGTACTTCTTAGGAAGTCAACACGTGCTGACACCGTTGGGGAATGATAGAAGAGAGACAGGAAGGGCCCTCATATAGAGCAGTGTAGGGAAAGATTTCGATTTCTTTCAATGAGTCGAGAACCGAATATTGCATCTATTCTGTGTTGCATTGTGATTTTGGAATTTATAATCATCTGTCTTTTGGGCCGCATTACTTATATTCATAAAATTGGCTCTGTATTAATTTTTCTGTACCTCTATACTTTGCTATTGAGATGTATTTACATCCAATTGTTTTTGGCCTTATAATAAATATTCAAACTGCACTTTGGAGTCGGTGATCTTTTCAGGCATGACGACTTCGCTAATATCTGTCTGAGTTGTTTCCTCCCCTCAACCACTTTAGGTAAATAAAAGATCGATCGCTTACGCTATATTTAGTAGGGAACTTAGGTGTGCAATTTAGCGTAATCTTTTGGCCCTGGCTGCTTCCTGGCGAGAGCAGCAAAGGCAGCAAGAATGAGGTGAGCTGGCTGAGGTGTGGCAAGGCTAGAGCCGAGAGGAGCGTGGGGCATTTATCGAGGGCTCGGAGGAGGGTTGTGGCGAAGCCCTGGGGCCGTGGTTATCTCCCGGCAGGAGTGGATGTGGACAGCGTTAGGCCGGAGCAGCTTGCTCCTCCCGAGGGACTCCGCATGCCTCTGTCCTTCACTGCCTCACTTCCGTGATCTGGATGGCACTCTCCTCTGGAAACCCACTGTTGTTTCTTCCAAAAAGGAATTGGATGAAGGTTTTCATTGGACACTTCGACACTAGGTATTTAGCACTTAAGGGGGAGGAGCAGAGTATTACCCTGCCATCTTTTGCGCTAAGCCACCTGTATAAAAGCAGTTTTTACCACTGCATTCCATAGGAACAGCAGCGCACCCACACGTTTGTCTTTGCTGTTGAATAATCACTTTATTCGTTTTCCATCAAGCTCGGTGTGTGCCTCCTCCTCTTCCTTTCGACGCTTGGCGGAGGGAAGCACAAACTATTGTAGTTAAAGTAAAAACTGCTGAATATTCCTTAGTGACCAGCCAGTCTACAGATGCCTCCTCCAAAGAACAAGCATTGGCATAGCCAATAGGTCTCGCCTTTGGGATTTTATAAGTGTTTAGCCATGCAGCACACAAGCTGCGAGGTTACAAACATCAGAAAGTACATTCAGCAGCCGGTCACATTTCATGTATCAGCGGCAGGACCAGAATAATTCCACCCTGCATGCCCTGTGAGAAGGATTAAGCAAGAGCATTAACGACAGAGATGTGGTGGGTGCGAAGGAGACATGGAAGGCAGCAAGGCAAGGGGTGCCAGCCAAGGCGGGAACCTAGTCCATCAAACGGGAGGTGGTGACTTGAACCATGCAACAGGCCTCATGCACAAATGCATGCACTCAGGTGATGTGTGATCTTTGGATTAAATGGGAAATCAATGGCCATTGATTTACAAGATGGTTTGAGTAAACTAAATTTGGAGTACTCTTTTTTTCAATATTAAATTGATGTGCGTCCAAAGCATCTAGAAGGCAGCCAGTCACCTTCTGCTATGCACTGGCATGATGAGATGCCAACTGAAGGCAGCCAGTCACCCTGCACCAGATGCTGAAGGCAGCCAGTCACCCTGCTTCTCTGCACTGGCATGGTGAGATGCCAACTAAAGGCAGCCAGTCACCCTGCACCAGCTGCTGAAGGCAGCCAGTCACCCTGCTTCTCTGCACTGGCACGGTGAGATGCCATTTAAAGGCAGCCAGTCACCCTGCTTCTCTGCACTGGCATGATGAGATGCCAGCTGCTGAAGGCGTCCAGTCACTGGCATCATGAGATGCCCACTGAAGGCAGCCAGTCACCCTGCTTCTCTGCACTGGCACGATGAGATGCCAGCTGCTGAAGGCAGCCAGTCACCCTGCTTCTCTGCACTGGCACAGTGAGATGCCATTTGCTGAAGGCAGCCAGTCACCCTGCTTCTCTGCACTGGCACAGTGAGATGCCATTTGCTGAAGGCAGCCAGTCACCCTGCCTCTCTGCACTGGCACGATGAGATGCCAGCTGGTGAAGGCGGCCAGTCACCTTGCTTCTCTGCACTGGAATGATATAGGTTCACAAACGTTATCACTTTATTCCTCCCTGGTGTCCCCTCAAGTCTTTCTTCCATCCCTATCCTCACCATGAGAGACTGAAAGATTGAGATGAAATGAGTGACTGGTTGAGAAAAGGACAGCCTGTGCTGAAAGGAGGGACAGAATGACGAGGGGAGAGATAGCCCGTGTAGTACAGGATGGCAGTGCCACTAGAAGACAGTGGCAGGAGGAGTCCACTAAGAAGCCGAGAGCCTCTGGTGAAAGGAGGGACAGAGTGACACGGAGAGGGAGAGACAGCCCATGGGGAGGGCCATTAGGAGAGACTGAAGGGGTGAAGTGAATGGAGGAGACCGGAAAGAAGCAGAGACTCTGGTGAAGGAAGGGGCAGGGTGACCAGGAGAGCGCAGAGACAGCCTGGAGTAGCGGTGGGGAGTGCCACAAGGATAGACTGAAAGGCTGAGATGAAATAAGTGACCGGGTGAGAAACAGAGAGCCTCTGGTGAAAGGAGGGGCAGGGTTACAAGGAGACGGGAGAGACAGCCGTGAAGAACCAGTGGGGAGTGCCGTTAGGAGACACTGAAAGCCTGAGATAAAAGGAAGGACCGGGTAAGAAGCAAAGAGCCTCTGGTAAAAGGAGGGACAGAATGACGAAAGGGGAGAGAACCTATGATGAGCAGTTGGGAGCGGAGAATAAAAGCGTAAGATGAAAGGAGGGTCGGGGTTAGGAAAAGAAGCAGGGAGTCTCGTGATGAATTAAGGGAGCTAAGGGTATGGAAAGCAGAGAGCTCACAATGAATGGATGGACAGGATGAGAAAAGGCACAGGGGGCCTTTGGAGAATGGAGGGGCAATGAAAGACGGACAGAATGCACCAAGTAAAGGGACAGGGTGAAAGAGGATGAAGACCTGCAGCGCCTCGTCAGTGGCACTATGCGCTATATAAATGCAATTAAAGGAATAGCAGGGCAGAGTGAGGAAGGCAGTGTTATGTCGCAGCGGTGACGGAACCGCGGCGACTGAGAGGGTTCCCCCCATGTGTATATCCCCGTGGGGGAATCCCCTGGTGTCTCCCCGTTGTGACTGGACGACATGGTTCGGTCCAGTCACGTGATGGTTGACTAATAAAAACGCCTACCGCGACACAGACGTCACTGGACGCGTGTGCGCGGTAGCCATTACACTCAACCACATTGGCTCCGTGTCTTTAATGGCAAAAGGCCCCAGCACCTACCGGTAGCTGATCCAGCAAAGGTTGTGCCCAGTCCAGCGGCACAACACAACATTGGCGACGAGGGCGGGCGTGTTCCCGTCGCGTTACTGAACGGGGGCGGCCGTGCGAGGTTGGGAGAGGCCCCGCGGTGCTCGTGCCCCTGCAGCTGGCCGCAGTTGTCTGACGTGGTGAGGACCCTGCACTGCTCCCTCAGGTGTGCCGCATCTGCGCTGCTGGGGGTGTGCGCCGTGATCCCCGCGCTGTGGTGGCTGGATCCCTCGCTGTGTCCCGTGAGCGCTGAGCCTGAGCTGGGAGGCCCGCGCAGCTGTGGACAGGAGGAAAGAGCGGAGTTCTGGAAGGCAGCGCATCCCCACGTGGCGCTGCCCCCGGTGGTGTCTGCAGGTACTGCAGGTAGGCAGCCTGCACTGAAAGTGACACGGGCCTGACGGGAGGATACCGCATCAGCTGGCACATAGAAAGTGGTGCTTGAAGGTGCTGCAGGGTGGCAGCCAGCTGACAGAAGCATTTCGTGGCGCATGGTGGTTTGCAGCCAACCTGATCTGGTGTACAGGTGCTGCAGGGAATACTTAAACTGCAGAAGAGGGCAGCGTCTGTGCCGGTGGAGACACTCTCAGCCTCACATACCCCTCATCAAGGAGAAGGACAGTGTGACACAGCACAGCACCGCATCCCCACATCCGCCTGCCCGAAGGAACAGTCATTATGTCTACTATTCCCCCCATTGAGCCATTTGTAGTGGAAGGATCCCCCTCTGCCCAGGCGTCCAGGTGGAAAGAATGGGCAGAACGCCTTATAATATTTTTTGAAGCAACAAAGGTACACAAAGACCAGAAGAGGGCCATGCTACTCCACCTAGGAGGGAAGGATATCCACCGCATCGCAAAGACTCTTGTAGAGGCGACGCCCAAGACTCACATGACCCTCATCAACGCGCTCACGGGCCATTTTGAACCGATGGCCAATCAGGATTACGAACGTTTCATCTTTCGTCAAGCGAGGCAGTCACAGGAAGAATCGCTCGACACTTTCCACGGCCGGCTCAAGCTCCTGGCATCCACATGTGGATTTAGAGATGAGACGGAGGAGATCAGAGGGCAGATCATCCAGGGGTGTGCCTCGGCGAAGCTTCGAGAAAGAATATTAGAAGAGTCGGGTAAGCCGTTAGCGGACATTTTAACCGTGGGACGCACAAAAGAGCTGTCCAAGGCCAGGGCAGCACACATGGAGGCAGCCCTGCAGTCTCCTATCAAGGCGGAACCAGTAAATGTGGTCACGACGAAGCCGGCGGACCGTTGCAACAGAAAGCCGTCCAACAGTGGCCCACAAGGGGGACAACGATACTGTGGGTACTGCGGTGGTCCACCTCACAAGGCAGCTGATTGTCCAGCGAAGGGCAAGAAATGCACAGGGTGCGGCCGATTCAACCATTTTGTAAAGGTATGTCGTTCCAAGCAGTACCGAAAGCCCAAGCAAGCGGTTAATACGGTACCCGAGGGAGGTGGCGAGTCGAGTGACATGGACGATGACGAAGAGGAAGAGAGGGCGGTCCATAAGGTGCACATGATTGGAGCTGCATCGAGAAGGAGCAGGCGTCTGCCCCAATGCCGCATTCAGGTGGGAGCCCAGGACGTCACAGCCGTCGTGGACACCGGAGCCACCATCAACATAATGGCAGCCGCTCTATACAGATCCATGCACCCAGCTCCCACTCTACAGCCCACTAAAATCACAGTCTTCGCGTATGGACAGGATAAACCGCTAGAAATGAACGGGAAATTTAAGACCACCGTCACCCATGAAGACAAATCAGTCAGCACCATGGTGTATGTCACTAAGGATGGACAAGGCATGCTCCTGGGATGCCGGGCCGCAGAGGATCTGGGCATCGTGTCATTTGCATTTGGGATCCATCAAGAGTCAATCCAGCATGTACTCCAGGAGTTTGCATCGGTTTTTGAGGGCATCGGAAAGTTCAACGGAAAGGAGATACACCTGCACATTGACAAGACTGTGCAACCCGTGGCTCTACGACACCGCTGAGTAGCTTTTCATCTGCGACCATTGGTAGAGCAAGAGCTACTCAAGCTGGAGCAGGCGGGCATAATTGAGAAGGTGTCAGGTCCCACGCCGTGGATTTCCCCAATTGTCGTAGCCCGAAAACCGAAGCAGCCAGGATCCGTGAGGATCTGCGTCGACATGAGATTGCCGAATGCAGCCATCAAAAGAGAGCGACACATCACCCCGACTATTGATGACCTGATTGGAGAAATGGCCGGCGCGTGCTGGTTCTCAAAGCTAGACCTGAGATCGGGGTATCACCAACTAGTCCTTGATCAGGCATCAAGAAATATCACGACCTTCTTCACTCATGTAGGTCTTCGCAGGTATACCCGTCTGAGCTTCGGGATATCAAGCGCGGCCGAAGTATTCCAAAATGTCATCAGTGAGCTGATCAGGGACATCCCTGGAGTCATCAACGTGAGTGATGACATCATGATACATGCAAAATCCATCCCCGAGCACCATTCCCGACTGGTGCAAGTTCTCCAGAGGATCAAGGCTGCAGGACTAACACTGCACAGAGAAAAGTGCGAATTTCTCAAGAAAAAGCTGCAATTCTTCGGTTATACTTTCTCGGCTGAGGGGGTGAACCCGGATCCTGACAAGGTCAGAGACATTAAGAGTGCACCAGCCCCCGTCAATGTCACCGAAGTCCGCAGCTTCCTGGGCATGGTGAACTACTGCGGGCGTTTCATCAAGGACCTCACCACCCTCACTCAGCCCCTGAGGGATCTCACCAGAGACTCGGTCCCCTGGACATGGGGAGAACCACAAGCAAAAGCGTTCCAAGACGTCAAAGATGCCCTGTCTGCGGCCACAACTCTGGTGTTTTTTGACCCCCAAAAGCTCACACTGGTTGCAGTCGACGCAGGTCCAAATGGACTAGGAGCGGTCCTCATGCAGCGCCGCATGGTAGAAGAAGACTGGGCCCCGGTGGCCTTCGCCAGCCGCTCCCTCACTGACACCGAACAACGGTACTCTCAAATTGAGAAAGAAGCCATTGCAATCCACTGGGGATGCCGCCACTTCCATCTTTATGTCTATGGCAAACCATTTGTGGTAGCCACTGACCACAAACCCCTTCTGCCTCTATTCTCTGGTACTTCGTCAAAACCGCAGCCGAGAATAGAAAAGTGGATGCTGCAGCTGCAAAATTATAACTGTCGAATTGAGTACCAACCAGGGAGTCGCAATCCCGCAGACTACTTGTCACGCCACCCGAGGTGTGCAACGGCCCAAGAGGAAGAAGATGCTGCAGACACGGAGGAATATGTACGATGCGTCACGGAGAGATCGTGTCCCATTCCTCTCTCCATGAATGATCTAAAGCATGAAACAGACAACGATGAATGCCTGCAAAGAGTCAAACAGGTGGTGAGACATGGCAACTGGCACAAGGCCAGAGAAGAGTGGAAGAGACTGACGGAAGGGGCTCACAGAATACTGGAGAGCTTGTATCACGTACGTGAAGAGTTGGCCGAGGACAACACAGGTTGCCTCATGAGAGGGCACCGGCTGGTAATTCCTTCGTCTTTAACCGACAGAGTCATTCAGCTGGCACATAGTGGACATCAGGGAATGGTAAAGACCAAGTCGCGACTGAGAACCAAGGTGTGGTTCCCCCTGATGGACGAGCTCGTTGAGGCCGCCGTCCGGGAGTGTCAGTGGTGCCAAGTAACTGGGGCAAACCCTAAGCCTGCTCCTGTGATCACGGAACCCAGGCCCCTTGGCCATGGCTAAGCATAAGTCTCGACTTCGGAAGTCTACCGGATGGAAGACACACGTTCGTGGCCATTGATGACTATTCCAAGTATCCGGAAATTGAAATTGTGAATGCTCTAAGTGCTGCGGAAATAATCCCGAAGTTGGAAAAGGTAATAGCGACGCATGGCATCTTTACAGAACTCAAAACTGACAATGGGCCGCCGTTTCAAAGCCAGGAGGTTGCCACATACTTAGCCTCGCTAGGCATCAAACATCGGAGGATTACTCCGCGCTGGCCGCAAGCCAACGGGGAGGTAGAGAGATTTATGCGGACCCTAAACAAGGTCATCCGCATAGCCCATGAGCGTCACCAGCCCCTGGAACTAGCTCTTTTCACATTCCTGAGAAATTACCGCCAAACTCCTCACACCACAACGGGTCTGGCTCCCGGACATTTGTCAATGGGCCGAGTGGTCACGGACTCAATTCCTCATCATCCTCACTGGTGCCCGGAAAGCCCTGATGATCGCCAAATTGATGAGCAAAGGCGCAGGATGCACGAGCAGGTCAGTCAGCGCCGTGGAGCTCGTCCGTTCCATCTGCAGCCAGGAGACAAGGTGTTGCTCAAGAACCGTTCAAGGAAGAGCAAGTTCCATCTTCCGTATGAGAAGCGCCCCTGGACTGTCGTTAGTGTGCAAGGTACGCAAATAAGGGCTCGGAGGGACGGAGAACTTGTGACACGGAACGTGTCCCATTTCAAGAAATGTCACCTTGCAGAGATCCCTGCGACGGACCAGGGAAGGGAGCGCCGAATGCAGGTCCCGAGCCACCCTCCGATTCTCCCTGGAACACCCGAGGGAGTGGTGGGAGAGACGCCCCTAGCGCCAGTGATAGACACTCGCCTCCCAGTGGACAGTGACCACGGGGTGGCAGGGCATGAGGGGATGCCCGAAAGCTCAGAAGAATCCTTGCCCTCTCAAACGAGCGAGACTGTGGGTGTCGAGTCCCAGGGGCGAGGAAGTTCCCAGTATCAGCTCCGACGCAATCCTGAGCCATCCAAGAAGCTGAGAGACTATTTCAGGTAAGACTGTTCTTTTGTATTTTTGATTCTGTTTTTGGGAGGAATGTTATGTCGCAGCGGTGACGGAACCGCGGCGACTGAGAGGGTTCCCCCCATGTGTATATCCCCGTGGGGGAATCCCCTGGTGTCTCCCCGTTGTGACTGGACGACATGGTTCGGTCCAGTCACGTGATGGTTGACTAATAAAAACGCCTACCGCGACACAGACGTCACTGGACGCGTGTGCGCGGTAGCCATTACACTCAACCACATTGGCTCCGTGTCTTTAATGGCAAAAGGCCCCAGCACCTACCGGTAGCTGATCCAGCAAAGGTTGTGCCCAGTCCAGCGGCACAACACAACAGGCAGATCCGGAGCGTGAAGGGGCAGTGAGGACAGAATGACAGCCTGCAATAACCGACGAGAGAGAGTGAGGAGTAGAAACATGTGATGGAGGGACAGGAGCAGGAAAGGGCAGGCAGGGGCCTGTGGTGTGTGTGGGCACAGGGAGGTTGCTTTGAATGGAGAGTCGGGGGGGAGGAGAGACATGCGCTGTTTTGGCAGAGAGATGTTACCAGGATGTGAGAGGGAGAGTGTTCTGGATTGATAGAGCGAGAGAGGAAGTCTGCATGCAGGAAGAGATAAGGTTGGAGTGGAGAGACAGCCTGCAAGAGAGTACAAGACAGAGAGACGGGGCCATTATTGGGCGCAGGTTACGGGGAGAAGGAAAGACCGCCACCCAGCTGCGGATCAACAGTCAGGGTGAGGAGAAACTGATGACAGCGCCTGCCTCAGGGGTGCACTCCCTCTGTACAGCTGCAGGGGGCAGTGTCGTGGCGCACATTACTCTGAATGCGTCATTGAGGAATGGGTTCCTGACACTCCGCGCCGGACACACGCCCATGCACCGCGCCTTGACCTCTTTGCTGAGACTGCAGACGTGGCCCAACCTAGGAGGGCAAGAGGTTCTGCAGGGTTAGGGGCAGAGAGGGTCCCTCTGCTCATGGACAGGGTTAGCAGGGTTAGCAGAGGCGGGACTCAAAAACATGCTTTGCTACCGCGAGAGCCACGAACACAAAAAACATGGAAAATGAAGACGGCATTAAGTACAACATGCTTTGCTACCGCGAGGGAGGGAGGGTGATGGGCTGATTGTGTGTTGTGCAGCTGCACAGAAAGGAAAGGGCCGAGGGAGGAGGCCGGAGCCAGCAGACAGCCTGACGCCAGCCCAGGAACCTTCCCACCCATCTGCCAGCCCTGCATTGTCTGTGCCGGCCTTGTGCGGCACCTGGGCCTTGGAGAGGGGCGGCGGGGGAGGCACGTTTTGTGGAGCGTTCCATGGAGTGGGAAAGGGGGGGTGTACATGGTGGACAAGGGGGCTCTCTGAGCACCACACCGAGGCGTACAGTGGACCGACCTCAGAGAGCACTGGCACTGTAAGAAACTCCAGAGAGGACTATGGGGTCTCGATGAGATAGTAGGCGGGGAGTCTGGAGCACCGTTGTTAAAGGAGGGACCTCAAAACAGAGCACCGTGGTATGTGAGGGGGAGGCACGTTTTTTGGAGCGTTCCACGGAGTGGGAAAGGGGGGGGTGTACGTGGTGGACAAGGGGGCTCTCTGAGCACCACACCGAGGCGTACAGTGGACTGACCTCAGAGAGCACTAGCACTGTAAGAAACTCCAGAGAGGACTATGGGGTCTCGATGAGATAGTAGGCGGGGGGTCGGGAGCACTGTTGTTAAAGGAGGGACCTCAAAAAAGAGCACCATGGTATGTGAGTGTCGTGGGGCGGCGGGCGTGGCATTACACCTGGTTGAGAGCCACGAACACAAAAAACATGGAAAACGAAGACGGCATTAAGTACAGGCTGCAGAGAAAAACAAAAAAAGTAACTCTAAAGCGCATGGCTCATTTGCCAGCAAGAAAGGTTTAAGTTGTGCGTCTCCTCCCGTCTCAGCCGACTACTGGAAGAGGCACAAAGGAGCCGGGGGAGGTAAGGAAGGGGTAGGGGAGGAAGCTTTAACAAGCGTGGACGCGAAACGAAAACAAGAAAAAAAAAGCACCAAAGTGAAAGTTAATTAGAAAAACAGATGGTCCCTGTGCGCGCCGCTGCTCGAAAAAGCATGCCGCTGCCCAAAAAAGCATGAAAGTGAAAGCTAATTAGAAAAACATATGGCCCCTGCGCACGCCGCTGCTCGCTCCCACAAGGTGGATGCCGCCACACGCACGAGTGTACAAAAAGAGCAGACCGATTCCAAAAGGTCATCTCCTAGAGCAGCGCATGTGCGCTGCGCTAGGCTCGACCTAAAAAAGGTGGCAAACCTTTGGGAGCAGTGAAAGGGAGAAAAGCAGGGGGATGACAACAAACATTTCGTCAACAAGAGATTCTTTAGGCCTTGTGTCTCCTTGCCATGATAAAGGGATTCAAGCGGGAACTAAGGGGGCCCTTGCAGTTGATAAAGTGCATTCCTCAGCAGAATCTCTGGCTGTCTCAATAATGGACTTTGTGGGGAAGCTTTTTTAAGCCCTTTGCATTGCAGGACTCGGCAAATGTAGGTTAAGTGGCCTCCCCGGTGGGGGTCCTCCTGAAGTCATTAGATGCCCAGCAGAAGAGAACTTTGCATTTGTTTGGAACTCCAGGAGTTATTCATCCCCGTTTAATCTCCTCCTCTCACTGTTTGTTTCATCCGTCTGAGCTGAGCTGAGCTTTGCAAGCTCTGGAGAGGGGTCTGGAGCAACAGAGAGTGTTGAGGGGAATAAGCAAAGCAGGGAAGAATCCGTAAATGGCCAGATGAGGAGAGCGCTGCCTGACATGCCTGATATGACTGGTTTGTCAATCGATGGTGGGGATCAAGGGACCTTGACTACCTCCGCAGCAAATATTAACTCCCCACTGTCAGGACCTTCTCCAATGTTGGACGTCCTTCTTTTAATGCAAAAATCTTTACACAGACTATTTGAAGCCTCTCTTGTGGCAAATTAGTCATTGAGTGTGGAGGCTGGACTTTTAAAGGAGTTCCTTTGTGAACTAAAATCTATTAACTCCTGTATGCCCTCGCTTGTAAGATCAATAGCCTCTCAACCTGTGGGCAGTGAGGAGCTGCTGTCACAAGGAGGGGAACAGGGTAGTTCGACTGAATACATATCCAGAAGACCAATGTTGGTGAGGAAACCAAATCATGGGTGGGGCATGAGCTGTTGTTTGGGTCATTTAAAGGGGAGGAAAGGAAGGACTTTTGGTACAAAGCTAAGAGCCCCTACTAAGCAGCAGAGGGCTGCTGAAGACCATGTAGAAACTTGCACCCTATAAAGAACCAGCAGGTGACTAGAATGGCAGCATCAGGGAAGAAGGGTGCAAATAAAAAAGTTAAATGTATGGTAAAGGAGGGCCCTGCCCAAACGCAGGCTGGTCCCAAGATCAAGAGTAGAGGTTATACAAGCAAACCGCTAATGGAATTAACCTCCACCTGCAGGCTGTAAGAAGCCCTAAGAGGTGTGAGGGACAAGCAATGTCCGCTACGGGACAACATGATGTAGACTTTGGCCAAGACCAGGTACAGTCTTTGTGTAGGGAACGCAGGTTAAAACGTGTGTATTTGGGGGGCGTGGTCTGGCCACGGAGTAAGATGGCCGCCTAGGAGACGAGCTCCGCTCCGAGGGGGACCCCGAGCGGGGAATGCGGCGTCTCGGAGGCAGCTTTACAACACCATCTCGACGGCCCTGGATGCGGGGGCTCTCTCGGATTGTCTAGGTGCCGTCATTCCGTCTGGGAAGTTCACTGTGAGGACGGCGGTCCGAGCTACGGCTCCTGGGCCTGGAGGCGTGCCACCAGCCTCGGCCTTGAGTGGTGACCCGGCCCCGCTCCCTCTGCTGGCAGTGGGAGCCTGAAGAGCCGGGGCCGCTCCTCGTGCTCAGCGGCACCCTCAAGCATCATCACCGCAACAACTGCTCCGCCCGCCCCAGCAACACCATCATACCTGGGAAGCGTGTGGCGGGGACGGCGGATCAAAGCACGCATTGCGGACCTAGAGGCGCATCAACAGCCTCGGCCTCGAATAGCAGCCCAGCCCCACCTACCATCCCAGCATCGGGGATTCGGCTGGAAGGGAGCGGCTCCTGATGTCCGAGAGCGCTCTGCGTTGTGTCGGAGCACGAACTGCACCATCCCCCCGGCGCGAGCAACAGGCACTGCCCGCATTCTACGATACCCGACCGCCAGCAGCAGTGATCGCAACATAGCCCCCCCAGCCTCCATCTGGTAAAGGTACGGAGGTGTTAATACAACGTGGGGCAGAGGAGGCGAGACATCGGCAGCAGGACACCTACCGGGACCACGGTGGTACCCCCCCTGCCACACGCTTCGCCGTACGGACTGCCTTCAGGCACGAGCACGGGTGCCGGCTGAACTCTCAGGCTCACGCCTGCCAACATAAGTGAGTGCATCATAGTCCCTCCTCCCGGCGCCCCCCCTGGCCCGGGCACGGGGGGCCTCTTTACGACGTGGGGCGGGGACGGTGAAGGAGCGGCGGCAGAGCGTCTGCTGGAGGTGAAGGAGCACCCTCCTGAAGCGAGACCCATCTCGACAGACCTAGGGAGGGGGGCCCTCCTGGAACGCTGCTTCCACATAGTGCAACAACCAAGGCCCACTCACCACGTCGGCAACGCGGTCCTGACGAGTCGGGGCTGCCCCCTCTCTGGACCCGGCGGAGCCCCAGTGCTTCACGCGGGCTACCCCTCTACTGCGTGGAAGGGAAGTTGATTCGCGCCCCATGGAACACAGCCAGGGTGTGCTCGCCTCGGCTCTCAGCTGTTGGCGTGGGGCCGTGGATACAGGGGACCAACGAAAGCCCACATCCCAGAGGAGCAGGAGCACGCTCTCGAACCGGGAGGGGTGCGCCTCACAAGACGGAACGGAGGGGGATACGGAGCTATAGCGACTGGAGAAGACTGTTGACCTCTCAGAGACCCCCGAACTTGCTTGCATTTGCACCTTGCTAGCTGTCTCCCTTACTAGGGGGGATATCCTGAAAAGTGCCTGAATGCCTTTGCGGATGGGGGTAGGGCCCCCCCACTGCTTCGCCCCCCTTAGACTGGTGACGACGAAACACAGTACAGTGGCACGAATGACCATGGAAAGATCAGGAAAGAAGTCCTCCAGGCAGCTCCTATTCACGGAGGCGCTGAGGCAGCACCCACGCACTATGGCCATGAAAACTGACGACCCCCCGGCGAGTGGCCCCCCTGCTCCCCCCGCAACGACACTGACAGCAGGAGTTACTATGGACCGCATTTTACAAGAGATCTCCTCAGTCAGCCGTAGGTTGGAGGGGATGGACTCTAATATATCCAAACTAGCAGAGGAGGCCAAATCAATACTAGCTGACCTGGCTGGATTCCACTCCCGTGCGGAGGTACTGGATCAGAGGTTGACAGCGGTGGAGGGTCGGCTGAATACAATATCGGACAGGAACCAAGAAATCCTCTTCCTCCGAAGCAAGCTTGTCGACTTGGAAGATAGCAGCCGCAGGGATAACATCCGCTTCTTTGGGTTTTCGGAATCCGTCGAGGGCCCTAACGCTGCCGCGTTCTTGAAGGACGCCCTCCCGACGCTTATTGGAGCCACCTTTGATCCACCCCTGGAGATCCAGAGGGCCC
Organism: Calotriton arnoldi; assembly: GCA_963921515.1. Classification (NCBI taxonomy): domain Eukaryota; kingdom Metazoa; phylum Chordata; class Amphibia; order Caudata; family Salamandridae; genus Calotriton; species Calotriton arnoldi. Next base: position 355,076 of record CAWUFW010000737.1, read on the forward strand.
ACCGCATAGGACCGCTCTGCAAGGACTCTAACGTGCACCCACGGCCGCTTATTGCTCGTTTCCTATGCCACGATCAGACGAGGCAAATCCTAGCAGCAGCGCGGGCACACGTATTGTTCACCCAGGATGGCTACAGCATCCGAATGGCTGCCGACTTCTCTAAAGAGACAAATGAGCGCCGCAAAGCCTTCCTATCTTTTAGACCCTGACTCCGACAGTTGAACATTAAATATGGCCTCTTTGAACCGGCGAGATTCCGCATCACCAAAGATGGCGACTCCCGGGATTTCTATGATCCGGAGGATCTATGCCTGTTTCTGGACACTGCAACAAGTCAAGACATGGACACACACCCAGGCCACTCAGGACTTTCCCAACCGTCGGGCCCATCTCAGGCAGCGGAGAGCAAGAGATGGACTTCTGGTGGAGTATGGCACCGTGGCAGGGACCAGAGCAGAATGGAACGCACCCAGGAGGACAGAGCTTTCGCGTTACATGCGGCGGCTAACTTTGCCCACGACCCGCAGAGGGACAAATCTCGTTCGCCTTTGAAACCAGCAAATGAATCTGATAAGGGGCGCGGAGGGCCCAGGCTGACAACCTCTACCACTGATGGCTGTGCGGCTGACGGTGCAGTGGGAAGATGACTGATCAACGAGCAGCTGAGTATCCTACACACTGTGTTGTTTTGAGGGGTGTTTACCTGAGCTATGGCAGTTGATGGTTGTTTCTTTGCACTGCATCAAAAACAAATGTAAATTTCATTGTCTGTGTAACGGCGTTGTTTAGTAGCGCCGCATACGTTTCCATTTACGTTTCCATTTACACGTGCCTGTGCTCATCCCCCGCCCCCCTCCCTCCCACCCACACACACGCAACGATTGTGATGGCGACCACACATCTGACACAGATGCTTACTCAGGGGGCCATAGTATCACTAATCTCAGTATACATCTCCACGCCCGGTGGGGCGTTGTGCAGTTTACGAACCCCATAGCTCCTGCGACTCGTCCACATGCAAGAGCCATGTAGCACCTCCTCGCGAGTAGGGCACCACACACCCTCACCCCCCCATCCTGAGCCGCCCATCCCACCATACCACATGGTACTTCTTTTTCTCACCATCCCCTCCTCTCTATACAATTGGGATTCTTCCCACGGCAGCGGCCCACCCCGCTCTGGGGGCATGTAGCCCCCCCTGGGAGCAGCACTCTGCCGAGTAAAGACCCACGGTAAACAGTTTAGTGCTCAGGGAGCACGAAAGGCCGAGAAGGTAACCCCCCCCCGCTTCCGGTGCTCCATTGTTCTCTCCTTATCTCCCCATTTCTACTCTTCTACCCCCCTTCTTGCAGCTCGTTCCAATCGGATATTGCGTGCCTTCGCTGAGCTAACCTAGCACCTCTCTACCGCGCCCTCCCAGCTGATTGCTACACCCTTGCAGTGCACTCTGCTTCACAGGACCCCTTACTGCCCGTCGGTAGCCCTATAGATTTAACAGATCCAAACCGTTAAGGGAGTGTCAGAGGGTCCCCGAACTCCTTCCTCTTTCCTTCCCTATTGTCCTCTGTTTCCCCTTAACTTCTTTTTCCTCTTCCCTTCTTCGATCTTTTTATTCCCCCCCACCCTCACCCTCACCCTCACCCTTTTTCCCTTGGACCCCCACCCTTGGGCTGTTCTCCCCCCTTTTCTCTTTAAATCATACCCCTGCCTGTAACCCTACACAGCAAGCTTTACGACCTCTAGGGAAGACCGCAGCCGCCACCCCCACTCCCATTTAGCCTTAATCACATACTGCACGTGTTCCCTGCAGGACCCACTGCTTGTTGCACAGCACTGACCTCCCTATTCCACACTTGCTGCACCAAACAATATGACCTCCCTACGGCCGCTGCGAGCAATCACGTGGAACGTTCACGGTCTCACGCACTACATCAAGCGGAAAAAGATCTTGGCGTACTTGCAATCTAAACGCGCAGATGTGGCATTATTGCAGGAAACGCACCTGGATGCTGTAGAATCGGACAAGTTGCGATGCGACTGGGTCGGGAAGGTGATACATAGTAGTATACAGACTGAAGCCCTTGGATCTGAGGGCCCAATCCGTAAGTGCGGAGTAGAGATTCTTCTCCGGAAATCCCTTCCGGCGACAGTGACAAAGACTTGGATGGATACTGATGGGAGACATGTTTTTGCAAAGCTTAAGATCGGTGAGCACCACATATGCGTGGGATCTGTCTACGCTCCAATAGGGGCGAAAAAAATCATTCTTCTTGCAGGTAAATAGAGTGCTGTCAGAGATAGGCGCTTCCCAACTCCTCATAGGCGGAGACTGGAACCTAGCGAGGGACCCGATTCTGGACAGGACTGGCCGCTGGATAGGGGCAATGCAGCTGACAGGGCATTGCTGGAGGACGTGATGCAAGATAATGGCTTGATAGACCACTGGCGCCTGAGCCATCCCACAGATACGGAATACACTTTTGCCTCCCAGGTACACGGCACACTTTCCCGTCTGGATTACTTTCTCGCCTCCCACAGAGAAATACAGATTACCCAGGAATCCCAAATTCTGGAACTGGGACTGTCCAGTCCTGGACGCAAACCCTGGCGACTAAATATCCAGCGCTACCGGGCCCCCACTGGTAAATCCCGCTTACAGGCGCATGTCACGGAGTTCCTCACGGACAATCAGGGCTCAGTAGACTCCAGTTGAACCCTATGGGCGGCAGCAAAAGCCACCATACGTGGGAGGCTTATGAGGGACTTGGCCCAAACCAACAAGCAAAACGCAGACCAGCAAAAAGCGCTGGAAGTCGACATCAGGAAGTACACTCGCCTTTGCTCTACACGCCCTACGCCACAACATCGCAAGTCTCTGGAACAGGCAAAGATGGCTTTAAATGGCCTCTTACTACCAAAGCGGAATATGCTCTGCAGAGAATGAGGGGAGGCACTATGAGCATGGTGAAAAAGCAGGGAGGCTCTTGGCTGCACAACTCCACCAACGTGAGGCGTCCATGGCTATCCCAGCCATCAGATCAGCGACGGGTGAAACTCTTACCTGACCCCAGGATATAACGAACAAATTTGCCTCCTTTTATAAATTCCTGTACACCCCTGGCCCGCCGGGAGAGGCGGACAGACTGACATCATTTCTACGGGAGGCAAAACTCCCTCGCCTCTCGGACAAAGGAAGGGAGCTCTTAGAGGGGGAGATCAGCAAGGAAGAAATTACCTCAGCGATAGCGAAGGTGCCCTACCACAAGGCCCCTGGCGAGGATGGCTTCCCGGCGGAGTTTTACTGCTGGGCGGGAGAAGAAGTGGTCACTACGTTGCAGGCAGCGTTCTGTGAAGCAGACCAGTCTGCTTCCCTGGGTCTCATTTCCAATAATGCTGTCATAGCTGTTATACTTAAACGCGGGTAGGATCCTCTGGAGTGCGGAAGCTATCGGCCTATCTCGCTGTTAAACTGCGATATAAAGATACTGGCAAGTGTCCTGGCCACTCGCCTCCGCAAAGTTATGCCATCCCTGGTTCATGCCTCACAGGTGGGTTTCGTACCGGGCAGGTCCTCTAGGAACCATCTGCGTACCCTCGCCCACGCATTGTGGACATCTAAGGGCCTCCCTATGGATGCTTTTGCCCTCTCCCTCGATGCGGAGAAGGCATTTGAACGGATCGAGTGGGACTACCTCTTTTGAGTGATGGAACATTACGGCCTTGGAGCTCAATTTATAGCTAAAGTGCACCTCCTCTATGGGAACCCCACGGCACAAGTGAACTGTGGCGGATTCTTATCTGACCCCTTCCCCATACGTAGGGGAACGCACCAGGGGTGCCCTCTTTCGCCACTCCTCTTCCTCCTGGCTATGGAGCCACTTGCTGCCACCATGCGCAACTTTGCCGCTATTAAGGGAGTCCCACTTCCGATAGGCGATTCCAAATTGTATTTGTACGTGGATTATATTTTGTTAACCCTCACAGACCTGCCCCGCTCGCTGCCGTCTCTACTCCAGATTATTGACGAATTCTCTCCCCTCTCCGGGTATAAGATCAACTGGGGTAAGAGTGAAGCACTCCCCCTCTCAGTTGGGACCACAAAGGCGGTCATATATGGGTTCCCCTTCAGATGGCAACAATCGCGCCTTAGATATCTGGGAGTTCTAGTCAATAAAGGCCTTGCAGGCATGATCCCGGACAACACCAACCCGCTGATTACCCAGACTTCGAGAAATGGAAGACCCTGGGACTCTCGTTGTGGGGCAGAGTGCAGGCAGTCTGCATGGTAACACTGCTGCGATTCAACTATACCCTAGGGATGCTCCCGATGCAAGTGCCCCTCACAACCCTGAGGCAGATAGATTCCAAGATAAGGTAATTTGTGTGGGGCTCGTCAAAGCTGCGCATAGCCGCGCCCAAGCTACAGGCTCGCCGCACCCACGGGGGACTTGGCCTCCCATCGGTAGAACTCTATGCCCTGGTGTTACATCTCTCCCAGATGGCGTGCTTCCTGCCAGACGCTGACCCCCCCTTTTTTCATCTCCCTCATGTTTCTCCCCCCTCTGGCGCACCCAAACTCACACCCACACTCACACTTATATTCTTAAAGACCTAGCATTGTGTCAGGGCTACTTCACCAGGGCTCGTCGCCACCTACCCCCACCCTCTCCCTTCCCACGCACCCCCTCGAATTGGCTCCTCGGTCCGGCCCTCCCAGAGGGACAGCGGCACAAATGAGGTGCCACATAGCCATCTACAAACATTCCGGGGAGGATAGGGGAAATGGAACGCGAGCCGAGGTGGGATGGCAGTTCTCATCCAGCCTGGTGGTGGAGGGGGCAGGACAGTGTAACAGTGCAGGCACATACATATTCCCCCTCCCCTCGACTCCTTTGCCCCTCTTACCCCCTACCCTCCCCTCTTTATTTTTTCATCATCCTTATTAATAGTTTGCAATAGAGGTTGGTTATACGTAAGACCAATGGGTCAACTGTTTGGTGGCATATTCCAGATAAGGTACAGATAATATGTATGTAACCCTGAACAGCACATGTACAGCCCTACTTCTTGCTTTATGTTATAATGTTAGAATATACAATAAAGAAATACAACACACAAAAAAATATGTGTATTTGGAAGTGACCAGAAAAGAAAAAAAAGCAAATAAATGGAAGCCTCTAAATAGATCACATGTATTAAAGGCATTCTCATCCTGCACAGGATTGGAGGAGGGTATGTCAAGGGACATTCAATCCAAAGCAAGTAGAAAAGTCCCAAAAATTAATTTTAGCTCCCCACTTTTTGTGGACCCGGTACTAGAGGCTAGTGGCGAGCTTAATAAACTTGGCCTTAGGATTGTGGCTACAATTGAGGTAGAATGTCCTCGTTTAGAATTGCCCCTCCAAGTAGACCATGCTGGCTTAAATCCAGAACAATTAAATTTGGTAACTGGAGGGGAGGCAATTCCAGCCCAATCTCGTGTGGTGAGGAATAATAGAGGTACCTTAAAGGTAACCATTCCGTACAATCCACGAGAGGGAGTAATAGACTCTACCCCACTTTGCAATAGGTTTGAGAGTTTGAGCATTGATAGGGAGAGTGTCTCATCTTGGTGGGGGGGCAGTTGGACTAGGTAGCAGCCTCACACGCCAGCCTCGGGGTAATATCCTGGAATGTTCATAGGCTGGAGAACTTAATAAGAATGACCGATCTTACCAAAATTTGGAAGGAGAACTGGATAATTTGTTTCTAGGAGACTTGGCTGGCGGGTGATTCAATCCACTGGAGTGGGTTTATGCAGTTTGGAAAAGGAGGAATTAAAATGGGTCCTGGGCGGGTAAGAAGCAGCCTACAGACATGGATATTGACAAAATGCAGCAAAGGAGCTAGAATCATCCAGACAATTAGTGGGTGACTTTTGGCCTGTTTTCTGGATTTGTATGATGACTGTCTTCGGCAAAGTAGCTTAATAGTTCCAAATGTCTTCATAAATCAGGTCGAGTCCAGGAAGGAGATTTGGGAAGTGTGTCAGAGAGATTTGCTGGTGTTGCCATGAATTCCCCCCGCCCCCCCCTGATTCTCCTAGTAGGGGATTTGAACCTTTGCCTTGTTCCAGGGCAGGTAGAGGGTGGGGTTTCTGATATATTAGAGAGTTATGAAATCCCCAATGCCATCTTTCCAGAATGTACTCAATCCAAGTTAGAAGGGAAATTTACAAAATTCCTTTCTACGTGAGGTTTTGTTTGCCTAAATGGCCATTTTAAGGGGGATATACCAGCGGCCCAAACGTTTTTGCACAGGAACCAGCATTGCCCAATAGATTATATGTTTAAATAGGTGTGGTTCTTTGACTTCTGCACATGGTTCAAGATGTTGAGAATGAGGGGCAGTGATAATTGTTGCTTGAAAATGGCCTTATCTGCTGCCACACCTCCTAGGGAGCAGGTGATCCCAATGGAAGTGACTTTTCCTAAATGTTTAACTACAAGAATAGATGAAGGGTACATGGCTCAGTTGACACAGTATCAAGTCCTCAATGAGCTGGAGGTAGGTGGGACGCTGGCTTATCTATCCTGGATTGGTATTCTAAAACCATTGATGAGGTAGACACTTAATGCCATTAGTACAGTAATGCAATGAGCAGGTTAAAAAGGAAAGCCCTGTTGGTCTGCTAAACAGCCGTGGTTTGACAAGGAGTGCTTACTGGCTATGAGGGAGTTAATGAAAGTAGAAAGGGCCAGGCGCTCCCTGAATTCCACAAATAAAATTGAGGCCTACAATTGTAAAAAAAAAAAAAAGGGGAGTATGAGGCCCTGGTTAAGACTAAGAAGCAGGCCTGTTTTTTTTTTAAACATCTTTATTGGCATTTTCAGTATATCGGCAAGGCATATTTACAGAATTATTACAGCATTGTCATGGTTCTTCCCCTTCCACCCTCTCCCACGTTCTCTGTAATCATATTCCTTTACCATACTTTTTTTTTAATGTCATCAATATTAACCATATTCTTTTCCTTGCCATAATGTCTGTACAAACATAACCATACAAACTCCCTCCCTTCCAGCCCCCCCTAGTCGTGTCTTGGTCTCAAGAGTCATTGTTGGCCTCACATGGGGTTATCATAATTGCTTACGATGTGCATTCCCTGTCTTTTCTCCCTTCATCGAACTTCACCCTCTAGCACAAACCTTCTGCTAAGTTTTTTGGATTTTGGCGTAGGTAGCAGCCCCAATATTACAACCCGTATTGTCTAGGGAATTATCCCCCCTGTGGCAATGTGCATTCGATCTACTATATTCTCCCAGTATTGTACAAGTGATGGATACTCCCACATCATATGAATGAAATGTGCTTCTGTTTGACCACATCTAGGGCATGAGTTTGTGCGATCAGGGTAAATTTTGCTTAAGGTCAGCGGAGTTATATATGCCTGGTGTATGGTGTTGTGTTGTATGAGTTTAAATCTCGCATTGAAGCTCACCCTTTTGACTCCTTCATGTATTTTCAACCACTCCCGATCTGTCAGGGATTCATCTATTGCTTCTTCCTATCTTGTCTATACTGGGAGGGGCCCCACCGGGAGATCATCCCGTAGTGCTCTGTATATGTGCGAGACCAGTCGACGTCCCCCTGCCATGCAAAGCATTGCCCTTAGCACCGAGGTGCTAAGAAGCAGGCCTGTTATCAGTCAAATTGGGACCTTATGATTAGCACACTCCAAGACAGGGATATGAGAAAATTCTGGAGGTTAGTCCAGAGGGGGTGTGGTAAAGCGATCTTCCCAGTCAGGTGTACGGTTCCAGAATCTGCTTGGGTAACTTTTTTAACCAATATTTATAAGGCCAGAGAGGAAAACAAGAGGGGAAAAGTGGCCTAAATTAGGGGAGAAGGCATTGGAGTCTTTCTCTGCCCAATCTATAGTTAAGCTGATAACCTCCCTAAACTTAACCAAAGCAGCTGGGCCGGATTATCTTCCCGTAATAGTGAATAAGACTAATCCTATGTGGTGGGCAACTTTCTTTTTAAAAGTATTTACAGACATATCTAAGACGGGTATATTTCTGTACAGCTTGAAGCGTGCAATAATTAAACCAATTCATAAAAAAGGGGAGTTGGATGCACCTGGCAACTATCGCTTGATAAGCTTGTTAGTCGTTAGGGCAAAATTGTACTCTAAGATTATCCTCATTTCATTAAAGAACTGGATTGAGTGCAATGAAATAGTCCCAATGGAGCAAGGGGGTTTCAAGCTTGGGCATTCTAAGGTTGACCATTGCTTCAGTTTGTGGGCCTTGGGGCAAAAAGCGAAGGAAACAACAGGGACTCTGTTCTGTTGTTTCATTGATTTTAGCTCAGCTTTTGATTTGGTAGATCTCAGTATACTATGGGCTAAATTACAACAGCAGGATATTCCCCTGAGTTTACTGGTAATCCTTCAGGAACTACATTCTCTGAATTGGGCCCAAGTGGAGATTGACTTGGACGGTGCCCTTTCAGAAAGAATACCTCTTCGGAATGGGATAAGACAGGGCTGTGTTTTGGTCCTTACCTTGTTCTCTCTGTTTTTAGCAGATCTCCTGGGGGTGTTAACAGCCTCCCAGTCGTTCTCACTGAAAATAGGGGGTAGACATGTGCCGTGCCTTCATTACGTAGACGATCTGGCGATTTTAGATTTGACTCAAGTAGGCCTACAGAGGAAATTGAATAGTTTTAACTGTTACTGTGAGGTGAAAAAACTAAGGGTGAATTGGGAAAAAGCAAAAATAAACCCTTTTTGAAAAACTCCAAACCATTAAATGGCTCCTGGGTAATAGAATGGTGGAGTTGGTATCTTCATACAAATATTTAGGTATGACATTTACAAAAAAGCTGAGCTGGACCATACTTATGGAATTGGTTGAGATGCGGACAGCAGCAACTATAGGGGGCCTAGTCCGTTTTAAGAATACCTTCGGTGGTCCCTCTTGGTCTCCGCTTTTAACAGTTTATAATCCAATCGTCCCTCTCACTGTCTCTACGGAGCCGAGGTATTGACTTAAGAATGGAGGGAACCTGGGAGAGGTTTGAAAACAAGTGTTTGAAAAAACTGCTAGGCCTCCCAAAAAGTGAAATGGGCCTGTCAATAAGACTGGAAGGTGAGCTGCAGGCCTGGAAGTTCCTGGCCTATAAAATAACCCTCCGATTTTGGGACAAACTGTGGTCCTCGAAGATACAGAAGATATCAGTTCTCTGTGGTTCTGAAATTGGAAGGAGTGAGTTAAGGTGGGCGGTGCAGGTCAGAAGTAGATTAGAGATCATTGCTGGGGAACTAAAAATAGAGAAATTTAAGTTGGCTTTGGCATTCCTACTGTGAAAGGCAAACTAAATATGCCCTGTAGAAGGAGTCAAGATTGGCTGATATGGAGTATGCAGGGACCAAACCCTCAGCAAAATATATGCTGGCATCGTGGGAAATAGGAGGGTGTTCCAGCACATATCAGCTTTCCGCGATGCCCTCTTACGATCATTATTGTTAAAATTTTTAGTAGCTTTGAATGCCCGGTACTTAAGGGGTGAGAAATGTAATGCTTTTCTGGCTATAGAGAATAACTGCACGTGGGTTGAAGTTCCAGAATTTTAATGTTCATTTTTTAATTGAATATTATCATTTCTTTAGTATTCGTTGCCAGATTTTAAAACCACTTTTTATCAAATATGATGTAAGATATCGCGATAATGCACTTACACTTTTATTAAATATGGAATTTTTTCATGTTGCCTGTAGGTCAGAATTCCCTATTGAAAGTGGTACGCAGAAGACGCAGTTGGTAGTGGTGTCCCTTAGAAAAATCACACATTTCAAGCTGTATGCAGGTATGCACTGCAGGTAGATCGGGCACAGTGTACCCTGTCTACTTTCCTGCCTACGTCCATCTTGGAGGAGCCACAGGCTGGCTGTTCGTGGTATAAACATGTGATTTGGTTTTAATATGTTTATTTACATTATACACCTACACAATGCAGCACTGTCTGTAAGCGCCCGATGGCATGTCCAAAAGTATAGAGCTTTAAAAATGTTAAAGCATACAGGAAGGGTGATCGCTTTTTCAAAACTAACAAGCAAGGATGGGGTAGGGGTTGGGGAGGAGACAGCACACAGGGAAATGGTGGCTGGGAGGGGGAAGCAGTAACAGAGTAACAGAAGCATTGGCTAAGCCATTATTTTCGGCTTTGGCAAGCCTGAAATTTATTTTTTTAATTTCTATTTGGAAACGTACGCAATGATCATTAAAAGTGTAAAAATATTTAAAAGTAACAATGCCACCACCTAAAGTTGCTATGCACATACTTATTAAAAAAAAGAATGGCCTTGTGCAGAAATAAACAAAAAAATCTCATGGAAAAGAGAAAATGCAGTCACTCACAGTGGAATGAGCAAATGGATGAAATAGATGAAGTGGCCTGAATCATTGCCACATGCTATATACTGCGGTGGTCAGAAGCAACATGTGAATGACACAGACCAGTGACTGATAAGGGCTGAATAAAAGAGAGAGAGAGAGGAGAGAGAGAGAGAGGAGAGAGAGAGAGAGAGGAGAGAGAGAGAGACAGAATATATATATATATATATATATATATATATATATATATATATATATATATATATATATATATATATATATATTCTTCTTTCCCGTTTTCCTTTTACTTCCCTTCTCCTGGGAAAAAGACGGAGTCGAACCACATTCATGTAATGCCAATGGTTTATTTGCGCTCAACCACCACAACCGCCTGACGCGTTTCGGCCTGACACGGCCTTGATCACATGACGCGCTCAGTGAGCCACCTCCTATTTTTAAAGTGCAAAAATGTTGTGCACGTGACACGTTAAGTATAGATATAGAGAAAATACTTCTACATATTGTTTTACAAATATTATTGCATGTTATATCTGTGCAAAATATCGCCATAAATATCAGGGGAACTACAATACTATACATATGGTAAAAGATGCCTTAAATCTAAATTCATGTAAAATACATATAAGAAAAGCATTTTAAAAAGAAGGACAGTATTTAAAACGTATATGATGTCTTTACATAAAAAAAAAAAAACCAACACACTCGCTTTTCCTTCCGAGCAAGATAGTCCATATATATATATATGCTCCACAATGTGATTCCGGTTTCTGGCACGCACAACAGCGGGTGCAAGCGTAGGGGCCGAATCCAAGCCCTGTATCTAATTTTCAAAACAAGGATGCGGCACTCTAGAATCCGATATTCAATTTTTATTTTGTAACGATTCACCAATGCGTTTCAGCCTCACACGGCCTTTGTCGCGGTAATTGAGTCTTTTTTCCATGGCACTATTTATACAAATCACGTTAGCCTCTTATGCAGCATTGTGGGTATTGTAGTGCATGTTAACCTTTTAATCTATTTACAATATGTACAAAATTGATACATAGACTGTTGTTAGTATGTAATATGGCAATTCGCTAACAGACAACCAGGATCATACAAAGTATAGTACTTAATATTTTTTGAATTTACGATTGTCCCACACTGTTGATCCACAGCTTATTATTAAGCTGATATCGTGTTCTTAGTAAACGCTTAAACAATGCTTTGCTCTTTGTATACAATTCTTCTCGCCATGTTTTCTCGTAGTTGCATGGCCAGATTTTATTAATTGTCATTGTTTACTGTAGTAGTATTTGCTGGGTTTCTTGATGGTGCTGGGTTTAGTGCCCATTGTTCCCATTCTTGGCCAAGGTTTTTCACAGTCCTCCAATCTTGCTAGTCTTTTTGGATTTTCCTCTGTCATTATTGGATTATACCTCATTAATTTTTCTTGGTAAAACAGACAGTTTTTGAATTTCCTGATATTGTTATACCGCTGTTTTAATTCCACATTTAATCTAGATGTGCATGTAATTCCTCGTCGTTGTTGATCCCAGACGGCGCCTTTGTTCTTAATCTTATTATGTAGCGTGATTCCAATTGTCGAAGTCCCCGCCGCGTTCATTAGTTGTTACTGCATGGATGACAAAAAGCTCATTGCTTTCCAATTGCTATTCTGGCATTGTGCCATATGTCTTGCTGTGGCATATGTCATATCTTTGTTTTTCACTGCTCTTATGTGTTCAAGAATTCTTTTCTTCAACATGCAGATAGTGCTACCTACATATTGTAATCCACAATTACATTCAATCAATCAATCAGGGAATTGTAAGCGCGCTACTCACCCGTGAGGGTCTCAAGGCGCTGAGGGGGGGGTCCGCAGAACTGTTTAGCCGAAGAGCCAGGTCTTGAGGGTCTTCCTGAAGGTGTTCAGGGAGGGGGCGCATCTGATGTCTGCCGGTAGCTCGTTCCAGGTCTTGGCTGCAATGCAGTGCTTTAAATGGAAAAAAATAAGTGCAGGTACTCACCAAAAGGAGCAGTGGGCGGAGTTTAGGGAGGTGCTAAGGTGGGACAAGGGGCGGGGTTAGCTTTTTGACTTTGCCAAGGTTGTATGCACAAAATCTGCATGCATTGTTAGAATGTCGGATGTATCTGTCCATTAGTTATCTCACTAATAACTATATATATGGCACTTACTGATAAGTGTTTATTACTACCCAAAGTAGCCTTTTTTAGCATCCTTAAAATAAGAAAAGATTGAGGAAATAACAGCGAGGTTCCAAATATATGCCTTCTTGTTTGGAAGCAGGTCCTTGCTGCAGGGTCATAACTCACTAAGCTATATTACAAGGATCTTAACTTTTGACCTGCAGGTAACACAAGGCTCTATGCAACAAAAACAGTAATGTTTTGATTTGTTCTGCATTCCGTCCATCAATTGTGTGTCTTTTGCTCAGTTTGTACAGCACACACTATACGTGGTAGTTATTTATCAAGATAACCATAAAGGAAATTGACGTCATCAAATGTTATGCTGTGAAGAAAGGCGCAGCAAGATACTGTGAGGTGACCAGTAGAAGCTCCATAGTTTCTTTTGTGAGTTCGTATGCGTTTGGTATGTGTTTAATTGTATGTGTGCATGTTGTGTGTGTGTGTGTCTACCGATGGAATGCGTGTGCTGTGTGTCTGTGCTTGTGGTTTTCGCAAGTGTTTGCGTGTGCGTGCTTGGGCATGAATCTTTGGTGCATGTACATCTGTGCAGTATGTACTCATCTGTGTCTGTGCATTATGGTTTGTGTGCATGTATCCGTTACTGTGTTGTGTGCGTCACTACTGTGTTTGCCTACGGTGCGTGTCTATTTGTGGAGTGTGTGTTTTATTTGTGCAACAGTGAAATCGAGCATTTCATGAACATTTGTTTTAAAAAAAATGTTAGGAAAATTGAAGGGTATCCGAAGAGTGTTCTTCCGAGTGAGCTGTGTTCATTCCTGTGACTCATTCTGAAACAGCAGCCAGAGTTCAGTGCCTTCCTCCAGCACCTACTTGTTTTCTCAACCACGTACACAAACACTTGGCACTTATCCGATATAAAGAAACACGTTTCGTAATTTCGAAAGCCGTGCCTCGTCGTTCCTCTACGTGAGTGTACTCATTCTGGAAGGAGTTACTGTACGTTACTCGTATGAGGCATTATTATACTTTACAGAAAGAACACATTTCACAACAAGATAGAGTTTTAGAATGAAGAGGGACTCTGGAAATATAGATCAAGTTGTAATGGTAGCCAGTGAAGCACTTGCTTAATAAGAGCTGAAGAACGGTGCCCTCCGGTGGATCATACACCCAGGGCAGGCCAGCGAGGCCTGTACCCGGGAGGGGTCCGAGGCCGAGACGGGCAGGCCAGCTGGCGCCTGTACTCAGGTGCGCTTAATGTGCCGCTGTTAGATAACACTCAGTGGACATCACTCCCACAGCCATAAACCCTCTTTTAAATGAAACCCGCTGGAATATTCAATCCTGAACAGTGCGTCCCACAGCCACCCATTTGATTTTACAGCCCCCTCTCAGCCCCACTGTGAAAAGAACAATGGATAAGATAACCACTCTGCAGACCCCCTCCCCCCCAGCTCTGATGACTTTCATGCAGCTCACGCTGGTTCCTGTTGACAAGAGCTCCAGTGATTAATTCAGTGCAATGCTTGTTAAAGGTGCTGCAGAGGTATCAGTGGAGGGATGAAGGAAGCGCTGCCTGGGTTGAAGTCAGGTCCCATGAGTACCGGTACTCTCTTCGTTCTAGGAAAAGTGCCGGTACTCAAGGGGAGAAAATGAAAAAGTGCTGGTACTCAGTACCGGTGAGTACCGGCCCATTTAAAGCACTGCTGCAATGTGAGAGAAGGATCTTCCGCCTGCTCTGGCTCTGTGGATGCGCGGGGTTTCGGCCAGTGCGAGGTTGGAAGATCGGAGGTTTCTTTTGGGTACGTGGAAGTTGATTCTGTCGTTGAGGTATTTGGGTCCGTTGTTGTGTAGGCATTTGAAGGCGTGAGTGAGGATTTTGAAAGTGACTCTTTTCTCCACGGGGAGCCAGTGGAGACTTCGTAGGTGTTGGCTGATGTGTTCGTGTCGGGGGATGCCGAGGACGAGTCTGGCGGCGGTGTTTTGTACTGTCTGGAGTTTGCGGAGTAGGGACTTGTTGATGCTGGCGTAGAGTGCGTTTCCATAGTCCAGTCTGCTGGTGATGAGTGCGTGGGTGACTGTCTTCCTTGACTCAGGGGGATCCACTTGAAGGTCTTGCGGAGGATGCGGAAGGTGTTGAAGCAGCTGGAGGTGACGGCGTTGACCTGTCGGTTCATGGAGAGTGATGAGTCGAGTATGATGCCGAGGTTCTTGGCGTGGTCTGAGGGGGTAGGTGGGCTTCCGAGGGCGGTCGGCCACCAGGTGCTGTCCCATGCAGAACGGGTGGTACCGAGGACGAGGACTTCTGTCTTCTCGGCGTTGAGCTTCAGGCAGCTGTTGGTCATCCAGACTGCGACGTCTTGCATTCCTTTCTGGAAGTTGAGTTTGGCAGTGGTGGGGTCTTTGGTGAGGGAGAGGATGAGCTGGGTGTCGTCGGCGTAGGATACGATGTTGAGGCCGTGTTGTCGGACGATGGCTGCGAGGGGGGCACATTTGATGACATATATCACAAATTTGGTGGTACAGGTGATCTTCTGATTTATCTCTATTGTTTTACCATCTCGGTCTGGTATGTTCCTCCGATTCATTCCTATTTTGCATGCCTTGCAAGTGCTGCATTTCATAAGACCGCTTTGTTGTTCCCAGAGCCAATTTGTTTTTCGTTTTCCTGGAAGTGACTTTTTACCAATAGATCCTTTAGTGATTTTGTTTTCCTGTATGTCACCAATGGCCTGGACCCTAATAATGAGCCAATATCCGGATCATTCGCAATCAGATACCAATATTTTTGTATTTTATTCACAATTCTTCCACTTTCTTTACTATAAGTGATGATTAATCTTGGAGTCTCTTGATTTTGTTTTCCTCTTGATTCTGTTTCCTTTTTGGGTATTAAAGTTTCTGCTCGAGATTTGTTACGAATTTTCTTCCTACTTTTCTTGAGTGTTGTGTCTCTGTAGCCTCCGATTCTAAATCTTGAGATTGTTTCAGCAATTTTTTCTTCTGCATCTTGTTCCTTAGTGCAGTTTCGCTTCATCCTTACGAATTCTCCATAGGGGATGCTTTCCAGTAATGATCTAGGATGGAAGCTGGTACCATGAAGAATGCTGTTTGTCGCTGTTTCTTTCCTAAATAGCTTTAAATGAATCTGGTCTTTTTCTATGTATATCCATGTGTCCAAAAAGGCAATCTCTTTTTTACTGATTGTACAAGTAAAAGATAAACCCACAGTGTTTTGTTTTTAATTTTTGGAAATACGCTTTGAAATCATTTTCTGTTCCATTCCAAATTATAAAAAGATCGTCAATGTATCGGCCCCATAGAATTATCTTTTCCAGCTCCATCTGGTTCTCCATACCCCATGCTACTGTCTTTTCCCACCACCCCATAGTGATATTGGCGTAGTTGGGTGAAAAGGATATGCCCATGGCAGTCCTGCGTTGTTGTCTAAATAGTTCATGATTGAAGAAAAAATATTGTTTGTCAAACATATTTCTGTCATTGACAGCAACATCTGTGAATGTTCCAATTCCATTATTCGTCTTTATTCGTCTTTGTTGCAGAATGTATTTGCATGCTTTTTGTCCAATTTCATGTTGGATCGATGTGTATAAGGAGACTACATCTATAGTGGCCAGTATATAGTTTGTGT
The DNA here is from genome assembly GCA_963921515.1 of Calotriton arnoldi. Lineage (NCBI taxonomy): Eukaryota > Metazoa > Chordata > Amphibia > Caudata > Salamandridae > Calotriton > Calotriton arnoldi. Next base: position 371,285 of record CAWUFW010000737.1, read on the forward strand.
TCCAACAAATCCCAGTTAATGTTCTTAAGAAGTCTCCCGTGTGTCTGATATATGAGCTTAGGCTTTGTGCTATTGGTGCTAAATACTGGTCTACATATTTTGATACGTTTTCATACAGGGAATCACATGAGGACACAATTGGTCTGCCAGGAGGGTTTTCAAGTGTCTTGTGAATTTTTGGCAGGAAATAAATTGTCGGGAACGTCTAGAGATCTTTTGTTAAAAACTGAAGTTCATCATAATTGCTTAGATTTGCTTTGTGCCAATCTTGTAATTTTTGATTCAATTCCATTGTCATCCCATTGATTGGATTGCTCTGAAGTTTACAATATTTTGTAGCATCATTCAATTGCCTATGCGCCTCCATTATGTAGTCTCTTTAGTCCATCAATACGTTGTTTCCACCCTTATCCGTGGGTTTAATTATTATTTCTTGATTTTCCACCAATGATTTTAATGCCTCTCGTTCTTTATGAGTTAGATTTTCTTTTTTCGTTTGGTGTCTTGTTTTTGGCATTCTCTCCAGTTCCCCTATTATTGCCTCCGCGAAGAGGTCAAATTTGTTTCCGGGTGATAAGGATGGACAATACTTCGACTTCTTTTTTAGCCCACTCGAGATATGTTTGTCAGTTTCTTTTGACAATTCTTGAAGGATTTGTTCCTCCGTCATCTCTTCATCGCTTAGATTGAACATTAAATTGAACATATTCTTTAAAACCGGTATTTGATCAATGCTTAGTTTTATTTCATCTTGATTTGATGTGTCCTTTCCATCCTGCTCACATGGTACAAGATTTTTGTTGGCATGTGTTTTCGCCAATTTTAATTTCCTTATATAATTATATAAGTCAATTCTCGTCTGGGTGTAGTCATAATGGCTTTCCGGACAGAATGAGAATCCTTTGTTGAGTAATGCTGTTTCGTTCTCTGTTAGTAGTGTTTTGACAGGTTTACAATCAGATTTGTATCTTCTATTTTCTCTTGCTCAGGTTGCGTAGCTGATATTGTTTTCTTTCGTTTTGGATCGTCTTGTTTTTCTTGTACTCTTGTGGTAATTGAATCCACTTTGCCACGACCTCTGTTTGTGCCCCTTCCTCGTCCTCTTCCTCTCGAAAATGTTTGCTGTATATGCATCAACTGCATTTCCTCTAAAAAAGTGATCTTTGTTGGTGCTCCCAAACCACTCGTTCCCTCCCCCTCACTTACATCTGACTCACTTGTGATATCACCTTCGCGGTGTCGGGAGTGCGTGGCGGTTTTTGCTAATGGGCTCACCTTGACGAATGTGTGACTACAGGGAGCTATCCGCACCCCCCCGCCAGTTCCAGTTTGACCCTTTGGTAAACTCGGTTCCTCATGGAGAGCAAAGGGCTCTACCATACCATATTCCAGAGTTTGGCACTGAATCTGGTGCTTTCCTTCCTTTCTCTCACCTCTGGATTATAAGGAGTTAGGGACAGTAGTTTTTCTTTGGGGATTGATCAGGTGGAAGTCCTGAAGAAAGCCGGGGTATTATCACGTGCCGGCTGAAACATGTCGACATCCTAGCAGAGTGGAGGGGTAGGGCTCTATTAATGAGTAGCCATTACCACCATCCACTAGGTTGGATTAGACCATTTCCTATATCTGGACAGTGTACCCAGTATTAAAGGTATAGCAGGGATACACTGTTACCAGTTTTATCAACTCACTTCTGCCATTCTTTTTCACTTCTTTGATCCCTCACTATTTTGTCTTCTCTTATATGGTGTTTGTTTCCCCCTCCCTATTGCTCCACCTCCAGCGTTGGCTAGCGCGGAGGTGTGTTAGCAGGCCCTATGATGAAGCATGACACAGCTTGCTGTGTGTGAGGGCAGTTTTAGATACACAGTGTGTGCCCTGTTTTACTCCTCTCTACAATATGTACCCGTTCTCACACCTCTCCTGAGTTCACTTACCACATGAATTTTTTATATAGTCCCTTTTCTTTTTTGTGTGACTTAAGATTTTGTAGGAGGGCGATTTGGGACTATTTCCTCTTACCTCTCTTTCTGTGATTGTGTCACTTGTGATATCGCCAATCGAGGTAGGCTTGTTAGCAGAATAATTCCTCTTTAGTGTGTCAAATCTTTTTGCGAATGTCAAGATTCTTCCTTGTTAATAATCAGTTTCATCTCTCTTGAATTTCCTTTGTTTACGTTCCTGTATCTCTACCTCGTATTTTTCCAGGCGTGTTTCCATCTCTTTCCTTATTTTTATGGATTCCTCTTTATTGGGCTGTGCATTGATTAGTGCCTCTAAGTCTTCTATGTTCTTTGTTAGTTCATCTAAGTCAATTCTGGCATGATTTATTAGAATTTTCATCATATTTACAGAGCATTGCGTATTGTTTTGACCCCATTCCTCCAGTAATTCCGTTTTGGTGTCTGGGTGAGTTGGCATCGTAAATATGCTTAGTCCTCTTGGGATTCGATTTACTTCTATATATTTCTCTTGGTCTATAGCTTCCCAACTTGTGTTAATTTCTTTTATGTACATCCGTTCAATTTGTGAAGAAAGTGGTTCAGGGAGGTCTCTTGATTCCCTTGTCTACTTTGATCCATCGCTCGGCTTTCCACTGTTTCTGACCCTGGTTGAAACATTGTAGCAGCTTTCTGTGCTCTTTTCGCTTTCCGCGCTTCCATGTTTTATCCCGCTATCAAGTTAAATCAAACAGTTTCAACAGAATTTTGCAAACTCACTGAGTCGTTACATATAGGATTGATTCCTACTCTCCTTATACTTTTGTTGTTATCGGATTCCAGCCTTTTTCCCACTTTGTTTGTCAGCCGTACTGTTTACGTGCCTGACTCAATTCAAACACAAAGAAGAATGGCCGCTTCGTGATTCACACTCTGTTAACCAGTGATTTCACTCACCTCAGGGGAGACTCCCATGTAGACGGCGTCCTCCGACTCCGTCCTTTGGCGCTCTACCGATGAGGCGGTCGCTTTTCCCAAAAGTTGATTTTTGTGCTATCACGGGCGCCGCAGACTTCTGACAATGCTCCACAATGTGATTCCGGTTTCCGGCGCACACAGCAGCGGGTGCAAGCGTAGGGGCCGAATCCAAGCCCTGTATCTTATTTTCAAAACAAGGATGCTGCACTCTAGAATCCGATATTTAATTTTTATTTTGTAACGATTCACCAACACGTTTCAGCCGCACACGACCTTTGTCAAAGTAAGTGAGTCTTTTTTCCATGGCACTATTTATACAAATCACGTTAGCCTCTTATGCGGTATTGTGGGTATTGTAGTGCATGTTAACCTTCTAATCTATTTACAATATGTACAAAATCGATACATGGACTGTTGTTAGTATGTAATATAGCAATTCGCTAACAGACAACCAGGATCATACAAAGTATACTACTTAATATTTTTTGAATTTACGATTGTCCTGCACATTATTAGGAACCTTTTGGAAAACATGAGGCTAGTGAAGCAACTAAAGCGGTCTCTCGGCCAGACCTGCATATGGAGGTGGGCAAAGAGCACACCCTAAAAGACGAACAAGGCCAGGTTTCCCCATTGGCATTAACCTTCCATGCCACACATGCTAAGCAAAACCTGCTACCTTCCAAACAAGTATTGTAAGTGCTAATTAAATTGATTTATGAAAGGGCTGGTATCTATGCAGTAGAACACATAAAAGTTTGCACAGTTGCCCATTTCTAACAAGCATTGGCAAAGCCAAAAATATCTCATCCTGTATACCTCTTCACTATATGAAAGAAGAAAAAAAGCGCAATGAGGCGGCCACAGTTGATGGATGTGTCATTCTGCAGGAGCATGCATGTGTTATTACGTATTGAACTGTACGCTTCCCCACGCATGTATGCACCTACAAAATGACACGTGTGACATTTTCTATTTTTGTTTTAATTTACCAATGAAAGACTGCCAATGCCACTTTGATCAGTACATAAAAAATAAATGACATTTTATGGAACAAATCTGTTTATTGGGTTATTTGGTAGGTGACTCGTTATTTGCACACAGCCAATCGCCTACAACCACAGGGGCCGGCGGCTAAATACAATGTGTTAAGAGTGCACATGGTTTCACATGGTTTACCTTGTTACAGCCGACATCCCGGAGGCTGGCAACATTCAAAGTCAAGGCTAGCAAGTCAGAACAGCCTGTTTATTCAAAGGGCCATGCCAGTCCTGAGACGAGAGCCCACCTAAAAAAGGGGAACAACAAATAGAAAAACTCATCCCACCCACCCACCTACCCCTAAAAGAGAAGGAATGTAAAACAAAAGGGGACCCGTACCAAGATGTCATAAGCTGTATAGTGACCCTAAGAACCCATCCCGCCCGCTCCTAGTCCCGCCCGCTCACCTAGTTGGGGCCCAACTCATTCCGTGTTAGGAGGTATCAAACGTAGCACTTGTAGTAGTTTGGGGCAAGTGACCTCACGCAGATCTTTTGATAACCATGCTATGAAAGGAGCCCAAAGTTCGGCGTATTTCTCGCCTTTCTGGTTTTGGATCAGCGAGAGTCGCTCCATGGGCAGGGTCATCCAGAGCCTGTGGAGCCACGCTGAGTGATCCGGAACCGTAGCAGTGCCCCAATGTACTAATATCGCCTGCCGCGCTGCGAGGAGAGCTAACGCCATCTGTCTGCCGCGCAGTGACCGCAAGGGGAAGGTGAGGGGGTTCGAGAGCCCCAGCAGGGTGTAGGCCGGGAAGCGAGGTATCTCGGTGTCAAATGCCTCATCAATGTCATTGAGAACCCGCTCCCAGAATCGCTCTAGCCTCGGGCAATGCCACAAAAGATGTGCAAGGGAGCCTGACAGGCCACAGCCTCGCCAGCAATCTTCATTGTGGTTTTTGTTCCACTGATGAATCCTAGCCGGGGTAAGATACCAATAAGATGCGACCTTAAACGCAGATTCAGTCCCTGCCGTGCTGTGTGATGTGCTCTGTAGTGAATGTTGTCCCATTTCTTATCCGTAAGGGCCCTTCCGAGCTCTGCCTCCCACCGGAGTTGGCCGCGAGAGAGAATCCCTTTCTGGCTCTGAGTAAGGAGAACATTTAGTTCCGCTATGAGGTGTTTGTCATCTTTTTTATTCGCTATCCATTGCTCGAAAGGGGTGAGCTTACGAGAGACATGCGGAAGGTAGGCCTTAGAGGTAGCCCAGTGTCGTCGTTGTAAATAATAAAATTCATCTGAGCGAGGAAGGTCAAGGTCGCGGCGCACGCGGCCAAACGGGATGATGCCGTTGAGATCAAAGAGATGGCCCAAGCTCTTATAAATTACATTTTTAATGCACAAAAGTACTTTTCTTGAGGAGAACGGTCTGACAGTGAATGGCAGCTGCAGGATGGTAAAATAAAACCCTTCAATAAATGTAAGTGTCTGCTATGCGTGGGGCAGTGAAGCGACAGAGCAGAGGGTGGGGCGGAAGCAATGGGGTGATGGAGGGATTCAAATAAATAAACGGAATGGGGTGAGAAGTAGGAGAATAACAGCAAGAGAGCAGCATGGAGCAAGGGGAAAAGCACACAAGGGAGAGAACTAGAAAACACACAATGAAAAAAAAGAAGCTCCCCGAAAGTGAGCAATGGAAGGGTCCAGTCAGCCAATCAAAGGGATGGTAAAGAGGCTATGCTCTTCTGGGAAAGTGGTGTGTGAGGGGGACAAACACCAGAGGAGGACAAACAACCATCAAATACGAAGCAAGCAAAAAAAAGCAAGCAACAGAATAATTATTGAGAAATTAGTCTTTCAATTATGGAAGTCCATGTTAGAGACTCAAACATAATGTGCATTATAGAATCAAAAACTAAATGACGATCACACACAGGCATAGAATCCTAAATAGGAGGACGAGGATGGAGGAGAATATCAAAACTGCATTTCGCTTCATTTTTCAATAACGGTTGAGATGGTTTATTTTAGTAGGTTTAACCTGCTATAGACAAAGACCTACAGGGATAAACTTTGATCCCTGAACGAGGCACCACAGGTTCAGAACTGAAGGGAAACTCCTTCCTTAAGCCTAATGGTGTAATGCCAATATATTTTACTGCATTGCTGTAGAGATTTTTCTAGCTGCGACCATGTTGGATGAGCTTATCATATACGCTTTTCACTGTCAAAGTGAACTGTAGGCATCAGCAGAGTGGTAAAGCAATACATACAAAGAACACACTTTAATCATCTGAGGATGCCAACGAGGTTATCTACACCGATCTTACCACCTGTCCCAAGCTTGTGGTGGGCGATTTATAAAAGGCAGGCACCTTACATAGGAAATATGCCAAGGTTGAAACGAAGGCCTTGCAAAAATATCAGGGGTGGACGCACCTAATGAGGGCCCTGTATCCATTCCACCTTTTTGGCTTGGACGCTTCGAGCACTATGAAAAGGAGAAACTAAAATGGTTGAAATATACTAGAAACCCTAGCTGATACGAAGAGGCTTTCACAGCATCAAGCAATGCCATGCACTTTACAGCAGCATGTTGTATTGCAGAAGACTAATAAAGCCTTGGATTGCTGTACCTGTGGCACCAATGTAGTGCCAGTGGTCGCAGACATCCAAAGTACAAGAGACACTTGCTCCTCGAGAGGGGTATTCGAGGAGATACACCTCAACTGGTCGCAGCATGGATTTTATTTCATAAACAGGCCTACCATGAACATGCAACTTCAAATACCGACAGAAATGACAGCACAATGCCAACTTTTTGAAACAAAACCTACTTTTTGCGAAGGCAGACTAAGCTAACTGGTAAAATGCTTAGATTTAAAAAGATAGGGCTTTCGACTGGGAAGACACCACACGACTTCCACCTGAGAGTCCCATCCAGGCACGTGGGGGTTAACTAACTGAAACCTTATTAGGAAACGTGCGGAAATGGTCCAAGTAAAAGTAGCACTTTGAAGATCTAGGATAGACCTTTCCATGCACTATACATGCACGACTGCAGCTTTCAGACCAAAGGTCACAAGGTGCGCCCGAAGAGACTTACAGGTACATGCATCAACCATTTTTGCGAGCGCAAACGGTGCGATTCGCAAAAATCGGCCGTTTGCGCCCGCAAAAAGGGCATTTGTGATGCATGATGGGTCAAGGCACTCGCAATTTGAGAATTCGCAATAAATGTAATGCAAGAACCACTTTGAAGTAGCGATTTCGCTACTAGGGGGCGCAAATTACCATGAAGTTGAACTTCATGGTAATTTGCAAAAACTTTGAAAAATGCACTAAAGTGCATTTTTCAAAGTTTTAGGTTACACACACACATGTCCTTTGGACATGTGTGTGCGCAACATTTGTGCACACATCAATTTCAGGGGTGCAACAGGGTGTCCTTTTGACACCCTTGCACCCTTGAAATTGCATGCGCAATTTGCGCATGCAATTTCCCATTCATTCCTATGGGCCTGTAGGCCCATAGGAATGAATGGGAAGCCATTCCTTATTTGCGACTCGCAATTTGCGAGTCGCAAATAAGGAATGTGTAGGAATCGCTATTTTTATAGCGATTCCTACATGCATAGGCTTTTGCGAGTCCTTAATTGCGATTCCTTAATAATCGCAATTGAGGACTCGCAAAATCCTACCTTGATGCATGTGCCTGATAGTGTCTTTGCATAGAAGCTACGGGGTAGTTTGCGTTGACTGTCCCCTTCACATTTAAAAATATGTGTAGGGGGCTTTCTTAGAGTCTCTTGCTGCTCTTCCTGGATCAAACATGGCGCTTACACGCAGGCACACACACAAAGAGCTCAATCCAACTGACACACAAGTGGGAAAAAAAAACGATGCTGCATCAGTGATGCACAGCCCGGTGCCGCTGGAATCTAGCATGGAGGAGGTGGTGGAGCAGCCAAGCGGACACAGACTGGAATTTATGGCATCCGATTAGCCAGAAGAGCCAATGGCTCCAGCGCATTAGTAGGAGGCGTGTGTGTATCTCCATGTGTGCGCTTCAGAAGAACAAATTCAGCACCTTTACATGGTTTTAAACAAAACCCATCCCTTTATAATAAAATGATGATGACGAGAGGTACATTAAAATGAGAATGGAGCATGACCAGTTGTAAGGCAAATGAGTGGCCTCTGGATCGAGGCGTAGGCGTGACTTCCCTGATAGCATTGGAGCAGTGGCGATTTGATAACTATGGTACAGTCTGGGTGGCTGAAGTCAGTTTGATGCACCAAACACTGCTTGCTAGAGCCACCATGAACGCACCCGCTGTGGAACATAGAATAAATCCGGTTCCATTACAGAGAAGTATGCACATTTTAGGGAACCATCCGTGTTATTTTTAGAGTTGTAGAGCTGAAGCGTCCGGCATGCTGACCCCTCATTAAGAACAACAAGAGACCTGCGCTGTAAACAGACACCTTCAAAGCCCCAGCCCTCGCCTCCAGACCCCTCCCAGGAGCGCACATAATCGTAAATAGCCTTGTTGAGCGCACCCGCTGTGGAAGCTATAAAAAAACGATCCCATGAGCACACATAAGCGCATTGCAGTTGTAAAGCATGAAGTGCAAGAGCGTGTCCTACCTCCAACAGCAGCTATGAGAAACTCATTTAAGAAAATAGTGCTCACAGACTGTAAATAAAACAAACTGAGTAACAACACAAGCGGGCCAGTCCTGATGGGAGGTAACAACAGAAGACAGGGAGGTACCAAGGAGGGACTAATAAGCAGATTAACAAATCAAAAGCCAACATTTATAAATGACATCACAGCAGCCAATTAAAAATATGGGCGGAGAGTGGGCGGAGCTTCAAGTCCATACCTCAATACAGCATGTCTTGAAGAGACAGTGCAAACGCTGCCTAGGCGAGACCTAAAAAGCCTGTGCGCTAACGGGCATTTGTGAACTTGCTCGTAATATCCCAGTGCACCTTTGATCTTTACGATGAAGAATAGGCTCAAAAGCCCCAGGACAAAAGAGGGTTGATCATTATAGATAATGGATGTAGATGTGTGACCTTGTATAAGTACTTCAGGTGTGCTGACGCTATTTTAAAGTAATCTCTGGACTTTTGCATTGCACTCAATATGGTAATATTTGAAATATACCTAATTTAATGTGTGTTATGACCAGCAACAAGTGTTCCACAAAGTGTCAAATGTAAGCCATAAATGTCACACATAACCACCTTGAAAATATAGACATGTCGCATATAAGCAAATTGAAAACTTGGCAGCTATGCACATTTGGCAGTAGAAGTCACTCATGAGCACATTGAAACTGTGGAAATGTCACACATAAGCAATCTGTAAACTAGGCAGCTAGCCATGCATGACAAATTGACCATTTTTACCCATTTATTTGCCTTCTATAACTATTTAAACCTTTAATAAACCTTCATAGTTTCATTTGAATATTTGTCGCGTTCCATAAAGCCTTTACAGACAGCATTGTAAATTTATAGACCAGAGTGTAGTGTTGGCACGCTGCATGAACCACAACGAAGATAATCCTATTAAAGACCTGTTTATTAGTTTACACAAGGAAACAGGTGAGAGCCGGGCATCATAGCTTCCACTCCAAGACCTCCGTACCACGAATGTCCTGGACTGGACCCCAGCCTATGGAATGCTCCACACATTCCATGCCCCATTCTAATACAGAGTAATTCTACCAACACAACACATCCCCTCACCCCTTAAAACACAACCAGAAATAGGAAGCATATTACAAAAAATTCACCGGAACATACGGAAACCTATACAACTATACATGAGAAAAAAAATGAAATGAAACTTAAACTATCTAGCCCATAAAATATGAGCTTAAGCTAACATATTACATTACATACTCTTTTAACCATCCTGGTAGCACACTTTTCCTTTTGCTATTTTCCATAGCCCCAGGTACAATCTCCTTCCCTACGGCTGCCTGATCAATAACTTCAGATCCCTGAAATTCCACCACATTGACCTCCTCCAACAACTCATCACCACTCCTCACCACACTCTCCACAACAACCCTTTCCTCTCCTACATTGACCAACTGAACAGATGCAATAGCAGATTGCACCCCACTCTGTTCAAAGATATCCTCCATCCATTCCATATCCTTGTTCTCATTCTCCTTCAGACCTTCCCCTGCTACCACTACAACATCATCCTCTACTCCCATAGTAGCCCTTTTAAGTTCCAAACTTTTCCATTCTTCAACCTAACAGCATTCCTCAAAACCTCCACCACTTCCTGGGATGCCCAAAATGTACTCTCTCCTTTGGGGATCTTTCCGGGTTTTTTCACTCGCACCAATCACCAACCTCCACCTGAACATCCTTCACCCCATGTGCTTTGTCAAAGTAGCCTTTATTCCTTTCATGTGTCTCCTCCAATCTGCTTCTGACCGCTCTAAGCGACCACTGCTCCACCATTCCATTCTTCAGCCACGCCAGAGCAAACTTGCATCTAGGTCTCCCACCCCTCATTATCACAAAAGGGGACACACCAGTGGAATCATGAGTGGTTATCCTATAAGCTCATACAGCTTTTTTTAACTACAACTTCCAGTCCCTTTGCTTGTTCATAGCTCCTTGAATAACCCCTTTCAACACTGGTTAAACCGTTCCACTGTGCCGTTCCCGCTGGGATTATAAAGTGACGTGGTCTTATGTCTCACTCCAGTTCTTTCAAAGTAACTCCTTGCTGTTGGTGAACTGCACTCCATTGTCACTCAACAACACCACAGGCATGCCCTCTGACACAAAAATCCTGTCAAGAAAATCCAACCCAGTATTAGTATCAACCCTCTCCACAATTTCCACCACAGGCCATTTAGAAAACAAGTCGATCACCACTACCCCAAATTCCTGCAATTCTCCCACCGGTCCAAACAGATCCACTGCAACACATTCCCAAGGTTGTTCTGGAACTAACCCCTGACTCATCAGTGGCCTTAAGGTTTTTAATGACTTGTATGCCGAAGAACACACGGAACACCCTCTCACAAACCTCTTCACTGCTCTATCCACACCTGGCCACCAGAACACCTCTTAACAACAGCCCTAGTTCTCACCACTCCAAAATGCCCCTCATGGCAGAGTTGCAGAATACTATCTCTTAGACCCTCTGGTGGCACGGCTCTGCCCCCTCTCAATACCACATCCTTGTCCACCGACAACTCCATTCTAACTTCCCAAAAGGGGCGCAACACTTCTGTCACTTCATCTTTTCTAGGCCATCCCTTGCATACATGTTCCATTACTGCTTGTAAAACCTTATCCTTTTTTTGTTCTTCATTCCACTCCACTCTCTTAATTGCTGGCTCCCCTGAATCCTGAACAAAAGCAATATTGAAATCCCCCCATGGATCATCCACAACCTCTTCCATTGGGACCGGCATTCTAGACAAACAATCTGCCACAACATTTTCCCTTCCAGGCACATACACCAACCTGTATACATATTCCTTCATTCTCATGGAAAGCCTTGCCAGTCTGGCAGATGCTGACACACTCCCCTCCGCAATCAACAACTTCACCAAGGGTCTGTGATTGGTCCGAATGGTGAGACTTCCCCCACACAAAAGCACGGAAGTACTCTAAAGCCCAGGCACAAGCTAATTCCTCCCTCTCTATTATTGGATATTTCCCTTCTGTAGGTGACAATGACCTTGAAGCAAAAAGAATGATCTTCTCCCTACCTCTAGCATCCTTCAGTGACAACACCGCTCCTAGCCCCTTCTCACTAGCATCAGTCATCAAACAGCACTCCAAGTCCGGGTTACCTTTCCCAGATCAGACTTGACCTGGTTGAACTCCGCCTCACAACTCGTGCTCCATTCAAATTTCACATTTTTCTTTAACAACATATGGATGTTATAAACTTTACTGGCAACATTTGGGATGAATTTTGCATAGTATTCTGTCATTCCCAAGAATGACCTCACCAGAGCAGACGTATCCACAATAGTATTCACCGGTGAAGGTTTGAGTTTCACACCTTCCTCACTAATCATGTGGCCCATATATGTAACACTCCTCTGTGCAAACCTGCCTTTGCTGAGCTCCACTGTTAACCCCACATCCTTCAACACACCCAACACCTTCCTCAACCTTTCCTCATGACTCTCCTTACTCTCTGCGAAAACCAGGATATCATCCTGGAAAAACTTCACACCGCACTCCTTCCCAAACAGTCTTTGCATCAGCTGCTAAAACACAGCAGCCGCCGATGCTAGCCCAAACAACATACGTTTGAATTGGTAACCAAACGGCGTTATAAATGCAGTGAGTTTCCTTGATTCAGGCATGAGCACCATCTGATGATACACCGCCGAAAGATAAATGGTAGAGAACCAAGTAGCACCTTTGAGAGATGACGCCATCTCATTGATCTTGGAAAAAAATCTTTCTATCACAATGTTATTATTCAAGTGGCACAAGTCAATGCATAAACGAATCTTGCCAATGCTCTTGCGCGCTATCACCACTGGTGAAATCCACTTTGAGCTTTCCACCTCCTCAATCACGTCCTTTTCCATCAATTCATCCAGCTCCTTTGCCACCTCATCTCTAATTAGAATAGGAATCCCACTCACCTTGTGCACCTTTGGTACAGCGTCCTTTTTTAGCACAATAGTATGCACAAATCCCTTCAAGACTCCTAAATTCTTTCCAAACACCTTTGGAAACTCTTTTGCCATTGCATTACCCATCATACTGCACTCATCAACAATCGACACTTTTTCCTCACTGTTAGGATCCAAAATTGTATGTAAATTTTTCTGGTCCATCCAAACTAAAACTGATGGTCCAAGCTTAGCCACATAGAGTTTCCCTCTCGCCAACCTACCCTTGAATGAAAATGTCAACCATCTGAAACCCAGCATATACATTTTTTCCCTCATGAAACTATCAGGGTTTACATCCGTAGGTATCAAATGCAGTCCTACTTTGCTCACAAACTTTTCCTTCCATACCCCTTCATTCACTATGGTGAATGGGGACCCCGGATCCGCAAATATTTTAATTGGAACTCCCGCTATCAATATATGCACACACTGGTTTCCCTTTAACAGAGCAGTCAGAAATATTAAGTACAAAATTCCCTTGAAAACTCTTGACACAGCCCAATTTCAAGTTTTCAATCTCTGCGTTGCTTTCTTCTGGACTGTCTCCTTCCAATACGCGCTTTACATTACTCTTCTTTCTCCTGCAGACCTTAGAAAAAATGCCCTGTTACCCCACAGTTACTGCACTTTTGCTTTGCTGAAGGGCAATATTTACTGAATGCCAAATGATCACTACTATCACAACGATAGCATCTTCTCTCATCCGGTCTTCTCTCATTTAAAATACTCCTCTGCTCCTTGCGTTGATTTGTGTAACCTGTGTTCTCTACTTTGTAGACACCCCCTGTCTCCTTTTCCGATTCTTTAAGTTCTGTTGCACACCTTCCCGACATCTCTGCCTTCCGCACAATTGCCAAAACCTCCTCCAACGGTGCATCTCCATGGATCCACAGCCGTTCTTGAATCGCAGAATTACTTGCATGCATGACCAATTGGTCTTGTATAAAATCGTCATGTAAATTCCCAAACTTGCAATGAATGGCCAATTTCTTCAGTTCCGCTATATATTCGTCTACTAATTCTCCTTTGTTTTGTTTCCTTTGAAAGAATTTATACTGCACAATGCCTATGCATACTTTTGGTGCGAAATAATTATCCAGATCTTTCAAGGCTGCATCAAAAACATTAACATCCTCACTTGTAATTATCTTGGGCATGCGAGTGTACGTTTTCAAACCAACCGGCCCTAGAGAATGCAGTAAGATCTTCTTCATTTGCTCCGACTTCATTTTACTAGCACCATCTACTGCCTTAATGTAATTCACAAAATAGTCCTTTCACTCCAACCAATTCATAGCTGGTTCTGAACCAAACGCCCAAAATACATGTGGTGGGCTACTTTGACGGCGGACTGTTGTTTCTGCACCTCACATCAGTTTCAATTGTATCAAGTCCCTTACGCAACAAGCCCTTGCACCAGCCGTCAGGTGATGCCTCTGTGAGTCAGATCCTATGCAAAATGGAGGGGTTGGGCGTGCGTCAGGTGAGGAAGTCCAGGAAGCCAGTATTTTAGTTTTTCAAATGAATCTTTATTTTCAATAAGTTAATTCTCACAGAATAGGTGATTATACGGTCATGGCTGACCGTATAATCACCTATTCTGTGAGAATTAACTTATTGAAAATAAAGATTCATTTGAAAAACTAAAATACTGGCTTCCTGGACTTCATCACCTGACGCACGCCCAACCCCTCCATTTTACATGTGGTGGGCTGATAGTAAAATTTTCCTGCGCCATGTTCTCTTCAGGTGCGCAATCCCCTTGTTCCATTTTTTTTTAAATACACTTGGCTGCCCACATCCCTCACATAAAGTTAATCAATGTCAATATACATGGAAGCTTCCCCCCGACTTCCTCACCTGTTCCTTTAATATTTCATTAATATCTGTTTACTTGCAGGCTTAGGTGCTCTTCCTCCTTCACTTTCCGCCGTGCGTGCAAAGATTCTTGCTAATCCATGCAGCTCGATGTATCCAGCTCACTCCGGTCGTTGCCTGGCAACTGGAGCTCCTAATGAATACTTCCCCCAAAATGGCCGTCACGCAAGGTCATGTTGCGCAACCTCGCGTAATGACGTGTTGACGAGTCAGCTGGTTCTCTCTCCTCGCGCTCAACACTGCTGCCGCTTGAAAAACGTGGCCGACCGGCGGTTAAATCCAACGGCTTCACATACCGCGACAAAGGTAATGCCTGCAACGTTAAATTTTCTTCTTTTCTTCACGTTGGCCCAATTCCTGGCGTACCTTTCCTTTAAAGTGTCTTGCAAATTCTATGTGTCGGCTTCCCTTAAAATTCGTTCAAAATCCACTGATCTCTTGCACATGCATAGCCATCTCCAAATAGATGTTGTGTTGATGTCAGCTGTGCCAGCTTGTGACATCCCAGGGTTCCAGTACCTTAGCTCCTCGAGCTGTGGAATCCTGTGGGTCATGAGATGACAGAGCTTCGCTGGAAGAGGAGTGTCTCGCCTGTCCTCCTCACGCTTCCTGAGTTCAAGAATAAATTGAGACTTGTGAAATATTCCTGACTCCTGTGTCTCCGTCTCAACACTGGCGACGAGCTTGAACTCGGTGAACCCACGTGTCTGCTCTGTCATTTGTTACTACCGACTGCGTGAGGATTTATTTATTTCCACTCCGGATTCTACGCACATCGCACTCAAGGGAAGTGTAACTTATCGTTTCAAGGATCTTCATGTTGGCTTTGCCATTTTATACATTTTTCTTTAACTTGGAGGTTGGTACAATTAACCTTGTTAGCGGTTGGCGGTTGAGTGTGCACGTTTGAATCGGTACGAGCGGCTTACCTGTATTCCATTCCGCGCGACGCTCCTGCTCTTCCCCACCTCCTGTGACGTCTCCTGGCAGCGCGCTGGCTCTGTGACGCTGCATGTCTTCACTACGTACTTACGTTTAACAGCATCTGGTGGCCATTTTAAATAAGGAACAAAGCTCTACCGTGCAACAGTGACGTTTCACGCTGAGCACCCAACGTCCTTACGTGGCGGCCATTTTGGCTATGGCCTGAAGTCTTTACCACGTACTTCTCTACGGTGACACGCACACCGTCGTGTCCATTTCATGTTAATTTTATTGATCTCTGCATCGGTTACACGCACACCGGCGTGTCTAATCCTAACTTTTTACAACATTTGCAGCATCGATGGTCTGATTTACGGTAACTTGTACACACGTTCTGTGTGTTTACTTTTGTGCAGTTTTGAAGGTTTTTGCCTATTTCAGTTTCTACAGTCTATACTGTTTCTCCACGGTGACGCACACACCTGGTGTGTCATTTCCACATTTTATTCAGTTCCTTGCCTGTGTCCTCATTTTGTGTATTTTCACCCTTGAAGTGCTACGGTGACATACACACCTATTTACCATTTACCATCACTTATCTGAGTTCTGTCTTCAATTGTGATTCCTATCCTCTGGGGAGTTTTTTTTTCAACATGGCCACAATTAACCTACTGGCTCCTCAACCCTTCATGATTAGAGATGGCGAAGTTTCCAGCCTGAGGTGGGAAGAGTGGAAAGACTATTTAATTAACTATCTACATTCTTTTGAGAGTGAACAATTATCTCCTGAGAGGAAAAACAAAATCTTGTTACACTCTTTGGGTTCTGGTGGATTGCGCATTTATAATCGTATTGAGAAGAAGCCTAAGGCTGGTGATGAAGGTAATGTTTTTACTCACGCCTTAGCTGATCTTGATGCATATTTTGCACCAACTGTTTGCAAAGCGGTACATCGTTTCAATTTTTATCATCGCAAACAAGGTGCTGATGAAAAAATTGAAGATGACATTGCTGCTTTGAAGAATTTAGCGCTTCCTTCTAAATTTGGGGTCATTGAAGAGGAATTCATTCGTGACCAATTGGTTATGCATTGTAATAATACCCATTTACAAGACAAACTTTGGATAAATGGAGATGCCAGTCTTCGTGAAATCACTGCCATTATTTCTAAAGTGGAACTTACATCTAGGTGTGCCAAGACAGTGGTTTCTTCTCCTAGATCTGTCCAGGGTGATGATGTTATTAAAATTGTAAGAGGTTCTCGTTCTAATGAACAAGGGAAGAAAAAGTTTGAGAAAGACCCTGGCAAAGAGAAAAGAAGTTTTAAGCCTTTTCAGAATGACAAGTTCGCTGATTTAAAGGGAAAATGCTACAGATGTGGGAGTTCTTCTCATCTTGCCCACGATACGAGATGTCCTGCGTTGGGTCAAAAATGTGCCTATTGTAAAGTGTCCGGACATTATGCACGTGTGTGTCAGAAGTCTAAATCTGTAAGATGTGTTGTAGATGAACTTGAACATGAGGAAGATAGTACAGAATCTGAAGCTGAAGAGTCGAAAATCCTCTGCATTAGGGAGGAATGTTATGGTAATGAGGGTAAAGTGAGGAAAAAACCTGTTTGTAAAATTGTAGCTGGTGGAGTGCCAGTAACACTTATGGCTGACTCAGGTTCTCCGTATTCTATTATTAATCGAGATACCTGGATTGAATCTTTTGTACAAAAAATTGGGGATTGCTTAGAAATTCCTGATATCCACCCTGTAAGCTATACTGGTGAACCCATTGATTTGCTGGGTTTTCGTAAACTTTCTTTTGAATTCAAGGGAAGGTGAGCAGAATGTAAACTTTACATTTCAAACTCTGGACCTTGTGTCCTTGGGTGGTGGGATCAGGGCGAGTTGGGCATTTTACTTGATCCCAACAGTCTTGACCCCGTTTTAAGTGTGTCTGAGACTAAAAGAGAAGATTGTGACATTGTAAAGTCTTTTCGGGGAGTGTTGGTGAATTGAAAGGCTTGTCACACAAAATTGTCCTTAAAGAAGACGCTTGCCCATGCATCCACAAGGTTAGAAACATTCCCATGAGTGTCAAAGAGGAGGTCATCAATGAAATCCATAAGTTAGTTGACAATGGACTTATTGAACGTGTGGAATCGTCTGACTGGGTCGCTCCCTTGGTGGTCGCACGTAAGGCCAATGGCCGTATCCGCCTCTGTGTGGACTTGAGGGAGCTCAATAAAAACATTTTTGTGGATATTTTTCCACTTCCCAGAATTTCAGAATTACTTTCAGCCACTAGGAACATGCACTGGCTCTCCACAATTGATCTAACCTCCGCTTACCATCAAGTACCCCTCCATGTTGATAGCAGACACCTCACAGCCTTTGTCACTCCAATTGGCATTTTCCAATTCAAAAATGTACCTTTTGGATTGGCATCTGCCGCTGCCATGTTTCAGAGACTCATGCATCTGATTTTCAAAGATATGAAGAATATCGTATTTTTCCAAGACGATATTCTCGTTATGGGCTCTGACAGAGTGGAACATGATAGAATTCTGGTTAAGGTCTTACAGATTTTAGAACAAAATGGCCTTACGGCTGAGGAATCCAAATGCAAACTAGCAAGGAGAAGTGTTACGTATCTGGGCCATGAAATCAGCTCAGCAGGCATTTGTCCCAAATCTGAGTTGGTTGACGCTATTAAGAAGGCACCTATTCCCCAGAATAAAGATGAAGTTAGGTCCTTTCTAGGGTTGGCCGAATTTTATTCAAAGTTTGTGCACAACTTCTCAGGCAAAATGTACTGTATCAGGCAACTTCTGAAAAAAGGTTGTAAATTTTCTTGGTCAACAGAGTGTCAAACGAGTTTTGATTGTATCAAGAATGATGTATGTTCTGCTCCTGCACTTAAGGGTTTCTTACCGGGTCTTAAGTGCTTCATTACCACTGATGCCAGTGGGAAGGGTCTCGGTGCAGTTCTATCTCAAATTCAAGAAAATGGCAAGGAATTTGTGGTGGTTTTTGCATCCAGAGCCCTCACTAGCATGGAAGAGAAATATTAAGTCATTGAACGAGAGGCTCTAGGATGTGTTTGGGCCCTAAAGCATTTCAGACAATACATTTGGGGCACGTGTGTCACTGTGAGGACTGATCATAAACCTCTTACCAAGGTACTTACTTCTAGAGGCTTGAGCAATGTTTCACCCAGAATTTCACGTATGTCTGTACAGTTGTTAGATTTTGTGTATGAAGTAATTTATGTTCCTGGAGTTCGCAACAGAATTGCTGATTTCCTCAGTAGATGCCCTTTACCTGTTATGGACGATGTTAAAAATGAGTGGGATGATTGGTTGGTTGCTACAATCTTTGGTGACGAGTTGCATAGCATTTCCCATGATGAGTGGTCCCAGGGACTTTTGCATGACTCCATTTTGGTATCCGTTGTTGACCAATGACCATGTTCACAAGGGAAGGCCTGAAAAAGCACAAGTGGACAGGGATCTTATGGCATTTTGGGAAGTCAGAAACGATTTTTCTGTTGAGGATGGTCTCTTACTTAGGAGTGGAAGATTAGTTCCTCCACTCGATTTTCGGAATAAAATAATCTGCTTATGTCACGAAGGCCATTTGGGCATTGTGAAGTGCAAATCCAGAGTCAAACAATCCTACTGGTGGCCTGGAGTTGACAAGGAAGTTGAGAAAGTTATTAGAGATTGTGTGCAGTGTACAATTTCTGACAAGAGTTTAGTTACCCACAAATCTCCCTTGCATCCCATGGTTGTTCCGGACATGTCTTGGGAGAGAGTTGGTATTGATATTTTTGGCCCTGTAAAAAATTCTGTTGGTTTGCAGAAATACATTTTTGTTTTAGTAGATCATTTTTCTAAATGGCCAGAATTCAAAGTGGTTGACAAGGCGGACTCAGAGTCTGTACTTTTGTTCTTGGCTGATGTGTTTGGTCGTGAGGGTTTACCTAAGGACATTATTTCTGATAACGGTGGGCAATTTGTTAGTGATATCTTCAAGAAGTTTATTAAGGAATCTGGCATTACTCACAGGACTACTTCCCTGTACCACCCAGAGGGAAATGGTAGCGTGGAACATTTTAATAGGGTAATTAAGGATATAATTGAACTTTCCTTCAGTAATCATTTGGATTGGGAGGATGAATTAAGAAAAAACATTTGTGCTTACAGAGTTACACGCTGTGAATCTACTGGACATTCTCCTTTTGAACTAATGAGGGGCAGGTCTCCTCGCACCAAAGACAATGTTGGCTGGTTAAAATGTGCTAGTTCTGTTTTGTGGTCTGCCAAGAAGGTGAAGGACTCCTTGGAGGCTGTTCAATTGAAGTACAGAGACAAGTATGATCTATTACATGGAACCAAAAAAGTGCATCTTTGTGTTGGTGACACTGTTAAGGTTAAGAAAGGTAGACTAACACGTAAGGGAGAGAGTAAGTTTTCTGCTCCTCTCAAGGTGGTCAAGGTTATGTGCAATTCTGCTTTGCTCAGTGATGGGAAAGTGTGACATGCTAATAGGATTGCTATGTTTAGGGGCAAGAATTCCACTGAATGCGTGGAGAGTTTTCAACATGGTGCCCGTGCCGAAATTCGCCCGATCAGGTATGATTGGATTCAAGATTGTACTCCGTCTGAGGGTGCCTTTGGTTCTGAGTCATCCGTGGTTACCAAGGATGGTGGTCATGCCTCTTCCTCTGTTGTTCATTTCGATTCTAATATTACAGAGGGGGAGAGTTGTGTGGGTATTCGCAGCAATGCTAAAGTCAGCAGTGCTAAAGTCAGCAATGCTAAAGTTGTTTTGGTTCCTAATGATGTAGTGGATCTAAGAGTTCTGAATTCACCAGGGCTGGCAGAGTTTGTGTTAAACCCAAGCATTTTAAGGATTATGTCACACACATTTGTCGCCCTTAGCTCTGATCCTGTTCACATTTTTCTTTTTGCTTATGTATTTAAGTTACATGATATTTGCTTTTCCTTGTTTTCTATTACTTGTAATTTCTTATTTTGTTCATTTTTGCTATTGTGATCTCATGTGGGAAAGGGGAAGTGTTGTGTTGATGTCAGCTGTGCCAGCTTGTGACATCACAGGGTTCCAGTTCCTTAGCTCCTCTAGCTGTGGAATCCTGTGGGTCATGAGATGACAGAGCTTCGCTGGAAGAGGAGTGTCCTGCCTGTCCTCCTCACGCTTCCCGAGTTGAAGAATAAATTGAGACTTGTGAAATATTCCTGACTCCTGTGTCTCCGTCTCAACAATAGACGCCAATTGTAATGTTGGCACACCGCATGAACCACAACAAAGATAATCCTCTTAAAGACCTGTTTATGACACAAGGAAACAGGTGAGAGCCGGGCAGCATAGCTTCCACTCCAAGACCTCTGTACCAAATGTACTGGACTGGAACCCAGCCTATGGAATGCTCCACACATTCCATGCCCCATTCTAATACAGAGTTATTCCACCAACACAACACAGAGCCAGTTGAGAAGCAACAAAATCCTTGGGAGATTAGCACTCCAAGTACACAAGTGCTTGAAACTGAACACATTGGGGAAAAAAGCGCCAGCAATCTGTTGTAAAAGAAGACACATGATCCAGCTGTATAAGTAGGATACTTCTTTATTGTAGCTTGGTTCTAGGATGGGTGAGTAGGAGAAGATAGAAGGTACAGATGCAGCCCCACCAGGAGCAAGCTCCTAGCAGCTCAGCCTGAGTTGACCAACTGACACTCTAACCACAAAGAGGCACTCAGGCATTCTATGATGTCATGGTACATTCCAAAAGAGCAGTACAGTGGGGAATAGTAGAGAAGTAGTTTACTACACATCCTCCTTCCTTGGGGAACAACAGCAGAAATAAAGAGAAAGACAAATAAGATACCTCAGAAATAACATTAGCATGAAATGAAAACATTGAGATGCAAATATCTAATGGTGTAGTACATGAGGTATCAGGAATAACACTGGCATGAAAAGAAATGCATTAAAATGCAAAACATCATTGAATACATTAAAACTGCAAATATCATTACTACACGCCCCATCCCCCTCCCTTAGGGAAAAAGAGAGAACAAGGAAAGACTTAGGTGGAAAAAACCAATGCATCAGAGAAGAGTGGTCACCCCCGCAACCTCCCCGTAAGCGGGTACACCCCAGGGTAGTCACCCTGGCAAAAAAAGGTGGAGATTAACCGCCCTTACAACATCCCCATAAAGGGTACACCAGAGTTGACACTTGGGACTGAAAAACAACATCCCCAAGAGAAGAGTACCCCAGGGGGTATGAGTCACCTTAGATAACAGGAAGAGTACACAAGGATACACGACCTGGAAGTTACACAACCTCCTCTAAGTAGGGTACACCATAGGGTTCGCGCTCTGAAAAACTGGTTTGGGGCACTGACTGCCCACTAACAATACAACCTCCCCTACGTAGGGTAAGCCTAGGAGGGTACACCGCAGGGTACTCACCCTGGAAACTGATATGGGGCATTGACTACCCACAAACAACACAAGCTCCCCCAAGTAGGGTAAACCTAGAAGAGTACACCGCAGGGTGCTCACCCTTGAAAACTGAAAACTACAACCTCCCCTAAATAGGGCACACCACAGGGTACTCACCCTGGAAAATTACACAACCTCCCCTAAGTAGGGTACACCACAGGATAATCACCTTAGGAAAAAACCTACACAACCTCCCCTAAGTAGGGTACACCACAGGGTACTAACACTGGAAAACTGAAAACTACACCCTCCCATAAATAGGGTACACCGGAGGGTACTAACCCTTAAAACAACACCATGACGGAATTGGCACACTTAACACCCCCACAACCTCCCCTAAGGAAAAAGATACACTCTATGTTTAGTCTCACAACACACTTTCCATGAAAACTGAGTTGGAGCACTGGGGCACTAACCGCCCGTTCAAGACACTATATTATAAAGTGAATTGATGTAGTGAGTGCCCCCACCCTTACACACCAATACAGGAAATGCAATATGAGTATAAGCATTATAATCAAGGAGAAATTGTTAGGCTCCGGTGAGCGGTCTCTCACCCGAGGTCTCCACACAAGGCTTCCCGCAGTTACCAGCATACATTGCGGTGTAGTGAAGGTACAACACTTGAGTTCCTTCAGTGAGCATTCGCTGAACTCCGCCATTGAAATGAAGTGCCACAACGTTCAAAAGCTTTGGTGTCCGCAAAACTTTATTGGCAACGCGGTTGGCAAAAGGTGTACACCTCAATGAAGATTGCCAAGGAGGAGGGAAACTTCCAAACACAAAATGGCGGCACGCATCCCTGACGCTGTGGAGGTGGCTTGTGGCAGGAGCGTGCACCAAAGCGTCCAACGCAGCAAGGAGCTCGAAGAGGAGGCAGACGTCACAGAAGATAGGTTGCGGGCATCACGAGGCTGGTAAGGCTGCGCGTGTCGAGTGCATGCGCGCGGTGGAGGCTCGTGAGCTGTTTGAAAGGCAGCGGTTAAACTGCCATGGAGCAGAATTAACATCTTAAGCATCCAAATCAGCAAAGTAAAATGCCCCCACACACCAGTACAACACAGCCCCGGTCCCTGCCTCTCCAAACACGCGCGTCGGCTCACCAGAGACACCACTCGCAACAGAACAAATCGCTGCGACAACTAGCAAAGTGCTCCCAGTCACTGGACATTACCTGTCCAAATATGCGCATGAGCTTACCAAAAGTGCCGCTTTTCTGGACACTCTTGAGTCCTCTCCAAGGCTGCCGCTTACTCTCGAGCAGGCGTCAAGCTTCACTGGCAGACGGATACGCAGCGTTCTGGAAGGATGTTCCTGAAGAGAAAGTTGGAGCTAGTTCTCTCACAGTCCAAGTTGAAGTTCTGGACCAGGTGTCTCGGTTCTGGTTCTCTTTCTCGGGTTATGGGCCTCTTTCTGTGGTTCGGGCCTCTATGTTACTTTTATTTTCCTTCTTTTATTTTTCTGTGGACTATCTGTCTCAGTACTGTGGGCTATAAAGCCCGGTTCCCGGTTCTGAGAACCTCCGTGTCACGATTTTCTGTTGTGGTACTGGAACTTTGTCCTGGTTCTGGGAACCGCTCTTGTCACGAAACTGAGTAGTGTTTTGGAACTCTTGTCCTCTTCTGGTTCTGGGGGCTTTGTCCCCTTCCAGTCCTGGGACCTCCTTTGTCCTCTCCCGGTACTGGTTGTGAGACCTTTGTCCCCTTCTGGTTCTGGTGCCTTTGTCTCCTTCCGGTCCTGGGACCTCCTTTGTCCTCTCCCGATACTGGTTCTGAGACCTTTGTCCCTTCTGATTCTGGGGCCTTTGTCCCCTTCCAGTCCTGGGACCTCCTTTGTCCTCTCCCGGTACTGGTTGTGAGACCTTTGTCCCCTTCTGGTTCTGGTGCCTTTGTCTCCTTCCGGTCCTGGGACCACCTTTGTCCTCTCCCTGTACTGATTCTGAGAGGCTTGTCTACTCCTTATTGTGAGACGACCTTTGTCCCCTTCTGGTCATCCGTCAAGGTTCAGGGTTATTTGACCGGCTTCTAGTTATGGGACCTCTATCCCAGTTCTGGATCCCCTGACCTGATCTTGGGTTGATGTCCCGGTTCTGGGCTGTCATCTACCATGTTATGTCTCAGACTCTGGTACTAGCCTAATGGATGCACACATTAGAGCTCTGATTTAATGTAAGAAACGTCCAGTATTATAGCACTACTGCAGTTACAATTGCTCCAAATGGTAGGCTAGTTCATAATTTCCATATAGAAATGCCGCATATCCCTCTTCCATCTTTGCTATAAAGGTCTTACATTGCGTGGTATCCATGCGCAAATTGTCACAGGCGCTGTGCCAACAAAATGCGTTATGCACTATTGTCATTTATTTGTCTTTATTTTTAGTGCCTGACTGTAAGATGGCAAGTGGGGTCTTGTAATCCTAAACGTTCATGTTTACAAATTTAACAGTGGCGTGATTGGTTTCATATAACTTATTCGCACACGTTTGCATTTATGCACAGTTATTGACATTAAAGTGGCACTGTTGGTGATGGCAACGCGAGTTAGACCTTTGCGATGTGTGCATCTTTGCTGCAGCAGTTATAAGCACGATAGTTTTGTATGCAAAACGTGTTCAGCCCACACAGGAAATGTTTCTATTGCTGAAGTTATTGCTGGCTGCCAGAATTGGAGAACATCTGTATTATATTTTATTAAGCATGCGCTCGTTTACCTTTACCTTCCTTTACCTTAAGAATGTCGGCATTGGGTTGAGTGATGGGCAGTAACTAGCACATCAGAGTGCAGCACATTACGACAAACGAAACGTCGATCTTGGGATCTTCCGAGTGCGCCGTCTCAGGAAACTGACAAGCTTATTGAGATCTCCTAGGCAACACAATTCTTCTGCAGCATAAATTGTGTGTTTCACTTGTTTATCTCCTTGTGGCACACTATGATGTCATGGTACATTCCAACAGAGCAGTACAGAGGGGAATAGTAGAGAAGTAGTTTACTACACAATCCTAACTTGAAATGAAAAATGTGCGGCAGTTACAGTAGCTGATTATGAAAATTTGTTCGGCTCAGCCCAAAACCGCGCGCCTGTCTTCTCGGTGTTTTGAAGTTAGGAAAAAAACATAACTTGGATCTTGCCCGAGTGAAAAGCCACACTTAACAAGATGGCCGCCATGTTTATGTCGGAGTTTGGAGAGGAACTTAACTTGTCCTCTTTCTCCCTCTATTGTCGCCAGGACCCGGTGCGTGACGTCACTCCCAGCATGCTGCGGGCGGCGGTGGCTGCTGCCTGAGCCTGGGAAGATGGCGGAAGGTGGGGTGGTGGACCTGGAGACCCAGAGGGGCGAGGTTGCGGCGCTACAGAAGACACCCCTTCGGAAGGGAGACACCTGGTAATGGGGGCGGGGCTAGGCAAGGGCAGGTGCGTGTGGGCGTGGCCCCTGCATGGTTGGCGCTTTGGACACTTGAGCATCTTTGGCAATGGCAGGCCAGGGGTAGGTATCTTAAGAAATAGCAGCAGCAGCAGCTAGATAAAAAAAAAAAAAATGACATGGACACAGAGATCATTGAGGGCACTCATACCACTACGCGCCAAACGTACCACAGAGTAGATACGAGACAGATGAGAGACGTGGACCATAGAGACCATCAAATGCAAATTTTGTGCATTGGACTAAAGGGCAGCTAGAGAGCCACTAACCTTAAAGACTAGGCTTTACAACCAGAAACCACTGTAAACGGAAGTGGTGAGTCCCGAGTCTTGGGCAGTAGAGAACGTCACTGGCATGAGTCCCACGGGGAATGAGCCGGCGAAGCCAGAGAGCCATGTGCTATTGACAACAGCAGAGACGGCTAGAGCGCAGTGCACCGGAAACGTATCATAGGAACTATAAACTTTATCTTAAGAAGTATGGTGCATGGATATGTTAACTTCATGGTGCATTACCAGTAGAGACCAATGGGATCCGAGCCCACCTGGCATAGTAGGGAAGGCATTCACGTATCGTGCAGTAAAGGTTCTGGAGTGAGACACGAGTCCATTGGAAGGTTTATTTATACGAATCCATCTGTTAGCCGTGAAGATACCAGTCTGCATGTGGATCATGAATGGGGAACGCGCGTCTGCCGATCAGACCGCAGAAAGAGACAGTGAGTCGGCCTGTTAGGATCGTGGGTTGGTCTGCATGTTGCTGTCTAAATAAGGCTTGTGACTCTAGGTTTTTGTTAGGGAAGAGTATCTGTGAAACTGCAACTGTCTGTGTTCGGAGGAGAATAATAAACCTGCCTTTAAGTCTTTAACCTGTCTTTTTTTGACTTAATATTAGGTGCGTGTGTGTGGAGATGGTAATAAGCTCTGCTGTCAGTACCCGAAGTTACAAGTTAACTTGCTGTTAATATTTTATGGTAGCTATGATTTCAGTTGTCAATTTCTGGCAGTGGGAGTAACCTCAGCAATCTGTGTCTGTGGGTAGACATAAACCTATTTGGCGATAAAAAGACATCTGGAAGTCAACATAAATCTGACTGACATGATCTCGGGAAATATTTGGCGCGTGCTGTCAGTGTTGGCAGTGATTGTTAAACTTGTTGATGCTGTCTAGGAGCAGATGTAAGTCCGGCTGTCAATATATGGTGGCTGACAAAAACCTGAAAATCTTTGTCAAAGTGTAGGTGCAACTTTTCCTGTCAGTGTCCCACATGTGTCCATGTTTCTTTATTGGATGTACGCTTTAGTAAGTAGCTACTGGGGTAAATGTTTCTATTACCCCTCTTGTATTTCTAGTACTGGAGATAGATCTATCTACATCTGTTGATAAATGTTGGTGGACATAAATCAAATTATCAGTCTTCAGGATATACTTAATGGTTGGCTTCCAGTGCCGGGGAGACATCAGTCTTAGTGCTAGTGTTCAAGAGCTGACACAGCCAATTTTTCTTAATAATGTGGAATAATAGACACCAGTAGTTTATGAATTTATTATACGTTACCCTTCATGTAATGCAGTTTTTATATAATCCTGATTCACTTAAGCTGTCAATGTCCAGGTGTGTACATAAATCTGATTGTCAGTGTCTAGTGGCAAACATAAGCTTGTTTGCCAGTACCCAATGGCAGAGAGGAGAGTGTTTGTCCGTATCCAGGGGTAGACTTAAGATGGGCTGTTATTGTCACTGTACAATCAAGACCTAAGCACATCTGGCAGTCTCAGGTGTGGTGGAAGTGACAGTAGGAGGGAGTGACACCTAAGCCCACGTGTCTGTCACATACATACACACTGTCAGCAAAGTGGGAAATTATCTATGTTCTATCATTTAAATCAATTCAATTTTTTATTTTAAGATTCAGAACTCTGAATGAGTTCCGCATGGGAACAATATAAAAAGTATAAAATACAATAATATATTCCAACATACATAATTTTAAAGAAACAATACTAGACAAATCAATGCAAATTAAAAAAGTTAAACATTTTGGCACATACCATTTCATTAGGAGAGAACAAGGATTAGCGGGCCTCATGCGCTGATTGTACATTGTATTTTAAAAACACCGGTCTTAAAAAGTGACATCGTAAAAGTACAAGGAGGGACATGTAAAAATTACATGATTTAAATCTTGTACCTGGAGATTACACAAATCACAAACTCTCTGTCCCTTAGGGACAGCGCCCCAGATGCCGGTTACTATTTGCAGAGGCAGCATATTTAATCTCAGCAGTAAAATTGTTCTCTGAACCCCATGAAGGGTATTCCAAGTAAGATAAGGTTTTTTATTTTACATACACAGCTTTCTTGTATAATTAGGACATTTTGTATAACCAGGACATTTTGTTGCGCCAGCCTCATGAGGCTGGCGTAACAAAATGTCCTGGTTCAAACTTACTTTGTCAGAGAATTTTTGTAGATGGCTTTTTAAAAGGTATTTGGATGTAGGAAAACCACTAACATGATCTATCCCCAAAATTTCCCAATTTTTTTTTTTTTTTAAAGGATCAGAAGAATGCACTTTTTTTCTTTTCTTAAGTTCAAGATTTCATACCTTAAAGTAGCACGTACTGGCCTCGCTTCTCCAACAAACAGGCAGTTCCCCACCTCAAAACTGATGCTAGTGCTGTAACACAAGTTGACAATAGTTCAGACTCCAGATGTAGGATGTACAACGCTGCCATGGAATTCAGATAGCAAATCTGATGCAAGTTGCGGTCTTCAATTACATTGAAGCCACGCCAATCCCTCATAGCCATCACCTTGCAAGCATAACTTAAGAAAGAAGGAATTTTTGCCCTAACAATTGTTAATACATGGGCAAAATACCTTCTCCCGCACGTTTTGTATAATCTATTACTTGTACCAGCTTGCATCGCGCCAGGGTGTGCTACTTCTTTCTGCCGCTCGAGTAGATATCCTACTCAAGCAGCAGCTTCCTCAACGCGAGCAGCAGATTTCTCACCGCGAGTGGTCGCGACATGCCACCGCCTGCGTTGAGAAATCTCACCCGGAGGAAATCTAGTATTTAATTTTTCTCGATCACCAACTTAATGTTGGTGAACCGTGCAAGAGAAAAAATTCCACTCCGCGTCACTTCGCAGAGTTTTTTGGAACTCCGCACGGAGTGGGCAAAACTCAGCGAACTCTGCCGGCAGAGCAGCATTCTTCGCCCACCTTTACTTTTGGGCTCTTTTTTGGATAGTGGCTCAATAATGCTACTTTTCCAAGACGTGCCGATGTTTTTTTCCTGAGCGGTAACAATGTTCAAATAATGGGAACAAAAAAAGCTGCCCAGAGTGTATCCTCCTGTTTAATAATCGAGCTCAGGATTTCATCAGGGCCCATTGTGCCAGACGCACTGGCATTCTTTAGGAAACCCACGATCTCCTGAATTGTAGGGGGCACATACAATCGAACAATTCTGCATCTACTCTTAGATCCAAAGTGCGACTAGCATTGAGATTGCTGGTATAAAGATCGGTAAGCATAACTTTAGGAAGAAGGAATTTTTGCCCTAAAAATTGTTAATACATGGGCAAAATAACTTCTCCCCCACATTTTGTATAATCTACTACTTGCGCCTGCTTACAACATTAGCCTTACTCGAACAATGTTTTACATGGTAGTATTCACTGCTATTACTAGAGAAGAATTTACCTAAATCGGGATATCATTGAACCGTCTCCATTTTTTCATGCCCCAGAAACAATTAAACTTACCCCCCCAGTCTAGAGCACTTCTTCCGGAAAATAAGGATCTTACTTTTCAAAATGTTTATTTTTAAGTAATGCTCCTCTGTATACTGTTACAGTGCGCTAAGGCGCCTCTGAAGACCAACGGGTTAAGTCCAGGGTAACGTCGTGTGCATAAAGGAGACAACATATGTCCATTTTACCAGCTTTTGGAGCATTCCCCTGTACCTTTCCTACTATGAACGGGAGTTCATTAATATCTAAGGAAAATAACAAAGGTGCCAACAGGCAGCCTTGTTTCAGGCCATTATGCGTCAGAACATTTTGGGATACTCCCTGATTCCCACCCAGCAGTACTTGACTCCAGGTGAACAAGTAAAGTGTTATAACTAGCCTCAACAAATGTGATGGCATACCCTGGCAAGACTGATTTCTCCACAGCGTCCGACGATCAACTCTTATCGAGCGCCGTGGAGAAGTAAATAAAGGCTGTATACACCGACATTCCCTGTGACTGGGGGTAGTTTTGTATAATAGCTGTAGTACTGCTATGTTATTTAATGTACTGCAATTCCTCCTAAATACAGCATGTTCTGGGGGACTAATGTTATTTTTAGTTGCTCATTGTTGGAGGTGGATTAATATACTTTAAGCCAATAGATTGCCTTTGCATCTATTAACGCAATTTGCTTAAAGCTTGCACGAGTGGCATAGTGTGGTAAGTCGCACTAATTTTTAGCGCCGGGAGTTTGTCCCGTGTTGTAAAATCACAGCGAACAGCACTACGAGTCGCGCCAGAGTGCGCTACTTCCTTCTGCTGCTCGAGTAGATATTCTACTCAAGCAGCAGCTTCCTCAACGCGAGCAGCAGATTTCTCACTGCGAGCAGTCGCGACCTGCCACAGCCCGCGTTGAGAAATCACACCGGGTGGAGGTCTAGCATGCGGTTTTTCTAAAAACTCAGCGACTTCCGCCGGCAGAGCGGAATTCTTCACCCACCCCTAATTTTGGGCTCTTTTTTAGATAGTGGCACAATAATGCTACCTTTCCAAGACGTGGCGATGTTTGTTTCCTGAGAGAGAAGTGTTCAAATAATGGGCACAAAAAAGCTGCCCAGAGTGTATCCTCCTGTTTAATAATCGAGCTCAGGATTTCATCAGAACCCATTGTGCCAGAAGCTCTGGCGTCTTTATGAAACCCACAATCTCCTGAATTGGAGGGGGCCCATACAAATCGAACAGTTCTGCATCTACTCTTAGATCCAAAGTGCCACTAGCACTGAGATTGCTGGTATAAAGATTGGAAATATAATTTGTCCAATCAGCATCAGAGATGGGGACTGCTTGCGCATTTACTCTGGAATCACAATTTTGTGCTACTAAGCGCCAATACTTTCTAACATCGATTGAAGATACAGCTTCTCCCAGTTTAATCCATTTATCGTCAACGTCGCTTCTCTGATCTAGGGCCTTCAGTTCGGTTCTCTTATGTTTAAGTCACTAAAGTTCACCTTGTCTGGGGATAGAGAAGAACAAAAATTGTTTCCTTACCAGCTGATTTATTTCCTGAGTTACTGCCTTTACGTGCTGATTAACCTTTCTAGGTAACTTGGCAATTTTGCCTTTACTACCCAAACTAAGGAAGGATTGCATATGCATTTCATACCAGATTATTGGATTTTAGCATGTTATCTCCTCTGTACCATTAATGACTTCCCAAAGTTTTAAACCTAGAGCCATTATGCTGCTAGAGGCCCAGAAGCCCATTCATTTTATTATACACTACATCACCCCTCAAGCGGTTCCATGGCTCTGAGTCCTGTAGTGCTAATTCCACATTAGTGCTCAAGATACAATGATCACTCCAAATAGATAACTGCACATTTACATTTGAGAATGACCCATACATCTGACAGGAGACAATCGTATAGTCAATCAAGAACTGACCGTTCGAAGAATGAAAAGTAAATGATGCAGGCGTTTCATTTGGAATTCGCCCATTCAAGAACACACATTCATTCATTCTACTACCATTTAGGAAACAGTCCTGATCTCCCTTGTACTATTATTACTAATCGGATGTCACAGGTGGGTGGGTTTAGTCCTTTATAAGACCCATGATGAGGCCTATCAGAACCACACTGAAATGAGTGAGGCTGATAAGCCCATATGTCTTTCAAATTAAGAGGCATTACTGAAATCTATGCCAACTTACTTTCTCCTTTGTCAGTTATATAGTTATGTTTGCTCTACTGTGCCGCCTCCACCTCTCTGTGGTTTAAGACTGCATTTGTCTAACATCAATGTCTCGCATGGAAACAGCATTACACATTTAAAGTAATCTGCACTGGTAAATCTGTTAGCACAATATAATGTAACATGGAAATCGAGTGATTCCACCAAAAGAAGAAAAAAAAAACTGAAAGGACACATAATTCCTAACACTAACAAAGAAGTTAATTACTCAATTGCGATTTTGGGGAAAAGGGGAAACTAGCCTGAAATATGGCAGTAAATTATGGGAGACCTGCACTGGGGGTTGTGAAATCTCTAAGGAAAGTAAAATTGGGCAAAGCCTGAACAACATCCGATACCAGGGGTTGCACAGAGATAGTACTCTCAACTGAAAAGCAAAGGGCAGCCTTGAGTGCTTATAACAGCACAGTGTTGGATGTTGAGAACACAATTTAGATTTTGCTCTCTGGAAGCAGTATTTAACATGTGGACGCAGACTGTCAAAATAAATCTGGGAAGTGTAGTTTTTCT
This sequence comes from Calotriton arnoldi, assembly GCA_963921515.1. Lineage (NCBI taxonomy): Eukaryota > Metazoa > Chordata > Amphibia > Caudata > Salamandridae > Calotriton > Calotriton arnoldi. The sequence goes on from CAWUFW010000737.1 coordinate 403,145, forward strand.
TTTTATCTAGTGCATGCTTTAAACTGTCAGTGCCTAAATTCAGAAGCTGCTGATTGCAACAATTCATTCAGTGTGTCTAAGGGTGGTGAGACTTGTGCTTGAGGAGCAGATGTAAACCCGTGTACCAGGTCGATTGACAAACAAAAGGTTAGCTCTTGGTATTCACAGGTGTACGTAGAGTAACCCTAGCTTCTTGTGATTTGGGATTGGGGGGTGTTTAAAATTCCTCTGGTTGTCACTGTGGGAGATCTTGGCTAATAGTACTTGAGGGGGAATTTAAGCCCACCAGTCTTTGTCTAATGAGAGAAGAGAACAACAGTGGTACAGTTTTGCAGAATTGCTCAATCTGTTCTAATTGTGCATATGGCTAATTAAGTGTGCTGCCGGACGTGCCCCCTAAGCAACTGAGTGAATGTCGACTGTAATGAATGTGCAAAACATACTGAAAACACATTTATTCTTAAACAAAATAAACTAAAAAAATACAGAAATTGTATAAAAACTGGTGTTGTTTCCTTAGTGAATTATCCAAGTTCTAAAAGGAAATGGTGGCAGAATATTTTAGTCCTGATGATGACACTGAACATTTGTGTTAGTTTAAAACATCAGCTCTTATTTAATAACTAGGACTGATTCAAAATATTAAAAGCAATACATGATCTGCATTACTATATTTGTTTTCCAGACATTACCTCAGCATACCTTTTTAGCAACAAGCATTGGCATAGCCAATAGGTCTCGCCTTTGGGACCTTATAAGTATTTAGTTATGCAGCACAATATAATTGGTACAACAGCATCAACTGTTGCATGGCTAAACACTTATAAGGTCCCAAAGGCGAGACCTATTGGCTATGCCAATGCTTGTTTTGTTATGGGGGGGGCATAAATAACAGGCGGGTGAAGGTCAGTCAGTTAGTGAGAGTGAGTCAGTCAGTCAGAGTGAGTGAGTGAGAGTCAGTCAGTCAGTGAGAGTGAGTGAGAGAGTCAGTCAGTCAGTGAGAGAGAGTCAGTGAGAGAGAGAGAGTCAGTCAGTGAGAGAGAGAGTCAGTCAGAGTGAGTGAGAGAGAGTCAGTCAGTGTGAGTGAGAGAGAGTCAGTCAGTGAGAGAGAGAGTCAGACAGTGAGAGAGAGAGTCAGTCAGTGAGAGAGAGAGTCAGTCAGTGAGAGAGAGAGTCAGTCAGTGGGAGAGAGAGTCAGTCAGTCAGAGTGAGTGAGAGAGAGTCAGTCAGAGTGAGAGAGAGAGAGTCAGTCAGTCAGTGAGTGAGAGAGAGTCAGTCAGTGTGAGTGAGAGTCAGAGTGAGTGAGAGAGAGAGTCAGTCAGAGTGAGTGAGAGAGAGTCAGTCAGTGAGAGTGAGTGAGAGAGTCAGTCAGTGAGAGTGAGTGAGAGAGAGTTAGTCAGTCAGTGAGAGTGAGTGAGCAAGTCAGTCAGTCAGTGAGAGTGAGTGAGCAAGTCAGTCAGTCAGTGAGAGTGAGTGAGCGAGTCAGTCAGTCAGTGAGAGTGAGTGAGAGAGAGTCAGTCAGTCAGTGAGAGTGAGTGAGAGAGTCAGTCAGTGTGAGTGAGAGAGTCAGTCAGTGAGAGTGAGTGAGAGAGAGTCAGTCAGTCAGTGAGAGTGAGTGAGTGAGAGAGTCAGTCAGTGAGAGAGACAGTGAGAGTCAGTCAGTCAGAGTGAGTGAGAGAGAGTCAGTCAGAGTGAGTGAGAGAGAGAGTGAGAGTCAGTCAGAGTGAGTGAGAGAGAGAGTGACAGTCAGTCAGTGAGAGTGAGTGAGTGAGAGTCAGTCAGTCAGTGAGAGTGAGTGAGAGTCAGTCAGTGAGAGTGAGTGAGTGAGAGTCAGTCAGTGAGAGTGAGTGAGTGTCAGTCAGTGAGAGTGAGTGAGTGAGAGTCAGTCAGTCAGTGAGAGTGAGTGAGAGAGTCAGTCAGTCAGTGAGAGAGAGTCAGTGAGAGAGAGAGAGTCAGTCAGTGAGAGAGAGAGTCAGTCAGAGTGAGTGAGAGAGAGTCAGTCAGTGTGAGTGAGAGAGAGTCAGTCAGTGAGAGAGAGAGTCAGTGTGAGTGAGTGAGAGTCAGTCAGTCAGTGAGAGTGAGTGAGAGAGAGTCAGTCAGTCAGTGAGAGTGAGTGAGAGAGAGTGTCAGTCAGAGTGAGTGAGTGAGAGTGAGTCAGTCAGAGTGAGAGAGAGTGAGAGTCAGTCAGAGTGAGTGAGTGAGAGTCAGTCAGTGAGTGAGTGTCAGTGAGAGTGAGTGAGTCAGTCAGTGAGAGTGAGTGAGAGTCAGTCAGTCAGTGAGAGTGAGTGAGTGTCAGTCAGAGTGAGTGAGAGAGAGAGTGAACAGTCAGTCAGAGTGAGTGAGAGAGTGAGTCAGTCAGTCAGTGAGAGTGAGTGAGAGAGTGAGTCAGTCAGTCAGTGAGAGTGAGTGAGAGAGTGAGTCAGTCAGTGAGAGTGAGTGAGAGAGTGAGTCAGTCAGTGAGAGTGAGTGAGTGTCAGTCAGTCAGTGAGAGTGAGTGAGTCAGTCAGTGAGAGTGAGTGAGTGAGAGTCAGTCAGTCAGTGAGAGTGAGTGAGTGAGAGTCAGTGAGAGTGAGTGAGTGAGAGTCAGTCAGTCAGTGAGAGTGAGTGAGAGTCAGTCAGTCAGTGAGAGTGAGTGAGTGTCAGTCAGAGTGAGTGAGAGAGAGAGTGAACAGTCAGTCAGAGTGAGTGAGAGAGTGAGAGTCAGTCAGTCAGTGAGAGTGAGTGAGAGAGTGAGTCAGTCAGTGAGAGTGAGTGAGAGAGTGAGTCAGTCAGTGAGAGTGAGTGAGTGTCAGTCAGTCAGTGAGAGTGAGTGAGTCAGTTAGTGAGAGTGAGTGAGTGAGAGTCAGTGAGAGTGAGTGAGTGAGAGTCAGTCAGTCAGTGAGAGTGAGTGAGAGTCAGTGAGAGTGAGTGAGTGAGAGTCAGTGAGTGAGAGTCAGTCAGTCAGTCAGTCAGAGTGAGTGACAGTCAGTCAGTGAGAGTGAGTGAGAGAGAGTCAGTCAGTCAGTGAGAGTGAGTGAGAGAGAGTGTCAGTCAGAGTGAGTGAGTGAGAGTGAGTCAGTCAGAGTGAGAGAGAGTGAGAGTCAGTCAGAGTGAGTGAGTGAGAGTCAGTCAGTGAGTGAGTGTCAGTGAGAGTGAGTGAGTCAGTCAGTGAGAGTGAGTGAGAGAGAGTCAGTCAGTGAGAGAGAGAGTCAGTCAGTGAGAGAGAGAGTCAGTCAGTGAGAGAGAGAGTCAGTCAGTGGGAGAGAGAGTCAGTCAGTCAGTGAGAGTGAGTGAGAGAGTGAGTCAGTCAGTGAGAGTGAGAGTGAGTGAGAGAGTGAGAGTCAGTCAGTGAGAGTGAGTGTCAGTCAGTCAGTGAGAGTGAGTGAGTCAGTCAGTGAGAGTGAGTGAGTGAGAGTCAGTCAGTCAGTGAGAGTGAGTGAGTGAGAGTCAGTGAGAGTGAGTGAGTGAGAGTCAGTCAGTCAGTGAGAGTGAGTGAGAGTCAGTCAGTCAGTGAGAGTGAGTGAGTGTCAGTCAGAGTGAGTGAGAGAGAGAGTGAACAGTCAGTCAGAGTGAGTGAGAGAGTGAGAGTCAGTCAGTCAGTGAGAGTGAGTGAGAGAGTGAGTCAGTCAGTGAGAGTGAGTGAGAGAGTGAGAGTCAGTCAGTGAGAGTGAGTGAGTGTCAGTCAGTCAGTGAGAGTGAGTGAGTCAGTCAGTGAGAGTGAGTGAGAGTCAGTCAGTCAGTGAGAGTGAGTGAGTGAGAGTCAGTGAGAGTGAGTGAGTGAGAGTCAGTCAGTCAGTGAGAGTGAGTGAGTGAGAGTCAGTGAGAGTGAGTGAGTGAGAGTCAGTGAGTGAGAGTCAGTCAGTCAGAGTGAGTGACAGTCAGTCAGTGAGAGTGAGTGAGAGAGAGTCAGTCAGTCCGTGAGAGTGAGTGAGAGAGAGAGTGTCAGTCAGTGAGAGTGAGTGTCAGTCAGTCTGAGTGAGTGAGTGTCAGTCAGTCAGAGTGAGTGAGAGTGAGAGTCAGTGAGTGAGAGTCAGTGAGTGAGAGTGAGAGTGAGTCAGTCAGTCAGTGAGAGTGAGTGAGAGTCAGTCAGTGAGAGTGAGTGAGAGTGAGTGAGTGAGAGTGAGTGAGTGAGAGTCAGTTAGTGAGAGTGAGTGAGTGAGAGTCAGTTAGTGAGAGTCAGTTAGTGAGAGTCAGTTAGTGAGAGTCAGTTAGTGAGAGTCAGTGAGAGTCAGTTAGTGAGAGTCAGTTAGAGTGAGTGAGTGAGTGAGTGAGAGTCAGTGAGAGTGAGTGAGTGAGAGTCAGTGAGAGTGAGTGAGTCAGTTAGTCAGTGAGTGAGAGTCAGTTAGTGAGAGTGAGTGAGTGAGAGTCAGTTAGTGAGAGTGAGTGAGTGAGAGTCAGTTAGTGAGAGTGAGTGAGTGAGAGTCAGTTAGTGAGAGTGAGTCAGTCTTTTAGCGAGAGTGAGTCAGTGAGAGTCAGTCTTTTAGCGAGAGTGAGTCAGTGAGAGTCGGTCTTTTAGCGAGAGTGAGTCAGTGAGAGTCAGTCTTTTAGCAAGAGTGAGTCAGTGAGAGTCAGTCTTTTAGCAATAGTGAGTCAGTGAGAGTCAGTCTTTTAGCGAGAGTCAGTCTTTTAGCGAGAGAGTCAGTCAGCGAGAGAGTCAGTCAGCGAGAGAGTCAGTGAGAGTGTGAGAGTATGTGAGAGTGTCAGTGAGAGTGTGATAGCCAGTGAGAGTGTCAGCCATTAATGCAAGGCATTTGCAGTTAGGGTGAGTACTCTAAAGCTCAACTTTCATTGTGACAATGGTTCGAATATAAAACCCGTACATGTTTGCAGAGTTTAACGATTTGTGGCTATTCCTAATGCTCTGAGGATACAACATTATTATATGCAAATAAATACATGCAGAACAAATAAAAGAAACAATTATAGTGAAGACTTGAATCCGCATGTTCCGAAAACCTGTAATTTCCCATCTTTCAAAAGAGCACAAGCAGCAGCTGTTTTAAAGCACTCGTGCTCGTCATTGCTAATTTATATTAATCGATTTCATTTTAAAGTAATTCAATTAAGATAGAGAGATAGCACATCGGGTAAGGATTACAACGCACCTGAGAAAACACGTTAAACTCTTATCTTATCAAGCCCGGGAGTGGTGCGTGCGTGTGTGCGTGCGCAGTCTGCTCTTTTTCGAAGCACATACTCGTGCTTGTGGCGCGCCCTTGCGCGCTCCCGCAAGGTGTATGCCGCCACAAGCACGAGTATGTGCTTCGAAAAAGAGCTGAACGACGGCTAAAGGTCTCCTAATCAGCGCATGCGCGCTGCGTAGGCGAGACCTAAAAAATAACACTTCAAATGGCTGGGCAACGCGGTTGCCATTGACTGTGCTTGCGACACAATTCAACAAGCACTGGCAAAGTCAGAAGCTAAACGGCTGAGAGAGGGGCCACATCCTGCACAAAAGGGCACCCAGCTGTGGAGAGGAGCAGAATGAACTGTTGCACAGGGAAGAGGATCACCCTATAACCTCACCCTATCACAACACCCAGTCGGAACATAATGTCAAAGTCATGCAGCCTTCCTTACATTGCCATGACTATCTTACCACCGGCTAAACTTTAACAGAAAAAGTCAACAGCCAATGGCTGGATGAGGCTGACCAAAAGCACACTCTCTGTACTGTGTGGTAAAATGACATCTCTGACGAAGAACTGCAGCTGCCTGTAGGCAAGACCTTAAATCATTAATTTGCACAATTCTGCAACACGGACTAAGAATTCTATTTTCAGACTGCCACGTGATGCTAAAAAGCAAGAAACTGAACGTTATCAGGTAATTCGTCCCAGTCATCGATATCAAACCAATTAAATCCCTGCTTGAAATAGGTTTATTTTGGAAAAGCGCAGCACTCACTGGGATTCCCCAGTGACGCATGAAAACGTCCTACACATTTGTTCCAAGCCCCTCCCAAACTCCAGTTTTAAGTCAACGGCTGCATAAGTCCAGGGCTACACATATAAGTGACGCTCCACCACACTGCCAAGTCACTCAACCGGCAGGCGAACTGGGATGGGCGTCATGCTCTCTGTAAAGCAACTCACATGACACAAAACCAAAATAAAACAGCAACAAGAAAACAAACAGAAAAATAATGAAATACAACCGGTTATCCCTACAAAACAAACAGATGACGACAAGAAGTAAACAAATGGAAAGAATGACTAGGAAACCAAATTCCTAGGTGTCAATAGCCACTGCTAGTCACAAAGAAAGGTTTCCATGATGTTTTCAGTCACATGGAACAAACGTTTCGCAGTCACAATTATTGACAGGCATTGCATTATTTACCTTTCAATATGGCTACTACCACACCTTAAAAGAAAAAAAAAAGTGAATCATTGCTTTAGTGACACCGAGAAAAGTATCCAGTGCGCCATAATTTAGTCTGACATGCCACAATCCCTCTCCTAATCAATCTATGCCCCAAAGACTACTAACCCCTTCCATCTCCTCTTCCCTACAATCTTCTCCTGCCACTACCTCTCCAAATGCCATTGCCGCACCAACATCCCTGCGCATCAGGCACCCAATGTTGGATCCTCATGATACCGATCACTCGGTCCCATGAGATGCTAGCGTTTGTGGAACACCACGCCACCCACCCCCGCTCACTCTTCACCCACCCTACCCTCCTCTCCAATCTAGTCTACGCCTCCCCTCCTAAGGTTGCTCCCTTCCACATTCTCAGAAACCAGTGAGCAAAGAGGGGATCTTAGGCAGACAAAGTGCTATTAAAATAAGCAATATTATTTAAGATTCACTTCTCACTTCATGGTTTTATATAGCTCTTGTACAGTAGCAACAACATGTAGCTTTTCCTCATGAATCTACCACAGTAGAAGGCACTTCTACCAAATCCCTTGTACACCGGCTTCATAATGTACTACGAGAATGGCCCGAAAGGGGATGTTTGATAAAAATGAGGAAAGAAAGGGGGCGAGTGATGGCCCTTAGACAAATCTATAGGAAAAAGACCTCACTAGATTTTTTTTTGTAGTTGTACATGCTTTTTTAACATGATGCAATATTTCTTCATTTAGTTTTAATAGCACAATGAGCGAGTCTTAAGGCTTCTTCAACGCACCTAGTTAAAACGATTAAAACGGGCTTAACTGGTACACTTAAGCATGTTTGTTGGCATATGCTGGTTACAAATATAGAAAAGGAAGAAAGAAAGCGGACTTTATTCTGCGGTAAATGTGAATGTGAGCAGTTTGCGGTCTAGGAGAGCCGAACCAGTTATCATTTATGGAGGTCGTCACAGGTTTCACTGAACAAGACAATTTTCACGTTTTCCATTTTTTTTTTAAAAAACAGTAACTTTCAAACATTCCACAGTAGATGAGCCACTCTCTAGATGTAGGTGCTTCTGAGCTCTTGCCAAAATTGCCTATGGTCAAATTATTACACAGAAAAACGAGAGTAATAGGTATAGTTGTTGCTGCACCTGCAAGGTACCCTTTTCCTCTGGTATATGGAGGTGCCTGATCGACGGACTATCTTAGTCAGATCGACAAGATGCACACCATGGTGAATCCTTGAATTGCCACCCACGGTAAAGTAGGTTTTACGTGGAGGTCACCAACAGGGGAGTAAATTCTAGAATAATCACTCGCTTTCTCAACTCGGGCTAGGATATCTTCTCTGACATATGCTAATCAGGCCCAGGACTGGAGCTGAATTGGTGATCGTAAGCTAGACTGTGCAGCTCATCTTACTCTTAAACTAGCCGTAAGCATGCTTTAGGAGGAATGTATTTAACTATGATCACAATATGTTGATCTCTGCTGGTCTCCATCTGAGGGGACGTCAGCATAGCTGCCTCAATTCTGTCCAACAGGTCACCCACCTTATGAAAATGTATGCACGGGCTCATAATCTGACACAAACTGTCCAAATTTGAGGGTCAGATTTATAGCAACATCTGTGAGGAGAGTAATCTTTATTTTCCACAAGAAAACAAAAAAACCCTCATGTTTTTGGTTTGAAGTAAACAGATGGAAAATCTTGTGCAATTTAACACTAATTAGGCAAATATTGTATAGACTCCTGACTAGCCTTTATGTAGGAGTGCAACGTCACAGTCCTCCGGAAGCTCACAGCTGACAATGAGTCATTAAAGCATTGCCACACATGAAGGGTTAGAAAGGTTACATTTGACTTTAAAGGGATATTGGCCAATTGAACCTAAGCTACTTTGAAATATATGTCCAGCAGTACAATACTTATGCGCAAATTTGAGAAGTACTCACGAGCATGGGGAGTACCAGCTGGTCGACAACTAGAGAAGGGTTCAGAAAAATACTAATCTTCGGCAGAATGCAGCAATCGCGGCACCGGCGCTTTACTTTTAACATGGTTAAAGGTAAAGCGCCGGTGCCTAATTCTAGCAAAAGTAAAGAAATAGATGTTTTTCTATTTCTTTAGTTTTGCAGCAATAACGGCACCGGCGCTTTACCTTTAACCATGTTAAAAGTAAAGGGCGGGTGCCGCGATTGAGCTAAAAGTAAAGAAATAGAAAAAACATCTATTTCTTTACTTTTACTAACCGCGGCACCCGCGCTTTACTTTTAACATGGTTAAAGGTAAAGCGCCGGTGCCGCGATTATAGCAAAAGTAAAGATGACACGTGACACGGCTGCGCGGCCCGCGAAAGTGAAAGTTATCGCGATCAACGGAGGAAAGACAGATGGCGGCTGCGCGCGTGCACGCAAGCTGGTCGCCAGCAAAAGCCACTGCTGTTTGCACTTTCAAAACCCACTTACTAAAAGTCTCGCCAGAGCAGCGCATGCGCTGGCTCAGGCGAGACCTAAAAAGCATATTTTTAAAACACTTTTTTAAAGTAAATCCAACCATATCAGCATACAGAGTTACATATTAGTGTTCGAACTTTGTGAATTGATACAATACAAGGTAATTGTTGTACAAATGTGTGCAAATTGTCATTGCAGCAAAGAAGTCATAAATGATATGCAAGGCACATATTAATGCCACGAAGATCACATACTCTCACTTCCCTCGATTTAGCCATAATTTTGTGACAATATGTATTTGCGTTCATTGCCAGTTGAGTGGGGTATTTGGTCTGCTAGATAGCTACTGGCAGGTTCCCATATATGTTTGGGTTTGCTCTACATAGGCGTTGTGTGGCATATGTTTTTGCATTTGTATTACACCATGCTATATCTTCCTTCCACTGAGCAATGTTAGGAATTAGACCTTTCTTCCATTTCATCACAAATCTGAGTTTTGCGAGTAGCATCACCACTACTGTAAACTTCCTCACATGCTTGAGAAATCCTTTAGGTATCCAAGTAGCATCAACAGAGCAGATTTCATATTTCACCGCTTGCATCTCTTCGTCTTCTAGTTTCAACTGGCATTGTTGAATTGTGAGGCAGTGTCAGGCTTGGTGGATAAAGTCTGCATATGGGGTTCAACACCTGTTGCATTTATATTGTTTGCTTGGGTCTGTTTTATGCAGTAAAATTGATGTCACACATCCTTTCAATAAATTTAAAATGTATTATTGTGTGTCTACAATTTGCCATGATTTACAGTTTGTGAACAACAGTATGCCCATTTACTCTCTGACCATTGCTCACTTATGCACAAATTAGAGAGACCTATTCTATCATGTGGATTGTCCAGGCCACTATCTTATGAAAAAATCAAAAATGCTTTTTATATAGAACCCTCACCCACCACGGTTTCCCCTTGGTGGCCTGCTTCATCATTGTGTTCCTTCCCATTCCACTGCGGAATGGGGCATGCTGTGACCAATGAAGCTACACAGGAGCACTGAACAATGTCAGATTATATGGCAGAAAATAGAAGCTGGGGAGTGTGGGCGGGGTCTGAGTTTCTGTTAAAAATACCTGACTGGTAGCAACTATTACTTTGATAAATGCCCCGTCTGTATAGTTAAAATCTGGGGAAGAAAAAGTGGGAAGTTCACAGGGCTACTGTGGTCCTAACGTCCTCCTTTGATCTGGTCTACATGTTTCTTCCACCCTTCCCTGTGACTTTCATCAGGACCGGAAATCTCACTCCATCAGTCCACTCCTTACACATCCAAAATTTGTCAGGTGCATTCCAGTGACGAACCATGCATACCAAAATGTTTTTTCACCTACTTGGTGGCTGATCCACTGGATATGTAGTGGCACTTAATAGTGCTCCATAGGTCCATGGAGCTGAGGCGTGCCTGTAGTCACACAGTCTTGAAGGTCCCTGCATTGCCCATTGACCCATAATTCCTTCATTCATGCCTGCATCAAAACATGTTTTTAGTATGCATGGTGTGTGACTGGAATGCACCTGACAAGTGTTTGGTAAGTGTGTAAGGAGTGGACTCAGTGAGTAAGATTTCCGGTCCTGACGAAAGCCACAGTGAAGGGTGGCAGAAACATGTAGGCCACATCAAAGGAGGAAGTTAGGGCCACAGTACCCCTCTGAACTTCCCACTTTTTCTTTCCCAGATTTTAACCATACCGACTGGGGCATTTATTAAAGTAACAGTTGGTATCAGCCAGGCATTTTCAACAGAACCCCACCACCCCCCAACTCCCATTTTCTTCTATATAGGTTGATATTATGCAGTGTTCCCGTGTAGCCTAATCGGTCGCAGCGTACCCTGTTCCGAAGCGGAAGGGGCAGGAAACAAATGATGAAGCAGGCCACCAAGGTCAAACCCTGGTGGGTGAGGGTGCTATAGAAAAATAATTTTTTTGCTTTTTTTCATAACAAAGTGGCCCGCACAGTCCACATGATAGAGTAGGGATCTCTAATTTGTGCATAGCTTGAGTTTGAGGAGGAGAAGCGGTCCTCTGCTCTCCCTAATTTGTAGTATTATATTGCTCACCTATACCACTTTCTCAGTTTTTGTCTTTGGTATGTCTGTATGTTTTCTGGTTTCATTAAACCAGAAATACAGCTTGGCAATCCAACCTGTACATCCATGCAAAGTAACAATTTTAGTTAAGGAATTAATTGAGAAGGCTGTTTTGGAAAGGAAGATTTGTTAGTTCTAAGGGCATGTCTAATATTTGAATAACAGGGCAAAATGTTTCCAAACCTTTGATTCTTTTTTTGAGGTTGTGCATTCTTAGAACAGTTGAGGAGCAATCTACACAATTGACTACTGTTTCAAACATTTATAATCTTCCTTTGAATAAATCCTCTTGGACCATCATTTTTCCCTATTGTTATATATCCAGGTTTCTCTCAGGAGATTGGGTAGCCATATTTCGTTTTCAGTTGTCTAGAGACCTGCATATGCTCACCTGCCAGCATCCATGGGCATTCATAATCCCCTTTGTTTGGGGTCCATTATTAATAGGTGCCAGTGTCCAAATCCAACCTGCCTGCTTGTGGTTTAATGTAGCCCACCAGTATCCAGGGTGGATATAAGCCCAAAAATTAGTATTGGGGTTGAACATAAGAATAGTTGCAAAATACTGGGCATAGACATCAGCCTGCTTTTGGAGACACACACTGAGAAAGGGAGAGATGGACAAAGGTTGTCTATTATTGTATGTGTACTCAAAGGTTTTAGTCAATCTGTACGGTAGTAGAAAGATTGAGGATTTTTCTTCCTGTTAGGTCTTGTGGAGGTATGAGGCACATTTTGCTCTTGTGATTTACCAATGTTTCCGAGACTGTCTCATTGTGATAGAGAATAGTTCTACTTTGTTGTTCGTGAAGAAAAGACATTAGGTTTTCCCTTATCTCTGAGGAAAATGTGGACCGTCTGCAGGCAAGAAAGGGAAAGCCCCTCCACCTTACAGCTAACTTTAGTGATGAGACCCATTCCTTGTACATAACTTTAAAAAGAACAAACAATGGCAAATTCAATAGGTCTTGTCTATGCAAGACCTATTGACCGTGCCAATATTTTTCCAGCCAGGTACAGTAGTACAACTGAAAGTTTAAAAACAAAAAAAGCGATGTGACGCTGTGAATGCTGGCTGCGTCATAGAGCTTTTTAGGGTCGAGCGACAGCGCATGTTCTCTTGTTTGCGATACATTATTATTTACAATAAAGGGATTGCAGTCCGCCAGTTGCTTACCATTTGTTGGCTTCAGTGTCACTCTTCTTTGCTGCCTGCTAATTGGCCAGTGCAAGCCGAGCATCATTTCCATTTCTTTATGTGGAGCACGGACCAAGCACAGATCGATTCTACTTAATTAGTGCCCATCTGCTGCCAGGGGTGTGGAATTCAATAAAACATCTACTTGTCCATGGGGCAGGTTACTTCATAAATCTACTTGTCCTGTAACAAAATCCACTTGTCCCTTTGGTGCCATGTACTGCGGCGACAAATTATGGCAGCAATCTCATTACATAAGAGCTCTGATATAGCCTCTCTGATAATGCCAGGGCTCATACTATAGTAGTGTTTGAATACTTGCAATCCCCTTATGTTGCCACATTTCCGCAGATCAACATACTGGGGCTGAAGGTAGTGGTAAGCAATAGTTCCAGGGTTAGAATGCCCTTTTGAGTCTGTCCAAACCTACTAACTTGCATGTTTCAAGGGTTTTCAACAACTCTTCTCTAATCTGTTCCCATACTGAGAAATGTTGGCAATTTACTCCTGACAAAGGCAGACGTAAACCTTCTTCCAGAGTTGGGACAAAAGTGGTTGGAGGGAAAGTGAACATGCAAACACTCAGATTTTCGCATGAGCAAATCTACACGTGCATATTTGCTCATGCTAAAATGCAGTTCACAAATATTTTCTAGGAGTACTATTTCTTGTCCTACTTCTGTAAATTCTTGGGAATTCACGAAAGCCACATAGATGCACTTAATGCAAGGACATATACCATGGGTGCACTTTTGAGACTTTCTTCAATAATTGGGCCCCTAATTTCGTCTGGCGTTCACCATGACCTTTTGAGTTTATTAAAATTCTGTCTCTCTCCCTGTATCGTCTGGCTTCACTGTGAGTGACAGCATTCTTCTCTTTCACAAGGAGCATATCGGCACACAAAGTAGTTTTGTTCAGTGCCAGTAACTACATACAGGGTATGCCCAGACGTGGGTCCCTTGCTCACTGTGCCACTGGATTCAAGCTAGCCTGGCTGAAGAAGGGTGACATACCCTGAAACCGGTCACAGGATGCTTGTTTCCGGTCCAGGGAGGACCTGGCCTGGCAGTTCGGTCTGGACTGTTCCCATGGGGCACAGGGTCAAGACTGATTTGCATATGGCTGGGTCCAAACTGGGGTGGCGTAGTGGGCAAAAGAATGATGGATTTAACCCAGATCTTTTGACTGGGGGAGAATGTTTGCATTGTCAGCATTCCGTCCATCATTTGTTTGCTGTAACACTTTTCGCCCTAAGTGGGATGGGTATGCCCAGACGTGGGTCCCTTGCTCACTGTGCCACTGGATTCAAGCTAGCCTGGCTGAAGAAGGGTGACATACCATGAAACCGGTCCCAGGATGCTTGTTTCTGGTCCAGGGAGGACCTGGCCTGGCAGTTCGGTCTGGACTGTTCCCATGGGGCACAGGGTCAAGACTGATTTGCATATGGCTGGGTCCAAACTGGGGTGGCGTAGTGGGCAAAAGAACGATGGATGTAACCCAGATCTTTTGACTGGGGGAGAATGTTTGCATTGTCAGCATTCCGTCCATCATTTGTTTGCTGTAACACATTCATTTTTTTATGAGCATTTTATTTTGAAAGCAAAGAATCATCAATCTTGCTTTCAAGCTTCTGCTAATATTTTCATCAAATCAGAGAGCATTATGGGAGCATTATACATAGCCTCATATTGCTAAACTTTGAAAACGTGTGTACACATTTTAATACTGGAACCACTGTCAGTAATGCAGTCAGAGCTTACAACATTTACTTAGAGCGCTCACCCTAATAATAAAGGCTTTCAATTAATGAACCATAAATACAAGTTTGAACAGCATTAGCATATGGACAAAAATATTACCTTAACTGCAGACAGTGCCCTTCCCTGATCCATAATGTGGTACTGCAGACTGGCAGCCAAAGGGTTTGTGCTGCAGGGGGTTGGGCCTATTTGTCCCAAGGACAAAATACACATGAAAACTTGTTGCCCTTGACCCCAAATAATATGTCCTGGGCGTCGTGCTATAGGAATTCCACATCCCTGGCTGCTCAAGCTGTGATTCAGGTACTATTTGTTCTCTCCTCTTCCACTTCTCCTGCCCCAGTCTGGCTCTCCCTCCCTTGTGTTGTGGACAGACAGGACAAGCTAGGATGGACAATAACGACGAGGAAAAAAACGAAGGGTAGACATACAATGACAGGGCAAGCAACAACAATGCAGGGCGGGAGAGACGGCCTTCAAACACTTGCGCTCCTATGGAGTGCTACAACAAAAAAATTTTTTTTTTTTTTTTTATCTCAGAAAGCGTGCATTCAGTGAAAGAGCACTTCGCGCCAACGGGAAGCCGTCCGTGAACCATGCTTTCGGGGAGGAATGACCAGGAAGTGAAGCCAGCACAAGCTGACCAAAAATAAGCAAGGAATGAGAGTGACGATGAAGCCAACCCAATGATAAGCAATGGGGTTTGGGGGGGACGGCTCCAAGTCCCCTGTAAGCTAGCAAAATGTATTGCATCCAACAGCACATCCGCAGTCTCAGACAAGGCCTAAAAATTATAAATGCCAAACTATTTAGTGGGCTGTTAAAATACTTCACTTCTTAACAGCCACTATAAATTTTGGCCGAATATTTCATATTTACTAGCATCTAGACAGCACCACGAGGAAGAGCTTGCACCTCTTTTTAAAATGTTGAAAGGATTTGCTGAATACGTGTTCTGTAAACTATAGCTGTAACAGGAAGAACTGGTCCTAGGCCTAGCAGTATGCTACCTATGTGCCCAGTCATCATTCATGAAACATTCTGTCCAACAGCTGAGCCCTTGTTTTGAAAGTGAGCTTTTGAAAAGACGACTGCTCTTAATAGGATGATTACCCTGCGTTGTCAATGTGAGCCTTAAATGTAATATGTACTTCATTATACTGGGTACACTATTCATTGGTCTGTTATTGTAATACTTTTTCCAGTCAATACTATTACGATCTCCCGAAGGCCTCCATAAGGGTATTTGAAGGTGTCGGTTTTTGATGACAGTGCGAGGCCCAGCTATATTATCGTGTTGGTCAGTTACGTTCTCTACAAAGCAGGTGAAAGGAATACCAACGCGTAGAACTTTCGAGTTGGGATGATTGTACTTTTGGTGCACTATGTTTGTCTTTCCTGAAAAATAGTGTTGTAAGCCAAGTTGGGATTTTGTTCGGAGCTTTGTTAAAGGCATTGCATTATAAAGAAATTTTTGGTGAGCAGCATTTTTTAGATTGAAATGCTACCAACTACTTGCTCCTTTTACCTCTGCCGAGCCTTCGTTTATTCGTAGCTCAGTGGTGCAGTCAGTATTTTGTAACTCCACAACGTCAGTCTTTTGTACTGGTGGAACCACCTGCCAACGCAGGATTCTTAAGAATCGTTGCAACACAGCAAATGGCTGCGCCGAGTTTGGCTTGAGGAGCGTTCTATAAATAGCGATGTATGGCAGATTTTTGCAAGTGTTCGTTCGCCCTTTACTTTTCCCGGAATGCCCCTTCTCTGTTTAAGGTAAATACGTAATTTTCCTTTTAAATTGCAGTTCATCCTGCGGAGTGTCGTTAAAATGTCCTGGTTCAGCTTTTCCTCTTTCCAGCTCTCCATTCTCAACTCTCCAGGTTCTATCTACCTCTTCCGCATATTGCGGCAATTTTTCAAGATTCCTAGTCGTTAAAAGCACTCTGCTGCCACTAGAGGCCTTTTTAAATTGTCTAGGCCAGTATCTGTATTTCACTAATTATGATGATTCTAAAGGACTAAGAAACCTTCTGATTGAGGTTTAAGTTTTACACACTAGAATCCAGATGAATATAAAATTGTGATGCTTTTGAATCACTTTGTTTTGACTTACTTTTGGCATCTGTGAGACCTAATTGATTGCATGTACCTTATATGTACTTTCAAATGGCTGTAACATACCATGGAACACCATCTCAAGAGTTCGGGACAGGATTACTGTAATTTACTTTCCCTCCCCTAGTTCGTCATGCAAGGAATGGCGGAAACGGGGTCGCACATTTTTAAACGGGCCCCATGCGCAGGAAATAAGCACCCAGTGTAGCAGGCCCATTTACTTTTGTTCAAAAAAAACAAACACCCACTTTGGGATCTTGTTTTTTTTTTCTGGACAAAAGAAGTTTGCAGTGCGTCCTCTTTAAACATGGTGCCTTCTCGGCAGACTTCACTGCTGTGAATGAAGTTGTCACGGTGGTGGCTCCCTTCACATTAGAGGAGAAACAACCTTTAGAACGCATGCATTACATCGCATGCCATTAGATTGCGGTTTTTACAACGAAAGTCGTTACAACGACTTGCACTGGAGGGCGCTATAGGACAAGGAGTAGTTTAAATTACTATCCAACACCTTCCCTACTGTACGTAGGCTGGAGTTGGAATAGTAAATTAAACTACTCCTAAGTCCAGCGCCCTCCAACGCAAGTCGTTGTAACGACTTGCGTTGTTAAAACCGCTATCTAATGGCATGCGATGTAATGCATGCGTGGTATCGTCATACATTCTAACCACAAAAAGCTGCTCCTAACTGAATTGCCACTACGAGGTTTGGGATGTATTTGTAAGTGAAGGCATCTCACAAAAAGTAACGGACTGGTCTCACACACCACCTGGTGTCATGCTTCATCATTGACCAGTCCTCGCCCTCTAAAACCTTGGTTTGATAGAGGGCGGGCATACACCTGACGACAGGGATGCACTTCTAAACTAAGTGGGGGCCCATAAACAAAAAGTGTGGTTAAAAAACATTATAGTTATCTTAATCGTGTTTTTAATGTTAAAGGTAACTATATGATATTAAAATCAAGTGACGGTATGTGGGGGAATTAATGTTCCCTATCCGTTATGTGAGAGGTCAACATGTTTCTGCCTTAATGGCCCGCTTGGGTCCAGGGCATTCGTCAGGACCTAAAAAGAACATAGAGGGCTCCGTTCTTACCAGCTAGTGGTAAGAGTAAACCACTGTGTGGGCGTGAGCACTGCCACACTCCACAACTTGATGGCCTCTAATTTCAAGCCCTAGATACCAAAGCTACTTGCCCCATGGGAGGAGGGGAGGGGAAACCCCTGTAGTCAAACCTGCATCGTCATACATCCCATTAGAGAGATCCCCACCAGGAAAGCAGGTATTTCGAAGAACATCGAGAATCCCTCTGCCAAGGTAACTGAACCCATGGCTCCCACTATAAAGCTGGCATCCAAGCACTCGCCCTGTCCCAAGGGCAAAAAGACAAACGAATTGAGTAATACGATTGTTAGACATTTGGAAATCACCATAGTTTTGGCTCGCTCCTCTTGTCTTTGGGGAGTTTATTTTGGATAACCATGTCTAATACAGCTATGGAGTTGCCTTCAGTGTTAACTTTTTTTAAATGGTGCATAAGAATAAGATGATGTAACTATCTTACATTCATAATAAGTGATGCAATGTTTAGGTGTTGCCTACAGACAGCTTTTAGCTGGCTCTTTGAGAAAGACCTCTTTTGCAGTATACCAACAACTTACAGTGGATTTAGAGCTAACCTATTGCTTACCATTGGTTGGCTTTCTTGTCACTCAGATGTTCTTGCTTCTTGTTCACTTACTTTCCTTTCTCTTCTTGTCTTTATCCCTCCCCTTCAGCATAGCTTTTTTACCATACTTTTGACTGGCTGACTCGAATTCTTCCACCGCTTCTATGGAAGGAACTACTTTTTTCTTTTTGTTTAAACACTCCATGAAAGTGCATGTGTTTTCCAGCTCTCTTACCTGTTTTCTGCGCCCCCATGCCTGCAAACCCACCCTGCACTTGTTGTGTTGTCCCACCCACTTGCTTCCTCCCTCCTGTCAGTCATTTCAGACCCAAATTTGAATCTGTGGGTCAGAAAGAATCTGATTAGCTGGTCACAACATAAGAAGCATATGTTGACGCCACCATTACAGGACTCCATTTCTGAGTCCTGACACAAATTATTAAAGAGCACATAAGGGGACAGGATGAGCATACCCTTACCCACAAGCTCTGGTGTGGAGGCTTACACAGCCTTGATTTTAAAATTTAAAAAAATTGTTTTTATCACAAGATTTGCTATCCCAGTGCTCGGACGGTGGGTCTCAGCACAACCCTCCTGTGTGGATTCGTTGGTCATCTTTGGATTTGAGGATCTGCAGAATATTCTTGAATCCATAAATAAACAAGCATTGCAATAGGTCTCGCATTTGTGAGAGTTTGAGCTATTGGCATTGTAAATGACAATGCCTTTTATTTATGTGTTGGTTTTTAAAACATAAATAAAAAGCATTGTCATTTGCAATGCCAATAGCTTAAACTCTCGCAAATGCGAGACCTATTGCATTGCAAATGCTTGCAGAGTTCGAGTTAGGCCATTCCCCTAATTATGCAGGTCACGTCCCGTAAGCAGGTTTGCCACAGCTCTTTTAGAGACCCCCATCCCCAGTTTTTTTCGTTCCACTTAAAGCCCTGCAGACGAGAACGGATGTTAATGTGAACTGGAGAGTGTCTGCCGGTAGAATATGAAAGCATGTGATTTTATAAAGTATGGTGATGGCTAGAAATTTAGGGAGGGGACAATGTTTAATTACACAAATCATGCCACATGCCAGAATTTATTGAGCAGCGGCTGAGAATGGGCAAATTGCAGTAACTAAATGGGGGGTATTAAAGCACGGTTGCTGAGCTATTCCCTGCTCTCACCTGAAGGCTTGTTAACCTCTGCGCCGTACCTCAGCTTCTACCTCCGTCGATCTGCCTACAGGATCTTTTCAAATACAGCGCCCAGTGCTGCTGAACCCCTCCCCACCCCTGCACTTTGCGCATTTCCTGGCGTGTCGGAGGTATCTGAAAGTGCGCCTGCGGTCTGGGAAGGGCAACACAATTTGTTCCTGTGCAGTGATCGAGGCTGCTATTTCGAAACAGGAGTAATCCTTTTTCACACAAACCTAAAATCACGATATATTTCAGATTAAGTAAATTGTTAAAGAGAAAATCTTTGTAATTAAAAGGCATCCCCCCCTTCAGGCATGGAGGGATGTGATTGGTCGCCACCCAGCTGTCTTAAGACAGCAGGGTGGAGAGCTTCAAAGTGTGCATGTCACTTTGGCCGGCGCAAAACAGCCGGCCAAAGTGATATGTGCACTTTGGGGCTGGTGCTGCTGCAGTGCGCACTGCACCAGCAAAAAATAAAATAGCAATGAAATCTTTTCATTGTCATTTTATTTTTTCCTGCGTGGCTTGCAGCGGGCGGGGGTGGGGTGTGACGCTCCACTGCCCTCGAGAGGAAACTGCCACTGGTGTCTCTTCTCATCCACATCACTTGACACTTCACATGTCCTCTGCTAATTAACCCAGAGTCAAGCCCACCAGCCGCCTCTACGAGATCAGATGCAAGCAGGCCAACACAAACCAACAAATTGTCATCTTGTTGTAAATCACCCCAGGCAGCAGCACATTTCATGGATTCCTAAGGCTTGGTCCTGGTGGGGGAAAGGATACTAACTTTCTGTCTTTCGGTGGTTTCAGAAAGAAAGCAGGACTGCTTGCAGGTCAGAAGGTCAGGGACATCGGGCATGTTTATGGACTTACTTGGTAAGTGCCACGGCACGACTAGAGTCAGCAGAAGGCATGAATGGCATAGTTGGCTACCGAGGCGCCAGCCTGCGCGGATAGCGTGTTACAGTCACGCGTCTCACAGCCCAGAAATGGGCAAAAGCCCAGTCTGTGGATGAGCAGAGCGCACGCTGGAAGCCATGGATGGGAGAGGGAGGGGGAACAATGGTGGCACATGGAGGAAGCGCTTCAGGAACCATGAAGCGTGGCGTCCGTGCAGCTGGCGGTGGTGGGAGGAGGTGAGGAGCATATTTAAAAGTTATAGCGCGATGTCCATAAAGCGGGCACCGCGTTGAGCTACTAAAAAGCACTGCGGGAGACCAGGCAGGACAAAGTGGTTTAAGAAAATAGTGCTCGAATGCTGTAATTAAAGCCTATCAAGTAACAACAGAAGTAAGAGGGGCCAGTCCTCATGGGAGCTTACAAATGCAAACAAGGTGGTACTAAGGAGGGACTACTAAGCCTAATCACGAATCAAAAGCAACCATTTAGAAAGGACACTAACAGGAGCCAATTGAAAAGATGGGCGGAAAATGGGCAGAGCTTTAAGTCCAAACCTCAATACAGCATGTCTTGAAGAGGCAGTGCAGCACTGCCTAGGCAAGAACTAGAAAGGGAAGAAGGGTCTGGCCACTGACCAAACCGTGGGCTAAACCAGGTTGCTCAGGCTTTGAGCAGTAGAGGTTGGCTGCCTGTGGAAGTCTGAGTAAGGTGTCTGACCAAAGGCCAGGCCCTGCAGCCAACCCTGCTGCACACAGTCTGCGGCTGTGCACAGCAGGAGTTCCATATTTATGGTAGAATGGATGCAGGCGGCAAGGCCCTGTCAACTTGGCCGTGTACAGTCAGGGTTGGTTGCCTGCAGTGTGTTGACCCTGGTGAAGGGATGGGCAGATGGCCTGGCCACCGTCCAGGCTCTGCAGCCAACCCCTTCCCCGTGCACAGTCTTTGCCTCCGTGCGTTGAAAGGTGGCACCTGCGGGGGATGGGTGAAACCAAGAGAAACACTGAAGTTATGGTTAGTATAAGTATCCATAACTTTCACAATGGCCATGCAGTTTATGAGCGAGTTATGGTTTCCATGGATGTTGCTCGAGTTATGGATTCTGATCCCAACCATGGCTTATGAATTTCAGTGTGTTTTCTGTTTTAATTCGTAACCATGTCTGCACTGTATATTCATTTTGTAAGCAAATATATGTGTATATATGTAATGTTCTCCATTCTCATTTAATTCTGTATGTTTATCTGCCTCTCCAGGCTCTGTTTGTTTTTATTAGTGTTGAGGCCTAGTCAGTTAGCATCCATTCATGTTTTGATTACCGCTGACTAGTGCTAAAATGCTTGTGTTCTCTCTAAAACATGGTAAATTTGGCTTGCCATTTTAATTTACTTAGAAGTTCCTAGTAAATGGTACTACATGTATCCAGGGCCTGGAAGTTAAATGCTGCTAGTGGGCCTGCTAAAGTATACAAAAACTGGTGGATGGAATGCTTGAATGAATCTCAGCAACCGTTAATTCCTCGAGGCTGCATCTCAGTCCATTGTTATTTTGCACACCATGCCACCTCAGTTTGGACTCAGCTATGTGCAAATCAGTCTTGACCCTGCTCCAGTGGAAACACAAACTACTAGGCCAGGTCCTCCCTGAACCCGGAACACAAGCAACCCAGGACCGATTTTGCCCTAGTTATGGCTCATCAGCCAGGTATAGTTTAGTTCCATTGGCCCAGTGTGCACAAGACCCTCATCTGGGCATAGCCTTCCCACTTAGGATGACATACTAAAGCATACAAAAAGTGATTGATGGAATGCTTGAATTGATCTCAGCCACTGGTAATTACTTGGGACCGCAGCCCAGTCCATCGTTATTTTACACACCATGCCACCTTAGTTTGGACCAGCCATATGCAAACCAGTCCTGACTCTGTTCCAATGGGAACAGTCCATCCCGAACTGCTGGTGGGCCTGCAGCACTCATGGTGCACCCACTAGACTAACCCTTTAAAACATGTCTCAGGCCTGCCATTACAGCCTGTAGTGCAGTTTTAAGCTGCCAGTTCGATCTGGTAAAATAAGCCTTTTGCCAAGCCTAACCCTCCCTTTTTAATACATATAGGTCACCCCTAAGGTAGGCCCTAAAATTTTGCAATTGCATATCTCCGGTTCTACTGATTTGAATTTTTGTCATTTTGGTCACATTTAAGTTGGTTTGGGATTTTTCTTGTGTTGTGTTTTCACTTTATTACTGTTTGTGTGCTGCATAAATACTTCGCACATTGTCTCCCAAGTTAAACCTCATTGCTTTTGTGTCAAGCTACCAGAGGGTTAAACACAGGTTCATTTAGGGACTTGGATGATAAACAAGATAGATTAGCAGCAAGGGATGATTAAAGCGGCACCTCCCCACTAGTCACTACGTTCAAACTATTAACAAGTTACTGTTAATATTATTGCCCACCTCAGAAATACGCTGCTACAGGACCTCACATTAAGATTACAGAAAACAGAAGCACAGAGAGGCAATACATTAAACAGTAGAACCACACAAAGAAATATTTCTTGAGTCTTCGGTGTGAATGATCCTTACTTTAATGTTTTCAGAACATGGGTGCAAGAAGCATACAGAAGCAGCCAACGCGTTTCACCCTGAATAGGGCTTCATCAGGGCCCAACATGCATAATGTGGGATCCAACATATAAAGTTACAGTAATTCTTACAAACAGTTTATGAGCACAGAGGGGAAGATAACCAGAAACAAAAAATGACCCAAATAGGTCTCAACTACTGCAATCAGTACAGATATTTCTCAAAGCAGTGCCAGACAAAAAAATTTGAAAGTGATCGTTTGTATGATGACTGTCAAAAAATTCTTTCTCATAGTGTTGCCATCCTAAAGAGGAAACATTGCTCCATATTGGAGAGATAAACCTCAGAGCGTACAAATCAGGTATCTAAAGCTCAGATTGTTAATGTACTCAATACGGTCAGAGACCGCCACTAAACATTGGGCAAAGTCTTATTTCAGGATTTGATCGTACAATCTCATACCAGTTCCTATAATAAACTATACAAACACGACAAACATAACATGTGCATGAAGTTCAAAATAGATTCCGAGATGGTCAGCCACACGATATTCGACAGCTTCATATATCTGGGACTGACCATACCATCCTGCACCAGTTATTACAGCAGAAAGTGCATCTCATTGTCAGAATTCAGGCCTGACGACACCGCCCTCAGTTTACAAATCCAGTGGGCCTCCAGTTGTCTCAAATGTAGTTCCTTATTGCCACCCCTTCTATCCGGAAGTACACAGTCAATAGCATGGAACCTGAAGTTGGCCTTAGAAATATTAGAGTCACATATATGCGAACCAAGTGCATTAGTATAATCATTATTAAGACACGCTCGTCGATGTTCCTGAATGCGGACTCGTAATTGCCTAACAGTACTTCCAACATAAATTTTTGAACAATTACATATAGGTCACCCCTAAGGTAGGCCCTAAAATTTTGCAATTGCATATCTCCGGTTCTACTGATTGAATTTTTGTCATTTTGGTCACATTTAAGTTGGTTTGGGATTTTTCTTCAGAGGGTTAAACACAGGTTCATTTAGGGACTTTTATGGTTCATGCTGACCAGGATAATGGTTGTTGCCTGAGTGGGGCTTCCACTTCCCTGGAACAATAACCTAATTTCTTACATTGACGGCCAAAGTTAAAGTATCTTTTTGTGTTTGGAGTGGGCAGGGCACAACACCTTTATCCGTTTTTACCCTGCCAGCACCCTACTTTTTCACTTAGTCAAGGGCTGAGGAACTGCTTATTTTCCATTTCACCCTTGGACAAGGTGAGGGAAGACACAGAAGCATTTCACACCCTCACCCTTTGGCATGGCGAGCGGGTATGGCGGTAAGCCTTTGGCATGGCAAGGGATGACAGATTTTCTTTTCCTCCTGGCACTTAGGTATGTTGAAGGGGGAGAAGTGTATTCCCTCTTCGTCCTTGGGCACAGTGGAGGAGGGAAGGAGTCTTAATCTATAATTCCCTGTCCTTTGGGCAATCAAGGGTGATGTTTTTTGTAAATCCTCTTTACCCTTTGCCAAGATGAAGGTGCACGACCAGGTTATCTGTTGCTGCCCTGAAGCAACTTTAAATAGTTTATTGCATGTCCTGAATGTGGGAAAGTGCCCCTTTTTAGGTCTCGCCTACGCAGCGTGCATGCGCTGCATAGGAGGACCTTTAGCCGTTGTTCCGCTCTTTTTCGAAGCACATACTCGTGCTTGTGGCGGCATCCACCTTGCGGGAGCACACAGGGGCGCGCCACAAGCACGAGTATGTGCTTCGAAAAAGAGCAGACTGCGCACGCACACACGCACGCACCACTCCCGGGCCCGCAAACACATGATTGCAGCATTACTAGCTAATCAAACCGCAACAGCGAGACATGCCACTGCGCCAGCGGGGCGCTTCCAAGCCATATGTTTATTTTACTTGTTCCTCTAGTTTTCCCCTTGTCTGACTACTTGCACCTCATGCTGCCAATTTTCCTGTATGTTTGCTGTCCCCAAAGTTGCTTGTTTTCACTGTTAGTCATTCCACTTTCCCCTGAGTCTGCTTGCTTTCCAGCCTCCCTTGTTTGACTGCTATCCCCGGAGTCTGCCGTTTCTGATCCATAGCCTGCCCTTTTACCGCAGTGTGTCTGTTTTGCCCTTGAGTTTTTCCATGTTTCCCTCGAATCAGCCCCTGTATGTTCTCTTTCTCCCCTCAGTGTTGACTCGCTCCCCTGCAGTTTCTGCTCTCATCTGTCACCGCCGGTCTGTTCTCTTTCTCCCCAGTCTTGCTGCTCTCCATGCATGTATCTACCCTTGCCGCCCTCATTCCATTCACTCTCCCCCTCAGTCTCCCCGCCCCCCTGCGGATCTCCGTTCT
The DNA here is from genome assembly GCA_963921515.1 of Calotriton arnoldi. Lineage (NCBI taxonomy): Eukaryota > Metazoa > Chordata > Amphibia > Caudata > Salamandridae > Calotriton > Calotriton arnoldi. The sequence continues at coordinate 427,850 of CAWUFW010000737.1, forward strand.
CCTCTCTGCCACCCTGCTTCTGTTCTCTTTTTCTCAGTTTCAACGCTGTTCCTGCTGGTCCTTCTGCCCTCCTCCCCGTCACCTTAATTTTTTTCGCTCTTCCTTCAGCTTCTCCTTTCAATCTCCTCACTATCTCTGTCAGTCTAAGCACTCACCCCTTCCACCCTTGTTATGTTCTTTTCCCCTTGAGCTCTCCCTCTCAGCGCCTCTCCTCCGTGTCTCCGCTTTCTCTGCCCGTCTTGCCATCCTTGGTCAGTTCTCTCTACCGTCAGCTTCTCTTCAGTCTCGCATCTCTCCTCTCTCCATCTGCCAGCATTGGTCTGTTCTCTCTCCCTTCAGTCTCGCCCCACAGCCTTGCCATCCCCTCCACCTGTCACCCTTGTCTTCTTTCTCCCCTCACCCTTGCTGCACTCCCAATCCCTCCACTCTCCTCCCTGCCACCCTCATGCTGTTTTTTCTTCTTCTCAGTCTGCTTGGTTCAGGGGTCTGAAATCCGTGAGGAGCTGTAAAGTGATGTATTGCGAGATGTGTTGGTCCAGGCAGATGCATGGTTGCTGGGGAAGCTCAATACTCATTCTTTTAATGGGAATGAAAAAGATTGCAAATGTATAAAAGGTATATTTCTGATGTCAAAGACATCCAGTCTCGTGCGTTGTGGGTGAGACTCAAACATTTGGAGGTTAGTTTGAGCTCTGTCTCACTCAAGGCATATGCCACACCACCTGGGAAGAGTAGAACCTGGTCTAAATATAACTCTTTTCAGACCTCTGCTTTGTGCAAAGCAACTCCTGGGAGCTGCAGAAGTTTCTGGAAGCAACACCATCTTTGGAGAGTCCTCCTACAGACTCCTTCCTTTAAGGGGAGTAGCCGCTTTGAACACTTATTCCTACTGCTCCACAGATGTTGTCAGCCATTCGTCTACCTTAGTGTAGTTTTTGTGTTATTCTTTTAATTTTACATTCATTTTGATTTTTATCGTTAAACTGATATCAATTCCTATGTTGTCATTCATGTCAAAGTTAAAATGGCAGCGCTTCCTGTGATGTTCTAAAATATGCCAATTAGTACTCTCATTAACATTTTTTTTTACTTGAGAGAACTGTGATGTACTTGTATTGACTGTCATTAACGAAGCTTGCTTACCTATAGAAAAGAGAAATAGTAGAATTAAAAACATACTTCTCACATTTTACCACTGCGGGCATTGTAAAATACTTTAGCACAGATGAGCGAGTGACAGATAGTTTACAGTGGTCCTGACGGTTCAGCACTTAGCATATAGAGCAAGCAGGACAACACATACATATATCCAACCATGCATTTAGCGTTACTACAGTGGATGTCATTGTACTAAGAATCTCTTCCTAGAAAAGATGCACTTTTCCTTGATAAGAGCCTTTACTATTGGCCATCCTCCCTGTGAGCCTCTCAAGCTGATCTCTTTGGCAGTCTACTGAGATCTGGGTACCTACAAATCTGTGTAAAAAGTGTGGCTGCTCTAATCAAGAAATGTTGCTGTTGTCGCATTTGCCCGGCTTGAGCTGGTTGTGAACCACATTAAGTTGCTTCTGCTTATGTTCTCTTTTATATTCTTTCTTTGGGTGCAGTTTTTGGTGCACGTGTTGCATATATTTGTTCCATAAAATTGTGTGTTTTCTGAATGCAATTCACAGACCTTTACATTTTTTTCTGAAATGTTTCTTAAATAGTCACAAGTCTCTTAGCTCTGAGTTTATTCATGTAGCATAGTGCTTGATGATTAGTCTTAACCAGTTGCCTATGCTTGGAATGGGTGAGGTCCACCGTTCTGAATGTGTATATGGCTGGCCCTGGGTAATCTGTGGACCTGCCTATTTTATCTCTTTATTTACCATATAGCACCATATTGCTTGAGTTGCTAAGTAACAGGGACATTTTCACCTAGAAAGGGCTGCAGGGTGTTCTTTTTGGTAATGACCTCTACTGGTCATTGGATTCACGGTCTCTCATTGACCTAGTTTTTATCAAGATATGCGCTCCAGTGGGAAAATAATACTATTTGTTGTCCCTGTGGTGTAATCTACAATCACTTCTCTGTCCTTGCCTGTTGACATTTCCTAGTTTGTTTGGCTTAGTATTTCCTCGTAGTTGGGGGATACAGGCAGTATGCACAAAACAGTCCTGCCTTTGAGCTCCGCACGTGTTTGACGGGTTCTTTCTGTTAAATTCTTACAAGATGATTTTAATCTGGCACTGGTTAGTTGCAGATTGCATCACAGAAGCTCAGCTAGAACATGTCTGACCTCACTGATTGGGAAAGAAGGATTGTTTTTGCTTGACTAGCTTTTTGTATCGCGATGCACTCAAATTAATGAATAGATTTGGAGAAATGGGAATATGCCCTGTCTGACTGCTAACCAGCAAAATGTGGAGTATGTTTCCAGAATTAGCTACAACTCAGTGTGTCACGCTACGGCAGCACCTTTCTTAGTTAAAAAAAAGTTAAACAGGTGTAAGGCCAAGGTGTGAGCATCTTTGCATTTTAACTTTTATATACAGGGGCGGACTAGACATAGCAGGCATCAGGCTTTTTGCCTGGGTGGTTGGAAGGGTGGGGGGCGGTTTTTCAGCAGCGGAGGCTGGTTTTTTAGGTCTCGCCTACGCAGCGCGCATGCGTTGCATAGGAGGACCTTTAGCCGTCGCTCTGGTCATTTTCAAGCACACACTCGTGCTTGTGGCGGCATCCACCTTGCGGGAGCGAGCAGGGGCGCGCCACAAGCACGAGTGCAGTGCTTGAAAATGAGCAGACTGCGCACGCAGCACTCCCGGGCGCGCGCTCTCTCTCTCTCCTCTCTCCTCTCTCTCTCTCTCTCCTCTCTTTCTGTTTCTCTCTCTCTCTTTCTCTCTGTCTCTCCCGCTCTCGTATTTCCATCTTAAATAAGAACATGTTATAAAGTCCAAATCTTGGCAGAAAACGCATGCTTCCAAGAGCGCAGAACACATGTCTGCCCACACCCTCAATCTCAACATCTGCAGTTACTAATAGCGCTGGCTGGAAGTCCAAAACTTGGCATGCCTTTTTTTTTTTTTACAGTATTATGTATGTGCCTCTTGGTAGACATTTACGCAAACACATTTACGCTTTTCTTTTACACTCTCCTTTCTCCTCATCGTTTTCTTTCCCTCCCTCTGTACTCTCTTTTCTGTCTCTTGTTTTCTTGTCTCAGCATCACTCAGCGCCACCACAGCATCACTCAGCGCCACCACAGCATCACTCAGCGCCACCACAGCATCACTCAGCGCCACCACAGCATCACTCAGCGCCACCACAGCATCACTCAGCACCACCACAGCATCACTCAGCACCACCACAGCATCACTCAGCACCACCACAGCATCACTCAGCGCCACCACAGCATCACTCAGCGCCACCACAGCATCACTCAGCGCCACCACAGCATCACTCAGCGCCACCACAGCATCACTCAGCGCCACCACAGCATCACTCAGCGCCACCACAGCATCACTCAGCGCCACCACAGCATCACTCAGCGCCACCACAGCATCACTCAGCGCCACCACAGCATCACTCAGCGCCACCACAGCATCACTCCGCGCCACCACAGCATCACTCAGCGCCACCACAGCATCACTCAGCGCTACCACAGCATCACTCAGCGCCACCACAGCATCACTCAGCGCCACCACAGCATCACTCAGCGCCACCACAGCATCACTCAGCGCCACCACAGCATCACTCAGCGCCACCACAGCATCACTCAGCGCCACCACAGCATCACTCAGCGTCACCACAGCATCACTCAGCGCCACCACAGCATCACTCCGCGCCACCGCAGCATCACTCCGCGCCACCGCAGCATCACTCGGGGCCACCGCAGCATCACTCGGGGCCACCGCAGCATCACTCGGGGCCACCGCAGCATCACTCGGGGCCACCGCAGCATCACTCGGGGCCACCGCAGCATCACTCGGGGCCACCGCAGCATCACTCGGGGCCACCGCAGCATCACTCGGGGCCACCGCAGCATCACTCAGGGCCACCGCAGCATCACTCAGGGCCACCGCAGCATCACACACTCGGGGCCACCGCAGCATCACTCGGGGCCACCGCAGCATCACTCGGGGCCACCGCAGCATCACTCGGGGCCACCGCAGCATCACTCGGGGCCACCGCAGCATCACTCGGGGCCACCGCAGCATCACTCAGCACCACCACTGCTTCACTCAGCGCCACCACAGCTTCACTCAGCGCCACAACAGCATCACTCAGTGTCACCAAAGCATCACTCAGCATTACCACAGCATCACTCAGCGCCACAACAGCATCACTCAGCGCCACAACAGCATCACTCAGCGCCACAACAGCATCACTCAGCGCCACAACAGCATCACTCAGCGCCACAACAGCATCACTCAGCGCCACAACAGCATCACTCAGCGCCACAACAGCATCACTCAGCGCCACAACAATGTCCGCACCACCACAACATCACTCGGGGCCACCGCAGCATCACTCGGGGCCACCGCAGCATCACTCGGGGCCACCGCAGCATCACTCTGGGCCACCGCAGCATCACTCGGGGCCACCGCAGCATCACTCGGGGCCACCGCAGCATCACTCTGGGCCACCGCAGCATCACTCAGCGCCACAACAATGTCCGCACCACCACAGCATCACTCGGGGCCACCGCAGCATCACTCGGGGCCACCGCAGCATCACTCGGGGCCACCGCAGCATCACTCGGGGCCACCGCAGCATCACACACTCGGGGCCACCGCAGCATCACTCGGGGCCACCGCAGCATCACTCGGGGCCACCGCAGCATCACTCGGGGCCACCGCAGCATCACTCGGGGCCACCGCAGCATCACTCGGGGCCACCGCAGCATCACTCGGGGCCACCGCAGCATCACTCGGGGCCACCGCAGCATCACTCGGGGCCACCGCAGCATCACTCGGGGCCACCGCAGCATCACTCGGGGCCACCGCAGCATCACTCGGGGCCACCGCAGCATCACTCGGGGCCACCGCAGCATCACTCGGGGCCACCGCAGCATCACTCGGGGCCACCGCAGCATCACTCGGGGCCACCGCAGCATCACTCTGGGGCCACCGCAGCATCACTCTGGGGCCACCGCAGCATCACTCTGGGGCCACCGCAGCATCACTCTGGGCCCACCGCAGCATCACTCTGGGGCCACCGCAGCATCACTCTGGGCCCACCGCAGCATCACTCTGGGGCCACCGCAGCATCACTCGGGGCCACCGCAGCATCACTCGGGGCCACCGCAGCATCACTCGGGGCCACCGCAGCATCACTCGGGGCCACCGCAGCATCACTCGGGGCCACCACAGCATCACTCGGGAGCACCACATCAGTATCACTCAACATCGCCTTTGCACTAGTACATCACCACATCATCATCACTCAGCAAGACCTGAGTATCATTCAGCATCACCTCAGCATCGTCTCCGCACCAGTCACCACCACCACTACCACCTCAGCATCACTCAGCACCACCTCAGCCTGCTCTCGTAATCTGGCATCTGTTGATTCTTCCCTTGCGTCTGTCCGCTGCTAGTGTTATAATACAGGTACTAGTTCCCAACCTTCACCCTCCGATTGTTTATGCCCCCTCAAAAAAAGCTTTAACAAACAACCATTGGAATAGGCAGAAACAAGTTGCCAGCATTGCAAGAACAAAAGAAAACTGAGGAAATTTTTTATTATAAATACTTTTTTTAATATGGTCGTTCAGTTGTACATAATGCCTTCTTGGTCATATATAAGGTAACAAAAATGCTTCTGACACTTTTTTATTATAACTTTTCAGCATGCTGCACAGCAGCCACACTTCTCTACAGCACAGCTTGAAGACATTGGCAAAGTCAATAGCTCTGGCTAAACACTTATAAGGCCCCAAAGGCGAGACCTATTGGCTATGCCAATGCTTGTTGACATGGTCACCCCCCACCCCACGCTTTCCTGGTACATGATGTGATTTTGATTGGAAGTGCACTAGGTTTCTGCTAACCAGGTCCCCAGCGCCAGATGTCTTTCCACAAAACTGTACATTTGTGTTACCCATTGGCAATACCTTTAGCACTCTCTGTAAGTCCTTAGTAAATGGTACCCCTGGTACATAGGGCCTGAGCTACTAAAAAGGGCCCCCAAGGGCTGCAGCAAGTATTGTGCCACCCTAATGGACCCCCTCATCAAACTCATGCTGGACAGCCATCGCAGGCTGCGTATTTTGGTGCAGACAAAAGTGAAAACAGGAGATGACACAGTCCTAAGGCAGGGTGCTTTATATTACATGTGAGGACATATCTGCAGGAGTAGATATGCCCCTGTGCTGGCCAGTTCCAGTGTTGGCAGTACAAGTGATGAGGGAAGCCATTTTATCCCATGTGCTGGACACTGGGGAAAACGAGTTCCTCAGCTATGTGATGGCTTCACTGAAAATAGGGATATTTGGTATCAAACATCTCGTATTCACAAACCCACCCTGATTCCAGTGGTGGATTTTTAAAAAAATGTTTTAAAAATATTTTCCTTTTTGTCGTGCAAAAACAAGAATCAAAAGAAAACATAACAAAATCAGGTACAGTCGTACAGTGGCATTCATATACCGTCCGCATCACAAGTAATCCCACATTAGTATCCCGTAGGGCCACTCGAACCTCCAAGTCCCAGCCCAGCACACAACTTTGTAGTAATATCTCATGCGTCATCCCCTTCTGGGCTGCCAGGCAACAAGAGAACCAGTACTCATGGTTGGGGTGAAGGAGGAACTCCCAAAAAGGCCCGCTAGCCATCACCCAACCCGCCGTCGAACCCATAATATGTCCTCCATTTGCCCCACACCCTGCGGAACTTTTTCGGGCACCCTCTCGCCTTATAGGTGACTCTTTCTGCTGCCATGTACATGTCCATTCCCACCTTCCACTCTCGGAGCTGGGGCGCCAGTGCAGCTCCCCATGTTCGCGCTACATCCCGTTTCGCCACCACCAGGGCTAGCATGGCAAAAATTAGCTGCGGGCGTCCCAAGTCTACGTCCCCCGGTATGCCCAGCAGTATGAATTTGGGGTCCAGTGGTAGTGTTGTTTCTAAAACTTTGCTCAGTTCCCCCAACACCGTCCCCCAGTAGGTCTGTATTTCGATGCAGTCCCAAAGGGTATGATGGAAATCTCCCTGCTAATGGCCACATCTCTGGCAACTAGGGTCGCTAGCGCGGCCCATTCGGTGTAGTCGGGCCCTATCATAATAGACTCTGTGTAGTATCTTATATTGGATTAGGCGGAGACGAGATTTGATGGCCACCTCCCGATGATGCATCAAGGCTGCTTCCCAGTCAATGTTTTCGAGTGTTCCTAAGTTCATTTCCCAGGTCTCCCGCAGCCTACCCAACCTGTCTGGTGCATTATTATTCAAGGTGCGGTATGTGAGTGATACTGCCTTAGTAAGCAGCTGTTCCTGCAGCAGACGTCCCTCTAGTGGTGCATATTTTGGCAGCGAGGAGGATAGTGCGCTCTCCGCCTGCCAAGCATGCCGCAATTGCAGATACTTAAAAGACTGGGACGTGTGCAACCCGAACTCTATCTGCAGCATGCGGAAACTTTTAAGTTTTCCTTTAGCTACAACATCCCCTATGACCGATATGCCTATGGCGTCCCACCCCGTGAAGCCCCTCAGCTTATGGATTTCTTTTAACCAGGGACAATTCCAGAGAGGCGTCTGTTTAGTAGGTTTGCGCGCCCATCCCAATGCCTTCGATGCTCTATCCCATATTTCCAACGTGACTTGGGTGGCTGGGAGAAGTCGCCCCCTCCCCCGTCCCCCATAGAGATAATACATACAAGTACGATTCACCATAGTGTCCCTTTCCAGCCTATAGGTGGGGTGGTCGCCCGGGGCATGTATCCAGTCATTCACCGGAGTTAGATGTTCGGCCCAATAGTAGGCCTCTATGTCTGGCAGCGAGATCCCCCCCCATTGTACTGATTACGGTGTAGGGTCGTCAGAGCGATCCTCTGTTGTTTCCCGAGCCATAGAAGGGAGCGCAATTCCGCATCGACCGCTCGGAAGGTTTGTCGTGGGAGGGGGAAATACTCATTCTGTGGGGCGTAGAGAAAGCGAGGCAAGGTGATCATCTTAAACATGGCAGCTCTGCCTAAAATTGTGAGGGGTAGGGATTTCCATCTCTGTGCGTCTTCTACAAAATTGGTTATTACCCGTTGGATGTTTCTCTGGTAGGAGAGCCTCGTATCAGTGGTGAGGTAAATCCCCAGGTAGGTAAACCCGGTGTGAGCTATCTGTAGGGCCCCAGGGAGAGTGGGCCACACTTCCATAGCACGTGGACTGTAAATGACCGACTTGTGCCAGTTTATAGTGTAACCTGAGTAGGTCCCATAGACATCCATAACCTCGAATAAGGCGGGAATCGTGGCAGTTGGGTGAGTGATATAGAGCAAAATGTCATCCGCGTAGAGCGAGATCTTTTCTTCCCCAGTATCCGCTGGTGTGATTCGGAACCCCTGAATCTCCGGACACTGCCTGATCCTACAGGCCACTGTCTCAATCGTAAGGGCGAAAAGCAATGGGGAAAGAGGGCAGCCCTGTCGGGTGCCTCGTCTAATGGGGAAGTCTCCAGAGAGCTGGCCATTCACCTTAACCCTTGCCCTGGGGTCACTATACAGGAGACCCACCCAGTGCCGAAACCGGGGTCCGATGCCAAATTTAACCAGGGTAGTCTCCAAAAAGGGCCAGTGTACCGCGTCGAACGCCTTTTCCGCGTCCAAAGACAGGAGCAAATGTGGGTCTCCGCGGTCCTGGACCTCCATGAGCCAATTATGGGTCCTACGCAGATTTAGTCGGGTCGCCCGTCCGGGTAGAAAACCAGTCTGGTCCTGATGCACCAGAGCAGTGATCACCTGACGGAGCCTCAAGGCAAGGATGGTTGCCAGTATTTTCACCTCTATATTTAGGAGGGATATAGGACGGTATGAAGCGCAGTCAGTGGGGGTTTTTCCCTGTTTATGGATAGGAATAATCGTGGCCATGCCCAAGTCTAGGGGCAAAATTCCCTCCTGGGACGCATCTTGGAAGAGCTTCAGCAAGTGGGGGCCTAGAAGATCTGCGTATTTCTTATAAAATTCTGCAGGGAGGCCGTTGGGGCCCGGGGTCTTCCCAGGGCGTAATCTAGTGATAGCCAGTTTAATTTCGTCTAACGTGATATCAGAGTCAAGCCCCTCTCTATCATCCTCGTCTAATAGCTGAGTTTGAATGTCCGCCAGGTAGTCTGTTATGTCTGGGAGCGCCCTGAGGTTCCGGGCCTCGTAGAAGTGTTGATAGTAGGACGCGAACGCCTGTACTATCTGCATATCACACGTCTGGGCTATTCCTTGGGGATCCACCACACTCGCCACCTATCGAGCCTCTGCCTCTTTACGGCTAAGCCACGCTAGGAGCTTGCCCGACTTGTCCCCCACGTCATACAACCTGTGCAGGGTCGCCTGGGCCTGTGCCTTAGCCGCTTGCGTAGCCAGAGCCCTATAGCTATGCTGTACATCTGTTAACTGTCTCAGAGCCTGAGGGTCTCTCTGCGTGAGGTGCCGTCTTTCTAGGGTGAGAATCTGGGCCTCTAATGTGGCAAGTTCTTCCTGAGCCTTCCTCTTTTCCCATGCTATCCGATTCTGGGCCCTGTCTCGCAATACTGTTTTATATGCTTCCCAGATTATCACTCCAGACTGCACCGATCCCAAGTTTTCTGCAAAGAAGACTTTTGTGTCTGCGCGGAGGCCCTGGAGCACCTCCTTGTTCTGTAGGTCCCATGCCGACAGTCTCCAGCCCCCCCGTCCAGCACGATCCCTCTCACCCACTCGAACATACAAAGGCGAATGGTCTGACAAACCCCGGGCCATGTACTCCGCCTCATAGATGTCCTGGATGGCACCCTGCGGGAGAAACACGTAATCCAACCGCGAGTGGACCTTGTGAGCCCCAGAATAGTACGAGTAGCCTCTATCTCCTGGATGTAAGTGTCTCCATACATCCACCAAGCCCAGAGTGTCGGCAAGGCGGGCCAATTGTGTAACCGGGGGCGGATGGACATGTTCGCCCGATCGGTCTGTAGGAACGTGCATTATATCATTAAAGTCCCCCCCTACAATGTGGGGCATAAACCGATAAGATGGTAACATTCCTCCTACCCCATGCCCCTGACACTCCCACAAAAGTTCCCTGGGGGTCTATCTATGTACGCTTTACTATGAAAGGAGGTGACTTTCTAATCAGGATAGCGACTCCTCTAGAGCCGGAGGTGTATACCGCATGCACCAGGACCGTATATGCCCCCCCGTGCGAGGAACCCACATTTCGTGCCTTTAAGATGGGTCTCCTGCATCCGGGTGGGTGCGCTTTATGAAGGACGACACCAGCCCCCTTTTAATTTTGTCACCCAGGCAGTTGACGTTCCACGTAAGCACTGTGAAGGGGCTATCTTCCGGACCCAACATGGCAGGTTAGAGTACAGTAGTGGGGCGGACATGCATGTGCGGTGAGATGAAGCCCTGTATTGGGATTTTGGTGAAGGGCGTACGCTCTGCCCAATCTGCGGCTGTACCTTAACGAAAACATAATGAACCAAAGAAACAATACAACTGGTTGAAACCCCTTGCCCTCATCCCTCCACCCCACCTCCCCCTCCCCCAGTGACACACCCTCCGTCAAACAGTCGAGGTTGTGCATAAGGGTGGTAGAGGTCTGTCGCCCATCCCGACCCCAAACTTATGCTACAAGTTCAAACTCCTGCAGCGCCCCAAAGAACCCCAAGAAAGGAACAAACCAAAGATGGAAAAGGACTAAGCGAAGACGAAGAACAAAAGAGGCCAGAGAGAGGAGGAAGGGAAGGACAGGAAGGGGAGAAGAAAAGCGGGGAGGAGAAAAAGAAAGGGCTATCCAGTGCCCAAGTCTGTGGCCAGTCCTGGCCTGTCGCCTGCGATGTAACGTAGCTCTTCAGCTGCTCTGCAGGACTAGTAGAGAATGTGTCAGGTGCAAAGGTCCAATCAACAGACTCCGCCGTATGTGTTCTGAGTCCATGGCAAGTCTCTAAGGCTCATCGATCAGGAATGTGAGTCAGGGGGGTCCCCCTGTGATGCCAGAGTGTCTGCTACTGCGTCCCGCTCCATTGCCACTATTTCAGCAACTAACGGATGTAGAGAGGACTCATCCTCTCCCTCCTCACCGGACGTGCTGTCTCTTGTGTCCGTTTCTGTGCCAGGTTCTCGGCGGTCAGGAAGGCGGAGGATGCCAAGGAGTGTCCACTTCGCCGTTGGACCCTGCCACTACCCCGCGTTGGATATGGGGTTGCCCCCTGGATACGGTCTCTTCTGTTTCCTCGGGATCTCAGTGACCTTTGGGAGCCAGAGGGCTTCGGTTTGTTCCTCGCCGGTGTCTGACTGTGGGATGGCGGGGCCTCTAGCTGCCTCATCACAGGCCTCTCCTCAATCCAATGCCACGCCTCCTCCAGTGTTTGGAAGAAATGTGTCTTTCCCATGAATAGGACCTTCAGCTTTGCGGGAAATAGAAGCATGTATTGAATCTGACGCTCCCTGAGTTTCGCCTTCACAGAGTCTAAGGTGCGCCTTTGCTTCTGGACCTCCCTGCTGTAGTCCGGGAAGATCATTATGCGGGTGTTCTTGTGCTTTATCTCTCCAAGCTTCCTTGCCTCTCGAAGGATTATGTCCCTATCTAGGAAGTTCAGGAAACGGGCTATGATGGGACGCGGTTGCGCTCCCGGGGGAGGTCGTGCCAACAGTGCCCTGTGTGCCCTTTCAATGACGAAGCAGGCAGAGAATTTATCCGTCGGGAATGTGCGCTGGAGCCAGGAGTGAAGAAAGGCCGACATGTTTGATTCCCTCAATGCCTTCCCTAAAGCCCACAAAGCGAAGGTTGTTGCGCCTTGCCCTGTTTTCAGCGTCATAAACGCACCACTGAAGGTCTTTATTCGAGGATTGGAGCTCCGCCATGTCTTTACGAAGATCCTGAAGGGAGTCCTCCGCCTCGCCCAGTCTGGTCTCCGATTCCGTGACCCTGGCCGCCAGGTTGCGTAGATCCTGCCTCAGGAGCGTCACCTCCGTGCCTACCTCTCCTATCTTCCCCTCCAATGCTGTCCTGGAGGACTGGATTGCCTGCAGGAGAGTGTCTGTGTCGGCACGGGTGGTCGGTCGTTCCTCCGGGGGGGGGGGGGGTAAACACTTTTGTGTAGCGGTCCATTTTTCCCTGGCGCGGTGGCTTTGGGTCTTTGTCCTTGCCCATGGTCAGGGAGGCAGGTGCGGGTCGCAAGGGGCACAGTGGCAAGGCCAGGACCGGGACCAGGCCCTCAAGCTGAGGAGGGGGGAGGGGCGAGCTTCCTACGTCCTCCCGCTGGACAATTCCCAGGCGTGACTCCGGCCCACGGAACGTCGCGCGTCCCCACCGCGCGCAGTCCGGTTCCGCTCAGGCAGTATGGGCCCCCTCCAGACAGTCAAGAATCTAAGGCCTGCGGCCGAGGAGAAAAGCAAGGCAGGGGGCAGTCCACTTCACCACCTCTACAAGGACAGAGGGGTTCCAGGTCCAGTCGCGGCTCGCAATTCTCGGGGAGGGGGGTGTGTAATGTAAAATAAAAAACTTGACTTACCTGACCCCGGTCCCGCGCGCGCCGCCTCTGCGTCCAGTTCCTGGGCCGGTTCGGACTCCGGAGCAGGAACAGGTCTGGGCAGGTCCGTCCGCAGCAGGAACTACTTAAGACTGCGTGGCCGGTGTCTGCAGCGTCTGAATTGGCTGAACCAGACGCTGCTGCATTAGCAGCGCCACTGGATTCATTGGCTAGGGCACAGATACGGCCCGCCCACTAGGAGACCGGGGAGCTGCGATGGCCTCTCCTCTCGGGTCCCCCCTCCCTCGCTGTCCTACTGAAGCTATACTAGCCTGGGCTGACTGCGTATGTTCGGGCTGGACATAAAAATGACCAGCCCAAACCCGAGCATGCGCACTACACGCCGCTAGCAGTGACAGTCTGACTGTCACTCAAACCTTGTAGAGTGCTGCCGCAGCCCCGCCCCCACCCCCTTCAGCGGCCGATTGCCGCGCATGTTTAGTAGCGTCTGCCGTCTTTTTTTCCGCCGGCGGCGCGAGAGTGGTGCTTGCACGAATTAGGGCGATGTGGCTAGTGGGGCAACGCCCCAGCGCCCCAATGGACGCACCGCCCCTGTCCAGGTCGATCCGGGCCGTCCAACACACGGCTGCAGGGTTCTTAAAGAAGTGGGGGGGGCTCCGCTCCAGCGGGGCACCACAGCCACGTTCTGCTCCTGGCAGCCCCCACCCACTCCAGCAGGTCGAGAAGGGGCAATGAAGGCCACCCGCCTGTTCACTTGTGGCCAACAGCCTCTCCAGTCCCACACGTTAAAATGGCCAGGTCGGCGGCAGCGCAAAGTATTTAAAGTCCCTCCCAGGCCCGTCCCGGCATCATTCCAGAGGGGACCGGGGGCCCAGACACAAGGTGCAGGGGGTGCGCTGCAAGGGCCACACCCGCCCGGGACTTCACCGCAGCCCACTGCACAGGGCCGGTCCGCCGCTCCACTCCCCACCGCAGCGGGGGCCCTCAGGGCGAGCCAGCGGGCGGCGCCGCGTCCCTCAGCCGCCCGGCTCACCTGGGATCACAGTTTCTTGTTGTGCCCGTCCGCCTCCAGTGCAGTCCTTAGGCCGCTCAGCAGCAGGGCGCGCCTCCTCCGTCCAGGCCGCAGCCAGGAGTCCCGCATACGAGGAGCGCCGCGACGAGAGCGGGTCATAGCGGATCCGGGCCCGGGCAATCACGGCGCATCCCCTTCCAGGAGCAAGGGGGCACGGGTCCACGGAGGCCGATTGTCCTCCCGATCGCCACCCAGGGGCCCAGCTTCTCAGCGACGCAGCTCCGGACCAGCGGGCTAGCCGGGCCGTCGCAACTTCAGGTCGGCGCCATTTTGTCAGGGCGGGCGCAGAGTCGTTCTGTGACCTGTAGTGGCTGTGCGGAGGCTAGTAGCCCTCCCAAAGTCCCTCAAAAGTGTGGCTGGGGTGTCCACATTCCCTGAGGGTCAAAAGCAAGTTGTGTCCGAGCCTTCGGACTACCGGATGCGACGACGGATGGAGCTTTCAGCCGGAGCTCGGCAAAAGCACGTCTTACACGGCCCTGTTGTTGGCCACGTCCCCATCCAGTGGTGGATTTGTGAATACATGCACACCCTTGAAAGCCTACCAGCCTCTGGTGTGTTGGCTGACTGGTCTCTGCCAGCCTGCCACCTGAGACAGATTTCTGACTTCCCAGGTTGAGGGCCTCTGCTCTCAGGAGTTCAGAAACAAAGCCTGCCCGGGAACGGGGTGTTCACACCACCTCTCTCAGGATGACCTGCTGATTAGCATTCCAAGGCAGGGGAGCTTCAAAGAAGCCCCCGCCTTTGAAATGTGAATCTGGCTCCTCTCACAGGAGAGGAAGCCGACCCCCTTTGTCCAGAGCCATTTGGCACCTGGACAGGCGGGAAAATTAGTCAGGTAGGCGTGCCCACACTAAGGCTTGTACCACCTCTTAGCTGGGCTAACTGAAGTGGGCACGACTTTTCAGAGTTGGCCATCTTTGTGATGGCAAACTTCTGGGACAGGTTTATGCCCTTTTCCTACAGGAAGTGGTCATATAGGTGCGTAGTGACCCCAAGGATAAGAAGCCCATTGGGTACTACCCTACACTCCCTAATGCCCCCAAATTCAGTATTTAGGGGAGCCTCTGGCACCAGAGAATCAGATCCTGATGACCTGAAAGAAAAAGACGCAAAGAGGAAGAACTGAAGCCCCAGCAACTGACTTGGTGCCAACCCTGCCAGCCTGCCTGTTGCCTTTGACGATTGCTTCAAAAGGCAACTTGTGCTGCAGCTGCTGAGTTCCCAAAGCCCGGGAGACTTGCCAGCACTTGACCCAGGAACCAAGACCTCCTGAGAAGTTGCGAACCTGCTTCCCTGCATCCTGCAGGCACCCAAAGACTCCTGAGAGGACTTTGTGACCGCAGAAACCCAACGCCTGAAGACACCACTGCACTTGTCTCTCCAAGCCCGAGTTGAAGTGAGCCTATGGTGTCATTGTGGTCCTCCATCCCTCCAGAGACCGAGTCCACCGTGGTTTCGCCCCCAGTGAACTTTCCGACATCGCCTGCAGCCTCTGCTCGCAGGCCCCCTCTACTGCAACTGTCCCGGTAAGGAAAACCTGACACCTGAAGACACCAACGCACCCGTCGCTCCAGGCCCGAGTTGAAGTGGGCCAACAGTGTCCTCGTAGTCCCCCAGCCCTTTATAGACGGAGTCCACTGTGGTTTCGCCCCCAGTGAACTTTCTGTAATCGCCTGCAGCCTCTGCACGAAGGCCCCCTCTACAGCGACTTCTCCCGGTAAGGAAAACCCAACGCCTAAAGACACCTCTGCACCCGTCGCCCCTGGGGTGTGGAGAAGAGGACCAAAGGTGTCTCTACGTCCTGAAGATTGTGAGGCCTGAGCCCCCCTGTTGGTTCTGCCAGACTAGCCTCCCAGTCAAAGTGCACCCTCTTTACGTGAAGACCTATCTGCATAGAGTAACATTGGACACCCATTGCAGGTTTGCACCCCTGCACCCTGCTACCCTAGTGCTGCAGGTGGTGTTCTGCTGGTGCTGTCTTGGACCTTGCCCACCACTCACCTTAACTCCTGGCGACTGGTCCCGTAAGTCACTGTACTGTACCTGAATACCGCACTTGCTTTTCCTCTCATAGGATAACATTGCAGCTTCTGAAAATTGCACTAAGGGGCGACTTTTTAAATACAAAAGTATTTCTTGTGAAAAGCGTACTTACCTGAATTAATCGCTTCTGGTGCCTAAATGTATATAAAGATATGTTATTTTTTTAAATTGGTGTGGATCTCCTTATTGAGTCGCGTGTCTCATGTACTGACTATTGTGTGTATTTATGAATGTCTAACACTCCCCTCTGATAAGCCTATGGCTGCTCGACCAAACTACCCCCTAGAAGAGGACTTCGGAATTGCTAGAGCAAGCCCCTGTCAGCTTATAAGGGAATCCCTGGACTCTGTGCAAGATAGATATCATTTTGATATATCATATAAAGAGCCAGCTTCCTACACTGAGTGTATCACAGAGGCATAGTTATGCCTCTGTAGTTAAGATTCATGTAGATTTTTCCATCCTTAAAAACTGTTCTTCTTTTACCGATCTTCTCCAAATTTTGGGAGGCTATCTTTAGAACGTGCAGAATTGGTGCAGATCAATCCAAAAGTTATAAAGGATTCTCAATTTTTTTTCTTCTCGTTAATAAAATAGGACTCCCAGTAGGATATTTTCTGCAGGCTTAACAAATGGTTGGCAGCTTATTTATGACATGGAGGCCTTCCATCAGTAGGTGCCTCTTTTAGGTCTAAGCCTGCCAGACAGCGTTGCTTTCCATTATTTCTTTGTCACTGTTTTTGCTTGCTTTCTCTTTGATGTTTTTATTTGTTTTAGCCCATCCATCTACTGTTTGACCCACCTGGGGAGAATAGCCTTTTTACCATCTCTCTGACTGGCTCCTTTTAGTCTTCCACATGGGACTGCTTTTTGGTAACCTTTTTTGTAAAAGCACTCTATGAAAGTGCATTTCTTTCTCCTATTCTATGTATTTTCACCCTTCTCCCACCACATACTTTAATATTAAATAACATCAACCTCGCATTTCTTCACTTTTTCTCCTGCACCTTTCCTATACTTTGTAACGACACTACTAGCTTATACAGTTTTTACTGACTCACATAGAGAACAGAAATGCTTACAAACAACACTTCAATTCTTGTTTACAAACTGCACGTGTTGTCTATGTCTGATTACATTCAGCACATGCAGACCATTTCTGCTTACAAGCAGTATATCTAAAGTGCATGTGCTTACAGCAGCATAACTAGACTGCCTGCGCTTACAAGCAGGGCTATTTATTATCCCTGCTTGCAAACTGCATGTGTAGTCTGTCTGCTTACAAGCACCACATGCAATACTGCCTCTGCTTAGAGACAGCACATAAACTGTGACAGGTAGTTCACTTCTTTTGGCGAGGGTGTGCTTATGACCCACTTCTTGGAGCACCTTTCCCTGATACAAATGAACACACCGCAGCTGTACACAGTAAATGCACCTTCATGCACACACGCTTTCCGTACTCTTTTGTCGTACCTTCTATGTCCGATGCTTGATTCGTCCAGATTTTGGCAGCATTTGCAGGTCTAGTTTTCCTTTCATTTCCTTTACTTTTCAAATCGGGGAGGGGGGGCAGTGGCAGCTGGCATGTTAGGAGGGTGGTGAGGTGGGAGGGAAGAAAATATACAAGTAAAAAATACATTACAAAAAAATTACACTTACCTTCAATCTTGGTGAGGCGTCCTCTTTGCTCGGGTCCAGGCAGCAGGCTCCAATGTGGGACCAGGAAACTGCAGTAACCAATCCTGACGCTGCTTTCATGCAGCTTGAAAGAAGTGACCGGATTGGAGGGAGCGGCGTCTCTTGCCGCTCCTGAGGGCACTGGAGCCCTATGCTGTCTCTAACCCAGCTGTCATAGACCGGCAGCAGCTGAAATCAGAAAGCCCCGCCCCCCGTCCTGATGCTCTGCTCGGGGCAGGGTTTTGAAAAATAAAATGGTTATAAATGAACTTTATCATTTTATTTTTCCATATCTGGGGGCAATTTGGTTAGTGGAGCGATGCTCCTCCGCCTTAACGGAGGAACCGCCCCTGCTCAGGGGCCTGCCAGCAACCTTGCATTTGGGCATCACCTTATTGATTAGCAAATCCTGCCAACCCCCGCCCATGACACAACACCCAGTCAAGATTTCCACTCGGTTCCCAGCGCTAGGACCGAAGCAATCCTACACTGCAGAAGGCTAGGACAAGGAATTGTGGCAAGTGTTATGGGAGTTCAACCTGCTCTGCATCGGCAAAATGGCAGACTTACAGAGCAGTAGAATGACCAACCTGGCCCTGTCAGCTCCCACATTTCGAGCACACACGAATGCTGAGAACGGTAGGAAGACGTGCTCCCATAAAGTCAGACTTTTCCTTTCCACAAACTCACATTTCTGAAATTCGACATTCTTTCAAAGTTCGAAATTTCTCAATCTCAGACCATATCTGCATTAAACTGACAAAAGCCAGACAGGGTATTACTTGTCTATGATTGGTGAACACATCTGGGGGATTTCTGTCTGATTGACAAAGGCACATTTGAATCAAAAGACTTCGCCTACTGTCCTTGGCGTTAGTCTGGATCCTGCCAAGGAATCCCAACGGACACAAAGTGACTGTTTCTCTATTAAAATGTGCATATTGCCAACTTGTGGGTACTCCTTGATTTGGGGGACAATCAATAAACCATGTTAAATTGGGTGCGCTTTCCTAATTTTTATTACCATAACCTGGCAGTTCTTATATACAGAATTGCAGCATTTTAGTCTGTCTATGCGAAATTACAGATACCTCTGGCATAGTCTCCTGCAGGACCTTTTTTTACACTGAATGTTCTAGAGGACAATTACATCAGCCAATCATACCCCACCCACGTTTCACGTCTTGTGCTACTGACAAAGATGCAGAATGATAATATAGGGAAATTATCTCACTGATAATGCCCTCTAGAATATTAATTAATGCTATTTCAACATTATAATGCAGTGACAGGCCACTTTTGTTCTTAGAAAACCAGCTACCCCTCAAATCACAAGTTGACTCTGTCTTAGTGTTGGACCCTCTATAGCAGTAGTTTCCAAACTTTTTAGAACCACAACCCACTTTTTAGAATGACAAACTTTCACGACCCACCTAGCTTTAGTGGACGTGAAGTGGACGTTTTTTTTTAATGTGACTAAAGCATCGTGTGGTAGCGCACTGTCATTTACTGACAGCACATTTTCCATTGAAATGGGCACTAAATCTGCACAGATGTACCTTTTTACTAATAAAACTGTATAGCACACAAATGATAATGTGTGAAAATAGGGTTTTCTGGGAATATGTATCATTTGTGCATGACCAAGTAAGTGTCTTGATTTGTTTTGATCCTATTGAAATCTTTGTTTCCATCACACTTCAGAATTATAAAAAAAAATGTGCTTCATTTTTTTTCCTAACTGCATATGTGCACAGTTTATTTGCAGGTATTTACGTTTTATTGTGTGTTACAAAAAACTGACACCCTAGAGCCTTTGCTTTCAAACCCCTGTACCCCAACAAGATTGTCAAATAATTCCCTTTAACTTTCTTTCTCTGACTGCAAAGTAAGAGGAGTTTGTAAACACCAATCACCAGAGTGACATTTGACCACTGTCTTTGAAGCGCACCAAATGTGACAACATAAATACAGAATTTAAAGGCTTCTTTATTTATTGCTTGAATTTCGTGATCCACCAAAAATCTACTCACAACCCACAGTTTGGGAAACACTGCTCTACAGGCTGCTTTCATATAGTTTTGCACTATATAAATACCGCATACATGCTTACTGGGGGCAGCTGGGATTTTTAAAACTACTAAGGGTTTAGTTAAAAAGGGTTATGAAGAAATAAGAGTGTTTGCTTAGAGTACTTCCTAAGCTTTGTCGGGTGACAGCCCTTGGGTGAAACACCATGACAACGAAAAGCACAAAGCAACAGGCAAAGTTATGGCACTCTGATTGGTGGATTGAGCATTATACATCATAAGGTTCACAACTTGTGAAACAGGTGTTAACCAGCAATTCTAGCCTTCTCAGTAAGCATTCAGATTGGTCAGTTTATGGGTTGCATGCTCTGATTGGTGATAGATATTCCAGGATGCAGCATGTTTTTTATTTTTAGAAAAACTTTACAACCTCTGCTTCAAGAAGGTGCTGCCTCCATTAAACCAAGAAGGTGAGCACCTGGACACCCTTTTTAGGTCGAGCCTCGAGTAGCGCGCAAGCGGTGCAGTGCGAGACTTTAAGTTAGGGCTTTTGAAAGCTGACCAGACGCTCGTGCATCATGGCCTTTTCCCTGCGGTTACGCATGCAGCAGACATCTGTTTCCAATTATCGTGCCCAGACGCGGGCGCGATAATTGGAAACACATGCTGGCCGTGCGGGGAAAAGGCCATGACGCATGAGCGTCTGGCCAGCTTTCAAAAGCCCAGGCTGCCGCGCTCGCTCGCCCCCGCTCCTCTCAAAGGGAGGTGGTTAATGTATTAGTGAAGCGGGAAATTTCTTGTAAAGTTTTGGTCATAAAAAAAAGCATAAGCAGCCTTTTTTCTCTACATGGGTGTCCTTGAATTTGTAAGGGCCATATGCGCCAATTAACAATAGTTATACATAGCATACTTCTCATGAGATTGTTGGACTTTAGTACCTCAAATGCTCGCACAGTAAGAGTCCGTAAAATAACTGAACAGGTAACCGAGCAGTGCAAAGGACATGAAGAGGTGGTAGACCTCAACAGACTGAAAACAGGCTTTCTTAAAATCGAAACCGGACTCTTCTTTTCCTTTTTGGCCTTGCGGGTTCCGTCGATGGAACAGGGGAGGGGGCTGAACGCGCGCACAACTTCCACCTAATTGGACTTTTGTGTCATCACGTGCTTTGCTCAGAACGCGGCGCGTGCGCACACTTTACTGTGCATTCGGTACCTCTAATCGCCAGTGGAGCCGCAGGTGGGGAGAGGAGCGCGGAAAGCAGGCCGTTGTGGGGGATACTGGTTTGTGCTTACATTTATGTACAGTTTTGTTATTTTTTGAACGAAGCATAAATCGATATGGGTGGTGGTAGACGTGGAGAGGTTGCGGGGGGTGCATATGCTGTCGATTCATAACTGACGCTCGGTGTAAACTGGGCTTGGCACCGATTACAAACTCTGCTTTTTCGTGGAAGCGGGGCTTTGAGTGTCGAAAGGTTGAGTATAGATGGGTGGTTGGCTAGATGTTGATTGCCTAAAATGAGGCGGGTTTGCTTGGTCTCTTTGGTGGGTGTACGGGGCAGTAGTTTTCGTAGGAGGCGACGACGGATATTGGAGATGGGGCGGTACCTACTACCAAGGGTGTGGTCGTCACCCTCTGGCGGGTGGCTGTGATTTGCCGTTAAGTGTTACTTTAATCGCTGTTGGCAACAGGCAGAACGAGCTCCGTTAAAAAAAAAAAAAATCGTTGACGTGTTAATAATTCTTCGCGCTCTCTCCCTACATCCTTCTAAACCGTACTCCGATGCATATTTCACAGTTCTCTATAGGAAAAAATAGCACCGAGTTTATTATAAACTTGCATATGTCCGACTATTAAACATTTTATTTTTTATTTTAACGCCACAAATGATGCCGAGAAGTATTTTTAATGCTAATTGTTAGATTTGTGAACAGGTGGTGTAATTTGTTTGACCTTCTTTACACAATCACTTTGCTGCATTTGGAAAGGTTTCCAAACTTACCAGCAAAAAGCACGTTGCTACTCTATTGAGAGAGGGACAGTAAGTTGTCATACCGAAGGCCTGCGATCTCGTATGGATCGGCTTATATGAATTAATGCGCCCTCATCATGCGTACTTTTTCTTAAATGTTAACGGTGAGTATGTAAATGCTGTGTGCCAAGTGGACCTTTCCTACATAAAGAAACCAGCCGTGTCGTAAGCTGCTTTTAATGTCTCCAACATGTTTTACTTAGAGTGAACAAAACAGTTCGAAGAAAACAAAAGAAACCCTCTCCCTCCCCCCATAACAAGAAAAAATAGAATGGTGGTGATGTCATGTGAGTAGTGTGTTGGGTATGTGGATCGGGCTGGAGCGGAGGTACAAGCTTCAGTGTGGGCAACGTCTGTTTTCTCTAGGGAACCGGTTGGACGGGTCTCGTAGGGCCGTACTATATGATTAGTGGTCTGTGAGTTAGAATTGAAAGAGATGCATAAGGTGCGCCTAAGGCAAGCCCGTCTGCGCCCGTCCGCTTTGCGTCCAAATTCAAAAGGGCAATAGGGCGATAGGAGGCGCATAAGTGGGTCTTTTCCCCGGCTTAGGTATCACTGTGATAACCGCCTCAGCCATCGAGGGGTTACCTGTACCTCCTGCGCCATTTTATTGAAGAGTTGCGTAAGGTGGGGGATACAGCTGCAAAGGTTTTATAAACAAGCATTGGCATAGCCAATAGGTCTCGCCTTTGGGACCTTATAAGTGTTTAGCCATACAACAGTTGATGTTGTTGCACCAAGGATATTGTGCTGCATAACTAAATACTTATAAGGTCCCAAAAGCGAGACCTATTGGCTATGCCAATGCTTGTTCTGGGTAGGTGCAGACTTTATTTAATTTATTCATTCATTTTTGTGCTCGGCCAAAGCCCCACTCTTTCTTCACCTGATCAGATATATATATTTTTTCCTTTTTGGGTCTCTCTTAAAATAGCGCATGGGCTGTCTGTTGCAAGACATATTATTAGCTTACAGTAGGTTCAGAACCCGCCCATTGCTTGCCATCGGTTGGCTTTGGCACTCTCGTTTACTTGCTTCTTATTTGCCAGCTTTCGTGGGCTTTCCTTCCTCTTCTGGTGTTTGTCTCTTCCATGGAGCATGGACCTATTCATTACTCATTTTTTTCCACTGCTCCCTTTTCAGGTCGTATTTTTTTTTGGTTAAGCACGTTCAATACTGATTTGTATTCCTAATTCTTGCCCGTGTGTTTCTCGCCTCACCGTACCTCCCTCAGTTCTCGTTCTTGCTTCCTCCTTGCCCGCCCTCCTTCTGTTACCCTTCTTGCTTCCCCACGCCCCCTCATTTTCCCTTTGATTCCCCATCCCTCCCTGCCGTTTGTTCCCCGTCCACCCTCCATTTACTCCCCACCTACCATTTGCTTCCCCATCCCATCCCAACCCGCCCGCTTCCCCATCCCCTCTTTGCTTTCCCATCCCCACCTTCGTTGTCAGTGTGCTTCCCCATCCCAGTTTGCCCTGTGTGGTTGGTGTGCTTCAACGTCCCCATCCTACCCACTGTTGCAGCATAAAGCGTGGTAAAAATATTTAATATATTCTTACTCTCCTTTCTATTCTAATCGTACTGGGCCCTTTATGATTAGACAATCTGAAGCGTTTCCATTTACCACAGAGGCAATGATCCTCTGATGAATCTTTCTCCGCCGATAAGAGGTGTTCAAATTAGGGTGACCAAACTCCACGTTAGCTGGCCAATGAAGACCATTAATTGACAGCCAGCTCACATATTAAAGATCAAATTTAGATACACCACTCTTAAGACCATGTTGTAGAAATAAAGAATAGCAACAGGAAGACCCAACCGCCTAAAGAAGTTGTCGGGCTAGAATTATGCAGACCAAAAGCTCTGCAACTGCAGTGCAAAACAATAGAAGTAACACCTGATGTTCTGTCAGAGCTCGATGATTCTCCCTACCATGCATTAAGTCAAACAACACAGTTTGAATGGAAAATCAACTAGACTCAATAGTAGACTCAGACAGATAAGTGATTAATTAGGTTATTGTATTAAAGATTCAAAATTTATTGTCACAAGTAATTTCTTCAGAAGTTCAGTTAAGAATATCACGATTTGCATAACTGTGGCAAATATTTAAGCAGGTTTTTTTTGGATGGTTATAATCAGAATTAGCCACAGAGTTACATAGTCCTACTACCATTAAGGCAGAAGGATAGTTTGTTAGCTAACAGCTCAGGTCCTACGAAGATGGGGAAAAGGGTTCAAAATTAAAGTCCATTAAAAGGAGAGTCCATTAGCATAAACAATGAAATAAAGGAATCCAAAAATGGAAATGGTTCGGCAAAGAAGGTTCAGTTCATCAGCTACCGACTGTAGCATGAACAAAGCAGTCCAAAAGCAAAGAGAGTTCAAAAATCGATCAACATAGCATCCGAGTTTTGAGTAGGAAAATCAGAATGGCGTTCGTCAAGAAGCAAAAATCAATGGCGTTGCCCCTCCTCGGGGGTTTCTTCTATAAAGTTTTTAGGCTTGTCCCAGTGAGGTGGCATAACACCACCATGTAAAGACTATCACATGTCCATATTCTCATGGTGTCACATAGGCCACTTGCAGCAATAAGAAGTTTTCCCATGCTAGTCATGAGAAACAAAAGATTCTCCAGTCCTCATGGACCTGACACTGATGGAAAAGAAACGCAAAGTTGCATTCTAAAGTAACAGCTGCAATCCTGTTCCCACAGGAATATTTCACTGTGAACGTTAAAGAAACATTCAAGAATGTCGGGGTGTACACGTACAGGAAAAATAAACAATATTTCACTAGTAGAAAATGATTTCAGTGTGCTGCGCACACCTATTATGTTGCGTTTAAATCAATAATTATACATCTGAATCACCTATGCGTGTTGCCAGGAGGAGGTCGCCTGCCCCCGTAACTACATAAACAAAAACCACAAGTGACACTTCACCTGTTACCTGGCTTCACAGCAGTTAAATCATTAAACTACTAATACAGTTAATCCAAATTTAAACCACTTTCAACCTCTGAATTTTTCCATTAGTTCATGGATATTTAATTTCAAGCATGAGACACATCAACATTAAAAATAGTAATGATTGCCTATTGTACAGCATTCAAAGGCATTTTTAAATAAATGATAATTAACACATCATGATTGTCCTCATAGCCATCTTCAATATACTTCATTAGCGTGATGCCCAATGCACTTCGGGATGTATAAATCCCTTCTTCAGGGGCCGCTGTAACTGAAAACATATGATTACATCAATCTTAAATGTTAATTTCAATGTCAGGGTAAGAACAATACCATTTGTGAATTATTTACAGCGCATGGCAGATAGAGAGAAAAAATAAGTGCAGAGATAAGAAATTGAATACAAAGAACATAGATGAGGAGGCCACTTCCCCATTCTGGAAATTTAGTACTCAGTTAATAAAACGTAGAATCCGTTCGAGCCAATCCCACATACTCTAAACCATTACACTAGTGTGAACACCTGTGTTCTTACAAACAACCATCAGTGCAGTAGCAGCGTGTGCATGCTTGCATCAGTTGTGTTGCCAAAATATCATGCACCCCACTTGTGGGTGACAAAGTATCGCCAGTCAGAACTGCTTACTTGTCTTAATGTCCGTAAGTCTCAACTCCAAACTATCTTATCAATAAACCATGCCACTTCGACCCTGCTTCGATGTCGTGAAAACTGTAAGAACATTGCAAAACCACAAGTAAATTAACCATGTGCTCTGTAATTCCCGATATCACGACACGCAACTCAATACCAACATATGAACTACCTGTATGATGAAGAACCAGTCTGCCAATCGTGTACCCGTTGAGACTTCCAAGCATCCAAGTTGGATCTACGACGTAAAAATACACTATTTTAACCCTCATACTCAAGATGCTGTCTACATAACCCAGCGTGTTTCCAGAGCCACCAAAAGCTTACCGTATTCATGAAACTCGCTCCTCTCAACACTTGCTTGCCCGTCTAAACAGAGCAGGCAGTTCATCCCACGTTTTAAAGCAGCCGCGCGTTGATACAAAAAGCGGACTAAACAAGTCTGTGCCGCTATAATCTTGGGCGCCATCTTTGATACGACTGACAGCGGCAGTCCGACCACCGCATTAAGATGCGCGGCGGTGCGGAGGCAGGGCGGAGGGACCGACTGACTGTTCCAACAGGCTCAAAGAGCCCGTCAGACCGTTGGTCGGAATGTAATTCCCTACAGTAAGGGCGGGGCCTGCTCAGGTACTGCCATAGGGGTTGCATTACCCCTTAAATGGCGATCTGACTGCTATTGAAAGGTTGTCGGAAACTGACTTTGGGGCCCCTAGCAGGGCCCACATTCTTCCGCGGCCTCCGCTATGAGGCCTGAGGGGCACCTGTGGTGCCCCCCACAAACATCCATCCCCGTGTGTCAGGCACCACATGGTGCCTGACACACGGTGCATGGATGTTTGAAAACTTCCATTTTACCAATGCATCCTGTGCTGCGCCCCTTTTCCGACTGCAGCACAAGCCGCGATAGAAAAAATGGATGTTTCCGACCGCCTCATGGTCAGTCGCATGCTCAATTGTCGGATGGAATCGCCGACTGCTGGTTGGTCGGTTTCCAGTCTGACACGATACCAGAATCGTAATAAGCCCCAGAGTTTTTAACTTGTGATCAGGAAAAGACATCGTAGCTTATATGGATATATGCCAAAAGTCATTTGCTATTTGTACTCCTTGTTGAGGCAAGGGAAGTGACCTCATTACCCACCCAAGATGTGCTTGTCATAAGTCATAACCATCCCCGCACTCGGAAATAGCAATAAACAGCATATTACACTCCACATATCTTCAGTTATTTTATTTACTTGAAAGACAGAAAATATCAAATAAAACATCTATTAAAGCCATGCACTTCTCTGAAAATGTAATCGTATTTGCAAGTTGCTGAATTCTAGAATAATTAATTTGTTTTTCATTTTCATAACCAAATATCTGAATTATCATGAACTGGGACGAGACTCTTTACTGTGCTGTCTCTTGATGACTTATTTAGAGTGATACATTTCCACACTCCGGTTCAAAAGCAGGTTATGTATATACATACACATCTATTTTACAGTTTTACCCAACCACATCTCGAGTTCTATCATGCATTGTTTTTAAGCAAATAACTTCAGATGTCAATATGAAGCAGCCATTACCTGTGCTTGAAAAATGATTACCTGGCGTCTTTTTTTTTATTTCCGTCACATTTTTCACTCGAATCTTATTTTCTCTTTTTCTCCTTCCTTAGGTATTTGGTTGATAGTCGCTGGTTCAAGCAGTGGAAAAAGTATGTTGGGTTTGACAGCTGGGACAAATACCAGATGGGAGACCAAAATGTATACCCTGGTCCCATTGATAACTTCGGGCTACTCAAAGGTCATTCATTTTATTTATTTTACTTTGAGGCATGTATAATTTACCCAGAGGTAGTTCTGAAGTTTCACGAAAACATGAGACGCATAACTGTCTGGTACTATATTATTTTGCATAATACAGTGATTATTAATATTTTTATTGTCATGCCCTTCTCACCATGACAATGCAGTACATGTTTAAGAATTTCTCACTGACTGCACATTGCTTCATTTACGTCTACTAAGAACAACGCTAATAAGTAAACATTGTTTTGAAGGCACTATTGTTTTGACTTGAAGCTTTATATAATCTATTTAACCTCCTTGGTACTACAAAGTAAGTAGTGGCTTTGCCAATTAAAAAATTAGAAAGCATGTCGGATGCCTTTCTAAATTAGACTATTATTGTTCTATAGAGTACCATGTTGAGGAATATACATGTTTTTCAACTGACATGCTAAGTGTGATCGAGGTTCCTGAACACAGGAAGAGTAGTGACCTTATAAACCAGAGAGCAGACCACTTAAAAATGTCACACCCCCGTGTTCGGGAGACACAGAGTCATTATCAGATAACTGTATGCTGAATGAGACTGGCGAGTTGGAACAAAATAAAATATTGGTTTGTGAGGTGGTTGAGTGCTGACCCCTGTAACCCTCTCCAATGACAGCACACAAGCTTTGGACTTGGCTGTTTTCTAAATTGAGAAACAATGCAGAAATTTCCTGCTTACAAAACTAAGTCAAATTTCCTCAGACTCCGAACAAAGTGCGTTTCAGCTTTTTTGAAGGCTATGCAGCTTGCGTTTTAGATGGCATAGCTTTATAGAAAGACTAATAACAACAAGCATTGGCAAAGTCAATAGGCCTTGCTTATGCAAGAGCTATTGGTTTTGGCAAGGTGTTTTAGTTATGTTGGACACCATTGTGGCTGCTCTTCAGCATGACTAAGAAGTTAGTGGAGTGGGGTAGATTGGAGTAGGATAGATTGGGGTAGAGTGTAATGGGGTAGACTGGCGTGGGGTAGAGTGGGTTAGATTGGACTGGAGTGTCGTGCGGCAGATTACAGTGAAGTGGAGTAGATTGGCTAGAGTGAAATGGAGTGGGGTAGATTGGCTAGAGTGAAATGGAGTGTGGTAGATTGGGTGGATTGGAGTGGGTAGATTAGAATGGGGTAGAGTGGAGTTGAGATCGAAATGGAGTGAGATAGATTGGGGAAGAGTGGATTGGGGTAGATTGTAGCGTAGTGGGTAGATTAGGGTGGAGTGGCGTAGATTGGGTGGATTAAAGTGGGGTATATTGGAATGGAGTGGGGAAGTCTGGGGTGGGGAAGTCTGGGGTGGGGAAGTCTGGGGTGGGGAAGTCTGGGGCAGGGTTGATTGGGGAGGTGTAGATTGGAGTAGGGTACATTGGGGTGGAGTGGTTTGGAGTAGATTGGAGTGGAGTAGATTGTGGTAGATTGGTGTGGGGTAGATTGTGGTAGATTGGTGTGGGATATATTGTGGTAGATTGGGGCGGGGTAGATTGGAAGAGAGTGGGGTAGATTGAAGTGGGATAGATTGGAGTGGGGTAGATTGGAGTGGAGAAGAGTTGGATAGATTGTACTGGAGTGTGGAGTGGACTAAATTGGAATGGACAGGGGTAAATTGGACTTCAGTAGATTGCAGTGTAGTTAAGTGGAGTGTGGTCCGGTAGATTGGAGTGGGGTATATTGGAGTGGTGTGGATTGGGGTAGATTGCAGTGAGGTATACTGAGTAGATTGGAGCAGAGTGGGGTAGATTTGAGTGGAGGGTGGTAGATTGGATTGTTGTGGAGTAGATTGGGGTGGATTGGAGTGTGGTGAGGTAAACTGGGGTTGGGTAGATTAGGATGGAGGGGGTAGATTAGAGTGGAGGGGGTAGATTAGAGTGGAGGGGGTAGATTAGAGTGGAGGGGGTAGATTAGAGTGGAGTGGGGTAGATTAGAGTGGAGGGGGTAGATTAGAGTGGAGTGGGGTAGATTCGGTGGAGTGGGGTAGATTAGGGTAGATTGTAGCGAAGTGGAGTGGGGTAGATTGGAGTTGGATCGAGTGGAGTGGAAGGTCGTGTAGTGGCGTGCATTAGAGTGGCGTTGAGTTGAGTGGCTTGGTCTGCCGTAGATTTTCTTAGAGTGGAGGGGCATAAAGTGGAGTCGCATGTTGTGGAGTGTCGTAGAATGAAGTGGCGTGGCATAGAGTGGAAGCGCATAGAGTGGAATGGAGTGGCGTAGTGTGGAATATGCAGTGTGGAAGCGCACTGCCATTACAGACCACACATTTTCAATTTAAATGACCATTGCATTTGCACCGAAATATGGTTTTGCTGCACTCAAACGATAATGTGTGAAAATGTCATCACCTAGTGTATTGATGTGTTTTGATTGTTTTCAAATATTTGTTTCCACAACACTTCAGAATTACAAAAAAATGTGCTTCATTTGTACTAATTCTGATATATTCTGAACAGACCAGTTAATTTTTTTGTTGTGTGCTAGGAAAAAACCCATCTTACTCCCTCTCTTCTTGCATGGGAACTCAGCAGGTCAGAGAAAGAAAAGTAAACACTAAGCTCCCTCGGAAGACATGTTGACATTTGACCTCTCTCTTTAGATGCACAGCAAATGTGACAAGATAAGAGCAAGATTTAAAGGCCTGTTTACAGAAAGCGAGTTTGTGGAAGAATATAGTAAACAAGGTTTGGGCACCGGGAGGTACTAACTCAAGCTGGACAGCCTAAACTAAATAAAGCCAGCAAATAGAAAGCCAGAAAATGTGAGTTACAAACCACAAAGCCAATGGTCAGCAATAGACTGAATGCATTCCTAGTTCAGCTTTCTGAATGTCCTCAAGATGTCTTTAGCAAACCAGACAGCTGCACTATCTGGTAGGCTTCGACTTAAAAAGCAGTAATATATCTTGCTTAAAAGCAGAACTAGACCACATTATGAGAACTATTGTCTAATCCTGAGCGCTATTTTTCAAAATGCAGTCATGATCATCTGTTTGACTTAAAGGCGGAACAACTGTTGATTCTCCAGGATAGAGCTCAAGTTACCTTGTTTTGTGCATTTTTATAGTGAATTTTCATCCTTTGTATGGCCCTGCTTTATCCTCACAATTTGGGTAACTGTTTCTCTTGGTTCTGGGATTTGCCCATCAAGCCGTTTCAGCTATTTAACTAATTTTAAATGAGTCCAAACCACCGGCACCCAGCTGCCGCCAGTGCTTCAGATTCTACATTTGAAAAGAAAGAGTAGCTCCAAAGCCAACGTAATGCCATTAACATGTCCTTCACATTAACTCAAAATAGCCACATTTGGCCACTAACTAGAGACTCTCTTAGCCTTTACATTTGTCTTCCACCTTACCATATCAACACCCACTCCAGTATATGGTTGTTTAATTACATAATTATCTTCTTGTGTTGACTATTTCAATTGTTGCACACAGTTTAAGAGCTGTTGATTAGTGTCACATAGCCGTTCGGTCAGAGTACATTGTTAGGCAAGATCACTTCAGGGACTACTGTTTACACAGACTGTCATGTCTGTAGGTATTGGCACACCAGCCTGTCACAGATAAGATACCATTGCTTGAATGAATATCACTTTGTTTTTTGTGTAAACGTTCAGAATTCGGAGAGACACTGTTTCTAAACATCGTCTGAATTCGAAGAGGCACTGTTTCTAACTATCTTGATAAGTTCAAGATTTAAGCCTAAACCTAACGTAGAAGAAATGAATTATTCAGTCCATTAGGAAGCAACTTTATAGGATAACACACTTATCTCCTACATATTGTGAAAGCATGTTTGTTATTGATGTAATGTCAAACCTATTTTGACCTGATACATTACTAAAATCTTTTATTACAGATAGTGACTCACAGTCTCTTAAAGAGCACCTCATTGATGAACTTGACTATATTCTTTTGCCCACGGAGGGCTGGAATAAACTAGTCAGCTGGTACACTTTGATGGAGGGTCAAGAGCCTATTGCACGCAAGGTAATCTTTAACATTGATTGAGTTTTGTATACAATCACAATGTCTATATTCAATAAGTAAGTAATATTTTTCTAAAACGCGTGAATGCTAAGGCGTCTTAGCGCTAATGAGTGCTATCACTGACCGGGAGAGAGAGACATACTTAAACACAAGAGACAAAGAGCCAGGCCTTCAAAGATTTTCTAATGACCAGCCTGCTTGTTTGAGACCTCAATGAGAATGTCATGGAATTCAACAGCTTACAGGCCAAGTAGAATTGGAAAAAACTTCTGCGCCCCCTCCCCCCCATTCGCCTTCTTTACCATGGGGATAACCATCAACCGGGCAGTGGATGATCTTAGGTCCTGTCGAGGGACATGCCACCTAAGGGACTTCTGAAAGATGGAAGGGCCAGAACCATGGAGGGCGTTATGTACAATACATAAGGCCTTAAATTTTACCCTAGCCTGGACAGGCAGCCAGTGTAGATCCCTGATGCTCTTTGATATGGGACGACATTTTGGAATTTTTAGTAGTAAGCAGGCTGCCACATTCTGCAAAGACTGAAGCTTCGACTGCAAACCCTTCTGTGCTCCCAAATAGAGGTGTTACAGTAGTCTATCTTTGATAGAACCAAGGTAACTATTACCGTTTTTTGTAAGTCTAATGGAATGAATAGAAAGATGTTTTTTTAAATCTCCAAGATATAAAAACATGAGGATGTTATATGATTGATTTGTTCTGAGAAACAAAGTTGATCGTCGAACATGACTCCCATATTTTTACTTTTCAAACTGTGGTTGGGCCTGGCCCTGAGACGACCGGCCACCAAGAATCATTCCAGAAAGAGGTGTTTCCAAAGAGTTAACCTCTGTTTTCTCAGTATTCAACTTGAGACAGTTTTCCTGCATCCATCTAGTAATGTGTGCCAAACAGTTGCTAAATTCTTTGGCCACACCGTCTAACTCAGATGAAATTCATACCACTATCTGTGTTTCATCTGCGTATGATATTGCAAAAAAAACGTGAGATCGAATGAGTTGTGCCTATGGTGTGAAATAGATGTTAAATAGTGTTGGGCATAATGATAATCCCTGGGGCACCCCACAGGAAAGAGCGAAAGAGTTTGATGCATGCCCTCCCAACACCACAGTCTGTTTTCTGTTTGACAAAAAAGAACTGAGTTGGTCTCAGCGCCATACCCTTGATCCCCAGATTCTGCAGTCGGTTGACAAGTACTTGATGGTTAACCGTGTTAAACGCGGCTGAGAAGTCCAGCAGAATAAATGCTGCCTTCCCTCCCCTGTCTACCTGCATTCGAATGTCCTCCGTAGCTGCAATTAACGCTGTTTCTGTGCAATGTTGTGGCCTAAAACTGTGTTGCGATGGATCCAAATGATCATTTGCCTCCAGGACGGCCATCAAGTCTTCATTTAAAGCTTTTTATAAGATCTTAGTGGGGAGCTGTAGGCAGGAAGTAGGCCGATACGTTTTTACCTCTGTAGGATCTTGTGAAAGTTTTTTTTAAGCTAGGGCGAACCAGAGATTTTTTTCCACGCTATTGGAAAGTGCCCTGAAGTAAGTACTTTATTTAGAAGTAAGACAAGGTGGGTCGCAATCGTGTGGGGAACCGGTTGTAATGCATAAGGTGGACACGGGTCCGTAGAGGATCCTGATTTAGTGGTTTCCAGTAATCTTGTTACTCTTTCCATCGTTAAAGAAGGAAAATTGTCGAACCCATCCTGAGAGTCCTTAAGGTTATCATCTGGCTTTCCAAGAGCGGAGCAAGCAGACTCAGCCAAGTGTCTTGCATTCTGAATAGCGGAGAACTCCTCGTAGACAACATTTACTTTCCTGTAGAAGAATTCCTCAAGTTTGTTGCAAAAATCTTGATCTGGCGTAAACGGTTTACTCTGATCAAAAGCGCAGAGACCGTTTTGAAGAGTTTTCTAATTGAGTTCCTATCTAAACTAATTTTCTCAGTAAAGAATTTTGTTTTTGCTGAAACAATAGCCGCTTTATACTCTTCAATAACTATTTTATAACTATTCCTCTCTTCCAAACAATAGTTTAGTGCTTTCTTTGCAACAATTCTAACTTCGTTTTTTTGTTCGTAAAAATAACACATTATGGTATAATTAATGCATCTAACACAGAATTAAAAACTGCTAATAAAGATAAACTAAAACCGCATTCAACTTTTTCTCAAGTAGCCCAGAAAAAAACCCATAGCGAATTCATACACTTCAAACTTTTGAAGATAGTGGTTGGGCTGAGGGATACAGCATCATGTTATTATTTGTATAGTATATGGATGATCAGCCATATAATTACCTTAATCTTTCTAAGCTATTTGAAGAACAAGGGCATGTGGAACAGACATTTTGGCTCCCCACAATAGCGCCCTAAGAGGAAAAATTGTTCTTGCCTGAATAATGCATATATTCAGTTTATTCACAGGAGAATGGGGTATAGAACTTGTGTACTTAAGCTGAGTAGTAGCACTGTACAGAGAAAATATACATACCATAAAAGTGCTGCATGTATTACCCTTTGAATCATGTTGTGTGCTATACCTTCATGTTTTGTTTTTCACTTTGTTGTTTTTTTTTGCTAAGTTTTTTAGCTTTACTTTACATATCGTCCAGCTACATTAATTTTTATATTCTATAGTGTACAAAATACAGCACAAGTGTCCTCTGTCCCTAAGGGCAGTGGGGATGTTATCCTTGATCTGCCACAGCATTGGATTCTGTTAATAACAGTTACATTTTGTTAAGGATCGCAAGGTTATTCTGCATGACACCCACTCTTCTAAGCAGCTGTTCAGTCCTCAACTTTGCTGTAAGTAGCATCGTAAACAAAAGCACATAAAATTCCCTGACTGTTACCAAGCTCTCTTGTAACAAAGCAAATTCAGTAAGTATCAACATTATTCAAGGTGGTCTTCTAAATAAACACAAGATCTAAAATAACCACTGGCCCAACAATGCCAGTCACCATGGTGTCTTCAAACATGTTTCACTGACGCCTCTTCCCACTCCCACTTAATTCCCAGTTTTCAAATTTCTGCCTGTTGGACTGCATCTTATACACACCAGTAGTTCCTGCAGGTTTTAGATGGTGTAGTTGTGTTCTTGGGAGTCACTGCAGTAGTTCCTGCAGTTTTTAGATAGTGTAGTTGGGTTCTTAGTAAGCCTGGGCGTAGTTCGCGAAGTAGCGCTACGCAAAGTGCAGTTCGCACTACGCGAACTACGCGTAGCACTACGCGAACTGCGTAGTGCACTGTTCGCAATGATTGCACAGTGCCGGATGCTTGTCCGCACTGTGCAATCATTGAAAACGGCATCTTGCACAGTGCGAGCTGTCTTTACTGCCGCTCGAGTAGATTTTTACTCGAGCGGCAGCTTTCTCAACGCGGACTGGTAGTTTCTCATCGCGAGCGGTCGCGACCATACGCGACCACTCGCAATGAGAAACCTGACCTCCCGCGTTGAGAATCTCGCCGAGATGTCATTTTGCTTGCTCGCGGTCGCCAACTTGACGTTGAGGACCGCGAGCAAGCAAAAAATGACCGCAGCACTACGCTACGCTACGCTACGCGTGTTTGCACTGTGCTACGTGCAATTCGCGTTGTGCGAAGTAGCGCAAACTTCGCAAACTACGCGAGCGTAGCGTAGTGCTTTGCCCAGGGTTAGTTCTTAGGAGTGTTTGTGGTTTTATTAGTGTGTTCTGTTGCCTGACCTTCAGGTAAAGTGACTTGAATTAGCTTTTCAGCATAATTGCATTGCACTCAACCAATGAACTGGACACAGTATAATTTTTTAAAACAGTCAAACTGTAAAGGACTTTAGCAGTAGCAACAACTTTAGATATGAGTGTTAATATTGCAGCTCTGTAGCATGTTAGCCAATTTAAAGAAGATCCTAAAGTTTTAGAATAAATGTCATACAGAATGTTTGATCACTTCAGCTTGTTCGCCGGGTACAGGACTTTTATGTCAGTGATAAGAAAGAAGGAAATATTTCATTTTCACTGTGGGTAACTATAAGAATTATGTACTTTTGGTGAAGTCAAGCCAGGCTAGTGTTTGGATGGCTCTGTTCAGAGCCAACATAGCTGCTTCTTTCTTGGCACATAAGATAGGGACCAGGATCCCTCAAAAAGTGTCTTGGGAAATTTTGACTAAGAGACAGGAAGTGAGATTTAATAAAATGAGCAGGCAGGACAGCATATGCATGATAGGGAAGATGACGAGGTACAACAGAGGTTGGCACCCTTGTTGAGAAGGAGCTATGAGAGTACATAAAGTAGTGGTTGTGAACAGACGTGAGTAGCATTGAGCAACTTGTTTTTCATGCAGTGGTTTCTGCAGCATTAACCTCAGAATGTAGCATTAAACAAAGCAGTAGCCAGTACAAACCAGTCACAGGGAATTTGCATCTGGTGGAAAATTCAGTTATGGTACAACTCAAACATTGCAACTGATTGGAGGTAGTGGTGTGAAGGTGGAGAATAAATGGGGCAACAAGACAAGAGTACAGTTATTTTATTAACCATGTGGCAGTGGACCAAGAGGACACCATCTTGCAGTCTCAGATGACACCTGTTTGATTAAGAGCTTCTTACCTCATTTCATCTACTGCCTCGGGTTGATGTACATTTTCTTTTCATTATATTAATTGTAAATAGTTCTGTAAGTATGCTGTTTGCTTGTTTGGACAGATAAGTCCCCCAAAGTTTGTGAATTTCAAAGGTGATTTTAGAATTCTAAACAATATTTTGCTATTTGTAGTTGCATGCAAATTGATTACTGACTACAGGTATTTTGCTTGCTTTGAGAGAGTGTACTGTAGACTGTCATATAGAATGATTGTATATGATGTAACCTTGCACAATCAATGTGAAATATCAGTAACAAAATGTGGCACAAGTTCTGTTGTATGTTTATTTTTAAAAGTGTACATGTTTGACATGATTATTGATGTTTTTTTAGCTAAAATTAAGTTTCCTAGGCAGTGCTTCTTACACCAGTAATAGCTCTCTAGTGCTGACAACCGGCACCTTGCCAAGCCAGTTGCTGCTCAGCCTGTTGGCGTTAGTTCCTCTTTTTCTGTACTTTATTCTGGGGCTCTTTTTCAAAGAATTTTACAGTGACTAGGTCGTGTCTGCTCCTAAATTCTTAAGACTTAATCCCAGTCGACGGTGTAATAAGATGATAGCCATTTTGGATAGGAGCACTACACCTTGGCCTGACTTGAGGTTCATCAGAGAGCTGGAGACCAAGTTATTTTTTACAAAGTCCCACGACGACACTTTTAAAAGATCCCTCTCCTCTCCTGACAGAAATGTATCTCCCCAAGTGATCCCCTTAAAAAAGAAAACACAAAAAAGCCACAGGAAGGAGAAATCCTGTTCTTCCTCGAGGGAACATTCCCACTCCCTGGAATATTTAGAGGTTCGGCAGCACTGCTCTCTGATGCTAGTGTTTACCTTGGATTCAGTTCTGGTTATTGAAAAGGTGAAATCAGGGTTTCCAGGTCCATCCACCAATAATTCACATTAACATATCTTTAGGGTGGGCCCTTATCCCTCTATGATAGTCTCCTAGAGTAGCAATGCACCTGCAGAAATAGAGATTTTGATGGCTCTGGCGCCTCCATCACCTTGCCTCGCCTCTTAAGGCTCTTACTTCAGCACCACTTTAAGGAATTTCTTGCCTACCAAGATACCGTCCCATTGGCCTCTGGCCCCAGTCAGTGGCGCTATCCTCAGAAGCGCCTTCTGCGCCTACTCAGCCATCAACGTTTGCAGACATTGAGTGGCAAGAGAAAGAGTTTTAGCCTCTGCCTAGAGTACAGTGATTTGCTCAACTGTAGGAGACCTTTGGCTCAGACTCTGGTGCCTTAAATCAACATGTCTTATGTAGCTTCCTAATCTTTCATGAGTCATTTATGGTTTTGTATTTCTCTTTTTAGGACATTTAGGGCTCCTTTGATCTCTGTTGGACCTTGCTGTCCTGGGTCTTTCTTTTTAAAATTTTTTATTTTATAGTGATATATATGTCAGGTGAGCTGTAATTTGTTTGGGCTTTTTTGTCTATTCTTTCCTAGTTTTCTGTTTATATAATCCTGACCATTCCCTTAATTCTTCTCAATCTTTCATAGGTTGCTACTTTCTTGTCCTGAGGGAGACCCTGTTCAAATTACGTCTCGGGGTTGAAACGTCGACTGTTTGGTCTCAAACATTTTTACTTTTTGTGCCAGACATGAAAGATTTTATGTTAATTTGATTTGTAAGGCGCAACAGCTACCCATAAAGGGTTTCCCGGCGCCAACCTGAAAGGAACAGAAAGAGGGGAGAGATTATTGATTAAACAACCAAGTTTTTAGGCATTTACGAAAGTTCTCGTAGACAGTTTCGTTGCGGAGCGGCACGGGGAGAGAGTTCCATAAGGAGGGACCTAAACAGGCAAAAGATCGACCGCCCATGCGTGACAGTCTAATTCTAGGGAACGAGAATTTGGCCTGGGTGGCAGAACGGAGGGGGCGTGAAGGCAAATAAGGGTGGACCAAAGCTTGCAGGTATTGGGGGGCCACTCCAGATTTGATTTTAAACATGTAGCTCAGGGCTTTGAACTTAATTCTAAGAAATCTTTCTTTAATTGGATTCTATTTTGTGTAATGATGTCCGTGTGATTAAGACATTTACTTATATGTTCATGTGCACACTATTATGCTTGGTTTTATTTTTGTTCTTCACTTTACTTTCACTTGCACTGCACCGTCACTTGTAGCACCTATTCTGTAATAGACATTGTCACAGCCTTGTGTGTGTGTGTGTGTGTGTATATGTATATATATATATATATATATATATATATATATATATATATAGGTGCATATGCAAACACATCCAACGTGCAGTAGCATCAAATCTAATTTTTGTAAGTGATTCCTTTTGGAAATGTTTTCTTCATGCGTTTCATTACCCTAGTTCCATGGGAATACAGTGTGCCCCGTAATTTGGATTTGCTGCTAATAGATGGGCCATAGAGGTAGTCTCCCTGGAGAAAAGGGGCCCTGGACATTACTCCCTTTACGTCTTGGTACTCTAGAAGAATGGGAGCCTTGGACCCATTCTGGGCCTGAAGCTTTTCACCCTCTGTAATGGGTAGGACAAGTTCAAAATGCTGTCCCTGGCCCAGGTACTGATGGCCCACAATGCATGGGATTGAATGGTGTACCTAGATCTCAGGACGCTTACGTCTGTCAACCAATCTTTTTTTTTATCACAGATGTTACCTCAGATTCACTGTGGGGTCCCAGCACTACCAATTTGCAGTACTGCCATTTGGTCTCCTGAGTATTCTATGAATCTTCACCCAAGTGCCTGATGTAGTAGTGGCTTTACTCGGGAGATTCGGAGTCCATGTAGTTCTGTACTTGGACAAATGGTGAAACTCAGTCCCCTGCGCTTGTTACTAAACATCTACAGTGCACCTTAATCCTTCTCCCGGGCTTCTCCAGCAATATGCAAAAATCCCACATCGTCCCCACTCAGGTACTGACCTTTGTTGGTGTGGGGTTTGGACACAGCCTACATAAGAGCTTTTCCTCCTCCTCGGATTATACATATATGGATTATGATTCTGATGTTTCTGAATCAAATCCTAATCCCGGCTCTGAAATCCTCTATCTGTAGGAGTAGTTCATATCAGCTGAACAACTAATCAGTGTGCTAAAGTTTTGGGCAGTCGTCTTGCCCTTCCATTTCAGGTAATGTTGCCTAACTTTTGTTGGGCAACAAATTATTTTTCTTTACATCAACAAACCCGGATATGTGTGTTGTTGGACTCTGTTGGAGTGCTTTTTGTCTGTGATGGTGGGCTCTGCTGCTGGGTATATTTGCAGTTGTAGCCCATGTATCCGGATTCGCCTCTCATCGGAGTATCACAAATTGGAGTTTCATCCAAAAGTGATGGACATGATCTTCTCTGAGACTGGGATAGCCGTACATAGACCTATTAGCTTTAGCCCTGAACAGGAAGTGTCATATTTTCTTTGCCTTCAGGTTCAGACGGCCACAGGGTCTGCTCCCTGCTTTACTTCCTATCCTTTTGTCATTGAAGGTCCTGCAGAAGTTGTGAGAGAATCTACGCAACTGATTTTTATCGCCTCTGATTGGGTGCAGCGAATTTGGTACACTGATTTGTTGGAACCCAGCAATCGGCCACCTCATTCTTTTCCGCACAGAGTGGAATAGTCTGGTCCTCCATCCCAATCGGCAGATGCTTCATTTGCACACATTAAGCACTATCAAATAGAGAACATTTGCTTGCCACTGAAAGAAGCACTTGTCATCTTGGCGACCAAAAGAACTTGCTATCAAGTTTGTTTATTTGGGCTTCTGGTCAAAAATGGTTTCTTGGTGCGAATCTGACAGTTCAGACCCCTTCAAGTCTCATCTTTCTGATGCCATGTGCGTTCCACTTTCTTTGGTCAGCAAGGCTTGGCAGTCACTACTTTGAAGGTTATTTGGCTGCTGTGTCCATCTTCATGTTTTTTCCATATCAATCCTCTTTATTTAGGTCGCCATTAGTGGTGTGGTTTGTAAATCCCCTTTATTGTTCAGTGGTGGGATTTAATTTTGGTGTTAACCTTCCTTATGGTCTCACTGTTTGAACCGATAACACAATTGCTCAGTCCACTTGCTTACTCTACTAACTGTATTCATATGGTGGTCACTTTGTGCGTAGGGTTAGAGAATTGCAAGCATCGTTGGTCCATCCATCATTCACTGTTTTTTGCTCAGGCAAGCTTGTTCTTTATATGTGGCGGTTGTTGCTGACCTAGGTTGTATCTCCCTTACACATAAGCTAGTCCATCACTCTTTCATCCTTCATTCTCCTCACTGTAACAAAAAATCGGAGAGGTTACATAAACTGGATCCCAGGCATGATGTATCTTACTAAATGGACTGTACAAGACAGTACAGAGAAGACGAATAGCTGTTTGTGGTCTTTGATGGAGTCAAAAAAGGCAAAGCAGGGACTAAGAGCACTATGTCTCTTTGGATTGCTGTTTGTATAAAGGTCTGCTATACCTGGGCCAAGACCTTCCATTTGCATTTGTTCACTCTCCACAAGGGCCTTGGCAGTGTCAAGTGCCATTACCAAAAGCATCCCAGTTGCTGATAACTGTTCAGCCACTTGGTCCTGTTTGCATACCTTTCCTAGCATAACTGTTTCTAACTCAAGAGCACAATGATGAATATTCCCTTTGGGCTGCATTGCATGAATTCATTCCTTGAGCACCACTAAGTCCTACCTACTGGTGTGGAATCTGCAGGAAGAAGTATTCATCAGAACAAAAATGTAATAATGTTTCTGGTGGATACTGTATCCTTCTGCAGATTCCTCACTGTCACCGTGCCCCCTTCACCTTGACGAGTTAGTGCTGATTCCCAAGAAGATATTCAATGATATGCTTGCAGTTCCAAATATATTCTAATGCATGCACTCCAATAAAAAGTGACTATTTTATTTCATATATTAGGATATATAATTCCATAAAAAGTCTGTAGATCAAACAGTCATCAAATCCTAGTTTTAAAATCTTCACAAAAGGACAGACTTATTTGGGTTCCGTTTTGCCTTGTCAACACATTTTTCATCAACCGGGCAATCCACCTCATGACTTCCTTGGATCCTGAAGAGTCAATAACAGAACATTAAAAGCATAAACTGCAGCATTCCTCACCCATCCGTGATATCAGGTCAGCATTACCACTAGTATATTCATGTGAATTGGTTTCACAACAGAAGGCCTAATGTTCTTCTTTTCTCCCCAAAGAGAGATGCCGTGTTCAGCATATAACGTGTCAGAAGAGAAATTGAGAATTTATCATGATATTACCACTCATTATCACCATAGAATATAAAACCTATCTTTCCAGCAGCAGCGATAACCGCCAGACTATGCATACAAACAGAAGTGTAGACCCCTGTGTATTGCCAAATAGTGTTATCATGGTTAGATGAATAATTACCTAAAATTCAAAAAAAAATTGTGCGTCAGCATCTTCATTGATTTTGAAGCGACACCTGTATTAAATAAAAATATTGTAGTTCTATATTGTATATTATAGTTTAAGTGTCAGTACTATGCTTTCCAATATAAAACATGCCTAAATTGCTGCAGGGCTCCATATATTGATTGAGTTAAAGCATATTAGCCTGGAGATCTGAAAAATGAAAACACTGCTTAATGTATAATAAAGAGCCTAAGGCTACGTAGTCTATGAATATATTGGCTAAATGTACTCTCCTAGAGGGGATGCTATCCTGCCAACAGTCTCTTCATTTTCAATGTGAAATTTGTTCGTCGCCCTTTTGTGTTCATGTATATAGTGATTTTTCAGCTTCATAAAGCAGTGTTATTGTTGTTAGTGTATAACTTGCAAGTAGGCACCAACTTGTAATGGTAACAGTACACAATTAGAGTATAATTGAGTTAACACAATTACCTCAAAGACAAAAATCCAGTAAGGGAAACTGGAGATATGAATTTTAAAAGTTATCAGGCAAAACACACCAAGAAAAAGTAAAGCACCAACTAGTAGTCACTGTTTGATGGTGATTGGGACCTAGGTGCGATTTTAGGCCGAATGCAATGGAGCATGGATTCGATAAGCCAAGCAGGTTCGTCCCGGTCAAAGATTTTACTTTGGCACTTAGTCTGTGCAATGGAAGTTGAAATCCTCCAGCAGGACAAGGCTGCCGGCTGTATTTGATGATGTGGTCCACAGTGCCAAATACCTTCTTGCACAGGGCACACTGAAACGGATTTGCTGTTGTGAAGAAGCTTCAAGC
The DNA here is from genome assembly GCA_963921515.1 of Calotriton arnoldi. Taxonomy (NCBI): domain Eukaryota; kingdom Metazoa; phylum Chordata; class Amphibia; order Caudata; family Salamandridae; genus Calotriton; species Calotriton arnoldi. The sequence goes on from CAWUFW010000737.1 coordinate 469,640, forward strand.
AGGAGAAACCTGTGTCTTCAGTCCAGCAAAGTCTTGCATTGGCCGTATTGGCTGAGATCGGGTGGTTGATCCTGGTACTCCTGCAGCTAGAAGTCAAAAAATTTCTAAGCAACACAGCTTTTCAAAAACAGCCGGAGAACTCCAGATAGACACAGGCAGTGGTCCTAGGACTCACTCCAGCAGAGGACAATAGCAGGGCCCAGCCAGGGTCCAGTAGCTACTGGTCAGCTTGGCACTTCACGGAACAGGCATCTTGCAGCTTGTTGCGTCCCTGTAGCCACGCAAGAGTTCAGCCAGTGACTCTTGGAGTCCACTTCTTTGTCCTGAGTACAGGTGTTAGCAGGTTCAGTACTTCAGGTCTCCTCACAGGTCTCAGGCAGCAGATGCAGTCCTTCTTTTGTTTTTTCACAGGTCCAGAAGGTGTTTTGCGGAGGGTGCCTTGAAGTGCCACATTTAGGATTAGCACCAGCTAATGAGTGGTGGACACTCCTGGCTCCTCCCTTACCGATTGGGTAAAAGTTCCCAGGGTCAACCCTCCCCACTGTTGCAGAATTTCCTGTTTGCCCTGCTGTTAACAATTCCACAGTGCAACTTATTGCCAAAATCCAAAATGAGGGGACCTTTCCTACCTTATGCATAGCCTGTGTGCCCACCCAGAGTTAGGGCTAGGGAAATGAACCATCCCTTCTTTTGTGCTCATTCAAAACAAGTTATGGGGGTTGGTCCCCTCCCACTGGGTCTGGTAGCAACCTGGCTGGGAGAACATAGGGTTCCCTTCTCCAGGTCTTACCTTAGGCTGTGAAAGGGAAGGACTCTTGACAAGTTAATTAGGTTCCTGGGTCCACCATAACTGGTTTTCCTGCAAGCAGAAAAAACACCTCCCCACAATCAGGTCATATTTCCTACTCTGGGATCAATTTTACACCTCATTAAGGCCAAGCACTGTCTGGGTAGGGGCTAGAGAGGTAATGCAAATTAGCCTCCAGGAGTTTGAGGCAAGGGAAAGGTAACTTTCGAAAGGTTATGTTTCCTAAATATTTATTAAAAACCAACTTTGCCATTGTCATGGGCTTTTAATAAATATAAATAAATATTTTAAACTAATTGTTGAAATTACTTGTTTTTAATATATTTTACCTGTGGAACTTCCTCACTTAGCTCTGGGCATTTCCTGCTTCCCTGGTCCACCACGAGCCGTACGGCATGATTGTGGAGGGAAGCAGGCAGCGGAGCACTTCCGGGGAGGGGAGAAGACCGCCAGGTAGCGTTCTAGTGTCTTAAGTAGACACTACCATATAAGGGTCATGTGTACACAGACGCGCCAAAGGCAAGCCGTCTGTGCCTGGACTGCACCTGAATCCCTGGTTCTCGCGGAGGGGAACATACATTAGTGATCAGATACCCCAGAATGTTGCTATTGAAGCTTAGAGGTAGGTGGGAGGCCCCCTCCTGCACTGTGTTCCCTTTTTTTGAATCTTTATGAGCAGCAGCAATGTGACTGCTTTTCATGTGGTTTCCATATGAATTATCCTCAAAAGAAAGTCTGGGTTCATAACAGATGGGAGGGCAAGTTCCAAGGGACCTCTACACCTGACATAACTAAAAAGCACACTGCCCCTATTTTAGAGGAGAAACCTAACAGTTTCCTCATAAATTCTCATTCACTCATAAAGCATAAATTGGAGTTTGCTGTTTTCTTGGCATCATGGGAACCTGACTGGGTCTTTATCACGGAAACCTGGGCTAATGAAGCATCTGGTCCTGATTTAGTGGATGCCATCCCGACTAACTATTATTATTATATTATTATTATATGGATTTATAGAGCGCATGGCTGCCCTAGGGCTTCCCAGCGCTAAGAGACACGTAGTTGAATGGAATCGGACAGACCTTAAAGGTATTGCTTGAACATCCATGTTTTAATTGCTTTGCGAAACTGCAATTCTTTGTCCAGTGTCTGAAGTTCCTGTGGTAGAGAATTCCAGAGCTTGGGGGCTTGGTGGGAAAAAGATCTTCCTCCCCACCTCTCTCTTGTGACCCTAGTTGGTTTTAGAAGTCCCTCCGAGCTTGATGTCAAATACCTGTTTGGGGTATAAAGGGATAATAGACTCTTGATTTTCCTAGGGCCCCTATTATGTAGAGCTCTATGCGTCGTGACCAGAATCTTAAATTTGATTCTAGCCTCTACTGGGAGCCAGTGTAGCCCTTTTAGGTGTATTTTTACCGACTCCCGAGCAGGGAGATTGCACAGCCTTGCTGCCGCATTCTGGACCTCTTGCAGTTTGTGGGTCATATATTTCGGTGCCCCTAGGAATAACGCGTTAACATAGTCCAGCAGCTAAGTGACCAGGGAATGGACTACCGTCTTCCTGTACTGCATAGGAATTCGATCTAGGATTTTTCGGAGACTTCTAAGTTGTCCAAAGCAGGTGGCTGCGACTTTCTTGGCTTGTGTCGCCATAGAAAGGTCCTTTTCTAGCCAGAAACCCAGATTTTTTATTATTTCTTTCAAATCTGAGGGTGCACAGGGCCTCTCGGCCGGGTGGGGGACTGGCTATTGTGTTCAAATCTCACTTTAAATGTTTGATGGAAGCTGGATTTGATCTCAAAACATGCGAAGCTCTCTATTTCAAAATTATTTTATCAGCTACTTGCTCATTTGGAGGTTTGCTGATATACAGACCCCCAGGACCCAGATCTCCATCATGGGCAATTTTAATTTCCATCTTGAAGAGACCAACCACCAAGATTCACTATCACTTTTGGAATTCCTTTCAAGTTTAGGAATGACGCAGTTGGTATCTGCAAAACACACAAGATGATGGACGGAATGCTGCACATTGGCAAACATTCACCCCCAGTTACAGATCTGGGTTTAATCCATCGTTATTTTGCTTCACCACGCCACCCCAGTTCAGACATAGCCATATGCAAATCAGTCTTGACCCTGTGCCTCATGGGAACAGTCCAGACCGAACTGCCAAGCCATGTCTTCCCTGGACCGGAATCAAGCATCCTAGGACCGGTTTCAGGCTATCAGCCTTCATCAGCCAGGATAGCTTGACTCCAGTGGCGTAGTGAGCACGGGACCCACGTCTGGGCATACCCTTCCCACTTAGGGCGAAATGCAAAACACACAAGATGATGGACGGAATGCTGCACATTGGCATCTGCCCCTACTCATAAGGCAGGTCACAAACTAGATGGTATTTTTACTAATGATATTAAGGTGTCTCATCAATCAGTCATCCCCCTCAGCTGGTCTGATCACAGCACAGTAGCTTTTTCTTTTACATCTTCGTCAGCAGCAGTCAACCCCTCCGAACCATGATTAGGTCAAGAAGTTGGAAGGGGGTATCTGCTGAAGTCCTGTCCAAAACCTTGGACAGCATACCCATTGAATTCTCGGAGGACATAGATAAGAGGGCAGAGTCATTTGCAGAGTGGCTGGAGATGGCAGCCAACAAGATAGCTCCCCTTAAAGTAGTCACACACAAAAAGACTCTCCCCATTAGCCCCTTAGTACAATGACAGACTCAAGACACTCAAGCAGGCATGTCGCAGACAAGAGCGTATACGGAGTAAACACAAGAAGACCAAGAAAAAATCATCTATAGGAATCATTTCAAGGAATATAAACTAGCTTTGACTGAGGAAAAATCCAAATATTGCACTCAAAAAACTGAAAATGCCACTTCTTCCAGAGAACTCTTTAAGGTTGTGCAACAGATCGCCACCCCTGGTCAATGGAGAGCCTGAGGGCTCACAACTATTTTGCAACCAGTTAGAAAATTTCTTCAAATCTAAGATTGTAGATATCCATAAAGGATTTGAAGCAGCCAACTTCAAACAGAAAGCCTCAATTGGCATTTCGGAAAACCTCAGTTCAAACAGATCAAGAGACTAAATTACTGTCGGCCTTCCCATCTCTTACTCCTAAGATGGTGGAACAATACCTTCTTAGTATTAAATCAGGGTCACCCCTGGAAGTCTTCCCGCCTGCAGTTCATCTGGCAGCTAGTACCATAGCCCACCCTCTTTCCAGATTAATGAACCAAGTGATTATCTCCAGATCTTACCCCCGGAGATGGAAGGAGGCAATTATTAGGCCCCATTCTAAAGAAATCTAACTTGGACAGTATGGATTGCAAAAACTATCGCCCTATTTCACTTGAAGGAAGTGACCCACTTAGGGCCACCCGGGTCACACTGGACCACTTCTCAGCCTTCTATGCTAAATGAAGAGTCAGAGAAACAGTGCAGAATATACACCAATAATAATTTATTATATACACTCAGAGCGGGGCTCCGTCTGCACAGTCTTGCGAGAGTACTACAGAGGGAACTGAGGAACTGTAAGCATAAGGATATATTATATGCATTGCATGGTCAACTAATAACACACCCACAGTGGAATGTTTCCAACAGATGTGGGCGAACAGCATAAAGACAAAAAAGGTTTCTACTCTCGTATCTTACACAGCTCAGAACACTTTTAAGGCCGTTCCACCCTGGGCTGCGATCAAACTGCCAGACAGGTGGGAGAGGTTCTTTATCGAGGGAAAGCTATGCACTGGCACGAAAGTCCTCGTTACAGAAATGAAACTTAGCAAGGGGCATTTCTTGAAATCAAACAGGATTAGTTTCGAACAGTACATAAAATGGCACCTGAAAAAGAAAATGGCGTAGCAAATGCTAACTTATACATGACATTAAAGAGCATCAACAAGCATAATCAAACACACTGCTTCCCTGTCCAGCAAAGATTCTAGAGAAACATCTTAATATCCATTTGATGAAAGTTGCAGAACAGCAGGGCTGGCTGCACAATTCTCAGTACGGCTTCAGGAAACATCATGTAACGGAATCCGCGCTGATTTCAGCCACAGACTGTATTAGGCGTTTAGTGGATGAAGGACAAGGTGTGGCACTGATACTCCTGGATCTATCAGCAGTGTTTGATACCATCTCGCCTTTGCTGCTGATCGAACGTCTTCAAGACCTGAATATCACTCATCAAGCCCTGGCCCTTCTTCCTTATGGATTGTTCTCAGAGGGTGAAGCTACATCACTTCTACAGTTGTTTTCTCTGCCACGTGGAGTCCGCAGGGCTCCTCGTTAAGCCCTGGGAAGAAGGACAAAAGTCTTGGAGTTCTTTTAGATACTCAAATTAATTGTAATGCCCAGGTTAATCGTACGGTGGCAACCTGCATCTGGATCATAAGGATGCTTAGGAAAATCTTCCCGCTTATTCAGCAGTCGGCACGTAAGCAAGTTGCCCTTGCCCTAGTCATGTCCAGACTGGATTATTGTAACTCGCTATACCTAGACTCCAACACGAGTACCCAGCACAGACTTCAAGTGTTACAAAACGCGCTTGCCAGATTAATTCTGACTATTCCTAGGCGCCAGTCTGCCGCCAGGTGACTAGAGGTCTTACATTGGCTTCCTATCAGAAAGCGCATCATGATTAAATCTCTCTGCATAGTGCATAAGGCTCTTTTTCTCCCCAGCCCATAAAAATATGTTTCACTGGTATTGTCCAGTAAGAAACCTGCGATGAGCTCATCAAAATCAGCTCATGGTGCCAAGAACCAAAAAAAGATATGGGGTGATAGAGCATTCTCAATTGCGGCATGCAGACTTTGGAACTCCTTTCCGCAAAGCTTAAGGATTATCCCTCAGCTGATGCCTTTCAGGAAAGCACTCAAGACTTGTCTGTATACGTTATAAACAACTTTTCCTAAACTCCTATAGGCTAAGAATGGTTCTCCGGATGGTTGTCTACAGCTCCTTGATGCATTCGGGTAACTGCTGCGCTCTATAAATGTCAAAATCAAATAAAAAATAGTGGCTGAACTATTTAGCTGGCCCTAGACCCAAGATAACAGAATTAATATTTTAATCTGTACTCTAGTTGTCTTCATAGGAGGGGCATAGATACTATTGGTGCAGCAGGTGGAGTGGTACCAGGGCCCAAAGCTTTGAGGGGCTGATTGAACCCTGATAATTGCTGTATTTTACTTCTCCAACTGCAGTCAAAGGGACCATTTTTAGTGCTTGTGCCAGGGCCTGTGGCATCCTTGCTACACTACTGGGGACAGCTGAAGCTTCCACAGTGAAAATAGCTTTTGTGGCCTTGTCAATTGGTACCCTTATAATTCTACAGGCCCACGTTTACATACCATGCATGCTACATGTGGACTACAAGGCCTTCCTAGGGGTGACTTATTAAGATTAAAAGGAAGGCTTTTCCTTGTCAAAAAGGGTTGACAGGCAGGACTACAGGTTTACACTGCAGCAGTCTGACTCCACTGGAAGGCCTGAATCCATGTTTTCCTTTGCCACATTAGTGGATGGCACAATAAGTGCTGCAGTTCACAGGTGACATTTAACTTTCTATGCTGTGAATGTAGTTTCTACACCGTATTAACCATATGCTATGGCCTTATAGGAGAGTTAAATATGCCAACCAGGGATTAACTAATTTCTACATGTCTTAGAGGTCAGAGCACATACACTGGACAGCTGTGCTCCAGTGTGCAAAGTCTAAAACCAGCAGTAAAATTCAGCCAAAAAAATGGGGGTGACCACATCAAAAAAGAGAATGTTCTCGCAGCTATGATGCACGTTTTATATATAGTTACTTGTTATCACTGTCAGGCACCACTGCTCGAACCAGTTATACATTAAGAACAAAGATGTCTTTCCCATTAATGATCACCGTCCACAATGCATGACAAATTATAATCTTACTTCAGAATTCTATATAATGGTATTTTGGTTGCAAATTGAATTTCATATTGTTTAATAGAATGCATGTTCCCTCTTATGGCAATTTTCACATCTGTGCATTATTACTTTTAATAGTATAAAGTAAAAACTGATAATCCATTTGTCATCTAGGTTTGACTGGCAGTGTTGAATTTTTCTACACATACAGGACTCATAATGTTAACCATATAATAATGTCCTACTTCTCTAACATGTTTACGTGTCACCTATGTATCTGGTGTATTATCTTGTACATCACGTAATCAAACAGTAATTTTCTATGTGCATGGTTTGCCATATATTGCATCTCACATTACAAGATACTGTGTTTGAATGAATTTCATATGGCAGACTACAAAATATCAGAATCCGTAGTCATTTTGGTACTTTAGAACTTCTTGTAAGTGAGACCAAAAACTTTGGGATCCACATATCATATATAACCGATTGTGTTAAACAAAATCATGCTAATAATTGTTCAGTCTCCCAAGAAATACTACCATTCACAATCTATGTTCAATCCTTTCTGCAGCTTAGAAGCTCATGATCTAATGGACTTCTGACCTTCATAGTTTAATTTTCCTATCCCCCCGCTTATATGTCTCTTGTGTTGTACTGCATGAAAGCTGACATTAAAACCTATCTCTGGATTTTGGAACTCCTATAATGCATTGCCGGTATTAACCAGACGTCATTTTGATTTATTGCACTATTATGTTCTAGAATCCTCTCTCGTAATGGTATAATAGTGCTTCTAACCTAAATCTTTACAGATCTGTATCTGATCACCTATATCACATAGGTAGTGGCACAGGAAATATAGATCCTTGTATGTACATTCTGTTAGTATGAATAAATGAAGAGTTTTGTTAAGCGCAGCGATTGCCTAGAGGCGTCTTGCCGCTGTGAAAGATAAGGAGCTGTGGAACTCAGCTGTCGGATTGCTGGACAAAGAGCCAGGTTTTCAATGATTTCCTAAATATGGAGAGAGATGCAGCTGCTTTAAGATTAAGAGGGAAACGGTTCCAATGTAATGCCATGGACTTAAAGAAGCTTCTGCCACCCTAGTATGATCGTTTGAAGGAAGGCACCACCAAATGCATGACGTAACTGGAGCGTCGAGTTCTGCCAGGCATGTACCACCTCAGATTCTTCTTGAAGTAGGATGGGCCATGCCCCTGAATGGTCTTATAGGCCGTGCATAAAGCCTTGAAGATGATTTGTTGTTTACCCGCAGCCAGTGCAGTTTACTGAATACCGCCTTTGCCAAATGAAATTTCAGGATTTTCAAGAGGAACCGCACAGCAGCGTTTTGAAGAGTTTGTAGTTTCTTTAGGGAACCCTTGGATAGATCCAGGTAAAGACTGGTACAATTATCCAGCCTTGTCAGAGCAAGTGCGTTAACCACAGTTTTTAAAAGATCGAAGGGTATGATTTTTTTTTTTTTTAATTACTCTAAAAGTATGAAAGGAGGACTAGGAGACATTATTCACTAGGGTTTTGTATTTGAGATCAGTGTCCAAAAGTACCTCCAGATTTCTTTACCTTCGGGGCGGGTGTTGGAAGTGTTACCACTGCACCAGAATGACGTGTTAATCCCAAAAAGAATAACCTCTGTCTTTGAGGAGTTCAGTTTCAAACAATTGCAGTCCATCCACTCACTTACTGCACTCATGGAGTTCCTAAATAGGTCACTGTAGTGAACATCATTTTTTGAGAGTGAGACTACTATTTGCGTATCATCAGCATATAGTTAGTAAGGTAACATATAGTTAGTAAGGTAACAAAAAGCCTCACAGCCATCTATGGAATACCTACACATAAACATTTACCACATATGTAAAACGTATTCTTTAGTGAGTCAATCCTAGAATTCGACCTCTCACCAGTAGCATAACATTTATTTATTTATTGATTTTTATAAAGCGCGAACATGACCCTTTTGGGTGTCGGAGTGCTGTACAGCATGGAGGCAGATAAGTAAACATATACAAGTGATCCTTTCAGGAATCAGAGGGCAGTACTTCAAGAGAAATAAACATATATGAGTATACAAATGCGGGGGGCCAAAAAAAGGTGAGTAAGTACGGATGAGGGTCGACTTAAGTAGTATTGATTCAGGCTAGTCTTTTCAAAAATATGTATGGTATCATCGGAGAGGTTGTGTTTTCATTGGGGAAGGAATCTGATCATTAGTATTTGTTTTACTTTCCGTTTGAATAGGGTATTGAAGGGTTAGATCTTGTCTCGGGAGACGTGAGTTCCAAATTGTGGGCGCAACTCCGGAGAAGGAGCTATTGTAGGTCTTCTTTTATTTTGAGTTTGTGGAGGTGCTTCTTAAAGTTCTAATCTCGCCTGATAGGATGAGGTTCTTGGCCAGGTGAGTTTGAGTGTTGTAGTGAAGAGCTTTGTGCGTAAGGCAAGCAATTTTTAGGTGGCTCTTTGCCTCATAGGGTTGCCAGTTCAGTGTATTGAGATCTGAGGTGATGTGATCATTTTATTTTGAGTAAGTAATGAGTCGAGCTGCCATGTTAAAAGTTTTCTTCAAAGTGCCAGTTTTACTTTTGATAGGCCCACAAGTGTAGCAATACATTACCTAGTTTGGAGATCACTAGCGCTTGAACTACTGTCTTGAGATCTGCAGACAGAATGAAAGTTTTAATTTCCTTAGTAACTGTAGTTGGTAGTTGACGCCTTTGGTGGCGGCGCAAATGTGATCCTTCAATGAGAAGTGATTGTCCAGGTGTATTTCAGCAATTTTCCTGAGGTTATGATGTGAGGGGTACAGTTCAGGGCTGTTAGATTGGCAAGCCATTTTTTGATGTTCAGATTGAGGTTGGTACGAGAGATTAAGAGAAATTCAGTTTTTAGGGCGTTGAGTTCTAGGTGGTTGCGTTTGAGCCAGTGTTAAGTTTTTGACAGTGTGTTGTTAAGAGTGCCAATGTCTTCTGGAGAGACGATTTTTAGACAGAGTTGCATATCATCAGCGTACATGTGGTATGAGATGTTGGATAGTTGGAGGATTTCAGTCAAGGGTTCCATGAGTAGGTTGAAAAGGATGGGGGAGAGTGAGGAGCCTTGAGGGACTCCACTCGTAACTGACGTCTTGATGGATAGGGCATGGTTAAGCATAACTCTTTGAGTCCTACTGTGTAAGAATGAGGAAATGCATTGTATCACGGTACCCAATAAGCCCATCCTACTTTCTAGGAGGTTCAAGAAGTTCTCCTATTTAACAGTGTCAAACAAAGCTGACAGATATAGCAGGATTAACAGGCAGGATTCATTCTGGTCTAGGAGTCTCAGGGCACCATCGACGATATGGACCAGCACAATTCCGGTACTGTGACCCATCCTGAAACCAGATTGGGATTGGTCAAGGAGTTGGAATTGATCTATATGGTTACAAAGCTGTTGATATACTAATTTTTCCAGGAGCTTGGCCAGAGTTGGAATGTTGGTAATAGGACGGTAGTTGTTGGGCTCTGATAGCTCTGCATCGGGTTTTTTACTATAGGGGTGACCTGGCCACTTTATAGACGGTCTGATACTGAGCCTTCAGTTAGGGGAGCGTTAATAATCCTGGTCCATAAAGGAAGTAGGGAGTGTTTGATCTTGTTGAGAAGTTTGGAGGGTAAGGGGTCGGTGTAATGGTTAGATTATTTCAGAGAGGGAAATAGATTTAAGATGTTAGTTTCATTAAATGTCTTAAAGATGGACCAAGGGGGGGGGGGGAACGGTTGAGGGCGCACGGCAAGATGGCCGCACTCTAGTGTAGCTCTGCCCGGCTGAGCCACTATCCGCCCAGAATCTGCCTGCAAAACGTTGCATCTGCAACCCTGCCTGGTGTGGGCAGCGTTGTGTTGCCCTTCTGCCTGTTTTGGGAGCACCGAGGGGCGCATTGGATCAGCACGACGCGTGTAATCCTGCCGCTGCTGCACTGGCGAGCGCTCGTCAACATGGCGCCCGCCGCGTGGCCCTCATGCGCAAATCACCCGCCAGAACCCTACTCGACAGAGCGGAGAGGAGGCAGTAAACGCTGCGTGTCGCAGTCCGGCGAGCTGAACTGGTCTACAGCGTTGCCTCCTGAGCCTGTGAACACCCGCTGCAGTAGTGACGGGCGCGGGAGCGCCGGGCGCCGGCTGTGAGGGCGAGAAGCCCTGAAATACACGCGGAGAGGAGAGAGGGCCCCGACGGAGTATCCTGAGTCCTTGGCTGGATTGGCGGAGGCCGGCCGCGGACTGTGCCGATCCTGGTGCCAGCGGCGGTAAGTGGGGTGCGGCCCTGTTGGGGCCCGTGACTGCGGAGGCGGGAGTGGGCCTTTGGCGGTGTTCGCGCCTTGCGAGCTGCGGCGGGTGCTGGGGGAGTGCGCTGGTAGCGGGGCTGCTGTAACTGGACGCCGCATGTGGGCTCGGTCGCCATAGTGGCCTGCTGTTGCTATCGGCGTGACTGGACGAGTGCTGGGGCCTGAAGGACGCCGCAAAGCCTGGGACGCTACCCGCTGTTGGATTTGAGGTGGATACTGAAAGGGATGACTGCAGTGACTTGCTGACCTGAAATTAACTTTGGAACTGGCCATTACCACACACCAGAGAGGAGTGCGTTTTACATGACCGATCGCGGCGGCTGGGCATTGTGCATGCGGTCCTGTGCTGCAGGTTATTGAGGAGCTGGGCCGCTTTACGGGCCTGATATCCCTCTTGTGGATGTTAAGGTTGGATGCCCGGTGTCGACCTGTTGGCCCTCACGTATGCGGTGGTGCGCTGCGAGGGGGGCTTTGCTGGGCTCCAGGGGATCAGGCTCCGGCCTATTGTGCAGTTCCTGAGAATTCCTGGCCCACGCTGATTGCTTCCCTTTCTGGTGCCACCTGTGTGGGTGGTTCCTTTGGGCCCGGAGGTCCCGGGAGCCGTTTGACTAGATTTCTTCAACTAGTAGCTACATAACTAACACAGGACTGCATTGTGCGCTTATTATCAGTGTTTATTGTACTGTGTTCACCAACAAGATACTTTGCGCATACACTAGTTGCCGATATGGGGAGAACGGATAAATCCCAACCACGCCTCACGTTTGAGGCACGAAAATCTGTAAAAACAGCACAGAAAGCGGCCTCGGACTCAGAAGCGGATGCCCTCAGTGATGCCCCTCCTACACTCGAGACAACGCTGTTGGCAATGCAGCGCAGCCTTCAATCCATTGAGGGCACAATGGCGGCGGTGAACCACCGCCTAGATCACATGTCTGCGCAGTTGGAAAAACAAAACACTCGCATGGGGGAGATTGAACAACGGGTGTCAGCAACAGAAGATGGCCTGAGTGAAGTCACCGGAAAGGCACTTAACATGGAGAAGGTCCTGGCTCTCATTCAGGCAAAGAATGAGGATTTGGAGGCGCGGTCCCGGCGCAACAACATTAGAATCACAGGGCTGCCGGAATCCACCAATGTGGGGAAAATGGAGACTTTTGTAGAAAACCTAATCAAAGACATTTTTGGCACTGAGCAGCTGTCCAATATTTTCATTATAGAGCGTGCTCACCGCTCTCTCGCTGCGAAGCCCGTCCCGGGAGCCCCTCCTCGTCCCATAATAGCGAGACTACTAAATTACAGGAACCGCGACGCTATTCTGCGGATGGCCAGAGACAAGGGTAACATTGAACATCAAGGTAACGCACTTGCCTTCTTCCCTGACTTCACTGTGGCCGTGCAGGCTGCCAGAAGGGAATTTGGCGCTGTGAAAAAATGTCTGCAATATGAGGGGTCCCCTATGCAATGTTGTATCCCGCCCATTTGCGGATTGGCCTTGACGGAGACTCCAGAATCTTCTCCAATCCCAAGGCAGCCCTTGAGCACGCGAAGCAGCTGAAACGGAGACAGCGGGAGTCCAGCGCGACACGAGATGAAGAGGAGCAGTAGTGGAATGTGTTGGCTCTCTGGTGTATCGAAACTCTGTTCTGTTACTCATTGTTCGACTGTGCACTTCTTATTGAAATGTTACCTATATGCCTACTTGTGTGCTCCTCAATGACGATGGCCCATATCAGGATACTCTCTGGGATTGCTGAGGGTAGTAATGTTGGCACAGTTAATAGACCTGCTCAGCCACCTCCTACTCGTTGGGAGGATAGTAGCGCTCCGACGCCCCCCAAATGGGTGTACCCCACATGCAAGTTTTTCTTTTTTGTCTTAGTTTGGGTAAAGTTGCACTACAATGGGATGGCTTTGGCGAGTTGGGAAAGCTGAAGTGGGTGGGGCGTTGTGGTTAGGGGGGGAGGGCCGACATTATCTTCCTATCGTGAACAGGACTTTGAGTTGCATCACCAAATAACACACACACGTATTGGGTTCTATTGCGTCAATATCAGCTCACCATGGTACAAATTGAATGAGTGGTAGAGTAAAGCTTCTGACCTGGAATGTGCGTGGCCTTAATACCTCCCAAAAAATCCGTTCAGTACTGGCATATTTGGACAGGATGGATGTGCAGGTGGCCTTTCTTCAAGAGACACACCTTACTAAGTCCTCTGAGCAAAAGGTGGGTGCACACTGGGCAGGTGTGAGAATTGCGTCCTCTTATTCACGGGGGTGATGATCTTTGTTAAAAAGGGAGTCCCATTTACGGTCCTTCGCTCTGAAACAGACGAGCATGGGCCGTTGGCGATGGTTTCTGGTCAGTTGGGTGGTGTGAATGTGTTGCTGGTTAATGTATATGGGCCAAATATTGACGATCCGTCCTTTTTTCCGTATGTCTGGCGCCGTATCTCTGGGTTTCCACTGGCTGAGATACTCTGGGGAGGCGATTTCAATGTGTGTCTGGATGGGGCCCTGGACCGGGTCAGCAGTGGAACAGTGAGGCTTAAGCAGGCATCTGAGGCGCTGCTGGGGATAATGGATGCAGGGAATCTGCGGGATGTCTGGCGTATGCAACACCCTGGGGTGAAGGAAAGCACCTTTATATCCTATGTTCATGGGACTTGGTCCCGTATAGATTTCTGGCTTGTCACCGAGGTTGTTTGCACTTGGGCAGTGAAGGTTAGTCACATGGCTAGAACACTCTCGGATCACTTCCCGGTGGTCCTTGAACCACAGGTACCCACCTGTGAGAGGCCGCCCTTTACATGGCGTCTGCAGCCGTCTTCACTGACCGACCCTGTTTTTAGACAGACTATCGGAGAGGCAATTCGTAATTTTTTTAGTGAAAATGAGGGTTTTGTTGGAAGTGCTGGAGTGCTGTGGGAAGCATTTAAAGTAACTATTAGAGGGACTTGCATAGGGGCACAGGCGGGAGTGTTGCGGGACCTTAGACGTAGAATACATAAGCTAGCAGCTGACATCTCCACACTAAAGCGTGAATATGATAAGAACATCTCTCCAGCAATGTTGGCTGCCATACGGGACCTTGTTACCGAGCATAATAACACAGTTGACCAGGAGCTATTACATAGATCCAGGCGTAGCACAGCCCGCTACTATGGGGAGGGAGAACGCCCAGGCCAATCGCTGGCTCAGAAGTTAGCAGCACCACGCAGTCAGGAATGCATCACCGAGATATTGGATGACGAAGGGGTCGCACACTACACAACTCCCGATATTAGTGAGACTGTCCTCAGCTATTACACCAAACTCTATGCGAATGTGGCTGCGGTGCCGACAGCGGATATACACTCCTATCTTGATGATGTCGCACTGGGGTGGCTGTCCCGGGAGCAAAGGGAATACATTACACAGCCGTTTGATGTCGATGATGTTAAATCGGCCATAATGTCACTTCCTACATGTAAGGCTGCGGGACTTGACGGGCTCCCCAGTGAGTTCTATAAGGCCTATGTGGACGTCCTGGCCCCTAGGCTCCTGGAGGTTTATGCGGAGGCATATGAAGCGGGGAGACTTCCACCCACCCTTCAAGAAGCCCTTTTGGTGCTACTCTTGAAGCCCGATAAGGCTGCCAATCGGTGCGATTCCTATAGGCCTCTCTCAATTATCAATATAGATGCCAAGATACTGGCAAAGATGATAGCTACTCGGCTTCAGCCTCTGGTTCGGCTCCTGGTCCTCCATGACCAGTCGGGCTTCGTGACAGCCAGAACTACTACGCACAACTTGCGTACGGTGTTCTCTACTCTGCATTACTTTGACCCTGACTTCCAGGCAGTGGCTGTGCTGCTAGACGCAGCAAAGGCATTCGATTCCCTTCAGTGGGACTATATGTTCACTGTCTTAACTAGGATGGTCCGTCCTCAGTTCTTTCTCCAATGGATTAAGGTGCTGTATGCGGCACCTCAGGCTTGTGTGCGCGTCAATGGGTGGGTGTCATCGGCTTTTCCCATAGAAAAAGGCACGCGCCAGGGATGCCCCTTGTCGCAGATGCTATTCGCGCTGGCATTGGAGCCTTTGGCCTGTAAACTTCGTCAGCGGCATGCGGCGGCTGCATTGCGCTTCCGGCAACGACCACTTGTGGTTTCACTTTACGCCGATGACATGTTATTATATGTGCGGGAGCCTGCCAATTTCCTACCGGAACTGCTCCGGGAGTATGTCAAGTTTGAGAGATACTCTGGCCTGGGGATTAACTGGGCGAAGTCAACTGTGTTCCCGCTAACGGCCGGTACGCTGGAGGTAGAGTTGGACTTCCCGCTGACGTGGACTCGGGATCCGGTGAAGTACTTGGGGATATGGTTACACAGGGATCCGGATCGGGTCATCACTGAGAACTATGGCCGAGTTGTCACACGGATCACTGAGCAGACGGAGCGATGGGCCCGCTTGCCTCTTTCGCTTGCCGATCGAATTGCTGTTATTAAAATGGCTATCTTGCCCAAACTACTATATCTCTTTGTAAATATCTCGATTAAGCTGAATATTGTGCTCTTCAAGACACTTCAGTCGGCATTGCTTACATTTGTATGGGGAGGTAAGAGGCCCAGATGCAGCTGGGAAGTCTTGGTGCAGCCATTCGACCGTGGCGGTTTTGAGGCCCTGACTTGCGGTTGTACTACCTCTGTGCGCAGGCGCAGTTTACGCACTATTGGCACTTTCCGCAGCGGTTTCAGCCTCATACTGCGATAGTCTGATGCTGTTCTCCCGTTGCCGCTGCAACCCTTTCGGGGGGGATGGGCGGCCCCAGGACCGAAATCAATCCTGTCCAGTGCACTGCATGGGCCTGGAGGGCTCTAGCCAAAAGGTCACAGCTTACCTATCTATATGCCCAGTCGCTGCCACTGGCTGCACATCCTGATATCTCGGCGGCACGGGAGAAACCTGCACTACGGGAGCTGGCTGCTGTCGGAATCACTCAGATGGGGGACCTGTATAAACAGGGCCAGTTTCGGTCGCTGCAGGACGTGCAGGGGGGACAGAGTCGTGGTTTTATGTTGGGGTTTGTATATGTTGGAGTACGGCAAGCAGTTAAGGCTATCTACCCGACTTATCCGACGGAACCTAAAACTCTGCTGGCGCTGAAGGCGGTGCTGGCAGGGGCAGAGAGAAAGGGCCTAATCACCAGGCTCTATAATGCCTCGCTGCGGGAGAAGGAGCCAGGGGAACACCCCTCTTATCTCAGATGGAGCGCAGCGCTGGGGTCCACATTAACACTTGAACAATGGCAGTTCTGCTGTGCGCTAACTGGGCGCCTTACTTCGAATTGTAACCTTCGTATGATTCACTTTAAATTTCTGCACCAACTATATTATACCCCACTGCAACTTTGTAGGTTTGGCCTGCAGGAAACCGCTAATTGCATTAGGTGTGGGCAGGCAGATGCCGACTTTCTGCATCTGGCATGGATGTGTGCCGATATATTTGGATTTTGGTCCAGGGTGGTGAGCGTGCTTACTGATATTGTGCTGGAACCTGTGCGCTGTGAACCGGAAGTTTGCCTCTTAGGCAGTGTCAATAGTCTAAAGCCCTGCAACCGGCGCATTGTTGTGGTCTCGACCTTGCTGGCTAAAAGAGCTGTAGCGCAGAATTGGGGGGCAAAAACTACTCCCACAGTCAAAAAATGGATCCGTGATTTGCTGTATTGCAGGGACCAGCTGGGGGCCTATACGGAGGAGTTACCCGAGTCCTCGCGCCCCAAAGATTTTTGGGCCCCGCTCACTGTATATTTGCTAAGCCATCCTGACCTGTAATAATTTGATTGATTACATGCTGCTCTGTGTTAGGACGTTGGTAGCTTGAACTTGGTGCTCCATCCTTTGCTTTTGCTTATAATGTACTATTCAACTGTGTCTGTGGTGCTCAGGATCCACCAGCTGAACAATGCAACGTTATATGATAGGCCGGGGGGTTGGGGTGGGGTCTGGTTCATGTGGGTTATTGCTTTTTCGATTGTATTCCCATGTACTTTACCATGCTTATCGAAAACTTAATAAACAAAAAATAAAAAAAGATGGACCAAGAGACGTTGTTTTTAGGTTTAGGGCAGTGATACTCCAAGTACGGCCCAGAGGCCACATGCGGCCCTCATTACCTTTACATGTGGCCCCCTGGTCAATAGCAGCACTGAGCTGCTGTTTACTTGACTCTGCACTAACATTAAAAAGATGTTAAACAAACAGGCAAGCATTTATTTAAAGGTTAATTTAAGTGAAAGAAAGGAAGTAACTGGGGTGTCCTGCACCGCTTAACTTTAGAAATGCCTTCATTTTTATAGACATCTTGCAGCAAAAATGTAAAAGTATGATAAAGTCCGTTCAAATTTTCAAAAAGTGTTTCATTCACATGCAGAACTGTTTCACCTTAGTACATCAGATTGTATCAGTCCATTGAGAAGTATTTTATTTCAAACATGAATTTAGAAACATTCATTCTTTACCTCACCCTGACAACAATGCCAACAGTGAACTAAGAGGCAAGTCACTTGTTATGTGCTCTCTTTGGGTGGCATGGGTTTCTATTATACATGAACAGTATTATAGTTTATTAAATCAAACACTGGAGGGGGTTTTGTACAGCACACATCATCAAATCATGTATTTCGAGGTCATCGTGTTTGATATTGAAGAAAAAGGAGGGAAAGTGAAATAAAACAATTGACTAGGATCACAAAATTTGACTAAGTGGAGAATGCAAGATTATTCCCAAGATTCTGGTTTCACATTGTGCAATTCAGACACTAGATGTTTATGCTTCTTTTCCCCTATACCCACCTTACCGCCAGCCCCCACCCTAAATTCCTGAATGCCACCCTGCTGGCATCAGTGCGGCCCTCGGTCAAATCACAGACCAAGCTTTGTGGCCCCATGGAAAATGTTTGAGTACCCATGGTTTAGGAGATGGGCTTTCAGGGTGGACTCCTTGAGAAAAGGGGGGGAGGGGATGGCAGGGGGGCAGGAGGGTGGCGGTGGTGGATAGGAGCTTTAGAGCAGTTTGGATTTCTGTGTCAATTTGTTTAGAATTCTCTATGTAGAAGGAGGCAATTACATCGCAACTGAGTGGAGTTAAGTTTGTAGAGGAAGAAAGGGGATTGGGTTTCCTATTGGTTTGATTTTTGACAAGTTCAAACATTTTTTTGGTATGGTTTTCGTCCTTATCAAGTTGTAGTTTGAAGAAAGATGCTTTGGATCTTCTGATATGCCTTTTGTAGGCTTTCCTTCTTAGTTTCAGTAAATTGAGGTTAGGCAGAGAGGGTGAGGGTCTCAAAGTTCTTTCAGCTGCTCTTAGTGAGCGGCGTTCATCGTTAAAGCTGTGGTCAAACCAAGGTTTGGATTTTTTTATCTGGATTCTTTTCAGTTGTTTGGGCACGATGGCATCCATGATGTCTGACATGGACTTGATATAATAATCAGCGAGGTCTTGTGTGTCTGAAATGTTAGTGGGTGGAGGTAAAATGTTGTTACTAAGAGTAGCTAGCATGAAAGGGTTGATGTTTCTGGTGTCTCTGGTCCAACATGTGGGTTTCATTGCTTGGCCTTTAGAGATAACTACCCTTTCTGGTATGGAGAATAGGATGTCGTGGTGGCTGTCGAATCACATAGTAGAATAGATTCAATTTGGATGGTATGCTCCTTTGCTATTAATAGGTCTGAAGTTGCCCCTTTATTGTGTGTCTGGATGTTGCAGGCTTGAACCAGGTGGAGATCGTGGAGGAAAGATTTAAATTTATTCACCAGATGGTCGTTTGTAACATTCCAATGGATATTAAAGTCGCCAAGAAAAAAAAATCTGATTATTGTGTGAGCTGATGTTAGTAGAGATGATTTCCAGGATTTGTGATTGTCACCAGGAGGGTGGTAGATCACGTGCAGCGTACACACTGTGTTTTCATTAGTTGAGATATTGATCCCCAGATATTTGCATGAGGATAGAGATTGAGTATGAGGTTGTTTTATTAAGAGATTGTTCCGGTGAATACAGGCAATGACACCCCCTATATGGCCATGGCGTTCCAAATGAATAATGTCATAGCTGGGAGGAACTAACAGGCCCAGTATGGGAGATGAGGAGTCCGAAAGCCATGTTTCAGTGAGTAGTAAGAGGTCCAGATCATGAGTAAGGATAAGGTCGGCAATATTGGTAGCATGCTTCGCTGCAAATTGGCAATTGAGTAACACACATTTAAAGTTAATTTTGGTAACAGTTGTGGGTGGATGAGAAATGTGGATTGGTTTGAGGGTGGATTTAGTGATGGCCTTTCAGGTGGGATGGGGTTTCGAAGTGGTTGGGTGATGATTATCTGCATTTTCTGGATTTCCCCCAAGGGCATGGAGTGATTGATGGGTATCTGGTTATAGGGCAAGTATGGAGAGATGCTGACCAATCTATTGGGTCGGGAGGAGAGGTCAAGGTTCGGTCTGTCGTTCCAGTTAGGAAAAGGGGTTTTAGTGTTGGCAGGGCTGATGTTAGTAGGGCGTTTGAGAGGGGGAGTATTTTGGGTCCCATAATGCTTTTTTAGATTCAGACAATTGTGTTCCGGATTAGAGGACTAGCTCACCACCGCCCTCAACAGCACCTCACCACCATCAACCTCCGATGCCAACAACGCAGCGCCCAACCTTCACCAATGGATCGCAAACTGCGCTGACACCCTGGCCCCCCTCAAGAAAGCCACCGGCAAACACATCAAGAAATCAAGCTGGTTCACGCCTGCCCTCCAAGAATCCAGACGCTTCTGCAGACGACTCGAAAAGACATGGCGGAACAACAAAACCCCAAAAGCCCACACCGCCTTCAAAGCAGCCACCACCGCACACCACCACCTCATCAAAAACATAAGGAAGAAGGCCCTCCAAGACAGAATCTACACCAGCGCACACAACTGCAAAGAACTCTTAACCATCATCAAGGAATTCACCAAACCCAACAGCGAAACCACAGACGTCCCACCCTCCAAGACCTCTGCAACAGACTCTGCACCTTCTTCCACCTCAAGATCAAGACGATCTACGACAACTTCGACAATCAGGACCTCCCCACTGCACCAGGAACCTCCTCAACTGACGACCCCCGACAGACCCTGCTCAGTTGGACCCCACTCACCACGGACGACACCCTAAAGACCATTAAAAGCATCCACTCCGGAGCACCATCGAACCCATGCCCGCACCGCATCTTCCACAGAGCTGCCCCCGCCATCGCACCCGAGCTACGCTGAAACATCAACTGCTCCCTGGAGACCGCCTCCTTCCCCGACGACTGGAAACACGCCGAAATCAACCCACTCCTGAAGAAACGCTCTGCGGACCCAACAGGCCTTAAGAACTTCAGGCCCATCTCCCTGCTCCCCTTCCCAGCCAAAGTCATTGAAAAAGCTGTCAACACCCAACTAGCCGACTTTATCGAAACAAACAACATCCTGGACTCCTCCCAATCCGGTTTCCGAAGCCATCACAGCACCGAGACCGCCCTCTTCGCTGCCACTGACGACATCCGCTTTCTCCTCAGCCATGACGAAACCGCGTCCTCCTGGACCTCTCGGCAGCATTCAACACCGTCTCCCACCGCACCCTAACCACTAGACCCCACGATGCTGGCATCCGCGACAAGGCCCTCGACTGCATCTGATCCTTCCTCACAGGCAAAACACAACGGGTCAGACTTCGACCATACCTCTCGGAACCGACAGAGACCAACTGCGGAGTGCCCCAGTGCTCCTCTCTCAGCCCCACCTTCTTCATCGTCTACATGGCCACCCTCGCTACCATCGTCGGGAACCGCGGACTCAACATAGTCTCCTATGCCGACGACACACAGCTGATCCTCTCCCTCACCAATGAACCTAACGTCACCAGGCACACCTTCCAAGAAGGGATGAAAGCCGTCACCACCTGGATGAAAAAAATCTGCCTTAAGCTCAACTCGGGCAAGACAGAAGTCTTTATGCTGGAATCTACCCCCTCCTCATGGAACGATACCTGGTGGCCCTCTGCGCTAGGAACTCCCTCCACCCCGACAGACCACGCACGAAACCTAGGCATCATACTAGACGCATCGCTCACTATAGACCGCCAGATGAACTCAGTATCCTCTGCCTGTTTCAGTACCCTACGCCTGCTGCGAAAGACCTTCTGGTGGATCCCCACTGAATCCAGAAAGACCGTCACTCACGCGCTTATCAGCAGCAGACTCGACTATGGCAATGCACTCTATGCTGGCGTTACCCAGAAAAACCTCTGCAAGCTCCAGAATATCCAGAACGCCGCAGCCAGACTGGTCCTCGGCCTTCCTCAGCACAGCCACATCACTCAACACCTCAGCGAACTCCACTGGCTCCCAGCAGACAGAAGAATAACCTTCAAACTCCTCACCCACGCTTACAAGGCCCTCCACAATGCTGGACCAGCATACCTGAACAGCCGCCTATCCTTCCACGCACCCAAAAGACACCTCCGCTCCGCTCGCCCTGGCCACCGTCCCACGGATCCGCAAGTCCATAACCGGAGGAAAGTCCTTCCCCTTCCTCGCTGCCAAGACCTGGAACAACCTACCCCTCCACCTCAGACTATCTCATTGCTACCCCAGTTCAATAAGGACCTCAAGGCCTGGCTTTTCCAATGACCTCCGCATTTAGACGGATCTGCTCCCCACCTCCCCCCAGCGCCTTGAGACCCTCACGGGTGAGTAGTTGCGTTTTACCAACCCTTGATTGATTGAGAGGTAGTATGTATTAGATTCTCAATGTCTGCCCTCATTGAATGTAATTCGGTTTTTAGTTCGTGGAGTGTAGACCAGATAGTGGAGGTGCTGTGGGACTGGTTTGGAGGATACATGTGAAGGGTTATGGTCGATAGTGGGGATATTAGTGATTTGGGGTGTCCTGGGGTATGGGGAAGGGTGGTTGGACAAGGACAGTGCGGTGTTGCGTGATTCGGGGGTTAGGTGTAAGGAGGATTTGGGTATTGGCTGAAGTAATTTGAACTGGAGCTTAACGATGCCTCAGTGTATTGTGTCTAGGAAATATAATGCTAGGATGTGTATTAACTATTTCTGCAATCTGTTAGTCACGTGTTAAATTAAGCCAATGATTAGTCAGAATTTTGCTAAACCTGGTTATATCCCTATTGTACCTAGTAGAAAACTGCACAAATGCCTTCTCTGAATTCTGCGAGTAACTGCCCCAAACTGTTTATTCCTATCTATGCTCACTGCTTTTTCTTTGGCTTTTTTTTTTAACATGACTTTGTTAGCATTTGACACAAAGGAAGATACACGAGAATAGCTCAGGTGACGTATAACCACACAGGGCATCAACGTGCTCGGCACATCATCCAGCATGGTCACATAAAGGATTAAGTGATCAAATGCATTCTATAAACAATTTCAAAAAGACATATTGATAAATGTAAACCAAACATTAACTAGATAAACAGTGGCAATACCAAAAGGAAGGGACGGTTCACAATGTCAAGGAGATCTCCCCACCCACCCAGACACAGCATGTGAATGTGGATGAAGATAAATTTCAAGATGGAGTATAGGGACAATAGGCAAGGGGGTGGCCGTGGAGGGAGAAGTGGCCAACCCTGGAATCAGTGGTGCGGGGGGAAGGCGAGCACAACCGGAGCCCTACCCTACCTGATGCACCATCATTCTACTGTACTCTAAGAACAGAGCTGTTAATCTGGGCTCCAACTCTGACACAGCACGTGGGCCCATCGTGGAGGGTGTCCCCAGCCCTCGATCCCCTGAGCTACCAGAGAGGTTAGGGGTCAGGACATCCACCCCCGACAGGCTAGTCAACATGTCCGCCCACAAGTCCAAATCATGCTCAGCATGTTCATCCATGCGAACAGCTTGCAGGCGTCTCCCCTCTGCCTCACCTCATTCCTGCATGTCCACCAACCATTTACCACTCATCGGGGCGTGGGCTGTGCCCAGTGTATGGCCACCCTCTCCTTGGCCAGCACCACTCCCAGCAGTGCAAACCTGTGGCGTATGCAAGCCTCACTCTTAGGCGTCAGGAGTACCCCCCAACAAGCAGTGTTCAACGGAGGACTCCACCAACACACTTGTTGTTCCACGCAGTGTCTTAAGGACCTCCTCCCAGTACCCTCGCAGTTTGGCACAGTTCCAGGTCATATGAAGAAAGGTCGCCATGGTTGACCTGCAGCAGGGACAGGCTTCCGAGCGAGCCCTGTTCATCTTGTGTAACTGAGGTTGGGTCAGGCAGACTTGGTGTAAGTAGTAAAAACTGTTTGAGTTTACACCTTGCATTGCTTGCCAATTCCTTAACTTGGGCAAATGCTGTTTTCCAGGCCCCATCTGTGAGGGGTGTTGTCAGTGCCCCCGTCCACCTATCCCAAACCACCGTCGCGTTCATATGGCGATCCTCTTTAAGAGCCCTGTATGTGTGCAAGATCAAGTCTCAGTTCGACCTAGGGTCTAGTATAATCTGCAGAGTCCAAAACTCCACCGGCTCAGTAGGAAAGGTCGGCCACACCTCACAGATTGTATGGGATACTTTGACATATTGTAGGAACTGGCTTTGGTGGAGTCCAAACACGTCACTAGTTTACACCATCGTGAGGAATACACCGTTAGAGTATAGGTCTCCTACAGTAGTACAACCGCCCTCGAACCATTGTGTCAAGTCCATCACCAATTGGATTGCACGAATGGGTTTAAACCATCTCCGTGGCAAAAGTCTAGCATATGGGGCCCAGTGCAGCACACGTGTGACTGCACTCTCCCAGGCTGTAGCCGCCTGTCGAGCGGCAAAGGGGTGATCGACCACGAGTCTCCTTCACAACATAATCCAATGTGAGAGGTCCGCCGCAGCACCCCACGCACTCAGTAGGTTTTTCTCCCCATTGGGACCATCGGAACACCACTGAGAGGCATATTTCAACACGCTCGCATAATAGTACAGTCTTCGATCTGGGAGACCCAGCCCACCCAGGTCAGTGTCTAACTTCAGAAGACCTAGTTTGACCCTGCTGCGTTTACCCGCCCACACTAGGGACACCAGGAGGTTACTAAGTCTGGCAAAAGTAGACAAATGTCATACATAGCATTTTGTAGGGCCTCGAGGCAGCGGGACAAAAGCACCATCCTGCTCAATGCAACCCTATCCATCACCGACAGCGGCAGGAGGACCCAGAAACGGATGGACTACTCCAGGCCACTGAGGGCTCTACCTAAATTGAATTGATAGTGAGCTCCCAGAGTGTTCGCTATCTGGATCCCCAGATATCGAAAATGGTCACTCTCCCACAGAAGCCCAGTTACAGGGAGCTTGGCTGGCTCCAGTCGCGCCAAAGTGACCAGCGGGAACACCACAGTCTTTTGTTTATTGATACAGAGACCGGTCCCTACACCGAATGCAGACATGATCTGCAATAGGGTCCCGACCGACTGCTCAGGGCGGGTAACATACACTAACGCGTCGTCTGCATAATGCAAGACGTGTGATGCCCCCCACCTCAACCCCCCACTCGGCCCTGTCACAGCGATGGCGTACGACCAGCGGCTCCATTGCCAAGGCGAAGAGGAGTGGCGACAGGGGGGCAACCCTGCCTGGTACCCCTCTCGATAGGGAAACACTGTGACACCACAAAGCCTGTCCGAACCCGGGAGACCGGGCTGGTGTTGAGTAATTTCACCCAGGACAAACATACTGGTCCAAACCCCATCCTCTGAAGAACCTCCCAAAGGTACTCCCAAACCAGAGCGTCAAATGCTTTTTCAACATCTAAAGCAATTAAGGCCGCCTCCAACTCACCATCAGCGACGGAGTGCATCACATGAGAAAACCTCCTTAGATTCATGTGGGTCCCATGTCCTGGCATAAAGCTACATTGGTGGACCAGGCTGATGAATACACCAATGTAGTCTAGTGGCAAATGCCCTTGCTAGGATTTTGACATCCACCCCCAGCATGGATAGGGGTCTGTAAGACCTGGGATCCGATGGATCCCTGCCCGGTTTGGGGAGCATGACCATCTGTGCTTCACACATGGTCTGCGGCAGAATCCCGCACCCCGTGCCTCTAGGAATGTTTCTAGTAGATGAGGGAGAAGCAACTTCGAAAATGTTTGGCAGTATTCTACTGGTAGACCATCCGGTCCCGGTGCCTTACCACGTGCCATCCCCCAGACCACCTCTTTCAAATCCTCTATCGAGAGCTGCTCCTCGAGGGCTGCGGTCTCCTCATTCGTAAGGTGGGTGAGCGCCAAGAGATCCAAGAATTCACACGTCTTCTCCAAGTGACCGCCCCCTGCCACGTTATAAAGGGACGCAAGAGGATCCAGCAGAAGGAGATTGATTGAAGCCTGGGACCCCGCAAAGGTGCCATTGTGTCGCATCAGAGAAGGAATCACTGGAGGCGGGCGTTCCCTCTTAAGTGACCACACCAGTAGGCGTCCTGATTTGTCCGCCCTCATGGTGAAGTAACTGACGATATTCCTACTGGACCAACCGGTTCAGCCTATCCCAAGTCTCACTCACTGTCGTTCGGGCTGTCAACAGTGACTTTGGTTGAGACCCTTGTGGAGAAGCAGCCTGTTGAAGGGCCGCTAGTTGCCTCTCATCGAGCAGTTGAGCCTCCAAATGACACCTGGTGCCACTAATACATGACAGGCACTCCCCTCGCTTCCCAGCTTTCAGCGCGTCCCATTCTATACTCCTATGTGACGTTGACCAGTTGGAATCAAAATATCCGGTGCCAACCGCCCTGAGCTCCTCGTGAAAAGGAGAATCCGGGAGTGCCTCTGGCCTGAGCTACCACAGGGGCACCAGAGGGCGTTCGCTCCCCACTGCAAAAGTAGTGGTGCATGATCCGAAAGGAACCTACCCAGAATTTGCATCTGCACCACTTCAGCGGCAACATCCGCCATGACTAAGAATCTGTCTCGGCGACTATATGAATTATGGGTCGGGGCGTAACAAGTGTATTCTCGTACGTTTGGATGTGTTATGCGCCAGGCATCCAAGCAGCCCACCCGGTCCATTACCACACGCAGTGCCGCCACCATATTCGGTTTGGTACCCAATCTGGGAGGATGGTGATCCCAATCACCCTCCAGCACATAATTAAAATCTCCCGCCCAAGGTAGGGGGGTCCGGAGGTAGGGGAGAAGCTTGCGCTCCAGGGCCAGATAAAACGCCTGTCATCTCTTTTGGGCGCATAAACGCTCAGCAAGCACACCTCGTCCCCATCCAACTAGCCACACAGCAGGAGGTATCTGCCTCAAAGTTTCGCATCTAGAAGGGTACCTGGGGCGCCACCCATATGGAGACACCTCGAGTGTAGCTGGAATATGTAGCAGAATAAAACTGCCCCCTCCATCTCCTCTGCATCTTCTGGGCCTCGCTTTCCAACAGGTGAGTTTCCTACAGTAGAGCGATTTGTATACCCTTCCTTTTGAGGTATGTGTGGACTCTGTATCTCTTCACATAGGAGTTAAGACCTGCACATTCCATGTCACCACTTTTATACATGCAGCCATAAGGACCTGTGGAACGTCATGTCCCAACCAGTCCCCCCGCCCCCCACCCCACCACCCATCGGCGTGCCGCTGCTGTAACATAAAAACATGTTCAACAAATAGAACAACCCATCACACCCACCAGGTAAACACTCAAGAACAACACGTTTCTCCTCAATCATTACAATCTCGTAGTATCCCCCCAATCAAAACTCACTCCACTGTAAATGACGACTCCTCCAATTACACATAAACGTCAGTCAACACTCAGCAACAATAGTATAGATGGGGAGCCGGAGCCTGGGGACCGCAGTTGGCTACCGTCACCAGGGCCAGCCTGACCCCGAACACACACCTGTGACTTACCAAGGTCTCACACACTCCAACTACACATCGAAACTGCTATTCATACTGCTCCTGTATGCAATTTAAAGAATTCTTTCGCTTTAATGGAGTCCTCCTCCTACCCTTTGTTGAAATCTCATCATCATGTCACCTGGATTGATCATTACCTTCAGATCGTCACTGCAACTCATCCCAGTCTAATCATTTCTCTATATGGGATAGATTTTAGGTATGTTGTGAGATGTATGCTAGACGCATACAAAATGGAATTGAATGCTGCTTTTTTTCCAGTACATCCTGCTTTTAAATCTTTTTGTTACCGTGTAATTCAACTTACAATAAGGATATTCTTTCCTTGTCTTATATAAGTGTGAAATGTGTGTTACATTGGTGATGATGCACATATTCATAAAATTGATGCAGTTCTGTTTTATCTTGGTTCATATCAAAAGGACGTCATCCATACATCTTTCCCAGTAATAGATGTTATTTGTCCACTGTTCTGCCTTAGCTCCCTAGACATATGGGTTGGTGTATTGCAACAGTTTTAAAGTAAAATAACATACTTCCTGTTTCTTATGTGAGAACCATCTTGGTCTAAGAAAGGTTTCTGTTTTAATCGGTCCACTACCTCCAAAAAGCAAAATGAGGCTGATAAATTACTAACACTGAAGAAGAAGAACATATGAACTGATTTGCATGGCCATGTGTCACTGGAACATCTAAAGGCTGGTACAATTCAATTTGGCCTACAAGTCAAAACTATACCAGTCATTTTCATTGAAGATCCTATCTATAAAAAGTTAGCTGCATTGGCACGAAATGCAGCTGAGACTGGATTGTCCTCTCAATACAAACAGCTGAACATATCTGTAAACAAGAATTGGCTTATACCCTGAAACTAGAAGACGAAATCAGGAACTTCAGTTTAGATCAAAAACTTACCAAACTAGAAACCGATAAAAAGAATTTCAAGTTGGCGACCACCTATCCATACTTGAGGGAAGATTTCTAATCACGGCCAGAGGTACAAGGTCACTAATGGATGATCAGCCAGCGGTTTATTACTTACTCAGATACGTCATAATCAGAATTCTTTGTCGACCAGGAGGCGGGCAAGGGAACCTTTACCCAAATTATGCTAGGTACATTACCCACCAGCCTTTTTTAGGAAGAGCAAGAGGAGATCAACCAGCCGGAGATTTTACTAGAGGTAATAAGCCAAGTCCAAAATATATCAGACATTGTGTCTGAAGACCAAGTAGCTGCACTATCAGGAAGACTCTCCTTCATACAAGCAGTTTCCACTGACTTTATTCAATAAAAAATAGAAGAGAGAATTTTTCCATGAAATTTAAAACTACTTAGTTACTTTAAAGAAAGAGAAGAGATCAGTGAGATCAGTAAAACAGAAGTAACCGGGTTAAAGAAAAAATCCACTTTTGTACCCCCCAATTCTGACTATTACTTCTGAAACTACAGTCTCAGCAATCTAAGTACTTCCACCCTAATCTGCCACAGCCCTTGATCCAAGCTCTGACTGAACTAAAAGTGGCCATCAAACCAATAGAAAAAGCTATAGTTGTCCTAAACAAAGATGAATATATTGCGTAAGGCATTATAAAGTTCTGGATGAGAACTACTACCAGACATTGGAATGGGATCCCGGGTGAGAACTACTGGAAGAAATGATCCCCCTTCTAGAACATGGGCATATGGAAGGTTGGATCTAACCTAAGAATTTAAACTTTCTCATAAATAAAATGTTGAGAACACCAGTATTCAACCTTCTCCCTAAGATTCATAAAGATATGTGGAATTAACCAGGCAGACTGATCATCTCAGGTTGTGAATCCATCCTTGAGCGTTTGTCGTAATACGTGGATTTCTTCCTAAAGCCCTTTCCTCAAACAAGATCATTCCTACAAGACACTACTGAATTTATTAACCATATAGAAGGCAAGACATTTGATACAAACACTGAACAGTTGGTAACTTTAGATGTCATCTCAGTATACACTAGGATCCCCCAGAATGAAGCCCTGGTGGTTATACAACTATACCTAGATAAGAGAGACACAACTCCAGTTCCCTACTGACTTCATCCTTAAACTAGCAAGGCTAGCTTTGACTAGAGACGATTTTTTATTCAATGGAGATTACATCTTACAAACTAAAGGTACTGCAATGGGATGCCCCATTGCCTCACAAATGGCAGTCTTGTACATGGCAGAATTTGAAGAGATGTTTATGTATGATACCAACCCTTTTGACCAGAAGATAGCATTATTTACATTATGCAAAAGACCACAGAGGTGGCAACAAGGAAGACTCTTATTGAATAAAGAAGCAACTTTAATTTTGTAATATGACACTATCCATTCTGGCCTAAACAAATTATCAGAAAGTCAGAGAGTATGGCACAGTCTAATGCCAGTCTCACCCAAAAGTATTACACTTGAGTATCACCATGGTTACCACGAAGGCATAACTTTTCCATCTTAGAGGTGACTCTCTTTCCACGCATCATAGAGGTTGCCTGAAGCTATTTCCTTCCTCCCCCTCAATAACTATGTACATTTTGGAGCCGTCCATTCATTCAACTGACTTCGACTTGTGACCCTCCCGTTCTTTGGTGCTGAGGCAGTTTGAGCTTACAATTAATAATGTTGCATGACTTGAGACAAAATCATCTTTGAATGCTGTGTTTTTTGTACCAGCCAAGTTCATTCACACCAACTGTGGCAGCCGGTGCCCTGGACTGCAATACCTATCAAGTGCTGCAACAGACCAGTGCGGCATGCTGAGCACCTCTTCTAAATAACAATGGTCCCAGGGCACTCACTATAAGCGGATTCCAACAAGCACAACATGTAGATCCCTGCTTTATCCCGGACTTCAGAAAGTAGACAAATTGGTCTTCCCTGAATCACACAGGTGAGAGCTCCGCCTGACTCCGTATAATGCAGCCATCTCAAAATTATTACAGCATTATTTAGAGGTTTGCTTTTTTCCTCAAATTTTATTGAGGCAGGATAATTAAACAGCCCCTAAAAAGGTAAGCCCAGCATGTGGTTTCACTCCAGCATGATTTTTACCAGTTTGTCACCTGCAATTACGCCCTTCTCATTCTCCCCACCCCCCCACTTTTTTTTTTTTTTTACTTGAACAGCCATACTGGAACTGCCGGATCAGACAGTGTCCAAGCCCTTTCTGTGTTTCATTGAGACAGCAGGACCTTAAGTAACCAAATGACTACTACGATGAACCCATCACAGTTTACTCCAGCACGATTTCCCCTGCATGTTACCGTCCATTACACTCTTCACAGTCTCCCCTTCTTTCACTCGTACAGCCGTCCTGCAGTGATCTACTCTGACTAGAAATTCCAACCAATCCACACTGTCCGGTATGATCATTACTTAAAGTACATAGATTGGTGTGACCCCCTTTTTCTCATACTTTGCCCTGACTAAACCACTCTTACACACTAAATTTTAATTACAGAACCCTTTCTTCATACAAAGATGGTCATCACTTGAGAAACAGGAAGTACGTTATTTTTCTTTAAAGCTGTCACAAACCCCAACTTCCACCATACTTTTGAAGTAATTTTTAGTAAAACCCCAACATCGGACTGTCAACAGCCCCTGTCCTGAGGAGACCTCAGAAGGGTAAGTTGTTGAAACGCGTTGACAACTAGATGCTCAAGGGAACTGGACATAAAAAGACTCATGAAGAAGTTCCCTGAGGGTTCCAACCCCCCTCAGTAGAGGATACCCCCAGGCCAAAGCCAGTCCACATCTTGACCATGTAGCATTTACAGCGGGTGCCTAATAATAGATAATCCATCCTCACATTACGTATTGTTTTAAATAATGGACTGGTGTTCAAAAATGATGACTGTCTATTGGAATTCTTACATCTGTGAATTACTCATGCACTATTACTCACTTTAGGGCTCATGGGCTTACCTGATGTATTAGCTTTGCACTTTGTTTAGGGTCACATTTTTTGCACAACTCATGGCAAACATGTCAAGCAATGTTCTTTAACTTACAATGTGCTCTGACCTATCTGTGGATAAATTATTGGAACATGTTGTTAAGAAATACATTAAATGTCGAGTGTGATATTTCTATTTACACACAGTGGATTCAGATGTACTATACTGGAAAAAATGCTTCAGTCTAGGGGAGGGCATCTTTTCGTACATATATCTTTAAGAATATGGCCCCATATCTATATTTGTGCATGTGACCAGTAATAGTTTGACACTGAATCTTAGTTATAATTTTTTAGGTCTCGCGCCTAGCGTTGCAGTGCGCAGCACTGCTCGCGCAGCGCGAGACCTCTTGAATGGGGTTTAAAAACTGACCGAGGAATCGCACACGCTCGTGCGTGTGCGATTCGTTTTTCCCCCGGCTATTGGGCTTTGCGTGCATCTTTTTAAGAAAGACAGCACGCAATTGGGCAAAGGCGGGCGCATGTCCTGCCTTTGCTCTGCCCATTCCCGTCCCGTGTCTAGGACGCGCATCAGCGCGCGTGGCACGGACGACAGGCTCCCTCGCCCCCCCATTCTCCTCTGTGGTGCGCGCGCACCACGCGCAGCAGCGGCATCTGTTTTGCATTATCGTGCCCGATAATGCAAAACAGATGTCTGCACGACGTGCGCAGCCGGGACAGGGGCTCCCTTCCTTGAGTAGATCTGTATGAAATGCCCGCTGCCGAGTGTGGCAGGAAAGAAGCAGCGATTGTTTAAAGGGAAAGTTTGATGTATTGTCGGAGAAATTTGCACGTATTTACTCGCTGCACCTACGCGCGCTGGGTGTTCCCATAGCCGCGCCGTGCAGGGGGCGAAGTGGGGGGCTGCTTGGCACCGGATGGTTGACCGCAGGCTTGACCAGCGCAGATCCAGGGGTGACAATGTGGATACAATAGGGAATTATGTACGAGGGACGTAATAATGCTTTTCCCACATGCTAATTAATAATTGAACCGCTCGTACAACGCTTCGTTGCATTTACGAGTTCGGGCCTTTTACCTTAATTGGCGACAGTATGGTGCAGAGATGAACACGGTGGCAGGTTTGATCCACACACTGATCAGTTATTCAGCTGCCACAGCCCGGACCGGGGCCACAATCTGGTGGTGATCGGCAGAAATAATGTTTGTTCTCACACGTTAACGGGCCTGTTAGCTCAATGGTTACAGTGGGGTGATAACAACAGCAAGGTCGCAGGTTCGATCCCCATATGGGTCGGTAATTGACCGTGATGTAGTTATATATTACCATCATGAAAATGCTTTTCAAGGCTGTCTTGATGCTTTTGCAGCGCTTGGTGTTAATTTCTTGTGTTAAATATGTGTGAATGTTTTTATTGAAAGCACGGAGCCCACTGCATTTCAGCTATCCTCCATGGTACCGGGAGGCATTTAGGCCAATAGATGGCACTGCTGCTACACTGTTTCCAAATTATTATTGCCGACAAATGAATATCACATGTTGTTTTACAGGGGCGGACTACTTACGCTATGTCATCATGGTAATGCTTTCTTGCCCGGGACTGACTCGCCTCATTTTAGTCAGGTTTCCATGCAGCGGTAATTGCGGCCGCATAGCACTGTAAGGCACATTTCTGTCCGCTGTGGTTAATCCGGCTCTGGGGGAGCACAACGCAATGGGGATATGGCCTTGCGGCAGTGCATTGTTACGGAGGTTTAAATGCGAGGCCAAGCGTTGGTGGCATAAAGGTATTTTAACCAGTCCAATTCCAGGTTGTGTTAAGCAAACCGGGGGGCTGCTCGTCTACGATTGTTAGAATGTGTCATTCCGAGCGGAGGTGTACAGGCCACCAGAGGGCACTGCTACACGGTTTCTCGATGTTTACAATGGACATGTTTTCCCAGGGCTGTGGATCACGAAGGGTTGCATTCATGACAGTCATTTGACCACTGTTTTTAATTATTTTTAAGATATATCGCGTAAGAAGCAACAAAGCAAACACAAAAACCGTATACCCGGTTGAAGAATTAAGCAAAAAGCCACTGGGAGGTAAGAGCAAAGGGGACGACAAGGTGGTTGGAAGGGTACTCGCGCAAATCGACCGTAAAGTGAGAGAAAGTGGGCACAAAGGGACTACGGGAGGGAGACCTGGGGCCAGGGTCAACCCGGTTATTGCGCGAACTGGACAGCCTGTGTTAATTTTCCTTTTTAGGTCTCGGCCTGCACCAGCGCTTGCGCTGGTCTGGCCGAGAGTTTTAGTAAGCGGGTTTTGGAAGTGCAAACCCACTGGCTTTCGGCTGGCGACCAGCTTGAGTTCACGATGGCGTGCACGCGCGCAGCTGCCATCTGGGTTTCCTATCTCTTCCTCATTAACTCTCTGGACTCTGATGTTTCAATCGCAGCAGCAGCTCACATTACCAGCTGACGGCCCTGGACTACAGTCACATGAAAAACAACAGCGATTAGCATTGAAATGCAAGCTTTTTTTGTCTAGTTAGAAATATTGCTTCGGTGGGTGGTGGGTTGATTTCACCTTATATCGCTATTTGTTTTATATTGGGAGTCACAGCCTAATTACCAGTATTTTTGTCTCACTCTGTTTTTTTTTTTTTTATATTTATTCGCGCAAAGCACAAAGCTATATTTAAGGTTACTTTTTCCGCGTCACTTCTTCACTCTATTTAAACTCCACACCCCCCACTCTTATTGTCTCTCTCCCCTCTCTAATTCTATGTCAGGACCGGAGGCTCCGATTATGCTATACTTTCTCCGCTCTTTATTTATACAATATCACAGCAGCCCAGAAAAAAACCAGAAAGAAAATGCTTATATCCCAGAAACACCAGGGAAAAATGCATTTGAGTGAAAAACATGAAACCTCCGGGGTAAACAAACTACAACTCCCATTAGTCCATGTGAGTAGAGTCCCAACACAAGTCCTTCCATAGTGTCCATGAAGGCTAGATAGGGCGTCCATCTTATGTTATCCTCCTCTTTCTTCGCTGCTTCGCAGCCAGATAAGTTGTTTTTTGACTCTTCTTAAGTGTTTGCTTGTGGGGTTTGCAATTTACATGCTGGTAACGCAGGTTTGTTTCAGGGCTTAGCGCACGCTTCCAGTGCGGTCTTGTGGCTGTTTGCTGTTTTTCCCTTTGATCATACAGAGCCCTTTTTCGGCCGCGGGAACGTTCTCCATTCCTTCCGCGGCCTCCCGATTTCAGAGTCGGCACGCAAAGCGCCCACTAGGGGGAGCTGCGGCGTCTCGATGCTCCGCAGCGTGGCTTTTCCTCACAGAGAGGAGCCGCGCTGAGGAGATTGATCGCGCCGGAGCCTTGCCCCTACCGCCTCACCTCTTACGCCCGGTTTCGGGTCTGTACAGCCCCATATTTACAAACTTACGCCCCGCTGGGGTCTGTATTAGCGGTTTAACCGCGTGAATCGCCTGCGGGCAGTTTAGCACTTATTAACACTTGGTGGTGACAGCGCGCTGGGAGGCGGTTAGACCCGGTCTCCTGTAGAGGGTCGACGCGCTCAGAGGCTCGTGCTGCCTCTATTGCTGGTTTCACCGGCCCAAAAAGTTAGCAGTCCTTGGGTCTGCCCACAATAGTGTTCTGGATTACAACCTGACATAAAATCCTTGGGGCTGCAACCTCTGTGACACCCCGATTTTTCCCCCAATCATATTATTCAGCAGTACTCTGGGAGGTTTTTTCCCTGCTTGCCTTAAGATGGAGCAGGATACTTACTATGAGGAGGAAGAAACCCAGTACTTACCCTATGATGATGAGTTTTTCGACGCCGTAGACAGCTCGATCTACCGGTGCGTCAATGAAGTGGTAGGCCCCATTGAAGAACGGCTGTCTATCAGGATTGTAGCGGAGTGCGCAAAGGTGGCGCAGGCCCATTTAGGGACACCAGCCCCTGTTCCCACTACCACCCCGGGGGAGGACCCCCCGGCTTAAAAATAGGCCTGCAGGGAAGGGGACCCCGGAGCAGCGCAGGGAGTGGACAGGGACGCCTTTGAGCGGCTGCGTAGCGCATTTTTGGCAAAGGCATCTGCCCCCACCCCTGCGCAACTACCGGCCTCGGAACCTGCGCTGTCTACGGTTACGTCTTCCCCAACTCCCGACGGGGAGTCACCGATAGACACAGATGACGATGAGGGTTCGTCACGGTCATGGCGTCCGTCCGGCTCCGTCTCCGAGTTACCACAGGACGCTACGGGTATGCTGGACCCGGATGAAATAATCCATCCGCGGTCCGCAGCCTGGACACCTGTGGACAAAGTGGCGAAGTTCGTGGCGGGACGCCTCCGCAAGCCCTTAGAGAAGGAAGCGAGGGGGTGTCTGCGGGGGGAATGCCCTCGACCTACTTTGGAGGGGAAGGTGGCCTTAACACCAGAATTGGACTCTAAAATGGCCACCTTCCTGGCGAAGTACATGAAAGACCCTCGCAAGGGCATAGACCGTTCCTGTCAGGACAAATTGCTAGACGCAATAGGTCCTATCACAAAGATTCTGGATATGGCGGAGGAGGCGAAGGTGTCAGGCTCCGCCATATCCCCCGACGTCCTGTCGAACTGGGCACAAAGGGCGGTAATATTCTTAGGGAACGCCAATTGCGCCCTATCGACTGAACGGCGGCGGTCACTTCTAATTAAGTTGGACCCTAAGTTAGGGGATCTAGCCTCCTCGGAGGCCGGCGCTGAAGCGCAAGGGGGTCTCTTTGGGGACCCATTTGTTAAAGAGCTGGGTAAATTTGTGGCCACATTTACATCGCTGGACAAGGCCCAGTCCAACATTAAAAGGGTGTTCCAGCCCTGTTTCTCTCAAGGGGCCGGTCGCGGTAGGGGCCGTGGCGGTCAACAACAATTCGCCAATAGGGGTCAAGGCTCAATGGCGGGGTCAGTACAATGCCACCGCCAATTACACAAATGTCTACCCCACCAGAGGGCAAGGGTTCAGAGGCCGAGGTGGCTTTAGGAATAATGCAGGCAACAGTAATGCCAATGGTAAGTGTTATCCCTGCGGAGCAGGTTCGAATCGGCGGCCGGCTAGCGGCTTTTCAAGGGGCCTGGGCGGAAATTACAACGGACGCGTGGGTCTTGCAAACCATTCGGGGTTTTCACATAGAGTTTTACGATCTCCCCCGCCAATCCGGGGCCCGCGCCCTATAAAATTTTCAGTGTCCGACGCTCAGTTGATCGACGAAGAAACCTCGGAGTTGCTCCGCAAAGGGGCCATTTGTCGTTCAACGCGACATCCTGCAGGTTTCCTCGGCAACGTGTTTTTAGTGGACAAACCCGATGGCGGCAAACGTCCGGTAATCAACCTCAGAGAATTCAACGGGTGGTTGATTTACCGTCATTTCAAGATGGAGGGGATTCACCTCCTCCGAGACGTTCTGCTCCCAAACGATTGGATGGTCCGGTAGGACCTCAAGGACGCGTACCTCGTGGTGCCCATTCACCCTCCACACCGGCGGTTTCTTCAATTCATCTGGAGGGGCCAGGTATTCGAATTTACCGCCCTTCCGTTCGGGCTTTCATCAGCCCCCTGGTGTTTCACGAAGGTGCTCCATCCAGCGGTGGAGTTTCTTCGCAGTCAGGGTATCCGCATGATTGTCTACCTGGACGACATCTTGCTGATGGCCCAATGTCCCGAGAGGTTGCTTCTCCATCTTCAACAGACAATTTCCCTTTTACAAGGATTGGGTTTCGTCATCAACGGAGACAAGTCGGTGCTCACACCATCTCAAAGGGTGGTGTTTCTCGGTTTTGTCGTGGATTCCCTACGGTCATCTTTGAGTCTCCCGTCGCGGAAGATAGCCAAGATTCCGCATGTGCTGCGAGAGACAATCGCCAAGTCTCATACCTCCCTCCGGCAGATTGCCAGGGTGGTGGGGCTTCTCTCCTCGTCCATCCAGGCCATCTTCCCGGGGCCCCTTCATTATCGGGCCCTGCAGCGCCTCAAGGCGCATCATCTCCGGAGGGGCCTGTCCTACGATCAGATGGTTGCTCTCTCAGCGGACGTGAAGGAGGAGATGTCATGGTGGCTTACCCATATGGAGGCCTGGAATGGGAGAGCGATCTTCGGGTCGGTCCCAGACCTCGTGATAGACTCCGACGCCAGCAGGTCGGGGTGGCGCGCCCGCTGCGGGGAATTCTCCACAGGCGGCGCCTGGTCGTCAGACGAGCAGCAACTACACATCAACTGTTTGGAACTGCTGGCTGGATCCTTCGCAGTGCGCTGCTGGACCAGGGACTCGGTGCGGTCTTGCGTGCTTCTAAAAATGGACAACGTCTCAGCGGTCCGTTACGTCAACCATCTGGGAGGCCCGCGTTCCCGAGCCCTCGCGGACCTGGCAAAGGAGTTTTGGGATTACTGCCTGGCCCACCATATCTCCGTAACAGCGGAGTATTTGCCGGGCCTAGCCAATCAGATAGCAGATTGGCACTCCAGGCACCTCAGGGACTCCAGCCAGTGGAAAATGGATGCTCAGGTTTTTCAATGGTTGGACGACCTTTGGGGGCCTTTCTCAGTGGACCTGTTTGCGTCCCGCCTGGATCACCAGCTTCCGTGGTTTTTCAGCTGGAGACCGGATCCCCTCGCGGAGGCTACAGATGCGTTCCTCCAGGACTGGAGTCAAGAGAAGGGCTATGCGTTTCCCCCCTTCTCGACGGTGGTGAGGATGGCGGCTCATCTACGCCGTCAGAACGCAGAGCTGGTGGCGGTGACACCACTCTGGAGGTCTCAAGTTTGGTTTCCGGTTCTTCTGGAACTTTCTTGGGATTCTCCAATCCTACTCCCCCGGTGTCTTCATCTTCTTCTCAATCCGGACGGGGAGCAGCATCCCCTCATCGTTCAAGGTTCACTCCGCCTCATGGCATGGTTGCTTTCCGGCGACGTTGGTCGCTCCCTGGCCTTTTGAGACCAGCTGAGGAACTCTTATCCAAGGCCTGGGCAGACAGTACCGCGAAGCGTTATAGGTCCGCATGGACTAGATGGATGCGTTGGTGTGTTCGACAGGACTTGGATCCCCTGGTTGCAGGCGTCATTCCCGTTCTGAATTTTCTAGCGGAATTGGCAACAGAGGGCCGGGCGTACCGCACTGTCAACGCAATGCGTTCAGCGATTTCGGCTGGTCATCACCCGGTTGAGGGAGCTCCGGTTGGAGAACACCCTTTTGTTTGTAGGCTTTTGCGGGGTGTTCGACTTTCGTTACCCCCGGAGCCACGCTACTCTGCCCTCTGGGATGTCAATATTGTTTTGAATCTTTTTCTGTCTTGGCAACCTAACAAATACCTTTCCTTGAAAGAGCTTTCGGCCAAACTGGCCATGCTTCTGTGTTTGGTTTCTTGTCGCAGAGTCTCGGATGTCCGGGCACTAGATGTTTCGGCGAGAGTTTTTTCCCCAGATGGGGTTACTTTTACCATAGGTCGGCGTACCAAATCTTCGTCAAGAACGATTTCGTATCCCGCATTTTCAGATGTCCCTAAACTATGTGTTGTTCAGTGCCTCAAAACATACAAGGACATGACTTTGTAGTTTCGTCCACCGGGCGAAAGACAATTACTCATTGCCTTGAGAAAACCACATAAAGCAGTCTCCTCCCACACCATAGCAAGGTGGGTGCGATGGGTCATGCAAGAGGCAGGCATTGACACTAAACTGTATGGAGCTCACTCTACCAGAGGTGCTATGGCTTCTAAAGCTTTCTCTCTGGGAGCTCGGTTGGAGGACTTGATGCGCGCCGCGGATTGGTCTTCGGACTCCACCTTTAAGAGGTTTTATTTTAAACCGGTGGTGGATGTCGCGCATTTGGTGGTAAGTAAGCTTTAAACTAGCATAATCGGAGCCTCCGGTCCTGACATAGAATCGAAATTTGCCTAGCCTTGTAACGGTAAGTTTCAATTCTATTAAGGACACGCAGGCGAGGATTATCCCTCCCGGTACACCTTCCGGTGCGAACCCGCCCGTACTAAAGTAAGTAATCGTTTTTCCTTTTTCTAGAAGAGATGTGCATTACGGTAGTACTGTGGTGTTTTCTTGACATGTCATGTTGAACATCGTATCCCTTCGGAACATTGACGCTGTTGTATTTCTTTTAGGGAATGACGGTTCAAAGCAGGACCAGTAAAGTGATGGCGTGACTCGCGCGAAGAAAGAGGAGGATAACATAAGATGGACGCCCTATCTAGCCTTCATGGACACTATGGAAGGACTTGTGTTGGGACTCTACTCACATGGACTAATGGGAGTTGTAGTTTGTTTACCCCGGAGGTTTCATGTTTTTCACTCAAATGCATTTTTCCCTGGTGTTTCTGGGATATAAGCATTTTCTTTCTGGTTTTTTTCTGGGCTGCTGTGATATTGTATAAATAAAGAGCGGAGAAAGTATAGCATAATCCTCGACTCCGTGTCCTTAATAGAATTGAAACTTACCGTTACAAGGCTAGGCAAATTTCGATTCTCTCTCTACTTAATTAACTCTCCCCTCTCTATCTTTTTTAGCCTTTCATTCTCTCTCACCCCTTTATCTGTTTCTCTTTCAAACTCCTTCATTCACTCTCTCTCCCCTTCTTTCTCTCTCTCTATCCCGCTCCACTCTTTATTCTATGTACACCCTTTCTCTCTCTTTCTCTCTCACCACCCTCTCTAATTGGGCATTATATATTCACTCTATCTCTCACTCGGCAACACCACAGCATCACTCAGCATCACCACAGCATCACTCAGCGCAACCACAGCATCAATCAGAGCCAGCACAGCATCAACCAGAGCCAGCACAGCATCAACCAGAGCCAGCACAGCATCAATCAGAGCCAGCACAGTATCACTCAGTGCAACCACAGCATCACTCAGTGAAACCACAGCATCACTCAGTGAAACCACAGCATCACTCAGTGCAACCACAGCATTACTCAGCGCCACAACAGCATCACTCAGCGCCACCACAGCATTACTCAGCAGCACCACAACATGCCTCCGCGCCACCACAGCATCACTCAGCACCACCATAGCTTCACTCAGCGACACCACATCGTCACTCAGGGCCAACACTGCATCACTCAGCACCACCACAGGATCACTCAGCACCACCACAGGATGACTCAGCACCACCACAGGATGACTTGGCACCACCACAGGATGACTCAGCACCACCACAGGATGACTCAGCACTACCACAGCATCGCTCAGCACCACCACAGCATCGCTCAGCACCACCACAGCATCGCTCAGCGCCACCACAGCATCGCTCAGCGCCACCACAGCATCGCTCAGCGCCACCACAGCATCGCTCAGCGCCACCACAGCATCGCTCAGCGCCACCACAGCATCACTCAGCGCCACCACAGCATGACTCATAGCCACCACAGCATGACTCATAGCCACCACAGCATCACTCAGGGCCACCACAGCATCACTCAGGGCCACCACAGCATCACTCAGGGTCACCACAGCATCACTCAGGGCCACCACAGCATCACTCAGGGCCACCACAGCATCACTAGGCGCCACAACAATATCACTCTGCGCCACCACAGCATCACTCGGCGTCACCACAGCATCACTCGGCACTACCACAGCATCACTCGGCACCACCACAGCATCACTCGGCACCACCACAGCATCACACGGCGCCACCACAGCATCACTCGGCGCCACAACAGCATCACTCGGCGCCACCACAGCATCACTCGGCGCTACCACAGCATCACTCGGCGCCACAGCATCACTCGGTGCCACCACAGCATCACTCGGCGCCGCCACAGCATCACTCGGCGCCGCCACAGCATCACTCAGCGTCGCCACAGCATCACTCAGCGCCGCCACAGCATCACTCAGGGCCACCACAGCACCACTCAGGGCCACCACAGCATCACTCAGGGCCACCACAGCATCACTCAGGGCCACCACAGCATCACTCAGGGCCACCACAGCATCACTCAGCACCACCACAGCATCACTCAGCGCCAAGACAATATCACTCAGCACCACCACAGCATCACTCAGGGCCACCACAGCATCACTCAGCGCCAAGACAATATCACTCAGCACCACCACAGCATCACTCGGCGCAACCACAGCATCACTCGGCGCCACCACAGCATCACTCGGCGCCGCCACAGCATCACTCAGTGCCGCCACAGCATCACTCAGCGCCGCCACAGCATCACTCAGCGCCGCCACAGCATCACTCAGCGCCGCCACAGCATCACTCAGGGCCGCCACAGCATCACTCAGGGCCACCACAGCATCACTCAGGGCCACCACAGCATCACTCAGGGCCACCACAGCATCACTCAGGGCCACCACAGCATCACTCAGGGCCACCACAGCATCACTCAGCGCCAAGACAATATCACTCAGCACCACCACAGCATCACTCAGCACCACAGCAGTATCACTCAGCAAGACCTCAGTATCATTCAGCATCACCTCAGTATCATTCAGCATCACCTCAGCATCGTCTCCGCAACAGTCACCACCACCACCACTACCACCTCAGCATCACTCAGCACCACCTCAGCCTGCTCTCGGAATCTGGCATCTGTTGATTCTCCCCTAGCGTCTGGCCGCTGCTAGTGTTATAATACAGGTACTAATTCCCAACCTTCACCCTCCGATTGTTTATGCCCCCTCCAAAAAAAAAGCTTTAACAAACAACCATTGCAATAGGCAGAAACAAGTTGCCAGCATTGCAAGAACAAAAGAAAACTGAGGAATTTTTTTATTGTAAATACTTTTTTTAATATGGTCGTTCAGTTTTACATAATGCCTTCTTGGTCATATATAAAGGTAACAAAAATGCTTCTGACACTTTTTTATTATAACTTTTCAGCATGCTGCACAGCAGCCACACTTCTCTACAGCACAGCTTGAAGACATTGGCAAAGTCAATAGCTCTGGCTAAACACTTAAAAGGCCCCAAAGGCGAGACCTATTGGCTATGCCAATGCTTGTTTTAAATAGTTGGCCAGAGAACGGATTTCCAGGACCCCAAGGTAACAATGATGGTGGCGCCAAGCAGCTCTCGCCCATTGTTTCTTTTTTTTTGCCACCTTTCTTTGTCTGCCTCCCGCCCTTTGCCTCCTCCGTTTCTTTGTTCTCTCCCTCTCCTTTAACCTATTTTCCACTCTCTTTCGTTTGCTTTCTCTCTTTGTTTGTCTCCCCCGTTTCCCTTTCTTTGTCGCTGTTGCTTTGTTTCCCCTCAGCACCTGTCTCCCCCTCTGCGCGCCCCCGGCTGCTGTGAGGTATGCTGCGTGTGCGGGTCCGAGATGCCTGTGGTGTTCGCTCTCCCCACAATGCCGTAATCGCCCCCTTCTCACCTCCCCGGTGATGGACGTTTCTAATCTCTCCCAGTAGCACAGGCGGCTATTCTTAGTGTCCCAGCACCACAAAAGGCTGTAGGCAGTGTCCCTAGGGGGGCCAGGAAGGCGGCGCTACTTCATCACCAATAACATTAGGCCAGAATTAGACACACGCCCTTTTGTACTTGGTAGCATCCAAGTCGCCCTTCCTTCCTTCTGTCGCAACCATGCTCCTCCTCTTTCTGTATTCACCCCTTCACCATCTTTCGCTATCCTTCCCAACTTTCTCTATCCTTTTTACTCTTGCCTTGCCCCCTACTTCCTTCCTCACCATCTTTTGCTATCCCTTCCTAACTTTCTTTATCTTTTTACTCTTGCCTTGCCCCCTACTTCCTTCCTCCCCCTCACCATGTTTTGCTATCCCTTCCCAACTTTCTCTATCCTTTTTAGGTCGAGCCTCGAGTAGCGCGCAAGCGCTGCTAGGCGAAGACTTTAAGTAAGTGAGTTTCAGAAGCAGTCCAAACGCTCGTGCGTCGTGGCTGGCCTTTTTGGGATGGGTACGCGCGGCAGACATGTGTTTCCAATTATCGTGCCCAGACGCGTGCGCGATAATTGTAAACACATGCCGGCAAAAGGCCATGATGCACGAGCGTTTGGTCAGCTGAGCAGGCTGCCGCGCTCGCTCGCCTCGCCCCCGCTCCTCTCTTGTTTCATTCAGCTTTGGCAAAGGCATCCGCGTGTTTATTTTTGCATCGCGCTTTCACTTAAAGTGAAAGCGCGATGCAAATATAAACAAGCAGCTGCCTTTGCGCAATGGAGAGAGCTTTTTTTTGTATGTGTATTAAAAATGTGATTCTCAAGCAAACTGTCTTTTAATACCGAGTCCGGCTGCAGCTGATGTTAGCGAGGATTCGAACGTGTCTCCCGGCAGCTGTGCGATTAATAAAAGTGCGCGCGAGGCTGCTTTCGGCCTGGCACGGGCCAGCCGCGAGTAATTGCATTTCATCTGTTTGCTGCCTCGACAACTGGACCGGTTGAGCTGGACACTCGCTCCCTTTGTCCTTTATCAGTGGCTGGACGTCCCCGAGACTTACATAGCAATTAGAAGTTAGCTGTTAATGAGGACATATGCTGAGAACACGACATGTAAACATCTTAAGCTGGGTTCGTATGTATATCTATGTGACGTGACAGGATGCTCGATCTAATTTGTGACAAAAATGTAGATTTGTTGAAGTCTTAACATAATATGGCCCAGTGTGCACAGGGTACGTTTCTGGTGGTGACAGGCAGCATGTGTGTGTGTGGTGTGCTCACCGAGCAGCAAGGTATGATAGCTCCTCCCTCCCGAGCTGCCGCCATGAGTCTCCATTCTCCCACACCACTCTTCCGGTCGCTCTACACCCTCTCCCACCGCTTGCAACCTAGCAGTGCGATTTAACACAAGTGCTATCTGTCCACAGGTATGAGTGGCTCAGTGTTAGGAAAATACTCCTTCCAGATGCACATGCCCCTAATTAACATGCTGCAATAAGTAAACAGTTCTGTTTTAGAGGCTGATAATTGGGACTTTCAGCTCGTATAATAAGTTTATT
This sequence comes from Calotriton arnoldi, assembly GCA_963921515.1. Lineage (NCBI taxonomy): Eukaryota > Metazoa > Chordata > Amphibia > Caudata > Salamandridae > Calotriton > Calotriton arnoldi. The sequence goes on from CAWUFW010000737.1 coordinate 513,531, forward strand.
AGCTTTGCTCCCAGGACACACTTTAACCCGACCTGTCACTGGCTCACACGTTCTTTGCCCAGCCCCTCCTCAAGGTTCTGATCTTTCCCCTTCCTTGGAGGGCCCTCCCGTATTCTCTCCAGCAGCCCTAACTTTAAGTGAAACCCACTTAACCTGGAAAGGTTCATGACTGAACCTCCCGCTCCCCCCACCACCATCACCCCTGAAACCGAGACAGAGCAGAGCAAAATATGCCCACTATCATGATGAGAGTGGCCAGGCCATCTGTTTGCTTTTTCTGGGACTTTTTTTTTTACTTGTTCGCATTATTACTGTGGCCTGCAAGACCCAGCATGCGCTGTTGGCGAAATACCCGGATTCCTCAATCTCTCTATCTTGGCTTAGATGCGTTATACACATGCCTCTCTCATTCTTTATAATGTGTGTGATCGAACCACCTGCCTCCCTTCTCGCTTACAGCTTTCTCTCCACCATATCTCAGACTCTATTGCCCCTACTTTTATTGGTCGCTGTGCAGCACCCTCCAAAGCTTGTCTTCCCTCGCTCCAAGCTTTCTTCCTCAGTCGGCTTTTTTTCACTCTAATTATCCTGTTGCCCTTTTCCATATTTCTCTTGCTCCCACTTCTCCCTCTGACGTCTCTTCCCTCTCTCTCCTTCTCTCACCACTTGTTTCCTTAACTTTTGTAAGTCTCTTTTCTGCTCTCCCACCCTTGACCCTCCCACACATCTCCTTTCTCTCTCTTTTTTTTCTAGCTCGCCCACCTGCCTCTCTCCATTATAAACTTCTCCCACTTCCCTCCCCCAGTATTCTGTCCCACCTCTCCCCATAACCCCTCTGCAGTGTTGTCATGCAAAATGATGGGTTACCTGAAGAGTGTGGCGAGGGCCCCCAAGACTAATGTATCTTTCAGATTTATTAGGCCCTAGGCTAAACTGTTTTCGGGACCGAGGTTTTCCACCCCTTGGCCCTCCCCATGTGGGTGTTGTAGGTGCCTCCGTTACACCACTGCGACCATTTTTCTCTCACCTTTCAGTCTCCCAAAACTCATCCCTCTCACTGTCCCACCTTTTTCACCCACCTCTGTCTCTCACACCTGCCGCTCTTATAAATGTTCCCTGAGGCAGGAATTTATTCCTGAATCAGGCTGCATGACCCGGTGTGTAGTAATTGTATAGCTCTTCAATCCCTAGCGGCGCAGCACCCAGGATAATGTGCTGCATGGCTAAACACTTATACGGTCCCAAAGGCGAGACCTATTGGCTATGCCAATGCTTGTTACTCTTGCCTTGCTCTCTACTTCCTTCCTCCTCCTCACCATCCTTTGCTATCCCTTCCCAACTTTCTCCATCCTTTTTACTCTTGCCTTGCCCCCTACTTCCTTCCTTCCCCCTCACCATCTTTTGCTATCCCTTCCCAACCTTCTCTGTCCTTTTTACTCTTACTTTTCCCCCTACTTCCTTCCTCGCCCTCCCCATCTTTTGCTATCCCTTCCCACCAAACAGATGTGCACTCCCGGCTGCTCGGGCAAATCTGTGGGCATCTCATCCAGACCACATCTGGAAAAATAGCAAGGAGAAATAGGGGATGGACAGACACTTTTGTTTTTTAGTGGCTAGCATTCATCCCTCATTTTGGATTAATATTCACACAAAAGGATGTTTGCACTCATCTGTGGGCAAACCAAAGCGGAATCCCAAGTAATAATTGTAATGATTCATTATCAATATTTAGTCCGGTCTAAATAATAATAATGAATTATTACAATTACTACTTGGGATTAGGTTTTGAGCCACAGATCATCCATCACTTGCTGTTGTTGATAGGAATCTTACAGTTCCTAAAACCTTGGTAAAACAGTGAAACAAAGCAGACAGGCTACCTCACCAGGCTCAGGCCCTCACAAGTTAAAGGTGGGAGTTACCTCTCAACCCCCACCAACAGCCCCCATCTTTATTGTGCTTTAAAAATGCCTGTAAGACTATCTGGCATGGCATAATTGTTGTTTTCCACAAAGAGTGGTTCTACTACGCAATAAAAAAACGAGCATTTGCTATGCAATAGGTGTCGCATTTGCGAGAGTTTGAGCTATTGGCATTGTAAATACCAATGCCTTTTATTTCTGTATTTTAAAAGCCTGCAAGCGGTGCGTAAACAGGCACTTTGTACTTGCAGTCGTTGCTTACGAGAAGCAACGCTGGCAGTAACTATGCCTCTTTTACTGCCAGCCTTCCTTTTCGTAAGCAAGGACTATAAGTACAAAGGGCGTGTTTATGCACCGCATACAGCTTTTCGAAACACATAAATAAAAGGCATTTTCGTTTACAATGGCAGTAGCTCAAACTCTTGCAAATGCAACACCAATAGCTCAAACTTTAATAATGCGAGACCTATTGCATTGCAAATGCTTGTTTTAAATTACTAGCATGCATTGAACATTTTTTTAATAACTGATGCCTTAGAGAAATGGTTATTAAATTTATACTTTAAGAATTACGCAAAAATTACGAGAAAGCATCCTGTAATTTTCTTACTTCTTTTTTCAAACTACACATTTTGTTTGGGTACATTTTATTTTGAAAACTGTCCCCAATCCTGCATCCATTGTTTTGCATGTATCTGCATGTAATCAAGAAACATTCTTGCCGAATTGTAAATGACCACAATGGTTAAATTTTGTAAACATGTTGGCAGGTGTTAATATTGGAACCACTGTCTGTAAAGCGAACTGTGTTTACTGTATTTCTTTCCTAAGAGTAGGCCCTTAGTTCCTTAGAGTACCCACCCTAATACTAAAGGCTTTGAGCACCGAAAGTGACATATTGCGAGTAAGCTGGGAGTGGAGGTGGAGGCAACGGATAGGCAAGCGGCGTGCTCCTGGAGATGAGTTGATCCGCGCTGTGCTTGTCAAGAGGACTGCAGAGAACTGCAAAGAAACCGCCTAAGAAGCCCAAGCCGTTAGCTCTTGGCATGATCCCCCGATCCCAAAACAGAGGCAAAGCAGAAGCGCTAGAGCTGTGGCCGGGAGGCAGGCGGCGAGCAAGTGGCGAGCAAGCGGGCGCGTGGTAGCCAATAGGAGGAGCAGCCCACTTGTGATGAGCGTGAACCGCCGTGGGCTGTCGTGGACTGTGGCTACTAAAAGAGCTGAGCTGAGCGTGCAGAAGTGCAAGAAGTGCAAAAGAAGACCTGCCAACTTCATCAAAAACCTCACTGTGTGAGGAAGGGGGAGGACCTTGGGGGGGGCGGGGCCTCATGCGAGAAGTACCTAAGAAGCACATTTGCCTCCAACCCAGCCCCAAGCCCTCTCCTGTGAAAAAAAGAAATTATAAAAGCTTGCAGAGATTTTTTCCGATGTCCCAGGGTGTTTTCACATCCATTAATGGATGTCAGCAGTTGAAAGTCTCCGAAAATTAGCTGAAAACCACTGTTTACAGTGGTTTTCAGCTCGTTTTGCCTGCCACCGTGTGATATCTGATCCTCACCGTGTGACCTTGTGATGGAAGCCGATATCGTGTGTCACACGGTGGCACCATGTGAGGTGGCAGGTCTGCAAAAGTACTAGTACTTCGGAGTGTCTGTGACTTCCGTGTGCTGGCCATTTCATCTTTTCATTACCCCTTGCTGCATCTGATGCACCCAAGTAGAGAGAGGTCGTCTGAGGTCACTTGGTCGGGTAGCGCCAGAGGTTGGGTGCCCTGTGGTGCATGTGAGAGCGCTATTTCTAACTAGCGCCGAGTTCTCTTGACTCCCTGCTCTGAGAGGTGCCAGGTGCTTGTTGAGTGGACAGCATGAGGTGCACAGTTGATGCGGCTGGGGGTGAGCAACTCCATTAATGAGATATTCATGTAAGGGGCCCGGTACGCGTTGGAGAGCTGCAGCTTAGGGTTTGCAGCATAGACGGGGTCTAGAACCGGCGGAAGCAAACCAGCAAGGGCTGGGTGCGGCTTGCAGTGCTGGTTGCAGCACGCCCCCAGTTCAATTTAGGGCTTACTCCTGTATGTCCTGTGGTTTTGCCGTGAGGACAGTAGTCTCCAGCAGCTCAATTTAGCTCAATTTAGCAATCTTTGCATCTCATTGTGCTCTTAAGTAAGCTTGAGTCTCCGTGTGGAGAGTGTTGTGGAGAGTGTTGAAAGTCATCTGCTGAGCCTGCTCCACGTCGGTGTTGATTTTTGCATTGGACAGGCGCGGGGCAAGGCTCTCTGAGTTTTTTGGTGGCAATATCACTGAAGAAACTGCGGTCTGGGTCCTTAATTTTCTCTAACCTAAATTTAAAAACAAAAACATCTGCATGCGTAAACAGAGGCTCCCAGCTGCAGTTATATAAATCCCTTTTGTCTATTCCGCTTTTTCTTTTTAAAAAAATTGATAAAGTTAAGTCTAAAGAGGCCGAGGAAGCCCTTAGCTCTTCTTATCCGGCTACTTCATCATCATCATCTATGACTGTGTTCTACATGCATTTGACCAAATCAAGCAAAAACGACTGCTTTTGTGTTCTTCTGCAATTGAAAGCATGCTTCTAAGATTAGCAAAAATGGGGATCGAAGAAGGTATAAAAATTCCTAAGCTATTGAAGGATGCAGGCGTACCAGAGGGGCTGGCTAATAAGCCTCTGGAGGAGCCTTTGGAGTAGATGCCTGCGCCTTTATCCCTTATTTAACCGTCAAGGAGTAAAATGTCTGATAAGTGCAACAGAGGCTGTTTTCTTTCTTCAGCCCCCATTGAGTCAGAAGGAGGGCTTGTTTCTTGATTCTGAAGAAATCCCCGTAAAAGTGAAGTATGCCAAATACGAGTAGGCTCTGTTGGTGGAGATTTTTACCCTGCCATAACGGGGGCAAATGCTGGTTCTTCTGCATGCTGTTCTCCTGCCCGTGCCCAGGGTGAGGTGGGACAATCTAATTTAAACCATCCATTCGCCCTCTCGTCCTTCTTTTCCGACATTATACAGTAGTCTCTCATCCCTAGGGGCCTCTTCCGATCAAGATCATTTTCTATTCCCAAGCGCACAGTGGGACATGAATCAATTTACTAATAGAGGTGGACGCACTCTAGGAGGCATTTCTAAACATTTTATCTTCCATTTTGACTCTTTTAGAGAAATCTGTGTCAAGGTCTGATCATGTGTTAGATATGTTGTCAATTTTATTGGAGATGCAGAATATCAGTATGTTTGGAGCTTCTAATACTAACACAAATGGAGGGGTCAGGTACGCTTTTGCTCAAGTTGTTAAACCATTGCGGCATGAGGTGCCCACAAAAAATCTAAGCATAAAAGTGTATGAGGACCTTTGCTTAAGCTTGTTGTTTGAGGAACATAGTCTGGAATTTTCCTCAGACACGTGTATGGTTGAGATCTTCCCCATGTTTAAAAATGGGTGCTACAAAGAAATTTAAAAATAAAAAGATCAGAACAATCTCTAAATGTAAACTCAAAAAATTTAGATTTCCTAATTGACTTGAAGGTTTCTAATGAGGTGACATTAATGACACCTGGGGGCAGTGCTACCTGTCTCCCTCCTCTCAATACATATTTTGACCCTTACAACCCCAAGTTGAAAGAAAGAGCTGGGGTAAATTTAGTTAAATATTTACCCCTCCCGTTGTTTCCCCACTACTACAGTGTGTTCCAAAAATTGCTCTGAGTTCTTCATATGCTCAGACAGGGGTAGGGGTGTCAATGGAAAGTGTGTTACCTCCTCTCTCTCTTGATGCTGAGGGTTTGAAGAACACTGCTGCCTATACAAATCTTGGTTATGTAATGGGGATAGTGTTCCACTAGCAAAGGCAAATCGGGGCAATCAGGCTAATGAACCATTGTTTACTCGAAACGATCATGTACAAGGTACAGCAACTGTTCCTGATAATAAAACCTGTTTTTTGCTTAAGGAAGGAGCAAGAATCTTTGTTCCAAGGACCAACGAGCCAATCATGGGGAGTGCTGAATATTGCTCTCATGGGCGATCCTAGAGCAGAAAATAGTCATCCTCCATAGATTTTATTTTAAATTTTGATAATGAGTCCTTTCCTGTGATTAGAAGTTCTATTCTAAACTCTTTTTCGAAGATCAAAGCACTAAGGTTAGTAAAACGTATTGACATCAAACGTGTTTATACACTCAATTGCGCCAATGCCATATTCTAGAATTACTTTTGGTTCATTGGTTATCGCTAACCTGGTTTTGCAAAACTGTAATTAATTTTTTTAAAGGGGGATTGCTGTCATGCCTGTTGTGGAGCACTCAAGGTGATCTCCTTAAGTGGAATTGGGTGGCGGGAGTCCTGAATAGCGCTTGTCCGATGTAAAAAAGTGCTGAGCCGTTTAGGTAGCTCTTGCGGGCTACTTTTGACTTGGAACATGGCTGGATTGGGCGTAATAAAGCAAAATTGAATTCTTTGAAGTCTCTTAACCCATTTATTCTATCTTAACAAGAAACCAGGACATAAGCTGATTTTACTGCTGATGATTATTTTGTAATCTCTTTTAATGCAAGGTATTGTGAAAGGGGTCATGCTAGTGGGAGGTAGGGTGGCGATTTTACTCAAGAACACTGTGAATTGGAATTGGGATGTTTTTATTCATCCATCAAATTTATGTCTATGTTTGAAATTGGCCTCCCAAGATATGAAAGGTTGTTCATCCTTCTTTCTATTAGCTAACATGTAAACATTTTGACCATCTGATGAGTCTGTTTTTTAGGTCGAGCCTGGTCACCACATGCTCTGCGAGGCATTCTGTATTAGAGTATGGACTTGAAGCTCCGCCCATATTTTTCTTTTGCTTGTGTCATTGTCCTTTGTAAATTCTGGCTTCTGATTCTTTAATAGGCTTGTTAATCCCTCCTTAGTACCGCATTGTCTTCATTTGTAACCTCCCATGAGGACTGGCCTTTTACTTCTGTTGTAACAGAGTATGTCTTATTTAGTCTGTAAGCACTACTTTCTTTAATGAGTTTCTGTTACTGAAGGCACCACATGCTTTCCTTCAACATTCAGTGCGCCATGCCCGCTTTCACTTTCCAAGCAGCTTTGGACAATGGTGGCCGCTTCTTTGAAGTGAAATAGGTCTCGCATTTACAAGAGTTTGAGCTATTGGCATTGTAAATGACAATGCCTTTTATTTATGTGTTAATTATCAAAACAGATAAATAAAAGACATTCTCATTTACAATGCCAATATCTTAAACTCTCACAAATGCGAGACCTATTGCTTTGCAAATGCTTGTTAGCTTTGTCTATGATATTAGTATGGCTTAAGATTGTCCCCTGTTAATCATCATGGGTGATCTAAATGCAAAGGTTTCCAATCTGGCTTCTTAAATTTTTGCTGAAGTTGAAAAAGAAGTGTGGTCCATTCCGGATATTTCTGTACTAGAAAAAATTAGAACAGATCAGCGTGGCTTTCTTTTACTGGAAACCCTTAGGGAGTATGACTTGGAGATCTTGAATGGATGATCCCCAGCTGGGGAGTCTTCCCCTTGTACCTTCCATTCATCCTTCAAGCAGACCTTACCTGACTATGTGATAGTATCCTATGAAATGTTTGGGGCTTGTTCGAAACATACTGTGTCTCTAGCTGACTTGAGCGATCATAGCATAGTGGGTATGACAGTTGTCCTTAACCTCCTGGAACTAGCACCTGGTAACCTATTAAATGACGAGGCTGCCTTTAATAAGTCAAATGGGCGCACCTTTTGGGCAGCTAGGAATATTGAGTCTTTAAGTTTGAAAATCCAAGATGTATGTGTTAGAACTAATAAGACATCATGGGGTGACCCAATATTCTCCTTTGAATCTCATATGGTTAGTTTCTGTAATTTAGGTTCCAAGGATAAAGGCCCTAGCCAGCTGAAAAACTGTAATCTGAAGCTAAAGGTGTTAAACCAGGAAATACATTTTGTGATGAGAAGACAGCACCTGCTGTTTTCCTCTTTAAGACAGACGGAAATCTATTGTCTTAAACGTATTAGAGCAAGACAACAAGCATAAGAGCGTAGGAGTGAAAGTGATGTTAATTGGATTAAGCCAAAGGAGGCTGTGAAGTCTAGGGACGCAATGACATTTTGGCGGTTGGTGGCTGAACACTGTGATACCAGGGTGACACAGCAGGCAATTTCCCTTCCTAAAAATGTTTGGGTGGATTACATCTCAATGTTGTATTGTAGTCAGTCTAGGGAAGCGGACCCTGTTGTATTGAGTATAGATGAAGAAATGTTTGTAGTGTGTGGTGCTTCATCTCAAGCTGAGATTGTTGGCTTTATAAAAAATGCAAGACCATCTAGAGCAATGGGGCCTGACAAGATTCCTTTAGCGGCTATTAAAAAGGAGGCGGTAGGCTGGGGTACCTTTCTTAGCCCTCTTTTTGAATACGGCTACCGAACTGGAATTATCCCTTCATTTTGGAAGTGTAGTGTCATTGTACTGCTTTATAAAAAGGGCCCCAAATCATCTCCGGCTAGTTTCAGACAGATAGCATTGCAGGATGCAACAGGTAAACTCTTTGGTAGCAGTTTATTTTCCCATTTACAACAATGGGTTCAAGAAAATAACATAATTTCCCCCAAACAAGCTAGTTTTAGGAAGAATCATCGCACCATTGATAATATTGCGGTTTTCCAAGCAATTGTTGAGAAATATCCTCTTTCCCGGGGTATGTCAGTGTATACAACCTTCATCGATTTTCTTCACAGCGTTCAACAGAGTAGATCGATGAACGTTGTGGAGAAAACTCTTTAGTGTGGGTGTCCCTCATCACCTCCTAAGGCTCAATATTGAATTTCATTCTGATACCTGGTGATTGTTATGGGTAAAACTCCGGGCTTATCCCAAAAGCTTACAACCCAAAATGGCTTAAAACAAAGCTGTCTGTTGCCCCCCCCCCCCTTATTGTTTTCTCTCAATATATACTATCTACCTTGTATTCTAGGTCAGGTGCAGGGGGACCCGCCAAAAATTGGCAATACACCTATAGGCTCCCATGTGTATGCAGATGATGTGGCTATAATGGATTTAACCCCTATCAGCCTGTAACATATCCTTTCTGCTCTGATAAAGTTCACAGAAACCCACTTCCTGAAACTAAGCATATATAAAAGTAAAATTTGGATTTTCAGTAAGAAAGGTACAAGAACAGGGGGAAAGTTTATCTGGTAGTTAGGGGAAGAGAAATTGGAAAAAGTAGACTTGTGTTAGTGGCTGGATCTTTTCCAGTACTGGGCGGGAGGAGGACCATGTTTTTAAATACTTGGAGGCCCGTAAGTGTATAATGTGACAGTATGATGTCATTTCTTGCATGTCCTGTGCCGCACAATGCACATTGTCACTTTCTAAGACCATTGATTTTTGTTCAAATCTCTTTTATTAATTTTTTATACATCACAAAAGAAAATTCAGCACAGCAGTTACCAAATGGTAGGCATAAGAGGGCATCACATTGGAGACAGATGGCATCGTATATGTGGATGGTCTAGAGTAGGCGAACTATAGAGGTCAACAAGCAAGTCTTGACAGAGGAATGCATGGCCAGGGATTTGGCGCATCCGGCGCAACAGGAGTCGGGCCGGTTGCGTGCGATCGTTGCCCTAATGGCATTAAAATTCAGGCAATCCATGCCAGGAGGACGTCTATGGCTGCGTTAGCCTGGTGCGCATTACTACAGGGCCGAGGAGAGTTCAGATAGTAAAATATGTCGGGTGGTGTAAAATGTCATGCTCAGATGGCTCTGGAGTGATAGGCATGAGAGGTGTGGCCATGTGTCATGTTGGGCGCTCCTCAGGATGGTTGTTGGGATCGCCACAGGTGCACGTGGGTCTGGAGACCCGAATGAAAGGCACATTGATTTTTTAAATACTCTGAGACCCCTAAGTGTCTAATGTTTCCTGCTAACGAAATGTTTTGTGACAAGATTATTCAATGTTTTAGATGTTTTTAAAACACGTGTGTGCGCCATGACATAGGCCTGTCTCATGGATTGCGATCTTGTTGGACCAGGAGGGGTGCACAAAGCGCTACCCTCATGGTGGTGAGAGGCAAGTGCCTTCACCAGGAGTTAAGCAGCACAAGTACGGTGGTAGCAGAATACCGTGTAGTGATTAGTAGGAGCGAATAGGTCCTTTTTAGGTCGAGCCTAGCTTTGCAGCCATGCGCTGCTCGCTCTGCGAGGCATGCTGTAGTAGGGTTAGATGTGGAAGTGCTGTGGAAGCCTTGCCCACTCTCCGCCGATATTTTTCATTGGCTGGTGGCATTGTCTTTGGTAAACGCTGGCTTCCGATTCAATATGAGGCGTCTTAGCCCCTCCTTGTTACCGCCCTGTCTCCTTTTGTGACCGCCCATCAGGACTGGATCTTTTACTTGCGGTGTTACACGGTTGGCGTTATTGTAGTAGGTGAGCACTATTTTCTTTCATGACTAATGTCTGTACGTGCTTACGGAGGTTTGATACGTTTAAATGTATACTGGTGTTTAAATCGGAACGGGTCAGCTAATATAAGACAGCAAAAACAGGTTGAAATGAGGTTGTTTTCTTTTCAATTTATTTATTTATTTTTTCTACTAAAAACAGACAGAGCTCATGTGGGTGACCGGCAAACCTTGTTCAGGCGAGGAAGGGAGAGAAGTCTTACTCGTCAACAGTTTGGATGTGCGAGGTGCTGCGGTTTCGCACTAGTGATTTCAAAAGTAAAAGTGAGAGGCCGGCTGTCGGGTGTGATATGGGTACCTCTTTCATAACAAAGTTAGCGCATCCTTCCACAGCGCTGGCTTCAGCACTTGTGTCGCTTGGAAGCGTCGCAAAAACTTCGGGGGGTGGACTGTACAGAATTGTGCATCTTGTCGTCATTGTGAAGGACGCAGATCCAATGCTGTCCAGCTTTGGCATCCGTACTTTTGAGGGCAGGAAGTAGCGCTTGCAGTTGTCTTGCAAGGACTTACCCACTGCTGATACCAGACAATCTGCAATAAGACGTCAAGGGGTAGGAAGATGCAGAAAACCATCTTATTGCTATATTATCCAAGAAGCTTAAAACTGAATAGTTTTTCCTTCCATAAAATAATGTCGAAGTAGCCTGAAGAATGTTGCCATCACAGCCCTTCCACGTCTTTCCGTCACGTTGTATTAAACGCAGGCAGCAGCACACACGACTACAACACAACAGGTGGTAAATCACAACCTTTAGCCTCTTAAAACTCCCTCTCCTGATCACGAGGCCTAACCCGCTAGGAGTTTACTCTTACATGCCAACAGTAATGTGTCTGCACCACTATTAAGGCATGTTTGATTCAGACGAATAAAGACAATGTTAACGTGCGCCGCACATTAAACACTTACATTCAATAATGAATTAAACTTGGCAGAACAAAACCCACGAAAAAGGGTACTGGAAATTTCTGCAGACTAGGAGCAGCAGTCGCTTAAATAACAACTACTTAAACCGCATGCTTCTTTCTGTCCTTTGACTCCGGTATTCAACAGAAGGAGAAGAAAAACATACTCTGCCCACATAGGGTTCCATTCAGTAGTGCATTATGTGGCCGTTTGCAGCTGTTTCCTATTATATGCTACAGATAAGCGGTGTGTAACAAGCGTCTAAGGCACCACCGCACTGACTAGAGTTCATAATTGCTCGAGTGCGTCTGACATACAATACACTGCCTTAAAGAAGCACACACCACCAGTACCACCACCACCGTACCACCAGTACCACCACCAGTACCACCACCACCAATACCACCACCAGTACCAGTACCAACAATACCAGTACCACCACCAGTACCAGTCCCACCACCAATACCACCAGTACCACCACCAGTACCACCACCAATACCACCACTAACACCACCACTAACACCACCAGTACCACCACCACCAGTACCACCACCAGTACCATCACCAGTACCACCACCACCACCACCAGTACCACTACCACCAGTACCAACGCCATTACCACCACCAGTACCAACACCAATACCACCAGTACCAGTGCCACCACCAATATCACCACTACCACCACCACCAGTACCACCACCAGTACCACCACCAGTACCACCACCACCAGTACCACCAGTACTACCACCAGTACCACCAGTACCTGTACCACCACCACCAGTACCACCACCACCACTACCACCACCACAAGTACCACCACCACAAGTACCACCACCACCAGTACCACCACCATCACCACCACCACCAGTACCACCACCATCAGTACCAGTACCACCAGTACTACTACCACTACCACCACCAGTACTACCAGTACCACCACCACCAGTACCACCACCAATACAACCCAGTACCACCACCACCAGTACCACCACTACCAGTACGACCACCAGTACCACCACCACCACCAGTACCACCTGTACCACCACCAGTACCACCACCAGTACCACCACCACCACCAGTACTGGTGGTAGTACTGTTGGTGGTACTGGTGGTGGTACTGGTGGTGATGGTGGTGGTACTGGTCGTGGTGATGACCAGTACCACCACCAGTACTACCACCACCACCAGTACCTTCACCCCTGCCACCAGTACCACCACCAGTGCCACCACCAGTACCACCACCAGTACTGTTGGTACTGTTGGTGTTGGTGTGAACGACCAGTACCACCAGTACCACCACCAGTACACTACCACCACCACCAGTACCACCACTAGTACCACCACCACCACCAGTACCACAAGTACCACCACCAATAGCACCAGTACCACCACCATCAGTACCACCACCAGTACCACCACCACCAGTACCATCACCACCTCCACCAGTACCATCACCACCACCAGTACCACCACCAGTACCACCACCAATAGCACCAGTACCACCACCACCAGTACCACCACTAGTACCACCACCACTACCAACGCCATTACCACCACCAGTACCACCACCAAAACCACCAGTACCACCAGTACCACCACCAATACCACCGGTACCACTACCACCACCAATACCACCACCAAACCACCACCAACAATACCAATACCATCACCACCAATACCATCACCACCAATACCATCACCACCAGTACCACTACCACCAGTACCACCACCACCACCAGTACCACCACAAGTACCACCACTATTACCACCACCAGTACCAGTACCACCAGTACCACACCAGTACCACCACCACTACTACCACTACCACCACCAGTACTACCAGTACCACCACCACCAGTACCACCACGAATACCACCACCAGTACCACCACCATCAGTACCAGTACCACCAGTACTACTACCACTACCACCACCAGTACTACCAGTACCACCACCACCAGTACCACCACCAATACAACCCAGTACCACCACCACCAGTACCACCACTACCAGTACGACCACCAGTACCACCACCACCACCAGTACCACCTGTACCACCACCAGTACCACCACCAGTACCACCACCACCACCAGTACTGGTGGTAGTACTGTTGGTGGTACTGGTGGTGGTACTGGTGGTGATGGTGGTGGTACTGGTCGTGGTGATGACCAGTACCACCACCAGTACTACCACCACCACCAGTACCTTCACCCCTGCCACCAGTACCACCACCAGTGCCACCACCAGTACCACCACCAGTACTGTTGGTACTGTTGGTGTTGGTGTGACGACCAGTACCACCAGTACCACCACCAGTACACTACCACCACCACCAGTACCACCACTAGTACCACCACCACCACCAGCACCACAAGTACCACCACCAATAGCACCAGTACCACCACCATCAGTACCACCACCAGTACCACCACCACCAGTACCATCACCACCTCCACCAGTACCATCACCACCACCAGTACCACCACCAGTACCACCACCAATAGCACCAGTACCACCACCACCAGTACCACCACTAGTACCACCACCACTACCAACGCCATTACCACCACCAGTACCACCACCAAAACCACCAGTACCACCAGTACCACCACCAATACCACCGGTACCACTACCACCACCAATACCACCACCAAACCACCACCAACAATACCAATACCATCACCACCAATACCATCACCACCAATACCATCACCACCAGTACCACTACCACCAGTACCACCACCACCACCAGTACCACCACAAGTACCACCACTATTACCACCACCAGTACCAGTACCACCAGTACCACACCAGTACCACCACCACTACTACCACTACCACCACCAGTACTACCAGTACCACCACCACCAGTACCACCACCAATACCACCACCAGTACCACCATCAGTACCACCACCAGTACTGGTAGTACTGGTGGTAGTACTGTTGGTGGTACTGGTGGTGGTAGTGGTGGTGGTGGTACTGGTCGTGGTGACGACCAGTACCACCAGTACCACCACCAGTACCACCACCAGTACCGCCACCAGTACCACCACCACCAGTACCACCACCACCACAACCATCAGTACCACCACCACTACCAGTTCCACCACCACCAGTACCACCACCACTACCACCACCAGTACCACCACCACCAGTACCACCACCACAAGTACCACCACCAGAAGTACCACCACCACCAGTACCACCACCACCAGTACTGCCACCAGTACCACCACCACCAATACTACCAGTACCACCAATACTACCAGTACCACCAGTACCACCACCAGTACCAGTCCCACCACCAATACCACCAGTACCACCACCACTACCACCACCACCAGTACCACCACAAGTACCACCACCACCATTACCACCACCACCAGTACCAGTACCACACCAGTACCACCACCACTACTACCAGTAGCACCACCACCAGTACCACCACCACCAGTACCACCACCAGTACTACCACCACCAGTACTACCACCACCAGTACCACCACCACCAGTACCACCTGTACCACCATCAGTACCGGTGGTACTGGTGGTGGTATTGGTGGTACTGGTGGTGGTGGTGGTACTGGTCGTGGTGACGACCAGTACCACCAGTACCATCACCAGTACCACCACCAGTACCACCACCAATACCACCACCAGTACCACCACCACCAGTACCACCACCAGTTCCACCACCACCAGTACCACCACCACCAGTACCACCACCACCAGTACCACCACCACAAGTACCACCACCACAAGTACCACCACCACCAGGACCACCACCACCAGTACCACCACCAGTACTACCACCAATACCTGTACCACCACCACCATCAGTACCACCAATACCACCACCAATACCACCACCAGTACCACCAATACCAACAGTACCAGTACCACCACCAATACCACCAGTACCACCACCAATACCAGTCCCACCACCAATACCACCACCAGTACCACCACCACCAGTACCACCAGTACCATCACCAGTACCACCACCACCACCAGTACCACCACCAATACCACCAGTACCACCACAATACCACCAGTACCAGTGCCACCACCAATACCACCACTGCCACCACCAATACCATCACCACCAGTACCAGTGCCACCACCAATACCACCACTACCACCACCAATACCATCACCACCAATACCACCAGTACCACCACCACCAGTACCACCACCACCACCAGTACCAGTACCACCACCATCAGTACCAGTACCACCACCAGTACCACCACCACCAGTACTACCACCAGTACCACCACCACTACTACCACCACCACCAGTACCACCACCAATACCACCACCAGTACCACCACCAGTACCACCACCACCAGTACCACCACCAATACCACCACCAGTACCACCATCACCAGTTCCACCACCACCACCAGTTCCACCATCACCAGTTCCGCCAGTACCACCACCACCAGTACCACCACTACCACCACCAGTACCACCACCACCAGAACCACCACCACCAGAACCACCAGAACCAGTACCACCACCACCAGGACCACCACCACCAGGACCACCACCACCAGTACCACCACCACCAGTACCACCACCAGTACCACCAGTACTACCACCAGTACCTGTACCACCAGTATCTGTACCACCACCAGTATCTGTACCACCACCAGTACCTGTACCACCACCAGTACCTGTACCACCACCAGTACCACCACCACCAGTACCACCACCACCAGTACCACCACCACCAGTACTAGTACTACCAGTACCACTACCACCACCAATACCACCACCAATACCACCAGTACCACCACCAATACCACCACCACCTCAGCTCCTCTCGCTCACTAGTAATAGCAGGGGCACTGTAAGAGGCCAGAGCTGCAGCCGAGACCATCCCTCCCTCCCTCCATGTGTGCCATAAAGCACAGCCCGCCCTGCACCAGGAGGTGAAGCCAGGGCCCTACTACAGCTGGAGTGTTTATTAGGCCAAAGATAGCAATAACATTATGCAATGCCACACTGCACGCTCAAATCACGGAGAGGGCAGGAAATAGCCCCCCCCTCGCTCTTCCTCCTGAGCCGCGACAGTGTAATCACAGTGCGAAAGGTGTTGGAGCGCTTTGTTAGTGTTTATAGCTCTGATCATATGTAACTCTCACTTCACACTTTGTGTCTATGTAATTTACAACACTTGCACAACTTCTTCACTGCACTATTTATCACTACTTTGAAGACTTCGCAGGCCGGGCTCTTCCTCTGATATTTACAATCTAACAAGCGGTCGAGAAGGCCCTTTATTGCAATGCAATAGGTCTCACGTTTGCGAGAGTTTAAGCTATTAGTATTGTAAATGACAATGCCTTTTATTTATGTTTTAAAACCCAAAACATAATCGAAAGGCATTATCAGTTACAATGGCAATAGCTCAAACTCGCGTGAATGCGAGACCTATTGCATTGCAAATGCTTGTTCACCTGTGTCATTGGACTGAAGTCTAAAAGCTCACTCATTTTAAAGTGCTTCACTCTCCCTTGGCCTACAGTGGTTTGGTGTGCAGTGCTGTGCAGCTCTTGAGTTGTGTATCTGCGCTGGGTGTATGTGTGCCTGGGAAGGATATCATACAGGGATAATGCAGTACTGAGCAGTGCATGCATGGTGAGTGCATTTGTTGGGTGTCTATGTACTTCTGAATGGTACAATACATGGAGGATATAGTGCTGTGCAGTGTGTGTAGGTTGTATACATGCACAAAGGTGTATGTGTGCTTGTGGATGGTACTATACATGGAGGGCCCTTGGTAGCAATTTGGGAGACCCAGGCCTGCATGGTGAAACATGTAGAGGAGGTAGAGAAATCGCTCCAGACAGACTTTTGCATTGCAGCATTCCTGTAAGCTGGGTGGGATACACACTGGAGAGGGGAGAGCCAGGCTTCCCCTATGCACTTCAGATGGTGTTCTTTGATTTAGTGAGGGGTCACGGAAGGGGCCTGGGCACATGTCTAGAAAAAGATGGGGATGATAAGAGAATCATAAAGAGTGGAGCTGGGGTCATGGGCTAACCTTTTGATACTCATATCACTGTGGCTGACATCCAGGTATGAACTCTAGTCACTCCCATGGCCTGTTTAGGGCTATCAGCGTTTGAGTCGCTTCTGTTGTAACAGACTGCTTTCAAGAGGAAGAAAAGAGCAGAGGAGTAGAAACTTCAAAAGAAGAAGACCCCCAACATAAACTTCAAAATCTCAGACTCCAAATCACTTTTGGTGTCTGGGAATGGACTAGAAGAAGGGGAGTTTGAGACCCCAAAAATTGTCATCAGCTAAGCAACCAGATGGGCTGCGTGAGGAAGGGAAGCTCTGCAAGACTTCTGCCTCTGACCAGGGCTGGGGACCAAGGCCTGCTAGTCTGCCTGCTGGGCGAAGGGATATTACCCAGGGAATCCAAGAGTAACTGCCCTAGCCCACTGTACAGACCCATGCAGTCACTTACACACCCACTCACAGATCCATACATTCACTCACAATCACACTCACACACCTTCTTACACACCCACTCACAGACCAAATCAGCCACACACCCACTCACAAATCCATACAGCTACTCACACACCCACACAGCTACTCACACACCCGCATAAACACTCACACATCCAGTCACAGACCCATACAGCCACTCGCACACCCACTCACAAACCTATACTTCCACTCACACACCTACTCTGAAAGATTACAGTTAGGAAATCACTAAAGAAACCAAGGGTTACAGTGACGTTATAGTTAGGCTCGGATTTCACATGTGCAAAACCATTGAAATTCAGCAGTTATAGTTACCTGAGCTGACTATAACTTTTGTCCCCGCAATGCTCTGCTTATGACCTCACATATTACATCGCTCATGACATGGTCATGACATCATGAATGACATCATGAATGACATCATCCAGTGAGTGTAAGTGTTCCATAAATGTATATACTAAGCAACAGCATTACTTAAATTACTATTCTTTCTGTACTAGAAGTTAGTCAAACTATTCCTAATATATCTCATCTAAGTGGCTGTGTGACTGTCTGCATCAGTGTATAAGTGGGTGTGTGAGTGACTGTATGGATGTGTTAGTGGGTATGTGAGTAGCTGTATGGGTGAGTGAGTGGCTGTGTGAGTTGCTGTGTTGGAGAGAGTGGGTGTGTGAGTGGCTGTATGGGTGACTTAGTGGCTGTGTGAGTGGCTGTATGAGCGAAGGAATGTGTGTGAGTGGCCGTATGGGTGAGTGAGTAGCTGTTTGAGTGTGTATAGGTAAGCGAGTGGGTGTTAGTGGCTGTATTGGAGAGTGAGTTTCTGTGTGATTGACTGTACGGGTGAGTGAGTGGGTGTGTGAGTTGTATGGATGTGTAAATGGGTATATAAGTGGTTCTGTGGGTGAGTGGTTGTATGACTGAGTGGATATGTCAGTGGCTGTATGGGTAAGTGAGTGGGTGTGTGAGTGATGTATGTTAAAAAAGTGGGTGTATGAGTAGCTGTATCGGTGAGTGAGTGAGTGGCAGTGTGAGTGATTGAGTGGGTGTAGTTTTGGCTGTAAGGGTGAGTGAGTGGGGGTGTGAGTGGTTGTATGGGTCTGTCAATGAGTGCGAGTGGTTGTGTGGGTATGTGAGTTGGTTTATGTGAGGATGTATGGGTGTGCGAGTGGGTCAGTGATGTAATTTGTGATGTCATCAGTGATGTCACAGACTATGTCATGATTGATGTAATATGTGAGGTCATAAGCAGTGCATTGCGGGGCGTAAGTTATAATTAGTTCAGGTAACTATAACTGCTGATTAAACTTTTATATTTATTTCTGAATATACCATATAACCCTGGCAGGTACTTCTTTAAAACCTTACGCACTGAAATGATTCGGCTAACGTGGGGTGGCAAGCAGCCACGACTGAAATGGGATACACTCACCAGGCCATACTCCCAGGGAGGGTTTGAAGACCCGACTTAGAATTGTACTATTACTGTGCACAGGCCCACTACGCACATTATTGGTTTCATCCTCCTAAATATATGCCACAGGTGGCAACAGAGCAATGGCTCGCTGACCCCTTACCCCTGGAAGGGGCTATACTGAGTACACCCGGATCCCGGGATATGGACCCTACATCGGTTGTATGCACGGTGAAAGCTTGGCAATATATAGCCAGGCGTATGCAAGCTCCTATGCTGTACTCTCCTTTACTTCCCCTAGTATATCATCCAAAAATGCCAGTATTACAAGAAGGGGCCTTCAAAAAGACTAAAGCTAAGTTTGATATCACATGTTGGGGTGATCTATATTTAAATGGAAAATTCCGTACATTGCAGCAGATGTTCACTAAAACGACACCCTCTCCCATGGACATCTTTTTATATGTAAGGTTGCGACAAGGGGTGAAGGAATACACACTTACGTATCCGCAAGAACCACAGACACTTGCTCCACTACAGGCCATATTGCGACGCAGCTTCACATGTAGTATCTACACTATATCACAGTATATATGCCGATCAAGTCCCGGAACAAAGCAGTGCAAGGGAAAGATGGGCCGCGGATATAGGACAGGAAATAACAGACCAACAATGGTCTTTCTGTTGTGCACAGATGGGAAAAATATCCTCTAGTAGTCGCCTGCGCATCATACACTATAAGTTCCTACACTGCCCCTGCTACACTCCGGTCAAAATGTACAAGTATAGACTGCGGGACAATGATAAATGTGACAGATGTGGGGCGGAGATGGCAGATTTCCTGCATCTTGCCTGGGAGTGTGATCAGCTAAACGGCTATTGGCGGCAGATATTCTTAGCATTAGAACAGATGACATCACCTCCACTTCAAGCTTCACCTTTGGTAGCTCTGCTGGGCTACACGGAGAACATAGCCGTAGGCTACCGCCGCTTTGTGTCACTTGCACTCTTATTAGCCAAACGCAGGATAGCATGTAGATGGGGGCGGGGCAGGGCACCCAAGTTTAAAGATTGGATCAGAGATATGATATTTTGGCAGGATCAAACCCTCACATATGCTGAACTCCTTCCATTGGCATCACGGCCCAGAGATGTATGGGATCCCCTTAAAGCATATTTACTCACGCACCCAATAGACACCACGGATAATACACAACTGCATTAACGCACGCTAGATGCATGTGGACCCGGAGCCACTATGAGGCAGAACAAGAACGTAGTTGACTGGAGGATGTATTGTATAATTGATGAGTAATAACGTCTAACCGTAGGCCTATGT
Source organism: Calotriton arnoldi (assembly GCA_963921515.1). Lineage (NCBI taxonomy): Eukaryota > Metazoa > Chordata > Amphibia > Caudata > Salamandridae > Calotriton > Calotriton arnoldi. The sequence goes on from CAWUFW010000737.1 coordinate 534,103, forward strand.
ATATTGGAGTGAAATGTATACTGTCATGTATGTTATGTTGTCATGCAGACTATATAAGTGTATTTCTACCCAAGCAATGTATGTATTGTACTTGTTTTGTGTTTCATCAAAACCAATAAATAAAAAACTAAAAAAACTATAACTGCTGATTTTGGATGGTTTTGTACGAGTGAAACTGAGCCTAACTATAAAGTTCCTGTAACCTTAGTTTTTTTCAGTGACACATAGATAGATAAATAGATAGATTACATAGATACATACATACACTGTGTACCAGTTACAACCTGCCCAGTGACAGTCATTTTAGGCCTAGTTACTGGGGGGAACGTGCCCTTTCTAATGTCACACATGTTCCGCCCTTAAACATTTATGCACACCAGTATGTGGGCAGCAAGGAGTGCTTGGGTGAAAATCAGGTTTTCCATCCTGTCCTGTCAAAAATGTCATTTAGAATGGTCTGGCAAGAAGGGTTTAAGCTGCTGCTATTAGGCTACAGCTGGTAGACCTGAAGCCATGTTTTTTACTGACACCATATTGGATAGCACAATAGGTGCTGCAGTCCACAAGAGGCATTTATCTTTCTATGCCAAGGGTGTTTTTCTGCACTGCATACTATTGCCTTCTAGGAAAGTTAATTTTGCTAGTTGGGTTTAAGACAATTTAGGAGTTGGAGAACATACACTGGGCACTGGATAGCTGTGTCCAAGTGTTATAGTTTAAGATTAACAGCAGGTGAGTCCCCAAAAAACGAAAAACTCTGGGTGACCACCGAAAGAGGGTCTCTTTGCAATAGTTGTATTCTAATTTGTTCTTGACTATATTTCCACCTTGGTCTGCCTCAGGGATCATGGTCTTTTTGACTATTTGTAGTTCTCTTAGGCCTGCCTCTCTCTTTTTTTTTGTGGAACGTCAGTACAGAAAAACTTTATTGACAAAGTCAATAGGTATGACCTTTGAGGCCTATTGGTTTTGCTTTGACTTTTTACAGTGCTATACAACATTGGCAAGACGCTGTTCAGCATAGGCAAAATAAGTAAAACATTTTTTTGAAAAAGATTCAATGATGCGTCCGTTATGCCTGCGCCGTTCTGTAGGGTTGCGCCTTTGTGATGACGTGTGCGTGCATGCGTTATTGCGCGTGCATGATACAAAATAACATGAGTGACATTTTTTCATATACCGATTCGAAATGGATTGGTAGATTTAAAAAAGCATAAACAAATTGCATGAATACGTTTTTTTTTTTTTTTTTTAAAGCTAAGGGGCTGGCAGCAGTTTGCCGCCTGGTCTGTCACCCCAATAAACCAAAAAAGTTAACAAAAATGAAAAAAAGACTGTCTGTGAAAGGGGAAGAGAAGCACATGAGAGACCAACACTAGTGGAGAAAAACATAAGTGAGAAAGCAACACAAAGCACAGGGAGGCTGAGAATTTGGTTTGGGGAGAACCACACGAGGAGAGACTTGGAAAACAGATGCCGTTTCACAGCGTGCTTAAGCAAAAATAAACAATTAGTTACCTAAAATAGAAGTTGAAGGATAGAAGCCAGCCAGTCAGAGGGATGGTGAAGAGGCGGCTTTGCTCAGGGGAGGAACAAACATAGAGATGTCAAATAAAAAGCAAGCAGGTTAGAGTGACAAGCCAGCCAAAGGTATGCTATGGGTAGGCTGTTAGCCCTTGTAAGTTCTTGTAAGCCCACATTCGATCTTTTGCAACCAGACAGCTTCCACTGTCTGGTATTTTCGGCCCATAAAGGGAAAAACATCTGACAAATACATATTAAAAAACGTCTCTGCTTATCGCCACCTAGGATGTTGGATATATGTATAACAAATGTATCCATTTACATTATTGTGCTTAGTCCAAAAGATATGCATTTTAGCGTATTTTATCAGAGACAGCTGTTCCGCAACTGGGCCCCCTATTCTTGCAAGATGCCTCCTATGATTTTCAATGGTCAATATTGATATATCCATACAGACATGGTCCATAAAACAGCGCCACTATTGTCTGTAGTTAGGAAGTTCCTCTGACGTGCAATGCTTGACTATATCAAGTCTTGTTATTAGAATGGCGATAAAGACCATACCTTCATGTTCTGTCTGAACTTCAGATGAATATCTGAACAAGATTAATTTGAAGGAGGGCTTAAGGCTTAAACCCAAAATGTGTTAATCTCACTTAATACTTGGTTCCAGAGTTCCTGAATATGATTGCATTGAGCGAACAGATTAATTGGATCAACTTTGGGTGTTATGGTATGTTATGTGTATTTGCAAAGTACATCACCCGCAAGTGTTTCCTTGCGCTGAGCAGGCATGCCTAGCCCTGCCTATAGTAGTTTGGTTAAGTGAAAAGCCAGATCTTAAGCTTTTTGTAAAATTCAAGAAGCAAGGAGGAGGCTCTGATGTGGAGTGGGAGGCCGTTCCACACTTTAGGAGCAATGTAAGAGAACACCCATCCTTCTGATATGGTTCTCCGTGTATGAGTGGGATGTGTGTGAGTAGGAGTCCTGCGGAGAGGAGGTGCTTGGGTAATTGGTGGTAGGAGATGTGACTGTTCAGGATAGATGGGGTGAGAGTTTTGTAGTGCTTTGAATATGTGACAGGAGAGGAGTAGTCAATTTGTAATGATGGAAAGCATTTGTGTTTCCCCGATGTGTAATTCCCAAATAATGCCTGAACTCTTCCCCAATGTGCTATTTATACATGGTATTGTATTGTATGGTCCTCTGAGCACTGTTAATAAAAAAGATTTCCCAAAAAAAATAAAAAATATGTGACAGGAGTTTGAATTAAGCGCATTTGTGTATCAGGAGTCAGTGTAGGCCCCTAAAGTGTGGTATGATGTGAGTTCTGTGTGAAAGGTTGAGGATGAGTCCGGCTGCCAAGTTCTAGATGATTTGTAGTCTTTTAGTGAGTTGCATGGTGATCCCGTAATAGAGGGTGTTTCCATAGTCCAAGTTGCTGGGGCGTGAGTGATCATTTTTTAATGTTGCTTAGCCATTTGAAGATCTTCCTCAGCATCTTCAGAGTGTTGAAGCAGAATGCAGTGATGGCGTTGACTGCTGCGGTCATGTCCACCAGTTTGCTGTCGATTATTCCGAAGTTCCTGGTGTTCTTGCCCCAAAACTAACCCAATTGGCATCTCTGGCCACAGGTCAGCCCCTGGTAAATGGTACCACCGGTACCCAGGGCACTGTGACCAGAGAAGACCTGTAAGGGCTGCAGCACTTATTGTGCAACCCTTAGAGGCCCTATACCTTTAAACACACACTGCCTTTGCAGGCTGCGTGTTTTGGTGCAGAACAAAGTGAAGAGTCGACATGGCACACATCCCTGTGTGCCATGCCTACAACCCACTGCCCTGGCATAGATCAGCCACCCCTCTAGCTGGGTGCCCTATACCAGTGGTGAGGGTACAGGTGCATGAGCCCTGTATCCCTACAGTGTCTAAGTCCATTCTTAGACATTGTAAGTGCAGTGCTGCCATTAAGAATATATGGTGCTGGTAGCTTGTCATTACCAACTCCACAGCACCATAATGGCTACACTGAAAACTGAGAAGTTTGGTATCAAACTTCTCAGCACATTAAACCCACACTGATGCCAGTGTGGGATTTAATGAAAAATGCACACAGAGGGCATCTTAGAGATGCCCCCTGAAAAACGACCAGCCTCTGGTGGGTTCCCTGACTGGTACACACCAGTCTGCCACCACGAGACATGTTTCTGGACCCCTAGGGTGGGAGCTTTCGCTCCCTGAGCCCAGAAACAAAGCCTTTCCTGTGCTGAGGTGTTCACTCCTCCCCTAGGCCTGGAAGGGCCATCTGTGGCAGGGGAGCTTCAAAGGCCTGGCAGCCTTTGTAATGCGACCCCCAGCCTCTCCTGCTATCAGGAGCGGGCCCCCTTCCTGGCTCCCCTCCTTTTTCGGCGGGAATACAGGCGTAAAAAACTAGCCAGCCCAGAAGGTGTGCCCACCTTTGCCGACTCCACCCCTCAGGTGGGGGAGGAGAGGTGAAGCCCACTCTTCAGTGCCCGCCATCTTGCAGATGGCAGGCACTCCCCAATCAGGATTATGGATTGTGCTCACTCCCCCATGTGGGGTGAGCACACCAAGGGTGTAGTCACCCTAAGGTCAGTAGCCTATTGGCTACTGACCTCGAGACCCCTAAAACGCCCCATAAATACAGTATTTAGGAGGCAGCCCTGAACCAAGAAAGCAGACAACAAGAAACTACAAGAGAAGAAGAAGAAGGACCGAACAGCCATGCAGAAGCTAACAAGAGGAAGACGCCCACTGACTTGGCCCCAGCCCTACCGGCCTGTCTCCACCTCGAACCTGCTCCTGCGAAATCCCAGTGTGTCCTGCAGCCAGCAACCTCGAAAACCCCGGAGGACCTGCCTCCCTTCAACCTCAAAGACTGTGTCACCCGCCGTCCACGGCCCGAGCTCGAGTGGGCAAACACCACGAGGAGGTCCCCCCGGCGATCCTAACCCGAGATCCGGCGACCCCTGACCTGCCTGAAACCTCCAGCTGACGCCTGCAGCCTAAATCCGGAAGGTCCCTCCAACCACGACCAGGAGCTGGTAAGAAGATCCGACCCCAAAAGGCACCCCTGCACCCGACGCCCCATGGCCTTAGGTGGCCAAACCGGTGCCTAACCAACCCCCAACCTCCCAACTTACATGTCGAAGTGGTGGTCGCACCCAGAAGACCTTCGTCACCAAGCATGCAGTGCCTTTGAAACCGGAGGTTCCCCATTGCAAACAACAGGGCGCCCGACGTCGAAACAGCACCCTGCACCCTGCCGCCCTAGTGCCGCTGAGGGTGCTCCTTTGTTGCTACTTTGTTTCCCCCTTTGCCCTGAGCCTAACACCAGGAGCTTAGCTCCCACACCCAAGTGGCCTGCTCGTCAGCAGCCACCAACCGCCCCCTATCCCCCATTGGATAACATTGCTGCACCCGGCTGCCCTAGTGCCGCTGAGGGTGTAACTACAGTGCATCCTTGACCCTGGGGGACCCCTGAGTCTACCCCCAGAACCTCGACTCCCACTACCAAATACTTACCTAAAAACCGATAATACTATTTTCCTCCATAGGATAACATTGACTGTTTTTCTTGGGAAAGCTTTTAAGTGTGGAGTTTGAAAACCTAAAGAAATTCTTTAAAATTGTACTGTTTAACAAAAACGATTTTACTTACCTGTTTGCAGGAAATGTCCCAGAGTAGTATCCAGGTATACTACTCTGTGTAAGAAAAGTAATCTCAAAAGTAACTCGCCTGTAATCTTACTGAAAATCCTATACAAAGTATATGTACTGTATTTACAAAGCATTGCATTTCTCAGAAACAATACTGTAAGTCAAATCAAAGTACATTTACAATTGCAATCCAAACTGTGTTACAATCTGTATATTTACTGCCAAGTACTTATCACTTACCAGTGCCAGGCTTGCTTGGTTCTAGAAAATAAAATAACTAAAAGAATATTTTTATACAAAAACAATTGGTCTGAAGTTCAGTCTTTGAGTGTGTGAATTCATTTGCTGACTGAGTGTGTACAACAAGTGCTTAACACTGTCCTCTGATACTGCCTTACTGCTCGACCACACTACCACAAATAGAGAGTGAGGTGCTATCTAACTTTACCTCTGCCTACCTCTGGGGTTCCACTAGACTCTGTGCACACTATACCTCACTTTGGTATAGTATATACAGAGCCAGCTTCCTACAGACTTTGGTCATGCAGGCAGTGAACTTGTTTCTTGTGTTGGTGGTCGTGTCTGAGAGCGGAGAGTATGATTTGCATGCCGTCTGCATTATTGGAAAGGCTGTGGATGTCGCATGTGCGGATGACGATAGCCAGGCGTATCATGTATGCATTGAAGAGGGTGGGGCTGAGCGATGAACCTTTAGTCACTCGGATGAGTTTGCGGGCTTTTGAGGAGTAAGCTGCCAGGTTGACAGCTTGTGTTCTATCCGTTAAGAGGGAGCAGATCCAGCGGAAAGCGGGTCCTTGGATGCCAATCCCGTGCATGCGCCTGTTGAGGATGGGATGTGAGACTGACAGATGCTGCAGAGAGATCCAGGAGAATGAGGGCTGCCATGTTATCCTCTGTGAAGGATCATGCGGATGTTGTCTTTGGTGGTTATGAGTACTGTTTCTGTACTGTGGGTGGGCCTAAATCCGGACAGCGTAGCGTTGAGAAGCTCTTGTTTGGTGAGGTGGTCAGTAAGGCATCAGTTGATTAGTTTCTCTAAGACCTTTGCCATGTTTGGTAAGAGGGAGATCTGGCATATCTCCAGCATTTGAGTTTTGCTATAACCCTAATAGACAAATTTTCAGGGATGTGTAATATAAATCCTATACGGTTTTAAAATATTGAACTTTTAGATTTGCTGTATTGACAAATTAATGACTTTTCCGAATGCACTTTATCACTTCTTCCATTGTGCCATCTTCTAAGAAGTTTCTCCAACTATCTATTGGCTAAATACAACCAGTTATTTTCATCAATAAAGAGTTTATGGAGTTGTTTAATAATACCTTTACTGTCTGTATAATTAGAATTTCTATCAATAAAAATATGTATAATTAGAATTCTTCTCCTTTTAGGTTTTTCAAAGGAGCAGTTAACTCTGTTACTATACAAAGGACCTATACACCATATTGAAGTCCTTTGCTATGACTGTGTTCCTATGTCTCTGAATATATCTGGGATAATAACATTAACCTATAAAAAGTTTATTCTGATGGATACATCTAACTTTAGATTCCTCACCTTTAGAATATCTTCAGATGCCGTGTGACTCTGTGAGGACCTCCCCTGAGGTGACGGAGCGGAGCTGCATATCTGCGCCATGCCTGTGTGCCTACGTCCATTCCTTTTTTTCCCTCAATGATGTGGATCAAGAGCTCCCAAATTTGTCACTTTTTCAGTGACTTCTAAATTATGACAAACTGTGTGCTAGGACAATGTCTACCTGAAAACGACAGGATTCAAGCTATGCAGTGACTACTGGAAGCAGATGTCTGTCTCGGTCATGTACCTGCACTGTGTGTGTCTTTGATGCTTGGGCTCTGGGCATGACTCACTCATGTGTTAAATTTTCCACATGCACTCAAAAGGTGATCCAGAAGCAGAGATGAAGCTCTACATCGCCGTACAGATGATGAGATTGTGGTCAAAACATAGCTCACACTGTTCACAATCCTGTTCAACAAGATAGTCCCTCGCACAGTCCTGTTCCCCCTCGAAGGCTTCCGATAAGTTGAAGGTGCACAAGAAGGCAAAGTGGTATTCAGAGCCATCCTGCTACTCTAAATCAAACATGACGCCAGAGCATTACTCGAACAATCATACTTCATAACCATCTTCTGACTCCAATCTACTCCTGCAGTTGGTCCTTGCAAACCCCTAAGGCCATCGTCAACCCAGCAGCAGATTGCTTTCTTCAAGGAGGCCATTCTGTAGGTCTTTCAGATGTTTCCAGCCCCCTCTGGCATGCCTTCCGGCCACACACAATACGAGGAGCTCCACTTGGACTTAAGCAAGAGAGACCTCTTTAAGTACCAACTGGCCTTATGGGACCTGTTCCCTGGCTTATCCAATACTGTTTCATACTTGTACTCCTGCCCCAGCGTCCATGTTCATGACAACGCCAACTCTGCTGGTGCCGGCCTATGCCCTGATTCGACCGTCGGTCTCTTACACTGATGAAGCATTGTCAGCTTACTTCATACTTACGTTGCACTATGAGATTTTGAAGGCATAACCAGTGAATTTGCGACCAATGGAGAAAAGTGCCTCTTTTACATTAGATGTGCAAAGGGCATCAGAAGTACATAATTTAAAGGTGCCTACTGTTGAAAGCAAGAGAAACTGGTTAATTGAGATCCTTCAACCCTGTCTAACTTGTTCTGAGCCACTTTTACCATTCAACAAGCCTCCTACGGACACCCTTATGGTGACTTTAGCCACGCCGTGCTCAGGCCTTCCGGTCAGTAGTTCAGTTGTCAGGTGACATATGCTGGTCTCCGGTGGTTCCAATTTTCTGACATGGTGTGCTACCCCTGAAAGTCTGGTGGTACAGGAATCTACAAGTAAAGTCACTCCTAATGCCTTTGTGACCAACCCTAAAGGCAGACAGGCGAAACCTATTAATGCCTTCGGTAATAGTGTTCTCTGTGCTAGTTCAGCCTCATGATCCTTGAATGCTGTATACCTTGTGGGCAACCCACCTATGCTTTATAGAACATAGCCAGCGAGATCTTGCCGGCCATGTCGGAAGACATTGGGGCCTCCCTGGCTAAAAAGATACATGATGGCCAGTACACAGTGAAGTATGTCTTGCTTGCTAGTTTGGACACCGCGGACTGTGTGCACAGAGATATTGTTACCTGTTTATTGCTAAAAGGCATTCCTGGATGTGATCAACCAGGTTTATAGGGAATGCCCAGGCATTCCTTAAGGACATGCCCTTTGATGGCTTCAGATTGTTTGGGGAAAAAGATTGATTTGTCTCGCAAGCGATTTGACTTCATCCAAATCTTGCAGAATACTGCAAAGAATCTTCTGTGGTGGCTGGCATGCACCAACATGACCTGTGACAGGCCACTCTACTTCCCCACCCAGACATGACAGTGACCGATTCATCACTACTGGGTTGTTGGGGGCAGGGGGTCATGTGGGAGAGGTGGACATCAGAGGCCTCTGGTCTCTAGCAGACAGCAAGCTGCTCATCAGCCTTTTGGAGCTCTGGCCCTAAAAGCTTTCCTGCTATCTATCAAGGGAGGCTGGTGCAGGTCCTCATGGACAAAATGACTGTCATGTGGTACTGCAAACAGCAGGGTGGAGTGGGGTGCTAGACCCTGTGGCAGCAGGCCCTATGTGAAGGTGGTTGGAGTAGCAGAACATCTTTCTGATAGCCCAAACATCTATCAGGGTCTCTGAATGCCAGAGCAGGAAAACTGAGAAGACGTTGACTGGCGGATCATGAGTGGCATCTCCACCCCAGGTGGCAAGGGACATCTTTGATCAGTGGGGCATGTCCAGTTTAGATCTGTTTGTCACTGGCAAGAAAACCCTTTACCAAAACTACTGCGCATTGGATTTTCCACCCGGAACGTCACTGGGAATCCCATAAAGGCTGCAATGGGACACAGGTCTCCTGTACTTGTTCTTCACACTCCCTCTTTTGCCTCAAATTCTTAGGAAAGTGAGGACAGACTGAGTCCAAGCCATCTTACTAGCCCCAGATTGGGCCAGGAGAGTATGCAGTTGCAGTAGTCCTTGCAGATCTACACCTTTCAACAAACTTCTTCTATGCTGGATGCTGAGAGAAGTTCGTTGCCAGGTGTGGTGCTTGTCATACACAACCTCAGCAGGCCAAACTCTTGTATGTTTTGTTGTTTTTGTTATCGTTTGCCCAGCAAGGCCCTGCACAAAAGATGTGGAAAGTGGAATGTTATGTGGTGTGAGGGGTTAGACCTCCCCTTGTAATACTATCACAATAAGCCAAAGATGGTCCTTGGATTCACACTAATAAATCCTTAGCTCAGTCTTGGTAGAGTGGCAAAGAGCAGTCAGGCGTTACTAGTAGAAAATGTGTTCAGCATTTCAGAGTGCCAACATGGACGATAAGTAATGGACACGACTCGAGAGAAATCCAAAGCCAATTTATAAAAATAAAGTGTATTTTAATCTTAATTTAGACACCATAAAGAACAGAATAGCGTACGTATAACCGAAGTTATAGATTTTCGAAGCAATAATAAATCAGTGCAAAATAATACATGAAAAATATAACATTGCGGTCAATGGGAAAACTATCGGTCACTTGAAGGTCGAGTTACGTGGAACCCTTACAGGGTTAAGGTCATGGTGAGCCCCTTGACCAGGCTACGATAGTCAGACCAATTTTACCTAGCCCATGGAGTCTGGATGCAGAGTTGTTCTGGCCATTTGTGGTGCCGAAAGGGAGCCACAGGGATGTTGGTTTTACTGCTTACACAGTCCTGCAAGAATCAAAATGCAAAAATACAACAGATACACAGCTTCTGGCACCCATAGATGCAGTGTTGAGTGTGGGGGTTAGTGGCCGTATTTGTGAACAACAAGTCTTGGCAGCGGTCAGCATAGCGAAAAGGTACTGGAACTCCACAGGGTCCTGGGGAGGGAGGTAGCAGCCTGAAACTTTGTGGCAGGCGAGACTACAACTCCCACAGTGCACTGGACCACCTAGTGCCATTAGTCCAGGGGAGTCTGAGAGTGCCTTTGGCTTCCACAGAAGTCCCTGTCTCAGCAAGTGCTGGGTTTTAGCCAAGGACGAGGCTTGTTCACTCATTTCTAAGTCTGTTGCCACAGGGACAAAGTATCCCTCTTTTTCTTCGGCGCTGTGGGCACTGTTGTCAGTGATACAAGTCTTCTCTTGGTCCTTCCTAGTTGTTCGGATCTGAGGTTCTGGTGTCAGGAGGTCCCTTAAATTTTGGATTTAGGGAAGGTAGGGGTGTGGGAGCTAGTAGCTAATGGGTATCTTGTCCCTGCAGCTAGTCCGCAGCAGAAGTGACCACATCGGGAGGGAAGTTGTTATGTCACCTTTTCTACTCCGAACCCTCTATTCTGCCATTCCGAAGGATGGCAGAAATCAGATTGTGGTGAACAGACCAGGCTGTGCATAGATAATTTACTACCTGTCCGGGTGAAAATGTGTCTGGGGCAGGGATAAGGCTGTTTCCTCCACCTGGAGTCAGCCCTGATGCATATAGGAGGCGGTGCAGCCTTTGAAGCTCACCGCCGTGATGTGCCACTTCACTAGCCTGCTTGGGAGGAGGAAGGTATGGCCTCCTTCCTTCCCAAGCCTTTGGTCCTGACTCCTGGGAGTGATCACACTGCCTGGCAGGAGGTCAGAATCCTGTCTTGGTGGCATCAGGCGCGGGAAAGCGCGGGCTGGTTGGCCAGAGTGCAGAGAAGCTAGATGGCAACCTCTAAGGTTGCCATCTAGGCGCATGCCACATTACCCAGGGCGCGAGATTTGTGTCCGAGGTGAGAAGGCACATTGTTTGATACCAAACATGACATATTTCGGAGGTACCATAATGGAGCTGCCAAACTTGAGAATGCCCAGGTGGCCATCCAGGTTATCCTATGGACCGCTAACACTTATAGTAGTTTTCAATGGCGAATGCCAATATAGGGACATATAGGCTTGCACTTATATGTCCTCACCTTTAATATACTGCACCCTGCCTCCTGGGCTGAATAGGCCTACCTTAGGGGTGCCTGACATATAGGTCAGGACTGTGCCACAATGGTGAGGGCACAGTCGTGTTCGAGCAGTTTGCAGTGCTCCTGCAGTCTGCAATGGCAGCCCTGGGGACCCCTTTAACGCCTTTGCCCTGGGTACCCCTGGTACCATATTCTAGGGACTTATAAGGGGGTAAAGTCTTTGCCAATTTGGGATTACCAAGTCGAACATAACAGTTTTAGGAGAGACTCCAGTGCACTATCAGAGTCATAACCATCAGCATGTGGAGCAAATAAAAGGGGGAGAGGGGGTGGTGGTCACCATTCAAAAAGGGCATTTTCCTACAGATGACCAATTTGTTTTTAGTTTGTGCTAAAGAAAGGAAAGGCAGAAAAGGACCTAATAAGATGGATATTCATCTGCTTCAAGATGTGTTATTTGCTGGCTAAGAAGCAAACCCCTGAGGTGCTGCTCATTTCACCAGGGCTACGGTTCTTGCAAAACCATTGGTGAGGATGAAGCCATTTCCGGACATTTGCCAAGCTGGGTCGTGTGTATCAGTACATATGTTCACAAAACACTACTACCTTGACAGGACTAATGGGAGGTTATTTTGACTGCCAGACCTTCTGGTCTGAGTCCATTTTCCAGATTCTCTATCTTTGGTAGGTACAGCTATTGTATCTAGTATTTTCTTTTTTAACTCTTTTTATTTATAATTTGCATCATTCTGCTCAATACATGACAGCGTATATATTTGTTCCTTAAGTTCTGTAACATATAGAGCTCTAAAAGAAGAGCATCTTAGAAACTACATGACAGTTTGCATTTTGAGTGTCTGATTTCCAAATTCTAGTAGAGTCTTTCCTTGGTCATCATACATCTTTACATTCCACACTGAGGCCTCAAGTTCCCCTGTAGGATTGCCATGGTCCCCACACTTTTTCCCACTACTGCGGGCATCCTCTCCCTTTATAAATTACTTGCTCCACATTCTGACACCAGTTTAGGTCAATCTTCCACTGTTATATCGTTGGGGGGATATTGTATCTATTCTTAAGGTAAGGAATCTGTTGTTAGAAGTATCTATCAGAAGAACCAGTTACTTACCTTTGGTAACACTCTTTCTAGTAGATACTCTGTCTAACCTCATGTTCTTCACTGCCCCCCCCGACCCACCCCTCCCACCTTCCCATTCTTTGGTGTGGACTGCTGAAGGCATCATAATAGATTCAGAGTTAGGTCTTGGCACACTGTCACCTACTATTTGTTTGTCAGTCTGAGAATGAGGAGGCGAAATATAAGAAACTGATGTCAACACTAGGGGGTGTTGCTTATGTTCGGCTCCGCTCTGTCATTTCTGGGTTAGTAGGGAGTCCTCATGGAGCCACATGGGTCCATCTTTCAGTGCCTGGGAACTTTGCTTTGAAAATTCTCTTGATATTATCTGGTTGGCGGGGTGTCTTAAGCTGAGGAATCTGCAGTTAGAGTATCCACCAGAAAGAACATTATCAAAGGTAAGTAACTTGTTCAGTTTGATTTCATTGATGGAATGCTCTGAGCCCTTTCTTGCTCAAAGTTATGTTAGTGTGTGAGTGTTTGAGTGGGACTGTGAGTGGGTGAATGAGTGCTTCACTGGATCTGTGAGTGAGTGCAAGAGTGTTAATATTAATTCTTCAAAGAAAAATCACCAAATTAGAGGAGCACAACAGAAGTGGAAACCTACATATTTTTGGTCTAATGGAAGGAGATGAAGACAGCGTGACATACTGTGTGGATTTCCTGGATTCCAAAAACTCTGGGCATAATGCCCAGTGTTTTTAGAATACTGAGCTGCCCAATCGCTCCAAGCGAACCTGGAATTCAGGTGCACATAATGATGGGTTCTGTATTTGTTGGAACAACCTCATGGAGTCAACTTAGTCTAAATTGCAGTAAAATTACCTTCTTGAATTTTTTCGATTTTGCTAGTAGTCGCAGCAGTAGCTTTTCTGAGTGCTTTCAATTGATTACCAAGTAATACAAATTATATTTAGGAGCAGCGGGACACTGAAATCAAGGGTTCAGGAGTGAAGCACTAGGGCAAGGCAACTATCTTCTCAGGCACATGCCACACCTCCTTGAACAATCAATGTTTCTGAAATAACTTTAAAGGGTTCAGACATTGCACTAATGGCTAGTAGAACAGGGTAAGGGTAGTCATCCATATCCTTAACAAAGGAAGTGCGATGTTCAAGCTGGTGTTTTCCTAGCTCTACGGTAGTTTTTCTTATTCATTGTCTTGTAGATGACAGACCTTCCGCACCACTGCCTCCTTCGTTGACTAAGCGTCTCATCTGTGCGTGAGATGTAGGCTTCTAGGGACAGTGATGTTCTGATAATCATCTCTTCCTTAAAGTGAACTCAAGCTTAAATTTCCAATTTCAGATGAAATCTTTTACATTTAATCTGTTTGAGGTTCATTAGTAGAATATGGAGTAAGCACCATGATCGTCATCACTGAAGTGGTAGATACAAAAAATGATTTAGTTGTTGCGTGAAGAAATGCAGTTTGGTTCGCCCTCAATCATTTTCGCCCCAGTTTGGGACTGAGTTAATTTATTTTCAGAATGCCTCACCTGTTGTCATCTATAAGTGACAAATGGTGTAATGCGTAGTTTTTAGGATAAATGCCCAGTTCTACTTTTCTATGAAAGATTATGCACTTGCTTCTGGCCTAGCTTTAACCCACATTTAGATCACAAGTTTGTCTTGTTGTTATTTCATTTGAAAAGCAGCCCTTTTGACATTCTATTTCAAGGGTGACCTCCCCCAAAAAAATGTTAATATAGTGGTTCCTTAATTCTATGGTGCTCTGATACACTCAGGAGCAGAAAATACATCAAAGCAAGAAAAATTGATTCTACAGATTTGCAGACTATGGGTTGGAGGTTACTGTTCTTTCTGACCTTTTTATTACTATGATTAATGCCTGCCTATTCAAGCCTGGAGCCAGCAACCTTGTGTCAGATCACACACTTGCTAGACACTCCCTCCCCGCGACACCTCTCACTCCCCCCCCCACTTAAGTACTCTGGTCAGGTGGGTTGGGTAGGCAGACAGCCAATAGATGACAGAGGAAGTACTTGCAACGTGGTTCAGGCAGCACCGTATCCCAGTTCTTGACTAGTTCAAGTTGTGGTTGGAGGTCTGTACCCCTTAATCCTGATATGATTTCCAGAATAATAATTTCCAAGAGTTATGTCTCATTAGGCAGAGGTTGCCGTTTTTTTATTGTTTCCTTTCAACATTGATAATATATGCAAAAAGCAACAACAGCCGACACGTGTTTCGCCCGGTGGCCGGTTGGCCGAGGGCTTTTTCAAGGCTCATATATGCAAAAACCCCACAGAAATAAGTGTTACATGGGAAAACAAACAAAAATATCAAATGTTTACAAAGGGGCATAATAAACCGAAAACAAGTAAACCCAAATGTGGTGAATAAAATAAGTAACAAGCATTGGCATAGCCAATAGGTCTCGCCTTTGGGACCTTATAAGTGTTTAGCCATGCAACAGTTGATGTTGTTGCACCAAGGATATTGTGCTGGATAACTAAACACTTGTAAGGTCCCAAAGGCGAGACCTATTGGCTATGCCAATGCTTGTTTATTTGGCGACTTGTTTAACCGTGTCTCACATAAATGGCAACGGGGGAAATATCTGTATTCTGCAGGAGCGGGCTGCAGAGGGTATTTTAATGCATGTCTTTACCCTGTCAGGGAAGGGGGTCTCCTTCTGTGCCACATACTCAGAAGAACTGGCATACACCTAGGCAGAATATGTCATATGATTCCGAGAACTGCTGAACAAACCATTTGTAAAGGAATTTGTCACTGTCTATGAATTTCTACAATATCAGGACATTTTGTGGACAACTTTCGTTAAAACTGCACACTATGTGTAACAGGCATGCAAAATATCGATGTAATCCATCTTAAAAATAACTATTTCTTAAGTAGAGAAAAATAAAAACAGACTATTGTTCAAATATAACACCAGAAACTGCATTACTTTGTGGCGCGTGAATAATATGCAATCCTGTTACAAGACACAATGGTATTCATTTTATCAACCTCAGCAGGATGAAAGGCGGAGTCTAGTCTGCCAGGAAGGAAACCTGTGACCAACAGGTTACGCACAGGGCTGGCTGCTACTCATTTATCTTAAAGCACTCCTCCCACCCAACAAGGGCTCCAGTGAATGTAGCTTTTTAACTGTGCATTAAGTGCACAAATGAATAAAACTGAAATCAGCTCAGATTTATTGAAGTATACTAACAAGTCAGTAAATAACGCTAAACGTAATGCTAAAGCGAGTTCAAGTGTTCATAGGAAAGACATACATTCTGTGGCTGTTTGGAGCATGATGGCAAAATATTTGAAAATGTTTTGACATGTAGCGACGAGCTGCCTGTTTCAAAAAAGGCATTTTTACTGGGCAGCGCGGAAACAGCCGGTCAGCTATTTTGCCGCTCCCTCGCCCAAAAAAACAAACAGCCACATTGTTTGTAATTACCCAAATCACACCTCCATTGGCTGGCCTTAGTTACTTCACGCTCGAACAGCAATCTGATTGAGCACTCTTGTTAGGGTTTCATTTGTCATGGGTCCATGAGAATGCGCGAGCGGCTGACATCGGTCTATTTGAATATGAATCTTCTGTGGAAAGGAGCAATAAAACCGGGAGAAACAAAGCCGCTTCTCAGGGGAATTTGCCACTGTCCGCTGACTCTTACTCTGCAGCATGCGAGAGGGGGCGCATCATCTACAGGGCAAAACAGGGGAGGCCCATACAAGCCTGCCAGGCTGCCTCAGAAATGGAAATAAGGAAAGAAAACGGGCAACACTTTGTTAGCCCCGGGGTACTGCTTGAGGGTTGTCGCCTCAGGGTTACTCTGACTGTACCCACAGGTTACTCTATGGTAGATCGGATGCTAATCTTATAATTCCCAATGCCTTAACTCCTGCCCACAAAAGCCACACCCCCTCCCTCATTTCGTTTTGAGAGCCCTGCGCGTGTGCTGTGTGAGACGATAACCGCCTTAGCTCTCTCGGAGTCAGCGATCAAAGTGCATTAAAAACAAGCCAGCAGCACCCCAATAGATGGGGCTTCCCCGCATCAAACATAGAAGAAGGCAAAAGAAGGAGGCTACAAGCAACTACTAAAGGGGTGATTCCTTTTACGATAAGCATTCCTTTTAAAGAAACCGGCTGTCGTGCATTTCAAAGGAAGGTGCATGAATATGAAGAAACGAAGGCGACCAGAGGAGCAGAGATCAACAAGTTGACAAGGGAGAGCGAGGGTGAGACAGGCAGTGGAGGAGCAAGCGCGCGCGGCCACACTAATTGAAAACAGATGGCCCCTGCGCGCCGCTGTTCGCTCCCGCTAGGTGGATGCCAGCACGAGTGCTTGAAAAGAGCTGACCAATTTCTAAAGGTCATCTCCTAGTGCAGCGCATGCGCGCTGCCTAGGCGAGACCTAAAAAGGATGTGAGTAAGACAGTGAAAATAGGAATGAAAAGTGATGAGAAAGACGAGAGAAACCGAAGGGGAGGGAAAGAAAGAAGGGAAAAAAGAAGAAAGAAAGTGAAAATATCAAAGGTTAAAATGTGATCAGTAATCACACAAAAAAATATAGCATAGTTAATTCCATTTAGTTGTCACATTGCAAATGCCATTATACCAAAGTAGCGTCATGACTCGGAGAGTTACCTGGTATGCAATTTCTTTAATTACAAATTAAGGGAAAGAGACACATACACATATATCAGTATGCTGTAGATCAACAGGCTGCTCTCACAATAGTCAGCATGTGCAATGATAGTCATCGTGTGTATGTATTAAAGTTGCCAAACAAATTTCAACGAAGATGAACACTCCACCACCCACACACGTGTATACATCTATGTACTGCATATGCTTGAGGTGAAAATTAAAAATGCATACCGAGGTTTCAGAGATACAGTCCTAAAGACTGAAAATAAGAGAAGTATAATGGAGATCAGTATACATGAGAAGGAGAACATCCTAATTGGTAGCGTGGATGAGCTAAAATGGGCCGCTGGACTGAAAGGGCCTCAAAGGCATAACCAGGCAAATTTGAAGGCAATTTAACTATCAGCCCCCCACCCTCCCCCCTTGCTGGTGCCAGTTCTGCTAGCTGGAAAGAGAGCACTAGTGGAATTTCCCATCTCCAGAACCTCCTGAGCTAATCTGCTAGCCTCCTATAGTCTCATTGATTCAACGGGCGTTCTAGACAACGCCAGCTGGCCTGAAGCCATTCATAAGGCCCCTGGACTTCAACGCTTTCATGCTGCCAATGTTCTGCTGCATGTCTGTATGCTAAGCACCTTCACAGATTGCACACCCAGTCCAGCTCCCAGTTCCCTAGTAGCTCATGATGGGAACGCTTGCAGCGGCAACTGCAGCATCGATCACACAGTCAGCAGCACTCACTCTCTCATGAGTACAGATACAAAAACTGGCATAGGCACTCCTGTCTGCTTCTGTGGATTACTCACAAGCATCATTATTTATAATAGTCAATCGCGTGTTTTTCAATATCCTATTCAAGGATATACATTCTTGTGATATATTTTATTTCTTTGGTGTGTAAAAGATGCAGGTCATTCATTCCCTTAGCCATGACACATTCTCGGTGCCTCATTTTGCTCCTTTCTTCAGAATTGGGCACTCTGAATCTAATGTTTTTTTCTTTCATCTTGTGCTATATCCTTTATCTGTGATGATTTAAGACATCTGAGTTTTTTGCTGTAGAATGCCCTTATAGTTCCAGGTTGAAATGACTTTCCTTGATGTCTTGTTTCTAGTGCTTGCAACCAAATATGTGCCTGTACCAAGACCACAATGACCTGTGGCATGGCTTCTGTTTGGTGCCAATTGTTCTATGTGGATGTCTCTAAATGAATGATTTACAAATGTTTTTGTTGATTTTTCTACCATTTTTGTAGTTTGGAATACTACAGTTTGAGTAGATTTTCCTCCCACAACAAGTTTCAGGAGCATTTATATTTCTGCATTTTGTCTTTTAATAAACACCTCAATTTCTCTAGGTTTTAGTTGCCCCCATCCTCTCTTTCCTTCTCCCTTTTAGGCAACATATTTAATCAGTGAGGACAATTCAACTTTAATGCCAATATTTTATTCTGAAGCTATCCCCAAGAGAGCCTCTCCTCTCTGTCTACTACTGCAAAGAGGCGTTGAGTTGCTAGTTGTTGGACTGTTAACGCAATGCCAAAGAAAATCATGGTTTTCTTAGAACGTCCAGTTTTCCACTTCTTTGTCTTTTCCTCCTTTTATTTTCGAGTCTCTGCATTCTTCTCTCATTTCTAACATTAATGGAAGCAAAGACACCAGAGAACCTCCTGTGTTCATACTGACTCTTGGAAGGCCTTCCTCCAATGCTCAGGCTTTGATCAATTTCTTTGTGGGACATAGCTGCATATGGAAGAAATAGCTTTGCTGATCTCTCTAATGCCTCTGCCGATTTTAGGGCTTTAAGGTTGGTGTATGTTTTAGCCTGCTTCTTTGTGTTCAGTGCAAACCTTTTTTAAAACTGCTTGAAATGTGCGCAGCATTTGATCAAAAGTAGCATTTGGATTTATAAAATGTGAAAAGACGTACGCAGGAAAAAACTATACATTCCACCTCCCACAATAAAGTGCATACAATTCATGCCAGGATTAATTTGTGCAATGATAGTTATTTATTTGTCAATTTAGGACACTTACATTAGGGTATACAAAAATGAAGCAGGCGGACCAAAATATAAACCCACACTAGCGATGAAGAGATAAAGGATGCCTTCTATTGCTTAATTGTATTTGGGAGTATTTGAACCTTGAATTGGAATTCTTGTGATGTATATTTTTTTTTTAGGACTGGAGACCTTGATTCCCCCATCTCCAGTGGTCTTTCTTTTCCATTATGAGGAGGAAATACTATTGAATTACTCACTGGCATTATTCTGTGGGTAGAAATTCTACAGTGATACATCAGTAAAGGAGCACATTGATTGCCCCCATCTGAATTGCCATTTTTTTCCCACTTCAACATCACACCATTCCACGATGTCATACATATGCCAGATCTCATCTGTCAACACATCTGCATCAGGGCACTCGAAGCCACCATAGTACAATATATCATTCCATGGACCATTATTATTCCTCAGTGACCCTACCCTACATCACCCTTTGACTACCCCAAACTGCCCTTAACAACAAGTATCACTATACTCTCACCGCAGCATTGTACTCCATCTGTCCACACCAAACTACAATCCGTGTTTCCTTTCGCAACCATTTCTCCCCAGGTTGCTATTGTCTTTCCTCAAGTTGCTATTATCCCACCACCAACTGTCCCTTGTCTCACTCTCGTTCATCTAAACCACTGCTGTTTCGCCCTAGTCATCTCTCCAAGTCACCATCTTCTTCCTCCAAATATTATACTTGTGAGGAGGAGTTGGCCAAATAACAGTATTCTTGCACCATGGTTGGATGGTGATGGGTATATTTCGTCATCAATTTTATTTTGATTGACCTCTTCACTGAGCCAAAAAATGCCTTGGAATTGTAGAAAAGAACAGGAGGATACAAACGTTCCTAAAAGCATACGATTCTTCAAATTGAACTCTTTCTGATAGAAATGTTCCAACAAACGTTTGAAAACACTCACTTGCAAATTTCTGGTGCATCATGGAGAGCTAATCTATAGTTTTACTGTTTACACTTAATTTTTGCTATGTTTTCAGGTGGTTGAACAGGGTATGTTTGTGAAGCACTGCAAAGTAGAAGTGTATCTAACAGAATTAAAGCTCTGTGACAATGGAAATATGAACAACTTGGTTACACGAAGATTTAGCAAAGCTGATACAATAGGTATGACTTATGTGTTGTTTTTCGTGTGTGTTCATAAATAAATCACTGTCATTCTTATAAACAAAATCTGCTTTGGTAAATGAGGGAATTGTTGTCCAGCTCATGAATTTATGTGTTTGACACAGTTAAAATAGTTTGACCATTAATGGCATCTTTCTGGCAAATTAAAGGTTATTAGATGAGTACTTATTTCATATTGTTCACCTGTGTCGTATTAGATCCATTTGCTTCTTTATGAAACAAATGTCAAAGTAGAAATATACGCAGTCCACCACTTGTTAGTGTTTCCAAAGTTCTTTGTTAGAAAAATGGTTTGATGATCTAAGGTCTTTTATAGGGGCACTCAAGGGTGACATTTCTTTAATGTACACATTCCTACATCTATGTAATCTTACTGTGGAATAAATTCCAATTTCTTTAACTCCAGCTCACATAAGAACACGATGACCTCTATGACACTATCTGGAAATGGTGTGTTAAGGCTTGTAATCCTCTGATCACCTCATTCCTTCGATCATGCCTCACGAGAGAGTACTCAGATTAAGAGCCAGAGTACGTTTATCAGGACGTTTTGTGGCGAGTGCAGAGTGTCCACCAAAGTGCATTTACAAGCTCAGCAGCACCAAAATATTAAAAGGGAAACACAATTCTGTAGTCAGATGGTGAGCTATCAGTAAACAGAACAAAAATCAGCAAACCCCTGTCAATTAATGTTTTGTCATTTTATTCCTTTAAGGTAAGTTTTATCACATTTGTCACAACAACTCAATATCAAGTTAAAAAAACGGTATTATTCCTCAGTGATCACAATATCTAAAATGATATACAATGGCCCAAATATTTAACTTTGCCTTCCAACAGCCATACTGCCTTCAGACACCTATCAGTCTGATAAACATACTAGTTTCTGTTATGTCTAATGACAATATGTACATCTGCAATATTACGAGAAAAACATTCTGGATTCTTAAAAAGTAAATCACTACACATTAAAACACTGATGCAGATAGGTGGTTGGGTTACTATCACCTTCCTAGGGACAGTCATCTTCTTGTAAAAGAATCTTTTACACAGAATAGTCAATCGTCAGAAAATTAATGAGCGCACATCTACAATTGAAAATACTATTATGCATTAATATAGCAAAATAGAAGAACACATTCATAATACAGGATAAAAAAACGTAACATACTTCAATTAAACCCCCAATAGTATTGCTTTGTTTAATTGAAAGCAACAAAAAAATTATGCATAAAAAAGCCTTAATCAAAACAGGAGTCACAGGCCCCTAATCATTAAACCAATAAAACCTTCAAAAGGCAGATTCTTACAAACATCTTACTTTGCTTCCATTAAAGTTATTCCTCTTTTCTTTCCATAAAGTTTACCATTTTTTTGTACCGAAACCCATTTATTAGTAGAATTATAATGACCCATGCAGTTAATACAGAAATCATAACCTTCTTTATTTAAGACCGCCAGTAGGTCTCATGATTGTTTCTTAATCCAAGTAGTAGAAGTTGGTACCATCACTAGTTAGTTCATGTCTTCTGTCATTATAGTATGACTCTAAGTCCACGCAATGGCTTTTCAGATAGCAGCTTCCCTTTCTCTCTATTCAAAGTTCCATTTACGGAAATGCACTTAACTTCAAAACCGTAAACTGGCACTATACTCCTAACAGTATCTTCAGTCAAAATTTGACATTGCTTACCATTACATGGTTATACCATCCCTTGTATAGAAACTTTGGTGTGATTTAATGGTTGTTTATGCTCCCGCAGGTCTAATGTGGCCATCTTGCCTTCCCGTACTGAGAGAAAAATGTAGGCGACGCCTTGAAAAGTGTCAACAATCCCTATCCTCATGAGGCAATCACAAACGCTTAACAACATTTGCAACTTCCTCGTATGAATAATTTCCTAATGTTTTATTATGTGGAACTTCCCCGCCCTACCAGCAAGAGTCTTGATCTTCAACTCAACTCTGATCTTTTGTACACTATAATGGGTATCACTGAAAAACTTTTAAAATTCTAGTAAAGAGGGAAATTAAATTGCCATCTTTGGAGGGGAACTTAATCTAGATGCTGATAAAATTCAGAACTCTTCAGATCTGTAATTGCATCAGTTTCAGCTGCTGTAAAGGTGTGAACACATATAACTACTAACCCTGGCGACTATGTTTTTTAAAAATCTAGACAAAGAGATGGAATAAAGGGTCGCTAAAGGAAGGTAAACTTTATATGAGGAGTGGTTAAATAATGACGCCAGCTAAGATGTTAATTCAGACCCTGTCTGTATGTATTACATTTAAAGGTCTAGAACTGTCCTCAAGAGTGTTTTTTTAATCTAGATTCCCACCTCTGATTTTTCCCATGATCTTTTTTATAATGGCCCATTTGAACTCTTTCTCCTTATGACCCTTGCCTAAACAGAGCAAGCCAAAAGGGAGTCATCATTTTCTTTGTCTCAATGAGTGACTTGTCTTTGCTAAAGCATATCCTCATTTCTACTAGTTTTGCCAATGTTGTCTTTTGTACTTGAACTAATAATTAAGTAAATAGCATTCTTTGTCCTGCAATTAGTCATGTACTTGAGTTTTTCCCTCTAATCCATTGGCGATTGCACTAATTCAGTTGTGATTTCTATTTTAGAAGCATTAAACCCAACAAAGTACCAGATATTTAAGTATAAAAGTGGAAACCTCAGTGAATCAGTGGGGCTGCTCAGGATAAATTTGAAAGGCTAAAGTTTTTCCATTAAAAAGTACGAAGGCCCTCACCCATGCCTGTGGCCTGCTTTATCGTTTGGCCCTTCTGAAGGTTACCATGGTGGGCTCCCCATGGAGCTCTTGTAAGAGGGTCGTGAGGAATACCTCCCAACTGGCACGATAAGTGGGACCTTGAAGAAAAAGAAAAATGCATAGTGGTTGGTTAGGTGTTAATCACTTTACTAATACCTCCTTATCACATCAATAAAAGCAAATGCACTATAAGAATCTGTGCAGTGCGGACCCTTAGTGACGTGTCAAAATGTTTCTGCCTCTTATTTATGACCAGAATTGGTCCAGGGCATTCACCAGGCCAAGGTCCCAAACCTAAGTATCTCATGTTCTGCCGTATGAGCCAATTCGCTAGTCTGGAGGTCTGAGATGGCTAGAAAGGAAAAGAATAAAAGCGTGAATACTTCTTGCCTTTGTAGAGCAATCACTGGTTAATTTGACCTATGAGGAGAAAGGAAAGCTATTACCATCATTCTGTCACTCATCAGACTACAAGTATTATGCTCATCACATCTACACTGAAATAATGGTCACATCGGTATGCTTTTGATTCTGCCAGTACAAGCGTGATCACTGCATACTCGAGCACTCTTGTGTTCCACCAGCAAAAAACACTAAACACTTGCTCTCCACCAACTGGAGAGAAATATCTATATTAGGATGTCATCTTGTATTTTAATGCTCACCTATGGTTGCTAAAAATATATGCATCTGGCTGCTTTAATAGTCTTGTCTGGCGCCGCTAGGATAGGTTAATTTAGTATCAAATTGCCCCTTGTGTCCTAATGTCAAGAGATTACAGTGGGACCGAAAGTATTGCTTACCCCTTTCGGTCGTCGTCCCCATAGAGGGGGAATACTGCATGCCAAATGGTGCTTAATCGCAGAATTGAGCTATTTTAAATTGGCTGGGCAACCAGCAGAGAAACGATTAAGATTCATCTTACCCTCTGCATGTTTCAAATAATCAACTTTAGTGCAGTTCTTCCTCTAGTGAAGCAGCTGCCTGAACTGAAATTTTGTCTTTGTGATTCCAATTCTTTAGGTTCAAATTAGTTATAGCACCATGACCTCAGTGACACTAACTGGAAATGGTGTGTTATGGTTTGCAAATCTCCAATCACCCCATTTGTTTACCATTACTTGTGAGAGAGGATGCAGTTGATATCCAGATTAAAAGCCACAGTTTAACAGGAAGTTTAATGGCAAGAGCAGAATGTACATTGAAGTGCAATTTAAAGTTCATCAGCATATAAAGTTGATGAGTTAGTCCCCTTAGCCAACTAAAAAATATTCATATCCTGAAGTTCCTTGTTCACTGTTTTACCAAAATTAAGTAACCTGGTCTTATAGAATGTATGTACTATGCATACACCTACATTAGAGTCATATCCAATTTTCCCTTTATTCAGAAAAATCAGCTTGTGGTGGTTGTGTAAGCTTTTATGTGCAGCTCATATCTCCCAATGAAAGCATCTGTTCCTACCCTGACACCTTGCTTTCCTTCTACTACCCATCCCCAGGATAGGCCTCTCACTCCCTCAACATTAAGATTTCGTGATATGACATCAATAAAAATTCCTTCATTCTTTACTGGGGCATCCCTATGTATTTAAATGTGTACAATCCTTTTTTATTCAGAATAGTTTATGACCATAACATTCCTACAGTGAGAGTGCTCCTCGTCTTTATTCACTTAGTTCATATCTGTTTCACTCTGTGCCTCATTTATTCTTTGTACCCAGATTCCTCCCTTGGGGTGACAGTGTTGCGCTATACAAATGCTGATTGATTGATTGATTGCTTCCTCTTGCTCTTTTAACAACATTCCTACTAAATTGGTGGCAGAATATACTTTGATCTTCATGCATTATCATCAGATTAGGTAGTAAACACGTTCCCTCCTATTCTCAGTTGCTTTGCTGACATCTAGGAAAAATAGTATCAGGGCCATGTCGAGTTCTTCTTCCCTCTTTTATTTACATTTGCTGTACTTTCTCCTTTGTCTCCACATTAAACTCTACCATTTCCTTCACTCTTTGAGTGCTTCAACATTTTAAAATTTTAGCTTCCCTTTTTTCCGTGCCATACCCACTTGCTCCTCCAGCCATGTTCTTTTTGGTGTGTCTTCTTAACCCCTTTTCCGAATACAATAAGGCACTATCTCTCATGAAATGTTTCGGGTCTTTTTGTTGCATTATTCATATACCATACTGCATCATAGAGTTAGGTTGCATTGTATTTATCCTAATTTCCAACTTCTGTAACACTTCACTCAGTTGAATCTGTCTTGATGTTGCTAGATTTGGTTTTTTGCAACCTTTGTATTTGCGCTTGCTTGGAGGGGTGACTGGATGGAGCAATTTCTTGGCGGAGATATTTTTTCCAACAATATACAGAAACCATCTTCAGAAGATATCTTCAATATTCAGAAGCCTGGCTAAATCTTTAAGTATTTGTGTAAGGTAGCAAGCCAGATTCTCTAACTCTTCACAGCCCTGTTCACTTAGTAAGTAGTGTTTTCACAAATCACTATCTTGTCTTTTTGTGGGCTTTTAATGGCTGATTAACCTTATGTTATCACATTTGTATCAGGTACGCACTTTTACCTCCCAGTATTGTCTCTCCCTGATCTCTTAATTGTGAGCAGTGCCTTTTTAGTAAGGGCTGTAGTGTTTTAGGAGTACTTTCCCCAGACCTACTACAAGAGTGTTTCTGGCCCTCTTTCATTGCTTCCTCCTATGGAGGTTTCACTTTTGTACACAGAGGCCTCCTTTTGTGGCTGACTCCGAGGTATACATATGGTGGGGTGAAGATCTGTTTGAAGTAGAAGAGGGACAGTTGTGTATTGTGTTGGAAATAGAAAACCCTTACCTTGTTATAGATAGCAGAACAATTGATCAGCTGTGCCACTTAATCAAAGGACACATTGAGCTTTTTGTGCCTGTATATTGTGACTTGTTACTAATATACATGTCTATTTATACATTTGTCATAAAATAATACTTCCTAGCTGTAAAGATCTGAGCTAAAATCTTTGACACTTTGTGTGATCTAAATATCAAAGTACAACATTCTGGTGGATCACATTGTTTTGGATTAAATGTGTACAAAACCCTCTTCAGAAAAAACTTATTTTAAAGTGCTGTCAACACAACGTTCTTTAATCATTACATGAAGTGCCTCCACCGTGAACTTGTGATACATGAAGTATAGTTGATATACTATGGTTTAATATCATTTTCTTGTATGTTCGGGGCAGTTTTGTACAGTCCCAACTGATGTACTGTAGTGCAGTCTTTTCTTTAGTTTCGTAGACAGGAGTGTCACCTTGCAGTTGTTTATGTAGATAATTAAAGGGGCAATGTGGAGAGAGTTTCAGAAGATTTTGCTTTCTTCTTTGTAGGAATTATATTCCAAGTTTTACTCTCTCCCTCATTTATAGTCAATGCATTTTGACACTTCTTTGGTACCATTATGGTGTTCCTTTTGAGAGCTGGGGCTTTAGTGTGACCTGTATATTTGTAATATGTCATAGGTTGCATTAGTGATCCATTGTAAGTAAGATTGAGCACTATCCTTGTATATAAAAGGGTAATTATAGCTTACAGCTTCTCTAATATTAAAGTGGAGATTTTTTCATTTGTAAGATCCATGTACAGCTGTTAATTCACACTACATTTTATTATGAAGTCATTGTAAGCACCGTAGCTGCCAAATGGTTTCCTTGTGTACTAACAGATGAGTTATCTATTCAAGTGTTTCATGTTATGTTCATGTGGGTAGAATCACATTGTGTTTATCTAAATTGACTTGAAGGGGCTGTGTTAAGCTAGTTTTCATCCCTTCAACAAGGTCACCTTATTTAGGATCCTCTTCTTTGTCAGCAGTTTCTCTTCTCTGGTATGTGTGGTGGACATCCAGCATTAAAAATCATGATACGCAAGCACATATGCTGACACCACCATGCTAGATCACTATTGTTACCAAATATTTATTATGTTTCATCAGAGACAGGGATGTCTGTGGTACGGAAACCCTGCCACATGGGTAGAGAATATAATCTGCAGCTCGATACATTGTAAAGTTCATGGAAACATAACCACTGTAGCCTTTAGAGACAGGTTTACGCCATGTCGTAGCATCCACTCTCTTTTTTCCCAATAGTAAGGTTGCTTTGAGAACTGGTCTTGCTAGTCGGTTGTTGAGCTCTACAAAGCAGTCCTTTAATTTGTTGTTTTGCGTGTGGGCCAACAGGTTACTCTTAGTAAAGGGAAACACCTCTTCCAGGGGCATGGTGGCGGGATCCCTACTTTAAGAGTTATTTCTCCTTTATCAAAGATAGTTCCTATTTTTCAACTAACTTTAGAGGAATATCTGGGGATACTCTGCCTGTCATGTATGACATGACTGAGACTGCAGATGATTCAGTGTTACAGTGACTTGTAAAGGCACCTCTTAAGATGCACAAGTGACAGCCATTACAGCCCTCTGGTGATTTGAAGTCCATGTAACACCTGCTCTTTCCATGCTGCTTCCCCCTCTGGATAAAATGTGCCCCAAATGAAGTCAGTGTGTAGGTCTGCTTCCATGCTGATCTCCTTAGTTTTGCCTTTGTGGCGCACAACTTCATACCAACACTGATTTTCATACCAGCTCTCACCTGTGCCTGGGTACCTCAGTAATGCTGAAGCATCAGCCCAAACCACTTCAGATCGGTTTGGGGAGAGTAGATGGTTTTTGCTACTCTTTACTGGTTTGCCCAAGCTACCAGTCAGGCTTTAAAAGTTAAGATCTGTTACCTTACTGGAATGCATATCTGTTCGAATATGCTTACAGTAATGTGTATTCAATACCCTGTTTTAAACCTGCACCAGCTCTTCAACCAGGCCACATTTGGCCTCAACCCCTAAATTACTAGCAACAGTTTATTAATTTGTCTTGCACATTGTGGTCAAATTTGTTAGTTATGTATTTTCACATCAGGCTATTAACACTGGGTCCTTGCTAAATGAAATGAAATGAATGAAATGAAAATGAAATGAAATGAAATGAAATGAAATGGAGATTTATAGAGCGCAAACAATCACCCAAGGGTGTCAAGGCGCTAGCTCATCAGAGACAGAACTTAAACTAGGAGGTTCGCAGATATGTTAAAGATTAAACAGCCATGTCTTTAGTGATTTCCTAAAAGCTAACAGATGTGTTTCCTGTTTCAATCTTATTGGGAGAGAATTCCATAACTTAGCTGCGCCAAACAGAAAGCTTCTACCCCCAGGAGCATTTTTTACCCTGGGAATAATCAGATCGTGGGCAGAGGATGAGCGGAGACAACGGACTGGAATGTAAGGTAACAGGTTCCTCTTAAAAAAACCTGGTCCTATATTCCGTGTGGTCTTAAAAACAATGCATAGAACCTTAAACTCTATACGTCTTTTTATAGGCAGCCAATGTAAATCCTTGAGCACCTTTGACACAGATTTGTGTCTAGGAATGTTCAGCAGCAGCCGAGCCGCAGCATTCTGTACAACCTGCAGTTTAGACAGGCATTTAATCCGAAGATTGATAAAAAGCCCGTTACAATAATCAGCTCTTGACAGAACGAGTGCGGAGACTACCAGTTTACGTAGCTCAACTGGAATAAATGGGAGGATCTTTCTCAAAAGTTTTAACGTGTAAAAAGAAAGAGAGGTAACCTGGTTAACATGGTTTTCAAATGAGAGTTTGGAATCAAAGATGACTCCCAAATTCTTAACCTTGGTCACTGGCGTAGGAAATGGCCCAAGCTCCAGGGTCCAAAGATCAGGTGACCAGAAATCAGTATGAGCACCAAAAAGTAAGACCTCCGTCTTACCAGAGTTAAGTCTCAGACAATTGGCAGCCATCCAGTCCCCAACCTGACGAAGGCAGGTATGGAACTGTTCCATGGTGTTAACATGGTGTTAAATGAGGAAAACAACTCTGAAACCATTATGTCTCTGAACGTATACAGCTTATATTGATTTTTTGGTTGGCATAGAAAGACTTAGCTGAAAGAAAACAAGCATATCATTTTATTTATTGTAATTGATTTCACCATTTTGTTTAGTTACAGCAGGCCAAATTAGTCTTTCATTTGCTGTTCAGGCATACATAAATTATCTTTATAGCATATAGTTGTGTCTGGTAAATTGACACGGTGCTCAAGAACTACTGAAATGTTACCATGGATTTGTGGCTTTATTTGCCTGTTATAATTATTTCCAGTTTAGATGTCCATTGAGGCATATAAAGTATGCCTTAATCTTTGACATGATTACTTATTCCCTTTTCTTAGAGTTATTTTACTTGTAGAATGATTCAAACATATTGCAGAGTGTTATAATTTCTAATTTCACTTATGTTTTCTCTCTTAACCTAGATTCCATTGAGAAGGAAATGAGAAAAGCCTTCAATATTCCAAATGAAAAAGAGACCAGATTGTGGAACAAATACATGAGCAATACATTTGAACCTCTAAATAAACCGGATAGTACAATACAGGATGCTGGTTTATACCAGGGACAGGTATTTCATTTTACAATTGATTTATTTGTTAAAGAAAGGGCATGGTATCACTTTTTGTTTCCTAGAAGCTTAGTTCCTTGTATGCGCACCACAGCAACTATTTATATGGAGAACCTGCTACACTTTGCCCATTGTTTTCCTATTTTTTGCCCTTTTCCTGCAGCTGTCTGTTTTTGCAGTTTTTTTAATTGTGCTAACCTAGCCCAAAGGCATTAGAGCACTTTACAACAGAAGCAGTTTATGGTACACATTTTTTCTTTGGGCACAGGGAGAATAATTTTTATGAATTAAAACCTTGTCATTTGTTTCTTAAACAAGTTTGCCTTTCCTAATTTCTGCCTGAACCTGCGAGTCATTTTTTTAACATTCAAAGGTTATATCTAATGGCCAGATTCCACACTTTATGACTATCCTCCGGGCATCAGACTGTATCCCGAATCAACGGCTCTCCAGCTCCGCCAGTTTGCACCAAGAGAGGTGATGCCACTTGGCACTAATCTATTCCAGTCTCAGGTCCCTCAATCCCAGATGTAACAAAGTGAGACTATATAAGATGCTGTCAGACATGCTGGTGCTAGTTCCTTTTGTACCCATGCCTTAACTACGTAGGTCTGGAACTCTTGTAAATGATTTCACTGTCCAAGTTACTCAGCAATTTTGATAGTGACTAGTTCAAAGCCACCACCTACGATCTTGGAGTTTAAACCCAAGCAATGGTGGCATAAAATGTCCTTATTGTATCCAAACAACGAAGGAGTTGCAAGATGACTCCTCGTCCTCCGACTTCTATTCATCCATGCATCCAAAGGCCATCAGGAAGCGAGAGGTCAAGCAATTTTTGGCAGAGTCTGCAAGGATGCTCCAAAACAGTCCTTCTGCCTTCTCCCTTCATTTGATTCTTCTGACAGGCAACAATCACCCAAAAGGCCCTCCCACAACAAATATACATAAAGAGAAAAACAGAGGAGCGAAAAATATTTCTCCCCCCCCCCCAAATATTCCCACTCTCGAAGGTTTGTTGACTCGGAGGCACTGTTGCTCTCACCCAATCTTGTTCTCATCTTCAGCGCCTATTCTCGATCGTAAAAAGAAGAAACCTGAGGTTCCAGCCCTATGTACCGACCCTCCCAGGGTTACTGCTTTTCAACAGACCATGCTGTATATCTACAAGATAGACCCATATCCCTCTCTGACAATCTCCAGGGAGAGTTTGAGGGGTTGGCCAGTCAGATGGCTCGGTCCCCAACACTTCCCAACTCCTCACCTCCACTGGCTATGCTACCAAGGACCACTCACCATATCTGTACCAGTTCCACTTCTTCCCTGGCAGTCGGAAACATTGTTCAAGTATGGAGAGAAAAAGTCAGAGCCTCCTTCGAAAGCCAGCCGCTGGTGGATTCTCTCCATAGAACCCAGACACTCACTCTAATGGATGAAATCTTTTGGTCCAATTCTAATGTTTTCTAAATGTCCAAAAGAGATTACACACAAAGGAAGATGACGCCGAGACTGACAACCGCCCTCCTAGCCTCTTCTAGACCCTAAATGCTAGTTGTCTTGACACATCTCGATAGGGCAGCATTCCTCATCTCGCTGGTCCTCCTTTAAAGGAAGTCTTTACAATAGTGGTGGGGAAGGCAGTGGAGGCACTAGAATTTTCCTTACCACCGAATGAGGCAAAGTTCAACATTCTGAAGGAAATCCATCAGCTGTTTTTATGTCTCCGCAGTCTCTTCTGCCATTCATCGAGGCTTAGTTGGAGCCTGTTTTGATTGCTAGGGAGTCCTCTCAGACCTTGCAGTCCACAAACAGGTCACATGGACTGCACCTTAAAATCCCTAGTTCTGGTCTATGCATCGGACATTGGAAAGCGTAGTGGCTCAAACCTCTTTGTCTTTGTTGAGTCTAAACACACTCCCCACTGCTCCTCCAAACCTTGAGTCCAAATGTATTCAATACATGTGATACAAGGTCTTCGCATCACGCAGCCTAGCCATGCACACCACCAATGCCACATGCCTTTGTGGATGGTACATTTGCGTCCTTTGGGAATTTGCATGATGAGCGGTTTTGCAGCGTGAATCTTTCTGGATTCACTATGCTGTGCATTATTCCGCGGTCTAGTGGTTGGGTCCGGAATCGTAGTCTCTTTTCTTTTTTTTTTTTGTGTAGCCCAGGTGGGCGTCGACGCCCCACCATTTGGTGTCCTCCCGTGACGTCGGCGCGCTTCCTCCGGAAGCTCCCACCCCTGGGCGCCATCTTCAGATTCTTTTTTCCGCCGTTGGGTCTGGATCGTCACGAGGAGCTCCAGAGTTTTGAAAAGGAGAAAAGAGGAGAAAAGCAGAAAAACACCGAGAAATTGGAGTTCTTCATCACACGACAAAGAACATAGAACCGGGACGACGAAGTAGGTGAGAAGGAGGAAAAACTTCGACGTCCGACAGAGAATGCGCACACAGGGGGCTCCCTGAGCGCGGGAATGGACAAGACACCATTCAAATTTTGCCGTAACTGCCACCACAAGTTCGCGCAGAAGGACCAGCATCCAGTCTGCAACCTCTGCCTGCCGATCGACCACCAAAGAAACGACTGCAACGCCTGCTCCGCATTCGCCCCCAATACCCTCAGAGTGAGGGACAGCATGCAGGGGCAAGGACAACCTCCGTCGCTTCGGGACCTGGGCCTCTCCAGCGGAGAAGAGGACAACATCGCCGAGGGACCTGATGACTGCACGGTCGTAGAGACCGTTAACATGTCGAGGAAGGAGGTAAGAGAGACGTCGACCCCAAAAACCCCGACAGACTCTCGAAAAACAGAGCCAAAGTCCTCCATAGGAGCACTGGCGTCGAAGCAATCGACGACCACAGTTGCATCCATGGACAAACAGCCCAGCGGATCCTTCGATAAGGACTCCTGGCCTGCGAAAGCTCTAGACACACCCCGGTCATCGAAGCACGGTTCCGAAAAGTCGCACTCGACGCCGAAGGGGAAAGAGCAGAAGGCAACTTCGACGTCAACATCCACGACCTCGAAGAGAAACGCCAAAACTCTCGACACCGAACAAGCGGCCGAGATGGAAAGGAAGAAGAGAAGGCTCGAGGCCGAAATGAACAGTATCCTCCAGAGGAAGAAGGACTTCGACGAACGGATGAGTAGATACACCATCCCTTCGAAGCCCTCGACGGTCGTCGAAGCAGAAGTCCTCGACGGTCGTCGAAGCAGAAGTCCAGGAGGAGCTCGACGCCGCCGACCCGCCGAAGACTCCCGAAGCGGCGGAGCAACAGGACGAAGAGGGCCTGTATTATTACACTGAGGGCGATGACGACCAGCAGACACAATTGGGTTCGACACCCTCGGAGGCTCAGGACCTGGATTGGCAGGACCTCGACGCCGAAGACCCGGAAGAGGCCGTGGAGACGTATCCGTCGAGGCCTTCGCCGCCAGACGACATTGGCATATACAATATGGTCGTCAGGAACGCTGCAGCAACCTATAGGGTGGAAATGGAGGAAGAAAAACCAAAGGCTTGCTTTCTCTTGGAGACACTGCTGCCAACCCAAACTAGGAGCCAATTTCTTCCAATGCTCCCAGGTGTGCTGGACCAAGGCAGGGAAGCTTTCAAGGAGCCATCAACCTGCAGATCTGTCACCCCCAGGACAGAGAAAAAGTACAAGCACTCTTCTAAAGACCCAGCATATATCCAGGGGTCTGTACCAGCTGATTCTATTATAACAGCGACAGCCAGGAAGAGGGCCAACGTCCCCACAAACTCAGGGCCACCTCCAGACAAGGAGAGTAAAAGAATAGACCTCACAGGGAGGAAAATTGAGAGGAATGCGGCAATTCACTGGCGCATCGCCAACTCTAAAGCCCTAATAAATAGACATGCCTACCAACATTGGGAAGAAGTAGGGCAGTTGCTCAAACATCTCCCAAGCGAACACCAGCAGAGAGCAGCGCACCTGGTGGAGGAGGAGGGCAAGAACATGGCCAACACCTGCCTGAAGTCGGCCTTGGACGCAGCAGACACATCAAGCAGGCTTATGATGATCGGAGTAACAGAAAGAAGGCATGCCTGGCTGAGGATCTCGGGGTTCAAGCCCGAAGTACAGAACAATATCCTGAATATACCCTTCAACGGGGAAAAGCTGTTCGGCACACCAGTGGACGAGACGCTGACACAGCTGAAAAAGGATAACGAGACTGCAAGGTCCATGGGAGCATTGCAGTTCAGAGGGATGAGAAGGGGCACCCCCTCACGAAGGCCAAATGGCAGAGGAGGGAGCCAACCGGGAACATCGCACCAGGCCTTCCAGCAAGCCTATCAGGGAAGCAACCAGGCACAGCAAGGTCAGCAACAACAGAGGGGCCAGTCCTTTCGAGGTCGACCGAACGGACGAGGCCAGACAAGAAGAGGGGGGCAGCAACCCGCCCCCAAGTGACTCCACAGTACCAAAAGTGCCCACACACACAACATCCTTAGTGACGCGGCACAACAAAAAACACAAAGAACAATTAAATATCAACGATCATGTTACACCAGTAGGAGGCAGACTAAAACACTTCTTCCAGGAGTGGAAGAAAATAACAACGGACAAATGGATACTCAACATCATACAGTTCGGCTACTGTATAGAACTGGTAAAAAAGCCACCAAACAGGAGGCCAGCCAACAAGACACGCTCAGCAGAAGAGCTATCACTCCTTTGGCAGGAAGCACAAGAACTCCTCCACAAGGAGGCCATAGAAAGGGTACCATACAAAGAAAGAAACAGGGGAGTGTACTCCAACTACTTCCTCGTACCAAAAGTAGACGAAACGTTAAGACCCATACTGGACCTACGGTTCCTAAACAAATACATAAAAACTCAAAAGTTCAAGATGACGTCCCTACAGGAGGTTATACCTCAGATAAGGCACAGGGATTTTATGTCCACAATAGACCTCAAAGATGCCTACCTACACATCCCCATGAACCAAAAACACAAACATCTACTGAGATTTACCATCAGCAAGACGCACTACCAGTTCACGGCCCTAGCCTTCGGCCTAAAATCCGCACCAAGGGTCTTCACAAAATGCCTCACTGCCGAAGCGGCACACCTGCGGAGACAGGGAATACATGTATACCCCTACCTAGACGACTGGTTGGTAAAGGCGAACTCCTACAACCAATGCAAACTACATGCTCAGCGGGTCACACATACGCTGACGGAGCTAGGCTTCTCGATACACAACGGGAAGTCCTCGCTGGAACCAGAACAGGTGAAGATTTACCTGGGTGCACAAATCGACACCATTCAGGGCAGAGTGTTCCCCAGCGAAAGGAGAACAGTCGCAATGCTGAAGGAGACTCCCCAATACCAGAAGGGGCGACGTCTGACAGTGAGGACGGTGAGCAAGCTCTTGGGGATGATGGCGTCCTGCATACACCTAGTCCCCAATATTCGACTGCACATGAGACCATTCCAGGAATGGCTCCAACAACAGTGGTCACAAGCAACAGGGAGTTGGGACGATCTAGTGGTTGTAACGCACGCATGGTGGAACAAGGACAACATAACAAGGGGAAAACCTTTTACACCACCAACTCCGACAGTGACCATCACAACGGACGCATCCCAAATGGGGTGGGGAGCGCACATGAACCTGCTCAAAGTAAGGGGTTTATGGACACCAACAGATGCCGTTAAACACATCAACTACCTAGAACTAAAGACTGTGTTCCTTGCACTAAAAGCGTTCCAGAAACAGCTGTACGGGCAAAGGGTGTTAGTACAAACAGACAACACTACAACGATGTTCTACATCAACAAGCAGGGAGGAACACAATCAGTGGCGCTGTCAGATCTGGCGCAACAGATATGGAAATGGGCTATACCATTACAAATAGACCTCCTGGCGATACATCTACCAGGGAAGGACAATGTGGAAGCGGACAGACTCAGCAGACAGACATCAGTCTCACACGAGTGGGAGCTCAACCCGCAGGAGACGCAAAGGCTATTCAAGAAGTGGGGGACCCCACAAATAGACCTGTTTGCAACACACCAGAATGCAAAATGCCAATACTTCGCATCCAGACAGCCAGGCCACCAATCCCAAGGAAATGCCCTATGGATGAGCTGGTCAAAGACATTTGCCTACGCTTTTCCGCCGATACCGCTGATACACAAGGTGCTCAGCAAATGCAGAACAAGCAACATGACGCTAATTCTGGTGGCACCACAGTGGGCCAGGCAGTCCTGGTTCTCACAGATAGTGGAAATAGCACAGGGGCCACCACACAAGTTCACAAAAAGAAGAGACCTGCTCTCGATGCAAAACAGAAGGGTGCTCCACCCAGAACCAGAGAGCCTCAGCTTAGCAGCGTGGCTCCTGAAGACTTAGAGTTCGCTCACCTCAAGCTCCCCCAAAGCACACTGGCGGTGCTGCGAGAAGCAAGGAGGCACACTACACGGAAATGCTATGCAGCAAAATGGAAAAGATTCACTCAATGGTGTATCAAGGAAAAGCTCCACAGGAGAATAACCAGGGAATCAACAGTGCTAAAATACTTGACACACTTGCTAAATTGTGATCTAAGCTGCACCTCGCTAACAGTACACCTGGCAGCAATAGTAGCCTATACAAGAGGAGAAACGGGGAAAAGTTTCTTTACATCTCAAGTGGTAAAAAGATTCCTGGAGGGGGCCAAAAGAATAGCCCCACCAAAGAGGATGCCACCGCCGGCATGGAACCTCAATGTGGTTCTAACACAGCTTATGAAAGCACCCTTTGAACCCATTCACAAGGCCTCTCTGCATATGCTCACAATAAAAACAGCCTTTCTGGTAGCAATTACCTCGCTACGCAGGGTGAGCGAATTGCAAGCGCTCACACTACAAGAACCCTACATTCAGATTCACAATGACAGGGTGGTAATGAGGACGGACCCACACTTCATGCCAAAGGTGGTGTCCAAGTTCCACATAAGCCAAACAATTCAAATTCCAAGTTTCTTCCAAAAACCATCCAACAGCGCAGAGAAGGCACTGCACACTCTGGACGCCAGAAGAGCAGTAATGCATTACATCGAAAGGACAAAAAATTGTAGGAAAACGAAGCAATTCTTTGTGTCCTTCGCAAGCAGTTTCCTGGGCAGACCAGTGACTAAAAATACCATCGCACGATGGATCGCACAGACAATTCAATACTGCCACAAACAGGCAGGTCAAGAACTGCAAGGAGCAGCACAAGCCCCCTCTACCAGGAAAAAGGGAGCAACAATCGCCTTCCTGGCAAACACACCCATCCAGGACATTTGCCTGGCGGCAACATGGGCTTCAGTGCACACGTTCACGAAGCACTACTGGATGGATATACAGATGAACAAGGAAGCACAAGTAGGTCAAAAAGTGCTTCAACATATATTCAACAACCAACGTTCATCTTCCACCCAGCCGCCACACACATAGCAAACCGCTACAAAGTCTATGCACAGCATAGTGAATCCAGAAAGATGCACGCTGCAAAACGAATAGTTTCTTACCTGTCGATGTAGTTTTGCAGCTTGAAGACTTTCTGGATTCACTAGCGAACCCACCCGCCTCCGCCAGAAAGATGAGACAGGAGGAAAGGGGGGACTAAGAAATGGAAAACACCTTCAAGAGGTAAAAGGATAAACAGGAAAAGCACAAGACAAGAAAAAAAGAATCCGAAGATGGCGCCCAGGGGTGGGAGCTTCCGGAGGAAGCGCGCCGACGTCACGGGAGGACACCAAATGGTGGGGCGTCGACGCCCACCTGGGCTACACAAAAAAAAAAAAAAAGAGACTACGATTCCGGACCCAACCACTAGACCGCGGAATAATGTACAGCATAGTGAATCCAGAAAGTCTTCAAGCTGCAAAACTACACCGACAGGTAAGAAACTATTCGTTATTAACCATACTGAATACATGAAGAAACTGTTCTCTGATCTGAGCATTGATGTTTGAATGGTCTTGAAATGCTGCCTGGATTCTGCTGACACAATGGCTAGGTCCATGGCTACGGCGATCAAACTCTGCAAGCATACATGGATGCTTTCTGCTGGTTTTTCGGGAAATGTCCTTGCACCACTGATTGAACTGTCAAGAGAGACTTTGGAGAGCAGGCAGACTCTTCCCTGGAACTTCTGTGGCCAGGCCCTTTCACCTCCCCAAAGGAACAGCTCCACCAACATTAGGGGCATTTCCAGAACTACTTCAGAGGATAAACCTCACCGCAACAGTGATCATCACAGCTGGTCTTGACCCCACAGCAGTTCTGCTGGCCATTTTGTGGGAGAGGGGGTATATGAAGGATACCAACAGCAGCTGCTCAGTTCTCCCCAATCTTCCTCTCGATCTGCAGTATCATAACCTCTTTGATGACTCTTCCGCCACCCCCTCCCCCCCCCACAACTTCATCATCAGCTGGGGGAGGATAAAAAGGGTTCTCTAGTGGCTCAACTACACCCTCTTCTTTCTGTCCTCCCCCATGAACTACCCATCTTCCACCAGAAGTGCTGTGTGGCATGCACCTCAATCATGGACATGGAGGTACATGCCATGCCAAGTAAGAGAACCATGGAAGTGATGTCGCTGGTGGAGAGTGGGGTAGGATTTTGCTTCATGGTAACAGTGGCCTCTGACCCATTCTGAGCCTGAATCCCCTCACCCTTTTCATCTGGCAGGACAGGTTAAAAATTCTATCCTTGGGCCAACTTCTCCTGTCCCTTAGTGCAGAAGATTAGTTAATGTATGTGGATCTCCAGGCACCAATTTCCATCTTCCAATGCTTTCTGCTTACATGCGTTACCTCCAGTTCACTGTTGGTCCCAGCACTACCATTTTGCAGTACTACCATTTGAACCCATGACCGCTCCATAAGTCTTCACCAAAGTGCTGGCTTTGGGTGTGCTTCACTGAGCACATCAGAAGTGCATGTATTTCCGTACATGTCTGACTGGATGCTGAAGACAAGGTGTACTATACTAGTGAGACACCATCTACAGCAGAGGTCTTCAAACTTTTTTGCTCTGAGCCCCCCTAAGCAAAATGTTTTGAAGGTGGGCCCCCCCCCCCAAAACTATATGGCAAGGATTTGGAAAGGGGTAGAGATGATCGCAGGGGGGATCATGAGATCATGTTAGGTGTGCTCTTCTGTAGCTTGTACTGCACACTAAATGTGGGGCTTACAAAAAAAGCAACAGCATGCAAGCAAGAACAGAATTGACCAACACACTACTCTCCATAATAGGGGTGCTGTGGGCCCCAATGCAACTCCACCTGCTGCACTCATGATGGCAGTAGCCCTGAGAAGCTGGCTATTTCCTCTTCTTTCACTCATTCCCCACCATGTCTGACCATCACTTCAATCTCAAAACAAGCTCAGTCTCTTTCTGAAAAAAAAATGAGCTACTTCATGCTGCCCCCCTTTTTTGCACCAAGGGTGCCATCTGCCCTGATGCTAGCAAGGAAAATGAGCCCTCATGCCCATTTTATATAGTAAAACATTCATAATTGTGATGCAATGGGCCCCTGGGCAAAAGCATCACTACTCCTGCTTCACTAATGATAGCCACTAACTTGTTGTCGCCTCTGACCTTTGTTAACAACATGGGCTCCCATCTCACCTCATCTCTCTCCCTCTGATCTCTCATCATCCACCCCCATCTCTCTGATGCCCAAATCAAGTTGTCTCCTGCGCTTCAATTTTCCCTTCCCTTGGTCCATTGCTCTGAGGACCAAGGCAACACCGGCACAGCAAGTAGGCCCTGGGTCTCTAAAGGAGCTGAGGCACCAACGATACATACAGTCCTACAAAGCAAACTGTCTACTTTGCCAACTGAACAGGGCCATCACTTATAGGCCAGATGCCCAAATCATGTTTTCTGCTGCTTTGTGTAAAAGAACAACAAAAAAGTACATTTAGCCTCCCTCTGTTGTTTGGGCCCTGTTCCATGTTCAGAAATGGTGAAGTGGGCCCGAATGTTAACCCCCCCACGTTCTTTTTCATCGTAAGACTGACATAACTGGGGTCCAGTTATGTCCCCCATAACATAGTGGTTAGGACCACTCACAGAACATGCATGCGGTGGGAGGGGTGCTCCTGTGAAGCAGAGAGAGAGTAGAGAACTGTTAACCAGGATGCCCCCTACCTGAAAGAAATCTAAATGTGTGCAATTGATTAATCACCAAATATAAAGGCTGCTTTGGAGCCAGTGTAGGTTTTAGTTAATAGTCACTTGGAGCTTCACGGTGACAAATACTTATTTATTTTGAGAGCTAATATATGTGTCCATTAAAAGAGTGCACCCTTTTAATGGACACATATCAAATATTTCCTATAGATATAGTCTGAATGTTTCTCACTAAACTATATATTTTTATAATATAAAGCACTTGTTTTATCTTAAACAGTATTTTGCAGCAGCCTGTTTTATACTGTGTAATTCTACTTTAAAATAATGACATTCACAGTGCTTTCCGTCACACACTTCGTCCCCATAGCACTGTAAATAAACAAGCCACTATTCCTCACTGCACCATTAAGGATTTAATTCTGTGACTTTCTGGTCACACACAAAGAAATTAGCAGTGATCACATTAGCTAACCGAGATTTCAAAAGGTAAAAGAGTGTATTTCCCTTTGATTAGTTTAACTTGCATTTATTTTTATTTTGAGGTGTGTGCGTGTTTTTATTATGCAGTTACCTGAAGGTGAAAAAAATGCAGATTTTTTTTCTTTTTTGCTATGTCTTTAACCCAGTCTCCACACTCCCTGAACCTGCCCCATGCCACTCAGTACTACGGTCCTCACACTTTCTTATGGACCTTAAATGCTGCATGTAAATAAAGATAGCCTAGAAACGAGCTTTTCCCGCTTCCAGGCTATCTTCATTTGCATGTAATTGCAGACCCATTGGCGCCCCCCTAAGAACACATCCACGGCCCCCCAGGGGGGCGCGCCCCACAGTTTGAAGACCGCTGATCTACAGTGTACAATGACTCTTTTGCACAAACTGGGCTTCCCAAACAACATGAAGAAGTCCAAGGGCCATGATATATGGTCTTAGCTCTATAGATAACTACTGATTCTATTATGATTAAATATAATACATTTTAATGTTGCTTTCCCAAAATGGAGGAGTGGTCCAGAACGCCTCTGCTGTGCCTCTGTGGTGGTTTATCAAAAGAGAGTATGTTTTATTTTGTAAAATGTATAAAAGCCCTAGATTTCTTTGGCTGGTGCCATTGTTGAAGATGAATGGTTTTAGAAATTGTAAGCTGGCAATGATTTTCTTGCAGAGGCTACAGGATGTATCTGTTTGCTCTGCTATAAATTGCTTTTTTTCAAATACTCACTAAGACTGAGGAGACTATTAATATGAATGTGCTGCATGTACGTTTTGGTCAATTGTTTTGTATGCTTTTGTTTTTAAAAATATTTATATTCTCTAACAAATTCTTCTTTTATGTACATCTCTCTTTTTGCCTAGTGTATATGTTTAGTTTGTTTGTTTAGTTTGAGGCCATTTGTAATGTTCAGAATGTTATAATAGAATTATTGAATGATGCTAGATTTGACCAGAAGAAGCGATTACAGATTTTTGTGAAACACGTGTTGCCAATCTAGCAATATCTTGTTTTTCTAAATTGCTGATGCTGCATTGAAAACGCTTCTGAAATTCTTCAAAAACTAAACAACAATAATCATAAACTGATAACGCTGAGGACCTCAACCAGTCCTTTGTTCATGTAAAGAAATGTTCGAGGCATGTGAGCTGTAGATCACATGCTTTGCATACTCCTGCCATCTAGTGTTGGGTCCTGATGTTTGCACTTTGTTTTTCTTCGAAGAAGTGTTTCCAGTCACGAGGTAGGTGACTCCTCCTTTCGGTGATAGTGCGCATGGGCATCGACTCCATTGTTAGATTGTTTTTTTCCGCCATCGGGTTCGGATGTGTATTGCTGCGCTCCGGTTCGACACCATTTCTCGGGTTCCCCTCGGTGCGCAATCCACTTAGCCTCAACGGTATTGTTATTCGAACACGTTTCCCATTCTCCACGTATTGTATCGTACAGAAAAAATCTCTTTCGATCGGAAACTTCGTGGAAGGCCGTTGGGCCTAGCCGTGTTGGGCAAGCTCGCAGTCGATGGAACGGACTCCATTTAAATTCTGTCCTCGGTGCCACGCCAAGTACCCACGCACATACTCGCACGAAGTGTGCAACTTGTGTCTCTCCCCGCAACACAACGAACAAGACTGCGACGCGTGCAAGTCCTTCCGATCCAAGAAGACGCTCCGTGACCGTCGGGCTCGACGTTACGAAATGCAACATCAACACAGCGGCTCCATTCCGGACCTCTTCGGAGAAGATTCCGAACAAGACGCCGATAATGCGCAAGGAACCGAGGAAGAGGACGAGCACATTTCCCTGTCTGAAACTGAGTCAGACATGGAAGAAGACATTCCGCAGGGTCAGCGTACCGTGAGTACCAACACTCCCCTGACCCAGACTCTACCTCTGCCCAAGAAAAAGGCTCCGGTCCCGCCTCTGCCTTCAGGACAAGGTCGGCACCAAGAACAGGTTTCCAGCGCCCGCCTTCTGGCCCGGCACTGAAACAGACACTAAAGCCTTCCGGCTCGGGACAGAATTGGCCCCATTCGGGCACCGAGCCGAAACAATCGGCACCGAAGCACGTTTTGGTAACAATCCCTCCACTACCGAAATCTTCTTCGGATCCGATCACTTCGACGCCGAAAACATCGGCATCGAAAATATTGGCACAAAACAAAAAATCACTCCGACTCCGTCAAAGGAGCATCGTTTCGACATCCCGCCTTCAAACACGGACCCGAAACAAAAGGAACTGGTTATCAATCCCAAAACTGGACATATTCATGCAAAATTGCCATTGAAACACAAACCAGATACAGAGGACCCTTACCATATCCCTCTTAAGAGGAAACATGTTGGGACTAACCCCTCTCCTCCTCCTCTATCACCTTCTTCCCCACCTGACCCAAATTTGTTAACACCCACAAATTCACTACCACCACAATCACCTGACAACCAGGATGATGGGGATGCGGTAGGCGACAATAGTCCTGATCAATGGGACGATTATAATACAGATCCTAACACAGATAATGATCCAGACTTATACCCTACAAAACCCTCTCCACCTGATGATAATGTAGGGTACATAGAATTAATAAATAGGGCTGCTAAATATCATGGAGTTCAGCTTCATAAGGAGTCACTTGAGGAAGATT
Source organism: Calotriton arnoldi (assembly GCA_963921515.1). Classification (NCBI taxonomy): domain Eukaryota; kingdom Metazoa; phylum Chordata; class Amphibia; order Caudata; family Salamandridae; genus Calotriton; species Calotriton arnoldi. The sequence continues at coordinate 576,911 of CAWUFW010000737.1, forward strand.
TTCTCTTTGAAACATTAACATAAAGATCCAGTTCGCACAAGAATCCTTACACCAAGGGTAGATAAAAAATACAAATCTGCACAAACAGATCCAGCTTATATCAAGGGTCAATTACCATTAGATTCCCTTGTGGTTTCTAATGCCCATAAACGGGCAAACTCACAAACCTTGGGGGATGCCCCTCCTCCGGACAAAGAATCTAAAATAATAGATGCCTCAGGGAAAAGAGTGGCTGCACAGGCAGCCAATCACTGGCGAATTGCCAATACTCAGGCTCTCTTAGCTAGATACGACAGAGCGAACTATGATGAATTGGAACAATTACTCCAATTTTTACCTGACAAACACAAGGCTAAAGCACACGACCTGATTCAGGAAGGGAAACTAATCTCAAACACTTCCATTAGATGCGCTTTAGATGTGGCTGACACTGCCGCTCGTTCAATCAACACCAGTGTCTTGCTACGTAGGCACGCCCGGCTTAGAATTTCAGGCTTTAAACCCGAAGTCCAGGCTTCTATCTTAAATCTACCTTTTGATAAAGAGCATCTCTTTGGTCCTGTGGTAGACACTTCATTAGAAAAGATGAAGAAGGACACAGATGTTGCGAAATCAATGGGAGCCCTGCAGTCCCCATCCAATCGGGGTTCCTTTCGTCAGGGGGGCTCCAAAACCATATCTGCAGACAACACCTCAACGTCATATAGAGGCAACAGTCAGTCACCCTCTTCAAGAGGTTACTTTCGAGGCGGATATAGAGGCAATAATGGCAAGGGAAGAGGTAAAGGTTCCACACCCGCACCTCCCCCTCAACAAATAAACATTGACTTGCCTCCTCTTCTCCCCGATCATTCCACACCTGTCGGGGGACGTCTCTCTCAATTCCTTCCCGTCTGGCATACAATAACTTCAGACAGATGGGTCCTAGGAATTGTCCAATCTGGTTATTACATGGAGCTTACCAACAATCCCCCAAACATTCCTCCACGTTCACACAAAATGTCACCAGAGCGTCTACACCTCCTCAAACAGGAGGTTCACTCTCTTCTGCAAAAGGGAGCTATAGAGCCCGTCCCTTTACACTATCAAGGTTCTGGTGTGTACTCCCCATACTTTCTAATACCCAAAAAGGACGGCTCTCTCAGGCCTATACTGGACCTCAGGGAGTTAAATCAATACATTCACTCAGATCACTTTCACATGGTGACACTTCAACAAGTGCTCCCACTACTACAGCAAGGCGACTTTCTATCTACTCTAGACTTAAAGGACGCATACTTCCATATCCCAATACATCCCGCTCATCGCAAATATCTCAGGTTTGTAATAGCAGGAAAACACTACCAGTTCAAAGTGCTTCCATTCGGAGTCACCACTGCTCCCAGAGTATTCACCAAATGCCTGGCAGTAGTCGCTGCTCACCTGCGAAGACAGCAGATTCATGTCTTCCCATACTTGGACGACTGGCTCATCAAAACCAGCTCTTACTCAAAGTGTCTCCAACACACTCAAATAACAGACGGGGCACGACTTGTGGTCGTGGTCGCGCCCCAGGCAGAAAATACACACACGGTGCGGGTCCGTCACCGACATCATACGGTGACAGTCCCCGCAGGACTTAAAACCGGGCATCCTATCTGCACCAGGAGTCGAAGACTCGATGAAAAAACAGAGACAAAAAGCCTCAAAAAGTCAGTCAAAAATTGACTGGGGGCTCCTGCTCTTCCCGGATCTGCGCTTGCTGGTGCGGAAAAAGAAAGAACCGACGTCCGCGCGCGTGGGCGGCGTCTAAGTTGCCCCGCGACGTCATCTCGGCGGCCACGATGCCATCGACGGACGCAGAGCCGCACGACGCCACCTACCGACGCGCAGGTGTACTGCTGACGAAAACTTTCCGGATCCAGTCTGACGCCTGGGGATATTCTAAGGTAAGGAATCTATCACTACTAATGTTTCTTACAGATATATCGTTACCGAAGGTAAGTAACTTGTTCATTACTGCACAATCTAGGATTTACAGTAAATGTGTTAAAGTCCCATCTCCAACCCTCCAACACACAAACATATTTGGGAGCCACTCTCAATACTCAAAAAGCTCTAGCCTGTCCCAATGATGCCAGAATCTGTAATATGCAGGCTCTAATTTCACAGTTTCATACCAACATGTCATTACCAGCTCAAGTGTATATGCAACTACTGGGAATGATGGCGTCTTGCATCATGAGAGAGTTGGCCTAACGACTAGGGCGTCCGACCTCGAACCTGGGGAACTGGGTTCGAGTCTTGGCAATGACGCTGAACATCCTGTGATTCTGGGCAAATCACTTAATCTCCCCGTGCCTTACAAAAATGAATGTGTGTCCTAATGTAACGTAACTGGTGCTATGTAAAGCGCTCTGATACCTGATTCGGGGCAAGTTTGCGCTATATAAAACTCTGCAAAAAAAAAATGATAGTTCCCCATGCAAGACTTCAAATGCGTCCCCTTCAAGAATGCTTAGCACGTCAGTGGATTCAGTCTCAGGGCCAATTGTCAGATCTAGTGTTGGTAGACGGCAGCACCTATCGCTCTCTGCAGTGGTGGAATCCACAAAACCTATCCAAAGGGCGGACCTTCATCGACCCAGTTCCACAGACCGTGCTAACAGCAGACGCATCGCTCACTGGTTGGGGAGCTCATCTCCAGACTCACACCATTCAAGGGTTGTGGAGTCAAAAGCAACTTCACATAAATCATCTAGAGCTGCTAGCAGTATTTCTAGACTCACCTTGCAGGCAAAACTGTCCTGATACGCACTGACAACATGGCAGCCATGTATTACATACAGAAACAAGGGGGGGACACACTCCCTCCAGCTGTCACGCCTTGCACAAGCCATTTGGAGATGGGCCATACATCACAGAATTTAAGGAGTGAACAATCAGATCGCAGATCTACTCAGCAGGCAGACACAAAAGATTCACGAGTGGGAACTTCACCCTCAAGTTCTCCTCCCATTCTTTCAAATTTGGGGCTTTCCACAGATAGATCTGTTCGCAACACACGAAAACGCAAAATGCCCAAACTTCGCCTCCAGGTATCCACACCCATTGTCCAAAGGCAATGCACTATGGATGAACTGGTCAGGGATATTTGCCTATGCTTTTCCGCCTCTCCCACTCATTCCACTAGTGGTTCGGAAGCTCAGACAAACATCCCTCACACTGATCCTAGTAGCTCCCACATGGGCCCATCAACCTTGGTTCACTACCCTGATGGAGCTCTCAGTAGTTCCTCATCAAAAACTACATCTCACACCCAGTCTCCTCACGCAGAGCCATGGAGAGATAAGACATCTAGATCCCAAAGATCTCAACCTGAAACCTTAGTTTGGCTACCTTAACCTTCCACCAGACTGTATGAATATCATTAAAGAGGCCAGAAGGCCTACTACAAGGGCTTGCTACGCAGCTAAATGGAATCGGTTTGTTATATATTGTAATAACAACCATATCAATCACCTAGATGCTTCCATTCAAAATATAATTTGTTACTTACTACACTTGCAGCAGTCGGGATTAGCTTACACATCCATATGCTTACATCTTGCTGCAATAACTGTTTACCTTCAAAACAGACAGCACCTGTCCCTTTTCAGAGTACCCGTTATCAAGGCTTTTATGGAAGGACTCAAAAGAGTTATTCCATCAAGACTTCAACCTGCTCCAGTGTGGAATCTTAACATTGTCCTTACCAGACTAATGGGTCCACCCTTTGAGCCATTGCACAAATGTGAAATGCAATTTCTCACTTGGAAAGTTGCTTTCCTCATTGCTATTACATCACTGAGGAGAGTGGGTGAGCTTCAGGCACTAACCATAGAGGAACTATTTTGTCAAGTCCACCAAAACAAAGTGGTCCTTTGCACTAATCCTAAATTCCTACCCAAAGTGGCATCTGCCTTTCATATCAGTCAATCTGTTGAGTTGCCTGTGTTCTTTTCTCAACCAGATTCAGTGGCAGAACGAGCTCTACACACATTAGATGTTAAACAAGCATTATTGTATTACATAGAAAGAACAAAACTTTTTCGTAAAACTAAACAGCTCTTTGTGGCTTTTGCTCCACCACACAAAGGCAATCCTATCTCCAAATCAGGTATTGCTCGGTGGATAGTTAAATGTATTCAAACATGTTATGCAAAAGCAAAGAGGACTTTACCAATTCCCCCTATAGCGCATTCCACCCGCAAAATTGGGGCTACTATGGCTTTTTTACGAAACATCCTAATAGCTGACATCTGTAAAGCTGCAACATGGTCTACACCGCACACATTCACCAAGCACTATTGTGTAGATGTATTAGCAAGACAACAAGCTAATGTAGGCCAGGCAGTACTCAGAACACTCTTTCAGACAACTGCAACAGCTACAGGTTAGCCACCGCTTTGGGAGAATACTGCTGTATAGTCTATGCAAAGCATGTGATCCATAGCTCACATGACTCGAAACGGAAAATGTTACTTACCCAGTAACCATCTGTTCTTGGCATGTAGAGCTGTAGATTCACATGCGCCCACCCGCCTCCCCAGGTACCTATACCTGTTGCAGTTCTCTCTTACTTTATATTCATACGCATGGACATCTCTATTCTACTCTTACTAACTCCATTCTCACCCTCTGCTGGAAAACAATCTAACAATGTAGTCGATGCCCATGCGCACTATCACCGAAAGGAGGACTCACCTACTTCGTGACTGGAAACACTTCTTCAAAGAAAAACAAAGTGCAAACATCCGGACCCAACGCTAGATGGCAGGAGTATGCAAAGCATGTGAATCTACAACTCTACATGCCAAGAACAGATGCTTACTGGGTAAGGAACATTTTCCTTATGATTGCATATTACGTACAAACTTAACAGAGCCTAAGTATATGCAAAGTAAACAAATAAGATAACAAGATAAGGTCAGTCTTTCAAAAACATCAATAGATGAAGTTGAGAGTTTCGAAGTTTGCTCAAATTTTGAAATCCTGGGCATCCAGCCCATTTACAGTGTTTCACAAAAACAATGTTATTTTATTACTTTGGAAACAAAGGTTTAATCAGGTCTATAAATCATTTACAGTGTTCCACAAAAACAATGTTATTTTATTACTTTGGAAACAAAGGTTTAATCATGTCTATAAATCATGAACCACCACAAAAGATTTCTCAATTTTCTCAAAAAGTTCATTTTGGATATGGAGTATTTCAGGTGCCCCATAACTAATCCTATTGCAAATGAAGCAGTTTTTTTATATTGTCGCTTAAACCATTAGAGGTATATGTTCATTTTAATTAAAATTTGACTGCTGATTTTCAGCATACTGTTGTGGAAATAATTATTTTTAGTATACCCATTTTTGGGATTTATGTTCCTCGGGTTTTAGATTCCACAAAGAATTAAGGTTCTAGTAGAATGGGTGGAGTTCTCATCTGAGTGAAAAAGCCTTTGGGTACAGTTACGGAGTGGCCTCACTGTGGTATAGGCAAAGCAGTTCTTGATTGTCGGCACTTAAATATGCTGCCAGTGCTTTCTTTTTTTATTTTAGGGGTACATCACATAATTATTCAAATAGAATATGAAGTTTGTTTAAACTTTTATAGTCCATCAGTTGAGTCTTTCTGTTCCAAGAACATAAATTCAAAGCGGTACAAAGGACCAAAAGTTTTTGACTGCTCAGTGAGTCAGTCCTCTCTTTGTCTTCCTTCCGTTGAAAGATAACCAGAAAGGTGCATAATGCCTTTCTTCAGTAGAAGGCTTCTAGGCTAAAGGATGAGAAAGGGTACTTTGTAAAGGCCACTGAACTGTCTCATCCAATTCTCCTACCCTGCATTTAAGTCTTTGTTAAATCTCAAGTTCGAAGGTTTTGGAATCATTTTGATTGATTTGCATTGTCACTAACAACTCAGTAACCTCTGATGTGCTTTTATACATGAGATGTTCACACTCCTATCTAGAAACCATTGAAGCTCTTAACAGTTAATAAGAATTGAAGCAATCATTGCTAGCACTACATATCAAATCAACTCTATTCTGAGGGACTTTTAAGTTTTTAACACCTTCACTGTCATCAAGTGGGCTGCTGTTTTGGTTTTCATTTTATCCTCTTTGTAGTTCCACTATCAGTAAATTAGTTCCCAAATGTAGGCATTGGAGTAACTCTAAACACACCACATAATCAAATTTTGCTTGGCACCTAATATTTGTTATTCCTTTACAGGCTAATTTGTGTGGAGCCTTTTCAGTGTGTTGTAAAACCCCTAACGTAAATAACAAAGGGATGGTAACTAGGTTGGTTTCTTTATTGTGAAGCAATCAATAATTTTCCAGCCTTCTAATGAAGAAAACCGATGCAATAAAGCGTTAGTTTTACCGACCTGAAATGTTTTATGTTTAACAGGTGTCACCTCAAGGGAGTGACTAATAGCAGTCATTAAGCCTGTGTCCAAACAATGCTCAATATGCTTACTTTCTGGGGAAATTGCATCTTACATTTTCTTTGAGTCTATTAATTGCTGAAAGTTTAACTTCTTGATGACCTGCTACAGAGATACATAGGCAATAAAATCATGTAAATGATGTTTTGCTTGTGTGCACTACATGAGAACCGTTTCCAGTTGTGACATTTGAGGTCATTTACCACTGGGGTCAAGTTGACCTCATATTGAATGACCAAGTACTCCCTTTTAGCACTTAACTCCCTTAAGGTAACCTGGGAGAGGCGTCCGAGGCCTAATCAAGACAGTAGTGTTGGTTTACACACCCAGAATTCAGTGAAACCAGTCAATTCAGCAACCTTTCTGTCAGTGCCGTACTTTACAAATTAAAAGTACTTTATTAAACAAACGAATAATTACAATACATAAGGTGAAGTTAGGCTAACAAATCTAGAAGTTCCTAGCAACTTTCTAGTGAGAAATATGGTCCCACCTCTTTTAGCAGGGGTCTGCACCTGGCTCACAGTTTATCCGTCTTCCTGAGAAGAGGCAGTTCAACCTCTCCATCCGTGAAGGCAGGTCTTGCTCCATGCTTCGTCCACTATTATAGTCTTTATCAGGCTTGCCCAGAAATAGTGGCTTTTTTTAATAGAGTTTTGCAGATGCGGGGTGTCTGCTCTATATAAAGAGTGTATACCCGAGTACCCTTAAAATGGGTATTTTTGGCAGATGTCCCTCATCCACCAAACTCTTGAGTAACCCTCCTAGTCTAGTATGGATGCAACACAGCCAGGTCATATCCCTGTATCACAAGTATTCTCTGCTACTGTGGTGTGTAGCACCTCTTTGGAAGAGATTTGGAAAACAGTCTTGGTGAAGAGACCTAGCACTTCTTCCCAGACCTAGCCAATCCGATTTGAACACCTTTTCTAGGGGAGCTTCTCCGATTCTGGATTCATAATATAAGCATGCATAGATTTTGTCTTCTTGAAGCCTGTCCTAGGTTGTTTGAGCTTGTCTAGTGAGAATTCATAAAAGCCACAGTCATAAGGCCTGTTCCAAAGTTATATGCAGATCATGGCAGGAAGAAGAAAGGGGGGAGCTGGTATCACTCTTGCAGATGATCTGCTACTCATTCAATGGGGTTTGCCCCTAACTCCCTCACCCTCAGAGCAGGAGGAAGAGGAATGTAAAATTTGTTGGCTCCCCTGTCTAGCACGGACTCTAAGTAGCTTCACACAAAGCCAACCACTATTGTTTTTGTCACCATACACATGGAGTCTGTGGACTCCACTGAACACACCACCAGCCATACCTAAGAATCACAAACCCGGCCACAATTCCCCCAAATATGCGGCGACACCATTTGTGCATATGAAGGGGCAAAGGACCCCAGTTACAGGAAGTAAACAGCGTTACCTGAGTTAATCCTGTAGGCAGTTCCCTTAATAGAGCACATGAAAAAAGGACATACAATTAGGCTATCAATCAATCAATGGGCGTTACAATTCCCAATAATTCATAGTTGGGATCTCTCTGGCAAGACTAAAAGGCTAAAGTGTTAGTGCATTATCAAAACTTGTACAAATCAATTTCCAGATTTATAATCCACACGTTGAACAATGCAGAATAATTGCCCCTAATCCGAAAATAGTGCCCTTGCGCTAGGTCAACAATAGACGAGATTAAAATGCATAAAATATTAACATAAAAACAGTTATTTGCAATATAAAATAACAGCATTGGCGATTAAACCACTCTTGTCTGGTCAAAACAGACTCCATTTTGTCGATCAAGACCAGACAACGGTGTTCGCTGCGCCCTCCTTCTAATCGCCCAAAAGTGGCCAAGGAATTTCGCAGTGGCACAGACGAAAAGGGGTCTAGCATCTGACTTTAGTATCCGCAGGGCGTCTTCAGAGCTTCGGGTCCCTAGTTGTCTGCACACAGGTGCTTACCACTTGCGCCTTGGTTTCACATAGGCTGTGCAGGCAAAAAAGACATGACCTATTGATTCGTGTGCACATGAACAGGAGGGACAACCCTTGGATTGGGATTTGTTGTTCTGCCAGGAGTTAGAACAAGCATTGGCATAGCCAATAGGTCTCGCCTTTGGGACCTTATAAGTGTTTAGTTATCCAGCACAATATCCTGGGTGCAACAACATCAACTGTTGTGTTGCATGGCTAAACACTTATAAGGTCCCAAAGGCGAGACCTATTGGCTATGCCAATGCTTGTTTAGTGTTGTGACATATGAAATAAATACAAATACCAAAAACTACATATACACTACCTTGCATAGCCCCAAACTATTGCCTTTGCTGGAGTGTTTCGAAGCGCTGCAGTCAAATGGAACTTCGGGGCGCTGCACCCACAAAGGACTAATCCTGATAGGCAGCTTCCTAGGAGCAGAAGACCATTACTAAAGCAGAAACTCCGTCCGTAGTTTGGATTTGTGGCAGTTGCACGAGAGGATGAGGGCGAAAAAAAGTGTCTTTCGGGGAGTGGGGTTACAGGTGATACTGACAATGCCATGAACCCTCAGTTGCACATCTGTGAACATTATAAGCTATTGCAATATCGTTACCTGCAGTCACGGCACTTCAAGTTATGCCCGTTTTAAATAGGTGCAGTTAGTGTGTTCAAAGGGTGCCAAAGATTCAGATTTTTGAGTCTTGACTTTTGCTCGCTAAACTATTCTTTAAAACAACAAAATAAAATATGCACATGCAATATATACGTACAGGAGCTTCTGAAAATGGCCCTGATCCACTGGTCTGTTAAATTGTCACTCGTGTGTTGCTTCTGCTCACGACACGATACAGCAGGGCAATGTTTAGTCCACTCCCTCCCTTTATTTTGAATTACTGCCAAAACACGGGAGAATTGTCCACATCCACTGGCAATGCTGGCTCAAAGTGTGTTTTATTTAATGTTCATATTAACTTGAAATACCAGCTGTCTTCAATGTCCTGTCAGAGCTAGTAAGCGCTATATAAATGCGATGTATTTTGCGGGCACTTCGGGTGCTCAGTTGAGAGGGAAATAATGTTCTGTCACCTATTTAAAATTGCTGCCATAAAGTGCCTAAGAGACATTGTAACACTGTAGCTGCCTACTATTTTGAGTATTTGATTAGGTGGTAGTTTCTTGTCTACAATACTGATAATAAATTCATTGCACAGCTGAAAGGCTTACCTAACATGTTTCTTAATCTTCTAATCATTGGCAGCCACATTTGAACGGCTGCGCGATCCACCTCCCCCCCCCTTTAATTTGTGCCATTTGCTTACATTAAAAAATAAAAAAACTTACTTAGGTAATGCTTGTTCCAAAGATGACTGGAAGAGAAATGGCGACCCTCCAAAGAGAAAATGTGCATGTAAAGGAGGGGGCAACTGTGCAACTAATTTTACAAGAATGGGGCTGTCAATTCTCTGCAGTCAGTCTAGTAAGAATTAGGTATTTGCCATGAAAACGGGTTCTCAAGATGTATGCACGTCCATTATAGAACAGTTTAACTACAAACAGGAAGTACCGATGTACTCATTATAGGACAGTTTAACTACAAACAGGAAGTACCGATGTACTCATTTTTTTGAGCCAGCTGAATACAGAATGACAAATTACCTCGTTTTATATAGCGCCACATCCCACAACTATGCTCCTTCTAAGTGTAGAAAATAACTGGCGATATATATATATATATATATATATATATATATATATATATATATATATATATATATATATATATATATATATATATATATATATATATATATATATATATATATATATATATATATATATATATATATATATATATATATATGTATATATATATATGTATTATGCAGCAGCCGCGAACTCCTAAAGAGGGTGCGTCGTCACATCGGACCACCCAAGCTCGGTCCGTAATCTATGCCAGTAACACTCCTCTGCAACAAAGGATTGACGACGCCGTGTTTTGACAAATAATAGGTTTTATTTGTCGGCAATCAGCCGACAAATAAAACCTATTATTTGTCAAAACACGGCGTCGTCAATCCTTTGTTGCAGAGGAGTGTTACTGGCATATATATATATATATATACACACACACACACACACACACGTATGCACGTAGTAATATAGTCGCGTACATTGTGGCAACTGACCAAAGTGAACTGAGCGAGTTAAAGTTTGTGACGGTATGAATGGCTAACTGGCTCTAGTATTTGTTGGACAGGGTTTCCTCTTACTGCAGCCATACTACGTGCCAAGCCCAGCGCAAGTGTGGGCTTGGCAAAATTACCACCGGAATCCCTACTTTGTCATCTATGCGGAGGCATTGTTGGTCCATGTTGGCACAGCAGCGTGATGGCATCGGAACAGAGGCATGCATAACCAATGTGTAGATTGTATGCGTGCACCAAGGACCGGATTTTGGAGTGATGGGACAAACAGAACACGTTTTGTTGAGCATCTCACCAGCAAAACATCACAGTGGGTTGGTAGCAGGGCAGGTTACATAGGTGAAGGTTCTTGCATGGTGTTCACGGCTTCCATTTGGCTTTGAATGGCTTTCGCCTCTTACTTTACCCCAGTTTATCGCCATTTGCTACAGATAAATATTGCAACTGTTCACAGAATAAAATGGATGAGAGCAAAGGGAGGGCAGACATTAATCACATGGTATTTGAAAAAAAGATGTTTATTTCGCTAGCCAGAATTGTGAAACTGCTTGCATCTCTTGCAGGGCAATAGAGGTAAAAACATTATAAATACATATATATCTTCGTACAAAAGAGCATATTTACAATATATATATGTACATATACAGGTGCAGCAAAATGTTTTGCTTCTTTTAAACATTCATTCTTGTAAAGAAAGCAGGTTTTCCTCTCAAAATATCTGGACAGTTTTCTAAAAACAAAAAAAAGGAGAAGTATTAAGCAACCGTGAGTGGGGTGTGCAAATAGTGTAAACTGGACGCCTGTGACAACCATAAAAACACTACAATGGTAACTGGTGCCTGAAGACAGGGGCAGAAAAGTATGTATCTGGTTATGAACAAATTACGAGAGTTCTGATGCCACAATACTAAAATAATTGACTAATGATGTAAACCAAAGTCTATAGTTTGTTGCAAGAGTTATTAAACCATTACAAGTGGCCAAGAAGTCGTTCGAAAGGGAAGAGAACCCTTGGGACACCAGCCATCTTCAATACACCCATGCATAAGGCTAGCTGCAGAAGCGCACCGGCGACACCGCGTGGTGAAAGCATAGCGGTGCCAGCAGAATGATAGGGTAGGACAACAAAGTCCGAGACATGGCTTATGTAAAAACTACTTGAATTTTCATTTTGAACGTGGAGTTACTAACACCCAGAATCAATCAATGGTGCAGATCATCTAATAAGTAACACAACCTATAAGGAACAGCGATTCAATTAGTCTAATGACGCTCTGTTGAGTATTTCTAGCGAGATCTGCGCACGCACAAACCCAACAACAAGCAATTGGTCTTTTGTCACCGTCTGATAGGTTAGACCTAAACATGAAAAAAACTGAACAAGCACACCTACTTGCTGAGGCCTTAGCTACTGGCTTTGACAGTGCTTGTTTTACGATGGTGCAACTGCTCGCTTTAATTTCGGTCACATGCAAGAATGCGTTGCTCACCGTAAAAGGCTCATACAACTAATACAGTAAATGATAACATCTCCATAACGATACTAAAATTTTCCAGTGTCCACAGACAATTTGAGAAATTGGCCGCAAGGCTGGAAGCAATAGCCCACGGCACCAGAGGATATATCGCGGGGTTGTTACCACAAATCGGAATTCAGAATAGCGCCAAAAATTCGGGTTCTATAGCCTAATCGCACAGATCTCAGCATGGTGATCTAGAAATACAGACTGCTGGCCGTTGGGGGAGACCAGAATATTTCTCATGCTCCAGTCCCTGCTGACTTAAAATTCATAGGAGTCTATTTATAGAACAGAGCTGACGGTGCGAGCAAACTAGGCTGAGGCTGTGTTTACATTCAGTTGAAGTCTTCTTAAGGGGAGAATATGTATCTATCAATGACAACTATTTAAAGGTGCGCGACGAGACGATTTGCATTTGGGAGGGGAGGGTAAACAGCATGAGAAAGTCTGATCATGAAGCTGCGAGTGACGGTGAGAGGGTGAATAAAACTAGAAGGGAGACGTGCGTGCGCGCGCAGCCTTCACTTTTCAAGCACTGCACTCGTGCTTGTGGCGCGCCGCTGCTCGCTCCCTCAAGGTGGATGCCGCCACATGCACGAGTGCAGTGCTGGAAAAGTGAAGACCAATGGCTAAAGGCCCTCCGCTGCCCTGCCTAGGAGAGACCTAAAAAGCGTTAATTGGTAAGCTACCGTGTCTGAACTGTGTATACAATTTCCTGTCGGCTGGCACCTTGATTTTCAGGTCAATGAAGGCATCTGTTAGGCTGCTGAGTTGACTTTTCTGAAGGTTGTTCTGTTCAACCCATGCCCAGTACATGAGTTTTACTTGGCCTCTGGAATGGGATGGTGGATGGCCGGTAACCTGATTTCGCAAACAAATGCTGGACCGAAGAGCGTCTACCTGTTTAATCCAGCCAATTTTTTTTGTGGTATCCAAATTAGAGATCTCACAAAGGGCAGCAGCATAAGGTGCCAGATCAGGAGTTGTGACCAGCCTGTGCCAAAACAGCAATGGGCGAAGCCTCGCAAGATCGTTGATAGACTTAATACCCAGATCAAGCTTAAGAGGAAAAAGAGACTTGCTTTGGCGAAGGGATATCAAATTCCTAAGGAACTTAGGGCCATATGTATCAAGCTAAATTGCGATCGCAAATGCTGAAATTCGCAGAATTTCAGCGTTTGCGATCGCAATTTAGCAGTGTGCAATGTATCACACAAAAACCCACTCGCAAAATAAGGAATCGCAAAATTTGCGATTCCCTATTTTGCGAATGCATTTAAGGAATCGCAAATTGCGATTCCTTAAATGCAATGTAAGAAGCACAAAAAAGTGCGATTTGGCCTTAGGAATCGCAAATTACCACCAACTTCAAGTGGTGGTAATTTACGATTTCTTTGAAAAATGCACTTTTTGCATTTTCAAAGTGCCATGTGGCGCACATACATGCCTTTAGGGCATGTATGTGTGCCACATGTGCACACATGCACATTTCATGGGTGCAACAGGGTGTCCTTTTGACACCCTTGCACCCTTGAAATTGCATTCGCAATTTGCGAGTACCTAATGGGTACTCGCAAATTGCGAATGTCTTCCCATTCATTCCTATGGGCCTCTAGGCCCATAGGAATGAATGAGAAGGTATTCCTTAATTGCGACTCGCAATTTGCGAGTCGCAATTAAGAAATGTCAGGGAATCGCAAAATATTTGCGAACTTTTATTTACATCTCGTTTTGCGATTCTCAAATAGCGATTCTCTAAAAATCGCTATTTGAGAATCGTAAAACGATTGTTTGATACATATGGCCCCTTTTTTCCACAATTGCAAGGTCGTTTGTGTGTACTGTGCCCCAAAGCTCTGCCCCATAGAGAGCACTGCTCACAGCCTTGCAGCTGTACAATTTGAGGGCAGGAGCTACTGGCTTGGTATATGATAGGCAATGCTCCCGCCTCAGAGCCCCAGTTAGCTGAGTGAATTTCAAGGATGCCTTCTCTAGATGATTCTTCCAAGCCATTCCCTCAGATTGTTCGATACCCTAGTAATCGAAAGAACTGACCCTCTCGAGCGGGACATTATCCAAGAACAGGTTTCCCTTGAAGGATTTTTGAGGGTTCAGCATCATTAGCTTGGTTTTGGTGGTGTTATTGACCAAGCCTCTCGCCTCACAATATGCCTTAAAATGGTTCAAAAGTTTTTGGAGACCCATGGGGGTTTTGGAAACCAGTAGGGTATCGTCAGCGAATAGTAGTGTTGAGATTTTATGGTTCGCCAAAGATGGTGCATCAGCTGGTATGGAGCACAGAAGATCCGCTACCTGGTTAACATACAGGGAAAAAAGGGTTGGGGCTAAAACACATCCCTGACGGACCCCTCCCCCCTCGCTGGATCTTGATAGGCTCAGTGGATTGTCCCTGGTTTCCCCATCTCACCCAGGCGCAGTTGTCATCGTCCAACCTGATTAACATTTCCAGGATCGCCGGGGGCATTCCAATATCCCTAAGCACCCGCCAGAGTGAATCCCTGGGGACAAGGTCGAAGGCTGTTTTAAAATCTATAAAGGCAAGGTATAAACTACTCTTGCCCAAGACAACTACCTTCCAATATAGCGTGACAAGACGGAATACTTGATTGATTGTGCCGGTCTTCTGCCGAAATCCTGCTTGGAGTGGAGAGAGGATGTCATTCTCATCCATCCAGTCCTGGATCTTAACCAGGAGGGAAAGGCAGAAGACCTTTTGGGCACAATCGATCAGGCTAATCGGACGGTAGTTGGAGGGCATCGACCTATCCCCTTTCTTAAAAATGGTTATTACTTCGGCCCCTTTCCACGAATCTGGGATCCTCCCCCCGCCAGCTATATCATTGGCCAGTGTCATAAAGTATGTTGCCCAGTTATCCCTGTCAGCACAGAAAAGGTCGCCAGGGATGCCATCCGGGCCCGGGGCTTTCGCAGGTATAATAGCGTCCAAGGAAGACAGGATTTCCTCTCTAGTGAATGAAAGGTTACACACTGGGTAACCTATATCAAGAAACATCTGAGGTCTATCGTGTGTGTTGGTGATGGAATAAAGGTCACTAATGTGCTTGTGCCACTCTACAGCTGGGATGTTGTTAGCCAAAGGGGGCGATCTTTCAAAATTGCCCTTAGACAAAAGGGTCCAAAACTTCCTACTATTAGGCTATCACCACTGCCAGTCTCTCACAGCCTAGGCAAAGAATGGAAAGAAGTTTGCACTTTTGGTTCCTCCCTAAATCTAGCAGCCCAGCTCTGTGGTCTCATAACTTTTTGAATGGTAAAATGCTTAATGGAGTCAGATTATTGTTGAGACCACTGATGGAAAAAGATATAGCTGCCTTGAAAAAAGATACTGTGCACACTAGCACTGCTCTCAGTCATGCAGGAGATTTTCCATCCTATTACCACCATTAGTTAAAAACAATCCCAAAGACTTTTTAAAATGGCCCTGGCAGGTAGGTTTTTACTAAAGGATTTCTTTAATAAAGTGGTGTTCATTTTATGTAACCACGTTAATTATTGTTGCCAGCTAAACTAGCTGACCAGTTGCAACATTTAAGCAAATATTTTCCATATCCGTCATGTAGATAGATAACTGTTCAATGTATTTCTACTATAACTAAAAACAAACTTGGCACATATCCATCTGTCAACAAAGCTCCGACTTTAATATGTACAGGAAATGTTATGAAATAGTTTTATTTGCATTCTTCATTATATTGAGTCTTATTTCTTTGTATGAACACCTAGGTCCTTGTTATCGAACAGAAAAATGAGGATGGGACCTGGCCCAGAGGCCCTTCTGCATCTAAGTAAGTCTTTAATTGAATAATATTTATTTTCACACTTTGTTTAGGCTAACAGTTTAGAGCTCATATTGGAAGAAAATACACAGTAGAATCTGCTGGTCCTGTTTGCCTTTTGATTGTGTTCTGGGGACTTGACAGATATACAGTTATCTCACATGGCTTATATACAGGTATTTTGTTATATCTCCTCTGATTTAGCAGCCATAATACTAATTTGAACTACTTGCATTCCACCAACTTGATTGAAATGATGCAATTAGTTGTAAGGTTCAGAAAACAGTTTTCCTGTCAGACGTCCAGAATCTGTTTAGAGGTACAAGCATTTACCAGTCTTTAAGGCCTGCTATTGCACCTGTCTGGAAGAGGCATGTTAATTTTTTTATTCATTTTGAGAAGTGTTGCTGCACCTCCTCCGGTGAGAGGAATTGTTTGTTTCAGATTTGTGGCATATGTTCACCTTTCTTTTTTCTGACCTCTAGCTTTGATTATCTCCTCAAAGAATACTATATTTGTTTTTGTAACACTTTATACACGTTGCCTTTTGGTTGGAATCTGTTGTGTGTTATAAGAGTTTCAGGGGATTTTGTTTTTTGGTGCAGCAGTAATTCATGTCCACATTGGGTTTGTGCTCTGACTTTTGGTCATAGTTGACAATTGGGGGCAGCTAGCAAACTCTCTGAAAAGGAAGAGGGTGTGTACTAATGGAACTTTTGACCATCTTTCCTTTGGCTCTTCCGATCTCTTGCGAAAAGCAAGTCTGAGATTCGTAGGCTTTTAGATGATCGTATGCGGAATCAGATTTTATGTCCCCAAGTGTTCCGGGTGATGATTTCAAAGGGACAATGCATAATTAGGAGGACCTTCTTTTGGATGTATTATGCTGCCTAAATGAGATAACTGGTCTGATTCAGGCAAAATAAACATTGTCAAAGATTCTGTTTTCTTTCTGGGTTGTCTATGAATCTTGTGTGTAACCATTGAGTTTGTCTTTCTTTTTTTGTTGCCTTGCTTGTCTTTAAATTGAATGCAAATGTTGACGAGCTACTTCTTTCTTCTTTCGTGTATTTCCGAGCTTTACACTGTGCCTTCTGCTGGTTGATAACATCTTACTTTCATTACCACAGTACCACCATCTGCCAGTTTTATACTCTGTAAGGCAGAGGTCTGTACTTTTCTGGTTCTGTTTTTGCTTATATTAATTTTCCTGAAGATTTGTGATGTCAAAAGTCCCTCCCACACCATAACTTCTATATTAAAGTTCATTGAAAGAGCTATGTCAAACATGATGTTGAAAAGGTCTGCATTTTGTAAATAGTTCAGATTAGCCTTGTGTTACTAATATGCTTTGTATGAGATTTAGTGTGGCCGAATTAAAAACTTAAGTTTTATTGGCATTTTGCTCTCAAGGAGCTGAAAAAAATCCAAGTCAATCCTAGTGAGACAGTAGGATATTCTGTGAAAGTCATATATTTCAAAGGCTTTCAAGTATAAAAAGACGTGGTAAACTGCTCTCTCTTAATTATATTATAAAATTGGTCAGCAGGCCTTGTTTGTCTTTTTGTTCCATAGTCTTAATGTTCCTGTCTAGCCGAGACCTTATCCACACTCCTAACCCAACCCCTCTAGAGCCACTGCACCAGTCATAGTCATGTGTAAGTCGAAATTGAGCTCCTGGTTGATGAGCATCCCTAAACCCCCCCACCAGTGCCTTTGCGATCATGTACAGTCATTAATTGCACCTTTTCAGATGCATTACTGAAAAGAATTTAAGACCAGTTCCTTTTATATTCAGAAATAATTTGGCACATCAGTAGACTAATCAAGGGTACAGTCAAGTAAACGTGAAATATTTTTCAATGCCAACAGTTTAAGTAGATTCCCATACTATTTTGCAATGGTGGGTACGTGTATCTTCCACCACTTTGCAAGCAAAAGATGCTTGGCTGCTCTACGGCCTCTGCGTTCTTGTGAAAGAATGGATTCGATAAGACTGAAGGCCCAGCAGCATTTATTTTGCGTGTCCAAGTTTTACTGTCTCCAGATTAGTATTAGTTTCCTCTCGTACCATTTTCCAAAAGTAAGCAAGTTCATAGCATGCCCAAAGTACATGAACTGGGGTGGCGAAATGAGCAGAAGAACAATGATGAATTCAACCCAGATCTAATAGTAGCTGGGGGTGAGTGTCTGAAAAGTGTCAGCGCTCTGTCCATCATCTTATTGTGTTTGCTTTGTTCACCCTAGTTGCAGGGCATACCCAGACGTGGGTCCCTTGCTCACTTTGCCACTGGATTCAAGCCAACCTGACTGATGAGAAGTGTTACCCCGAAACTGATCCCAGGATGCTTGTTTCCGGTCCAGGGAAAACCTGGCCTGGCCGTACACGTTTCAGCGCTCTGTCCATCATCTGATTGTGTTTGTCTAGAAAATCCCTCCCCACCCCCCACTCCCATGAAAAGATATCCCCCACACCCACTACCGCTCGGGTCGGTTCTTGCTTGGGACTGGACAGCTCCACCCTCCCCTAAGGATTATTGGGCTCTCAGTTCATTTAAGGGCATAGAAAGCAAAGCAAGGAGGTCGTGATAGGGCTTGACACTAGTTTGTGCTAGATCGGAGACATAGCCTACCCCGAACATAGACTGAGGTCCCACCTATGACTTATATCACCGCCGAGTAGAGTAGGCCTAACGATGGTTCCCAGCCATGCTTCACTGACTAAAAGCAGCACATTTGAGTCCCATAGATTT
Source organism: Calotriton arnoldi (assembly GCA_963921515.1). Classification (NCBI taxonomy): domain Eukaryota; kingdom Metazoa; phylum Chordata; class Amphibia; order Caudata; family Salamandridae; genus Calotriton; species Calotriton arnoldi. The sequence continues at coordinate 595,644 of CAWUFW010000737.1, forward strand.
GCTTTCTCTTCTCCTCCAGAGATTGAGAATGATCAGAGAGCAGGACGGATAAGGGGAAACTTCATACCAGTGGCACAAAGCTGCCTAGTTCAGGCTCATTCATCCTTTATTCCATTCTTCTGGCTGGCAATGCCCATCCGAGGCAAACGCCTTTCAAAAGGAATTATTCTCTACTCCCCAACCAAAAGGGCAAGTGGTGGCAGGGCTGAAGGCTAGCACCTCTGATCTACCCTTGTAGGCAGATATGCAGGTTCCCACTAATCCACCAGCCCCTCTTGTAGCAGTCTTCTACTATCCAGGCAGCCGCTACCCTGCTGACACATGGCCAGTCAGCGCCTTGTGATCATTGTCATGCACACAAACTTAGTACCAATGGCAGTGATTGTCACTTTAGGAAGTAGCAATGTCCCTCATTCCTTCTGGGTGCCCCAAGTTTTCTACTGATGAAGTTCTAGCAGGAACCTCACACCTCTGCATTAATGTAGAGATTCAAGACCTGGCCTCAATGCCCATATTTTATTTGTTCGCATCATCAGAAAACCATGGTCCCTACAAACGGACCTAGATGCAAATAATTTGTCTGATTTTTTTAAACACTACTAATCATTTATCGTGTCTCTTTGTATGGCAAAGCATTTTTGACGTTTGTTTGTGTACCTTTCTATTGTTTTCTTATCGGTGAACTCCCTGTTCATCCTTGAGCTATACCTCGAACACTAGAGCACTGCTTTTAATATTTCTGTGACCCTTTACTGTACATGGTAGAGGGTGACACCAGTGCTCCTCTGCCCCTCACATCTATTGCTAACAAGCATTTACAATGCAATCGGTCTCGCCTTTGGGACCTTATATGTACTTAGCTATGCAGCACATTAGCCTGGGTGCTGAAACATCTGTTCTTTAACATGGAGGGAAAGTAAGCACCAAACTGCGTGACACGCCAGGTATGGGAACACATGGAGAGAAATATTGCCTTTCAGCGGGAAATGGTATAGTCCAAAGCTCTGTTTTTAATATAAAATCAGGGCCTTCGGTGGTCATATCACTGAAAATACAAGATTTGAAAAAAATATTATTGTCTACGGGTGCTCGTGGCAGACAATTCCTATGGACTGGAATCTAGAGAATGCTAAAGTGATTCTGGTATTTTACTGACCTCTGCTGGTCGTTTTCTATCAAGACAATTAAATAGAGGCAGTTGAACAGAAAAAAAAAGTCCCTAAGCGGGAGCAGACAAGTCCTAGGGCTGATCTCCAGAGCCCACAAAGTACATACATATGAGTATATGATAAGTATATAATAAAGTATATACAAGAGGTCTCGAATGCTCGACCTAAAAATCAGGGAGATGAGTTCCAAGCGAGACTGTCAAAGCAGGAGCTTTACGGGACTTACGCACGCCACTCTCTCGGTCTCTTCCATTAGGGTGGGGCGTTTTACCATATACATATAAAGTCCTTTCAATGGTGTTCTGAGAAGGTGCAAGAGAAAACATCGCGATTAAAGTAGTAAATACCACAGCTGGGTAACGAAAGGTGAGGCGACGATCTATGTTTATTTAAAAGACAAGTTGAACAATGAAAGTACCTTGAAACACAAAATGCTTAGAATGCCATCATGTTGAAGCTTGATTTTTTTTTTCAACAGACGGCCATGAAATGGATAGGGAGTGCAGAGAATATGCTTGGACTGAAGACAAAGTGTATCAAAGCTATTCTAAAACATGATTGCCTGGAGTGGATTGGGGGCGGGGGAGGGCACAGTCTTCTGGGTAGAAGAATGCAACTCACAGCGAACAGCAATGGGAAGGTCAAAAGCAGGCAGGGAATGATCCATGTCCGTACACAAGAACTGCTCTTTGTGCATATTTAATAACCAAATTAAAATTAGATTCACCGAAGAGCATGCACTTTTAGAAACAAGTGTTAATTTTTTGGTTGTGCGTTTAACTTGGTGTTCCTTAAAAAAAAAAACAGGTGATCACAAAAGTAGGTTACTGTTACATTGTGACTTAAAAAGTACTATACAAAGGTAAGAAGCAATGGCTTCGGTGCTACAGACAAATAGTTAATGTGTCCATCAGCTTCTCTTAAAAGCAAATAGCCCTAAAGTTCATATAAGTTTTAAAACAATCTTTTATGATTGTGGCAAATACGGTTTCTAACCGTGTGCTTTTGTCTGGGTAAGAAGTTATATTGGCTATCAAACAAAAAACGGGTCTGGATCAGACAACACAACTAGTCTTTCAACACAGCTATGAAGACCTCACCAGTGTCCCCACTAAGTGTGCTTTCTAAAAGCAGCAGACCCTCCCGGCTTGACCGCCCCTGAGTAGCACAATCACGCCAGACCATGTGTGCACGGATGAGGATAAACAATGCGCCAGTAACATCCTCTGCAAGCCGGCCGCCCACGGACTGTTGCACCCACTGACCGAGCCTGGCTGCAACCAGAAACCAAAGGCGAAACTACAGAACAGATAAGCAGCTACCAGAACAAACACAGGAAGGAAAAACATGGCCAGCGACGGCCAAGCCCTGGGACACCTGCAGGGGCACCATAACAACCGGCAACTGGGAGCGGCGCAGCCCTGTGCCGTGGGAATCGGCCCTGGGTATTGAGGATCGAAAGGAGGTCGAGCGGGAATGGAAGCGCTCTCTCTCTCGGAGGAAAGCGTGGCTGATGGGGGCGAGGGAACAGAGACATTAACTTGACAGCCGCCTTCATGGCCGGGTGAGGCGAGGGATGGATGCAGTTAAAAACAAGCTGAATGACACGCCGTGCGCGTGCCCATGTGCTGTCCGGGCCCAAGCTGATGCAGACGCCATGCGCGTGCACATCGGCTGTCCGGGCGCGCACATGTTTTGTCTCCCTTCGCGCACCAAACCCACAACAATAGGCTCGCCAAGGCGAAGCAGCGCATGCGCTGCGTTCGCTAGGCGAGACCTAAAAAAGGCATTCCGCCTAAGCCATACTGTTACACTGATTTCTGTTTCTAATGCTATTTCCTTGCACATATGGGATCATATTACATTAAGTGCCCTGGGGTGCACCGGGCGTTTTCGCCCCCCCGGGGCACTTTGGTATTATAGAAGGGGGCGCAGATGCTTATGCTTCCCCTTCAATAATACTAATAGCGCTGGCGCACTTAAAGCGCCAGAGCTACCTTCGGAGGGTGTTCCCTCATTTGCACAGGGGCGTGCCCTATGCACATGAGGGAATTCCTTTGACTCTGCGCCTGTGCCATATTACAGACGCTGCCGCAGAGGCAAAGAAGCCCTCAGGAGGCGCACTGACAGTGCGCCAACTAAAAGGTGGGGCACTGTCAGTGCGCCCCCTGATGGCAGCCCTCAGGCAGGGGAAAGGGGGTCCCATGGACCCCCCAGACATCCCCAGCCACTGACTGCACCCGTCTGCAATGGGATCTCTATTTCCCTGTAAAAGTGCAGGCGGGTGCTGCCTGCACTGTGAAAACACGGAGCAGCTGCTCCATGTTTTCACATGAATGAAGTTCGCGGCTGCCCTGGGGGTAGCGCATACATCCTAATAGGGCGCATTGTCATTGTTTGCGCCCGGCACACCTTTTAAAAGGTGCGCCGGGCGCAAACAATGACAATGCATAATACGGCCCCTGGTATTCTTCTCACAGTGGCACTACATGAGTATATGAAGTAGCTGCTTTAGCTCCATCTGCATGAACCTGATACTTTTCTTTTCATCGATTTTACCAGTTGGATTTTCTCTTGTTTTGTTTTCATCATAGAATTTGTCAATTAACATATTTTCTTAGGAATGACCTTTGCAGGTTTAAGCACATTAGAATTTATAATTCACAGAGCTTGTTCCTCCCCCTTTCTGTCTCTTCATTTATATGTCCCATCAATATGTGTGTGTGTCTATATGTATATTCATATTTATATAGTTATGTAATTTAACTACTAGGTTAATTTAAATCTATTAAATTATATCTATCTTTCCATCTACTCATATCTATTGAACCATATGTGCCTGTTCAATTAAATCTGTCTCACATGTATGTTGCCTAACATAAAATGGCTCAGGCCTTGTGCGTCTATTTTGGTTATTAAAGAAGCACTTGCTTCCTCTTGGGATCAAAATGTCAAGGAGGTTGTGTTGTCATATGCACTGAAATGGCAAATACTGTGGAGGACACCATAATTATTTAAAATGTTTAATCTGTAAATAAATTATTATATATGTCGATCTATTTCTTTTTGGTTTCTTATTGTCTAGGTATAAGAATGAACCATAAAGGTGGATATGATACCTACAGTGCATTATAGCATGATGTGGGATTGACGTTATTTGGTAAAAACAGAGGATTTGACTCACCAGCATCAATGCATTTTACACGGATGCATCAAATATTGCACTAAATGCCCATGCAGACCCATTTTGTGATGTGCAATTTTTTTTTTGATAATCAACTTTATTGATTTTTAACACACAATAAGAACAAAGCCTTGGTTTTACATAATGAGTAGCGATAAGGTACAGTTTGGAGCGACATGGGAAACCTAGAGCCACCAGGTGATAAGATTTCAGCTTCGGCCTATACAAGCAAGAAGCACATATTGTGTCAAACCCCCTCAACCCCGCAATCGGATTATAAGTTAAACCATTTGCCCCATATTTTGTCAAAGAGGCCAGGACATCCCCGAGCCTCGAAGAGGGTTCCTCTTGAGCACCGCACCAGTCCACTCCTCGTCTCCATTTCTGCAGAGAGGGAGGTGTTTTTGCGACCATAGCATTGCTATATCCCGTTTTGCGACCGCCAGGGCCGTGCCTAGGAAGCGCTTGTCTGCCCGCGACCCGTCTAGGCCATCGAACACCCCTAGAAGCAAACGTGTCGGGTCATGGGGCACCGTCCAACCCAAGGACTGCGTCAGTTCACGCTCCACTCCCGTCCAAAACCTCGTTAAAGCGGGGCACTGCCAGACCATGTGGAAGAAGTCTGCTGGGGAATGGTCACAGCGTGTACATGCTGGGGTGGGTCTCATGTGGGCGCTGTGCATGCGTGATGGGGTCAAGTATGCTGTGTGTAAGTAGTAAAATAGGATAAGACGCAACTTGGAGGAGGTTGTCAGGGTCTTAGGGGCCATGAGGGCGTCTCTCCAGTCCGCGTCGTCCAGGGGCCCACCCAGCCCTCCCAACGGGTCCGTAACGGTTCCAGGGACGTGGGGCCATTGTTCACTAAGGCGCGGTAGATCCGGGATATTCCTCCGCTACCCAAATTCCCCATCAGTACCTGTGCCTCTAGGGGGCTAAATTCAGGGAGGGTGGTGGGGGAGGGTATGTACGTGTGGATGGCATGGCGTAATTGTAAGTATTGGTAAAATTGAGAAGAGTGGAGAGAGTATTGGCGTTGTAACTCTGTGAAAGATTTGATGTGATCCCCTGCCCAGATATCCCCCAGCAGGGAAATCCCAATAAGGTCCCATCGGTGAAAGCCTTGGAGATCAGATATTTCCTTCAGCCAGGTCCCATGCCACAGAGGCGTCTGCCTGGTGAGTTTCTGGTTCCAAGTGACATATCGAAGGGCCGTTCGCCAGGCCATGAGGACTGCCCGGGTGATGGGGGGAGAGTGCATGGGACCGGTCCACCATAGAGGTGTGTCATGATCTGGGGAAGATCCATGATTGTGGTTTCCAGCCGGTATGCCGGGTCGGACCAGCCGCCTGCGAACCAGTCATGGATCACAATGAGCTTTGTGGCCAAGTAATAGAGGTGGAGATTAGTCACCCCCATGCCACCGTCATAGGGAGGAATGCGGCAGCGCGCCAGGGATACCCTCGATCTCCGTCCTCCCCAAAGGAAACGACTGAGGAGCCCGTCTATTTCCTTGAACCAGCTACCGGGGAGGGGGGTGGTGATGTTTTGCAAAATGTAGAGGAAGCGGGGAAGGATCATCATTTTGAAAAGGGCGGTCCGGCCGAGAGGGTTGAGGGGAAGGGTTTGCCATTTCTTCAGATCCGATTTAGTTTTAGTCATTAATGGCGTAATGTTTAGGGCCCATTCAAGCTCCGGAAGGAGAGCGATCCAAACCCCCAAGTATTTGAAGGACTGTCTCCAGAGAGGGATAGACTCCTGCCAGTCAAAGCAGGCCCGGGATGGATGGAGGGGTACCAGTGTGGACTTTGCCGGATTGAGCTTGAGGCCAGAGATCCGTCCGAAGGCTGCAAGGGCATCTAGACAGCGCGGCCCAGAGCCCTAAGGGTCCGCCAAGTAGAGGAGGACGTCATCGGCATACAGGGCGATTTTGTCGCATAGATGTGGTCTCCAGGTCCAGCCTCGGATGCGGGAATTCTGTCGGATTAGGGAGGACAGGGGCTCCATCGCCAAGGCGAATAAGAGAGGTGAGAGTGGGCATCCCTGGCGGGTGCCTCTCCGAATGGGAAAGGCGTCCGATAGCACACCGTTAATAAGGACCCTCGCCTTGGGAGCCGCATAGAGGACCCGGATAAGGCGCCGGAAGGGAAGACCGAAACCCATCACCTTCAGTACTTCTCCAAGATAGCCCCAGTCCAACGTGTCAAACGCCTTCTCAAAATCTATAAGAAGCAAGGCCAGATACGGGGTGAGTTGTTGGCGGTGTGCCAGGGCCAGATGGAGTCGGCGGATGCAGTGACGAGTACTGCGACCGGGCATAAATCCGCATTGGTCCGGGTGGACCAGTGTCTGGAGATCGGGGCGGAGACGCTGGGCTATCACAGTGGCAAAGATCTTCACCTCCGTATTAATAAGGGAGATGGGTCGGTACTCTGCACATTCAAGGGAAGGGCGGCTGTGTTTTCGGAATGACCACAATGGTTGCTAGGTCAGTCTCTGGCGGGAAAGATCCCTGGTCAATCGCATATTCGAACAGGTTTAGCAAGTGGGGGACCAAGGTGTCGCGACAAGCCGCATAATATTCCTGGGGGTACCTGTCCGGACCGGGCGTCCTGCCTGGATGTAGCGCCGAGATCGCCCCATGGATTTCCTCCGGGGTAAAGGGGAGGTTCAGGGGGTCTGAGTCGACCCGGGAGAGACAGGGTAGATGAGTCTCGGTGGCAGCCAACAGTGACGTCAAATTGGATTCAGGGGTTCGAGCCTCGTAGAGGGTCGCATAGTATGTAGCAAACGTTTGAGCAATAGCTCGGGACAGAGTATGGTGGGACCCCTCTCCATCCCGAATTTCGGGAATTATGCGATTGGCTTTAGGATAGGACACCAGGTTGTGAAGCAATTTGCCATTTTTGTCCCCCCATCCGTATATGCGCGCCACTGAGGAGCGCCAGAGTAGTTTAGCAGAGTCTAGTGACAGTTGACAGATCTCTTCGCGGAGGAGCGTCAGCCGGCGATCGGAATTGGCATCTGCAGGGGCATCCAGGTCACCTTCCAGTTGTGACGCCTGGGCCTCAAGACTCATCAGTCGAGCGGATTGTGTCGATCGTTTCGTGTAGACAAGACCCCTGGCTATCCCCCGCATCACCGCCGTGCCGGCCTCCCATAAAGTCCCGGGTGAGGACACAGAACCCGCGTTAAGTGAGAAGTATGTCTCTAGTTCCCTTCGGAGAGACTTCACGAGGTCTGCGTCTTGCAGGAACCAGGCATTCATAAGCCACACCGGGCGTGTACCCCCGGAGGAGTGACCAAGACGAAGGGACACGGGGGAGTGGTCAGAAATACCCCTGGGGAGGATGGTAGCCCCAGAGACCCGTTGACAGTCCATAGCGGGCAGCAGGAACAGGTCAATACGGGAGTGGGTGTGATGAGCCGCTGAGGTGTGAGTATACTGTTTCCTGCGTGGATTCCACACCCTCCATGCGTCACAGAGACCCAGGGCAGAGGACCAATCTGACAACCGCTTCGCCGAGGCCATGCGGGACGCCGATGGGGTCCCCGTCGTATCATGGGAAGGCTGCAGGGTAGCGTTAAAGTCGCCCCCCACCACCGTAAGGCCCTGTGGGAAGGAGGGAAACAAAGTTGTGAGGCTTGTCAGGGTCGAGGCCGAGGCAGCAGGAGGGATGTATACATTTAGGAGGTTGATCGGTTGGCCCTCCATCGCTCCCGTCAGGGCCACATAGCGGCCTTGTGCATCGTGATCGGCTCGGGTCAAGGTAAAGGGGAATCCCTTACGCAGTAAAATGGCTACCCCCCGGGATCCCCTCGCAAACCCCGAATGCCAGACCCTGTCAAACCCGTAGCGGGCCAGGAAGTTACATTGTGAGCCTAAGAGGTGTGTCTCTTGTAGAAACAGGATGTCTGGTGCGTGACGCTGTGCACAGCGGAGAACAGCAGTACGTTTAATTCGATCTAGTAGGCCATTGACGTTCCATGATATAATGTGGAGGGGGCTATGCATTGTGGAGATCATTGCAGTGGGTCGCGCGTGCAGGGGCGGTCGCAATTCAGTCATGCCTGGGTTTCAGGGGGGGAAGCGCGTATTGGCCATAGTTGACAGCGCGAGGGTGCGTGTCCGATTGAGTCCCGCGCCGCTTCCAAGAGCAGAGATGTGTGCAAGGCTTACATATAAAACAATTTTAAAAAAAACTCCCCCGGCTCGTGGGCAGCCGGTGACAGTTAACAGTGGTAGGCAACGGCCCACCCCCCTCCCACAACCCCCAACACCCCCCACCCTACACTTCTGCAAATGAAGCATCTGTCGCCCTGTCAAACAGTTCAACTCAAAGCAAAAAATTCTAACTGAGGCGAACACTAATCTAAAACAATTAGTTGGGCTTGAACATGGCGGAAGTAGACCCCCCCTCCTTACATTCAGATAAGAGTCCGGTAAATATTAGAAAGGTACTGTGGTAAAGACATGTAGTCAGAGTGGCAACTTAGAGAGAAGTATGTGGCCCGTTTTAGGACCCACCAGTGACGATTTGTGATGAGTAGTCACCCCTCGAAGTAGTACGAACAGTAGGGCCCATGGGATGGGTTCGACCATATGAGAATAGATTGAGCTGCCGGGCCGAGTTCCCCCTCAGGGATCCGTCGTGGCTTCGGATTGTTGGAGTATGGGGCTCCTGGACAAGTCAGAGTCTGATTTAGCGTGGCGGGTGATATCAATGGGCCGCGGAACGCCACTCCAGTCACCCAGGGAGGCAGTCGGGCTGGGGGAGACAGATCCTCGAGCCGAAACTGGTGAGGGTTGGCGCCGGGATGTCTCGTCCGTCGAGTGGGATGCCATCTCACGACTTGCGTTTCCCTTACGGGATCTGTTTCGACGCCTCAGGGAGCCAGAGGGGGATCGTCGGGGCCGCGGGGGGGCCTTCCGGGTGGGAGAGGAAGTTGGTTGGTTCCTCAGGGGTCGTTCCTCCGTGAGCCAGGTCCATGCCGCTTGTGGAGTGTCAAAGAACAAAGATTTGTTTTGGAAAATGATCTTGAGCCTAGCGGGGAAGAGGAGACCATAGCAAAGGCCCATATTACGGAGTTTTTGTTTAACCTCGTCATAGGTGCGGCGTTGGGCCTGGACCTCCCGGGTGTAGTCCGGAAACACCATGATCCAGGTGTTTTGAAACTGGAGGGGGCCCTGGGTCCTGGCCGTCCCAAGGATAGCATCTCTGTCCCGGAAGTTAAGGATCTTGAGGATGATGGGCCGAGCCGGGGCTCCGGGTGGGGACCTGGGGGCCAGAGAACGGTGGGCCCGTTCCACCACGAACCATGGTGATAGGGCATCTTTGGGCATCCATGATCGCACCCAATCCTCCACAAACGCGTCGGTATGCCCCTGCTCCACTCCCTCCGGGAACCCTATAAGGCGCAAGTTGTTCCTCCTTGATCTGTTTTCGGCGTCTTCGGCCCTTTTGTGGAGTTCTTGGGTTTGGGTCTGAAGGCGGGCTATCTGGGTCTTGAGCTGGCCAATGTCATCTTCCGTTGCGGAAATGCGAGATTCCGTCTCTGTGATACGGGCCGTGGCGTTGCGCAGGTCTTGGCATATGAGGGCCACATCCTCCCTCACTTCACCGATCTTGTTTTCGACAGCGATTTGGGAGGCACTTATCGCCTGTAGGATGGTGGAGAGGTCTCCCCTGGGGGTGTTGGGGGCATCCAGCGGCCCGGATCCGGGATCTCGGTCTGACGTGGTGAATTGGTCTATTTTGGTTTGGGTCACCGGACCGGGGGTCTGTGGGGGGCGGGTCCTACCCATTGCCTCCCGGAAGGGGGGGGGTGCCGGGCCGGCACCAGCAAGGGGGGGGAAAGGTCTTCGAGAGAGTGGAGGGCACCCCCGGCACCCAGGCCGTCAATACTCAGGTCCGGGCCGTGAGCGTCTCGGAGGTCCTTGTGGCGGTAGAGCCGCCCAGGCCGTCAACGCTCAGGTCCGGGGGCTCGCGGCCGTCCCCACCACCCCGGGAGCGGCAGGGCCCGGCGTTGCCCGGTCCACCCCAGGTCCAGAAGGGGGCGGCTCCACAGTGTTAGTAGTGGGATGTATCGTTGGGACCCTTAGCCCCAGGGTCTGGCATCAAAGAGGTCGCTGTCTGGTGAGAGGGCGGAGGTGGGCAGGGAGAGGTAGCCGAGGTTAGAGACTGCGGCAGGAGACAGATATTCGTAGACCCAGTTGGAGAAATGCCGCCCAAGAAAGAGGGAGGGGGTCTGCCCCGGAAGATCTACGCCACGAGCCTCTATGGCGCCACCCGGTGTAGTGGTCGATCGCCGTCCTTCATCTACCCGGGGAGCCGTTGCGTGTAGTGGGGAGGTCGATCCGGAGGGCCGGGGGAACCCCGCAATGGCCCGATCTCAAGGGGGTTACCACCTCGCCCTGAGTCCCCCGACACCAGGAGAAGGGGCTCGCACAGGGAGATCAGCCGGTCAGCCAGACGCGCTGTAAGGGGGGTGTGAGGATCCGTCGTGGCCAGCCCAGCCCGCCCAGTCATCCACGGGGGAAGGCACGGGGGGGTCACTAAGAGGGGGGGGGGCCCTGCCCTGCCGCCCGATGTGGCAGCCGAAACCCCACTCCCAAGCCCCGCTCACCGGTCGTCTGGGGTCACAACAGTCCGGCCAGGGTCCGCCGCCGCCACCCGACCTGGTGGCCGAGGCAGTAGGTGCTCAGGATCTGGGATTGCTCCGTAGTAGTCGGGGAGACGTCCCAGGTCTCAGGCCTCCCAGGACCGGGAGAGCGTGTGGGGCCCGCAGGAGAGAGGGCGCCGCGCCACCTCGCTGCGTCGCTAGCACCACAGATCGGCACCAGGAGTCAGGCTTCAAGGGCCGCCGCCTCGCCCCCAACTCCCGCCGCCACAGTCAGGGGGTCACCTTCAGTCCAGAAAAAGCCTCCCAGGGCCCCAAGGAGGCAATCCACGTGGCCTTCGGTGCAGTCGGGGCTCAGTCGTCGCCGCCCGGATCAGTGGGCGAAGGCAGCAGGCCCACCAGCTCCGAATCCCCCACTGCAACTAGGGGAGAAGCCGGTGCGGGCCTCCCAGGGGGCATCAGGAGTCGCCCTGCAGGGCTGTCTGCTTGGTCGGGGCCCGCTCGCCGCCACCCGATCCGGCGGCCGAGGGCAGCAGGCCCCACGATGCCAGGGTCGCACCACTACAGTCCGGGGTGAGCGGCCTCAGACCACAGGTCTCCCAGGATCCTTAGCGGAAGGTCGCAGGAGCAGCTCGGCCCGCCCGGGTCCAGCGCCCGTTCCCACGCAGCCTGCGGGGGTCTCTGATAAGGGGGGGAGGGGGGACACTCTGCCACACCAGCGTCGCCCCACAGGCACCGGGGGCGTCACCCGTGCCTCCCCTTCGGTCGTACCTTGACTCGGGGTCCGCTCCGGAGGTATTCGCAGTCTCAGGGCCTCTGCCTCGCCAGTGAGGCCAGTCGCGGACGGGGGCGCAGCCCCGGGCGGTATTCCGACGGGGACAGTGGATACCAGTCGTTCCTCGCCACCGGCGGCTGCCCCGTCGCGGCTCCGATCCCCAGCGCGTGTCACCCGCACCTCCAGGGGTTCGCCGCCGCGTCTGCTCAGAGTGGAGTCTTCACCCGGGCACCGCCATTTTGGAGACGCGGGCCCGGGAGGGGAGCGAAAAAGGAACGCGGCTGATGTCGGGGAACAGCGGAGAGGCGTCCACGCCGGTGCCCAGGAGTCTCCACGTCACCACCGGTCGAGGAGGGATGGTAGGTGCAATAATTACCGGGCGGATAGCGGCGGATGGCGGAGGGGGGTCAGGAGCACTCCTAGAGTGCGACCGTCATCTTGCCGCGTCAAGCCACGCCCCATGTGATGTGCAATTTTACAGGGGAAGTTAGCTAGGACATTTTGTAAATGGACTTACTGAAGCTATTGAAATTCCAGTATTGTAGCAGTGACTAGGAGTCTGGAATATGTCCACTGCCTAGAGTTCAATTTCTCTAGTATTTTTGTTATTAATTTGAAGTATTAGAAATGTGAAGTTTGCAATTTTACTTCTGAAATTGATGCTGCTATGTTTTCAGCCCCCTTAGTCTTTAACTAGTTTCCAAAATTTGTGACTGGGGCCATCTGCCAGAAGACTCATTAGGTGTTGGAATTACTAATGCTTCTTTTTACACATGTGATTATAGGAATACATTTTCAGTTGGATTTCTGATTCCCTCTCTTGGATAGTATGTTGTATTTATTTTTTTATATTGACTTATTTCTGCTTTGAATGTATTCCAGCCTGTATGCAGACTATGCCGGTTCTAACAAGCTAAAACACTTTCTAAAATGGTGAAGGTTGAATTACCTACCACGGATGGGACTATCTTTAGTATGTGAAATATATTGAACCTGTTCTTTTCTGTGCTGCAGGAGTTCTCTAAAATGTTTGTTTAGTCAGAAAAATATATTGTTTTTTATGGTTTGCTCTTCATTTGTCAATACAGATTTTGTTCTTTGGACACTAAAGGTGTTGTGGTTTCTTGCAGCTTTCATATCATGCTTGTGGGATTAATTATTTCAGTGTCTGATTGTACGGCTAGTATTTACCATGGTCCAATCTGAATTTATGCTTAGATCAGAATGTGTAGATTCCATCTTTGAGGCTTCTCAGCATTCCAGCATTATACCACGATACAACTTACTTTGTCACGCTGGCCCAATTGTGAATCAGTGTTTGGCAAATTATCCAGTGGGTAGTAAATTATGATGCCTTTTACTATGTTTCTATATTCCTGATATTCTTGGTACAGTTTGAATTACAAATTGTGTGCTTTTGTGCAAAGTTAGAATACCTCTTCTCACAATGCATCATTGAAAGAAAAATGTGTTTGAAGAAGTCAAAGTAACCAGATGTAAGAATGGGAAACCAGTTTGCGGATTATTTGTTCTCTACCTGGTAGGTCTTCATTTATTGATCATGCTTTCTTTTCTGCATACATTACCCATTCAGTTATTTTATCCTCACTCCATGATTAATTTAAAACATTCAGCGTTTTCTCCTAATTTAACATTTTCATATTTTTTGAAGTTCCCCAGGTGCATCCAATTTTTCAGCTTTACCAAAGATCTCTCCATCACTGTCAAATAATTATAACGGCTTCAACAACCGAAAGTAAGCATCGTCTCTTAAGAACCATTTTATGTAATCTATTAGACACATTAAGGCAGATTTACTGTGTACCTTGTGTTACGGTTGTAAGTAAGGTGTGTTTGTCCAATCAGAACTATAGATCAAATACTCCCAACCTAAAATAGTTTCTAGGGTTAGGATATACACACTTCCATAATTACATAACTAATAAAAATATATTACGTACCAATTGTTGAAATTATTTAACTTCGCATGTTGTATAAATACATTTGAAAACTGGTACAACATTTCATTACCATTCAAGGCTCCAAAATAACTGAAAAACAAAATGCAGTTTTTCAGTAAGATTAACTATAAGAGGGTTTTGCCAAGTAAATATAACCTATCACTTGATCCATTATACAAATTGTTGACCTATGTAGGCTTTCTTCCAGTAGTGGAAGAGGTATCCATCCATTCTTGCAGGGTTTCCCTTTCAGTTACTTGTACGTTTACGTGTGTTAGATTGAATATTATTTACTGAACAAATTTGTAGACTTAACATCTGAAAGAGACACGTTAGTGACAGATTCCTTACCTTAGAATATCCCCAGGCGTCAGGCTGGATCCGGAAAGTTTTGCGTAGCAGTACCCTTGCGCGTCGGTAGGCGGCGTCGTGCGGCTCCGCGTCCGTCGTCGGCGTCGTGATCGCCGGGATGACGTCGCGGGCAGTACTTAGGCGCCGCCCCTGCGCGCTGACGTCAGTTCTTCTTTTCCGCGCCAGCAAGCGCAGATCCGGGAAGAGCAGTGCCCTGGTCATTTTTTGACCATTCTTTTTGGTGATTTTTTCACTGTTTTTCCATCTTTCAAGGTGTCGTAGGGATGCCCGGCTTCAAGCGATGCGGCGCCTGTGCGCGGATGATGTCCGTCACCGACCCGCATTGGGAGTGTCTCTTCTGCCTCGGCCGAGGCCACGACACGGCGTCTTGTACCGACTGCCAGGCCCTCCACCCGAAAGCTTTGCGAGAGCGGTCTCGAAAGCTCCTCGAGGCCCGGCATTCGGCTCCGCGGAAGCCCCGGTCGCGTGAGAGGTCCAGGGGTCGATCGCGGAGTCCACACCGGTCGTCGGCGTCGAAGTCTTCTTCGTCCGGTAAGTCGAAGCACAAAAAGTCCAAAAACATCATCGCTCTAGGACTTCGCCTCGCCGGTCTCGCGACTCGGCTGAGGCCCCTCCCGGCACCGTCCCGCCCCGCGGCCCCGGACATGCCTGTGGAGTCGCCCCCGCCATACCCGCCCTTCCCGGGTTCGGGGCGGATCCGGCCAAAGTACAGGAATTCCTGTCGGCCATGGCCCGCCTCTTCGGGCCTTCAGGCCCCTCCGGTGCGCCTTCGGGCCCCGCGGGCCCTGATGGGGTTGCTCCGGCGTCGCCGACGGCTCCGGCCCCGGCGTCGCCCGTGCCTCCAGCCTCGATCCCGGCTCCGGCCCCGGCCTCGATCCCGGCTCCACAACCCCCATCGACGCCGGTCGACCTAACGACACCTCCGCCGGCGCCGATGTCTCCGGTGCCGTTCTCGACGCCGCCCTGGGCTCCGGGCGGCGTCGTCCCCCAGTTCCTTCCGGCTCCGGACATGGACCCGGAGCGACGTCGCTCGACGCCGGCTCCGGCGCCGATGGGACCTTGGGTCCCAAATGTCCCTCCTCCTCCTTATTTTGAACCAGAGGAGGACCAGTTGGACTGGGAGGGGTCTGATGACCCTCTGACACGACACTGTCAGTACGATCAGGACTGGACAGAGAGTCTAGGGGAGGCCAGTGGTCTGGATACTTCCCCTGACACTGGCATGCTGTCTCCTCCCGTGGCTACGGAGGAGGGAGCCAATTTTGGTACGGTGTTGCGTAGGGCAGCTGGGGCCTTACGTCTCCAACTTCCTACCTTGACGGTCAAGCCTAACATCTTGACAGAGGTGCTTCAGCCGGCAGCCTCCTCTGCGGAGACTGTGCTGCCGTTTAACGACGCCCTCACTGACGTTCTTTTGGGCGCCTGGTCCAAGCCCAACACAGGGGCTCCTGTGGATCGGAACGTGTCACGACGCCATCGCCCAGCTCCGGGCGACCCCTGTTTCTCTCTGTCCACCCCACTCCTGAGAGCTTGGTTGTCCAAGCCTCCGCTTCCCAAACCGCCTTCCCTACCGCCCCTCCGGATAGGGAATCCAAACGCCTGGATCAGTTTGGGAAGAAGGGTTTTTCTTCCTCCAGTGCTGGCTTGCGGTCCGTTAACACCGCTTGTCTTTTGGGCCGATATACCCACTCCCTGTGGGATTCGGTGGCGGATGTTTTGCCCCAGTGTCCTGAGGAGGTCCAGACACTGCTTTCCCGCGCCATTGCGGAAGGAAGGGATGCGGCTAAATTCACCATTCGTTGTGGCCTTGACACCGCCGACTCGCTGGGCAGGTCTATTGCAACGACGGTGGTGCTCAGACGCCACGCCTGGCTGAGAACCACTGGTTTTTCAGGGGATGTCCAGAATACTCTCATGGACATGCCCTTTGATGGAGTCGGTCTTTTTGGGTCCAAAGCAGACCATGCGTTGGAGCGCTTTAAGGACTCACGGGCTACTGCCAAGTCCCTGGGCCTTTCTGCTACACGCCCTCCGCTGACTTCTGCTTTTCGCCCCTATCGTGGCCACGGTAGGGGCGCCCTTCACGTCAGCAGCCCAGCCACCGGCCCGCGCAGCAGGCGTCTTCGCGTGGCCGAGGACGTGGATTCCGCCGTGGCGGATCGGGCAACCAGCGTGCGGGTCAGGCCACCACCTCCAACCCGTCCGCGGCCTCCAAGCCCTCCTAGTCCCTCCTTTCAGGTGCACGGCACGCCAGTAGAGGGCAGGGTCCGCCATCACCTTCCCCACTGGCGCACCATCACCTCGGACAGGTGGGTCTTGGACATTGTCCGAAGGGGCTACTCCCTCCCCTTCGAGACCACCCCCCAGCCATGCCACCTCAATTCCACCGCATGTCAGGGGATCACTTGGTGCTTCTACAGAAGGAAGTCACGGCCCTCTTGACCAAGAGGGCCATCGAGCATGTTCCGACCCCAGAAGTAGGGCGTGGTTGCTACTCCCAATACTTTCTGGTGCCCAAAAGGACAAGGAGGACATGCGTCCTATCTTGGACCTCCGGAACGTCAATCGCTTCCTCCGGAAGGAGAAGTTCAAGATGCTCACCCTAGCTCAGGTCTTGACTGCCCTCGACCCTGGAGACTGGTTGGTAGCGTTGGACTTGCAGGACGCATATTTCCACATCCCCGTCCTGCCGGCCCACCGGCGTTACCTTCGGTTCACGGTAGGCCCGAGCATTTTCAGTTCACCGTGCTCCCCTTTGGCCTTACCAGTGCCCCTCGGGTGTTCACGAAAGTGATGGCGGTGGTCGCAGCTCATCTGCGCCGGGCAGGGGTTTCAGTCTTCCCCTACCTCGACGACTGGTTGCTGAAGGCGGGCTCGTCCCAGGCAGTCGTCTCCCACCTCCAGACTACGGCCGAACTCCTGCACTCGCTGGGGTTCTCCATCAATGTGCCGAAGTCGCATCTGATTCCTTCTCCACAGCTCCTTTTCATCGGAGCAGTTCTGGACACGACGCAGTTTCGGGCCTATCCTCCCGAACGGCGAGTCCGGGATATTCAGGCTATGATTCCGATCTTTCAGCCTTTATCCTGGGTTTCGGTACGGATGACCCTGAGGCTGCTGGGCCTCATGGCCTCCTGCATCCTGCTGGTCAATCATGCCAGATGGCATATGCGGGCTCTGCAGTGGGACCTGAAGTTCCAGTGGGCGCAGCACCAGGGCAACCTGTCCGATCACGTCCAGATCTCGGAGGGGACTGCAAGACAGTTGCAGTGGTGGCTCTCGAACCGGCAATGGGTCATGGGCAGATCCCTCTCCCTTCCCCAGCCAGAGCACACAGTTGTGACGGACGCGTCCCTTCTGGGATGGGGCGGTCACATGGGAGAGGCGGAGATCAGAGGCCTCTGGTCTCCGGCGGAGTCCCGGCTCCATATCAACCTTCTGGAGCTCCGGGCGATCCGGCTTGCACTCAAGGCATTCCTTCCCTCTGTCAAAGGGAAGGTAGTGCAGGTGTTCACAGACAACACCACCGCCATGTGGTACTGCAACAAACAAGGCGGGGTGGGGTCTTGGACCCTTTGTCAGGAGGCTCTGCGCCTCTGGACATGGCTGGAACATCAGGGCATGTTCCTGATGGTTCAACACCTGGCAGGTTCCCTGAACGCCAGGGCGGACGAACTCAGCCGCAGGTGCATAATGGATCACGAATGGCGTCTTCACTCGGAAGTGGCGCAAGGACTCTTTCTACAATGGGGAGAGCCTTGGTTAGATCTATTCGCCACCGAAGAGAACGCGCAGTGTCATCAGTTCTGCGCGTTGGAATTTCCAAGGCGGCACTCGCTCGGCGACGCTTTTCGTCACGAGTGGAGTTGCGGTCTGTTGTACGCCTTTCCGCCTATACCACTTCTACCCAGAGTGTTGAAGAAGATTCGGCACGACCGGGCCCAAGTCATTCTTGTGGCTCCGGACTGGGCTCGAAGAGTTTGGTATCCCGAGCTACTCAATATGAGCATAGATCCCCGATCCGTCTGCCTCTTCGGGAGGATCTTCTGTCGCAGCAGCAGGGGACGGTCCTCCACCCGAACCTGTCCAGTCTACACCTGCTTGCGTGGAGATTGAGCGGCGGCAGTTGATTCCTTTCGACTTGCCTCCCGAAGTTTGTGATGTGATTCTGGCAGCCAGGCGTCCCTCCACTAAGGTGGTATACGCCTGCAGGTGGAACAAATTTGTGGCATGGTGCACAGCAAAGGCTGTGAATCCCCTTTCTGCCCCTCTTTCTGAGGTCCTTCTGTTCCTTCTCTCTCTGGCCCAACAGGGTTCTGCCCTGGGTACCATCAAGGGTTATCTCTGTGCTATCTCGGCCTTCCTCAGGCTCCCTGATCAGCCCTCCCTTTTCAAGTCCCCTGTTGTTAACAGGTTTCTTAAAGGCATTACACACCTTTTCCCTCCTGTTCCGTTTGTGATGCCTCAGTGGGACTTGAACTTGGTTCTTACCTTTTTAATGTGCGCTCCCTTTGAGCCTCTGCATAACTGTCCTCTTCGTCTTTTGACTCTAAAGACAGCCTTTCTGGTGGCCATCACCTCCGCTCGGTGGGTGAGTGAGCTCCAGGCTTTATCTTGCAAACCTCCCTTTCTGTCTGTTCATCCAGACAAGGTTGTTCTTCGGACGCGTCCGTCCTTCTTGCCAAAGGTGGTTACTGCCTTTCACATTGGGCAGACCATCACTTTGCCTACCTTCTTTCCGCCTCCGCATCCTTCCAGAGAGGAAGAGAGGCTCCACCGTCTGGACCCAAAACTTGCGCTCTCCTTCTATATCGACCGCACAAAACACTTCCGGGTGGATGACCAGCTCTTTGTTGGCTACGTGGGCGCCAAAAAAGGTCGGGCGGTGCACAAACGAACCATCTCCCGCTGGGTTACCTTGTGCATCAAGACCTGCTATTCTTTGGCTAAGAAGGAGCCTCCTGTTGGGCTGCGTGCCCATTCCACCAGGGCAACAGCTGCTACCACGGCCTTGGGCCGCGGTGTTCCGCTGCCCGTTATTTGTCAGTCAGCTACGTGGGCCTCGCTGCACACGTTTACAAAACATTACTGCCTTGACAGTCAGGTCCGGAGGGACGGCTTCTTTGGCCGTTCTGTCCTCCAGGACTTCCTTGTCTGATCTTTGTTCGCAGACCCACCACCGGGGTTGGTATTGCTGGGGTATCTATTCTAAGGTAAGGAATCTGTCACTAACGTGTCTCTTTCAGATGCACAAGTTACTAACTTGTGTAACGATATATCTGTAAGAGACAGTAGTTAGTGACAGATTCCTACCGCCCACCCATCCTCCCCGTTCTGCGAACTGATTTCTAGGGTTAAGGACATCCCTTTCAGGGCCCTAGTATTTTTCAGACACCTGTGTCAGCTTCTTGCATGGCTCTGCGTTCCTGGCGCGGAAAGTCGTGTACAGAACTGACGTCAGCGCGCAGGGGCGGCGCCTAAGTACTGCCCGCGACGTCATCCCGGCGATCACGACGCCGACGACGGACGCGGAGCCGCACGACGCCGCTTACCGACGCGCAAGGGTACTGCTACGCAAAACTTTCCGGATCCAGCCTGACGCCTGGGGATATTCTAAGGTAAGGAATCTGTCACTAACTACTGTCTCTTACAGATATATCGTTACACAAGTTAGTAACTTGTGCATCAACTTCAGTTCACAAAGGGCAACACTATTGTTTAGGGACATATTACATGGTTATGGTGTAGCATTGACAAAACCTCTTAACAAGAAGGGAAATACAGAGGAAATTCATTTTATTTGGTTGTTCACAGTGGTGTTGAAACATCTTTGCTTAATCACCATTCCCGCCTTACAGCCACGTGTTACTTTTACATTTTCCATTGTATGAGTTCTGGGAGTCTCAGATGGTGTCCATTGGTGTGAAGGAATCATGTTGGTGCATAGTTCCTACTTTATGCATTTGAAACAGCGACCGTAGACAGATCTACTTTGGTATCACTGACCCCCTACCATCCAGGCAGGAAAGGATTGTAAGTGTTGCAGTACAGTTTGTGTCTGCAAATAAGAAGTTACACAAAGATGGTCCTGTCCAATGAACCCACTTTATAGATATAATTGGCAGTTATGCAATTGAGTAAGTGTTTCTGGGTTTAGTGTCACTGTCAGTTGACGTTCCATAGCCTTGAGTTATCAAGGATGTGTTTAAAGAGGTGTACATTGTAAACTAACTTGCAGTGTATACAGAGCAATCTGCCACATCAGGCTGCTATTTCTCTCTCACACCTCACTGTCCTTGTTGCCTGGAATAAAGCCATGGAAATGAGCACACAAATGCATGACACAGGGATTGCCTGCTGTAAATGTGTTTAGTTGGCCATATTTGTCAGGATGATACTGCACAGATAGAGATTGAACATACCATTGAGAACAATGCTTCTTAGGATTCTCAAGCACTAATGCACCTGGCTGTTCGGGTAGGTGCAAATATGTGGGCAAAGGCCAGTGTTTCGGTGTTACTATGTGGGGAAGGAATTTTATTCAATGAAGAGGAATTACATCTTGACTCAGATTCACCCAGCCTTTCCTTCCTATGCAAAACGGTTAAAATGTGAAACTGGATTTTGGAGGGAAACTTTTACCTAGTTCATTAACTCTCACGAAGAGCTTTTGAAAATCAGTCATCTTCTTGTGAAACTTTTACCAGAAGCTGCAGTACCCTTCTAAATTGCCTTGGAAGAGGGGTGCTGGAGTGATTAATTGAATAATCTTGTTAAAGTGGTCCTAACATGTCTTTGCTATTGGGGTACTTTATAGCACATTCTCCCCATCCCCTTGTTGTAGCACTGTATGAGTCGTTGGTCATTCCGGTTTCCAGAATGAATTAAATTATTGATGTATGGGGCAATAACCCTGTAACCTGTAACCATATGTTTTTAAAATTCACAATTTGATGAGTGATCTGAGTTTTTCCTAGCATTTTCACCTATTTCTCTTGTGGATAAGATTTATATAGGCTTTTGATGAAATCATCAACTGTTTCCTAAACCTCATTTTCCTGGTAATTTTATTATGTAATTTTATTAATATGAACCGTCATTTGCTAAAGATGTCCACCACTTGAAGCAAAATAACTGAACATCATCAGGAACAGATAGTGGTTTAATTACGGGTATTGGGTCAGTGAAAATGAACGATGCTGATTTTATTGACTCCCTGACTGCACTAAGAGAGAAATTGTTCCCTCTAATCACTAAGAAAAAGAGGTAGAACTCATACTATAAATAAGTCGTTTACAGAGGGCAGCAGAATGTAGGCATGGTGAGAGAAGGAGGGGACAAGGCAACCTCTAGAAGGTTTCAGAGAGGACTGAACAAAAAAAGGGCCAAAAAAAGTATTTTACAATATAGTTGGACGAGGCAGACAATAATTGCACTCATTCAGCCTCCTTTTGAAGCATTATCAATTTTCAAGTAGTTGGGAGAGAATATGAATGTCTTTTTTTCATTTAAAGATACCATCTTAAAGACAGAATCTTAGCCTTCCAACAACAACAGAAGCTATTGATTTGCCGGATTCCTTTAGCCCCATATTGGATTCCTAGAGTGTCAACTTAAGAGTGATTGAATCTAACACCTTTCCTCTCTGCACCAATGTCACCACCACCGAAACACCATCACCAAATCTCCACAACAGGACTCAAACAAGATCTCAGATATATAGCATACTGGTCTTCCGAACTCCTACACCACCATCCTCGACACAACAGCTACCTTCACGATTTCATCTCCAACTTCAACACCTGGATCATTGCCTGCGCAGATACCCTCGCTCCTCTCAATGCCACCAAAGCCATGAGGACGTGACTGCAAGCAAGTTGGTAAATAGAAGAGCTGAGGCTCACCAAACGCCCTGCAGGCAGCTTGAACGCCGACAAAGACAAAATGAGAACAACAACCAGCAAGAATACCTACAAATTTGCCCTCAGGCAACCATCATCAAATCTGAGCCGCCAAATGCACACCAACCACAACAAAAGTGGCACTGACAGCGCCAAGGTAATCTTTGCCATAGTAAAAGACTTCACCTCGCCGGCAGCAAGCTGCACAATGTAATCCTGTCTCAGGACCTCTGCTCACAGCTGTCCCTATTCTTCAGCAACAAGATCACCAGCATCTACAAAAACATTGAGCCCCAACTGGACAGTTTCACTCTTCAGTGTTCCTGTCCATCTCTCCCAAAACCTTTAGGCCCACCCTCACCACCTGGCCTACCATCACCACTCAAGAAACCGCAACAACCATGCAGTCTATATATTCCGGAGCACCCTTGAAGCCCTGCCCTCACATCGTCTTCCTCAAAAGATTGACCCCATCAGCACAGCTCTCACCCCAATCCTGAACCACTCAATCATCTAAGCCACCTCCACGGACAACTGGAAGCACACCACAGTACTCATCCTCCTTACCCTCAGCAAATCCGCAAACGCTAAACAATTACCGGCCTATCTTCCTGTTACCCCACTTGGCAAAAGTAGTGGAAACGATGATAAATAAACACCTAGCCTCACACCTCACTGACAACCACCTTCTTGACACCACTTAATCCAGATTCAGGACAGATTCAGAGACCGCCCTCATTGCCGTCACGGATGACAACCAGATGATCATGGACAGAGGTGACACTGCAGCCTTCATCCTACTGGATCTTTCTGCAGTCTTTGGCACCGTTCTTCACCCAATCCTTATTCTGCATTAAGCTAGCATCCAAGGTCCCGCACTTCGCTGGATTTGGTCCTTCCTGACAGTCTACACCCAGTCATTCAGCCTGGCCCCCTTCAAATCTGACGCCATCAACCTCATCTGCAGAGTTCCACAAAGATCCTCATTCAGACCCACTCTGTTCAATGCCTACATGACCCCACTAGCCAGATTCGGAATCTTCATCAGAGCCTGTGCTGATGACACCCAGCTCATTTTCCCCTGCTCTGACAAGATGCAAGACACCCGGACCAATTTCTCCACCTGTTTGACTGAAGTTGCCAGATGGATGAAAACTAACTGCCTCAATTTCAAAACAAACAAGCAGTAATCTTCGGCAAAGACCCATCACTCTAGGACTACACCTAGTATCCTGCTGAACTTGGACCCCCACCCTTCCCGGCAACCCAAGCAAAGAACCTCCGAATAGTAATCAACAACCAGCTCACCATGTCCCGCCAAGTGAATGCAGTCTTCGTCTCCTTCTTCCTTACTCTCAAAATGCTCCCGGAGATCTTCAAATGGCTCCCCGCAGAACTGTCACCCAAGCCCTCATCGCCAGCAAGCTAGACTACGGCAACACACTTTATGCTGGAATCAACACTCACCTGACCAGAAGACTCCAGACCATACAAATCTCAATGGCCAGACTCTCCCTTACCTCACATCACCCCGCACCTCAAAGAGCTTAACTAGCACCCAATCCACAAACAAGCACTCGTCAAACTCCTTACATACACATAAAAGCATTGCACAAAATTGGCCCCACATACCTCAACTACTGTATAAATGTCCACAAACCTACCAGACATCTCCACTCAGCTAGACTTTTACTCACCCCCCCGAAGCATACTCAGAACCCGATCCGGCGGTTGCACCTTCTCCTTGGCTCCTAAAACCTGGAACAGCCTCCCTCTGCATATCAGAGCCTCCTACTCTGTTCTTGAATTCCGCAGGAAACTAAAAGCCTGGCTCTACACCTAGCCCCCGACCCTTGCTTGGCCCACACAGCTCCTGCTTCAGTGCCAGGATGCCCTCCTGGGTGAGTTGTGCGCTATATAAATACACATAACATGCCTGGCCCTGTTTATGAAAAAAATGGCCATCTTGTGGTTCTTAAAGTGATTGTTCTAATTATCTTCTCCGTTATAACTCTGAAGACCCATCCAAACCTTTAATAGTACTGTCCACCTCTTTATCAAAAAAAGCCATTATGTTGCTGGTGTAACGATCAATCGTTGCCCTATCTCTGGTCTGCCTGGCCGAGCAAGAGTTATGTAAGCAACTTCAGATCCATTTGAAGCACCTTAGCATGGTTGACACTCATCAGCCTGGGCTCAGAAGACAGAAGCTTGTTTTGCTTGATATCCATGACAGATTTTATATGCAAGAGAAAGTGGAATTTGACAGTTTTGTTGAATTATGGCCTTTGCTAGAGCATATTCAAAGTGAAATTAAGCCGAAGGGGAAATCATGGATACTGTCCCATCACGGATGCCTGGAACCAGGTGGTCTGCGTTGGTTCCTGCATCTCACAAGCTGTGCACTTACAGTCTTTGTGCTGCATGTCTAAACCCTATCCCAGATTTAATGGTGAGCACTCTGTGAGAGAGTATCTCTTAGATTTCTGTTATTGGCTGAGACTTAGCATTTTGGCATTGACTGAAGCTAAACACAAAAATAACAGTGGTGAGAGTAAAGGCCACACCCACACCATTTTGTTTCAAGCTGACAACCCTGTGATTTAACCACCACTGCACACTATCAAAAATATAGCACATAAACATGATTCAGTTGCCATGGTGTCTCGAGTGGACTGCACAAACACCCTTAAGTTGACCGGCTCAATTTAATGATTTCAGTTACTCTAGAACAAGTTAGAAATCAACGTTTGGAAACTCAGACACAATTTCTCCCTGGCAGAGAGCTGCTTGCACTGAGTACTGGCAGGAAAAAAAGCATTCATTTGAAAATCTCGACATTGCCCCAAAGCAATTTCAGAAAGTTGCTTTTGTCATTCTTCAAATTAAATCTGCTACACAATGTCTGAGGATGCTTTCAGTGCCCACACTTATAGCTGATGATTTAATACAATCAATTTTGTTGTGTGGTTGTTAATTTTAGTGGGGCCTTGTTAAGATCACAGGAAAACCACACAAATTTCAGGAATTGCTAAGGACTGAAGTTTTTTGCAGGTCTTTTGCATGGGATCATACAGATCAGCGTTTGGCTTTATTACACTCTTGAACCCCTTATAACATGCCAGGTTGATGCAAGCCATACGCTGTGAAACTTCCTAAACCTGTCAATGGAAGAATTAGTGGGGTAGGTTTAGTGATTGAGTTTCACACAAAGGAACTAGAAGTCAATGACCTTTTATACAATTTTAATTACATTTAAACACATTTGAAATTTAATATTGTCTAAAATCAATAACAAATGGTAAATACTTTGATTTTCTTTAAATAATGGGTGATGTTGACAGAAGGACCAGAATTTCTGTCATCAATTTGGTGTTTTTGCTTTTTTCAATTGGTTGTTGCTCAAGTAGACGGGTCAAGCCGAATTAAAAAAAATGCACTGAATACACACTTATCTCAATATCCTATGATCTGCCCACTTGTGTCCAATGTATTACCTTCCTAATGCTAGTTTATTTGTTGCTGCTTCCTTTTAAACTGTGAAGCAACTGTTCCAGTTTAGTATGTTTAAGAAGAGAAACTGTTCCTTCACGGTCTTCATCTTCACTTGCAATAGTTCATTTGGCATTTCCCATGCACATTTCTGCCACTGCTGCTATTATTCATGTTATGTTGTGTTACAGGTTTTTATAAAGTGCAGCATTTGCCAAGTCCTAGCCTCTTGCTACTTCCACAAGCAAACGTCTGTCTGCAATCAGAGGTCTTTCTGATGGGGGGGGGGGGGGGAGGGGTATTAACTGATGGTGTTTGGAGCTTTAAGGGTTATCTCCATTGGGGCTCTTTGAAAAGAAAGGGGGGGAGCTTGGGACCTCTAAACCTAATCTGTGTGTTTTACATACTATGTGTTTTCTGCAAGATATTTTTGTACCAGATATTATACCCTCTGCCCAAACCCAGTCAGCTGTATAGTGCTGTGTGTAAAATTATGAATTCTCAAGTCCTAGACTTCCTTCGAAGAGAAATAGTGTTCTTCCATTGGTATTGGTGAGGCAAATGTACATTAGTTCTGTGTTGAGATGTTGTCTTAGTTTCTCTAGTCAGCGCTGTTTCTTTCCTAACCTAAGATCTAGTGGGCAA
Organism: Calotriton arnoldi; assembly: GCA_963921515.1. NCBI lineage: Eukaryota > Metazoa > Chordata > Amphibia > Caudata > Salamandridae > Calotriton > Calotriton arnoldi. The sequence goes on from CAWUFW010000737.1 coordinate 621,761, forward strand.
AGGCCAAGCAGCTGCCTTGTCCGAGGCTGCTTGCACGTAGACTGCTTTGTCCTGTTCTCAGGGTCTTACTATGTGTCAGTTCCGTTGTGTTTACAAAATACCACCCTCTAGTCATCCTGGGTGTACATTGTCCACCTTTGTCACCAGTCCTCATGTTTCATTTCTTAGTGTTCCTCTATTTCTATATGTATTGATCTTGTAAATCAGAATTGAGGCTCCTAGTTCTTTGGGTCTGTGCTCTATAGGTGTGGGTAGCCTCCAGTCTTTCTTGTCTGGTGCCCCTGTCTTTGAGATTTATTGGTTCCACATAATAGGCTGCCATCATTTTTCCAGTAATCACATTCCTGCTCTACTTCCTGGAGGCTGCAAGGAAGAGGCTTCTCGTCATCTCCCCACCAACCCGGTCTTCTACATACAGATACTTCCCCTCTCTACTTTATGACTGCAGTAGTTTCACATTGGTGGAATAATGGACAACCGACCATGCTTGAAACAAGATTGTCAGGTATTCTTAGCTTATCAAAAAGATGAATTTCTCCTTTACATATTGGGTCATTTGTTTCCGGTTTCGATTTCAAGGTTTCTAGTGCCATAAATTTATAATCTGCATTACAATCACTGGAAAGCGAAATCCCACTCATCATATCGTGCATGCAGATTCTCACCAGTGGAGGTGTAAAAGTTAAGTAAAGCATTTTAGTGTCGCTTGTTGTCAGTCTGTGCATTGGCAAGCTTTTAAACAGCCCCAGCAAGCAAGTACTATGCTTTTTGTGTTGTTCCCAGTATTGCAATAACCTGTTGTCCTTCTCACTACATTAGGGACTCCTGATATCTTCGCATTTCTTTTTCTGGACATAAGCATTTAAAATATATTTTTGATATCTTTTTCGCTCAGTCCTAGCTGTAAGCATTTGCTATCTGTTTCAGTGTATTGGCAGGCTTTCCGTGGTTTGCTTAAAAGGCATAAAGATTGTAATATAGTAAAAAACAAATCCTAGCTAACTTAAAGGAAAGTTTCAATTCTCTTAAGGGCACAGAGAGGAGGATTATGCTTTCCGACATCTCTTTATTCAGCTTGATTTTAAGTAACATAGCTTAAACTACTTCTCCCGTGATATACAGGGACAACAGTAGTTAAAAACACAACCAATCCCTTATCCTCATGTACATAACACTGTCCTGACAGCAACCCTCTTCCTCTTTCTTCCTGCCGCCAGAGTTAGATGTCCGTGAGTCCTGCCATCACTCCTGTTTCTATCCCATTCCTTTGCAAACAGATACAAAAATGGGTACCTCTTTGAATAATTACTCCATACATAATTATGCAATCCATATGCATGAACAGTGTGTCATTGCATAAGCAAACCATGTTCATTCAGTATGTCATCGATATAAGCCATAAAATACCAGCATGAAAACAGTACATTAAATAACAATATACATATGCACAGTGATACTTCCCTTAATTCCACGGGTGGATCATCCTTTGTACCGTATGAATAAATTCCCCATGGGATAATCCTCGCCACCATGTCCTCAATAGAATTGAAACTTTCCTTCACGATAGCTGGTAATTTGTTTTATTCTATGTTAGTACCAGAGGCTCAGATTATGCTAGTTTTAAGCTTGTGCACCACCAATGATGCCACGTTTTCAACTTGCTTGAAATAGAAATGTTTAAAAGTTGATTCAGACGACCACTCCGCTGCCTTCATGATGTCTTCTAAACAAGCTCCCAGAGAATAAGCTTTCGAGGCCATAGCGCCTCTGGTGGCGTGAGCTCCAAATATAGACATGTCAGTGCTCACTTCCTGCATCACCCACCTGACCAATATAGCCATAGTCTGGAAAGATACAGCCTTGAAAGATTGTGTGATTGCAATTAGAAGTTGCTGTACCTCAGCAGGTCGGAGATCTTCAGTCATGTTTTCATAAGCGGTAATGTACAGAATAATACACCGTTTGGGAATGTATTTATTTCTGAGTATGGTACGATCCTGGTGTTACCTTTTGTGCATTTAAGATGGAACAATGCACTCCTTGAGGAGTAAACATCCTACCTGTTAAGTCCAAATCCCGCTGTCAAACACATATGTACAAGACATCAAACACAGAAGCTAGTCGTCTTACCCGACAGTTTCTTCCTGGAGAGGAACTGATTCTGTTGCCAAGAAAGGAAGAGGTTCAGCACATGATTGACATCCCACATACCAGAAAACTTCACAACTGTTGGAATGGAGAGTCTAACCCCTCTGAGGAGTCTGCATACCACAGGGTGTTCTCTGATAGCCACTCCATCCACTAACACATCACCTTTTGAAATGGCTGACCTGAAGTGAATTCTACTGACCCATAACCTCTTCCTTCTGATGCTACTTCCAAAAGAAAATTTATGACATGGACAGTGTCGGCACCCACAGGATCAAGATAATGTTCCAGACATCAAGAGGACCATTTAATGCCATGCAGATGAGTAATATTTAACTGTGCTGTCCGACAAGGCTCATCTAATAAGAAACGCAGGCTGTCGGCAAGACCCGGGATTGACCATCATACCCTGTAATCTGCTGTGCCATCAGTCTCTGGAAACCTTCTTGAACCAAGTGATGATGGTTACCTTGCTTTTCCTGGAGAATGTTCCGAAGTAGGGGGAGACTGATATGTGAATCTGAAAGTTCCATGAAAACTGGAAACCTAATTTATGATCTCTAGATCGAGGTGATGAGAAGCGCATTGACTCCTTATCTTGGCCTTCACTGCCACTCTGATGAGCCTGGTGAACGGTGGAAAGGTATAGTTGATTTCCGTGCTCCATTCCTCAAGGAATGCATCATTCACTGCAGCCCCTGAATCCAGTCTCCTGCTAAAATACAGTGGGATTTGATGGTCCTGGTGGGATGCGGAGAGATCTTTGTGGCATGCAGCCCAACTGTTAGTAATTGCGTGGAAGATCTACGGAAGTTGTCTTCGTGCACTGTAAACCTAGAAATGACAGGATTGCCAATCCACAGTGGGGTTTTGATGTCCTAGAAGGTATTCCGCTTTGACAGCTCTCTAGCGTTACAGGCAGAAGAGCGAAGTGTCCTTTGCCAGTTCCACAAAAGTTCTTGATCTTGTCCCTCCAGGTGATTTATGTAACGTACTGCTGAGACGTTGTCCGTCTTCAGGAGTACACAGCATCATACCTTGTCCTTCGTCCAGCATTTGAATGAGTAGGAGCCCTCCAGAAGCTTCAGGAAATTGATATGCAGTGCCAGTTCGTCCTCTGACTGTTTTCCTCTGGTGGAAAACTCTTCGAACCTGGAAACCCAGCCTAACTTGCTGGCATTTGATTCTTTAACCAGATCCAGGGACGACCCAAAGATCGCTTTTCCATTTCATGCCTCCATGTATTGCCACCACAAGAGTATCTCTTATCTGACTCCTGAGTCAAGTCTATCTATTGAGACTATGTTAATCCTCTCCACGGATGCAAAATCATCAGGCGTTGCAGGGACCGATAGTGCAGCGGTTGTAGGACTATGGCTTGTATCGATGACGAGATGAGTCCACCTAGCCGAACTAATTGACAAAGAGACATTCTGGGATTGTTTAAGGCTCTACTAAGTTCTTTCTTGATGTTGCTCCGAGACTGCTTGGAGTATTCCTGCTGGAAATTTCCTTCCACTTCGGGTGAACCTCACCAGCCTTACCCCCATGTGTACCTCTGAGGAGGAGATTAGACTTACTGGAATATCCTCCATTATTGGTGTTAGTGCTTCAGAAGGAACCTCAATTCCCACAGCCTCTGTAGGTCCCACATCAGGGAAAGAAACCACCATACAGACTCTGGTCATTTCTAGATCCTTGCCCTCTCTGAGGACCTTGGCAAATGAAGCTGCTGGGCAAATATCTTCTTCCTCTCCCGGCCCCTCCAAAATCCCTCTGTCCAAAGATATTTTTTATTGATGCCTATACTTTATCCAAAGACACAAAGGTGGAGGCGCTTTTCCCCAGTTCTTTCAAGATGGAGTCTCCATACAAGCCTACTTAGGCGACAGAGCCTGCCTCTGAAAATGCCAAATCCCCCAGGTTGGGGTCCACTTCATTTTAGCAAGGATTTGTGCCTTTCAGTAGAAATTGTACAGTTAGCATAGGAACATTAGGGCTCTTTGGGCCCATTCTAAAAGGATGTCTGGGTGGACAAGAGAAACCGATTCCATGGCACCTTCTGCCTTTTCTAAAAAAAAAAAATCTGAGGGGTCTGGAAATGTGTAGTAATTTGTCCAGGCATACTTGATCTTGGGATCCTTTACGAATCTGACCAAAAAAGGTACCAATTCTTTCATCTATTTCGGGAGTGGCTGCAAACTTGCCTTCCAGAGTTGGCGTGAGGCATTTCACCCTTAGGCAGTTTCTTACCTCTTTATCAAGAAGTTTGCGAAGGCACCTGGTCATGTACTGGGTCACTTTATAGGCAGGTTCACATTCTGGGGAGGTGGAATATGTCCTCCAGATCCAGCATGTCAAAGGGGATTTTATCCTGCTGGTCCTCGGCCTCCAATTTAGCACGCTTAGGGATGTGAGTGGTCCCACAACAATGTAACCATGATGTGAACTGGCCTGGGAATCTTTACCATGACTGGGGCTGGGGCGAGGTATAAGGACAGTTTTGCTGGCTTGGGAATGGGATTCGTCCTGCCCTTGATACCTTCCTGTGTGATGTTGGACCATGAAAGGAAGGCCTTGCTAAGCCTTTCAAAGGCATCCACTCTCGCAGATTGGCTCCCTTTCTTTTGGCCTTCACCTTGGTGGCACTCTGGCTCTCCTGCCTCTGGGGATTCCATAGGGGAACCCAGGTCTTCCCTTTAAGTGGTAGGTGTGGGTTTGCCATCGGCCAGAAGCAGTAGTTGCTTCCTGAGAGGCTCCAAGGCACTGGTGAATGCCCTCTGAACTGGAGCATCTACTACCTGGGAAATATCCTTCTCCCAAGGTGCATATTTCTTTACCTCTACATAGTAACTGGAACTCTCTGCATGTTAGCACACTGAAGCACGTAGGACTGAGGGATGTTTGGTGCTATAAGTAACCCAATGTCACAGTGGAGAGAAGGTGAGCGGCCTTGCTGTCCAGGGATGCACCACCTTTACTTCTGCAGTTTAAAACGCCTGAGTGTGTCCCATACTTTAAATAATACCACCAAAATCAGATGTATTTATAGGGATAACTATCAGACTACGAACGTCGCTTGTGGGGCGTAACTGCAGATGAGGAGGCGCGTCTCCCAACAGCCACATGGAGAATGGAGCCATTTCTAATACATAGTCCCCCACAGCAGCCTCAGGTCCCAAACGCGGGTGCGCCTGAAGCCGCATCATTGGAAACGGGCCAAGAACCTGCTGAAATCTGTAACTCTCGCCAAATGAAGCCTCAATGTAATATCCACCATCAATCACTGAGTCACCTTCAATAAAAATAATAAAAAAATAAGTACATATCCATCAATTTACACTCTCATTAGTACAATTGAGAGACTATTAGAGAGAGCACTTAACTTGCCATCAGGCTAGCAAAGATAGAGGAAGAGGGTCATTGTCAGGAAAGCGTTAAGGGCTTCAGGATGTGTGATTGGATGTTTTATGGACTACTATTGTCCCTGTGTTTCATGTGAAAAGTATTTGAGTTATGTTACTTTATTCAAAGTGAAAATAGAAAGCATAATCTGAGCCTCCAGTCCTAATGTACAAGTAACTCTTTTTACTGGAACATTGCTAGCCAGTCACATTTTTCTGCTTTGTCTTCTCATAGACATCTATGGTTACATAAGAAACCTAAAACTTCTATTGCAATTACTTTGTTTTGCAATTTCCAGACCTTAAACATTTTTGAATGCCATTTATATTCATTAAAAGATTGCTGCAGGGATCTGCACAGGCTGTCATGGCTAGGGCCATCTGCGGATAAGCTCAAGAAAATTATGACTGTTGATATTGCATTAGTCATTTGTTAGTGTTGAAGTCTAAAACTTAACCAGTCATTACTTTCAGTTGTAGCCCCTGCTTATAAGGAATATCTGCTACAAAATTGATACTCTAGGAGTCTTTTTCTTTCTGAAACACTATCACACACTATTTTGTTACTGGCCCAATGGATCTCTGCACCAGAAGCCATTTGCAGTACTATGACTGAAGCAGGCTTCTGACTCTCTGTTTTTGGAAAGCGGGCATCATGACACTGGCAGGCATCAGGCAAACATAGGCAGTCTGTAACCACATAGTCAAAGGTGTCTTGAAAACGTACTTGTTAGTCTGCTGTGATATCAGGTGGCCATTTGAATGTGTGGATCATGATGTTTAATTACTTTTATTCCATAGTGTCAAACGTATTGAGCATAGTTCCAGCCCCCTAAGCAAGTCCATTAACTGAGAGTTTACCTGAATGTGTCCTTAAAATCCTACATATTTAACAGTTTGCAGAAGAAAGAACGTTGGAGCTCATATCAAGTAGGCAGTGTAGTAAAGTGGCAAACATCAACATTTGCCTCAAAAAACTATTTCTCTCATTGTTTATGAAAGGGAGTTGAACATTAGGAGACCGAAGGCAGAACAGCTATTGCGGAGAGGAACTATCACCTGATTACATAATCAGTGTATTGGTGAATAGCAGCAAGGAGTGTGGGTAGAGAGACTAATGACATGTCAGAAGATGTGTAGGCAGATTTTCACCTGCACTGGTTCATTGAGTCATTAATTGTGGCCGTTGGCTCAAGCAGTTCCTATTCATCATCCAGCTTTGTCCAGGAAGTTCTTAGCTGCTGCCAGCTGTGTGAAAACATAGTGTTCGAGGCATGTGAGCTGTAGATCACATGCTTTGCATAGATCGCCATCTGGTGTTGGGCCTGGACGTTTGCACTTTGTTTCTGTTAGAAGAAGTCTTTCCAGTCACGAGGTAGGTGACTCCTCCTTTCGGTGATAGTGCGCATGGGCATCGACTCCATTGTTAGATTGTTTTTTTTCCGCCATCGGGTTCGGACGTTAATTGCGGTGCTCCGGTTCGACACCGTTCTCGGGTTACCCTTGGTGCGCAATCCACTGCCCCACGACGGTATTGTTTCTCGATCGCGTATTCCTCCCTTCGCGTATCGAACATTTCTACAACTTCTATTGGAAAACTTTGTGCGAGGCCGTCGGGCCTAGCCGCATCGTCCGAATTCGCAGTAGATGGAACGGACTCCATTCCAATTCTGCCCCGGGTGCCATTCCAAGTACCCCCGCACCGATCTACATGACGTGTGCAACTTGTGTTTATCTCCAGAACACAACGAAAGCAACTGCGAAGCCTGCCGATCCTTCCGATCGAAGAAGACGCTCCGTGACCGTTGGGCTCGACGTCGCGAGATGCAACAACAAAAGGACTCCGCTCCAGACATCTTAGGAGAAGAAGATGAACAAGAGTTCCTCGAGGCACATGGAGCCGAGGAAGACTAGGATCTACAGATCGATGTTTCTGAAGAGGACTCCGATATCGGGGAGGACGTCACACCCGGTCAGCATACCGTGAGTACCGAGACTCCTCTAACCCCCAAAACTCTTGTTAAAAAGGCTCCGGTCCCTCCTCCGCCTTCGGGCCAAGGTCGGCACCGAGAAAGTTTCTAACGCCCCGCCTTCGGGCTCGGCACCGAAACAGTTAAAGCCTTCTGGCTCGAGCCGTTCTTCCGGACCCGAAAAGACTTCGGCTCCGAAACAAAAGTCCTCGGATCCATCAAAAGTTTCGGCACTGAAACATGTCTCGGAACCGAAATCGTCGGAGCCGGAATCCTCAGTACATAAACCCTCGGCTCCGAAAGCTTCGACACCGAAAACTTCCGCGTCGAAGATTGTGGCTCCAAAGCACAAATCAGTTCCTCCTTCATCTAAAGAACTTGTTTTGGATGTTCCGCCTCCTAAAACGGACCCCAAACAAAAAGAACTGGTTATAAACCCTAAAACAGGGTATATTTCAGCGAAAATACCCCAAAAAAGGAAACCAGAACATGAGGAATCTGATCAAATCCCTCTAAAAAGGAAGAATATGGGAATTAACACTTCTCCTCCACCTCTTCCTCTTTCCTCACTTCCTCCATCTATTGATCCTAACCTGCTCATAACACCCACACATTCTCCTCAACCACAATCTCCAATCCAACAGGATGATAATGATGGGGATCTACATTATGACACACATGGGGAGGTATCACAACTATATGCTCCAGACCCCTGGGTAGATTATACTACAGATCCTAATAATGATAACGATCCGGATCTTTACCCATCCAAACCTTCTCCCCCTGATGACAATGTAGGGTTTACGGAGTTACTTAATAGAGCTGCAGAATACCATGGGGTGCAACTCCATAAGGAACCTCTTGAGGAGGACTTCTTATTTGAGACACTGAGTACATCACAAACATCCACGCATACACTACCCATGCTCAAGGGTATGTTAAAACATGCTGATGAGGTGTTCAAAGACCCAGTGCGTGCTAGGATACTCACACCCAGAGTAGATAAAAATATAAAGCAGCTCCTACAGACCCAATTTTTATAAGAGGTCAGGTTCCACTAGATTCTCTAGTAGTTTCAAACGCTCGTAAACGGGCGAACTCTCAATCAACAGGAGATGCTCCACCTCCAGACAAAGAGTCTAAATTATTAGATGCATCAGGTAAAAGAGTAGCAGCACAAGCAGCCAATCATTGGCGCATAGCCAATATGCAAGCACTCTTGGCAAGATACGACAGGGCTCATTACGATGAATTAGAGCAAATAATGCAATATCTGCCTAATGAGCACAAATCCAAGGCACATGACCTCATACAAGAAGGCAAACTAATTTCCAACACTTCCATTAGGTGTGCTCTGGATGCAGCAGACACTGCCTCACGTGGTAATATCACCAGCATTCTTCTTAAACGCCATGCATGGCTTAGAGTGTCAGGGTTTAAGCCGGAGGTCCAAACAGCTATATTGAAAACGCCATTTGACAAAGAACATTTATTTGGACCAGGGGTGGACACTTCATTAGAAAAAATGAAGAAGGACACTGAGGAGGCTAAGTCTATGGGAGCGCTACAAACACCCTCAAGTCGTGGCTCATTTAGCCGATCCTTGTATAGGGGAGGCTCGAAATCCATTTCTTCTGAAGGAGCCTCTACCTCATACAGAGGCAATAGTCAATCACCTTCTACCAGAGGTTACTTTCGAGGTGCATTTCGTGGAAGCAAAGGAAGAGGAAAGGGTAATACACCCCCTACCTCCCCAGCAACAACCAGACAGTGACTTGCTTCTCCTTGCCCTCGACCATCCCACACCTGTCGGGGACGCCTCTCTCAATTTTTCCCAGTCTGGAATTCAATCACATCAGACAAATGGGTTTTACAAATTATCCAATCTGGTTACTGCCTGGAGCTTACAAGCAACCCTCCAAACATTCCACCAAGAACACTCAAACTATCCCCAGAACATTTACACCTACTCAAACAAGAGGTTCAATCTCTTCTGGAAAAAGGAGCTATAGAACCCGTCCCACTACAATATCATGGGACAGGTGTGTACTCTCTTTATTTCCTAATTCCCAAAAAGGTCGGTTCTCTGAGGCCTATATTAGACCTCAGAGAATTAAACCTCTACTTTCAATCAGATCACTTTCATATGGTCACTCTCCAACAAGTACTTCCTCTCTTACAACAAAGCGACTTTATGTCCACTCTGGATTTAAAGGACGCATACTTCCATATTCCAATACATCCCGCTCACCGCAAATACCTCAGGTTTGTGATAGCAGGACAACATTATCAAATCAAGGTACTTCCATTCGGAGGGACTACTGCTCCCAGAGTGTTTACCAAATGCCTAGCAGTAGTCGCGGCACATCTGCGGAGACAACATATTCACGTCTTCCCATACTTGGACGACTGGCTTATCAAAGCCAGCACTCTCTCAAAGTGCCTACAGCACACTCATGCAACAGTGCGCTTACTGCACAACCTCGGATTTACAGTAAATTTGGCAAAATCCCATCTTCAGCCCTCCAATACACAAGTTTATCTGGGGGCCACTCTAGATACTCAAAAAGCTCTAGCCTACCCAAATCCAGCCAGAATTCACAATATTCAGGCTCTCGTTTCCAAATTTCAACCCACCCACTCATTGCCAGCTCGAGTATTCATGCAACTACTAGGAATGATGGCATCTTGCATCATGATAGTTCCTTATGCAAGACTGCAAATGCGTCCTCTGCAGGAATGTTTAGCACGTCAGTGGAATCAGTCTCAGGGTCTATTAACAGATCTGGTGTTGGTGGACGGCCGCACTCATCGCTCTCTGCAGTGGTGGAATCCACACAACCTTACAAAAGGGCAGCCTTTCATCGTCCCAATTCCACAGACAGTACTAACAGCAGACGCATCGCTCACTGGTTGGGGAGCTCATCTCCAAACTCATACAATTCAAGGATTGTGGAGCCAACAAGAAAAGCGCCTACACATAAATTATCTAGAACTGCTAGCACTATTTTTAGCGCTCAAAGCCTTCCAAACTCACCTTCTAGGCAAAGCTGTCCTGATACGCACAGACAACATGACAGCAATGTATTATATACAGAAACAGGGGGGAACACACTCCCTCCAACTGTCACACCTTGCACAGGACATTTGGAAATGGGCCATTCATCACAAGATTTATCTCCTAGTGTAACATCTCCCAGGAGTGGACAATCATATTGCAGATCTCCTCAGCAGACAGAGACAGCAAATTCACGAATGGGAACTTCACCCGCAAGTTCTCCTCCCCTTCTTTCAAATGTGGGGCTTTCCGGACATAGACCTGTTCGCCACACACCAAAACGCAAAATGCCCAAACTTCGCCTCCAGGTATCCACACCCGTTATCCAAGGGCAATGCCCTATGGATACATTGGTCAGGGATATTTGCTTACACTTTTCCGCCTCTCCCACTCATCCCACTAGTGGTTTGGAAACTCAGGCAAACATCCCTCACACTAATCTTAGTAGCTCCCACTTGGGCTCGTCAACCGTGGTTCACTTCCCTCTTGGAGCTATCAGTGGTTCCTCATCAAAAATTACATCTCACATCCAGTCTTCTCACACAGAGCCATGGAGAAATAAGACATCCAGATCCCAAAACTCTCAATCTTGCGATCTGGCACCTGAAGTCATAGAGTTTGGGTATCTAAATCTTCCACCAGACTGTATGAATATTATTAAAGAGGCTAGAAGACCTACTACAAGAGCTTGTTATGCAGCAAAATGGAAGCGGTTTGTTATTTATTGTAATAACAACCACATCAATCAACTAGACACTTCTATTCAAAATATTATCTGTTATCTGCTACATTTACAACGCTCAAATTTAGCGTAGACGTCTATACGCTTACATCTCGCTGCAATAGCTGCCTATCTTCAAAACAGACAACACCTATCACTCTTCAGAGTACCTGCTATTAAAGCTTTCATGGAGGGACTCAAAAGAATTATTCCTCCAAGAATTCCGCCCGCTCCAGCGTGGAATCTCAATATTGTTCTTACCAGGCTAATGGGGCCACCATTCGAGCCTTTACATAAATGTGAGCTACAGTTTCTCACTTGGAAACTAGCTTTCCTCATTGCTATCAAATCACTCAGGAGAGTAAGTGAGCTTCAGGCTTTAACCATAGAAGAACCATTTTTACAGGTACACCTAAACAAAGCGGTTCTTCGTACTAATCCTAAATTCTTACCTAAAGTAGTTTCTGCCTTCCACATCAACCAATCTGTTGAGTTGCCTGTATTCTTTCCTCAACCAAATTCCGTGGCAGAACGTGGTCTGCATACTTTAGACGTTAAAAGAGCACTAATGTATTACATAGAAAAAACAAAATCTTTTCGTATCACCAAACAACTCTTTGCGGCTTTTGCTCCACCACACAAAGGCAATCCCATTTCTAAATCAGGTATTGCAAGATGGATAGATAAATGTATCCAGATATGTTATGCAAAAGCCAAAAGAACTTTATCAATTCCCCCTAGAGGGCACTCTAGTCGCAAACTGGGGGCTTCTATGGCCTTTTTAGGAAATATCCCCATAGATGAAATCTGTAAAGCTGCAACATGGTCTACACCACACACATTCACAAAACACTATTGTGTAGATGTGCTAGCTAGACAACAAGCTAATGTGGGCCAGGCAGTTCTACGTACACTATTTCAGAGCACTGCAACAGCTACAGGTTAGCCACCGCTTTGGGAGATTACTGCTGTATAGTCTATGCAAAGCATGTGATCTACAGCTCACATGCCTCGAACGGAAAATGCTACTTACCCAGTATGCATCTGTTCTTGGCATGTAGAGCTGTAGAATCTCATGCGCCCACCCACCTCCCCGGTTACCTGTACCTGTTCCTTTATTATCTTACTTAGATAACTACACATAGACATCTCTATTCTACTCTTACCTACTCCATTCTCACCCTCTGCGGGAAAACAATCTAACAATGGAGTCGATGCCCATGCGCACTATCACCGAAAGGAGGAGTCACCTACCTCGTGACTGGAAAGACTTCTTCGAACAAAAACAAAGTGCAAATGTCCGGGCCAACACCAGATGGCGGTCTATGCAAAGCATGAGATTCTACAGCTCTACATGCCAAGAACAGATGCATACTGGCTAAGTAGCATTTTCCTTTCTTCTTTACGTACCACTTTCAGCTTGACTGGATTCCATATGCTTGGATCTTTGTTCACAGGGGTTGCTTTTTTTATATTCAATAGCATACTTCTTTTTGGTTGTTTTCCTGGGGTTAGGTCAGGGAAAACTAAATGCCCTTCTTTTTATACTTCAACTACTTTTTTGAGAACTGGACGTGTAAATATCCTTCCAGATCATTCAGGATTTAGGACTGTACAGTGTCCTTGGAGCTGTTCCCTTTTATTGTTTTTCCTTTTAAAGCAGCCTCAAAGTTGAGTTTATTTTGATGTTGTTGACAATTCATGCCGGTTTAATTCCTTAATGAAAATGTTTAACACTTTTCATCAGCGATCACAATAATTCGCAACTGTATGAAAACTGAGAGTCTTGGCTGGGGTTTTGATTGTGGTTTTCCCAGTTCTGCATTGCTCCTTATTATCGATTTGGAGGCTCTAGTTTCCACTGCAGCCATTTCAGTTTCTGCTCCTGCCATGCAGGATTCAATGCCTTGAGTCTAGGGTCTACAACGTCAGTCTTTTCTACTTTATCCATTTTCTAATGTGGTGCTTATAAGGAAATCTTAATATATATCTGGCTCTTTGTCAGGCTCTCAGGTGCTAATTTTATGTTGCTCTTTACTTTAGAATGATCATTTTCTTTATTTCTCTTCTTCCTTCAGTCCAACTTATTCTGCCCGACTCTTCATGTCCCTGCCTATCTTTCGACATAAAGGCACCATGAAGTTCCACAATTAAAATCCTTTAATAGAACAGTAGCGAAATGAGCCACGTAACCCCTTGAAACCAGGCTATACATGTAAGGAAAGAAGGATCCAGGAAAATGAATAGTTTTTACGAAATGGAACATAGACTTTAAACGTTACCCTTATTGTTTTAAATCCATACATAGTTAATTGATATCCCACCTATCTGTTCTTCATAGGGGAGTTAATGGCCTCCATGCACATACACCACATCACAACACAGACTATGGCGATTGTTTTGTTATCAAAATTGTTATGTTACTTCATATGCATTAATCTGCCCATAAACTCACAAAAGATGTTATTTGTTTTTTTGTTTTCGACAAAAGGTACTGAAATGTTTATAGAAAGGTTAGCAGAGAAATAGCTACAGTAAAATCCTGAGCATGGTCTGCCCAATTGGAGGGTACATTTTTGTTGTACCTCGTGTTGTGTGTGCTGTTCCATTTTTCTTTTGTTTGAGTTCTTATGAACAGCTACGCATTATATGAAAAAAATGCAAGGGGCTCAACACCCATGGATATATGGTCAACAAGTTTCAGGTATGATGCTACATAGCCATTTCTTTCACAGATCGATGTCTGCAGTCCTGTTATAATGGTAAAGGATTGCTGATAAAGTGCACATCTGCTGCTCTAGTTCAGTAGTCAGAAACCACTGCAGCAATCCAGGTTGGTGATAATTATAATTAATTTCTTAAAGGTCTATCAAATTAATCAAAACGTGGAGGGCTCATATTCACATAAGTCATTAAACAGGCCCTTAATCCCATGCGTACTGAAAACAGACATTTGAAATTATTACCACTGAATGTCTGCATTGTAACCACTAAAACGAGGGGAGGGGTTGAAATCATGCAAGAGGAGCTGCTTACTTGAAACTTGTATTCTCCTCTTGGTCCATTCACGTCATGTTAGCCTGAGCTTTCTACTCTATTGGTGATGTGAAAGTGTGACTGCTCTCTTTTGGCTGGTGTTCACAATCCAGTGCTTCACACCATGGCTTATTTGCTCACCCCTATGCTCACCAGCATGAATGTGTGACTGCTCTCTTTTCGCTGGTGCACAATCCAGTCCTTCACACCATGGCTTATTTGCTCACTCCTTGGGTCACCATCAGCCCTGCTTATGGTGTGGAGGCCTGGTCTTGCAATAGTTTCCTGAAGCCTATCAATTGTTTCTTTCACCTAAACTGGCGGAAACCACTGCTCACTGAGAGATTTGTGTGTCTGCTTATGGCTGCGTTCCCAACCCATCTATGGTTTCTCTACATGTGCTACACCTCTGCTTTGTTGCTCCAGTCCACAGGAGAGGCAATGTAACTGATAAAGCTGCAGGAACACTTGTAGCAATGTTACCGAACCTCTTTCTTGCTTTCCAGTAATCTCTGCCCTACATCAATCTAATTTACATTCTATTGCAAGAATGAAATCTGTACAGTAGGCTTTGTGGTAATGAGTAATAATACAGTGTCCCTGGAAAAAATGGTTGGCATGCTGTTTTATGCATGTGGTACATTTTTTAAATTACTGAAAAAGTTTTCATGGCAATTGCCTGCAGTGCATGTGTTAAAGTATGTAAAATTTCCTATTTAGCATGAAGGATATCTTTAATACTATTAATATCTCAGAGGCGAACATTATCCATCAGTCTCATACTACGCTTCCCAGAAAACACAGAGAATTAAGTAAAACAAACAACCAATCACAGTTCATAGTATCCATGGAAGAATCTGAAGAGACCCTCCCCACTTCCTGTTTCTTCTTATGAAGCAGAACTCCACAGATAATTCCAGTCCTCACTCTTGTTTTTGATCCGAACTTCACATAAAGAGACAAAATACAATCAATCATACAGAAACTCCCCCTGTACAGAGCGAAAGGGATGTTACACAGATGCATTACAAACGTCGCCGATTGGATGAAGAACAACCGCCTGCAGCTGAATACAGACAAGACGGAAGTACTGATCTTTTGCAACAGCAGCAACACATGGAATGACTCCTAGTGGCCATCAGGCCCGCACCCACTCCCTCCGATCACTCCAGAAACCTCGGAATCATCATTGACAGCAAGTTCACCATGAAATCACAGATCAACGCAGTCTCCTCCGCCTGCCACCTCACTCTGGCATGCTACGTAAGATATTCTAGTGGCTACCCGTACACACGAGACACACCGTGACAGAGGCCCTCATCACCAGCCGACTGGTCTACGGCAACGCCTTCTACGTAGGAATCGCCGCACATCTCCTACAGAGACTTCAGACCATACAGAAAGCCACATCCAAACTCCTCCTCGGACTTCCCAGATGTACCCACATCAAACCCCACCTCGGGCAACTCCACTGGCTCCCTGTACAGAAGAGATGCAATTTTAAGCTGCTGACCGATGCACACAAGGCTCTGCACAACCAAGGACCTGCATACATTAACCATCGCATGACCTTCCACCAACCGCCGAGAAGACTACACTCCTTCTCCCACATTGCAGCAAAGACCTGGAACAGCCTCCCCACGCACCTCCAGACCATCATCTCACTTCCAGAATTCCGAATCGTCCTCAAGACCTGGCTGGTAGAATAAGCCTCCCAGACCTGCAAGCACCTGGATACCCTGTCGGGTGATTAGCTGCGCTTTATAAATCCTGATTGATTGACCAATCAAGGCCAGGGCCTCTGTATCGAGTACCTGGAACTCCTAGCTGTCCTCCTAGCGTTGAAGGCTTTCCTACCTCACCTGATAGGCATGTTTGTTTTTGTCTGGATGGACAATATGACAGCCATATATTATCTTCAGAAACAGGATGGCATCCCAGAGCATTTGGCAGTGGGCTCTCTGATACAAAATCCATTTGCTAGCTAAGTACCTCCAGGCGATGGGCAATGACTTTGCCGACCTCCTAAGCAGGGTGCAGAAACAAGTCCTCAAATGGGAACTCCTCTTGCACATCCTCCTCCACTACTTTCAGAGATGGGGCTTCCCAGAAATAGACCTGTTCGCAACAGCAGAAAATGCCAAATGCCCAAACTTCGCTTCCAGGTTCCCACACCTACTGTCTAGCAGCGATGCACTATGGATGAACTGGTCAAGGATATTTGTCTACGCTATTCAGCTTCTCACCCTCCTTCCGTTCATAGTTTGGAGGCTTTGGCAGGTGTCCCTCACTTTCATTCTGGTGGCCATCACGTAGGCCCTCCAGCCCTGGTTCACAACTCTGCTTGAACTCTCTCTGGTTCTGCACGACAGGCTCCCCAACAGGCCGGTCCTTTTCACTTCGAACCATGGAGAAATCAGGCATCCAGACCCCAGGTCTCTCAACCTTACTGTAGGAAGCTGGCTCTATATGTGATATTACCACTAGGGGTTATTACCGTGCACAGAGTCCAGGGGTTCCCCAAAAGTGTTCAGGGCTCAATGTAAAACTCAAAGTGCTTTATTAGTGGTAGTGTGGGCGAGCAGCCTTAGGCCTAACGCAGAGGAGTGTAAGAAATGTATTGCACACACTTGATCAATAATGGACACACGACTCAAGAAGGAGATCCAGACCAATTTTTAGAAAAATTATACTTTGTATTTTTATTGCAAGATCAAGACCTTCTAGCCAAGGTAAGTACATTTCAATTAGAGACACTTTTCACGTTCAAAATTCGACAGTGCAGTATTCGAACCGTTCAAGATTATCCTGTGGAGGAAATCAATTGAGGGATGTATCAAGCGAGTATTCAACTTACAGTTCTAGTCTTTGGATGGACAGACCCACACTGAGTGCAGGGTCGGTCGTGGAGGACTCTGGCACCCGTAAGGTGCATATTTCAGTGTCTTTGCTGAGGCGGTTGATACCGGCAATCATTTTTACCCTCTCGGTCGGCGGGGGCAATGTGCGGGATAGGTTTCAGCCGGCGGCCAACACAGTTACCATCGCAGGCAGTCGGTGGCTGTAGATCGGATGGGCGTCCACCATCATCGGATCATCTTGGAGAGATCGCAGACGGTGTAGGAGGGGACCGGCAGGGCCACTAGCAGGAGGGTACAGGCTCTCGGGCACGGAGCTGTGGGTAACCCGGGTCGTGGGGCTAGGAGGATCCCTCTAGGTCGTGTAGGTCGTCCAGTTGCAGGGATGTCTTTGGGCAGGGTAGAGTCGCGTCGACACAAGTGGTGGTCCTCTACCACTGCGGTCTTTGGGAGATCTTTGGTAGCAGCAAGTTGCATTGACACCAGTGTCTGTCCTCAACTGCAGCGGTTCTTGGACTTCTTTTGCAGCAGG
Organism: Calotriton arnoldi; assembly: GCA_963921515.1. Lineage (NCBI taxonomy): Eukaryota > Metazoa > Chordata > Amphibia > Caudata > Salamandridae > Calotriton > Calotriton arnoldi. The sequence continues at coordinate 639,488 of CAWUFW010000737.1, forward strand.
GAGTCACGTCGACCAGTGGTGGTCCTCCCTGTGGCAGTTCTTGGAGTTTGTTTCTTCTTGAACAGGTCCACTGCCTGTGGGAGATTGGAGTCTTTGTCAAATGCAGCAGTCCTCCCAGGGTTTTCAGAGGTCGCTGGCTTCTATACGGGTCGCAGGTTCGCAGAAGCTGGAGACAGGCCAGTAGGGCTGGGGCCAAAGCAATCGTCTTCAGTCTGCTCTGCAGGGTTGTCTTGTTGCTTCTTAGGTCGTCGCAGATCTGAGGGTCAGGTCTGGGGGCACCCCATAAATACTAAATTTAGGAGGCGTTTTAGGGGAGTAGCAGGTAGGGCCAATCCGCACATTACCTGGGGTGGCTACACCCTCTATTATGCCACCCTCCTAGGTAGGGGGCATAGACCTGGCCCTGATTGGAGGGGTCCTTCCATCTTCAAGATGGTGGGGACTGAAACTTGTGCTTCACCTCGCTTCCCCCCACCTTAGGGGTGGAGTTGACAGAGGTGGGCACACCTCCTACCTTTATGAATTTTCCTGCCGATTTTTCCACCCAAAGTGGGGGTGTAAACCAGGGGCTGCCATCTGCTGTTAGCAGCAGAAGCTGGGAGTCTCATTACAAAGGCAGCAGGCCTTTGAAGCTTCTCTCTTCGAGCACTGGTCCATCCTGGGGGAGGAAGCATGACACCTCTGCCCAGGATGTGCATTGTCTCTGGTCCCAGAGAGCAGGGGCTCTCTACCCAGGGGGCCAGAAACATGTCTGGTGGTGGCTGGCTGCCTACAGCCGGTCAGAGACCACACCAGGGTTGGTAGGTTTTCAGGGGGCACCTCTGAGGTGCCCTGTGAATACATAATTTAATAAATCTCATACTGGCATCAATGTGGATTTATTACAGGGCGCTGTTTGGTACTAAACACTCCTGGGTTCAGTGAAGACATCATGGTGCTGTGGAACTCGAGTTGTCAAGTTCTCAGCCCATGTACTCTCTGGCTGGTAAGGCCTGCTACGGGGTGACTTACCTATGTCTTAGGCAGTGCTAGCTGGTATGGCACACAGGCAGTGTGCCATGTTGACTTGGTCATTTTCTCTCCTCACAAGGTCATACCAGCTGCAGGGGCAGTGGTCTGGTCCTAATGAGGGGGTGACAGGGGACCCTCTTCAGCCTCCAGGCCCTAGGTACCCCGAGTATCACTTACTAGGGACTTGCAGGAGGACAGAAGTACCAATTTTGGACATGTATTTAGGGAAAGAACACTGTTACTGGAAACCTGGACAGTAGGGACCCAGTACTCTACAGTCAAAGTTACATCAAAAGCCAGGAAAAAGGTGGGGGGATACTGCCACAGAACCCCATTTTTTCACACTTACGATTTGGCTCCTGAGGTAATAGAATTTAGGTACCTTAATCTTCCACCTGAATGCATGAGCATTGTCAAAGAAGCGTGCAGACCTACCACACGGGCCTGCTATGCAGCCAAGTGGAAGACATTTGTGTACTACTGTCAATCAAAAGATATTGATCTGTTTAAAGCCACAGTGCAGGACATTGTCTGCTACTTACTCCACTAGCAGGTTTCTGGTCTAGCCTTTACCTCCATACGACTACACATGGCCGCCATGGCTGCCTCCCTTCAGAATAGACAACACACAGCTCTCTTCAGGATTCTGGTAATTAAAGCTTTCATGCAGGGTCTCAAGAGGGTCATTCCTCCTCTGGTCCCACCGGCCCTCACATGGAATCTTAATTGTACTCACAAGACTCATGGGTCCCTCCCTCTGAGCCCCTCCACTCCTACCCCCTTCAGTTCCTCTTTTGGAAGTTGGCATTTCTGGTTGCTATCACTTCACTCAGACATGTCGGTGAGCTTAAGACATTAACCTTTGAAGAACCCTTCTTTCAGATTTATAAGGATAAGGTTGTCCTTCTCACCAACCCCAAATTCCTCCCTAAAGTGGGTTCCACCTTAAGAGAAGAAAATACCATGGCCCTTTTTTCCTGCAAGGCCACCGCAGTCTATGAAGGTACTTTTCACATCCGAAAAGGAAAGGTGATGAGATTTCCGTGGCTGTCATATGGAATTATAAACCTCTATCTGAAATCCTACCACTGTCTGATAAATCCAAGTGACCTCTTCCAACTCAAACCCCTTCCTTGTGAATTGTGACTGCCTTATCTGATTTTTAGCTGGGGATAATCCTTATTTGAGTATCCTCTGAGCGCATTGGCCACGCTGATAAGTGCTCATCTGGACCCAAAACCTCATTCTCTGTCTCTTGATGAGCAAAAACCCTCCAAAGAGGCTCTGATACTGGCATTGCACCTTCGGAGGGCATTGAGCAGGGATCAGCCAGTCAAGTGCCCCTGCCTCGACCGGCTTGTAAACGTTTGGTCCCGATATCCTCTTGATTGAAGCCTGAGTCTTAAACAGCAAGGCAAATTTAGCACACATTTCCCCAGCTCTTTCAGGTAAGGCTCCACAGAGAAACGATTCTGAACTTTTTGGCTCGCTTCGAGTGTGATGAAGCCTCTGATCTTTGGATCCACTTTGATGAAGGGGGAGCTTTTCCTCATCGAGGTGGTACCGTTTACATTACCTTAGAAAATATTGATACACTGTGCCCACCCTGATAAAGGTGAACAGCTTATCCAGGTATGAGCACCAGGACTTATTGATCCCTTTCTGAGAGTATTTCTCAACACTGGCCTGGAGATTAGCCATCTGCTGATGTATCTCAGGTTTAAGGGCAACCTTGCCCTACAGGAAGGGTTAAGGAAGCTGTACCCTGGAACCAACCTGGACCTCCATACTCAGTGGTTTCCCCTGCCTGCCAGCCACATATTGGGCCACCTTTTACGACACAGTCCATTCGTAAGGTTTGGGAGAGTAGATGTCTTACTGATCCAATGTATCCGGATGCTTAGATCCTGCTAGCGGATGCAAAAGTCTTTTGAGTCAAACCAGTCATCCGGTCTCAGGAACCCTCCCAATAGCATTGCATGAGGGAACCTCTCCCAAAGGAGAGGAAATAGAAGGATGTAAGAGCCAGCCGAATAACCATTTCATAAGTCAGATGTGAAATGCGCTGTGCTTGTGCCTTTGACATAGACACTTCTTTCAACCTCTCAAAGGCATCCGTCTGCCCTGGTTAGTAACTGTTCCTCTTGGCCTTCGCCTGGCTGGGAATGGGTATCTCTTGCAACTGGAGTTGAGAGTTTCCAGGGACCCAGGTGTCCCACACAGGGGTTCTGGCCGACGTGCTGCCTGCAAACGAAGTTTTTCCCCATGGAACTTGAGTGCATCATTCACTACCTTTTTAACTGAAGCGTTAATAACATGTGAAAGCTCATCTTTCAACTGAGGGTTTCATGCTCCTCCTCCTTGTAAAATTCTGCATATCTGCGCTGCATCCCAATTCCACCACTTTAAATGGTATGGTGTCACTACATGCTCGGTTTCAAGCATATGTATATTTTTTTACTTCAGCAGAATTTAATGCCTAAACAGTACAGGTCCTTGGACAACAAGCCGTACATTGCCACGGTTCATCTAAATGGGTCAATGGATATAAACAGTAGACCCAGAGGCGCTGGGCACAAAAGCTGATAACTCTCCTGTCAGCGAGGACTGCCACTGTGTAACTGACCTGCCACACCCACTAGCAGGGAAGAACAAACATTGGTAAAGCCAGTAGGTCTCTCCTTTGTGACTTATTGGCTTTGCCAATCGTTTTTAGCCACACTGCACTGCATTTCCGGCGCGGTGCTGTGTGGCAAAAGTTAATAAGATCAAAGGACACTGAGATTTAAACAAAGAACGCACTGCCAAAAAAAAGTGCATAGAGGTGAAGTAGGGTCTATTCAAATGGTAAACATTATTGAAAACACAAACCAGCATTGGCAAACCCAATAAAATTAGAAACCCACCAGACAGGCCCTTCGAGATTACATCCCATGGTTCCTGCCGCACTGGAAGTTTGATATTATAGCTGCCAAGGTTTCAGATTGCATATGTGTGACATTTTCATAGTTTCAGTGTACTTATGAGAGATATTCAACAACCAAATGTGTGACACTTAGAATGGCACTTTCTTGCAAGCAGAATCAAGCAATGAAGTTCATGGAAACACATAAATATTAGAAATTGCATCCATTTAAGCAACAATAAACTATTATCTTGAAACTGCTGCCAAGAAGCTGAAATGGAAGGGCACTAACCTTGCGCCCTTGTAAGCTCATTGTACTGTGAAACAATTGTGTAACAATGCTATTAAACAATAGGCACGCCTTTTGGAGGCAATACTTTATTAATGCTCTTTGCAGATATGCAAAGACACGCTATTAAATACAAAACAAAATACTTACTGGATGTAAGAGATATTTTGACTTCTATTATAACATAAGCAATGCACTATTAAAGTCCATATGTACATACAGTTCAGACCGAGTACAACACCTTCCCAACTGGACAAAACTATCAATGTCAAACAGCACAGTGAAAGGCATCACTGACTCATACTTTCAGAGCTGGCATTAGCGCAGGTGTTGCCCAATGGAACTCTTTTTTGGTTCCCCAATGACCTCCTTTTTCACAGATTCCCTTAATACAAGTCTCCAACAGTGCCCCTCATCTCTCCATAGTCACGCTCACAGACATTTAATTTGTTTTATAGTGCTGCTCATATCAGTGCAGGGTGTCAGAGCACTTTACATCACACACACACACATTAGACAGACACAATGAATCATTCGTTGGTAATTCATTCTAGGAAATGTTATATAAAACGATGAGGATTACAAGATTTAGGAATCATGTCATCCATACTAGTAGGCAGTATATTTTAAGAGTGTTTGGTCTGGAGAAGCTCAAACTCAGGATTTGAAACGTACCACAGTGGTTGGTTTACTAATAGGAATGCATTTCTAGCCAGACTAACCCCTTGTAGCATAATTAGGATAATGGAAGAGCTTGGGGGAAGGGGGTGAGGAATGGGGGGAACATAACTGTATAACCTATACTATGCACTTTACATGCAGCTGTCTTTGCCATTTTTGAGGTCAATGTGTAGATTAGGATTCTAATTTACGAATTGCAAGTAACAAAAGGATCTCTGTGAGAAAAGCAGTAACCCACTAAATTATCCACATAAGATAGCATTCTGTGATATACAGAATACACTTTCTTTGCAGCCGGCACATTAACCCTCTGTGCCGCTGGTGAGTCAAAACTTGCTCTAGATAAAACTAATATCTATATCCATTAGGACCAGAAATCACCATGTTATCTTAAGGAGTCACTGACAGTGCTGCGTAAATAATGCCTGCTGCCTCGGGCTGGTAGCTGTAGCTGCAGTCTGTAGTCTGTGGAGTCTCTCACTGCTGACAACTGCTCTTACTGTTGATTGAAGTCACGGTGAGAGGGCACTACGTGGCACAGTGTGTTCAGAGCTGTGCCCTCTGCCTTTAGACACTCGGCGCCCGCTCTCAGCATGACTGGAACAGCCCCGGTGACCCCCCCCCCCCCCACGAGTAGGGGAAGTCACCACATGTTAAGGAGGTCGCGGTGGTCCTTTAATTTTTAATTCTGCTGGCTGCAGTAGCAATTCCTGGGAGACCAGGCTGGCTGCGGCAGGAATTTAAAATTAAAACATTCTGCTGCCACTCAGCCTACACTGACCAGTGCCTTTCAGTGACATATTTGTCTTGAATAGTAATTAATTTAAGCCTAAAAAAATATTTCCCTAAAGACTACGATTGTATTATTAAAAATTACAACTTTGGGCTGGTTTAGGCTGCTACTAAATTGTTTTGGGCTTACTTTGAGCTTGTAGTTGAGACTGTTTTTGGCTTGGGAAGGATTTCGAAATATGGTAGTAGTGCCCTGGCTGTGACGGCGTGAATGATCTGCACATCCGAGGGCCCTTCTCCTCAATTACATGGTTATTTCTTTTCTTCTAAAACTGGCAGGCTGATTCTATTTGTAACAGTGTGGCACACATAGCATCCGAGCATCAAGCATGGTCTACAAAATATCACACAAAACTGGGTAACGGAGCATAAGCACAACGTCACAACACAATATGCATAATACCTATAAGCTAACGTGTTTCTCCTTCCAGAGCTGTAATTGTAACAAACTGCCAAATTAAAACATAGTTTAATAAAATGCCGTTCTTTCGTTTATGACAGAATGAAGCATTGTAATCCGTTCCCATGGAGACAGTGTTTGGAAAGGAAAAACCAATAGCTCTGTAAGTAGAGGATCATAGATAAAACAACGCCCATTTCCGGGTAGCAGTGGTGACTCCTGGAGTACAGGAAGCCAAATTGCATTGGGGATACAACGGGGCATGTTGCATTTTCTTATGAACCGTTGCATTGTGGGATAGAGCAGGCCCAGACCGTGGAACGCAATTCCCCTCCCCCAATCTTAAATATAACGATCTCTGTCTGGTGCGCGGGACCACAAATTTCATGTCGGCAACAAACGAAGAAAGAAGCGGAGAAAAAGCATGCACAAGATAAACTGGTGGAATGATTTGGGCAAGAGGGTATATTGCATTTGTTCGCCAACCGAGCCACCGGGAAATTTCACTCACTAGTAAAGGAAACAAGGGTGAGTGGTCAGACAAGCAACCGAGAAGCAGCTGCCTATTCCGTGACACACTCAAAGCATGCACCCTCCCCCTGAAAGAAGAGGGCTACATTCAGCTACATTCAACAGGCTCTAGAGCCAAAGGGGTTAATTGGATAACTAGGCACTACAGCGTGTATATCACATGAAAGGGGATCAGTGCGGCGGGCGTGAAGCAGGCGCCGTGCTGATAAAATAAAAGGTGCGTTGAAACATAAAGAGCGGCGTGTACTGATAAAATAAAAGGCACAGATTTCCAGGCTGTCTGAGCTCTAGCGACTGAAAATACCAATGAGCTCAAAACTAACAAAAAAAGTAGTTCCAAAACATGCTACGATGGTAACTAGTGGAGTGAGATTGTACTTGGTCCCTGCTCTCAGGGAGGGATAAACACTACATATGACATGACAAATGCATGCCATAAACAAATAGGAAGAAAGAAAACAAGAGTGACAATGCAACCAGCAAATAGCAAGCCTATGGGCAGGATCTAAGTCTACAAACTGAATACAGCATACCTCGAAGAGCCAGCGCATGCGAAGCCTAGGCTCGACCTAAAAACTCTCAAGGTTTCTGTGCTTACAGAGGTCATAGATCAGGCACACTGAGATCTGTGAGGTGTCATCCCCCCACCCTGGCCTGTTTATTCTCGTGCGGCTGCACCGCTAACTGAAGCGTCTGCGACTATTGCTCCCAGTGGCAAAACTTCAAAAGAAGGATCCATCGGCAGAGACGACCTAGACTTGCACTGTGCCTCCAAAACCTAAAGAGGGAGAGAGAGAGAAAGGATCACACACTCATTAGGAACGGAGCCATTCTCACACACTCCACAATCTTGGTGACTACCCAACGATCCACACAGCCGTACGCCGATCAAGCACAAGCAAGTAAATTCATATTAAACACTGTATAACAGAACAGTACATTATTTCAGTCATCAAGAGAATCGAGGTGTTTGGCTTTCATTAGTACCTGGCTATCACTATTACATAGCGTAACAAAGCCAACAGAGCAAGTCATGACAAAAGAAAAAGTTTACTTATGTGCTGAGCAGCAAATAAATAGAAGTGGGGAGGCTCATTTGAGTTCTTGTCTTGGCCACTACGGATTTGGTTGTTTGATTTATCTACTGTCCAGTGTTTGCTGGGAAATGTAGTTTGAGTCTGCTTTTATGTTTTGTTGGAGCTGCTAATTAATAAACAAAGAAAGGGATACATAGTTTCCGCCTCCAGTCTGATCATAGAATCATCTGTTGCCACTTCCAAATTACTTGAATGTATTTGATTAAATCGATTGAGAGATGTTTTTCTTTATAACTGTCTGTATTCCACAAGTATATTCCTACAATGGTGTAAGCACTTCTTCTTGTTCCTGCAGTGTGAAAAATTCCAGCTACAGCCTCCCTTCATACCCTGCCTATAAGAATTATGATTATTCAGAGCCTGGGAGGCACAATGAGCAGCCTGGTCTATGTGGGCTCAGTAATTTGGGAAACACATGTTTCATGAACTCGGCAATTCAGGTAAGTGTTGGGAGCTGGGTGCAGTTGACAGATGTGTTGTTTGTTATTACTGTGTTCACTTAGGAATAAATTGTCACCCAGCTTTACACCTAGTTTTGTGGCTTAACAAAGCCAGTTGAATAATACATTTTGAATGAAGTTACCTTGAATCTTTCCCTAGAATATATGCGTGCTACAATTACGTTTTTATTTTTAGGGACTGGGTTAAATTTTGTTGTTTGTTCTGTTTGCTTAAAAACAGTCTTGAACAAAGATGGGGGTTCAGTACATCCCATTTGTCCTGTGAAAAAGTATTATAGTGAAGCAATGTAGTGGAAAATAATTTAGGAGGGGTTGGATCGAGCATGGGATGGAGTCTGTCTACTCATCAGTTTATTGATGTGGTGCTTTCCTTCTTGCTGATATGTAATTGTAGCACAACTGCTTTACATTAGATTGCACAGTTTGATGATCATTCCATTGCACAGGTGTAATATTGTGATTAGCAATAGATCACTTTTGACTGTAAGCCGAATGTTTCTAAGATACATGCTAACCAATGCTGAGCATCCCTAAAGATGAAAGACTTCGCTATTTCTTCATCCGAGAATTACAGAATTGACAGTTTTCATGTGTATGTGAAAGTAATGGACTGATTGAAACTATGGCTCTGTACATTAATATATCTGTTTCTTTCTTCAGTGTTTAAGCAACACCCCTCCTCTCACTGAATATTTTCTCAATGACAAATACCAGGATGAGCTAAACTTTGATAATCCTTTAGGAATGCGAGGTGAAATAGCTAAATCATACGCAGAGCACATCAAACAAATGTGGTCAGGAAAATACAGCTATGTAACACCTAAGGCTTTCAAGGTTAGTTTTTAGACCTATGATGTAATTTCTATCTGTGAACTCTGCTCTCATGCAAACTGTTTATGTATGACTTGTAAAATGTGTTTCACAGAAGTGCTTTTCATTTCAGAAGGAGAATTCTAGCCGCAGATTCCTCACCTGCTTTTTGTCAGCTATTTCTCCAAGTTTTCCACAGTGTGCAAGGCATGACATGCCCTAAGACGAAAGAGTTTTAAGCCCTTTAAGGACTGTCGCAAAAGGTGTCTGTGATGGATCCCCCACCAGGTTTGCTTGTGATGTCTGGGGTCAGGCCATGACATGCTGGGACTGCCTGTTGATGATCCCGAAGACCCTCAGGGAACGTGAGGTGAAACTTTACATCACCAAGTACAATCACCAGGATTCCTCCAAGTCAAAAGCTCGTTCCCGCTTCCAAATTCAATGGAGTTGCTCTTGAGGCTGGCCTGTGCTATGCTCCAAAGCTCTTAGATAAGCATAAGAAATATAAAAGTTGAAGCAAACCTCTACTCCGCGCCATTCTTACATCCCTGATGAAGCACGTGGACAGCACCAGCGGTCCCGTTCCCGGTTCTGAAGTTGAGCAACTTCGGACCCTATTCTGCAGCTGGTTCCGGCACAACCTGAGTTTCCGGGGCCTTCCGTCACACTGTGCCAAATTGAAGAGTATCGCTGAGCCATTCTCCGGCTCTTCGCTTCCCATTGAGCCTAGGGGTCTATCACCTGGATTATCGCCGGCGGGTTTGTCCTCTGCGCCAGCTGGACCCTCTGTGCCGATTCTGCTCTCAGCTTCAGTACCGACGCCATCCTCTGCGCTCTTACTTAAACCAGGCCCAGGCACGTTGACGTTAATGCTGACTTCGCTGCCCAAAGAGGTGGCCCCAATTGTCCTTTCCGACTCGACTCCGGTCCAAATTCGACCGACACCCCAACTGAATCCGACAGAGGTTTCTGCTCTTGCCTTACCACCAGGTGGGCAACACTCCTTATACCCTCTTTTTACCACAAAGTCCAACAACGTTCCTGATCAGGATGATGAGTTTGCTCAGGCCTATGTTGATGACAATTGGTATGGGGACATGCAAGATGCAAGTGGGCTAAACACCTCTCCAGCGTTTGCCCTATTCTCCCCTCCTGGCCCAGCCACGGAAGAATCTGCCTCCTATTCCATGGTCATGCATAGGGCAGCCGAAATCCTCAGTCTTAAGCTTCCCACTATGGAGGTCAAAACAAACATGCTGACTGATGTTTTGCAGTCTGGTTGGACTGTTTCCGAGCCTGTCCTCTCCTTCAGTGAGACCTCGAAAGGATTCCTTTCCAAGGGCCTGGGCTAAACCATGCATCGGTCCTCCAGTTAACTGGCAAACTGCCAGGCACCCTGCCCTGGGCGACCGGCTTTTGTCTTTTAGCACCCTTCTCCAGAGAGTCTTGTGGTGCAAGCTACCACTAGCTGGACCAACCCTAACAATTTCCCCACCACTCCCCCCGACAGGGAATCTTAAGTGAGTGAAGACTTTGGGAAAATGCTTGTTCTCCTCCGCTAATTTGGCTCTGCGGTCAATCAACACCTCCTGGTAAATGGTCCTCACTGGTGTTTCTGAAGACCTTCGCCTTGTTCTCTCGCAGGCCATCCAGGACAGTTGTGATGCAGCCAAGTTCATGATTCGTTGTGGCTTGGACACAACCAACTCCGTTGTGCAGGCCATAGGCACTAATGTCAACATTCGTCGCCATGCATGGCTATGATCCACTGAGTTCTCGGGCGACGTCCAGTCCTCCCTACTGCACATCCCGTTGAATGGGACTTGCTTATTCGGGGACAAGGTTGACTCGACCCTTGAATGATTTAAAGAGAGTAGGGCTACCTCTTACTCCTCTGGGCCTTTTCACCCAGCCTTGCCAGCAACACTTCCTACCTCAATTTGCGGCTTCGGCAGTGGCATTCCCTACCTCTAGCCTATCCCTCCCCAACAGGGAATCCAACAGTTTCGCAGAAGAGGCCGTGTTGCCCTCTGCCTCCGCAGTCTAAGTCAGCGTGGCACTCAGTCCACATCCCTCCCCCACCATCGACATTTGCAAAGCCCCTTTTACAGAGACACAGCCAACTGTTTGGAGGCTGAATCCACAGATTCTATCTGGGCTGCCGAGCGATTGCATCGGACAGGTGGGTCCTCCAAATTGTTCTCAAAGGCTATGCCATACCCTTTCTTTCATCCCTGCCGCACCTTCCACCATCTACCCAGTAACTGACCGAGGACCATCTCTCCATTTTGCAGCAGGAGATGCAAACACTTTTAGCCAAAGAGGCTATCAGGAGGGTGCCGGCACCAGAAGTAGGATGTGGTTGTTATTCCTGCTACTTTCTGGTGCCCAAAAAGGTCCGAGGTCTTCGCCCTATTCTGAATCTGTGCCCTCTCAAAATTTTTCCTCCGCAAGGAAGAGTTCAAAATGCTCACCCTGGCCCAGGTCTTGCCTGCCCTTGACCCTGGAGACTGACTGGATGGTGGCGTTGGACCTACAGGATGCGTATTTCCATATTCCAGTCCTACCGGCTCATTAGCACTACCTGCGGTTTGTGGTGGGAGAGGAGCATTATGACTTCGCTGTGCTCCCCTTTGGTCTCACCAGCGTCCCTCGAGTGTTCACGAAACTGTATGGTGGTGTTGGCAGCACACCTTCATATATCAGGGATGCCAGCCTCCTCCCTACCTCGATCACTGGTTGTTGAAGGCGGGCTCGCCCCAGGCAGTTGTCAACCTCCTCCAGACAACAGCAAACCTCCTGTCATCTTTGGGGTTCAGTGTCAAAGTGCCAAAGTCACACCTGACTGCTTATATGCTCTCTTTCACAGAAGCCATTCTGGACATGGTTTGGTTTCATGCCTTTCCCCTGGTGAAGAGATTCCAGGACATTCAGGCTATGATCCCGATCTTCAAGCCTTGGTCCTGGATTTCAGTGAGGTAGACTCTGAGACTGATGAGCTACTGCATCCTGCTGGTCGAGCACGCCAGCTGAAATATGTGGTCTCTGCAGTGGGATCTGAAATCCCAGTGGGTCCAATATCAAGGGGACCTCTCCGACCACGTCCAGATCTTAGAGGAGACTGCAAAAAATCTGCAGTTTTGGCTACTGGACCACAATTGGTTTAGTGACTGACCCCTCTCAATTCCCCACCCAGAACTGACACTAATGACCGATGTATCAACTCTGGGTTGGGCGGCCATCTGGGAGAGGTGGAGATCAGAGGCCTCTGGTCTGCAATGGAGCCCCAGCTCCATATCAGTCTTCTAGAGCAGCGGGCCATCTATATGGCACTGAAAGCCTTCCTGCCATCCATCAAGGGGAGCCTGGTACAGGTGCTCACAGACAACACCACCGCCATGTGGTACTGCAGCAAACATGGCGGTGAGGGGGGTCACGGCCTGTGCCAGGTGGCATTTTTGTCTCTGGAAAGGGGTGAATCACCAAGGTATCTTCCTGTTGGTGAACCACCTGGTGGGCTCACCGAACGCCAGGGCGGACAAACTCAGCCATCGGCGCTTAGCAGAGCATGAGTGGCATTTACACCAGGATGTTGCGCCAAGTTTCTTCCACAAATGGGCAGAACCTTGTTTTCATCTATTCGACACTGCTGAGAATGCGCAATGTCACAGAATGCGTGTTGAAGTTTCTACTTCAAGTGGAACTCCGGGCTCCTGTATGCCTTTCTTCTGATACCAGTCTTTCCCTAAGTTCTCAAGAAGCCCCGACATACCGGGCTCAAGTCATTCTAGTGACTCCAGACTGGGCACGGAGAGAATAGTATCCAGAACTGAGCATCTGCCCTCCGATCAGGCTGCCCCTCTGGGAGGGTCTTCTGTCACCACAGAAAGTTAGAGTTTGCACCCCTGCCTTCGCAATATCCAGTGCATGGAGATTGAGCGGCGACAGCTGAACACCTTCGACCTTCCTCCGTAGCTGGTTAACGTCATCTTGGCAGCCAGGCATCCCTTGATGAACACTTTATACGCGTGTCTTGGGAACAAATTTGTGGTTTGGTCCGATGCTCACCAGATTGACCCCATCCAGGCCAAACTGTCTGACATTTTATTATTTGTGCTGTCTCTTGCCTGGCAAGGCCTTGTCCTGGGCACAGTTAATGGTTATCTTTAGGCCCACTCGGCTTTCTTACAGTTGCCTGATAGCCGTTTTTATTTAAATCACCTGTTGTGAAGCAATATTTTAAAGGGCTGCAACATGCGTTTCCTGCGTCCTATTTGTGATGCCTCAATGGGACCTCAATCTTGTACTTAAGTATCCGATGTGTACTCCGTTTGAGCTGCTCTATTGTTGTCCTTTACGGCTTCTCACCATCAAAACTGTGTTCCTAGTTTCCATCACTTCAGCACAGCGTGTAAGTGAGCTTCAGGCTTTGTGTTCATCCTCCATACACCACCTTCTTCCCTGACAGGCTGGTTCCGCGTACTAGGGCATTCTTTCTCTCAAACGTTGTGACTCCATTCCACGTCAACCAATCCATCACTCTGCTGGCATTCTATTCTCTACCTCACCCTTCTAAGGAGGAGGTGTAGGAAGCTGGCTCTGTATATACTATACCAAAGTGAGGTATAGTGTGCACAGAGTTCAGTGGATCCCCAAAGGTAGGCAGAGGTAAAGTTAGATAGCACCTCACTCTCTATTTGTGATAGTGTGGTCGAGCAGTAAGGCAGTATCAGAGGACAGTGTTAAGCATTTGTTGTACACACTCAGTCAGCAAATGAATTCACACACTCAAAGACTGAACTTCAGACCAATTGTTTTGTATCAAAAATATTCTTTTAGTTATTTTATTTTCTAGAACCAAGCAAGTCTGGCACAGGTAAGCAATAAATACTTTACAGTAGTAATGCAGTTTGTAAACAGTTTGAATTGAAATGGTATATGCACTTTGTTTTGACTTACAGGATGGTTGCAGAGAAATGCAATACTTTGTAAATACAGTACATAGACTTGAATGGGCTTTTCAGTAAATTACCAGGTAAGTTACTTTTTGGAATACTTTTCTTACTCAGAGTAGTATGCCTGAATACTACTCCGGGACATTTCCTGTAAACAGATAAGTAAAATCGTTTTGGTTGAATAGTACAATTTTAAAGAATTTCTTTAGGTTTTCAAACTCCACACTTGGAAGCTTTTCCAAGAAAAACAGTCAATGTTATCCTATGGAGGATAATAGTGTTATCGGTTTTGAGGTAAGTATTTGGTAGTGGGAGTTGAGGTTCTGGGGGTAGACTCGGGTCCCCCAGGGTCAAGGATGCACTCTAGTTACACCCTCAGCGGCACTAGGGCAGCCGGGTGCAGAGTGCTGAGGCCCAATGTTATCCAATGGGGGATAGGAGGCCAGCGGCACTAGGGCGGCCGGGTGCAGGGTGCTGTTTCGACGTCAGGCGCCCTGTTGTTTTCAATGGGGAACCTCCGGTTTGCAAAGGCACTGCAGGCTTAGGGACAAAGGTCTTCTGGGTGCGACCACAGGTAAGTTGGGAAGTTAGGGGTTGGTTAGGCACCGTCGGTTTGGGCACCCAAGGCCGTGGTGCGTCGGGTGCAGGGGTGCCTTTTGGAGTCGGATCTTCTTACCAGCTCCTGGTCGCAGTTGGGGGGACCTTCCGGATTTAGGCTGCAGGCGTCGGCTTGAGGCAGGTCAGGGGTCGCCGGATCTCTGGTCAGGATCGCCGGGGTGACCTCCTCGTGGCGTTTGCCCACTCGAGCTCGGGCCGTGGACTGCGGGTGCAGAGTGGGGCGGATTCTCGGTGTCCGGCCGGAGCCAGAGGTTGCAGATGAACAAATCCGGTGTTCACGGGAGACAGTCTTTATGGTTGAAGGCAGGCAGGTCCTCCGGGGGGTTTCGAGGTTGCTGGCTGCAGGACACACCGGTATTTCGCAGGAGCAGGTTCGAGGTGGAGACAGGCCGGTAGGGCTGGGGCCAAGTCAGTGGGCGTCTTCCTCTTGTTAGCTGCTGCACGGCTGTGCGGTCCTTCTTCTTCTTCTTCTTGTAGCTTCTTGTCTCAGGAAGCAAGGTTCAGGGGTGCCCCTAAATACTAGATTTAGGGGTGATACAGGTAGGTAAAAGGCAGGGACCAATGGGTCCCTTCCCTGGGGTGGGTACACCCCCTATTATGCCACCCTCCAGTGGGAGGGGGGCATGAGCCTGTCACTGGTTGGCGGAGTCCTCCCATCTACAAGATGGCGGGGACTGGGAGTTGTGCTTCACCTCGCCTCCCCCACCTGAGGGGTGGAGTTGGCAGAGGTGGGCACACCTCTCTTCCTCACTTGTTTTTCCCGCCGGTTCTCCGGCCCAAAGTGGGGGTCAGAACCAGTGGGGACCAGTTGCTGAAAGCAGCAAGTGGCCTGGGGAAGCTCACAAAGGCGGCAAGCCTTTGAAGCTTCCCCTTCGCAAACCCTGTCCATCCTGGGGGAGGAGGCTTGGCACCTCGTCCCAGGATGTGCATTGTTTCAGGCCCTAGAGAGCAGCAGGCTCTCGACCCAGGGGTCCAGAAACTTGTCTGGTGGTGGCAGCTGAAAGCAGCCACTCAGCCTGGACACTAGTGGTGGGTTAGTTTTCAGGGGCATCTCTAAGATGCCCTCTGTGTGCATTTTCATTAAATCCACACTGGCATCAGTGTGGGTTTAATGTGCTGAGAAGTTTGATACCAAACTTCTCAGTTTTCAGTGTAGCCATTATGGTGCTGTGGAGTTCGTAATGACAAACTCCCAGCACCATATACTCTTAATGGCAGCACTGCACTTATAATGTCTAAGAATGGACTTAGACACTGTAGGCGTACAGGGCTCTTGCACCTGTACCCTCACCACTGGTATAGTGCACCCAGCTAGAGGGGTGACTGATCTATGCCAGGGCAGTGGGTTGTAGGCATGGCAGACAGAGATGTGTGCCATGTCGACTCTTCACTTTGTTCTGCACCAAAACATGCAGCCTGCAAAGGCAGTGTGTGTGTGTGTGTAAGGGTACAGGACCTCTAAGGGTGGCACAATAAGTGCTGCAGCCCTTAAAGGCCTTCTCTGGTCACAGTGCCCTGGGTACCTGTGGCAACGTTTACCATGGGCTGACCTGTGGCCAGAGATGCCAATTGGGTTTAGGCTTCAATGCAGTTTTAGGGAAAAAACATAGGCCCTGGGTACCTGATTAGCAGGAGCCCAGGGCACACTCAGTCAAAGCACATCAGCAATTCAGCAAAAAGTGGGGGCAACCATGCAGATAGTGGCACTTTCTCACAGGAGGAGAGTCTCGATCACATGAACCCAAAGAGAGTGCTCAGCTTCTACAACGATCAGACAAAAGACCACTGGATGGACGATCAGCTCTTTATGGGGTTCGCTGGAGCGAAAAAAGGTAAGGCTGTGCATAAGTGTACAATCTCATGTTGAATCATGCTCTGCATTAAGCTTTGTTACGCAGTGGCGAAGCCGCCGCCGCCTCCGGAAAGACTGCATGCCTATTCCACTAGGGCCAATGCTGCTACCACTGTGTCAGCATGCAGCGTTCCTGTCCTAGACATCTGCCGGGCAGCTTTGTGGGTGTCCCTTCATATGTTCCCAAAACATTATTGTCTGGACAGCCAAGTCAGCTGAGAAGGACACTTTGCTTGCTTGATCCTGCAGGACTTTGTGGTTTGTGTCCATCCACCGCCCTCCTCCCTTAGGTACTGCCTTGGTACGTATTCAAAATGTGAGGAATATGCTGCTAGAAGTCTCTGTCAGTAGAACAAGTTACTTAATTTCGGTAACGCTCTTTCTGGTAGAGACTCTCATCTAGCTGCAGATTCCTAACCAATCCTCCCTGTTGGGTTCTATCCTTTAATAAGGTCCCACTTCTCGGAATCTGCTAACTGATATCTTGATTTGCTTTTGGGGCCCAAGTCTGGAGGCACGGACAGTCTCGAAAGCAACTGACGTCAGTGCGCATGAGTGGCATCTTTATAGTCCCGCACATTATTTCTAGAGCAGCTCCAGTGCGGAGCCGCACGGAGCCACCTTCCGGCACAAAGGGGTACTATGAAAAAGTTTCCGGATCCAGTCTGATGCCTGGGGAATATTTAAAAAGGGGAGGAATGTGCAGTTAGACAGAGTCTCTTCCAGAAAGAGCGTTACTGAAGGTAACTAACTTTTTCGTTTCTTTTTTGATTGTACTGGTTTGTGTAGGAAAGGGCCCCTTTTTGCATGGTTGCCCCCCACTTTTTGACTAATGTTGATGCACTTAGAGTGAGTGTGCCCTGGGTCCCTGCCAACCAGGAACCCAGGGCCTATGTTCTTTCCCTAAACGGTACTGTTGCAAAACCCAATTGACAACTCTCTGGCCACATGTAAGTCCCTTGTAAAAGGTACCATAGGTACCAAGGGCACTGTGACCAGGGAAGGCCTCTAAGGGCTGCAGCACATTATTGTACCACCCTTAGAGGCCCTGTACATTTACACACACACTGCCATTGCATGCTGCGTGTTTTGGTGCAGAGCAAAGTGAAGAGTCGACATCGCACACATCCCTGTGTGCCATGCCTCCAATCCACCAGTGGTGAGGTTACAGGTGCATGAGCCCTGTACCCCTACAGTGTCTAAGTCCATTCTTAGACATTGTAAGTGCAGTAATGCCATAAAGAGTATATGGTCTGGGAGTTTGTCATTACGAACTCCACAGAACCATTATGGCTTTACTGAAAACTGGGAAGTTTGGTATCAACCGTTTCAGCACATTAAACCCACATGGATGCCAGTGTGGGATTTAATGAAAAATGCACTCAGAGGGCATCTTAGAGAGGCCCCCTGAAAAACAACCTAACTCTAGTGTCCTGGCTGAGTGGCTGCTTTCCAGCTGCCACCACCAGACATGTTTTTGGACCCCTAGGTCGAGAGCCTGCCGCTCTCTGGGTCCTGAAACAAAGCACACCCTGGGACGAGGTGCCAAGCCTCCTCCCCAGTGTCGGGTAGTTCCTATATTTACCTATACAGGATCTGCGCGTTTGGATAACATAAACTGTGGGATTGGTGGCGGACGGATTCCGTGCACCCCCACCGGATACGTTAGCCTGTCTGTATTAGCTAGCTCACAGTGCCACTATAATCTCCTCTTATCACGGAGAGAATAGATTCTGGCAACCTCAGAACATGACAACCCTGATCCCTCAGGATCGTGGAAACAATATACTACCTTTCGCTCAGTCACTCGTGCTCACTTAGTTTGTCTCGGAGAGTTACACAGAATAAACAGTCTGGGCGTTTCAATAAGTATTTATTGAATAACTTCCAGTGTATAATAGATGAGCTGCAACAACCATTAGACAGTAGCAGAGATATATGATTAGCAATACTACGAAAGTAAAAGGATGGTATAGTTCTACCATCTTGCAGAAATCATGAATATATACAAGTACATAAAACACATGATAAAAGTGCGTACTCCTACGATGCCTCCCTAACTAGATGTACCTAGCATCTATGTAGGTGTTATGCCAAGAATCCCTCTAGGATCTAGTCCACCCCATTACCTGAGAGTTAGAGAATATGGGACCCCGTCCTGGTCTCGAGTTGGACACCCCGCGAGGGATGTTAGGCCACTGCTAGCTGGAGCGTCTGCATGCAGGAACCTCAGCGTCTCTGGTCAGTGTGTCAGCCTGGAAGTCACGGTCTCCTCTATCTTCCTAAGCAAGATGTGCTGTATATATACCCATAGGTCTCCCCAGGGGTCCTACGTTGCTGTGTTACTGTGTCGGTCTAAAGGATGACGTTGGGCATGAACTTTATACAGAGATATTATACAGGAGATGGTAATCCTACTGTTAGTCCTGCTGTGCTTCCAAGAAACCTCATGCATAATGTATGAGAATCGAACCAGGGAAAAACCCGTGTTCTGAATGCAGTGTCATATCTAGGTAAAAGGTCAGTGCCTAAGAACCGTTATGTATGTAATGTAGGGACGGATGTAGGTGAAAGGTTGCGATGTTACCTGCGCCTATATAGGGTACCTATATGGAATATAACACCCACTCCTCTTCCGAATGGACGACATATGTAACCTATTACTATACTACTAACATTACTAGATAGTGGTACGCACAAAGTTTATCTTTTGAACTAAAATGTTTAAAAACTTCTAAAAAAAATTCTCAAAAAAACTTTAAAACGTTTTTTAAAAAAGCTTGCAAGCCCTAGCTCTAAAATGTCCGTTGATATAGTCCGGATCACTATAAGCATTTTAAAGCCATGAATGCCCAAAAAATGAAAGGAATATGGCTTAGAGTTGGATGGGGAATCAGAGAGTGAGGGTTCATTGTCTGGGAGGCTGAGGGAAGAACCCTGAATGAGGTATGTTATGACCCACTTGGCATTGAACAGGAAATGTGTAATTTTGATGTCATGATTTATATACAATTGGATCTTTCATGTCCCTCACTGTGTAGCCCTGTAGTGGATATTCATTATGAACACTGGCCGGCTGAAATTGCTCTACAACCTATTGTGTCAAGTATTCATATTCTATTCTATATGTTATTCATATTATGTTCTACATGTTATTTTATTGTCAAAACAAAATAAAAATATTTCACACAAAAAAAAATGAAAGGAATGTCAATTTAGTACCATAGTTCCAAATTTTGAGCTTGTTTAAAATAGGGCACATTTTTCCCAGTACACGACGAGCCAAAATGAGTTCAAATGGTAGACGCAACATTTTCGTTACTTGCTTCCACAGTAGACGGCCCCTGTAGTACCTCACAGAGCACGTCAATTGAGCACAGATGTTCCACGCTGTCCGCAGCCGGTGCTGCGGTAGCCTGTGTGCCGTCCAAAGCCTGGGTGTCAGAGAAGGAGCTGGTGTTCATATCAACATTTGAAGTTATTACCCGTGGTGGCTCAAGGAATGCCGCCATCAACATTGGAATACGCTGAGGACACTGCAGAACATGGGCCGTTATCGGGTCCAGTAACGCATTCAAGTCTGGTTGCGCACATGATGGGAGTGTCAAACACAGGTCTAACACGCATTCTTCTCCGCAAAACAGGCATCGGAGGACAGGTAAGATGCAGTCTATCCAGTCCGGTAGAAATGACAGGAACCAAGATTCACTTAGTTCTCTTAGGCGAGGCGTGCCTAGAAGTTGTGCCATGCGGTCACAGTGTTTACGCTCCAGGAGTGTTCTTTCCATCGCCTTGGTGACTGGGACGTCCAATGCGTAGCAAATAGAAAATAATCAGGATACCTGCTATTAGAAACAGGATCAGCGGAAGTCCTCCAAAGATGCTTCCAAATACAGAGTGTATGAAGTTTGGTATAACTCCAAGTACCTTCTGAAAGGTGCTCAGAAGTCCAGAACCTATGGTCTTAAATAGGTGGACAATGCCTGTCGTATCAGACATGTTAAAGATACGATTTACCATTTCTGCGAAATGGAAAGGGCAGTTAGTATCAATGAGCGCCTGTATCTCTGCCGAAGACCTTGCGATCTGGAGATCAAAAGTCTCTCGAGCGGAGGTTAAGGGCACAGACTTCTGTAGAAGCATGGCTTTCATTCCGCTTAGAGTATCAAACCGTATTAAGGAAACTTTCAGTGAAGGCCATAACGGCGCCTCCCTGACTGTATGTGTCGGTGGAAACAATACTTGCATACAACAAGTAACCCTGGAGCTCACGGTTACCAGATATGCGATGCCCGGGAGCATGCCACAGCAGCCTTGACTGTTCAGCATCAAGTAACTCCCATTTGAAAGTAGCCTGAATGCTGGAGTAATCACTGCAGCTGGGGCACCCTTCAAATGACAGGACAAGTTTGCTACAGAACCATTACAAGCTCCGTGCAACATTATATCCTAGCATATGAGTGATCCACTTAAAGCATTCTCGCAGTTTGTACCACTCAGAAACACTTCTAAATCCCCACTCCGGCATCGAAATCTGTATGGTAATTCCCAAGATTCCTTAATGTATTGCTTACCCATTTCTTCATATCTGCCTGCCTGCTTTTGTTCAAGGCAATATTGAAACTGAAAAGTAGTGACCGTTAGAGTTATGTGGCCATGGATTAGCTATTCCGTAGACGGTGATTCTGCCACTGTGAATGGTAACCTATCCAGTTTTTCAATACGCAGCATTGTATATTTGGCTCCCCTTTGTGCCATTTCTATCTGTTTATCTGTTAGATTGTATTCAGAAAACAGAGACGTGCTGTTGATAAAACGCCAAGGCACGTAGCCTGCACGCAAAGATTGCAGCTTCCAGCTTAACAACATAATAGAACGCAACTGTGATTGCCCGTGTTGTAATATGGCCAAATCTTGTTCCAGTATGTGTATAGCAGAAGATACAATGTTGCCTAAGGAATATATCCTGGAGGTCAATGTAGTTAACCCATTGTCCACCACTGCTAGAGATTTTTCTAGATTTATACGATCTATTTCCCGTAGTCTCTCTGCGGCCTCTTGTTGGGATATTTTCCAAATTTCAGTGTAGACAGCATAATAGAAACGTTTCTGACGTGGCTTCCTGGGACCCTTTAGAAAATCCCTAAGATCCACATCCTGTGATAGTAAGGATAAGTGTTGTTTCACCTGTGTGAGTATTGAGGTTTTTAGCCAATCGAGGCACAACTTCCCAACACTGTAGGATGTCACTACCCCTGGATGTTGTCTTTGTACATAACGTGGATCTGGCCTATGGATACTCAACCCTTCGGTTTTACCCATGAATATTGCTTGACAACTATTAGTGTCTGTGGGCCAAATCAACCATTTTTCCCAATCGGGGTCTGATCTGTTGTATTGTATAATTTCATCTACTGTAATTTCTTCCTGTGATGTTTTGTTGTCCTCGGTTTGTGATGGAGTCGGCAACTGAGGCGTGTTCAAGTCTTTGTTCTTGGCTAGTCCAAGGCAAGACGTCTGTTGCACTGTCTCGTTCAAAAACATGATTTGTTGAGGGATGAGGCATGCTCTAAACAAAGCTTCTGTCCCCTGTACCTGCCATTCCCTAGTACCCCAGACTGATTTCAGGTCTATGGTACCTTTCCACAAGTCGAAACCTTGTTCGGACAACTGGGCAATAAAGGAAGCAGAGTAAATCTGTTTGGTGTTTGTCAACATATTTTTCTGTGCTGATGTTGGTGCAACCTTATAATAGTACAAGGCTGGGTCAGACAAAACCCTGAAAAATATGGAAATTTCTGTGTAAATGTTTTTGAACTACCTTTCGGTGCTGTTGGACAATGTTCCCACTGGTGGTATGTGAACACATATCTAGGATTTGCAGATTTATGCAGAAAATGATGACCATAATGTTGATAACAATACATGGATTCAAAATCTGACGTGTCCTCCAATGTTTCACTATTAGGAAACGCAGCAGATTTTTCCAAATCAGATAACATGTTATTAACAGTTTCAAAATCCCAATCATCGGAAAATGTACTTGAGGTAATGATATCGCTCAATGATATTTTAAATAAATGAGGAATTCTTAAAATTTCAGTCGGACCAAATATATCGAAATCCACCTTGTCCCACACTATACCATCAGGTATAGGAACTGCTGTAATGTTCACTGATGACAAGCCTCTTTGTTCTCGATGAGTTGATTGGTGTGGTTTTAAAAGTAAGTTCACCTTTTGGGCTGCAGAGCTTTGTCGAATGTATTTCCCATTAATAAGCATACTGAAAACTATTACCAAGCCTACCCAGAAAAGAAAGAAAAGTATCCCGGTGATTATCCATAGTTCTACCCAGGCTGACATCAGGTAAGTTTTTTTAAGAATGTTCAGAAAGTCTTTTATTTGCTGTTTGCGTGATTTTTTGGCTGGCATAGTTTCAGGTTCGCTTGGATCCAAAGAAAACGTATCAAAGTTTATGAAGTAGCCAGAAGCAGTTCGATCAATTGTTGGTATTGCATCAGGATTTGTAGAAATCGTGGTTTGCTCTTGTCGAGGCATGTTGACGTAGACGTCTGTATTTGTCAAATAGCTTAGTCCTTCATTCCGTGTTGGAGGTTCTTCGAACGTTATGAGTCTTTCCGTTTGAACTACTTGGATTGTAGCGAGAGGAGGGCGTCTGCTACTTTGGAGTCCACATGACCTACTATTCAGTATCGGCCACATAATGTGGTTTGATTAGGTCGATTGAGACAAATCTTTTCTCCTTTTTTCCAGCAAGAGGCGGCAGAAGTACAGTACTTGCTCCTTCAATTACTAGGACCGGTACAAGCTTTCTGTATGAGGGCCCAAATTCTTTCTTGTCCGCTATTTTCTCTCTGACCACATCCCCGACTTTTGGGATCCAGACAGGTTTTGCCGTGACTGATTTGACTTCCCCAGTGGCGGTCTGCTTCAGATGGACATTACTTTGTTGTGTCCTGGATTCATTTAGATCCTGTAAAACAGCCAAACGATCATGGATGTCAAAAGGCTTTTCATCCGCCACTGTGCCTTCACAATCAAGATCAGGTACCCACATTCTTGTCCCAAATAGGACCTCATATGGAGTGACATCCCCTAGAGAGCTTCTTGGCATGTTGTTAAGAGCACGTTGTACTCCATACAGATGTTTTACCCAACTTTCACCCATGCCTAATCCTCTAGCTGTTAAACATTGCTTTAAGTCTCTGTTTTTTCTCTCCACTACCAAATTTCCCTCGGGATGGTACCGAGATGAGTACCGCAATGCTACACCCAATCCTCGCATGGCCTCCTTGCAAGCCCTAGAGCTAAACGCAGGGCCCTGGTCAGAATGTAATGTGCCAATTGCATATGTCCCTATAAAGACTCGCAAATCTTTTATAACAGTTCGAGCGTCAGCCGAGCGCTGGGGCCACACCCTTATGAATCTCGAGCAGGAATCCATTGCAACCATGATATACTTGTAAGCCCCATCTCTTTGTAAGGGGCCGCAGTGGTCCAAATAAACACACGCTAGTGGTTTGTCAGATATTAACAGCGGTGTCTGCGCTGTACGTGTTACGGTGGAACCTTTCATCTGCTGACAGATATCGCATTTCAAGACATAGTCTTAGTCTGCTTTGTTAATCCATGTCCACCAATAGCGTTGTTTCAACAAAGAAACCGTCGCCGTAACTCCTACATGTGCATAACCTATCCCTTCGTGTGCTGCTAGAATCCAACCTAACCTACGATCCATGTTTGGAATTACTCTATCCCCCACTCCAGGAATTTGAGCAAATGGAATGTTATTGGCATCTAACTTGTAGGAGTACTTGAGTGGAAACCTTTTTGGTACTGCTCCGCTTTTTTTGCGGGTTGCATTAATAGCTACCATAATCTCACCGTCTATTCTCGTTTTAGAACGAGTGATTGCAGCTACGGATGCCATGCGTACAGCCCCCTTTGCGGCTTCATCAGCCAATGAATTCCCTTCAACGTGAACGCCATCACGCTGATGACTCAGTGTATGTATCACGTGAGCCCTCGGTAGTTCGGTTTTCAACTTCACTACCTGTTCCCATAGCAATTTATGCTTAATTGTGCCACCTTTTGCATCTTTGAACCCATTTTGAACCCAGTACTGCAAATATTCATTGTAAGACTGCACACAGTAAAAGGAATCGCACACAATTAGTGTGGGGAATTCTCGATCCGTATTTACTAGTGCCAGTATCAGCGCTTTTAACTTTGCCAACTGTGCCGTGCAGTCTCCTAGGGACTGCGTCTTTGTGCAACTCGGGTGGAACTTTCCATCCCGCATGCGACCTTTAACGATTGCACATGCTGCGCTATATTGTTGCTTACTTCCTATGGCCGGTTGAGCAGATCCGTCAGTGTAAATTATATATTCATACTAATCTAGAGGCATTATTTCGTTTGGTAGAGGATATTCTTGTACGTATTGCAGGAATGCTTGTGTCATTAAATTTGGGTCGTACCTGTATTCATCTGTTGCAGTAAGAGAATTAGCCCATTGTATCCATCTCGGATGTAAATCTTTAGCATTAGGAACGCTTGCCTTTGTCGCAGCCTCTAAGGCTGGAACCGGAGTCACTACTATTATTCGTTTCCCCTGAGCCAGTTCTCTTTCTCTCACTACAGCAGTTTGTACTGCTGTCAGAATCTTTTCCGTAGATGCGAAGCGCATCTCAGCATTTGTGTACAAATGCGATTTATATGCAATTGGTACTGTCTCACCTTCATTATATGTTAGATATGTTTACCCAGATTGACCCGCAACTATACGAATCACCAGGTTGCGTACGTTTACTCGTGTCTGTAAGTGTTTGGAAGCTATCATGTCAGCTTGTAAGGAACGAAGTGTATCTGTATGTTCCTGTGTCCATTGTTTTACTGAAAAATCAGGTTTTATTAAATCGTAGAAAGGTTTTACTCTTTCTGCGTAATCCAAAATGTATATTCTACCAAAATTTAGGAATCCCAGATTGACTGTAAATTTTTCAATGATTTTGGAGGTTGGAGCAGCGCGCATTTTTCTAAAAAATTGGCTGCCAGGCTTTTTCCTTCACTTGAAAGCTCATATCCTAAAAACAGGACACTGAGGTGGGCAATTTTTGATTTTTTAAAGTTGAATTTGGAGCCCTCAGATGCAAATCCCAAAATTATGGTATTAACTCTGTTCAAGTGTTCCTCTAGGTCATCGTCCGTTAGATAAATATCATCCACATAGGACAATGCCTCTTCATCCAAATTTTGAAGTAACTCAGTTACTCTGGCCGAAAACAACCCCGGGCTGGTCTTACTCCCCTGGGGGAATCTACAAAATTGACGCTGGGTCCCTAGCGCTGAGAAGGAGGGCCGATGCCTGCTTTCAGGCGCTATATTCTGGCAGAAAAATCCATTTGAGATATCAAGTGTTGTTTTATATTTTTTTCCGCACAATGTTATTCATTAATGCGGCACTGTGTGCATTTTGGACAGCAAATGTCTTAGTGCAAGTGTTTAAATGTCTGTAATCTAAAACTAGACAATATGAATTGTCCGGTTTCATGACAGGAAACAAAGGATTGTTCATTGATGAGGTGCAATTCTCGATCACCCCTTAGTACTTAAGTTGATTTAAGATCTCCCTGACCTGTTTTTTAGCTTCTTGCTTTATTGGATACTGCCTCTGTGCAGTTGGAGTATTTTTATAGGAATTATGTGGTGGGTGGAATCCTCATCCCACCCAACATGTATTTTGTATAATGCCGGAGCCTGGGCTACCGCCCACTCCTGCCATATGCGTGTTGCAAGTGCCTGGGAATATGGTCTGAGAAGGCCGGAGAATTACCGTTTCTCCTTTAGGGCAATCCATGACTAATGCTGGAGGCCAATCTTGTTCAGCTAATAAAATATCATAGCCAAACGCCAGGTTTTCCCAAAAGAGACCTCTCACTGTTCTACATTTGTCCCCCTCCATTTGGAGCGTTATTTCATATTCTTTGTGGGACGCTTACCCTAGTATCTGGTGTTTCCACCGTGATATAATCATTCAAGTCCGCTGTCACCAGAAATTCCTTCAGGTTCTGGTGAGCTATTGTTACTTCTGCCGCACTGCCTAGCATCGTCAGAGCCCATTCCCCGTTCAGTAGTCGAGTCCTCAGAATTCTGGGCATGTCTGATCTTTAGACCTGCAGCCTTCTTTTTGAACTGTGGCCTTTGCTTTGGTTTCTCTTCTTTTTTAGAAGTGTAATCTTGAGCGTGCTGCTTGTCTCTGGACTTTGTACGCTCTTCTTGTCTGTCTGACCGTCCTTCCCTCTCGGAGTTTTTCGATGAACCCTGAAAGGAACGAGAGGAACGTGTATCAGTATCCTGATACCTGTCTGGTTTCTTAATATTATCCCTATTCCTGAGGTTATACCTCTTTTCGGAGGGCTCCTGTGGAGGAGATCTACCTCTGGATTGAGATCTGTTTCCTTTAAAGTCTTGTTGTATTTTATTGTCCCACTTTTTCTTGCTTAGAAGTGTCCTTTTCAGGACTGCCCATCAGTTGTGGTTTTAAAGCTTTCCCACCCAAACTGTCTTTGCCTAACTCTGCATACGCAGGTTCAATTATTTTGGGTAGTTCGTGTTCCTGTTCTAAGGATCGAACTCCCTCAGGCGTTGGCGGATGGCCACTGAAGCTGCTTCCCCCTTAATGTTAGCTAGTATTATGGCTGATACCTGGGCATAGTTACCTAGTAACTTCATCCCTAAGTTTAGGGCAGGTTCTGCTCCATACTCATTTTGTATCCGTCTCAATACATCAGGTACTACTGCTAATGACGGGATACCATGAGTTCTGGTATAAATGGCAGCAAAGACTGTACCCCAAGTGGTACAATCCTCTAATTGTGGTATTATCCCCATGGGCAAGCAGATTGTTAGCATTCTGTGTTTTTCATACGGGGTAGTATTCGTGAATACTGCCTCTAGCTGTGTTATTTTCTGTGCTACCCAGAATGGTATTTGTTCACGTTTTGTGGGCATTTTACCCATCACTGCGTGTAATGTTTGTGGTGTAATTTTAGTTGCTGTACCCTGAATTTGAGTTCCATTTGTTGCAACTATTGCTGGTTGGACCGTAAGTGTCCTCATGACGAATTGCGTCAAGTTCCTATAGATTTTGATTAAATCTTTATGTTGTATGAGTAAGTCTCCTGGTGGCATTGTGTCAATGTTAGGATGTGGTGTGTAGGCCGCTAATATTGGCCATGTTGCCGCTTCTCTTCCGAGCGGGCCGAGTCTTACTCTTCTTCTTATGTGGGGTAGGGCGCCTTTAAACCAGTATAAATGTTCCTGGTATGTGAGCGGAACCTCTATATCCTGGAACGGATAATATTCCGCTGGTGCATCGCCTTCCTTGTAGGAGTGAAATGTTTTTGTTCTTGCATTTGCTGCTGGGAATGTAACCCACGAATAAAAAACCTCTGTTTTGTTTGATTCGTGTGCCTCAATCACGAAAACTACTCTGCCACCCCTAGATGATAAACCATGCGCTAGTAGTTTCAGGGTGTCTGTATTTCTAAAGTTTGGTGCAATTTGTATTGCGTCTGCATCGTCCTCGTCTGTGAGGGGCAGATTTTGTTGCATTGGGTCTAATTCTTCGTTATTTCTGTCCTCAGTCATTTTGTAAAGAAGTTTTTCAAGGGAACTTACATAAGGTGTTTTTGCACAATTTAGGAACAATGTGTCCTTCAAGCTTGATTAACTAACAGCCAATAAATAGGATTTTTGAGCCTACTCAGCTGTGGCGGAGTTTGTGCCCACCCACTCCAGACGTCACTGGTGTTTTGCGAGTAGGAGTCTCTGAGAATAGCACGACTAAACTACTCAGATTCTACTGTTAAATAAGTACCCAACCAACGTTGGTGGCGCCATGTCGTGTAGTTCCTATATTTACCTATACAGAATCTGCGCGTTTGGATAACATGAACTGTGGGATTGGTGGCGGACGGATTCCGTGCACCCCCACCGGATACGTTAGCCTGTCTGAATTAGCTAGCTCACAGTGTCACTATAATCTCCTCTTATCACGGAGAGAATAGATTCTGGCAACCTCAGAACATGACAACCCTGATCCCTCAGGATCGTGGAAACAATATACTACCTTTTGCTCAGTCACTCATGCTCACTTAGTTTGTCTCAGAGAGTTACACAGAATAAACAGTCTGGGTGTTTCAATAAGTATTTATTGAACAGTTGTTATTCCAATGTATAATAGATGAGCTGCAACAACCATTAGACAGTAGCAGAGATATATGATTAGCAATACTACGAAAGTAAAAGGATGGTATAGTTCTACCATCTTGCAGAAATCATGAATATATACAAGTACATAAAACACATGATAAAAGTGCGTACTCCTACGATGCCTCCCTAACTAGATGTACCTAAATGTACCTAGCATCTATGTAGGTGTTATACCAAGAATCCCTCTAGGATCTAGTCCACCCCATTACCTGAGAGTTGGAGAATATGGGACCCCGTCCTGGTCTTGAGTTGGACACCCAGCGAGGGATGTTAGACCACTGCTAGCTGGAGCGTCTGCATGCAAGAACCTCAGCGTCTCTGGTCAGTGCGTCAGCCGGGAAGTCACGGTCTCCTCTATCTTCCTCAGCAAGATGTGCTGTATATATACCCATAGGTCTCCCCAGGGGTCCTACCTTGTGTGTTACTGTGTCGGCCTAAAGGATGACGTTGGGCCTGAACTTTATACAGAGATATTATACAGGAGAACAGGAGATGGTAATCCTACTGTTAGTCCTGCTGTGCTTCCAAGAAGCCTCATGCATAATGTATGAGAATCGAACCAGGGAAAAACCCGCGTTCTGAATGCAGTGTCATATCTAGGTAAAAGGTCCGTGCCTAAGAACCATTATGTATGTAATGTAGGGACGGATGTAGGTGAAAGGTTGCAATGTTACCTGCGCCTATATAGGGTACCTATACGGAATATAACACCAGGATGGGCTGGGTCCATGAAGGGGAAGCTTCAAAGGTTTGCCGACCTTTGTGAGCTACCCCAGCCATTTGCTGCTCCCAGCAATTGACCCCCACCGGTTCTGACCCCCACTTTGGTCTGGAGAATCGGCGGGAAAACCAAGTTAGGAGGGGTGATGTGCCCACCTTTGCCAACCCCACCCCTCAGGTGGGGGAGGCGAGGTGAAGCACAACTCTCAGTCTCCGCCATCTTGAATATGGGGAGACCCAGCCAACCAGAGGCTTATGCCTCCTCCCACTGGATGGTGGCATAATAGGGGGTGTACCCACCCCGAGGAAGAGACCCATTGGTCCCGACCTGTACCTACCTGTAATGCCCCTAAATTTAGTATTTAGGGGCAACCCTGAACCTTGCCTCCTCAGACAACAAGAGAGAAGAAGAAGGACCGAAGAAGCCATGCTGAAAGAAGAAGAGGTCACCAACAGACCTGGCCCCAGCCCTACTGGCCTGTCCCAACCTCCACCTACTCCAGCGTAATCCCGGTGTGTCCTGCAGCCAGCAGCCCCCAAGAACCCGGAGGACCTGCCCTGCCTTCCCAAACCAGACTTTGTCTCCCATGAGCACTGAATTTGCTCACCCATAGACTCTGGTTCCAGCCAAATCCGCAAGTCTGCTCCACTCTGCACCCGACGCCCACGGCCCGAGTTCGATTGGCCCAACATCATGAGGAGGTCTCCCCGGCGATCCTGGCCTGGGATCTGCTGATCCCTGACCTACCTCAAGTCTCCAACCGACGCCTGCAGCCCCTTTCTGGAGGATCCCCCCCGACCGGTACCAGTAAAATGAATCCGACGCAGAAAGACACCCCTGCACCCACCGTCCCACGGCCTTTGGTGGCCCAATCAACGGTGTCCCGGCATCCCAAAACATCCCAACTTACCTCTCCAACCAGAGGTCGCCTCCAGAATATCTTCGTCCCCGAGCCTGCAGTGTTTGTTGCAACCGGAGAATCCCCATTGAAAACAACAGGGCACCCGATGCCAAAACAGCACCATGCACCCGGCCGCCCCTGTGCCACTGTGGGTGCACCTTGTGTGCTAAATCGGATTCCCCTTTGCCCTGAGCCGAAGTCCAGGAGTTTTGCTCCCACAACCTTGTGGCCTGCTCGTGAGCAGCCACCAACCGGAAGCCCCCTATCCCCCATTGGATAACATTGGGCCTCAGTACTCTGCACCCGGCTGCCCTAGTGCTGCTGAGGGTGCTTTGCGAGTGCATCCTTGACACTGGGGGAACTCTGGTTCTAACCCCAGAAAACCAACTCCCAATCCTAAGTACTTATTGTTAAGTCGATAACATTGTGTTCGAGGCATATGAGCTGCAGAATTCACACTTTGTGCATAGATCGCCAACTGGTGTTGGGTTCGGATGCTTGCACCTTGTTGTTGTCTTGGAAGAAGTCTTTTGTAGTCACGAGATAGGTGACTCCTCCCTTGGACGATAGTGCGCATGGGCATCGACTCCATCCTCAGATTGTTTTTTTCCGCCATCGGGTTCGGATGTAACTTCTGCGCTCCAGTTCCGTACTGTATTATCCAAACCTTTTCGACACGCAAACCATCAAAAACTCGACGGTATTGTTTTCGTTCGCGTGCTCTTCGACGCGCTCCTCAAATCCCCGATTCCAGTCGTCGACGCGGGCCGCTGGGCCTATCGACGCCATTCGGGCCTACGGCTGATGGAAAGGACTCCATTTAAAAAATGCCCCCAGTGTAGCTAAATTCCCACACAGCGACCAACACAAGGTCTGTAACCTCTGTCTCTCGCCCGGGCACGAGGACAATAATTGCCAGGCCTGCGCCTCCTTTCGATCCAAAAAGACTATCCGTGATCGCCAGGCCCGACGACACGTTATGGCGCAACGAGCAGCTCCGGTGCCGGAGGACATCTTCAACGAAGGCCCCGATGTCCCGGAGCAGGATTCGGAGGATCTGGAAATTGTTTCCGAGGCAGACGACTCCGACTCAGAAGACCACATCACTCCAGGTCAAGGAGTGAGTACAACTACCCCAACCCCTCCTCAATAAAAGAAGGCTCCGGTCAACACTTCGCCTGCTGGCCCCAGTCGCGACCGAAAGAAAGCTTCAGAAGCCCCGCTCCCTGGCCCGGCTCCGAAGACAAAGGAAAAGCCTGCCGGCGGCTCCCAACCCACCAAGCCGCATACCAGTGCCCCACTGGCACCACCGGCACCGAAGCCGGGAGCGCATCCTACTTCCGCAGTCCCCAAAAAGCCATCGGCACCGAGCACCTCGGCGCCGAAAGAAAAGGCCTCTGATCCGAAACCAAAACCTTCGGAACCGAAAAAGATTCCGACTCTACATCGAAGCCGAAGGATCCAAAAACCCCTTCGAAGGCTCCAGAGCAGAAATCTAAACCCCGCTCGGACCCGAAAAAATCGGCGCCGAAAGCGATTCCCGAACAGGAAGAACTTTTTCGACCGGATCCCATCGATCCGCAACAAAAAACTCTCCAAGTGGACCCCAAAACAGGACATGTGGTCAATGTTCCACGCAACAAGAGGAAATTGGACACCCCACACATCCCTGAGGTGCCTGTAAAGAAAAGAGACTGTGCCACTTCACCTTTGCGACCCTCTTCTCCTGTTCTTCCTACTAAACCTTTCTTTCCTCCAAATTCTCCCATACTTCCAACATACTCACCACCACCACAGGATGATAATGATTTAGGGGGTGGGGGAGGGAACAATGACCCTTTCACTGATCCTGATGACGACACAGACGTACCACAGGATAATTGGGATGATTATGATGACCCAGTAGATCCTCCAGACCTTCCTGATCCCCATGCATACCCGACAAAGCCATCTCCCCCAGATGACAATATTGGTTTTGGTCAGCTTATAGATGGAGCTGCCAAGTACCATGGTGTTCAAATGCATTTGGACCCCACAGAGGAGGACTTCCTAATAGATACCTTTGCACAGTCACAAAAGACTGTACAAACTAATAACTGGTGGATAGCCAATGCGCAGGCATTACTTACCAGGTATGATGGGGCTCATTACGACCAGCTGGAATCCCTATTGCAGCATTTGCCTGATCAATATAAGACCAAGGCCAATGATTTGATTCAAGAGGGCAAATTAATAACTAATGCATCAATCAAGTGTGCCCTCGATGCAGCAGACACCGCATCTAGGTCCATTAACACTAGTGTGTTACTAAGAAGACATGCCTGGCTGCGCATTTCTGGTTTCAAACAGGAGGTACAAACAACTATCCTCAATCAGCCGTTCAATCAGGAACAACTTTTTAGCCCAGCTGTAGATACAGCTTTAGAAAAAATGAAAAACGACACGGAGACTGCTAAATCCATGGGAGCATTACAGTCCCCATCCACACGAGGTTCCTTTCAACGCTCCTTCTATAGAGGCGCATCCAAAAACATCAGTGCAAACACTGCTTCTTCCTCCTACAAAAATCCCACACAAACATCCCCCAACAAGGGATATTTTAGAGGTGGGTACAGGGGAAATAACAAAGGAAGAGGCCGAAGTAGCAACAACACTCGCGCCTCTCCCACTAATAAGCAGTGACTTCCCTCCACTCCCTCCAAGACCATTCCACTCCGGTCGGAGGGAGACTCTCACAGTTCATACCTGTCTGGAATTCCATCACTACAGACAAGTGGGTTTGACAAATTATCCAGTATGGTTACTGCCTGGAACTTGCAGCAACTCCACCCAACATACCACCCAAGCAGCGTCCAATGTCCACGGAACATCTGACACTCCTCAAACAGGAAGTTCTTTCGCTGCTTCAAAAGCATGCAATAGAACCAGTCCCCATACAACATCACGGAACAGGAGTCTACTCTCTATATTTCCTAATCCCCAAAAAAGACGGTACCCCAAGGCCAATACTGGACCTCAGACCTCTCAATCTCTACATACAGTCAGATCATTTTCACATGATCACTCTTCAACAGGTTCTTCCACTGCTTCAACAAGGCGACTTCCTTGCCACATTAGATCTCAAGGACGCCTACTTCCATATTCCCATACACCCTGCTCACAGGAAATACCTACGGTTCACAGTGGACGGCCAACACTATCAGTTCAAAGTCCTTCCATTTGGAGTCACCACAGCACCCAGGGTGTTCACAAAGTGCCTTGCAGTAGTAGCAGCTCACTTGCGAAGACAACAAATCCATGTATTTCCCTACCTCGACGACTGGCTCATAAAAGCCAAGTCACACAACCAATGTGTTCACCACACTTATCAAACCATTCAGCTGCTACACAACTTGGGGTTCACAGTAAACTACACCAAGTCGCACCTTCAACCCTCCTACATACATCAGTATCTAGGAGCCGCAATAGACACTTCCAAAGCTCTAGCATACCCCAATCCAGCAAGGATAGCCAGTATGCAAACCCTCATTTCCAAGTTTCAGCCCCAACACACTCTCCCAACGCGAGTGTTCATGCAGCTCATAGGAATGATGGCCTCTTGCATTTTCATTGTACCTCACGCAAGACTTCACATGCGCCCTTTACAGGAATGCTGAGCACGTCAGTGGAACCAGGCTCAAGGTCAACTTACAGATCTGGTGTTGGTGGACAGCCGCACACATCGCTCTCTGCAGTGGTGGAACATACAAAACCATTCCACAGGGCGGCCGTTCCTAGAGCCAGTTCCACAGATAGTGCTAACAGCAGACACATCACTCACCGGCTGGGGAGCCCATCTCCTAAACCACACAATTCAGGGCAGGTGGTCCACCCAACAAAAACTCTTCCACATCAATTACCTAGAATTACTGGCAATATTTCTAGCGTTAAAGTCGTTTCAAACACATCTCCTCAACAAAGCTGTCCTAGTCCGCACAGACAATATAACAGCAATGTACTACATACGGAAACAAGGAGGAACACATTCTTTGCAGCTGTCTCACCTAGCGCAAAGTATATGGAGATGGGCCATTCCACAAAACATATATCTTCTGGCAGAACATCTTCCAGGGGTGAACAATCAGATGGCGGATCTGTTAAGTCGTCAAACTCAACAGATACACGAATGGGAACTTCATCCGCAAGTTCTTCAACCCTTCTTCCAGATGTGGGGCCAACCACACACAGATCTGTTCGCCACACATGCAAACGCAAAATGCTCAACCTTCGCCGCCAGGTTCCCACACCAGTTGTCCAAGGGCAATGCAATATGGATGAACTGGTCAGGCAGATTTGCGTACGCTCTTCCGCCACTCCCGCTCATTCCACTAGTAGTACGCAAGCTCAAACAACAGTCTCTCAAGATGATCCTAGTTGCTCCAACATGGGCACGGCAACCATGGTTCACAACACTACTCGAACTCTCAGTAGTTCCACACCAAAAATTACGTCTCTCTCCAAAGCTGCTAACACAGAACCATGGAGAGATAAGGCACCCAGATCCAGCACAACTGAATCTAGCAATCTGGCTCCTGAAATCCTAGAGTTCGGTTACCTTAACCTCCCACCAGACTGTATGAACATTATTAAGGAAGCCAGACGCCCCACTACTAGAGCTTGCTATGCAGCTAAATGGAAAAGATTCGTCATTTACTGCAACAATAACAACATTGACCCATTAGATGCTTCAATTCAGAACATTATCTGCTATTTGCTACATCTACAAAGATGCAATCTGGCATACTCATCAATAAGATTACATCTGACTGCCCTGGCCGCCTACCTACAAAACAGACAACATTTGTCATTGTTTAGGGTACCCGCTATCAAAGCCTTTATGGAAGGCCTTAAAAGGATAATTCCACCCAGACTGCCACCCTCTCCAGTGTGGAACCTAAACATTGTTCTTACTAGACTCATGGGTCCCCCATTTGAGCCTTTACACAAATGCAAATTGCAATTCCTTACATGGAAAGTAGCCTTCCTTGTCGCAATCACCTCTCTCAGAAGAGTAAGTGAGATACAGGCTTTAACCATACAAGAACCATTCTTACAAATACATCGTAACAAGGTGGTTCTTAGGACAAATCCAAAATTCCTTCCCAAAGTAATCTCTGCTTTCCACCTTAATCAATCAGTAGAGTTACCAGTATTTTTCCAAAACCCTGATTCGGTAGCGGAAAGAGCTCTTCACACGCTCAACGTCAAAAGAGCTTTACTTTACTATATAGACAGGACTAAAGCCTTTAGGAAAACAAAGCAGCTATTTGTAGCTTTCTCTCGACTTCATAATGGCAATCCTATTTCCAAAGCTGGAATTGCCAGGTGGATAGTAAAATGTATTCAAATATGCTATCAGAAAGCAAAACGTACGTTAACAATTCCCCCTAGAGCGCATTCAACACGCAAACTAGGGGCTTCCATGGCATTCTTAGGGAACATTCCCCTAGAAGACATTTGTAAGGCAGCAACATGGTCTACGACACACACCTTCACCAAACACTATTATGTAGATGTGCAGGCAAAGCAACCAGCTTCTGTAGGCCAAGCTGTTCTTAAGACACTTTTTCAAACCACTGCAACCGATACAGGCGACCACCGCTAGGGGAGATACTGCTGTACAGTCTATGCACAAAGTGTGAATTCTGCAGCTCATATGCCTCGAACGGAAAATGCTACTTACCAGTATGCATCTGTTCTTGGCATGTGGAGCTGCAGAGATTCACACGCCCAACCACCTCCCCGGAACCTGTATCTGTTCCAGTGTTATCTTACTTAGATACATTCTCATGGACATCTTTCTGTTTCTTACAAACTCCATCATTTCCATTCATGGCGAAAAACAATCTGAGGATGGAGTTGATGCCCATGCGCACTATCGTCCAAGGGAGGAGTCACCTATCTCGTGACTACAAAAGACTTCTTCCAAGACAACAACAAGGTGCAAGCATCCGAGCCCCACACCAGATGGCGATCTATGCACAAAGTGTGAATCTCTGCAGCTCTACATGCCAAGAACAGATGCATACTGGTAAGTAGCATTTTCCTTTCTCCCATAAGACTGCATTGACTGCTTTCTTGTTAAAATTGTTCTAAGTGTGGAGTTGGTTTGTATGAAACCCTAAGAAACTGCAAATGTACAAAAACTGATTTACTTACCTTTTCTCTAGGAAATGACCCAGTGTGATATCTAGGCATATCTCACTGAGTAGAAAAAGTAACTTAAAAAGTAGTCTGAAAAGTAACGTACAAAGTAATCTAAAAAGTAGCTGAAAAGTAATTCCAATTGTTTTATGAACCAATGACTTACCTGTAACCAATCCAATTGCATTCAACTGCATTCAAACTGTATTTAAACTGCATTATTCTTGCAAAGTATTATTACACTTACCTGTACCAGGCCTGGCTTGGTTCTAGAAAATAAAATACAACTAAATAATATTTTTATACAAACAAAATTGGTCTGAAGTTCAGTCTTTGAGTGTGTGACATCATTTCTTGCCTGAGTGTGTACAATAAATGCTTAACACTACCCTCTGATAAAGCCTTACTGCTGGCCCACACTATCACAAATAGAGAGTAAGGTATTATCTAATTTAGCCTCTGCCTACATTTGGGGTTCCACTGGACTCTGAGCACACTATACCTTACTTTGGTATATTATATACAGAGCCAGCTTCCTACATTGTTGGATCAGTGGTGGGGTTGCACTTTGCGTTTGTTGGACTGACTTGGTCAACACCTGATCACACAACAGAACTCTGAAATTGTCTTTAGAATTCTGAATTTTTGAATTGACACATTTTTCAAAATTACTAAAAGTCTTGATAGGGCCTTGGTTAAGTCCCTTTAGAATTTTAGAAAAATAAAAACTCACTATAGTTAGGGGTAAGAGGGTTAGAATCTTTTTGTAGAATGTCTCTTAACAAGAACCCACCTATTAGTGAAAATATCACCAATGACACAGAGAACATGGTTGAGGAGCTCAACCTCACCCCTTATCTCTACTTAGAATTTAGGGTGTTACCATGGGGTCCCATCCCTCCAAACAGGAGCTGTTGGCAGGGTATGCTAAGGACCACCCCTCTGAGCAAGGTGAAAACGTCTCAGATGGGGAAGAGGATGGAGGGGGTGAGGATAACTTACTTCCTAGGGAGAACAGAGCCCCTGTGCCCTTGACTCTAAGAATACAGCAGGCTCTCGACCCAGGGGTCCAGAAACATGTCTAGTGGTGGCAGCTGAAAGCAGCCACTCAGCCTGGACACTAGTGGTAGGTTAGTTCTCAGGGGGCATCTCTAAGATGCCCTCTGTGTGCATTTGTCATTAAATCCCACACTGGCATCAGTGTGGGTTTAATGTGCTGAGAAGTTTGATACCAAACTTCTCAGTTTTCAGTGTAGCCATTATGGTGCTGTGGAGTTCGTAATGGCAAGCTCCCAGCACCATATACTCTTAATGGCAGCACTGCACTTACAATGTTTAAGAATGAACTTAGACACTGTAGGGGTACAGGGCTCATGCACCTGTACCCTCACCACTGGTATAGGGCACCCAGCTAGAGGGGTGACTAATCTATGCCAGGGCAGTGGGTTGTAGGCATGGCACACAGGGATGTGTGCCATGTCGACTCTTCACTTGGTTCTGCACCAAAACACGCAGCCCGCAAAGACAGTGTGTGTGTGTAAAGGTACAGGGCCTCTAAGGGTGGCACAATAAGTGCTGCAGCCCTTAGAGGTCTTCCCTGGTCACAGTGCCCTGGGTACCTGTGGTACCATTTACCAGGGGCTGACCTGTGGCCAGAGATGGCAATTGGGTTAGTTTTGGGGAAAGAACACAGGCCCTGGGAACCTGATTGGCAGGGACCCAGGGCGTATCAAGTCAAAGTGCATCAGTAGTCTGGCAAAAAGTGGGGGGGGTTACTGCAACAGAAACCCACTTTCCTACAATTATCATCTCAGGACAGCACAACCACACAAACTTGGCTTTGAAGGTTTTGTACTGGCTTCTGGCTAAAGTGAAGCTCAATTGAAGATTCTGTGCTTAATGTGGAATGCACTCCATCACCACTTTCAAAAACGTATTTTTCCTAGCAATGTCTCATCTGCCACTTGGTACCTTCCAACCACAGAGCATGATGCCCATGATTCTTGAGAAAGTCTGTTCAAGACATCTGATTTCCAGTCTACAGCAGCTCTCCAACTAGAGGAAAACCTACTAAAATGTTGCATAGACCAAAAGACACACTTGCTTATGAGTAAAATGTCCTTGACTCTGCTGCCCCATAGTGGACTTGATTCTTGCCCTTCCCATTCCTGCTGGTTACACATATAAACATAAGCCTTGTAGGTGTTAAGAGATTGCACTCCCCCACTTACCCTATTTCACGGTTTCACCTATACCATGGCAG
The DNA here is from genome assembly GCA_963921515.1 of Calotriton arnoldi. Taxonomy (NCBI): domain Eukaryota; kingdom Metazoa; phylum Chordata; class Amphibia; order Caudata; family Salamandridae; genus Calotriton; species Calotriton arnoldi. The sequence goes on from CAWUFW010000737.1 coordinate 678,260, forward strand.
TAGTAAAGAATATTTAAATGAACACACCTCTGCCTGTTGAGCCATCATCTTTCTTGCACACTCATAGACTCTTTCTTCCCCACAAAAAGCACTCTGAGGTGGCCTAAGAGCAGCATGTAGTGCTTTACAAAAACCATAAATGAATGAATACCTATGAGATAGTGCTTGAAAATGGTACCAAGAAGTGGAAGAGTCCTTTCGAAGAGGTTCATTGGTTCCACATTTTTTACTACTGAGCTCTTCTTTGTGCTCAATCTTTCTGCAGATTAAAAATAAAGCAGTGGTTACTCTTGATAAGGGATTTTTGTTCTGAAAGCCCTTTACTTGTAATGTCATAAGAGAGGACTGCCTGGCTAAGAAGGCTGCACTCCCCTTTACAGCGTGAAATCTGTTGTAACATTGGTCATTAAATATGTTTTGTACAATTAATCCTCCATCGTGTAAATTCATCAGTTATGAAAGGAAAAAATATATTAATTATTTTTCCTTTTCTTAAATTCCACTTCATTATATACAGACCCAGGTGGGACGTTTTGCACCACAGTTTTCTGGTTATCAGCAGCAAGATTGTCAAGAACTACTAGCATTCCTCTTAGATGGCCTTCATGAGGATTTGAATCGTATTAGGAAAAAGCCCTACATCCAATTGAAAGATGCAGAAGGCAGGCCAGACAAGGTACTTTGCTCCGAAAATCAGATGTTTAGTAAGGTTTAAGTATGTCATAATCTAGTGCTGTATGAGACTAAAATGTTTTTCTTCAATTTGTTTTTTAGATAGTGGCCGAGGAATCCTGGGAGAACCACATAAAAAGAAATGATTCCATCATTGTAGATATATTTCATGGTCTTTTTAAATCCACACTAGTTTGTCCTGAATGTGCAAAGATTTCTGTAACGTTCGATCCTTTTTGTTATTTAACCCTCCCACTTCCAATGAAAAAAGAAAGGTCTTTAGAAGTCTATTTAGTAAGAATGGATCCACTTGCCAAACCTATGCAGGTGAGAAATACTGTTTACTTTTACAGACTAGTCGCTATCATGTTTGCAATTGTTTACTTTTGTTTGCATACCTTAACTCTGTCACAATTTTAGCAGTAACTTAATGCAAAAGTTTAAATGTGGTTCCATAATCTTGACTTTGTTTATCATGTGAAAACCTCCAAACATTTCCAAATGTAAAATGTTCATATCTTGCCATCTCATTGCAAGATTTCTGGTCCTCTTAGACATACTGTTGTCTGGGATTTCTTTGTATTGTGTTGTAATTCAAAGAAGAAAAAACTATGTTGACTGTACAGATGATAACACGTAGTTTGGGGTTTAAGTGATTTTCTAACCTGCGATTCACATGCCTAGAACAACCACAAGAAGCCGAATAAGGACACTGAACCTTTATATCAGAATAGCAATTGTTTCTTTTGTCATCATTATGCAGCATACTTAGAAACCATTGATGATGCAAACACCTGGGCCAGCACATTCTATTGAATGAAAACAGTTTCAGGGCTTATCAGACAACCCTAGACACTGATAATTCTTCTCACTTCTAATGTTGCATCTCTTAGCTACAGTCTCATTCTTACCAATTAATGAAGTACTCTCCTGTATTGCATGAACATAACTCATTCCTTCCTCTCTGCCTCTTCTACTTCATATCTTACAATTGCTGCAATCAAAATCCACCACCTTTCTCCTCATTGTTTAACTAGTTTTTCCCTTATATCTTCTGCAGATCTAAATCCAATCCTCCAGTCTGCCAAACTGTCTTTTGCTCTCTATGACCCGTTCATTCAGCAAGCAATCAAACCTTGGGTGCCAACTCCAGGGTTTTTCCTCCTGACCTCACTCTTCATTCACTTTTAGATCCCAATGCTTAACACTTTAAATCTGCAAAGAACAAAAAACTATGGCCAGAACACTTGCATTAATGTCAGCTATGGGTAATTGTAGGAAGCTGGCTCTTTATATAATATACCAAAAAGAGGTATATTGTGTAGAGAAGCCAGGTATCCCGTATGAGTTGACAGGACTTGCTTTAACAATCCCAATGTGCCCTTTTTGTGGTAGTGTGGTCGAGCAGCCTTAGGCTTATCAAGGAGGAGTGTTAGACATTTGTTGCATACACCCAGTCAGTAAATGATACACACACACTCACTCAATAAGGAGATCCACACCAAATTAGAAAAATAACTTGTATTTTTATATAATTTTAGACACCAAGAACTTCGTTATTGGGTAAGTACTTTTAAAATAGCAGTTTTGAAGAAAACGGGTAAATACTCTTGCAGTAGTGTTATCCTAAGGGGAAAACACATATACTGCATACAGGTACTCAGCAGCAACTTACAGAACCAACCTTCTGCAGTTAAGGTAAGTATGGGGCAAGCTCCAAGGTAGCACCAACAGGTCACCTCGGTAGGCTCTGGGGTGTCCGGGTGCCGAGGTGCTTTTCGGCGTTGGGTGCCCCGTTCGTTTCAATGGGAAACAGTCCTGGGAGAAAGAGGCTGCAAGCTTGGACGGTAAACCCATGGTGGGGTATGACTCTGGAAGGTCTAAGGACCCTGTTGACACCTTTGGGCCTCTTGAACTCGGGCTGGGGGGGGGGGGCACGGGTGCAGTGGTGCTTTCGGATGTCGGGTTTTCGCTGTCTGGAGTCCTCTTGGTTCTTCTTGGGTGCCTTCAGTGTGCCGGGAAGTAGCTCTCCTACTCCACGGGAGATGCTAGTTGCACCATGTCATGTTTTCACTTTTCTCTGCAGCAAGGCACGCAGCCTGCAGTTGCAGTTTGCATGTTGGTGCTCAGGGTGTCCTTTAGTGTGGCACAATACATTCTGCAGCCCATGGTGACCCTCTTTAGTCTTCTTGCCCTAAGTACCAGGGGTACCACTTACTAAAGACTTACAGGGGGTGCTAAAGATATGGCCAGTTGGGGTAACTATTGTACAGTTTAGGGAAAGAGGCCTGGCATTAGAGGCCTGGATAGGGGGAATACAGTGCACTTCTGTCAAAATTGCATCAGTTACCAGGCAAAAAGTGAGGGTGACCATGTCAAAAAGGGGCACTTTACTACAGTAATTACTTGGGGCTAAATGGTGTCGCTATAGATGGAGCCCTACCATGTGCCAGTCAGTCTTGCCCAAAAAAAGGCAGTTCAGCTGGAACCATGTCTGATCTGTACAGGAACACAAGCAACCCCAGGCATGTTTCAGCCTCACCGCTATTGTCCATCCTGCAAACAAATCAACCACAGATATTTCTTCCTTTCTGGTAACCCACCCCACTTCTGAGCTCCTATTCTTCTCTAAAACCCTTTAGCATGTTGTGTTCATTCCGCTGACTCACTTTCTATCCACACACAAGATAGTCACGCCTCATCAGTTTAGCTTCCAGCTTGAAAATGTGATTTTACATTGAAAGCGCAATAGGTTTAAATCAATTCGCTTGGCCTTGCATTTTGCTCAAATTCCTGATCTTGTTGAAACTTTGACATTTCTACTTTATCGTAGTTTCTAAATGAAGATAAATTGATTATTAAATGCGTTTTTGTGAAATTGTTTGTTGAAGTAGCTTATTCAAGATAATTATATTGCTCACTGTTTCATTTGAGCTAGTCACTTATTTTCTTCTTCATTTTCCAGCCTTCTGCCATACTGGTCTGCATCTCTCAAGGCAAACCCTGTGACTAATCCGTTTCTTGTTATACATAACATTCCTGGCTGACGGGATATATCATCATTAGGATTCTCCTATAAACTATATGCCGATGATACTCCAGTCTTCCTCTTTACCGCCCCTCTAGTAATATATACACACTCAAACTTAAGTACTCAAAAAAGGAAATCATTTATTTCCGTGATTGCACTGCACCTTCCACATTGTCTTATCCACCCCATGTATTTTCTGCCTCACTTTACCTCTTGTTCTCTCTTTCATTTTTGTGGCACACACCATTCACCAGATTGGCTGTTAACATATCACTAGGCTAGTTACCAACTTCGCACAGAGCTCTATTGAAAGTTCTAACAGTAGTCTTTAAATCTATGCATGGCACTACTACAATTTTCCTCACACAATGCTCTCACACGTAGTACCCCAGCCCTAGAAATTACTCTGCAGTGATTAACCTCCTCACCAAGCTAAACCACCCTGTGAGGTGTCCAGGTTCCTATCTTTCTGCTTATTGTTGACCCACAGCACCAGAGCAACTACACAAGTCTCAGCTCTTGACCCACTGTTGGGAAGGAAAAGTCCCCCTGCAACGATGTCTGGATCCCTGGTGATGATTTTAGTTGTCATGGACGAACATGGATAGTGCATGTGCGTCATGATATAGTCCTGTCCCATGCATTGCGTTCTTTTTGGACCGAGTGGGGCGCCCAAGTGGGACCCTAATAGTGGTGAAAGACTACTGCCTTTGACAGGAGTTAAGCAGCACAAGCCCGGTGGTGGCATCATACTGTGTAGTGATTAGTAGAAGTGAAAGGGCTTTTTTGCCTGTGTCACTGTAGTGAGACCTACAGGTTCACTCATGTTAAGTTCAGATGCCGTGTGCTTAACTCACCCTTGGCCTACATAAGGGTTGTATGTAGTGCTGTACAGTGCATGTGTATTGCATGCATGTGCTGGGTGTATGTATGCCAGTGGATGGTACAGTACATGGAAGATTCAGGGTTTCATTTTGGGAGACCCATGGCTGACTGGAGGAGCATGGGGAGATAGAGGTATCTCCTCAGATTTGTCTATTGCTGCACTCATATGAGGTGGGTGGGAGACACAGTGGAGGAAGGACAGGCCTCGAGAAATCTACTCCCCCACACGCTATGGCGAGTCATTTCAAATAGCCCTGGACGGACTATTTTTAGTGCTCACTAGCCCTGTCTGGTGAGAGAGCTCGAGCTGGCAAAGGACAGGTGTTCTGTTCATTCAGTAAGTGAATAAGCAATAACGATGGCTTTAACTCATGTTTTTATCTTGTCACATTTGCTGTGCATTAAAAGACAGAAGTCAAATGTGAGCTTATGTGTTCTAACAAATTGGTGCTTAATTTAATCAGGAGATTGGTGTTTACTTTTCGTTCTCTGCCTTCAAAGTTAAAGGATTTTGTAAAATGAACTGTCTAACATTTGAGCTAGGCTCACAACATTTAAATAGCTTGGAAATGAAAAATGTCCTAGCTTTCGTTACGGAAAGTTTCAATTCTATTAAGGACACGGAGGCAAGAATTAGGCTATTCTTTCTTCTTTAATTTCAACAGCAGCCATTTTGAACCAACAACAATCAACACAAAGACTTCATCTCCCATGAAGCCTGAGGAAAAAACCTTCAAGTTCATAATAAAGTCTCTTATCCAATCAGACGTTTCCTGGCTCAATAACTGCCGATGACCCCTGCTGGACTTCCTCTTTCTTCCTGCGACAAAGCCGGCTGTGGAAGTTTCTTAAGCCTGTTTCGAGGTTTCTGCACCTATGGACAGAAAACGGAGTCATAATATATTGCATGCGGTGAAGCTACCTTGCACAGCATTTCGCTAACACAGGAAAAACCAGGAAAACGCTTTACTTACTTTTCGACGTATGTCTCATAACCTGGGTGGGTCCAGATTCATCCTGTGGGCGGGGTAATCCTCGCCTTCGTGTCCTTAATAGAATTGAAACTTTCTGTTACGAAAGCTAGGACATATTTCATTCTATGTCAGGACACGGAGGCGAGGATTAGGCTAGTTCAAAGCTTATCCACCTCTAGGGTCGCAATGGAGGAGACTGGTTTAAAGTAAAACCTCTTGAAGGTTGAGTCTGACGACCAGTCGGCTGCATGCAAAATGTCCTCCAAGCGAACTCCTAGCACGAAGGCCTTCGAGGCCATTGCGCCTCTTGCTGAATGCGCTCTGAAGACCCTCGTATCGATGCCTGCCTCTAGCATCACCTAGCGTGCCCATCTCGCAATAGTTGGGGATGAGCCTGCCCTAAATGGTTTCCTCAAAGCAATGAGTAGTTGCCTCTCCCCGTGTGGATGCACATCCGCCGTCATGGCCTCATAGGCCTTGATACATCTTACTGCACAAAGCTTGGGCACCCCTGGGAAGGCCGGGTATGAAATCACCCGCGACTGGCATTTGGTCCGACGAGACACATGGAAGGTGACCCCGTCAGGAGTGAACGATCTTCCTGAGATATCAAGGGCTCTGACATCCGAGACTCGTCTACATGACACCAAGCACAACAACATGGCCAGCTTGGACGATAGCTGCTTGCGCGATAAATACTAGTTGCTAGGCCATCCGGGGTAACCTTTTTATACACATATCACTGTGGCTGGCATCCAGGTGTAAACCTCAGGTCACTCCCATGGCCTATGTTGTGGGATTATCACATTTGGAGTTTCTCCTGCTTTGGCAGACTGCTTTCTGGAGGAAGGAAAGGGCATTTCAAAAGGAAACAGACCCCCAACACATACTTCAAAGAGATACCCTAAATCACATTTGGTGTTTGGAAATGGACTATAAGAAGGTGAGCTTGATGTCCCTAACTTGGTCTTCTGTCAAACGAGCTGTGCAAGGAAGAGAAGCTCTACAATATTTCGGCCTGTGACCAGGGCTGGAGGCTAAGGCCTGCCAGTCTACAAGCTGGGTGAGGTGATATCACCCAGGGACATCCAAGACCACCTGCCCCTGGAGCCTTGAACTCCAGTGTCTGCCGACGTGCCAAGACCAGTGAGCCCTGTGAGTAAGAGGAGAGTGTTGGAGGTAGTGGGGTCCAGTAGGGGATCCTTGCGAGTGGATCGCTGTTGCGAAGTGTGAGGAGACAACTGCTGAACTGATCGGGTCGTTTCCCGTGTGCAGGTTCAAGTCTGTGACCCTGTATGTCTGAGGGGGCCAGCGTGATGTTGCCCTGCCAACCGGGCCGCCGCTTGTGTGCGGTGTGTAAGTTGGCAACCCCATATTCCGGAGGGGGCCATGGTGAAGTTGCCATGCCAATCGGGTCATCGCTTGTAAGCAGGTTCATCTCAGCGACCCCTTATGCTAGAGGGGGTCGGCATGAAGTTGCCATGCTGATCGGGCTATTGTCAGTGTGTGGTGTGTAAGTCGGCGGCCCTGTATGCCAGAGGGGGCCTCTGTGAAGAGGAATCTGCTGCTGAGTGAGAAGCAGGTGTGGTGACCCTATATGTCAAAGGGGGGCCACTGGAGAAAGACAAGGATCGGCCTGGTATACCAAAGGAAACTTACCGTTGCATTGGAGGAGCGCAGAGGACACCCATTCGCTGCCCCTGCTGAGCCACGTGTTATACTCACTCGAGGCAGCTGCCGCACCTGAGAGAGAGATGCTATTGCAGTCTCTGGTCGAACAATCTCTGTTTGTTCAGGTAAGACTGAACAAAAGGGCAGAAGGCCTCAGCGGAACTTGTCTACCTGATAGCGGTTCAGCGCTGGAACACTTTTGACTTTCCTAACAGAGTCTGCGTGGGGCTCCTGAGACTCACACTGCTAGTGGGGCCTAACTTTAATGTTGCCTATGGTGAATGGGGAAAAACCACTATCACTAGTGGGAGGGAAGGGGGACTCTGGGTACTGCTATTAAACTCTAGAGCCCTGATCTCAGGGGCCTGTGTATTGTTTTTGTATGCCGTATTTTACTTTGTGGTTGTACATAAATTCTCCTTTTGTCATAAAAGAAAGTATTTGACATCATGTGTGCTGTAGATACACATGCTTGGCATACTCCTGCCATCTAGTGTTGGGTCTGGATGTTTGCAAGTTGTTTTTCTTCTAAAAAGTATGTTCGAGGCATATGAGCTGTAGATCGTATACTTGTGCATAGATCGCCATCTGGTGTTGGGCTCGGATGTTTGCACTTTGTTATTGTAGAAGTCTTTGTAGTCACGAGATAGGTGACTCCTCCTTTGGTTAGTAGTGCGCATGGGCATCGACTCCATCTCCAGATTGTTTTTTTCCGCCATTGGGTTCGGATGTGATTTGCTGCGCTCCGGGTCGGTGTCGTATTCGATCTCCCTTCTACGCGCAAAGCTCTCACCGTTCGACGGTATTGTTTCGATCGCGATCTCCCTCGACGCGTATTTCAAAAACCAACAAAATCTTCGAGTCCGGTCGTCGACAAGGGCCGTTGGGCCGATCGACGCCATCAAAACCAGCATATGGAAAGGACTCCATTCAAAAAATGCAAGTGTCATGCTAAATTCCCACACACAGATCTCCACGAGGTCTGCAACCTTTGCCTCTCTCCAGAACACGAGAGTCAACACTGCCAGGCCTGTGCTTCCTTCAGGTCCAAGAAAACCATACGTGATCGCCGGGCTCGACGTCACAAAATGTCTAGATAAACCGTTTCGGCGCCGGACAACATCTTCGATGCAGGCCCCGATGATCCAGAACCAGACACAGGAGATGAACAAGCCGACGTCTCCGAAGCTGATGATTCGGACTCAGAAGACCAGACAATTACTCCAGGTCAACGGAGCGAGAATACTGACATCGACGCCCCTGCCCCGAAAAAACACAAGGCTCCGGTAACACTTTCACCTTCGGGTCTGGGTCGACACCGTGACAATACTTCAGAAGGCCCGCCTTCAGGCTCGGCTCCGAAGTTCACAAAGCCTTCAGGCAGTTCGGGTTCAAGCCAGCCACACCACGGTACCGAGAAACCATCTTCGGCACCGAAACAGAAACCCAAGGTGCCGTCGACACCAGACTCTTCGACACCGAAACATAGTCAACTCAAGGCTTCGGATCCGAAAAAACATTCCAAACCTCCGGAGCCGAAGAAAACTTCGGAGTCGAAAACTCCACCTAAGCAGAAGGAGACTAAGACCCCTCCTAAAGCTAAAGATGACAGACCAAAGCATCACTCGGAACCTAAGTCCTCGGTGCCGAAAAAAGACAGTGGATCAAAAGAACTATTTCATCCAGATCCACCGGATCCTAAACAAAAAACACTCCATATCGACCCCGTTACCGGTCAGGTCACTTCTATACCACCTAAAAAGAGGAAATTGGACACCTCAGAGACACTGGAGGTACCCTTGAAGAAAAAAGACTCTGCCACTTCACCTATGAGACCTTTCTCTCCACCTCCAAAGCTTCCAAATATAATACTCTCTCCAGCACACTCTCCAGTGCCTCCTCTTTCACCTACACCAGAAGATGAGGATATGGGGGGTGGGGATGAGGACATAGACCCACCACATAATAATGATGATACTGATGATGACACCCACAGTATCCCACCTCATGACTCTTGGGATGATTATAATGTCCCAGATGTACCTGAGCCAGATGTATATCCCTCTAGGCCATCCCCTCCAGATGACAACGTAGGGTTTGCGCAACTAATAAATTGAGCTGCACAATATAATGGGGTGCAACTCCACTCAGACCCTTTGGAGGAAGATTTTTTATTAGAGACCTTCTCACAGCCTCAAAAATCAACAAATACTCTCCCTATGCTAAAAGGGATGATTAAACATGCCCCTGAAGTCTTTAAAGATCCTGTCAGGGCTAGAGTGCTCAATCCTAGAATTGAAAAGCAATATAAACCAGCTCCAACCGATCCAGCTTACATTAAGGGTCAACTCCCTCTGGAATTACTAGTAATGGCAAATGCCCGTAAACGTGCAAATTCCCAAACCACAGGCGATGCCCCTCCGCCAGACAAAGAGTCTAAACTATTAGACGCATCCGGTAAAAGGGTTGCGTCACAGGCGGCAGTTTTTGGCGCATTGCTAATTCACAAGCTTTACTAGCAAGGTATGACAGGGCCCATTATGATGAGCTTGAAAAGCTCATGCAACACCTTCCAGACCAATATAAAACCAAGGCAAATGATCTCATACAAGAGGGAAAGTTACTCACAAATACCTCTATTAAATGTGCCCTGGATGCAGCGGATACAGCATCTCGCACAATTAATACAAGTGTGTTACTACGTAGACATGCGTGGTTACGCATATCTGGTTTTAAGCCAGGAGGTGCAGTCTACCATCCTCAATCAACCTTTGGATCAGGAACATTTGTTTGGACCTACTGTGGACACATCTTTAGAAAAGATGAAAAAGGACACAGAAACAGCCAAGTCTATGGGGGCTCTACAGGCAACCACTAGTAGAGGTTCCTTTCGTCGCTCCTTTTATAGGGGCGCCTCCAAAACCATTGGCACAGAAAACACCTCCTCCACTTATAAAAGCCCCACTCAAACTTCCCCTAATAAAGGATACTTTAGAGGGACTTACAGAGGCAATAACAACAAAGGGAGAGGACGTGGTTCTAACACCCGCAACTCCCCCACCACAAAACAGTGACTTCCCTCCACTCCCCCCAGACCATTCCACTCCAGTCGGGGGAAGACTATCACAGTTCCTACCTGTCTGGAATTCCATCACCACAGACAGGTGGGTCAGACAAATTATCCAGTATGGTTACTGCCTGCAACTCACTTCTACCCCCCCCCCCCCTCCCCCACATACCTCCCAGACAACGTTCAATGTCCACAGAACATCTCACGCTTCTAAAGCAGGAGGTTCTCTCTCTCTTGCAAAAGCATGCAATAGAACCGGTTCCCCTACATCAACAAGGTACAGGGGTTTACTCCCTTTATTTCCCCATTCCAAAAAAGGGCGGCACTCTCAGGCCAATATTGGACCTCAGACCGTTAAACCTGTACATACAATCCGACCACTTCCACATAGTCACTCTCCAACAGGTCCTCCCACTGCTCCAACAAGGCGACTTCCGTGCCACTCAGGATCTCAAGGACGCCTACTTCCACATTCCTATTCACCCTGCTCACAGGAAATACCTACGGTTCGTAGTGGACGGTCAACAGTACCAGTTCAAAGTCCTTCCATTCGGGGTCACAACAGCACCCAGAGTCTTCACAAAATGTCTCGCAGTGGTAGCAGCCCACTTAAAAAGACAATACATTCATGTGTTTCTTTACCTGGACGACTGGCTCATAAAAGCCAAGTCACGCAACAATTATGTACAACAAACACACAACACAATCCAGCTGCTGCACAACTTAGGTTTCACAATAAACCTCACCAAGTCACAGCTCCAACCGTCCCACACCCAACAGTTTCTAGGTGCAACAATAGATACTTCCAAAGCACTTGCATACCCCAATCCGGCCAGGATAGCCAATATGCAAGCTCTCATAACAAAATTTCAACCACAACACTCACTACCAGCCCGAGTGTTCATGCAGCTAATAGGGATGATGGCCTCTTGCATCTTAATTGTCCCTTACGCAAGACTCCAAATGCGTCCATTACAAGAATGTCTAGCACAACAGTGGAATCAAGGTCAACTTACGGATCTGGTGTTGGTGGACAGCCGCACATATCGCTCTCTGCAATGGTGAAACACACAAAATCTTTCCAAAGGGCGGCCGTTCTTGGACCTGGTTCCACAAATAGTGCTAACAGCGGACGCATCGCTCACCGGCTGGGCAGCTCATCTCTTAAACCATACCATTCAGGGTATATGGACCCCTCAACAGAAACTCCTCCACATCAATCATCTGGAGTTACTCGCCATATTTCTCGCTCTAAAATCATTTCAGATACACCTCGTAGGCAAAGCTGTCCTCGTCCGGACGGACAACATGACAGCAATGTACTATATACAAAAACAGGGGGACACACACTCTCTGCAGCTTTCACGCCTAGCACAAAGCATATGGAGATGGGCCATTCCTCAAAAAATATACCTGTTATCAGAGCATCTACCTGGGATACACAATCAGATTGCGGATCTGCTCACTCGTCAACAACAGCAGATTCACGAATGGGAACTTCATCTGCAAGTTCTTCATCCGTTTTTTCAAATGTGGGGCCACCCAGACATAGAGCTGTTTGCCACACATTTAAACACAAAATGCCCAAGCTTCGCCTCCAGGTATCCACACCCATTGTCCAAAGGCAATGCAATATGGATGAACTGGTCAGGCAAATTTGTGTACGCTTTTCCGCCTCTCCCCCTCATTCCCTTACTGGTGCGCAAACTAAAACGTCAGTCTCTCACAATGATCCTAGTTGCTCCAACGTGGGCCCGACAACCATGGTTCACAACACTGCTGGAACTCTCAGTAGTTCCACACCAAAAGCTACACCTTTCCCCAAAGCTTCTCACACAGAACCATGGAGAGATAAGACACCCAGATCCAGCTCAACTGAACCTAGCGATCTGGCTCCTGAAGTCTTATAGTTTGGTTACCTCAATCTCCCGCCAGACTGCATGAACGTCATTAAAGAGGCTAGACGTCCTACCACTAGAGCATGCTATGTAGCTAAATGGAAAAGATTTGTAGTTTAGTGCAATAACAACACAATCAATCCACTAGATGCTTCAATTCAAAACATTATTTGTTATCTTCTGCATCTACAAAGATGTAATCTGGCATACACATCCATACGATTACATCTTGCTGCTATAGCAGCTTACCTACAAAACAGACAACACTTGTCATTATTTAGGGTACCTGCCATCAAAGCATTCATGGAAGGCCTTAAAAGGATAATTCCTCCCAGAGTTCCACCCTCTCCAGTATGGAATCTAAACATTGTCCTTACTAGGCTCATGGGTCCCCCATTTGAATCTTTACATAAATGTGAGTTACAGTTCCTCACATGGAAAGTAGCTTTCCTTGTGGCGATCACATCTCTCAGAAGAGTGAGTGAACTCCAGGCATTAACCATACAAGAACCATTTTTGCAAATACATCACAACAAAGTGGTTCTTAGGACAAACCCTAAATTCTTACCTAAAGTAGTTTCGGCTTTTCACCTTACCCAGTCTGTTGAGCTCCCAGTCTTTTTTCCTCAACCAGACTCAGTAGCAGAACGGGCTTTTCATACGCTTGACGTCAAAAGAGCTATTCTTTACTACATTGAAAGGACAAAAACTTTCAGGAAAACTAAACAACTTTTTATAGCTTTCTCACCACCACATAAGGGCAATCCTATATCAAAAGCTGGAATTGCCAGGTGGATCGTTAAATGCATCCAAATATGCTACCAAAAAGCAAAGCGTACATTATCCATTCCCCCTGGAGCGCATTCCACACGCAAGCTAGGGGCATCCATGGCATTCTTAGGAAACATCCCATGGATGACATTTGCAAAGCCGCAACATGGTCTACACCGCACACTTTCACAAAACACTACTGTGTAGATGTGCAGGCAAAACAACAAGCTAGTGTGGGCCAGGCTGTACTAAGAACACTTTTTCAAACTACTGCAACACATACAGGTAGCCACCGCTAACGGGGTAACTGCTGTATAGTCTATGAACAAGTATACGATCTACAGCTCATATGCCTCGAACGGAAAATGCTACTTACCAGTATGCATCTGTTCTTGGCATGTAGAGCTGTAGATCCGTATACGCCCACCCGCCACCCGGACACCTATATGTGTTGCAGTACTATCTTACTTAGATACATTACACATGGACATCTTTTCTTTTCTAACTAACTCCATCATCACTCTTTATGGCGAAAACAATCTGGAGATGGAGTCGATATCCATGCGCACTACTAACCAAAGGAGGAGTCACCTATCTCGTGACTACAAAGACTTCTACAATAACAAAGTGCAAACATCCGAGCCAAACACCAGATGGCGATCTATGCACAAGTATACGGATCTACAGCTCTACATGCCAAGAACAGATGCATACTGGTAAGTAGCATTTTCCTTTCCAGTCACGAGGCAAGGTGACTCCTCTTTCCGGTGATAGTGCGCATGGGCATCGACTCCATTGTTGGATTGTGTTCGAGACAATTGTGCTGTAGATACACATGCTTTGCATACTCATGCCATCTAGTGTTGGGTCCGGACAGAACAGATGCTTTTAGGGTAAGTAATATAATCCTTTCTTTCCGCCATCTGGTTAGGACATGGTTTGCAGCGCTCCGGTTCGAAACCATTCTTCGGGATCTCCTCGGTGCGCAATCCACTGTACCCTCATCTGTATTGTTTTCGTACGCGCTTCATCATTCTCCGCGTGTCGAAATATAGAAAAACTCTCGGATTCGGAACCGTAAATCGAGTTAGAGTCCGAAGACATTCCAGCGGGACAGGGTGCCATGAGTAACAAAGCCCTTTGCCCCTCAAACTTTCTTCAACCAAATACAAGGCTTCTGGGCCACCACTGCCTTCTGGCCATGGTCGGCACCGAGACACTGCTTCTTACGCCCCGCCCTTGGGCTCAGCACTGAAACAGACAGTCAAGCCTTCCAGCTTGGGACAGAGTCGGGAAAAACTACCTTCGGCACCGAAACCTTCAGCTCCAAAGGATAAAAAGGACAGGGCCAGTTCGGCACCTAATATATTATCACCGAAAACAAAGGATGCTCCTCAAAAGCCTCCTGAACCGATCTTGGAGATTATGCAGAAGAAAATCTACATTAATCCAGACACTGGACATATACTAGCTAAACATGTCACACCTTCCAAAAGGAACATTCCTTCAGAGGATATAGGTTACAAAATTCCTCTATTGAAGAAAAAAGACATGGCTGCAAGCCCTATCCACCTTGTTCCCTGATATTGATTCCCTGATATTGATTATAGGGGTGATGATAGTCACAAAGAGATAGAACAGAAGATCCAGCAATTGACTTGGCTCCAACCCTGCCGGCCTGCCTACTGACTTCGACAATTGCACCAAAAGACGACTTGTCCTGCAGCTGCTGTGTCCCCAATGCCTGGGAGACTCTCCAGTGCATTACCTAGGAACCAAGAACTCCCGCGGGACAGCGGAACTGTTCCCCTGCATCCTGCAGGTACCAAAGACTGAGCTGTGAGGCTCCAAGACCGCGGAAACCCGACGCTGGAAAGCACCATTGCACCTCAGCCGCCTAGCCCGAGCTGAAGTGGGCCAACTGTGCCAGCATGGTCCCCAGACCCTCCAAACTTGAGCCTTGGGTTTCCCATCTGAGGACTTCTCGACGACCCATGCAGCCTCTGTTAGCAGGCTCCCTCTACCACAACAGCTCCCGGTAACGAAAACCTGACGCCTAAGGACACTTGCACCTGTGGAGAAGAGGACCAAAGGTGTCCCCGAGCATCGTGAGCACCCCTGTTGGTTCAGCCCGACTGCCCCCCGCCCCAGTCAAAACCTGCAGCCTCTTTTCATGAAGACCAATCCCCATTGACTTCCATTGGGCTCCCTACGCTGTGTTGCACCCCTGCACCTGGCCGCCCTAGTGACGCTGGTGGTGATTTGCTGGTGTGGCCTTGGACCTTGCCCTACACTCCCCTCAAGTTTTGGAGATTGGTCTCTTAAGTCCCTGTCCTGTCCCATAGGATAACATTGCAACTTCTGAAAATTGAATTGTCAACTTTTTAAATGGAAAAGTATTTCTCTTCAAAAAACGTACTTACCTGATCGTTTTCTTTCTGGTGTCTACATATATATAATATATATATAATATATATATATAATATATATATATATATATATATCTATATATAGATAAATTGATAGATAGATAGATAGATAGATATGTGTTATTTTATAAATTGGTGTGGATCTCCTTATTGAACTGTGTGCATTATTTATTGACTGTTGTGTGTATTTGCAGATGTGTTACACTCCTCTCTGATAAGCCTATGGCTGCTCGACCAGGCTGCCACCCAGAGTAGCTCCTTGAGCCTGCTAAAGCAAGCCCCTGTCCACCCATAAGAGAATCCCTGGACTCTTTGCACGATATATCTCAATTTTATATATATCATATAAAGAGCCAGCTTTGTACATTATAGATATCAGAAAAAATCCCATGACAGAGAAGGAAAAGTTAATTATCTGTAGTGGTAGTTCAACGTCATAGGCATTTTCACTGAATCTATAAATAAATATACTACTCCTTGTTCCAGGGGAATGGGAGGAAGTGAAATGGGAGTAGTGATTCTTCTACGGTAATTCCCAAAAATTATCTGCTTCATTAATACATGGCATAGTGAGAAGGCTTCCAGCTTCTGAAATTCATAAAGGTGCAGTGTTATTTTGGCATTATTAATGCTCAGCCTATCCATTGCCCAAGGATCACTTGCAGATAAAAATAACAGCAAAATGGGTGCACCATAATGTTTAACGATTCTACTCATTTGTGTGCCGTAATGAAGGTTTGAATATTTAATTGATTTCAAGCTCATCAGTCACTAATTGTGACAGATATATATTATGATGTGTGTTTGATAGCTTAGACATCGCTTCCTCAAAACATTATTGGCCAATTCTCTTAATGTTCATTGCAAAATGCATGGGTAAACGTATTTATAATATCTTGCAAATAAGGTTGAGGTGAGTCTGACATGACCTTTAGAGAGTTACTATGCTGCCCTTACTTTACCCTGACTGCAGGATTAAATACACTCTACTTGGTAGTCATTTATTATATTAGTCATCACAGATGATTACTAAGCAGCTCCTCCTCCTCTTTATTTTCACATTGCTATGAATATGTTCCAGTGCATTTTACCACAAACCTTTGGAAAATTGCCCATTAATGTTAAATCTTTAGTATGGTGTTTGCTAGAGTGGTTTTTTCAGCTAAATATATTTTTCGGTGAGTTTGTCTAGTTGGAGTTTTTTAAAATCTATTTAATCTTTTAAACAACTGAGAAAGTGTTCCTCTTGTGTGCATGTTTTGTTTACATTTAAAAACTCGTTTTTAAGGGAAAAAGGTTGTTTAAAAAGAGTGTTCTGGGTTCCACCGCATGCACAGGCTTATTCTACTGTTTTTGGATTCAGTGCGACTACCCTTCCAGTGACAGAGAACTAGGATTACAAGTACGTTAATTTCCCTTCCACAAACAAATTACAAGCAGCTGCGTTTTATTATGTACATCCAACCCTTGTGTACTTCATGTTGAAAAATGTGTTGCTTGGAGGTCTCCCCCCCTCTGGGTTTGCTGCTCATAAACCCACTTTGGTGCACGCAAGAACTTGAGCCCCTTCAAATCTGTACAGTTAGAGAAGTACTCTCCTTCAGGTATCATTCAGTTGTGCATAAACGTCAAATAAAGAAGCATTCCATAGGCTCAATACAACTTTTTCATTTAATCATTTCTTCACCCAAAATATTAGAATGTACAGTACCCATTTTTACTCATCTTTTCATGTTCTAAAACCAAAGCAGAATTCAACAAGCAACTTGTTTCATTCACTAAAAGGAACTTCTTCGGGACCTAACTATTCAGGTGCACAGTAAGCCCGTCCACAAACATCATTTATGATTGATCGCAATTTGGTATGAGCATTTATGTAAAATGTTGTCATTTAATGAAGAAAAGTGACCTCAAAATACATAGTATGCCATTATTAGTTCA
Organism: Calotriton arnoldi; assembly: GCA_963921515.1. Taxonomy (NCBI): domain Eukaryota; kingdom Metazoa; phylum Chordata; class Amphibia; order Caudata; family Salamandridae; genus Calotriton; species Calotriton arnoldi. Next base: position 695,602 of record CAWUFW010000737.1, read on the forward strand.
GACAACGGATAGAGTTCAGTTGCAGTATTGATTGTGACAACGTGAAGAAAATAAGTGCAGGAGGCACCTTCTTTACTATCATTTGATGAGTGATGGCAATCATTAGTGAATGCAAACCAAGTTGGGTTCGGAGTTGCACTTAGCCAAATGACAGGAAATGAGAATCGTACTATATCTTTAGCATTCCTAAAATTGCAAGACATAGAGCTTAAATACTCAGTAATAGAATACAAATTATTGGCTTGTGTGTGGGCAGTAGACAAATTCATGAGGTAGGCCATTTTTAACACACAAAGGGCATATAATCCATTAGTGAGTATCCATTGGAGGGGGGGGGGGGAATTTAGGTCAGGAAAAGTATTGTCACTAGTTGCACTTGCGCTAGATGGCGCGCTGGACTTAGGAATAGTATAAATTACTATTCCTACTCCAGTTAGCGCAACAGCAGGGAATGTGTTGGATTTAAAATCCAACACATTCCCTGGTGTTGCACGCCATCTAGCGCAAGTCGTAGAAACGACTTGCGATGTAAAGCCACGCGTGGTAACAACGCGGTCTTTGTAACGACCGCGTTGTTACCTACCTGCGTGGTAACAGCAGCGTTGTAAACGCTGTTTCCCACAAAGTTTGCATGCAGAGTGCACAAATATTTTCACTGTTGAACACATTTTAGGAAATGGAATTTTACCAGTTGATTATATATTACGTGCACTGGGCGAAACAGAGAACAATTAGAATTAAACTAACAGATGACCTAAATAACTGATTTGCTCTTTCGAAGAATGAGTGGGTGCATGCTGTAGAAAGTGATGTTGAGTGTTCCAAAGATTTTATTGAGTTTGACTCGGGGAGAGAGGTTATTGGAGTGGGATCTTCAGCTGTATTGGACAATCTAAATACAAATAAGGTGTGCACTTGATTGTGCATTACAACCAAAACACACAAATACTCTGACACTGGAGCGCACACGAAATTTCTATCACTTAGTAATATTGTTCCATAAAAAACGTGCATGCGTTTCCTTTCTTTTTTTCTTTGTGCCACTTCAGGTATTGTGGATGATCTTGATTGGAAAGTACAATTCATTCATACACATCTGACAGCCGACACGTGTTTCGTCCATAACAAAACTTTTTGAAGGCTCAAAATCAACAGGATGCAAAAATGGTATTCCTGTATTAACTAAAAGACATAGTTATACATTCAATCATATTGTATGGCCACAAGAACCCGAGCAAGAACGAAGAGTGCAACATCACGCTTTTTTGGCATGCAGGCATTTTGTTGTGGCAACGCCAATCTACCTTCCTGCTGACTTATTTGCTTGAAGTTAGCAATATTGCTAGCGTATATATTGGTGGACACATTTTACTTTATATTTTGTATTGTCACCTGTACTCTGGCTTATATTTTTTCCTCCTGGCTTGATCTCTATAGACCACATTTATATGCGATTGAATGTATACCTATTTCTTTTAATGAGTGCAGGAATTCCACTTTTGTATCCTATTCATTTTTCAGCCTTGGAAAAAGTCTTGTTAAAGACAAACGCGTGTCAGCTGCTGGATGTGTATGAATAAAGTGGTCAAAATAAAGGAGAAAGAAAACACACAGACTGTTTTTTATAACAATATTATTAAGTAACAAGTTCAGTGTGCTCCAGTGTCAGAGTATTTATGTGTTTATGGTTGTAGTGCACAATCAATTGCTCACCTTATTTGTAGCAGGGTGTAGACACTGTTTAGAGCACCTTGTACTACAATAATATGTTTAATGTTGCACCTTGATTTGGATGCTGATTCACTGATCCCTTACTTTTTTGATCTCAGTAGATGTGAGATTATTCAAAACCACGGCTACCAAAGATTGTGTGAGTATTGGACGATCTAAGGGGAATCAACCACTGAAGATTATATGATTTTGAGGGAGATGTTCTTGTGGTTCCTAAAGGCTTAGAGTAAAGCTAATATTGTTTGCACATGAGATACATGTTTGTCTGGCGGGCACCAGGAGAGAATTGAGGTTGGCTTATTTGTGGTCTGCTATGAACTGTGATGTTGATGTATGACTGTGATGTTAGTGTTTGTTTAATAATGTTGAGTATGTAAAGGTGTTCAGCTTTTAGTTGAAGCATTTAAACAAAGTTGCTATCATATGCAGACTCAAAGGTACAAACTGGTTTACAGGGCACATTTGTGTTTGGTATTAACAGGTGGCTCCTCATACACACCTCACCATGAATAAGGATCCTGACTCTACTCTACACTCCACACTCTGCAGATTGCCAATTGACAATGTTGGAATCTATGTCCATTGAAGCACTCTGCCCCATTGATATACTCTGTGAAAAGCGATAACATATAATTTAGATACACCGAATATTATACCACCCCCTTCCCACAGCCAACAAAACATGAAATGAAACAACAAAACACCAAGAAAAAACGAGGAGAGACAGTGGCAGACAGCCACATATCAAAAACTACACAACATCAGTAGAGCATATATTAACTGAGATATACTACTGGCACAAAGAAAACTACAGGATTAGAAACTGAAACAACTCTCATGTACAGATTATCTCGTTGTGACACACATAACTTTGCTCAGAAAATGTACACAGTAACCACCCATTTGTTTTACACTACAGTAGTAAACAAAGCACCACCAACACCACTGAAACCGAGTCCAAGGCACCCATTGAATACCTGGTATCCTGGAATGGGCATTTAAAAATCTTGGGAAGAAGTCCTAACACCACACAGCAATGGGGGTTTGACCGACCCTAACCCTTTGTAACTTTCACATAGCTCTCTACAAACTCCACTTTCATCAGCTTCACTGTCAAGCTAGCTTAAAAATCAATGCTTACACCAAAGGACATTCTTTAAAACACAACCTCAATCACTCTGAAATTGAACTCAGTCCTACATTAATGAGCAGGTACAACTTGCATAATACATTTGATAGGATCCTTGTAAGCAGCGTGGTAATGTGTAATAGATAATGTAAATATCATGTGAGCTAAAGGACTGCAATTACAACTGTGAAATGGTCTATATGATGAAATAATCCAACTCAGGAAAAAAAAGCTATGCTCAAGTTCATGAACAGCACATGAAGAGAAAAACAAATATAACTTTCAGTGGCATGAAACATCTGCTATGCTACAATATTAGCAGAAACAGAGCAATAAATATATAATTGCACTAAAATGTGTACAAGTATATGCCACAAGCTTCAAATCAAATTTCGTACATGCACAGCGTGCAGAATAATTGATTGTTTAATCACTGATGTAGGAAAGTGCAGTCTGTGGTAGAGCAGCAGCGGTTTGAAGGCAGGCACAGGGCATGTTCTAATGCTGGTGTGGGATGGAGCCTCTTCTTATGTTATGTTATGTTATATATATTTATAACGCGCACAGATACTCGGCAGAGTGTCCCGGCGCGTACTTGAAAAAAGAAACATAGGTCAGAGCATCAGCTAGAAGAGAAGGGTTTTTAACTTTTTCTTAAAGATCACCGGGTCCTGGATGCCGCGCAGCTCCAGGGGCAGAGCATTCCATGCCAAAGCAGCTTTCCACACAAAGGAGCTCCCACCAAGCCTTTGGCGGTTGAACCTAGGGGTCTGCATCAGAAGTTGAGAGGAGGAACGCAACTGTCTTACTGGGTTGTAAAAAGCGAATCTCTTCTGTAGATAGATAGGTCCCAGGCCATAGAGAGCCCTATGGGCAATGGCCAAAGTTTTAAATTTTATTCGGGACTCCACTGGGAGCCAGTGCAAGGAGCGCAAATGAGCGCGCACACTACACCTGCCAGACAAACCCAGCAGTAGTCTGGCAGCAGAGTTTTGAACTACCTGCATTTTATTCAAGAGGTAGCCAGGGATGCCCACATAAAGTGCATTGGCATAGTCCAGGCGGGACAAAATCAAGGCACGAACAACAGTTTCTTTAGCGGGTCTTGGGAGGAGAGGAAGAAACTTCCTCAAAGCTTTCAGAGTGCCAAAACAGGTCCCAGCCAGCTTCTTAACCTGGGTTGAAAAGGTCAGGTTCTCATTGAACCAGACCCCCAGATTTTACTTACTGCTAACACTTTGTTGTACACTACCCTGATTGACATCTTCTTAGACTGTTGGGATAGGAAGTGTGTGCATCGGTCAGTGCCCACCATAAGCTGCATGTTGTTTCCATTTTCGTAAGATACAGCTTTGCAGGGGTCCAAAGTTAGATGATCACAACTGCCTTGTGACCAGGGCTTTTGTGGTATTCCTAGCCTGTTCAATTCCATCATTAGGGGATTTATCTTTATGAACATGGGAGGACTTTCTATGGCATGTTACTTCATCTCAAATGAACTTCTGAGGGGATAAGGGGAGTGGTCTGACTTGAACTGGCAACAATTGAGCACATATGCTGTCACAGCACAGGATCATGTGGTATGTGAAATTAGGAGTAGCACTCCTAAAAAGCTTCATCTCCTTGTTTGCCTTGTGGTATTCGCATTGCTATGTTTACATCGTGAACAGACTATGTCGAATGTTCTACAGCCAGATATGGCTCACTGTTTTAGGAGTCTATTTCACTTGTTTCCCATGTGTAATACAGTGTTCATCCTTATTGCTGTGGCTCTCCTCAGAGCCCCCAACTAGGGAACCAGGGTTCAATGTGAAGGTGGTGTGCTGTGTAGCCGAGTGAAACTTGTCGTAGCTGGTGTAACCATTATTATCCTGCAGCACAGTTGCATTGAACATGATCTCTTCACTATCATTTATTCACCTTGCCACCAGACACATCTGTTTGTGACGGTAGGTGTTGTCAAATGATGAATGGCTTGTTCTGGTAGTGTATGCCTGTGATTCTAAATGTACATCAGCTGTACAATTACATCCACCCTTGTTATCCTTGACTGGAAACACAGCCTTTTGGCTCAGACATTGAAGGAACCAATCCTAATGAAATCAAGGTGCAACAGTTTTCTTTTGCCTATGAAAGTACCTCTGGTAAGAGGGTACATGATAATGCTTAAGACAAGTCATCGTTCTGCCCCCATTGAAGCATCCCATTGCAGACAGTTTTGCAAAATCAAAGCTCATAACTCCTCAGCTGTCATCATCTTGGAACTGATAAGGACATGGCTCAGTTAATTAGTGATTCCCACTCATCTGGTGACCACCTTGCTGACATTGAATGCCTAATTATCAAAGTAAAGAAGACTCTTAACTTTAAAATGGATACAGTATCTGCTTCAAAAGAGTTTTCAAAGTACTGTCTAAAGTATAACGGAAAACAGAAAAGTTGCCTAGGATGTCAGGCCTGGAGGATGAAATAGAATACAGTGACTAAGGGCCATATGTAGGTGGGCTAATACCGGTCGGTAACGGCCGAAAATCGGTAATTTTCCCGTTACCGACAGGTATTTAGCCCTTTGCGATGTAGGAGGCCGGATTTAAGGAGTCGGTAATTTACCGATTCGTTATTTTAAGGAATCGGTAAATTACCGATTCCTTAAATCCTATGTAGGGAGCACTCAAGTGAGTGCATTTTTGGTTAAAGGATTCGTTATTTACCACCAACTACAAGTTGGTGGTAAATACCGAATACCTTTTAAAAAGCAATTTTGTGCTTTTTTAAAAGTGCCATGTGGTAGACATACATGCCCTTAGGGCATGTATGTGCGCCACATGTGCACATGCACGATTCAGGGGTGCAACAGGGTGTCAATTTGACACCCTGCCACCCTTGAATATGCTCCCCCTATTACCGATTCGGTATTTACCGAATCGGTAATAGTGAATGGCTTCCCATTCATTCCTATGGGCCTCCAGGCCCATAGGAATGCATGGGAAGGTATTCCTTATTACCGATTCGGTAAGGTATTCCTTATTACCGATTCGGTAAATACCGAATAGGTAATAACGAATATTACCGAATCGGTAAAATTTACCGAATATTTACCTACATTCTATTTACCGATTCTTAAATACCGAATCGGTAAAATTCGGTATTTAGGAATCGGTAAATAGAAATTACCTACATATGGCCCCAAGTTCTGACAGGATTTGGGGTGCAGTAGAACGCTACCATACCACACAAGGGACATGCTGGTCTGGTCTAGAAAGAACAATGTTCTTTTAATGGGCCTATTAGAGGGAAACACAAAACCTGCTTTTTAGGGCTCAATTTTCCAACTGTTTAGGAAAAGCTGGTTTTGGATTGTTTGGTGTTGATGTTGCACATTGTTCGATTCAGCGCCACTTCTAGGTTCAATCTAAGGCGGATCCTGATGTTCCTCTCTGTGTTGAGGGAAGCAGGGAAACTCAGGCTCTCGGGAGGAGCAGGTTGTAATTGTACCATCATTTGTCTAGCAGCCCACACAATGCATAACGTGGTTACGAAGCAGTAGCAAATCCTGCAAGTGAAATATGTTTTAGTGGTCAAGATTAACCTGCAAGTGGAGATTGACTGACAGCAACTACTTTCATAATCCTGTTCAGCCCAATCACGGTCTCCATTTTGCAGCAGTTAAAAAAATTGGAGTCCAGTAAATATTGTTTCACTGATGCATGTCATTTCTTTGTATCGTGCTCATTGCTACCTGTTGCCTGGTTCATCTAATTCCTCAGTGATAAGATTGGAGTACCTTACATGACCTACTTGTGTTGTTGCCCTGGTACTCACAGCATAGTTTGTGTCTACCAATACTCCATGAGCAGGTGCACCAAAGAGTGACACCCTAGCAAATGTGCACAGGTCTTGTTAAAGCCACCATGGTTGCAAGGAGCTAATGTGTTTTTGGGAGGACTTGGGTGGTAAGCATTGTGAATCCGTACTGAAAGAAGTTACTACTAAATTTATATACTTTGTCACTGTAGTACATCTTGTTTCTGCCAATGGGAAAGCCCAGCTGCTGGCTCTGACCTACTTTAGGACACTGTACCAAGCTCAATTTCTGTCCCTCGGCATAAGGGAGATTTGTAACCCGATTAATCCCCAACATTTTCTTCAGTGATTGAATTCAGGTGCCCTATATGCTAACATTGTGTTTGACGAAAGGGAACTGGAACAGTTTGACAGGCTGTGGAGAAGAACCAATTTTCTGTTCTTGTTATGCGACAGGAGTATGTATCCTTACAAATACATTTCTTCCCTTTAATATCCAAACTCACATATGTTTTAACCAGAAGGCAGGTTTTGCTCAAGGGCAGCATCTACAGGAAAGCGGTATACCTTCTGAACATTTGCAGCCTAACCACAGCGAGCCAGAAGTTGTTTTACTTCTTTAGCAGTCACAATCATAGGTAGGAGTAACATGGCTCTGCTAGGGGTGGAGGATTTTAATCTTGTATTAATGAGCCTACACTAGATAGGTCTTTCTTTAATCTACTGCTCCTGGGGGAGAAGCACATTGGCAATTTCGTCCATACATCGCAACTTTAATGAGGCATGCCCCAGCTGTTAAGAGTACTGTTTGTACACACTGGTTCATTAAATAAAGCTTCTACTTGAATTGAGAGATTGCTGATGGGTTAGGGAAGAAGGGATAGAATTGTGCACAATTCTGTCGCAGACTGTTTAGTAAATCATGCACCCTTACTTTGGGTCTTGTGATGGAGGGGCCGGATATCCTAGATCAACACAGAGTCTTCAACCACAAGATTCATGTGATCTGAGTTTCCGTTTTTTTGTTCAGGAAATATTGAACTTTATTTTGCCCTAAACCTAGGTTGCAACATGTGGTTTTCCTGTATATTTGGAGCCTTTAAATTGAACATGAATGTTATTAGAGTTTTTCCTGAGATGGGTATCATCAAGTCTCTTGTAAGGAATCATTCAAAGTTGTAGTAACCAATCGAATTAGCTGGGGGGAAGGTGTATTCCAGCATTGGTGCCTGCAGGTGATTCCAGGCTTATCAATTCCAGAAGCCAATACATGGTTTTTGCTGATTGTTGCAACCCTTTTGGGTTGGTCACCCTCACTTTTTTTTTCATTTTTCTTTGGACTTGCCTGATTGCTAGTAATGTGGTTTTTGCTCTGATGCCAGAACATGTTGAAATTGACTTAAAACCTGATTGGCACATTTAACGTTCCTATAAGGCCAAAGTAAATGGTATAGAAATACAGCCCTGGCATGGAGAGTTAAATGATACTTGTGCACTGAAGCACCTTTTGTGCTGTCCACTATAGTGGCATTGAAGACATGACTTCAGGCCTACCTTGTATATCCTAACAGCAGCAGCATGAACCTTGCTGCCCAGATCTGTCAAAATCATTCTTTTGACAGGTAGGGAAACACGATTTTAAACAATAAATAACACATCAGAAGCACACCTTGCCACCCACAAGTTTTCCCCATGACTAGGCCCAAATTGACATTGTCACTGGCCAGGCTGTAACTGGTTCATAGGAAAAGTAAGACTATAGATTAATACACGTTAATCTACAACTTTTGACCTGTGCCAGCTACAGACTCCATTTTAAGACTTATTGTTATATTTATTAAAAATCCAAATCTAATTGTAAACTTGAAAGTTTCTTAAATATATGGGAATGTACCATTTAAAAAGTTATCTTTACCCTGCTAAAGCTAATTTGCATTAGCTATCCAGCAACTGCTCAACCAGTACCTGGCCTGAATTAGGTGTGCAAGAGGTGTGAAAACTGCTTCGAGAGCGGAGACACTGGCCTGTGAGGGGGGAGGGGGGTGGCAGTGTTTTCTTCCCCTGTCAGAAAGACCAGTTGATGTGGACCCAGGAACCTAATTTGCTTTAAAGGTGCCTTCCATGTCACAAGTAAGTGTTTGGTGACACCTGGAAGGGACCCAGCATTTTTCCCCTAGTCACCTGGAAGGGACGCAGCATTTGTCCCCTAGTCAGGCTGCCACCAAACCCAGTGAGAGGAAACCTACCCCAGAACTGGTTTTTAATGACCACAGACGAGGGGACTGCTCATTACCCTGGCCACTTTTCTGGATGGGCGCACACACTGCACAAGAGGAGAAGGGTTTTATTGCCTTGGATTTTGAGAGTGAGGGGCACTTAGAGATTGCTTCCAGTAGGACAAACAGGAACTGCTGAAAAAGTTGCTAGGGTTGCCTCTGGGAATGTTTACCCCATTGATTAGGGAATGTCCAGAAGTCTTCACCAACCACGAACTTGTGCCAGGCATAAATGTTGCCCCCCAAGGTATCCTCCTCAGAACACTTTATGGACCTGCGGAAGATCAGAAAATGACTGGACCTTCTGACTGTGACCTGAGAGGGGCCCGAAGAACTAACTTGCTTCAAGTATTCGGCCTTCAGTTCCACAGTGACGACTATACAGTTTCAGCAGCGGCCCTCTTTGAGGATTTTTATTTCTCAAAAAGTGACAAGGTCCTTTTCTATGCTAGGACTTAAAAACTTTTTCAAACTTTTTGACTTCCAGACTTTCACCGGGACTAGTGCACTTATTGTATCTGACAAGGGCTCCATTGCAGTCGGCCTCAAATCACATCAACTGCTTCCATAGACTATCATTGTCGCTTTGTACTTTTTGACGCTATTTCCATTTAAATCTTTACAAATTCATATTTCTGCCTCCCCTTATTGGATTTTTGTCGTTTTGGTCTTATTTTACTCATAAAATGTTTCTCTTTATTTTAACATTGATCTTGGAATTTAATTGTTTTTTGTAACTTTTTCTGCTGTGTATGCATTGCTTAAATACTTTACACATTGCCTTCGATTTAAGCCTGACCACTTTTTATCACGTTACCAGGGATTGAACACAGGTTAATTTTTTATGAAATTGTGTGACATCTAGCAGGTGGTAGCGTTATCCTTTGAGGTGAACCCTTGACCACAATGATCAATTGTACAGATATAGTTGTGGAAATGAAATACTTACAGTGCACACGAAAATGGAATAGTGGAGAAGACCTGTAAAGAAAATGAACCCTCCTAACGACACCAACTGTCTATTTTGGATAGCAGTGTTGTCATGTCTCAGCATGGATTAATAGTGAACTTCGCAAATATTACGAAAAACGTTGGTGTTGAATCCTGTTGAGGATATCTCACTTATGGATGTATTGGTGACTGAATGTGTACCATGGATTGCTTAAAATCTGGGGGAACGAAGAGGTGTGTTACAGATTTCTATACAATAGTGACCATGAAGGGCATGACCTGGAATAGCGCACCAGGCAACTAAAAAATTGCTAACTTGAAAATGTTTTCCAAATTGTTATATGTTTACAACCATAGCTCCTGCCCCATTTTCGGGAGCCTCAAAGTTGTAGCAATTATACTTTGACTCATAAATGTAGCTCTTTTTATTGCTTTGTAATACCCTAGTCTTGGATTTTGCATCTGTTTTTATGTTCTTCTGTGTCCAATCTGTATCATTGCCTTGCTAGTTTTCTGTCTTCTATTTTTAGGTCTCGCCTAGCGTTGCAGCGCGCATGCGCTGCTCGCTCTGCAAGGCATCTTGTAATCGAGGAGATTTCAGAAGTGGAGTTTAAGCCCCGCCCCTTCTTTCCATTGGCTTGCGTCATCGTTCATGCTAAACGCTGGCTTTTGATTGTAAATGAGGCTTCTTAGTCCCTCCTTGTTACGGCCCTGTCTCCTTCTGGGACGGCCCATCCGGACTGGATCTTTTGCTTGCGGCATTACACTGTCTCCTTTAATTACTGTTGATGGGCACTTATTTTTTTCAGCCGGCTTTGCAAATGGTGGCCGTTTGTATATGTTTGCATAGCGCTTTCAGTTTAACAATAGCTGCCGCCCCACCCTGCAAATGCTGTGTGGGGCGGCAGCTATTGTTAAAGTGAAAGCGCGATGCAAATATAAACAAGCAGGCTGCCTTTGCAATGGCAACAGCTTGTTTTGTATTTGCAGCGCGCTATGCGCGCTTTCACTTTTACAATGGGGCCACACCCACCACTAGCGGGACGGGCTCTGCAGCTCGTCCCAAATTATTATTTTTTAACATTAAATAATGGCGGCTGCGCGTCTTGTGCGCAGCTCGCCCAACTCCTTATCTTTAATTTTAGCGGCTCGTGCGGAGTCTATTAAAGGACATACGGCAACAGGAGTTAGCAGGGGAGCGATGCCTAAGACTTCATTGTGTCCGGGGTTTAGCACCATCTCAGTGTCGTATCCAGCCCACGAAGGCCGTAGTGCTGGTAGAGAATGGCCCTTGTGAGCCCAGCCACTGAAGGAAGCAGCCGGGATCCAATAAGTAATCTTCTTCTTTCTACTTGGGCGAGGGGCAGAAGAAAACCAGCAGGGAAGTGCCACAACAGAACAGGGTAACAAGCTCCCTCTCCAACCCAAGCCTTTGGTAGCGCGAGAGACGATAGAGTGGTTGACAATCAACGCCCTTGCACAAAGACCTAGCACTCCTAGACCTGCTGAGACCAACACCTGCCGGAGTTTAATGCCCAGCACATCTGTGCCAGCCACAAAGTGAATTGATCCAACCAGAGAGTAAAGCGTGATATATTTTGTGACAATCCCATCCTACCCCAGCGAGTTCGGGGAAAAGATATGAGTGTAACTAGAAGGATACAGGCTCCAATACCACCATTTCCTCCAAGCTGACCCTTTGACATTCAATAAAATTAGTGTCAGTGAGTTGCGTAATTATAGAAACTCTTATCACATACTTACAGATTGAATAACTTGGCAAAGTGTGCTTTATAACTACTGATTATTGGTAGTTATTCTGTTCTGTACTTGTACGTTAAAAACTCGACGAAACCCGATTTGAAAGAAATTAAAATGGCGACCATGGTCCTGCTAACCGGCAAGTAGGTCCTGTTTAGGTGATCCTTGGAACTCTAGCTGCAGTAAACTTTGTGAGTTCTTCGGAACTCTGGATGCGGTAATTCTGCACTTGAAATCCCAATACAGCGAATGCGTAATTTCCTGGGGGTTATTAAAGACCATAAGTAGGTCTGTAAGGAATGGGGGATTACTGTGAAAATATGTGGTCCTGTCACGTGTTTTTCCCGTATTCCAGGCCGTTTTCCGTGGATATATTCTGCCACGTTTCTCACTGGTGAAATCTGCCTGCGGGACAACACAGGGGTGCATTGCTACTCCAAAGCACAAATCTGTGAAAACTGAATCACGCTCCAGCTTGTGATGCAAGCGCTTGGAAAATCATTCCAGGAGCTACCGAGAGAGCGCTATACGAATTCGAATTAATAACAATAACATCTTGAAAATGCAATTCAGGCGGTAACTCTGGAAGCCCAACAAACTGGTAATGAAGGCCTATGTGTTGCTTCTCTTGGGCTGTCAGCCAACAACCATCCTGCTTCAGGGGATCCCACATTCCCTCTGCTCTAACTCCTGTTGGCCTCCAATTAAAGTAGCTGCTCGGGCAAAAATCCACTTAATTCTAACCGGGTCCAAACCTCCGATAATGCTCATATCCGCCTGGCCGGCCTTTGAACTCGAGAGCAGCGCTCACATGTGCTCACACGGGGCGGGCAGACAACTGGCACTGCTGGGAGAATGTTTTCAATTGGCAGGACTTGGTGCTGGGGGTGGGGGCGAGGGCACAGGTCACAACCTCTGACCTTTAAAATGAACATGCTGTCTTTTGTAATAGCACGGTAGGACTGAAGCTCGGGTCCCGCCCCTTCCTGCCGCCTCCTCATGCCTTGTGCCACACACGCACTTGGAATTGGCATGGCGTCAGCAACGGATGGTATCATGCGGTGGATGTGTAAATATTGTTTAAAAAGTATACTTAAAGCAATGAAAAAGATTTTGGCCTTCCGCTTAACCGTTAATAAGCTCACAAATTTTCTTGTTGTGGGCTTTTATTAACCCTAAAATAAAGGAGTAGATTCAGAATTAAAATGTAGATATGTTGGCGGTATTGGCGAATTTGAATACATTTCCGCATTTTTTGCTATTCAAAGCATCGAAGCATACTCAAAGAAAACTCGCGTTTATGGTTATTTTCCTACATTTACACAGAGCGGACAATTCCGCACCCACATGGCTTCCATTGGTTCAAGAGGTGCAGTAGAGGTTCCAGAGGCCTGAGGGGCCCACTGAATCTTGGTTATTGCTGTTTTTATAATTCAAACAGGAGCCAGTGGGCACATATCGTTCCTTGCACTATGGCCCACTGGAATTATGCAATTGTGCCGCGGCCACTGCGTTTTTCGCATAAATATAGGTTTGCCGCATTTGCCATATGCTCCACCATCTGCTGCATAATCTGCAAATTTTAACAAAAAATGTTTTTAATTTTTGTTTCTAGCTCAAACTGTTAGAAAGTTACAAAAAGTGCAGTGACGTGTTGCCGCGCAGAGGGAGGCCCCCTGCAAAGCTTGACTGGTCACCTTTCTGTTTCGTATTGCTATATTTGGGTGTCTCACTGGAACTAAGGAGGTGCAATCAATGCCCTGACAGTGTTAACAAGTGGGGGAATGCCACAATAATGACGTAACACTATCATAAAATGTGCTGCGTTACACCATATAATTTAGCTTTTTTGCTGCATAATTTCGTCAAACCTGCTGCATAATTTGGCCCTCCCCTGCCGCATAACTCCAGTGGCCTTGCACATGGAAACAGAGCAATTCCAGTGTAGTGTAGTTCCTATTTCCCTAATAGGCTCTGCGCATTGGAATAATATAACCTATAGGTTTGACATAGGACTACGGTCGGTATGTCCCTATCGATTATATTAAACTTAATTACCTGTGCCAGCTAGCTCAGAGGCCACTAGAAACTCCTTGAGAACAAGAAGGGAGTAGTTTCTGGCAACCGAAAAAAATGACAACTTTGTTTCCCTTTAGAAGCGGAACATGTCTCAGAATCGTGGAAACAATAGATAACAATTTCACTCATTCAATCATGCATGCTTAGTTTCTGCAGAGTTACACAGAAAGGAAAGACGGGCGTTTCAATAAAAAGGGTTTTATTGAACAGTCTTGTTTCTCGTGTAAGAGATATGTGCTGTTATGATCACAAGACAGTATGCAAGATAAATAATGTACAGCGTAAGCAGTAGAAATAAATAATACTGCGCTAGCATTATCTTTTAGCATATATTCACGTACATAAATAACATGAGCTAAGAATGCGAGTACTCATACGATGCGTCTCTAAGCTAGTTCTACCCCAGTGTACCTAACCTAGTCTAGGTGTAGGGAAGAGTAGAAGTAGGTGGAGTATTCTCTAGTAGGGTAGACTAAGAGTATGTTAAGTCTAGTATGCCAAGAGTCCCTCTAGGATCTAGTCAGCTCCATACCTTGAGAATGAGAGAGGTGGGAATCTCCTGCCGGATCTTGGAACTCTAACACCCCGCGAAGGGAGTCAGAACACTGGAAGCTGGATTCGTCTGCGTGCAGGAATGACAGCGTCTTCTCATTGCGTCAGGCCGGGATACGGGCTCCTCTGAAGTCGAGGTCTCCTCTAACTTGCTTGGGCAAGGGAAGGTATATTTATACCTGGTAGGTGTCGAGGAATGTTAGCATTGACGTGAAGTCGGACAGAGGAAGACGTCAGGAATGAACCCTTAAGGTATAACGGTTCATACATAATAGATGAGTTCTTGGAGAAATCAATAGTCCTGTGCTAGGGGAACTCCCGAAGCTTAAGGGTCTGGTTTCTAAGAACTCGTTGTGACGTTAGGGTGGACGGATGTCGGTGACCATACCTGTATTTGGAGTGCACGGTTAATGCCTAAATAAGGACAGGGATTCTATGCCTATATAAGAGCAAGGCGAATTGTGCCTATATAAGGACATGATTCAGGAAAACCTATATATGGACCCCTAAAGCGGAATACAACACCCACTCCATCTTCGAATGAACGATAATACTAAATGCTAAACTTTTTAAATGATAAACATAAAATTGACTACCACATATTGCTAAAAACATTTCTAAAAGCATTTTAAAAGAAGCTCAAACTGTTGAAATGCAATAGGTTGTGTACATTTAAAGCATTGTTTTCATTCTAAGCATATAACGGAAGTGGAATGCAACGTGAATGAAACAGTAATATATACATATGATGAAATGGTCGATAAGTTCTTAAAATCAAAGCCATTTGCATATCATGGAAGTAAATGAAATGTTAGACAAGTAAGGTGGCAATGTGTCCCTGGAAGTATTCAAAGAAGTCCGTTTTAGAAGACTAGTTCTACTGTAAGCAGATTGTTCATTTGCCATGTCATTTCAAAAATTTAAAAAAGAAAAAAGTTCAATTCTGGGAAAAGTTCCAAGTTTGAAAAATATGAAGGCCAAATTTCATTGTTGCCCTGGTACACTGTGAGCCGAATCAAAGTCAGTGTATGGGTCTGGCGTAAACATTAGATCATCTATGTCCGTAGCCAAAATATCATCCACCGAAGTTGGCGACATTTGGAACACCTCGTTCAGAAGGTTAATTGCACAGAGATGAGAAACATCGCCTTCAGCAGAAGATGCAACGTTCGCGTCCGTTGTTACCCTTGTGCCCGTTGATCTATCTCGTACCTCAGCAGCAGCCGGAAGCGTCTGTGAGATCTCAATGAATGCCGCCATCAGGATTGGAAGCCTCTGGGGACAACACACAGCATGGGCCGTTATCGGGTCCAGCAGAGTATCGATATCCGTTGGCATGACTGATGGGAGTGTTAGACAGGTGTCTAGCACGCATTCTTCACCGCAAAACAGGCAGCGTAGAACAGGTAAGATGCAATCTTGCCAGATTGGTCTGAATGACAGGAACCACGTTGTATTAAGTTCCCGTAGACGAGGCATGCCCAAAAGCTGTACTATTCGCTCACGGCATTTCCGTTCAAGGAGGGCTCTCTCCACATCGCTTGGAGTGATGTTGGCGAAGAGGCTTGCCATAGCGTAGTAGGAGGAATAGAAACAGAATTCCTGCAACAAGTGCTAGAATTAACGGCACACCACCAAACACCGAATGTGCGAAGTTTGGGATGATTCCGAGGACAGCCTGGAAAGGTGCTAATAGTCCGGAACAGATGGTCTTAAATACATGTACAATTCCGCTTGTATCTGACATGTTAAAGATACATCCTATCATTTCTACGAAATATATAGGGCAGTTTGTACGAATTAAAGCTTGTATCTCAGCCGAAGTCCTTGCAACTTGTAGATCATAGGTTTCTTTGGCCGATGTCAAAGGCACTCATTGTTGTATAAGCATGGCTTTCATTCTGCTTAAAGTATCAAATCGTATAAAAGAGACATTCAACGAAGGCCATAGAGGCGACTCCCTGACTGTGTCTATTGGGGCAAACAATACTTGCATACAGCAAGTGACCCTGGAGTTGACCGTTACTAGATATGGGATGCCTGGCAACATGCCACAGCAACTCTGATCAGTCAACATGAGGTAACTCCCATTAGAAAGTTGTCCAAACGCTGGATTAATCACAGCAGCTGGTGTACCCTGCTGGTGGCAGGACAAGTTTGCCACAGAACCATTACAAGCCCCGTGTAAAGAAATGTCCTTACAAATCAGTGAACCGCTTAGTGCACTTTCACAGTGTGTACCGCTTAGAAACACTTCACGATCCCCACTCCAACATCTATAGGTGTAAGGTAAATTCCAGGATGTCTTAATGTATTCTTTACCCAACCTTTCATATTTGCCTGCTTGCATCTGTCTAAGGCAATACTGAAACTGAAAAGTAGTCACAGGTAGACTAATTTTGCCATGAATAAGCTATTCTGTAGCTGGTTTTTCTGCCACTGTGAATGGTAATTTTTCAAGTTTTTCAATGCTCAGTACTGTATACTTTGCTCCCCTTTGTGCCAGTTCGATCTGTTTATCAGTTAGATTGTATTCTGCAAACAGAGCCATCGTGTTGATAAAACGCCAAGGCACATAACCCGCACGCAAAGATTGCAGCGTCCAGCTTAATAACATAATAGAACGTAACTGTTTGGCCTTGTTGTAACATGGCTAAATCTTGTTCCAGTATGTCGATAGCAGAGGATACAATACTGTCCAATGAATAAATTCTGGAGGACAAAGTTGTTAACCCATTGTCGACCACAGAGAGAGTTTTCTCTAAATTAATACGATCAAGTTCACGTATTCGTTCTGCGGCCTCCATCTGTGACACCTTCCATGCTTCATTAAAAGCAGCATAGATGCCGGCATATATGAAACGTTTTTGACGTGGTTTTCTTGGTCCAAGCAAGAATTCCCTACGGTCTGCGTCTTCTTTAAGTAAAGATAAGTGTTGTTTCACATCCTTAAGTGTAGATTTATGCAGCCAATCGAGGCATACTTTTCCTACACTGTATGTTGTTACTACCCCCGGAAGCTGTCTTTGGACGTATCGTGGGTCTGGCCTATGAATAGTAAACCCTTGTGTTTTATTCAGGAATCTCCCTTGACAGTTGTTTGTGTCTGTGGGCCAGATCAACCATTTTCTCCAATCAGGATTTGTTCTGTTGAGTTGAAGTATTGTGTCAACTGTAACCGCTGCCTGTGTATTGTTATCACTTGCAGGTGTCGGTACAGAAGGATTTTTCATGTCTTTAATCTTGGCTAACCCAAGGCAAGACGTTTGTTGGACCGTGTCATTCAAAAACATTATTTGTTGAGGGACGATACAGGCTCTAAATAAAGCTTCTATCCCCTGCACTTGCCAATCTTTAGTACCCCAGACAGATTTTGTGTCTATTGTGTCTTTCCATAAGTCGAAACCCTGTCTAGACAATTGGGCAATAAAAGCTGCAGAGTAAATCTGTTTTGTATTTGTTAACATAATTTTCAGTCCTGTTTTGTTTACATTTTTATAGTAAAATGTTTCTGGATCAGATGTATTGTATCCTGAAAAATATGGAAACTTTTTAGCAAATTTTTTTGAACTACCTTTTGGTGGTGTAGGACAATGCTCCCATTGGTTAAACATAAACACATTTCTAGGTGTTGCAGATTTATGCAAAAAATGATGACCATAGTGGTTATAGCAAAACAGCTGTTCATAGTCTTATGAACCCTCTAAATATTCATTATTAGAAAATGCAGCAGATTTTTCTAGGTCAAACATCATATTATTTACAGTCTCAAAGTCCCAATCATCAGAAAAGGTACTGGATGAAACAAAATCACTTAGTGAGATCTTAAATAAATGTGGAATGTTCAAATGTTCCGTCGGGCCAAAAATATCAAAATCTGTTTTGTCCCACACTATACCATCCTGTATAGGAACGGATGTGATGTTCACTGCAGACAAGTCTCTTGTTTCACGATGGGATGATTTGTGAGGTTTCAAAAGTAAGTTCACTTCTTTTCTTTCAATGTCCAAATGGATGTATCTCCCTTTTATAAGCACGCTCATAGTCATAACCAAAGCTAGCCAAAGCAGGAAGAAAAATACTCCAGAAATAACCCAAAGTTCAATCCATGGTGAAACCAGATAAGTCCCCTTCAAAAAATGCAAAAAGTCTTGTACTTGCTGTTTAAAAGTTTTTGATGCTGGCGACGTCTCGGGCTCACTCGGATCCTCAGAAAACGTATCAAAGTTAATGAAGTAGCCAGAAGCAGTTCTGTCAATTGTTGGAATTGCATCAGGATTTGTAGAAATCGCTGGGACCAGTTGATCACTTGTTACATTGGTGTAGACAGGTGTATTTGGACGAACTGTTACTTGTGTTTCAAGAAGGATGAGTTCCATAGCATTGTTGCTCAGTCCTTCATCTGTTACTGCTGAATTCTCGATGGTTATCAGTCTTTCAGTCTGAACCTCTTGGATAGTAGCGAGAGGAGTGTGTCTGCTACTAGGTCTGAGTCCACGAGGCCTACTATTTAGTATTGGCCACATACTGTGGTTTGATGAGGTCGATGGACACAAATCATTTCTCCTTTTTTCCAGCAAGGGGCGGCAGAAGTACTGTTCTTGTTCCGTGTATGGCTAGGACAGGTACTGGTTGTCTGTATGAAGGTCCAAATTCCTTCTTGTCCGCAATTTTTTCTCTGACCAGATCCCCAACTTTTGGAATCCAGACAGGCCTTGCTGGGACCGCCGGTTTTTCCCCAGTGGTGGTTGACTGCAGGAATACGTTGCTTTGTTTCGTTCTTAGTTCATTTAAGTCCTGTAAAACAGCCAAACGATCTTTGATATCAAAGGGTTTATTTTCCACCACTGTGCCACTGCATTCCAGATCGGACACCCACATTCTTGTCCCAAATAGGACCTCATATGGAGTGACACCCCCTAGAGAACTTCTTGGCAAGTTGTTTAATGAGTGTTGGACCCCATAAAGATGTTTGACCCACCCATCACCCGAACCTAATACCCTAGCTGTTATAGACTGCTTTATGTCCCGGTTTTTCCTTTCCACAATAGAATTTCCCTCAGGATGAAACGGAGAGGAGTACCGCAATGCAACGCCCAGACTGGCCATGGCGTTTTTGTAAGCCCGAGAGCTAAACGCAGGGCCCTGGTCAGAATGTAGCGTGCCTATTGCGTATGTGTCGATAAAGACTCGCAAATCTTTTATAACAGTTCGAGCGTCAGCCGAGCGTTGAGGCCATATCCATAGGAACCTTGATTTAGTATTTGTGGGATTGCATTTGTCCAGAGGGACGCCTGCGCATAGATAGTCTAATGCTGTCTAACAATAGTGTCTGTACTGGGCAGCTACATTCGTAGCATGGTGTCTGGTGGCTTTCTCGCTGTAATTTACAGTCTAAGCAGTTTTTGATGAATATGTGTATTTCTGTATTCATTCCAGGCCACCAGTACATCTCTTTTAATGTCAATATTGTTTTAGAGATCCCTTGATGTGACAGACCCTCCCCCAGATGTGTTTCATAAATCAAAGCTTCTCTACGTTCCATGTTTGGAATTACCCTATCCCCCACTGCAGGGATTCGAGCAAAAGGAACGTTGTTCGCATCAATTACATAAGAGTACTTGAGTGGAAACTTTTTTGGTAACGCTGCACCACTGCCTTTGCTCGTAGCATTGACAGCCAACATTATCTCACTGGCTATTTTCGTTTTTGAACGAGTGATCGCAGCTACGGAAGCCGTCTGAACAGCCCCCTTTGCGGCTTCGTCAGCCAATGAATTCCCTGCAACGTGAACGCCATCACGTTGATGACTCAGTGTATGGACGCGCTAGAGGTGAGAAAGACCTCTGTACTGCCTCAATTAGGAGCGCCTGGGAAAGGGCTCCTACCTCGCACTTTCATTTTTAAAACGTAGGAATTTGCTCGTTTTTTTAAATACATAATTCTCTGTCTTTTTAACTTGCATCTGTGTTGATCGGTACCTACCGCCTCTAATCCTGCACTTTTCCCCGGTCCACCGCCGATTCTTCGGTTTGAGTGGAGGGAACCTACGTGCAACAGGAAGTGTTTACAACTTCCGGTCAGACCCTGCAAGTCAGCTGACCAGCAGCTGATCTTCCCCCTTCTTAACCCAGATGCCACTCGCTTCGCGCAGCGGACGCGCTAGAGGTGAGAAAGACCTCTGTACTGCCTCAATTAGGAGCGCCTGGGAAAGGGCTCCTACCTCGCACTTTCATTTTTAAAACGTAGGAATTTGCTCGTTTTTTTAAATACATAATTCTCTGTCTTTTTAACTTGCATCTGTGTTGATCGGTACCTACCGCCTCTAATCCTGCACTTTTCCCCGGTCCACCGCCGATTCTTCGGTTTGAGTGGAGGGAACCTACGTGCAACAGGAAGTGTTTACAACTTCCGGTCAGACCCTGCAAGTCAGCTGACCAGCAGCTGATCTTCCCCTTCTTAACCCAGATGCCACTCGCTTCGCGCAGCGGACGCGCGCAGCGGGCGCGCCGCCGGCGCGCCGAAGGCGCGCCTAAGGCAAGCCCGTCTGCGCCCGTCCGCGCCTGGACCGTGCCCAGGCCCATTCTCCCTGCCCCACCTATATTAATCCCGCAAACCAATATATTAACTTACACCAGCAGGCAATTAAAAGATATAGCAGGCACATTTAAGAACTCACCAACCTGCCCCTGCTTTAACGCGGAAACTGTATCTACCCAAATGACTGTTCTCTGTCCTAAATGCCTTTTCACACTTAACATCAGGGAAAAGCCTCTATCTACCAAGGTTCACCCTCCATCCTCTAAACACGAAACAACTCGTTCAGCCCTTATAAATGCGCGTTCCCTCCCCAAACATAAGTATGAAATACTTACTTTTTTAGAAAATAATAAACTTGACCTCCTATTTATAACTGAAACCTGGGGTGATGCTTCTTCCGGACCTGACTTCGCTACTGTATCACCTGACGAATTTTGCGTCCGTAGATTGGACAGAACCAATAAAAAAGGTGGTGGATTGGCACTCATTTACCGTAATAAATACTCAGTTAGGACAGAAATAATTCCCACTAAGAGCTGCGAAGCCTTTATTTTCTCAATATCCCTTACTCAATCATATTCCTTTAAAGGCATCCTACTTTATCGCCCACCTGGACCACGAGCTGAATTTCTTTCGGCACTAGACCTCCTAGCAGAACCATCAGTAGGAGGAGCTAACTTTACTATCTTAGGTGACTTCAATTTTCATCTCGAAGCCCACAACGATCACGACACTTCAGCCCTACTAACAGAACTTGAATCAATAGGACTCCCCAACTAGTAACAATGCCCACCCACTCGGCCGGACACACACTTGATGGACTGTTCACCAACAATAAACAAATTTCTCTAACGAACATCCTCCCCTTATCCTGGACCGACCATTCTGCAGTCCTTTTTAACATTAACATTGCAAACAACACCTCTAATCAAGCCAATCTCCTCCTCCCCAAACAGTTTAAAGCCTGGGGCAGCATCTCCCGTGAAGTCCTAAAATCACACCTGCTGTCTACCCAACAAGACCTACCGGACGATCCCGAACAGGCAGCCATACACTACACACAATGGCTCCATTCCGCCTTGATACTTTGGTACCATTAAAAAATACTTCCAAAAGCAGAAAGATCCCATCCGCACCTTGGTTCTCCGAGACACTTAGACTAGAAAAACAAAAATGCAGAAACTTAGAACGACACTGGCGCCGAGACTATGACACCTCAACGAAAATATGTTACAAGGAAGCAATGGCCAAATACAAATATCTTTTAATCACAGAAAAAGCAAATATTACCTTAACCAAATTGAAACAGCACAAAACTCTGCGAAACAGTTATTCCAGGTCGTTGCTAAACTTTCAGGACCAGAGACTAACCAGCCCACAACTCCCACGCAAGTTTTTTGTAATTCTCTTGCCACTTTCTTTCAAGAAAAAGTCACCCACATTTACACCAATTTTTCAACACACTCCCTGACCAATAATCAGACCATCTCATCCAATGTAGAAAAACACTCCCCTAATTCCCCAGAACTATGTCCTACTATCAATAACCCCTCCCCCACTTTCTCCGAATTTAGCCAGGTCACCACAGAGTACATTACTGATCTTTTATCCACCATCAAATCCGGATCCCCTAACGATCCTTGTCCTCCTACCACACTAAAACTTACACCAGACATCATAGGTGCCAAATTAGCCAACATCTGCAATTCAATGTTCACGACAGGAACATACCCTTCCATCTGGAAAAATACCATCATCAAACCACTGTTAAAGAAACACAACCTCAACCCCACAGATACCAAGAACTATAGACCAATTGCCTGCCTCCCTTTCCCCGCCAAAATCTTCGAGAAAGTGATGAACACTCAGCTGGCCACCTATATTGACAACAACAACCTCTTGGATGACACCCAATTTGGCTTCAGGAAGGGCCATAGTACCGAGACTGCTCTCATCAAGACATCCGATGAAATCAAGATGACACTTGATCAGGGAGGTGCCGCGGTCCTGGTACTGCTGGACCTCTCAGCAGCATTTGACACGGTCGATCACTCTACCCTGATAGACCGTGTCTCAGCCATAGGTATTAAAGACAAAGCTAAGGCCCTCCTGACATCCTTTCTGTCTAACCGTACCCAACTTGTAAAGCTTGTTAACTTCAGCTCTCCTCACTTTTCACTGCCATGTGGGGTCCCACAGGGATCCTCGCTAAGTCCGACCCTGTTCACTATATACGTGTCGGACTTGGCCAGGATCATTAAATCCCACAACCTGCGACTAACTTCCTATGCCGATGATACACAGATCGTGCTAGAGATCCATAACGATGGTCAAACAGTCTCAGCCAATTTCCAAGAGGGAATGCTTGCTATAAGCACCTGGATGGCAGACAATTGTCTCAAATTAAACTCCGAAAAGACGGAAGTAATGATCTTCGGCAATCTCTCCCCCAGCTGGTCTCCTTCCTGGTGGCCATCAGAGTTAGGTCTACCTCCATCTCCCGTCACAAAAGTTAGAAATTTAGGGGTCATGTTTGACAATAAACTTTCTTTTATTCATCACGTCAATTCCGTCGTCTCCTCATCCTTTTTCACCATCAGGATGATAAAAAAACTCTTACCTTACCTTCCACCGAATGCGGGCAGAACTCTCATCAGCACACTTGTCTTGTCTAAGCTAGACTACTGCAGTGGTTTACTTATTAACGCCCAGGAAAGAGTCCTACACAGATTGCAGATGGTGCAAAACGCAGCGGCTAGAATTCTCTCAGGCACCCCTAAGTTCAAATCTGTATCCAAGGTGCTAAGACAGCTACACTGGCTGCCCATCAGGAGCAGAACAAGGTTCAAGGCCCTTTGCATTGCCCACAAGGCAATTCATAACACAGGACCTGAGTTCCTCAAAACTTCTCTATGCTCCTACAGGCCGATAAGATCCTTACGGTCCTCTGCAGCACACTTGCTGACTGTTCCCAGGACCAAAAAGGCCTCCTGGGGCGACAGAAGATTCACTGTCGCCACTGCCAAACTCTGGAACACACTTCCTATTCACATTAAAACCATCCCCACTCTCTTCTCCTTCCGTAAACACTTAAAAACCTGGCTATTCTATCAATAAATCACCCCTTTTCAGTCTTTCTCCATTCAGCCGTCCACAGCGCCGAGACACCTAAGGGTATTTGTGCGCTTAACAAATTTCATAAATAAAATAAATAAATAAATAAATAAAATATGGATCACGTGAGCCTTTGGTAGTTCGCTTTTTAACTGAACTACTTGTTCCCAAAGCGTTTTATGCTTTATTGTGCCACCTTTTGCATCTTTGAACCCGTTTTCAAGCCAAGTTTGTATATATTCATTATACGACTGTACACAGTAGAAAGAATCGCTGTGTTAGTGTGGGGAATTCTTGATCTGTACTTTCAAGTGCCAGTTTGAATGCTTGTAGTTCAACTAGCTGAGCTGTGCAATCTCCTAGAGACTGGGTTTTTGTGACCATAGGTCTGAATTTGCCATCGCGCATGCGACCTTTAACGATTGCGCACGCTGCACTGTAAGCTTGCTTACTCCCTGTTGCGGGTTGTGCGGATCCGTCAGTGTAAATTATGAATTCGTACTGATCGAGAGGCAGAATCTCAGTAGGCAGAGGACATTCATGTTCATATTGCAGGAATGCTTGTGTTTTTAAATCGGGATCAAAAACATATTCAACATCTGTTGCAGCAAGAGAATTAACCCATTGTATCCATCTAGGATGTAATGCTTTAGCATTTGGAATGCTTGCTTTTGTTACCGCCTCTAAGGCCGGAACTGGGGTTACGACAATAATGCGTTTCCCTTGGGCTAGAGCTCTTTCTTTTGCTACAGCGGTTTGAACTGCTGTCAGAATTTTTTCTGTTGAAGTGAAGCGCATTTCTGCTTGTGTATACAAGTGTGATTTGTATGCAATTGGTACTTTTTCACCCTCATTAAATGTTAAGTAGGTGAATCCGCATTGACCCGAAATTATTCGGATCACTAAGTTGGGTTGACTTACGCGTGTTTGTAAGTGATTTGTTGCTAACATGTTAGCTTGGAGTGAACGCAAGATTTCTGTGTGTTCTTGTGTCCAGTTTTTGATTGAAAAATCAGGTTTGATTAATGCGTAGAGAGGTTTAACCCTTTCTGCGTAATTTAGAATGTAAGTTCTTCCAAAATTGAGGAAACCCAGGATGGATTGTAAATTTTTCAGCGTCTTTGGAGGTTGGAGCAGCGCACACCTTTCTAAAAAGTTAGCTGCCAAGCTCTTGCCTTCACTTGAAAGCTCATATCCTAGAAACAGGACATTGAGATGGGCAATTCTGGATTTTTTTAAGTTGAATTTGTAGCCCTCAGAGGCGAAGCCCAGTATAATGGTGCTCACCCTGTTCAAGTGTTTGTCCAGGTCATCGTCTGTCAGATAAATATCATCGACATATGACAATGCTTCATTGTCATAAATTTGTAGTAACTCCGTTACTCTCGCTGAGAATAACCCCGGGCTGTTCTTGAATCCTTGTGGGAGTCGACAAAATTGACGCTGGGTCCCCATTATTGAGAAAGCTGTTAAGTACCTGCTTCCAGGTGCTATGTTTTGACAAAAGAAACCATTTGAGATATCCAATGTGGTTTTGTATTTTTTACGCACAATGTTATTCATTAATGTGGTACTATGTGCATTTTGTACTGCAAAAGTTTTAGAACAAGTGTTTAAGTGTCTGTAATCCAAAACTAGACGATAGGTATTGTCTGGCTTGGAGACAGGAAACAAAGGATTGTTCATTGAAGAGGTGCATGTTTCAATCACCCCTTGGTATTCAAGTTGATCTAAGATCTCCCTGACTTGTTTTTTAGCTTCTTGCTTTATTGGGTACTGCCTTTGTGCAGTAGGTTCATTTTATAGACGTATTTTATGGTGAGGTGAATCCTCATCCCATCCTACATGATTTTTGTATAATGCTGGGGCCTGGGCAACTGCCCATTTCCTGGCATAAGTGTATTTTAGATGAATTGGAATATGGTTAGAGAAGGCAGGCATAATAATGTCCTCGCCATGTGGGCACTCCCTGACAAATTGTGGTGGCCAGTCTTTTTCTGCTAGAAGTATGTCATAGGCCCTTGAAAGTTTTTCCCAAAAAAGTGCTTTCACCTGTCTAGGTATGTCTCCCTCCATCTGGAGTGTTATTTCATATAACTTTTGTGGAGTACTAACCCTGGTGTCTACAGTCTCAACTGTAATGTACTCATTCAAGTCCACTATCTCCAGAAGTTCCTTCAGGTTCTGGCGAGCTATTGTGACTTCTGCTGCACTGTCCAGCATTGTCTGAGCCCATTCTCCGTTCTTGAGTTGTGTTCTCGGTATCCTCGGCATGTCTGACCTTCAGACCTGCTACCTTCTTCTTTGAGAATTGAGGTTTTGATTTATTTTTCGGAACGTGTTTGTCGTCTTTCGATTTCACGCGTTCTTCTCTATGTTCTGACCGTCCTCTTCTTTCCGATGTCTGTGACGAGATCTGAAAGGTACGAGAGGAACGTGTATCAGTATCTTGATACCTGTCAGGCTTTTTCAAATTATCCCTATTCCTGAGGTTATACCTCCTTTCAGAGGGCTCCTTTTGAGGAGACCTACCTCGGGATTGAGAACGTTTCTCTGAATTATTTTTATTAGTTTCCCACTTCTTTTTAGAAGATGTAGGAGTGTGTTTAATAGAGTCCTTCTCAGGACTTTCAGATAGTTTTGGCTTCACTGGTCTTCCACCCAAACTATCTCTGCCTAATTCTGCATAAGATTGTTCTATTATTCTGGGTAGCTCAGTTTGATGTTCTGTAACATCGTATTCCCTTAATCGTTGGCGGATCGCCACTGCTGCTGCCTCCCCTTTAATATTAGATAATATTATTGTGGAGACCTGCTCGAAATTTTTCAGTAATTTCATACCTAAATTTAGAGCAGGCTCTGCCCCGTATTCGTTTTGAATTTGTTTCAGGACATCAGGTATTACTGCAATTGACGGAACACCATGTGTTTTAGTATAGATGGCAGCAAAGACTGAGCCCCAAGTGGTACAGTCTTCCAGTTGTGGTGTGATCCCCATCGGTAAACAGATTGTTAGGATTCTGTGTTTCTCATACGGGCTAGTATTTGGAAATACTGCTTCGATTTGAGTAATTTTTGAGCTATCCAAAATGGAATTTGCTCACGTTTTGTGGGCATTTTACCCATGACTGCGTATAGAGTCTGTGGTGTAATTTTTAGTGTATTCCCCGGTTGAGGAGTTTGATTTGGAAGTGTCAATGGTGGTTGGACTGTAAAAGTCCGCATGACATATTGGACTAATTGTCTGTAGATTTTTATTAACTCTGTAAGTTGAGTAAGTAGTTCCTCATCTGACATTATATCGAGTTCAGGATGAGGAGTGTAGCCGGCTAGAATCGGCCATGTTGCTCCTGGTCTACCTAGTGGACCGAGCCTGGTAAAGTTTCTGTGATGTTTTAGGGCCCCTTTAAACCAGAGCTGATGCTCCTGGTATGTTAGTGGAATTTCAATATCCTCGAAAGGAATATATTCCTCTGGTGGATCATCTTCTTTGTAGAAGTAAAATAGTCTTGTTACTGAATTTGATTCAGGAAATATGACCCATGAATAGAATACCTCTGTCTGAAAGGATTCGTGTGCCTCTATCACGAAAACTGCTCTACCTCCTCTTGGTGGTAGGCCGTGTTTTATAAGTTTTAGAGTGATGGCTCTTCTTAAGTTAGGATTGATGTCTGACACCCTCCTCGGTTTCAATAAAACCTGTGATGTTATAAGCTGTTAAAGCTCGTTGACCCGCAACGTCACCGTTGTCGGAGTCAGGCATTTTGTTTTTTGAAAAATGTAGAACAAGTTTCAAGGAAACAAAAAGATAAGGTGCACAATATTTTGGAACACTGTATCCTTCAACGTTGAACAAACCAAACAACTAATATATAGAGTGCTTCCCAATTTAGTTATGGCGGATATTTAACCCTACCCACTCCGGACGTCTTATGGAGTATGTGAGTAGGGGTCTCTGAGAAAAGCACGAATGAGTTACTCAGTATCTAGCGTTAAATTACTGCCTTACCAAACGTTGGGCGCCATGTAGTGTAGTTCCTATTTCCCTAATAGGCTCTGCGCATTGGAATAATATAACCTATAGGTTTGACATAGGACTAAGGTCGGAATGTCCCTGTCGATTATATTAAACTTAATTACCTGTGCCAGCTAGCTCAGAGGCCACTAGAAACTCCTTGAGAACAAGAAGGGAGTAGTTTCTGGCAACCGAAAAACATGACAACTTTGTTTCCCTTAGAAGCGGAACATGTCTCAGAATCGTGGAAACAATAGATAACAATTTCACTCATTCAATCGTGCATGCTTAGTTTCTGCAGAGTTACACAGAAAGGAAAGACGGGCGTTTCAATAAAAAGGGTTTTATTGAACAGTCTTGTTTCTCGTGTAAGAGATATGTGCTGTTATGATCACAAGACAGTATGCAAGATAAATAATGTACAGCGTAAGCAGTAGAAATAAATAATACTGCGCTAGCATTATCTTTTAGCATATATTCACGTACATAAATAACATGAGCTAAGAATGCGAGTACTCATACGATGCGTCTCTAAGCTAGTTCTACCCCAGTATACCTAACCGAGTCTAGGTGTAGGGAAGAGTAGAAGTAGGTGAAGTATTCTCTAGTATGGTAGACTAAGAGTATGTTAAGTCTAGTATGCCAAGAGTTCCTCTAGGATCTAGTCAGCTCCATACCTTGAGAATGAGAGAGGTGGGAATCTCCTGCCGGATCTGGAACTCTAACACCCTGCGAAGGGAGTCAGAACACTGGAAGCTGGATTCGTCTGCGTGCAGGAAGGACAGCGTCTTCTCAGTGCGTCAGGCTGGGATACGGGCTCTTCTGAAGTCGAGGTCTCCTCTAACTTGTTTGGGCAAGGGAAGGTATATTTATACCTGGTAGGTGTCGAGGAATGTTAGCATTGACGTGAAGTCGGACAGAGGAAGACGTCAGGAATGAACCCTTAAGGTATAACTGTTCATACATAATAGATGAGTTCTTGGAGAAATCAATAGTCCTGTGCTAGGGGAACTCCCGAAGCTTAAGGGTCTGGTTTCTAAGAACTCGTTGTGACGGTAGGGTGGACGGATGTCGGTGGCCATGCCTGTATTTGGAGTGCACGGTTAATGCCTAAATAAGGACAGTGATTCTATGCCTATATAAGGGCAAGGCGAATTGTGCCTATATAAGGACATGATTCAGGAAAACCTATATACGGACCCCTAAAGCGGAATACAACACCAGGATAAATGTTAAGAAAGGCCATAAAACAATTTAATCTGCCTCAGTAGCACCTCTGCTTAAGCTGGTGCCAGAGTGCACGTTTTAATTGAAATCTGCACTTTCTGGCATCAGACATCCCTCTTTCAGCTCGGGCTAGATGGGCAGTGGTGGCTAGGTCACAGTATTTTTGCGACAGACACGCAAAAATATGGCAAATGTTTCTTTTTTGGCTGTAAATTAATTGTTTTGTGGCCACAAAATTTGGCAAACCAGTCCCAGATGTCATTGGAGGTCTGCCTTGAATAGGCCCACATCCGAGGGAAACTAGCTATGCAACAGCAGACTAGGGAAAAAGAATAGAAATATTATCGCCACAAAATTTCTGTTTTTTAACTTAATCAACTAAGAACCGAAATTGGCAAATAGTGTACTAGCAGCTATTTCTTCTGAAATTATCCCCCAATTGCGTTCCACCAAGGTGACATCATCTGCATCGTATTTACTACTCAATCCCATATTTTCTACTTTCCCTCTCAGCTCCCCACACTGGTTTTGCCTCTCTAGCTCATTCTGGTCTTTCCCTCTGCCTATTTCCCCACGACTTTTTCTGTTTACTTTACCTCTTTTACTCCTCCATATTTTGCTTCCTCTCATCTGCTGCCCCCAAAATCACTGCCTCTCCCACAGTTGAGTACATTACTAAAGCTGTTACAGATGTCGTGTAACCAAGCACACTAATCCTTATTATGGGGTTGCTAATAGACCGAAAGGAATCCTCCGACTAGCACAGAGATCTCATGTTGAATCAGGTCAGGGCTGGGAAGCTCACTGTGTCATGTATTTCTCTTTGCAATCTGGGACATTGAGTATTTTTTACAATTGAACTACAAAAACAGAATAAAAAAAAAAATCTGAACCAGACAAGCACCAAATAACAGAAAGGGCATGACAAGGTGAAAAAGTGAAACAAGCATTTGCAATGCAATGGGTCTCGCATTTGCGAGAATTTTAGCTATTGGCGTTGTAAATGACAATGCCTTTTATTTATGTGTTTTAAAAGCCAATAGGTAAATAAAAGGCATTGTCATTTATAATGCCAATTGCTCAAACTCTCGCAACTGCGAGACCTATTGCATTGCAAATGCTTGTTATAGGTAGCACTCTTTAGTTTGAACCATTTGTTTCACAGTTTCAACTCAGATGTAACTTTGGATGTCTTGAGAGGTGCCACTTCATCCAGTGTGTTTAAAATGTTACGTATAGTTTTTTGAGAATGTCCTCACTGCTTGTATTGTATCTCAGGTGAAGTCTATTCCTGGAGTAGGATGCTTGGAAGCCAACCTTTGCCTTCCCTCCTGAGTTGTTTGCATTCCTTGAATTCAAGAACCTTAAAATGTTTCAAAATATTTCAGGTGCCTGAGTTGGATGGTGTTATCGAGGTTGCCAGTGTGCTTGTGTAATCAGAGATTGTACCTGCGTTTGTGACTAGAATTCCTCCACTAGTGTAATAAAGATAAGAAAGACCTACTATCTTCATTGGTGTCAAGTCCTGTATTTTGCTTTGCTTCTGGCTAAGGAGGCTTTGCAAAGTTTTACTTTGGAGGATTATGTTACTTTGTTCATCAGCATGAGAAGGGAAGACAATCTAAATTTGTTGAGATGCAGTACTCGTGTAGTTCCCTAAAAGGTTAGGTGAATAAATGTCCACTGAGTGGTGGGTCTTTGTCATGGTTTATGGCTGCTAATAGTCTTCCAATTTAGCCTTTTAAAAAGAGTGTCTCATAATATAATTTATCAACTGGTAAACTATATTAAGAATGAGACATTTGCAAGGCGGGTGCATGTTACTGCCAGTGTCATCTGACTTACAGTTTATTCATTTTAAATGATATAGTTTCTTCAAATTGAAAGCATCTTTTTTCCCCAAAGACTTTTCAGGTTGAATCTGTCAGACCCATGCGGTGTAACCTCGCTCTCTAGTAAGGTATGTTCGGTGAAGCAGCTTAAGCTGTATCATTCAAAATTGGAAGGTTATTACCTCCTCTCTAGTGGCTGCTACCTCTTCCCGCCAGTCCTCGTCCTCCATCTGTCCCAGTTCCCTCTCCCATGCTGCCCTCACTCCCACCATTACAACTGACACGTTTTGAAGGAGCATTTGGCATATAGCAGACAATTATGGCCCTTAATATTTGGAAGGAGAATTTTCGCTTCTAGTGGAGAGTATTCGGGGATGCCCTCTTTGGACTACATAGTTGGTAGGAGCGCATGGCAGAGCTGGAGGTACCGGAAGAACTGCGCGCGGTGCATAGTGTACTCTATTTGTAGGTTTTGAAGGGACTTTAGTGACCCATTGTGTTTCACATGCTCAATGTAGATATACCTATGGCACTGGTCTTCAAATTTTTTAATGACCCCCCACCCCCGTGGAGAAACAAATCACCAGGCCCCCTCTCAAAAGTTTTCACAATTATTCTATTAAACTGGAAATGTTTAAATATGTCATAGACTTATTTAAACATTGTAGTTAAGTTCTGTTACCATTTTAAAAATGCAATCAAATACATGATTGCCAAACATACTATTCTGGTCAGGCAGGCCTTACTAACGTGTAAAGGTATCCACAGTGTGATTATTGGAAATGGGGATGGAGGATTTTGATGGATATTTGGAGTCCCTTCCCATTTGACACCTTCTCCCAGCCAGGTTATAAATGATAAAAGATGTTAGGGATGGCCCATTACAGAGCGGTTTACTGCAGCACATTTTGTTTCTGCTGAAAACAAAGCACTGTTATCAGCATAATGCTTCTTTAGGTCAGAACCCGGCGCCCCCCCCTGGGATCACTTGAGGCCCCCGTGAGGGGGCCCGCCCCCCTGTTTCAAGACCCCTGACCTATGGTATCCCAGGCAGAGAAACCACAAAGAGCCACAACCTGTGAGAGTGTGCTACCTTTCCACAGCTGAGTCTCCAGCCTTAACCTACCTCTCCAGCCTTAACCTACCTCCCCATCCCATGGATTTCGCAGCATCTGCCCAGACCTCCAGTGCCACTCTCGCGGCAGAAGGCATGATCAGCGGGACATTGCCACCATAAAGCAAGTGCGGAAGTTTGCTTTGACCCATGACTCCGTCGCATATGCCAGATCCTCAAAGCCCTCAAACCACCATTCGTTCACTATAAGCAAGTGCGCCGCTCTGTAGTACAAAAGAATGTCAGGAGTAACTATCCCTCCCTCAAAGACATACCTACAACACTTCCTCAAGGATATTCGGGTGCCTCCTCCCCACAGTACGGTTCTAATCAATGCATTTACTTTGGTGAAAAAAGCTCGACCCACCAGGAAGGGGTGGTTTTGCAGTTTATAGGAGGTGCGGAAGAGAGACCACTTCAAAAATGCCAGAGAGCCCCAGGAAAGGCAGAGGGAGGGTGGACCAGAATTTCACGTCTCTTGCAAGATTTTCCAGCTTAGCTCAAAGGTTGAGTTCATAAGACCGTGCACTATTCTCTGTAATATAGACCCCATGGTATGTAAACCACAGGGGGAGTACCCATATTTCAGGTGCTTGTGGCATATCCAGTGGGCAGGGGGCAATAGGGTAGATCAAGGACTTGTTAGTGTTCATGTGCAGGCCAGAATAGGGTCTGAAAGAGCCTGGGGTCCGATCGTCTGGGAACATCAAGACGTCATCAGCATACAGCGAGAGTCTGTTACTTAACACGGAGGACCATTGGAAGCCCCACAAGAAAGTGTTGACTCACACCCATGCCGCCAAAGCAAACAGCAAGGGGGATAACGGTCAACCCTGGTGAGTGCCCCTCTCTATCTGGAACCATCTGATGTTGCTCACCCCCCCCCCCCCATGCCGGCGGATCAACTCCGCTTTGGAGGGAAGTCTACCAAGTTGGTTTTTGAGTCTGTTTTTGTTGGTTCTTGCCTGCGATGCGGAGCACTCTTGTGGTTTGGGGTCTCGAGGGCAAGTTGGGGGACATTGGGGGTTGCTGTTTTTGAATTTGTGTTTTTGGACTTCTTGCAGTCACGTTGCGCCTGATATCCTTTGCCTTGCCGCTCCTTGTCCTCCGTGGGGCTTCCTTGTCTCCCGGCTCTCTGGTCCGCCGCCCGGTGTTTCCGGTTTGTGTGGAGAGAGCCGGGAAAAAGCTGCCTTCCCCTTCACTCCTGACCCACTTCCGGGCAGGGAGCCATCTTGGGGGTTGGCGTTCTAGTTGTTTCCCTTCATCCAGCCATAAATGCTGGAGAGGGACCGGGCGCACAGCGGATCAACTCCGCTTCGGAGGCAAGTCTACCAAGTTGGTTTTTAAGTCTGTTTTTATTGGTTCTTACCTGCGATACGGAGCACTCTTGTAATTTAAAACCTCGAGGACAAGTTGGGGGCCATTGGGGATTACTGTTTTTAAATTTGTGTTTTTAAACTTCTTACAATCACATTGCTACTAATTTCCTTCGCCTTACCGCTCCTTATCCTCCGTGGGGCTTCCTTGTCTCCTGAGTCTCTGGTCCACCGCCCGGTTTTTCCGGTTTGTGTGGAGAGAGCCCGGAGAAAGCTGCCTCGCCCCCTTAACTCCTGACCCACTTCCGGGCAGGGAGCCATCTTGGCGGTTGGTGTGCTAGTTGTTTCCCTTCATCCAGTCATAAATGCTGGAGAGGGACCGGGCGCGCAGCGGATCAACTCCGTTTCGGAGGCAAGTCTACCAAGTTGGTTTTTAAGTCTGTTTTTATTGGTTCTTACCTGCGATACGGAGCACTCTTGTAATTTAAAACCTCGAGGGCAAGTTGGGGGACATTGGGGGGTTACTGTTTTTAAATTTGTGTTTTTAAACTTCTTACAATCACATTGCTGCTAATTTCCTTCCCCTTACCGCTCCTTATCCTCCGTGGGGCTTCATTGTCTCCCGACTCTGGTCCACCGCCTGGTGTTTCCGGTTTGTGTGGAGAGAGCCGGGAGAAAGCTGCCTCTCCCCTTCACTCCTGACCCACTTCCGGGCAGCGAGCCATCTTGGGGGTTGGCGTTCTAGTTGTTTCCCTTCATCCAGCCCTAAATGCTGGAGAGGGACCGGGCGTGCAGCGGACGCGCACCGCTGGCACGCCAAAGGCAAGCCCGTCTGCGCGCGTCCGCGCCTGGACGGCGCCAGGAACCCTGTTCTACTTACCCTATATACGAGGAGTGAACTCCTTGCCCTACGCCACACTGTTGCTAAGAGTCTCTGCTCTCCTCACGATTGGGGCGGCAGCTCTATGGAATACAGGTGCCACTTGTGTTGTTTCTCCCATTGTGCGGGGGTTGGGACCGGGTATGTTCCCCCCAGAGCCCCTATTAAAATATCAATGGAAAGGCAATCAGCTATAAAGGCAAATCACTGTCTGCTTCTTAACACTAGGTCACTTATTAAGCATAAACACGAATTTGCAGATCTAATGGCCCAGCATGATCCTGACATTATTTTTCTCACGGAGACCTGGGCTGACAGTATGTCTGACCCAGACATTTAGGCTGCTGTCCCGTGTGGGTTCAACATTGAAAGATTGGATAGATCAGACAAAAGAGAGGGGGGGCTAGCGATTATTTATCTCAATTCGCTTGAGGCCAGTTGCACACCAGTGTATCACCTAGAGTGTGAGGCACTTAGGTTCAGCATTAGTCTGACCAAATTGTACACATTTCAAGGATTGCTAGTCTACCGACCCCCTGTCCCAAGGAGGGGCTTTGTTGATAAAATCCAATCCTTCATGGAATCCAGCATAACGTACGCAAATTTTATGCTGGTAGGGGTTTCATTTAGAGTCACCCTCGGATACAGATACAGGCTATCTGGTGGACACTCTTAATAGTTTCAACTTACCCCAACGAATTGAAGCACCCACTCACATAGCCAACCATACCTTGGACGGTATCTTTACAAATAATACCGACTTAGGCATAGATAAGATCCTTCCACTTCCTTGGTCGGACCACATGGCCATTTTCTTCTCTATCTCGACCCAGTGTAATTGAGCTGAATCAAATGGCACAGCTAGAGTTATTAAGTCCCGGCCATGGAAGGATACCAAGGTGGATGCTCTACAGGAGGCTCTCTCCAACTCTGTGCCTGTTTCTGTTAAGGACACTGATAATGCAGCAACTAGCTACACACGCAGGCTGGAGACAGCATGCAGCAAAGTAGTGCCTGTGAAAACACTAAAGAGCCATAGGAAAAATCCTTCTGCTCCTTGGTTTTCTCCGGCATTGAAAGCAGCACAACTGAGGTGCAGGCGGGAAGAGCGCTTCTGGAGGGTAGATTATTCCCCCGGGAAAAAAGCCACATACAAAAAAAACCCTGCTGAGTATAAAGAGCTTATCAAAGCTGAAAAGACTAACTTTTTCGCAGGGAAAATCAGACTAGCTGTAAATTCCTCCAGGGAACTTTTTAAAACGGTTAAAGATTTGTCGAATTGGAGCAACAGTAACACCTTTGTGATGGACGAATCTTTTTGTAACAAGCTGGCTGATTTCTTCCAATTTAAGGTCAATTCCATCTTTCAGGTATTCTCTCAGCA
The DNA here is from genome assembly GCA_963921515.1 of Calotriton arnoldi. Taxonomy (NCBI): domain Eukaryota; kingdom Metazoa; phylum Chordata; class Amphibia; order Caudata; family Salamandridae; genus Calotriton; species Calotriton arnoldi. Next base: position 731,307 of record CAWUFW010000737.1, read on the forward strand.
GTCTCCCAGTACTGATCTCATTGTTAATTTGGAAGAGGCCTCGGGTTCGGTCACATTCATTGGTCGTGAGGTATCTCCCACCTTTGGGAAGTTTTCTCTTCTCACACGGGATAAAACAATCAGCCTCATGAGTTCCATCAAGTCTGGGGCCCCCTCCAACCCTTGCCCTCCAGGGATCATCAACAAGCTGGCTAATCAGGTGGTTGGGCCACTTAAAGATCTACTGAACCAAGTACTGAGTTCGGGGCACTACCCTGACATCTGGAAAAAGGCCTCTATTCTTCCTTTGGTGAAGAAACCCTCCTTGGTCCCCAAGTTGGTGGACAGTTATAGACCAATTTCTCGACTCCGGTTCCCGGCTAAGGTGTTAGAGAAGGCATGAACGTGGAAATTCTAACCTTTCTGGACGCCCATCATCTGCTGGACCCCGCTCAATACGGGTTTAGAGCGAACCACTGCACGGAGTCCGCACTGGTGGCCGCATTGGAGGAAATTAGAGTGAGGGTAGACAGGGGCGGCAGAGCGGCACTAATTTTACTTGATCTCTCTGCCGCCTTTGATACGGTCCACCACGTGCTTCTTAGGAAACGCCTGCACTCCTTGGGCTTCAGGAGCACTGCACTATCCCTGCTGAGTTCATTTCTTGAATATAGGCAACAGTGGGTCGAGATGGGAGAGGTAAATTCCAGCTCCTTTACTCTCCCGTGTGGGGTGCCACAGGGTTCGGCGCTCAGCCCTACTCTCTTCAATGTGTACGGCACCCCCCTGGTTAAGCTTATTCTGAGCTTCAGCCTGACTGTACAATCTTACGCGGACGACACACAGATAGTGGTGTCCGTTTCATCTCAGTTTGAAAATGATGCCAACAATTTCTGCAGTTGTATGACTGCAGTGGCAGGCTGGATGAAGGAGAACTGTCTTAAATTGAATTCGGATAAAACGGAGGTATTGCTCTTTGGGAATGAGACCTCCTTCTGGAATGCTTCCTGGTGGCCCCAGGAGCTGGGTGAACTGCCCAAGCCGGTACAGAGGGCTAAAAATTTGGGAGTCCATCTTCGACACCAGACTATGCTTTGATGCTCAGATCAGTGCTGTGACCTCTGGGGGCTACTTTATGTTACGGGTCCTCAAAAAAATCCTCCCTTTCATTCCAGCCGACCTTCAGAAGACCGTAATGCTGGCCCTCATTGGCTCTATCGTGGACTACTGCAATGCACTTTATCTTGGCACCTTGAAATACCTGGTAAAAAAATTGCAGTCTCTACAAAATGCGGTAGCCAGAACCCTCCTGAAGATCCCCCAGTTTAAACCAGTTTCTCATCTATTACACTGCCTTCATTGGCTACCAGTGGAGAGGAGAATCTCATTTAAAACTCTGTGCTTAATGCACAAGGCTCTTCACGGTACTGGCCCCCTCTATTTCCAGGAGCGATTTTCCTGGTATGCGCCTAGTAGACCACTCAGATCTAGTTCGGCGCATAAGGTCCTGATTCCCAGAATTAAATGAGTAAATTGGGGCAGCAGAACACTGGCCTTCCAGGGGGGAAAGTTATGGAACTCCCGTCCTCTTGCCCTCCGATCCCAACACAGCCTGCAGCTATTCAGAAAGCAGCTAAAGACTTGGCTTTTTCCGCCAGTAAACAACAAGGTCTCTCAGACCTAACTTGGTTGATGCTCCCTCCTCAGTCCATTGATCCATCTAGCGCTAAGACACCTTCGGGTTTTGCGCGCTCTATAAAACTATTTCATTCATTCATACCTACGCTTGCCCTGAGATTGATAAAGAGCAAGCGCACGTAGCCGGTTAACTTTGGCCTGAATCCAAGATGGAGCTACTCCCAGTCCACTGAATCAAAGTCTTTCCTAAAATCAACGGAGAGCATGGCTGTGCACCCGGGACTACCCTTGCACAGTTGAATGGTATTGTGGACCCTTCGTAAGTTGTGCCGAGTAGCACGATGGGACATAAACCTGGATTGATCCGGGTGGACTAGATGGGTTATGATTCCAGTGAGCCGGTTGGCCAGCATATTTTTACCTCCGAATTCAATAGTGAAATTGGCCTATAGACCTCGCAGTGAACGTCTTCCTATCCTGGCTTTGGGATCACAACGATTTCTGCCACTCTGAGATCTGGCAGCATTTCGCCTTGTGTTACATCCTCCTTGAAAGCCACCAGCAGCAAGGGACCTGTCTGGAGCCAAACCAAATGCCAAAACTCTGCCGGAAAGCAGTTGGGTCCCGACGTTTTGTCCGCCTGAAGCTGTGCCAAAACAGCGCGCAGTTCTTCTCAGGTGACCTCAGCCTCCAAGAATTCGCGATTTGTGTGGGATAGACAGGGTACTGGCAGGTCTGCCAGAAATTGTTGCAGATCTGCTCGGGGGGGTTGCAGAATTTGAGCTGTACATGCCCGATAGTAGGATGTGAAAGCACTCGCGCTGGACTCACTGCCGGTCACTTATGAGCCGTCCTCTGCAGCTATGTAAACTACAGGGGCACCCGTATCCTTGAAGGTACACAGCCAATGCAAAGTCTTGCTGGCTTTGTCGCCCCATTGGTAAATTCGACTACGGGTGGCCATCCAGGCTTCTCGCGCCTCCTGTATGAGTTCCTGCCTAAGCAGAGTTTGCATGTGTAGTGAGTCTCTCAGGAGGGGCTCCTCCATTGATGCCACGTAGCGGTTCTCAAGGCCGAGCACCTTCTGCTCGAGATCTTTAACCTTTCGCTGAGCGTGATCTTGTTGACTCTTGAAGTAACTAATAGTATCTACTCCGGAGGGTGGCCTTCTGGAGCTCCCACAGCGTACCCTGTGATTTCACCGATCCGTGTTTTCCGGTGAGGAAGCGTTGGCACATGTGCTGACACATCTTCCTAAACTCCTCACTTTGAAGGCTCCAGCGAATCAGGCAACAGCCTGTTGCAGCTCGGGACAGGCGCCTGGCCAAAACCACTGCCACCGGTGAATGATCTGAGAGACCCCGCCCCAATAATTGTATATCTAAAACTCGTCCTTCATGGCATGAAAAAATGATCTAGCCAGGAGATGGACCGGTGGGCTCCAGAGTAAAAAGTATACCCCCTAACCACTGGGTGGTGTGCCCTCCACACGTCTAACATGGTCAGGTTGTGCAAAAAAGCTCACAAAGCGTCGGACTGCTGCCAGTGGCTGCAGAGGTAGAGGAGCGGTCTAGACCCGGCATACCCCATTGAGATTTCCTCCCAGTAGCCACCTAGCTTCTGGGATTTCACGTATAGGACCACCCAGCTGTCCTAAAAACTCAGACGTAAGAGGCGGAGGAGTAAGCACAAATCTAAGAGATCAGGAAGCCTTGTAAGATGCCCGTCACTGCTACATACCTGCCTAGTGATAAACCTGGGCATAACCCTGGCAAACTAGAAAGGGGCATTGATTGCCAAGAAGGTGAGTCTCCTGTAGCATCAGGATATGTGCTTCGGTTTTTGAGGCCGCTTGAGTACCGCCCCTTGCTTGACCCTGTCAAGCATGCCATTAACATTCCGCGAGGGGAATGTAAGTTTGCCCGGGGTGACATGCTGCCGCGCCCCAGCCATGTGTTCAGGTGTACCAGTCATTCTCTAACCATGTCAATAAACTATGTGCGTGTGTCTCGTGTGCCTTTGTGCATCAGTGTCTGATAGTTCCAGTTGAGGAGTAACCCAAAACAATTCCCATGTACCCCCTCCCCCACAAGTCCCACCCCATACTTCCTAGAGGTACCTGTCCTGGTACGTCTAGGTGAAGTAGCCAACAGGGCTAACCGGAATTGTGCATCTCCCCTGCCGTGCATACCCCCTATCGAACTAAAGCCAACTCAAATCTGTTAACGAAAAAAAGGGGAAAAAGGAAATAAGAACAAGCATTTGCAATGCAATCGGTCTCGCCTTTGGGACCTTATATGTATTTAGCTATGCAGCACATTAGCCTGGGTGCTGAAACATCTCCTGTTCTTTAACATGGAGGGAAAGTAAGCACCAAACTGCATGACACGACAGGTATGGGAACACATGGAGAGAAATATTGCCTTTCAGCTGGAAATAATATAGTCCAAAGCTCTGTTTTTAATATAAAATCAGGGTCTTCGGTGGTCATATCACTGAAAATACAAGATTTGAAAAAAATATTATTGCCTACTGGTGCTCGTGGAAAACAATTTCTATGGACTGGAATCTAGAGAATGCTAAAGTGATTCTGGTATTTTACTGACCTCTGCTGGTCGTTTTCTATCAAGACAGTTAAATAGAGGCAGTTGAACAGAAAAAAAGTCCCTAAGCGGAAGCAGACATGTCCTAGAGATGATCTCCAGAGCCCACAAAGTACATACACATATAAGTATATAATAAGTATATACTAAAGTATATACAAGAGGTCTCGAATGCTCGACCTAAAAAGAATGAGAGGGCTAGCCTGTGAAACCGTGCTGAGCTTCTGTGTGCCTTCACTGTATGTTGCAGAGGCACCTACAAACATGTACCCATATAATTATCACGGAGTGTCCTGCAGGGCCTGCATCGGGTCATTACAGGCAGTCTGGGCACCTGATTCCTCTGCCACAGCTAAAGACTCACCCTGCATGAGACATCTTTCAGGGACCAGGCCCTCCACTCCCTGAAGCGCACCTGCCTTCTCAAAGCCTCGCGCCATTCTCTGGGAGTACCCCCAGTGCCTCCCCCTACACTCCCCCCCCACCCTCCGAGATGGAGGATCTCCTGTGTGCAATGTGGGAAATCCTTCTATCCAGTCCCTGACCGCCTCTGGGGTGTCTAAAAAGAATGTCTTGAAAGAGGACCTTTAGGTGGGCCGGGAAGAGAAGCATATAGGTGACACCAATGGCTTTTAGTTTCGCTTTCTGGAAGGGTCACCTTTGTTGCTGGACCTTCAGGGTATAATCTGGAAAGATCATCATGGGAGAGGATTGATAGGTCAGCTATCCCACCTTGTGTGCCGCTCTAAGAACGGCGGCTCCGTCTGCATAGTTAAGCACCCAAGCGATGAAAGGGCAAGATGGTGCGCCCATGGGGGTTTAGCAATCAGTGCCCTGTGAGCCCCCTCAACTATAAAGCAGATCTGATAGAGACATCTAGCTGCAGATTCCTTACTTAGAATCCTCCCCAGGCGCCAGACTGGATCCGGAAACTTTTTCCCCCACAGTACGTCCGCACGCCGGCAGAGGGCGTCGAGCAACTCCGCAGCGACATCGTCCCCGGATGTGAAGTCAGTGGAGTCCATATAACCCCTCCGCTGATGCGCTGATATCAGTTCCTTATTTCCCGCGCTTGACAACGTGGCTCCAGAGCGGAATTCAGGCCATTATTGGGTCTTTCCTCTTCCTCATTGTCGAACAGTGTGCCAACACGATGTCTTCTCGGTTTACACCCTGTCGTTTTTGTGAGAGGCAGATGTCAATCGCAGATCCACATACTGTCTGCTTGTGGTGTCTGGGTGAACACCACTACTCTGCCGACTGCGCGACCTGTCAGGGTCTCCGGACGAAGGCGTTGAAGGAACGCGTATGAAACTTCTCGTGGTGCTGGTGTCTGATGAATCATGGCGTCGTTTGTCTTCCCCGAAAAGGCCTTCTGCGGAGTCGTCGCCCTCCCACAAGGCGCCGAAGACCCAGCGTTCCAAACGTAAGTTGGACGTTGTCCTGCAACTTTCGGTTGCGGAGGCCTCTCAAGCGACTCCATGCCTCCCTGAATACCCTGGAGCCGGGCAAGCATGGAGCAGATGAAAGAATATTTCCTTTCTCTTAAGCGGGTTTTCGAGCCCTTGACTCTGGTTTCCAACCCCAAAGAGGTAGGGAGTACCCCGGCTGCCTCTTTGCCGACGGCTTCGACCTCGGCCACAGCGGGGCCCCTGAATCCGTTAGCAGATTCAACACGGCGCCGGTGCTTAGCCCTCCGGGGTTCAAACCTTCGGCGACGGTGCCTCTCCCGTCTGTCGGCGCCAGGCGGTGTCCGGTACGGCTGCGCCACTCATTGTAGATCCGTATACCAGGGTTTCCTGTGGGAAATCCTCGTTTTACAGGCGGAGAGGAGGATGTGGGGAAAACTCTACTTTGTGCTTTTGCCTCACCACCCTTGGAAGAAAACTGGCTGACTGATCTGGGGGATGCTAGCGGCCTGCAATCTTCCCCAGCCTCAGACTTGCTCTCTCCTCCAGGCATTGCAACGGAGGATAGTTCCTCTTTGTCAGTGGTTCTGAGAAGAGCAGCTACAATTTTGCATTGTCAATTTCCTTCTGTGCAACTAACCACAGACCCCTTGATGCAGGTTCTCCGCCAAGGTGAGACGGAAGTGTTCCCGTTACTCCCCTACAACGAGTCCCTCTTCGATTTACTGTTGGGGACTTGGGCACAACCAGTCACGGGGCAGCCTGTTGACCGGACAGTGGGCCACCGGCATTTCCCTGCCCCAAGAGACTCCCCCTGCCTCTTACGCCATCCCACCACTGGAGGATTGGTGATACAGGCTGCTACTGCGTAGGCAGAACCTTTTGTCCTTCCGGTGGTTCCTCCCTCAGCAAGGACGCCAGATGGTTAGGTAATTGTGGCCGGGGTCTCTTCTGTCAGTGCAGCCTTGCGATCTTTAAATACTGCTTGCGTTTTAGGCAGAATGTCTCATGCTCTATGGGACTCTGTCGCACAGTGCTTGTCTTTGGTGTCGGAGGAAGCCAAACAGGATCTCCTTCAAGTAGTACAGAATGGTCTGGAAGTCGTCAAGTTTGTTATCAAGTGAAGTATGGACACCATCGATTCTGTCAGTAGAGGTATGGCTCAGGCTGTGGCACTGCGCAGGCATGCAAGGCTGCAGAAGTCTGGATTCTCGGAGCATGCCAAAGCCGCTCAGCAAAATATGCCTTTTTATGGTAGTCAACTCTTTGGAGAGCCTTCTGTTTCAGCCCTTTGTCGGTTCAAGGCTAACCAACCCGATAAATCGACCTCATAGGTTAGTAGTTATATTTTATATTTGGCCTCAGAGCGATATGATACAAATGTGAGTTCAGACTGTTTTTGTTAGCAACACCGTTTTGAGGTAACACAATTATTCTGTTTATGTTACCCCCGCACTCCTTTTAGGAAGTCCTTCTCTATTCCACTTGTGAATCCCAAGTGGGTGGCGCACGATTAGTGCGGTATTTTCTTTCTCTGCTAGGTACAGAATTGCCCTTGTACTATGTGCAGAATTGCCCCCTAAACTGAATGCAGCGGGTTTAGCGGCTTTATTCGTAAGGATTTTTTTTACTGCTTGTTGAGTTGTACTATACCCTATGTGGGGTATCTCTAGTACACTTTTGTCCAGCGTTTCTGTTTATATCCGTATACCTTTTGTATATGCGTGTCCATTTCCTGCATCCCTCCATGGGAAGACGGGTTCTTCGCCTTGCGTGGGCATGGTGTATGTTGTTTACTCTGCTTCTTCAGATATATATTAGATGTAGGTATGGATATTGTTTGTAATTGTATCTTATGGATATCTGTTGTTCGCTTGACCTATTCGAATATATCTTCATGTATTAAGCCCTGTGGGCTTTACTGGTGTGATGTTTCTGGGCTCCTTCATCACACACTTGTCATCGTACCTGTGGTAGATACTGGCCTCTTTCTAACCATATGGCCTAATGAGGTCCTCTACCCCTATGTATATTAACCATACCTTAATGCGTTCTGCGCCTATTTGTAGTCAGGCTACTATATGTATATCTCCTCTGGTATGTTATGTATAATGGCCAATTCCTTAATGTTTGTTCATACGCATCGTCTTATATGTTGCAGTTCCTCTTGCACATTGACACTGTCTACCCGTCCGTACTTCAGTGGGACCGCCTGTAGGCGGCATGTTTTCCTTTTGTAGATGGCACATAACTCTGCAGTCTATAGGGGCCCTGGTGACTTTTCCTGCTTCTGGGGGTTCGAAATTATAGATTGAAACACTCTTTAGTTGTGTTTTTGTTTCCCTTATAGTGGTTGCCATATGCCTGGCCTGTAACCTTACACTGCCTTTGCATGTGCTTTCGCCTTTGGAGTGATACAAAACGCTATGCGTTACTCTTTCTGCTCCCTTTTCAGGAGCATTAGTTCCTCTATTGTGCTTTCTATATGGCTATGCTGGCTTCCTCACCATTAACCCGTCAGACGACTGCTTTTTGCGTGCTTTCGCCTTGGAGTTGTGTGACACTCTGCATTGCTAGGTTTGCCTCCCCTTTTCTGGAGCTTTAATTCCTCTATTAGGAATTTTTCTGGCTTTGATGGTCCATTGTCCATCAGCAGTAGAGGCGCTAGCCTCCTGCTTCTGCCACTGGTTACTTCTTCCTCTTCTCCTTTCTCAATCAGGCTCTTGTCCCTCGGGGGACGATCCCTTTCTTTTCATGCTTCTATTGCAGATGGTTGGGACTTGATTTTTTTCGTTATGGTCCCTATTTGCCTATATGTGGCATGGTTCGGTATCTCTATTGGCTACCTTGTATTGCATACCTGCTACTTTCTTCCTTACGGTTCCATTGCTACGAATTAATCTATTCCTTCTGCGGTCTGGAGAGGTTTTCTATGTCACCTGGTCGCCTCTTATTTGCAACCTTTATGATCAAGTTCAGCTGCACTTGCGGTCCGACGCTGCGTTGCGCTATAGGGGGTTTCCTTCGGTTGCACCCCTTTTTCCTTATTATGCTACCTCCTGTTAGGGTGATTTCCATGCATATCTCTCTCCTCTTCGTGGCGGACATAGGGTTGTTTTCTAAGCTCTGTACTACTCCATTTGCTATGTTGTCATATCGGTGCGTCGTGCCATTATTCCTGTCATTCTTCCATAGTATTTGTATATCTTTCCCTTAGGGTAGGGTAGCATTCTCTTGCGATTCCCTTTTTTTCCAAGGGGATATACGCATATAGCTAGATTCCCTTTGTGTATCTTAATAAGATCCTATGTCTGTATACTTCCAGATATATGTATATTTCATGAGATTATCTATAGCTTGTAATTATATTTATGGCGCTTCTTGTGGATAGTTATTGCGATTGTTTTTCTTCGCTGTCGTGATTACTCCACGATATTAGGAGATTGCTCAGTGGTTTCTCAGAGGTTCTGTGTTCCACATGTCCTATTCAGTGTCCTAGATTCGCCCTATGATCGCATTGGCCTTATTAGGTCAGTTACTGGCATTTCTTCTTGCCATGGATGATTTCCGTTTACACTGTGGGTGTTATCTTGTCTACCCTGTGTTGGTTTCAGTTGTGATCACCATATATACCTGGGTCAGATGCTGTTGAGGTCGCAACTGCTTGTTTTTTCCTTGCTGTGACAGGTCAACCGGCATTATGTTCCCATGGTTTTCGATGAACAATTCTTCGCCACCTGCCCTCTTATCGGGGCTTGTGGTGATTAAGTTACTATGTGTTGAACTTTGACTGAGTGTGATAGTCTCCTCAGTTGTCCTTTTCCCCGGTCTTTTGTTTTCTGACTGGGTTCATATTACTTGTACATTCTTTATAGTCACAGTTCGCAGAACCTCCTCCGGGGATGGTATGGCTTGGGTGTCTGATTCTTAGTAAGGAATCTGCTGCTAGATGTCTCTATCAGATGGACAAGTTACTTTCCTTCGGTAACGATGTATCTGGTAGAGACAGGATCTAGCCGCAGATTCCTTACGCCCCTCCCACCCTCCCTGCACTGCAAACAATTTTTTCTTTCTTCTTCATTTATATTGAGTCTGTGTTTGGGATTTCCTATTTGTAGACATTCTGATGTGTTGTAGGCTCATGAGATATCTTTCCTGGGGATATCCTGGTTGTGTTGCAGGTTTGTTCCTGCTTCGTTTCTGCATACTTTAAGTACTGTGGTACCTTGGTGGTTATGTCTATTTCTTGGAAGGGCAGAAGGACATTGCTGTTCCTGCTTTCTGCCCTGAGTCTTTTTGGACCTCTTGCATTCTTGACTGTTTTCTTCTTCCTTTGCATTCAACAACTAAGCGTTGCAGAGTTAAGAAGTGAGCCTGATGTGACTTGACTGTGTCTTCAGTCCCAGACACCCTAATCTCTACTTCTGTGACCCTGTGGGATGTATTCCGCAAGTCTTGTCTGATCATAACCAGGTCAACCTTTAGCTCCCCCAGCTTGCCCTCTAATGTGTCTTTAAGATCTTGAATTGCATGTAGTATGGAGGAAGTATGTGGTCCACTCCCAGTTGCTCCATCCTCATCCTTTGGGACAGTGTGTTTAGTGAAATTATCGATCTTTTGTTGGTAGGCTGTGACCGCTGGTTTGTCTCTCATCATGCTGTGTCTAAGGGGGAACCATAGCTGTCAGAGTCAAGGAGGCAAGTCTTAGCTGGTCTGCCCAATGTGCCGCCCACCCACTGCCCCTGTGGGGCATTCACTACGTCAGACTGGAGTCGTGGAAGTGATCTCCGGCTGATGAGGCACTTGTTTTCACGAAGCAGGCCACGCTCCCGGTGTGCAGGGGGCCAGGATGAATCAGATGCAGAGGGATCACCCCCCTCCGCCACCAGCGCCTCACAGCGGTGGGATAGGGGAACTGCGGGGCAATCCCCAACTAGCAGGGAGAGAATCCAGAGAGGCCCCGGGCCAGGCAGCATCCATGGCAGTCTTAGTTGGTGTTGGCACACCCTTCACTCTGGCAGCCCCCCACAGCCCCTAGGCTCGGTCACTGCCCTCAATACAGGTCGTCAAGCGCTTCCCGCTCCATGGATGACTGTCTCCGACCTGCAGGGAGCCCCGTGGAGGGGGTGGTAAGGGGGGATAGCCTCACTGAGCACCGTGATTCAGCCGCTGCCCACATCACTCCCCAGACGGGCCACAGTCGCTCTGCTTTCACTCACAGTGGGATCACTCCTCAGTGCGTTGCGTGCCTCTAGGTCCTCCACTGGCCCCTATGCACACATTTGTGTAGTCACCCGACGTATGTGCAGGCATCCAGCTTTCTTTCGCCTGAGGAGCAGAGAGGCAAGCCCAGCCCCGGCAGGCTCCACCAAATCCAGTCAGTAGCCCTCCACTTAGTCCCTCAGCGCCTCATAGGGTAGGCAGAGAGCTCACAACAGTAGGAAAGCAGGGGGTTGAAAGGGGAAATACGGCAGTCCCCAGCGCCTCGATCAAGTCTGCGGTTTCAGCACTACCTCAGCCCTCCTCAGTCCAGGCCTTCAACTTTGTAGCCTCCCGGCGGCCTCAAGCGCTCCCGCCAGGCTCTGGGAATGTGCTTAAGTTCCTTACTGCAGTGTCCGCAGTGCTCAGCAGCTACCGTGGTCGAAGTCCCTTGAGGCTATATTGGGCTCCCATCTCGGAGGGTGCTAATAAGACTGCCAGGGCCCGCTAGGATGTCCATTCATCTGGGCCCAATAAATATCAATGGGCGGGGGTCCCCTTTCCTTTTAGTTCACGGGCAAGGTCCAGTTGTGCGGCGCAGGACCCACCGTACACTGCCCCAAAGCGAGGCTGCTGATCAACCGATACGCATCCTTGCAGTCCACAAATGTACCTCCTGTCAATGCGAGTGCTTCTCTCTCACCTTTCAAGCCGCATCCAAAGAGCCACACATCTCCAGGACACCTCCGGCCCCCAGGCGTCGTTCTGGAATATCATTCAGCCTCACTAGGCCCCCTCCGCTTTATCTACGGGCCTCGCCTCACCTCCCCTCCAGTGATGGTCGTGGCAGCACCGGGCTCCGCCCTCTGAGGTCATGAGTAGCATATCCAGAACCCCCCAACGGTGGCCAGGTGGCCGAGTTCTTCAGCTGGCTAAAAGGGGTCCTGGTCCTCCCATCTCCTGGACCTGGCTCTAGTCCACGTGTCCCGGCCCTGTGACTCTCCCACCTCGTCTCTGCGCGAGGCCGCTGCTACAGCCACCGCTTGGGCCTGCCGGCCACAAGCACTCTCAGCCCTCGGCTCACAATGATGCTGTGGTAGCCATTTCCCTCAGCTGAGCGTTGATTCTCGGCACAGGAGAGGGGCCTGATGTCAGCCGCCGATACACACTCAACCCGGGCAGGATTGTCCAGGCGAACGGTGGCTACAGTCGGATTGCAGGCACGGTACGGCGGAGCTCCTTTATGGAGCAACCGCAATGCTCTGCAGTCAAGCCACGCCCCGTGTTGAAGGTTTAAACTTACTTTTGTACAAGAATTTCTCTTACTTGAGACTGGGTACCATCCTAAAGAATATGAATGATTGCTTTGTGTGTAAGGTGAATAGTTGTGATTCCTTATTTTCTCTTTTAAGAAATTCCCATATTCCATCTTCAGGATAATTTGACATAGGGTATTTTACGTGAATTAAATGATATAACAATCTAGCATTGATGGATCAAGAATATATTTTTTTGTAAGATTTGTTTGCCAAATTATATTATACTTTTTACTTTTCAGTACAAGGTGATTGTCCCGAAAATCGGTAATATACAAGATCTTTGCACAGGACTGTCTGCTTTGTCTGGAATTCCTGCAGATAAGGTGAGCCGATTTGATAGCATATTATTAACATGTATGACTTGGTGTTAAAGATGTTCAAAATGTAAATGTGACTGTTTTCTTTCTGTTTAGATGATAGTTACAGATATTTACAATCACAGGTTTCACAGGATATTTGCCACGGATGAAAACTTAAGTAATATTATGGAACGGGATGACATTTATGTGTAAGTACTATTCGTATGATGTGCTGTATGTGCTTTACCTGTATGCTTGGAATGTTTTGGTTTCCCAGTCTGATACTATTTGTTTCTTTTCTCAGCTTAAATGTTTTTATCCATGAAGTTAGATATGTCATGTACATCATCACTTATGCATTCTGTACAGGCTAATACTAACAATTATTTCCTCTTACTTTAAAACTTCAAATGTGATTTTGAATATTGATTCGGCTGAAGAAACATATTTATTATTTCAGATGCATGATAAACTGCTAAGTTTGTGAAAATTATGACACCATATAGTGTATAAAATATTGGAATTGCATTTGGAAATTGCAGAGTAAAGACCAATATCCGACATTGGAACTCCACTAACTTTCCAAGCCTTCTACTTAGTTTAGAGCCCAAAGAACCTGTTTCCCTACATGAAATTTACTTTGGACAACAATCAGTCAACTGGATGGTTGTCAGCCAAAAGGGCTTCCATTGACCTGTACTTCAGGTATCCGCAGATATTAACATAAAATTCCTTATTCAGCGTCCACATCTCTGTTTTGTATGAAAGACTGATGCATTAGCATGTATAACCATACCGTTCTGCACATCTTCTGTTAAAATCTGTTTTATTGATTTTGTTGAAGAAGCAGGTCTATATTTAGGGAGGTTACAGCTCAGGATTTGAGACAACTATGGTTCAATAATATTGTTACATGTGATATACAAGATGACAGCATGAGGAGTCAACGTTCACCGCAAAGAGGAGAAGTACATATGTTAATATATTAGTGTAAGATCACATTCAGGTGCCCATCGAGAGTGTTACCGAGTCCTTGTGTGCTTCTGCCTGTGGAGCTGAGAACATGCGGTGAGAAAGTGGGAGAGGGCCCATCACTAGGCCGTTGACATTGTAGTACATCACATTAGTGAAGGAAGAAAAGTAAATAACAACGTAGAACAGAAATGCAAATTGGCCCATCTTGGGTTTTGCTCTCTCCCCTATGCTCTCCACCAGAAAAAAATATCAAGGTACATGCAACCCATTAATGACCACAGCAGATCTTTTGCTACAGATGAGGCGATCACTACGCCGCCATCTCGGCCGTGCAGTGTAGAACAGCAATCTAGGTTACCGTATCTATCCGACCTGTTTTCGCCTCTACATCAGTGTGCCTTGAGTCTCAGTGCTGGTCCTGTCAGAAGTCATGTAATATAGTGTCCCAGTTGACAGCTATAGGCATCTTATGCAGCCCAGAGTGTCTTCTTTGTGTAGTGCGACACTTTCGGCCTGTGCCCACACCAGCAGCAATTGCCACCATGCCAGTAATGGGGTGGTTCAGGTGATTCCATTGCCTAGTAATTAAGCATTTTGCCACTATCAAACTCAGATAAAGAAATCAATATGTGACCCTTTGCTTCTTATTTTTGTGAATGAGTCCTAAGATGCATACCTCCCATGTGTGTAGATTTGTGCGGCCTGTGCAGGCGGTCAGTTGGGTAGTTACTTGTCGCCAGTAAGTGTGGAGATGAGGACACGCCCACAGCATGTGAAGGAGGTCTGAATCTCATAAATGACATCTGGGGCAGTGTGCGTCTGTTCGTTCATAGTATCTATTAATTTTCACTGGTGTGAGATAGGCTCGTTGGGTTATGTAGTATTGGATGAGTCAGAAGTGGCATTCCGAGGGATGTGTGTCGGACCCTCCAGCACGGAGGCCCTCTATTTATCTGTATAGGGACGGGCAATGTCCCCCTCTCAGCGCTGTCTCAGGGGTGTGAGAATTACTACCGTGTGCTGGCGGAGGTAGGCTGCGACTTCGAAGGTAGGAGTGTACAAACACCCCAATCCCAGACGCACAGCTGAATCCTTGATACATACACAAAGATACCATAAATTTATCCGTATTTCTCCAAATTTATTAATCCATGTAATCCAAACATTTTCACAATTTCGTTTCTTCTCTTGTCACATGAGAGACATTTCCGTTTTCACTGTGTTTCTAAAAGCAACAGACATGCCGATCCAGGCCTTAATCTGAAGCTAGAAGTGTACGTTGCTTATCCATAATAGTTGCTCTTTCTAACCCAATGCATTTCGGGCCTGTTCTTGGCCCTTCGTCAGGGGTTTTCTACAAATTTAAAACATCGATATTAGATTGTGTATCTAAACAGCCAAGACATTTACAATGTTATGTGTAATACAAAAAGTTCACCTCTTAATCAACGTTTCCCGCTAAAATACGTGGCCACATATAACCACTTAATAAATCCCCAGGCAAACCTCTCACCTGCTCATTAACCTCCTCTTCTTTACTCCCCGTTTCCCTCTTAAGGATCCCCCATTACTCGCTTGCCAAATGCTTAAAGTAAACCCCTCTCGCAATCTACCTATTTATCTGTATAGGGACGGGCAATGTCCCCCTCTCAGCGCTGTCTCAGGGGTGTGAGAATTACTACTGTGTGCTGGCGGAGGTAGGCTGCGAACCATATCGTGAGCTGCCAACCTGTTCCCATAACATGCAGGTACTGCAGTGTGAGGTGCATTGAAGGTTTCCTTCCCCCCATTTGTCGAGGTATGAAGCAGATACAGACCCAGAGGCAGCCCTTCGTCCTCTGACAGTGTATCATATGACACTAGGTCGCCATCTCGATAGAAGTCCCCCAATGTATGCAGACTGGCTGCACTGCATGTGGCGACGAGGTGTTAACGTTGCCTCTTGGCATGCTCAACAGTGGCAGCATCGGCGCATAGGCGTTAGTGGATCGTGTAAGGTACAGACCACGTCAGTAGCACTTATATGCTACCTCAAGCAGTAGAGACTCGGGTGGCTTCCCACGCATGCAGGGATGGAAGTTTCGGAGCACCGCTGAGCGGGTCAAGGCCGGGGACAACATTACAGAGCTGCTTCCCCGCCACCCACTGGAGTTGAGAGGCAAGATAGTATTGCTTCATATTGGGCACTGCAAGTCGGCTTTGATCTGTAGGCAGGTAAACTTTTGCCAGTGCTACTCTGCACCTAGACTTGTTCCATATGAACTCTTGCATGGTTCCTTCAAAGGATCTAAAGTAGGGGGGTGCAATATAAAGGGGCAGGTTAGTGAAGAAGTAGAGTAGCCGGGGCAAGACCACCATTTTGAGCAAGGCTACACGATCCATGACAGATAACAGGAGAGTGTGCCAGAATGATATTTGGGATCTGAGGGCAGTCGTCGCTCTGGTTAGATTACGGTCTATTAAGTCAACTGTTTGATGATCTATCAGAACCCCTAAGTAGCGAAAAACGCTGGGTTGCCATTTGACTGGGGTCCCTCTATGGGTGAATGTTGGAGCGGGATACGAAGAGGTAAAATGGAACACGCATGAATTGGCCCAGTTAACTCGCAGCCCAGAAATGGCAGCAAATTCGGTGAGCGTCTGGGTAGGACATTGGGTTCCGATCTCATGTCTCGGATATAGAGGAGGAGATCATCAGCGTACAAGGAAATCGTGTGGGTTTCACCTCCCATTGGAATATCTCAGTCTTCGCCCTGGGCCCTGATAGCCATAGCAAGTGGCTCTATAGCCAAAGAGAAAAGTAGTTGGGATAGCGGAGATCCCTGGGGGGTGCCTCTGCCTATCGAAATAGGGTCGGAAATATAAGAAGTTGTTTTTACTCTAGCCATTGGTGTAATGTAAAGCAATTTAATCAATTGGAGGAAGCGGCCACCACGCCCATAGCGAGGTAGTGCATCAAATAGAAAACCCCATTCCAGCTAATCAAAGGCTTTCTCAAGGTCCAGGACCAAGCATCCAGAGGGTGGCCAAAGGTGCGTGGAGTATTTTGAGACCCCGAAGAATTGCCGCAAACTCAATGACGTGTTGCGAGCCGTGACAAACCCATTTTGGTGCGGGTGGACCAGCAGCGGTGCTAAGGGCACCAAGTAGTCAGCCAGGATCTTGGCTAAAGTGTTGTAATCCATATTGAGAAGCGCCAGGGGTCGGTAGGAGCCTGGAGCTGTGCGATCCCTGTTGTGCTTAGGTAAGGAGATAAGTAGGGCCTCATGTAGCGATTCAGGCAGGGTATGTGCTGTGAGAGATGTTTCATAAAGAGTAAGTAGGCGGGGAGCCAGAGTAGGAGCTTATGCTTTATAATATTCAGCTGACACAAGGAGATGATGGATGGAGTGCTGGAACTTTTCATACACTCACCCCCCAGACACAGATCTGGGTTGAATCCATTATCGTTCTTTAGCTCACTTCGCCATCCCAGTTCAGACCAAGCTATATGCAAATCAGTCTTGACCCTGTGCCTCATGGAAACAGTCCAGCACGAGCTGCCAAGCCAGCTCTTCCCTGGACCGGAAACAAGCATTCTGGGACCAGTTTCGGGGTAACAGACCTCATCAGCCAGGCTAGCTTGAATCCAGTGGCAAAGTGAGCAAGGGACCCACATCTGGTCATACCCTGCCAACTTAGGGCGAACAAAGCAAACACAAGGAGATGATGGACGGAGTGCTGAAACTTTTCAGACTCTCACCCCCAGTCACAGATCTGGGTTGAATCCATCATCGTTCTTTGTCACTTTGCCACCCCAGTTCAGACCCAGCTATTTGCAAATCAGTCTTGACCCTGTGCCTCATGGGAACAGTCCAGCCCAAACTGCCAAGCCAGGTCGTTCCTGGACCGGAAACAAGCATCCTGGGACCGGTTTCGGGGTAACACCCCATATCAGCCAGGGTAGCTTGAATCCAGTGGCAAAGTGAGGAAGGGACCCATGTCTGGGCATATCCTGCCAACTGAGGGCGAACAAAGCAAACACAAGGAGATGATGGACGGAGTGCTGAAACCTTTCAGACGCTCACCCCCAGTCACAGATCTGGGTTGAATCCATCATCGTTCTTTAGCTCACTTCATCACCCCAGTTCAAAATATAATAATCAGCTGGCAGGCCATCTGGGCCTGGGGACTTGCTGGTTGCTAGGGCTCTAATGGCCCTGCAGATTTCTGATAGCATTTTTGGTTCGTTCAGCTCCTCACGCTATTCAGGTGTGTTGGTGGGAAGGCAGAGCAGGGAGAAGAAAGCCCCCAGGCAAGCGTGTAAAGTGAGGTGTAGTGCCTTGCATGTATTTCGTGTGTGAAAGGGGTGACCTGTAGATGTGTTTAGTGAAAGAATGGTTTGTCTAGGCTTGTCTTGGCGTACCAACCACGCCAGAAGTCGCCCTGTTCGATCAGATGTTGCATAAGTGCATGAGGAATGTGAGCGTCTTCCCCTTGTGACACTCTCACTGGCGTAGCCCTTAGCATTAAGTCTGGCTCTCCCAGAGACCCCGCGCCCCCTAAGGTGCTAAAGGGGAGTCTTGAAACTCTGGAGCCTTATATTAGGCACCTTCTCGAGCTCTCCTTTACCACAGGAACGGTCCCAACAAGATGGAAAGAGGCGATCGTCCTTCCATTAAAAAAGAAGATAGATGTTAGTATGAGCCAATTGGAGAACCTACGTCCGATTTCCCTGCTACCTTATTTTGCTAAAATTGCAGAGAAGGTAGTTAATACCCAACTGACAGCTCAAATTAGCAAACATAGCCTGCTTCACCCCTCGCAATCGGGGTTCCGGACATCTTATTCCACCGAATCGGCGCTGCTTCTCTCCACCGAAATTATCCGCAAATATGTGGATGCGGGACAAACGGTGGCGTTAGTCCTACTTGACCTCAGCGCCGCATTTGATACGGTGGCTCATCCAACCTTACTTCAACGTCTGAGGAAAGGAGGTTTGGTGGACCGAGCCATGGAATGGCTTGAGTCCTTCCTACACGAGCGTAGTTTTCAGGTGTCGCAGGAACCTTACTACTCTAAAAGTATTAAGCTGAACCAAGGGGTCCCTCAGGGCTCTATCTTGAGCCCTACCCTCTTTAATCTCTACATTGCCCCTCTGGCAGAGATTATTGAAAAATTTGGGGTTAGTGTTGTGTCCTACGCTGACGACACACAATTGGTGGTGTCCCTAACACAGGAACATGAGAAGGCAACCATCAATTTCTCGACATGCCTTCAAGAACTGGCGTCTTGGATGGCGGACAACTGCCTTAAGCTTAATGGTAACAAAACTGAAGTTCTTGTGATAGGCAGAGCCCCCACTATTTGGTCGTCAGCGTGGTGGCCGCAGGCACTGGGACCTACCCCGCCCCCATGTGATCAGGTGAAGAATCTTGGGGTATGGCTGGACTCTAAGCTTTCTTTCGATAATCACATAAGGCGTGTGGCGGGGAAATGTTTTGGGGTTATGAGAGGTCTTTGGACGACCTTAGATGTACTGCCAGTTGCAGCAAGGAAAACTATGGTCCATGCCCTGGTGACGTCACGCTTGGATTACGGGAATGTCCTGTATTTGGGAGCTAGCTCCAAGTGTGTGCAAAGACTCCAGCGTATTCAGAATGCTGTGGCTCGTCTCGTTTTAATGTTACCCAGGAGAGCCTCTTCCAACAAGGCCCTGGCTTCCCTTCACTGGCTCCCGGTAAGGGAACGTATCCTGTTCAAGGCTATGTGTGTGAGCCATCGCATTTTACAGAGAAAGGGCCCCACCTACCTGCACGACTTCCTCACCGCATACTCTCCGACCCGTCACTTGAGATCTAGCGGGACAGGCCAGGTCTGTATTCCTAACATCAGGAGAGCAAGGATGGGTGGCCGCTCTTTCTGTTTTCTGGCTGCCAAATACTGGAATAAACTCCCCCCGGGGCTCCGGCTGGAGTCTGTGGAGACACTTTTTCGAAAAAAACTCAAAGCGTGTCTTTTTCTTCCTCTGAGTTTTCTGGTTTAAACACGTGTCTCCCTCTGCCAGCGATCTGAACTGTGCCGCAGCGCGGGGACACACTGGTTAGTGTAACCATGCGCTTTATAAGTTTGTTATTATTATTTATTATTAGCGTAGTTCAGGCGCTGGAGTCGCTCCAGCAGAGAGGTGTGTTCTCAGCGCGCCTCCGCTAGGCGTTGGGCGCATGCTTGGTCAGTAACGGAGGTGTTTCAAGGTGCAGAAGTTTGCGCTCAATGCGCGTGATGTCGCCATCCAGTTGTTTGAATGTTCCAAATCAACCCCAAGCAGTGTCCCTTGACGGTCACTTTAAAGGCATCTCATTCTATTAGTTTGTCTGTGGCCGTGTCATTATTGAACTCGAAATAGTCTGCTGTGGCTGTACCCAGGGATGCACGGAAGGGCGGGTCCTCGAGTGTGATGGGTTGCAGTTGCCATGTAGGTCAGTCAGGTAAGGGATTGTGGATTGTGGTCCGAGTGCGTATGGCCTAAATAATCTGTGTGTTGAATTATGGGAAGCAGATTGGTGGAACCTACAAAGTGGTCAAGTCTTACATGTAGGTTGTGTTGTGAGGAGTAGAAAGAGTGCCCGTGTTTTCGGGTTGCGAGCTCATCGTATGTCGGCAAGCTTCCAGTGTAATAGCTAGTCAGTGAGGGCCTGTGCATTAGATGTGTCCAGTGTGCGTGACAGGGCTGGAAAGGATCGATCCAGAGCTGTGCCAAGGACAGAGTTAAAGTCGCCCCCTAGGAGCCACGGGATCCCACTCCAACCGGACAACCTATTAGCGTGTGCAGGAACGAGGTCTGATCAGTATTGGGGGCATATATCATCCCTAAGAGGAGGCGCTGTCCATCTAAGCGTCCATGCAGTAGCACAAGCCAGCCATTCTGATCCACTATAATGTCATCTGCCATGAAGGGGACCCCCCGGCTTCACCCAGATCAGCATCCCCTCGCAAATGACAAGCAGTCTGTAGCAAACACCTGTCCCTGCCACTGGAGCTTGCGGGCCTCAACCAATGTCAGGTGTGTTTCCTGCTGGAGCGCTATGTGTGTGGATCGGTGTTTCAGGTAGGAGTATACTGCGTAATGGCGAGAGGGTGTGTGCATGTCTCTCACTTTCCATGTGATGAAATTAGTGTGGGTCATGAGGGAAGTGTAATGAAACCCACATGTGACAACGCCACTAGGGGGATGACTTCTCGGTATGCGCTGTAACGCCGGTAGGCGAGGGTGATTAGGGGGCTTGGGGCACTCCGGGCAACCAGTCCTAACTGGGGACAAGGGGAAAGTCCAAACAGGTAGCATCATTGGGGGGGGGGGGAACTGGTATCCACCCAAACTGCAAAACTATCAAAGGCAAGTGGTGGCCCTACAGGCTAACTAGTTGTATTTTAAGGGGAAGTGCTAGAAGCATGGTGCCCCGACTCGCAGGATATAGAGACAGCATTCCAGTGTGGCAGATGATAACTGTGTGAGCGTGTGTCGCAGTACAGTGTCTATTCATACTCTATGCCAAAGCAAGTATGTCCTGTAGGGGGCAATCTTGTTGGCACCTGCAGTGCAATAGAGGTTACTGCATACGTAAGTGATACAATGGGAAAATAAAAGAAGTATTAGCAAGGCAGGTTGACTTGTGTGTGCCTCAAATAACAGTAATTCATATTTGGTCGTCCGTAGTCTGAGGGGTGACCGCAGGTGGGGCCATCGAGTCAGCACCAGAGGCCCATGTGGTGGAGGAACCATAGTTGCTGAAGGATTTCACAGAGGCTGCGCCAGGTTCCGGACTCTGGTCATGGTCACGTATTGTGGACCCCATCTGCAGCTCCTATGGTCATTCTAGGATCACCTGTTTCAGGTTTGGAGCAGAGCCAGGCTGCATCGATGGGCGCTCTGCCACCGAACTCCCGCAGCACCACTAAGGCGCTCTCTTGCATAGGGTGGGGGACGAGTCGCTACGAGGCCGGTGGACTCCAGCCACTCCTATACTTCTTCAGCGGAGTCGAAAAAATGTGATGATCCCTCTGCCGTCACACAGAGACGTTCTGGCTGGGAACAGAAGTGAATAGCATATGTCTAACTCTCAGAGGTACTGCTTAACAGCAAGAAAGAAGCTTCTCTGGCGCTGCACCGCCATGATGTAATCAGGAAAGATCATAATAGATGCATTGCCCACTCTTATGTTCTGTAGTTTACGTGCTTGTACGCAAGTTGGAGTCACAGTCCCTGTAGTTGAGTAGACGAAATAGGAAAGGCTTGGGATTGGCCCCAGGATGTGGGCGACGGGCCGGCACACAATGGGCTCGCTCAATGGTAAACAAGCATTTGCAATGCAATAGGTCTCGCATTTACGCAAGTTTGAGCTATTGACATTGCAAATGACAATCGCCTTTTATTTTTGTTTTTAAAATAAAGTGTAATTATGTGGTTTGTAATTATGTGGTACTGAGTGGTATGTGGAATGTATTTGTTTTATTGAGTAGAGTGTAATTATGTGGCTTGTAACTATGTCACACTGAGTGGTATTAGGTGGAGTGTAATTGTGACGTGTAATTATGTGGTACTGAGTGGTAATATGTGGAGTGTATTTATGTTGCATTGAGTAGAGTGTAATTGGGATGTGTAATTATGTGGCGTGTATGTCGCATTTAGTAGAGTGTAATTATGTGGCGTGTAAATGTGGCACTGAGTGGTATTTGGAGTGTATGTTGCATTGTGTGGTGTAATTATGTAGCATATAATTATGTGGCACTGTGTGGTATTATGTGGAGTGTATTTATGTTGCATTGAGTAGAGTGTAAGTATGTGGCGTGTAATTATATGGTACTGAGTGGTATTATGTGGAGTGTATTTATGTTGCATTGAGTACAATGTAATTATGTGGCGCTGAGTGGTATTATGGGGAGTGTATGTTGGATACAGTAGAGTGTAATTATGTGGCGTGTAATTATGTGGCACTGAGTGGTATTATTTGGAGTGTATTTTGCATTAAGTGCAGTGTAATTATGTAGCACATAATTATGTGGCACTGAGTGGTATTGTGTGGTGTATGTTGCATTCAGTAGAGTGTAATTATGTGGCATGTAATTATGTGGCACTGAGTGGTATTTGGAGTGTATGTTGCATTAAATGCAGTGTAATTATGTAGCATATAATTATGTGGCACTGAGTAGTATTGTGTGGAGTGTATGTAGCATTCAGTAAAGTAATTATGTGGTGTGTAATTATGTGGCACTGAGTGGTATTATTTGGAGAGTATGTTGCATTGAGTGCAGTGTAATTATGTAGCATATAATTATGTGGCACTGTGTGGTATTATGTGGAGTGTATTTGTGTTGCATTGAGTAGAGCAAGTATGTGGCATGTAATTATATGGCTCTGAGTGGTATTGTGTGGAGTGTATGTTGCATTTAGTAGAGTGTAATTATGTGGCGTGTTATTATGTGGCGCTGAGTGGTATTATGGGGAGTGTATGTTGTATACAGTAGAGTAATTATGTGGCGTGTAATTATGTGGCACTGAGTGGTATTATTTGGAGTGTATGTTGCATTGAGTGCAGTGTAATTATGTAGCATATAATTATGTGCCACTGAGTGGTATTGTGTGGTGTATGTTGCATTCAGTAGAGTGTAATTATGTGGCGTGTAATTATGTGGCACTGAGTGGTATTTGGAGTGTATGTTTCATTGAGTGCAGTGTAAATATGTAGCATATAATTATGTGGCAGTGAGTTGTATTGTGTGGAGTGTATGTTTCTTTAAGTAGAGTGTAATTATGTGGCGTGTAATTATGTGGCACTGAGTGGTATGAGAGGAGAGGCAAAGGGGAGTTAAAGTGATGAAGCTGTTTACACTTACGTTAAATTAAACATAGTGTAAAGCGCCAAAAACCGGCACTGGTTATGTTTACAATTGAAAATTGTGATGAAAACCGCAAACCCAGAGCAAGAAGGGCAGAGTAAAAACACAGAACACGAGATTTATTCTTACGGGAAACAATAAAAAAACTAGCAT
Organism: Calotriton arnoldi; assembly: GCA_963921515.1. NCBI lineage: Eukaryota > Metazoa > Chordata > Amphibia > Caudata > Salamandridae > Calotriton > Calotriton arnoldi. Next base: position 754,757 of record CAWUFW010000737.1, read on the forward strand.
AGGTAAAGCACAGACAGCAAGGCTTCATTTGTTCACATCTCGGTGCTTATGTGCTAAATAAAACTATTAAATACACACCGGAACTTAACCGAACCCATCCTTGCAACCTTAACACAAGTTCAGTACGGAGAGCAGTAATGAATTCGTCCCGGGTGCAGTATAGTTCCACCACACACAGCAGAGTAACTTTAGTTACACAACCCGTACTGTAGAGGGCATTTCTCGGAAAAATTGGACAGGCACCGAGAGAGATGGAAGGCGTGCAGACAGGCACGCACCGAGCACGTCTTCTGTACAAAACAGATACAGCAGGACGGCAAGCACACAGATACAAGGCACAACCCTGGCTGGAGTAGTAAAATGTACCTCCACCCCCCCCCCCCAAAAAAAACAGCGTAAGCAGCAAGTTGCACACTTAAACGTCACAGATAAGACGTAGACCTGCCGCTAAGTGCATGTTGGACACACGGACAGCTAAGGTGGGGAGGATTGGTAGGGCGGGGAGAAGGCATAACTACACTCGCTGCCGTATGATAAGCTAGCTATCTTCACAAACAAAAATCCAACATTGGCAGTTACTGTACAGGATTCCCTCGCACAAAACAGGTAAGAGGCTGACAGAAACAGCAGTGCATATTGCACTACAGAAGTAGTGTTTGTTGCAAGCTACCCACCCCCTAACACCCACATAACAGGCACAGTTTAGGATTCCCTCGTTTTCAAGTTTAAGAGTTCTCCAAACAGATAATCTCCGAGGGGGGTGAAAAAATATCACAGTTTTAGTCAGAGCAATGGTATGGGGTACAGAGGGAGTGACTTAACCAGCTCAAAGGGGCATTGTACATTCCCCGTGAATAAATCACTGCTTATTGGTGCAGTGTCCCGTTCTGAAGTCCACTGGTCATGCGGTTTGCTTCAGATCTTCCAAACCACGCAGATCCTCCATTTGTCACAAAAAAATCGTAACTCTTCACACTGTCACCCAGAGAAATAAAAGCCTGGTCACGAGACCTAGCAGTATGTAAAGAACACTACTAGGTATGGGCCACTCTACAACCCTCGACATCAAGAGCTACAGGCATTGGGAACCGCTCCAGGTGTATCTCCCCCAACAGCAGACGATGACTCACAGACTTCACCTCACTGTTGAAAACATTGTAAACCCTGACATGGGCAATGATTACAACAGAGATGAGGGCTACTCTGTTGAAAAGCTTTGCGTGCACACGCGGAGCCATCTGCAGTGATTCACCCACAACGTAAATGAGTGGACCATGTTACTCTCGCGTTCACCCATTTCTTCTCCCCCCCCCCCCGATGTGAACTCGGTACGGGTCGATTGTTACTGGAGGAGGGCGTCTGTGATAATTAGCGGTATATGCGTCCCCTTCTGTACCTTAATTCAAGCTGTCCTTGCTTTCATCTGTGATGTACTGAGCACGTGTTAAACATGTGATTTCAATTATCACGCCCGTGTCTGGGCACGATAATTGAAGCCACATGCCTATTGGTGTCTATTACGCGCACCAAGCGTGTAATAGACACCAATAGGCCATGGGCGGAGCAATGCGCCCGCCTTTGGCCAATTGCGTGCAGTCTTTTATACAAAGACGCACGAAAAGACCAATGGGGTAGCACAAAAGGAATCGCACACGCACGAGCGTGTGCGATTCCTAGGTCAGTGCTGAATCCCCGTTTTTCACCTACTAAATGTCTCGCGCAGTGCAACGCTAGGCGCGAGACCTAAAAAGGGTGAGAGCTCAGCGGCTGGAAGTGAGGTGCGCATCCAGTTTCAGTGTAAGCCACTGCATCAAGGCCTTCTGCGCCTTCTGGTAGACCCACAACGTGTATGTTATTTTGGCTGGATCTGCCCTCAGCATCCTCCACTCTGCTTTCCAGTGCATGAACGCAATCTAGCAGGCTCTGCAGGTGCGATGCTGAGTCTCGTGTTGTTGGTGGAGCTCAGCTATCGTGTGTTCGACTTCACATACTATGTCCGTCAATTTTGGGTGATCTGTGTGCAGTAAGGTGAAGTCTGCTGTGACCTTACCAATTCTACTTTCCAGTGATGAACATGTCTGTTTGAGGGTTGTTCCAATCTTCTCTACTGCCTGCAATACAATATCTAGTTTAGTTCCCAAGGACATTTCCGAATCCGGTGGGGCCTTTGTGGCCGGATCTCTTATGGCCGCTCGATGGTGGATGATTGCTTTGGCGTCGCTGGTTGCAGGCCTGAACGGAGGCGACCCATGAGCTGTCTGTATGTCTCAGAGGGCGGTGGGAACTCAGAGCAGCCGATGATCCCACAAAAGAAAAAAAAAAAGGGGAGGCGCCCTGCAACCAGGTTGCAGATCCAGTGTGGGCCACAGCCTCAGCCCCTTCTCCCCACGACAACCCCACTCCCAAGGTCCCCAGCAGGCCACAGTGTAGATGGTGCCAGCCCACCGGGCAATACACCGCCCAGGGGTCCGCCCCAGAGCGTTGAAGTACAGCGCGAGGGCCCCCGAGCGGCCCCTCTCTCTCAAGTGGGCCCACCTCCAGGCCACAAGCAAGCCTCCAGTTGCGGCACGGGCTCTAGGGGGAGAAGTCAGTTCACAGCGTGGCGTCATCATCCCCCTATGCATGCCCCTTGGTCGTGTCTCAGGGCAGACTCCCCCATTAAGGTAAGCTGGTCGTGGGGGCGGCGCAAGATTTCCTTGGATGCCTAGCCCCCTTCCAGACCCACCTCAACAATTTCTGGGCCCAGTAAGGCCGCAGATGGTCTCCTCACATCTCGGGGCCCAACCGACTGGAAGCTGCGTATGTTATCAAGGAAGGCGATGGGCTCCTTTGGTGTTAGCAGACTGCTCCTGGGTGCAATGCAGGGGAGGCAAGTGGGGGCTGACGATGTCCTGCTCTACGGCCCAGCATGGCAGCAGGCCAAACTGCCCAAGACGTCGGGCCGGGAGTCTCCTTTCCCCACCGCATTCCTACTCACTGCCTCCCTGCCCCAGGCAGCGGACAGCTCCCCCGGCAGGTACAGCTCTGATCCGGCTCTTCTCGTTTCAGGGGCCTCCATCGGGTCTCGGCAGGATTCCAATTGCTAGCTCCAATCTGCTCAACAGGGGGACCAACGGATACAGGGCAACCCCAGGATCCCAGCAGTATGCATGATGACTGAGTTTGATCCCACCCTGAAAGTAGAGGTCCCAATACCACTTACCTGGTCGGACCACAGGTTAGTTCCTTTCAGCCTGACTGGCACGCTTTTAAATAATAGTGCCAATCCAACGTATGAGGAAAGGAGAAACTGGCGGAAGGTCTCCCCTGAGACTCTGGGCCCTGTGTTACAAGCTGCCCCTCTGGTGCTATCTGGAGACCCTAGCAGGGATGTCGCTACTTTCAACGACTGGGTCTCCTCAGCCCTGGACAGAGTAGCCCCTCTTAAAACTATGAAACTGGCCAGGATAAAACCCTCTGCCCCCTGGTTGACTGCAGAACTTCGCCTGGAGAAAAGCAAATGTAAGAAGCTGGGGCGTGCCTGGCGTAAGACCTACAATCCGGTGGCCAGGTGTACGTACAGAGCAGCTCTAAAAAAAAATCATGGGCTAAAACGCAATACCATCAGGGACCGTATTGCCAACCAGATTAAGTCCTCTGACAATTCAGTTAAAGAAGTCTTCAAGATTGTTCAAGGCTTCATCAAGCCAAAGGCTTTGGATAGCACCATTGCTCCCTCAGCTTCTCTGTGTGAGGACTTATCTGTTTTCTTTCAGGAGAAAGTACAATCTATCTATTCCTCTTTCTCCTCGGCAGTGTCACCAACGACGCAAAACTCTATATTACGCCTTCCGGGCATCTGGTCAGAATTGTGTCCGTTTGGCCCAGATGCGTCTCTGTTAGAATTGAGCAAATGTAAATCGGGCTCACCCAGCGATCCTTGCCCGGCTAAGTTTTTTAAATCACTGGCCCCTCAGCTCAATTTTCAGCTGAACACTATCTGGAACTCCTCCCCGATAACGGGCACCTACCCAGCCACTTGGAAAAGGGCCTATGTCCTGCCGATTCTGAAGAAAGCGGACGCTGATCCAGCAGAGCTCAAGAATTTTAGGCCCATTTCCCTTCTGCCTGCACCGGCCAAAATTCTTGAAAAGAAGGTCCAGAAGCAACTTTCTGGAGACTAACAACTGTCTCCACGATTCTCAATCTGGCTTTCGATCAGGTTATAGTACAGAGACAGCCCTGTTGGAAGTGGCAGAAACTGTACGTGAAGCCTTAGACCTAGGCCACTCCGCTATGCTCGTGCTGCTGGATTTATCTGCAGCATTCGACACGGTGTCTCATCGGATCCTGTTGGCAAGACTTGAACATCTAGGAGTAACGGGAACTACGCTGGCTTGGTTCCGCTCGTTTTTAGAGGGCCGATCTCAGCAAGTATTTCTCCGCCCTCATGTTTCTGCACCTAAGCCCCTTATGTATGGAGTTCCCCAGGGTTCAGCTCTTAGCCCGACTCGGTTTAATGTACATCTGACCCCCCTTGCATCGCCAGTCGAGCAACAGGGAGTGAAAGTTGTTTCCTATGCTGACGACACTCAGCTGGTGTTCTCTTTTAGAGAACACTCTAAGGCAGCCTTCGTTAACTTTAAGCAATGTTTGATCAACATCTCAACTTGGATGATGGATAGCTGCTTGAAATTGAATACTGATAAAACTGAGGTATTATTTTTCAATCAATCCTTTCCTCTGCTGTCCGATCTCTGGTGGCCGACGGAGCTAAACCCTCCACCGCTCCCAGTTGATTCAGCTAGGAATCTCGGGTTTAAGTTCGACACGCGCCTTTCTTGCAAGGCCCAGATCTGCCAAGTCTCATCGTCCTGTTTTTGGAAGCTAAAAGCCCTACGGAGATTTCTTCATCTCCTGCACATGGACTGCAGGAAGACCGTGGTCCATGCTTTGGTCACATCGCAGCTAGACTATGCTAACAGCCTATATATGGGTCTCCCAGCCTATCTGATTCGAAGACTGCAAATCATTCAAAATGCTGCGGCTAGACTCATTAGGAATGTGCCATTTCGTCACCACATCTCTCCCCACCTGCAGAGCCTCCATTGGCAGCCAGTCCAAAGAAGGATTGAGTTCAAGGCGCTGTCCATTGCCTATAGAGCCACCAGGGACAGGGGCCTGGTTTATCTCAGACAGAGACTCCAGAAATATCGCCGGACTAGGGCCTTAAGATCTAATCATCAAGAATTACTTAGGACTCGTTTCTCTAAAGCCAGGATTGGCGGCCGAGCTTTCTCAGTGAGAACGGCGTCTCTTTGGAATTCTATGCCTGAACAACTTCGTAAGGCTGAGACAGAACAAGCATTCAGGAAGGCTTTGAAAACTTGGCTTTTCAGCCGACCTTAAGGTCCCCCTCTCTCACTGTTGAATCCGCTGCTAGCACCGGGACACCTCCATTGGAGGTAGCCGCACGCTGAATAAATGCCCATTGATTGATTGATTTGATGGCATGTCCAGGATGAAGGCCAGATAATGGGGCAGGAGGGCCGAGCTTCTCTAGATTGCGTCTGCCATCTTGGCCCAGTTGGCCACGCCCCCTAACATCTTTGTCTCTAGTTCCTCACCCTCCTCTCTCCATGCTTAGTCCCATTTTGCTACTATTGTCAAATCGGACTCCTGAGATTTTTATTTAACCTTTTTTATTTAACAGGAGGGACCTCAGCAAGAACCATGAGTGTCTAGTGACCGGACGTTAAGCCACTTAAGAACTTTTACTTCTGCCATTTGTTGATTTTGTTAACTGTGCTGCCTAATGCATACGTTTTTGTTATTTAAAAAAATTGTTTTGCACTCCTGTTTTTTAACTCGTGTGTTTACAATGTAATTCTAAAAATGGATCTGCTTCACATTTTTCCTTATGACCGTGGTTTGCCTGGTTTCTGGTATTTTTAGCTAGATTGTGATTTTTTTGTCATTGTGAAATTTATCCTATAAAATGTATGTGCCTGCAGGATGATGGGTCTGATTTCAAGTTCAGTAGTGCTGAAAGGATTTTTTCAAAAAATGCTTTTGGATTATAAACCTAGATGTCAGCAGAGAGCTCCAGGAAGCTAACCTTATCAGTTGTGCAAGGATATTTCCTGGTTTGCAGCCATTCAGTGTTGTTTGAAGGTTTTCTTAAACTTTTTCATAGTACTTTTCAGGGTGTATATTGAGAATTTTTTGATAAACGAATCATCTTCTGATTGGCCACCTCTCCTTTTGAAGTTGCTGACTAGTTCAAGTCCATTTGTTTGTATATTTTTAAATGTATTTCATTTTATTTGAATCTGTTGTACATATTTTAACATATAATAACCTTTAGCTTTCCTCCAACTGTTGCTGATAGAACAAACAGTGAAGACTGCAGCAGAAAGGTTCTTCCACATTGCAGTATCATATGACACACTTTCATACCAGTAGTAAAATCAGAAGGTTATTATTCATATATGAATATTAGCTATAACATATTTAATTATTACATGATTTAGTTCAAATCTTATCTTGGGTGTCATATATGTTTTATAACACACTCAATGTGGTTTGTAGCCCTGTGGAAAAATATTTCTTCCAAACACGTTCTGTATTTCTAAAGTATCAATTAACGTGCCATCTTTTCTAGCAAATTACCTTATTTTTCAGCTGTGAGCAATTCGTTGCCTCAACCAATCATCAATAGTTGCCTCTGGATGCATCCATTTAATGGCAATTCTACATATCGCCGAAGCTAGTCGTGCTACACCTTTTTATCATTGCCCCATTTTTTACTTTCGTGATGTAAAACCCAGTACATGTGCTTTATGTGTGCATTATATCTCAATCCTCAACTCGTTTACAAAACCTGTCATATACATCTTTCCAGCATTTAGCAATGAGTGAGCAGTTTGAGTCTGGTGATACTAGACATGTTCTTAGCAGGCTGTCGTCCAGCACAGCATTGTATATTTTTTAGACCAGATGCCTGCGCGTAGGGCTGGTGATTAGCGTCTGCAGGATGGACAGCGCAGGGGGTGCATCTGGAAACGATGGATACAGATTCCTGATAGCCGATTTGAGACAGAAGTATGTAAATTTAAACAGCAGTGTCTCATTACTTACAAATGCCAAGTCAGTGGGTTCTAAAAACTTCCTCTCTGGATAAACGTCAGCCATTGTTACAATTCCCACTTGTGTAAGGAGGGTGAGAGCCCCTTCCTCCCATGTCACAGAGAAGGCTGTATGATGCCCTAGGGGAGCGCCGGGGCATACAGTGGTAGTTTGCGGGCTCTCGCAACCTAGAGCATGCCACGCCGCTGTTGTGCAATTGATTGTGTGTATTTCTGTGCGTGGCTTATCTTTTCGCCTATGTGGCAGAATGTTTCTCAGTGGGGTGTGATAGCCATCCTTCGCCTCCACCGCTAAATGGGACGTGTATGCCTGGGGTTGGTACCAGTAGTGTGCATATTATGCCTGGGCTCATAAGTAGTATAGATAGAAGTCTGACGCTCCGAAGCCGCCCTTCGCATATGGCATCGTCAATGAATTCCATTCTATTCGCGGTTGTTTGCCCGCCCATGTAAGTCTTATCAGGTGTGTAAGTAATGTTTTAAAAAAAAACTTTTAGGGAGCACTATAGGGATATTACTAAATATTTATAGGAATCGAGGCAAGATTATCGTTTTCATTATCATCACACTATCAGCAAGAGATAGTGGCCCCTTTCAGCAAGAGAGAGGGGCATCCTTAGCCACAGTTCTATCTGATCCTCCCTGCCGTAATTTTCTCATATCACTAGCTCAGGGTCTCTGTGCACCCACACCCCCAGATACTTCACCGGGTTTGTTATCCACTCCCAGAGGGTAGTCTAAGGTCTGCGGCGTTGTGCAGGGGGTCAGTGGAAGCACCTTTGATTTCCTCCAATTTATGCTTAGCCCAGAGTATCTCTCAAATCTGATGTATTCCTGAAGAAGTGACGCAAAGTGCAATGTGGGTTGTTGTACATAAATAACCATGTAGTCTGCATATAGTGATATGCCAATGAGGCGCTGTCTGAATTGGAGCACTGCGTCTGCATGTCGCTGCCTAATCACGCAAGCAAGTGGCTCCAGGGCCAGCGTAAACAGGATTGGGGAAAGGGGGGCACCTTTGTCTTGTGCCCCGATAGATATGTAATGGTATCAACGTATGCTCATTGATACGGATTCTTGCCAACATTGTGTAAAACTGTGTGGTATCCTCATGCGCTCTAATATAGTGAACATATCGTCTCATTCTATAGAGTTGAAGGCTTTGGCGGCGTCAAGTAGTACCGCCGCTGCCTCCAACTCCGGATTCAATTGATGTTGGGGCGCAAATATAGTGCGCAAATTGTATGTGGTGTAGCTGACCGGTTCAAAGGCCGATTGGTCTGGTAGGATCATATTTGGTAGTAAGGGCTGGAGCCTCTTAGCTAGAATTTTCGCTAGAATCTTCGCATCAGTGTTGATGAGCGAAAGGGGACGATACGAGTAGCACCTTTCAGGCTGTTTGTCTGGTTTCAGGAGTGCTATTATTAGGCCCTCCCAGAGCGTCTGCAGAAGGGTCTGTTTAGTATAGGCCTCTGCATACATTGCATGGAGGTGGGGCGAGATTAGGTCAGCATATTCCTGGTAAAATTCACTAGTTAGCTCGTCAGGTCCCGGTGCCTTCCCATTTGGTAAGAACTGTATAGCCTCGCGCACATCCCCTATCTCTATGGGTTGCAACAGATATTCTCTTTTCCCCGTCGAGAGCCACTATAGGGCAATGTCATTGTGATATGAAGCTATCTCCTTTGCCCCCGCCATCTCACGAGAGGCATACATATCGCTGTAAATGTCAGAAAACTGTCCCAGTATCCCCGTCGTCTCATAGCAGGCATTTCCCCCTCTTTTGATCTTTAACACATGTTGTAGTCTGCCGTTTGGGTGTAGTTTAGTGGCTAAGGTACTCCCTGGTCTACCTCCTTCACCATATGCTCTTGCCGTGTGGCGGTATGTCATGTAACAAGTCTACTGATCCGCCATGTCATTGTATTCAGTGAGGTATTCTTTAATGTTGGCCAGGGTGTCGGTCCAGTGCGTGTGTTTACCAGTGTGATCAGGGAGCCGCATAAAGGGCGCCTTGCAGTATCGCATATTGGCCCTGGTTATCAGTAAGTGTGCAGATAACATCAATCAGTGTTAGCACTCCTCTGGAGTAGGATGACTACAAGCCTGTGTAGTTTCTTACCCATCTTCACATTAGTATGATAGCTTATTTGCATCCTTGCAAAGTAAACTGTCAAAGCATGTCTCTGTGGCTTCCCAAGCACCATCAATGATGAGAGAGAGACCTTGTATACCGTCGCTTGCTGGTTTGTAGTAGCATCTACTTTATCTGTAAACCAGGTGGAGGATTGGGGATGTGACTGGTTATAGCCAGCCATTCATCATAATGGGGGGGATTTAGGAGCATATTATTCGATGACTACTTTAAAAATACAAGCAAAGTTTCAGTTTATTCTGGTTCTGGAGTTTATACGGTTGCCTACTCTTTTAGATAGAGAATGTCCCACACCCACTGTTGACAGTATGAGCAATTTTTATTTTGCTGCTTCTATACGCTCCTCATGCAAATATGGTTCACACTTTTATTTTCAATGTTTTTCTTTTACCTATTTTCAAATGTAAACAGTTCTAAGCTAACCCTTGTGAAAATTACACCAGCCTTCCTTGTCCATATATAATTTAATACCTAAACATAGGAGCTTAACTGTGTTTCACAATTGATGCTGCCAGCTGCCTTCACAAGAGACCCCAAAAATGGTGTTAAATATTCATAACTTAGTATATTCTAAATGTATGGAAAGATTTTACAAAACAGACAACTGTCCTATGAGATTGTATAATAATGACCTCTGCAAAATTTAAAAATGAAATTTTCTTCACTGAGAAAACTAGCACATTTACTGTAGCTGTGTACATATTTTGTGAAGAAATGAGAAACTCCAAAAGAAATCCATCAAAAACTGGTTTAATATATTGCAGAAGAGCATATAACCACTGTTGCAGGGTTTCTGCTCAGGAACAGAACTATGCTTGGGATCATAGACCATCCGCATGTAGGGATGGAGTCATCCTACCACCTCAGCATCTATGAGCCCGAGTCCGATTAGCAATAGTGCCTCACTTGCTCTCCTTACCTTACCAGAGAAACAAGTGAATTGGCACCCCAGAACACAACATTCTCAATCCTCTCAGGGATCGTGGTAACAGGACACACCCTTTCGCTCTCTCACTCTTACTCGTACACAATAAAATAAATAAGAGGCACAAAGGAAGTTTAGAATATTGATTCAAACTATTTTGTCCTAAAATGCAGTATTTGTACCACAATTAGAAAACAAATGTATACTAAAAATACTGTTTGCATGGGCAATAAACCATATATCAAAAAAATCCCTGTCATATTATAAGGCAGAATATCTTAAACCTCCCTCCCTTCTACAGAAGCTAAATGATTATATATCAAAGATCTCTGGGATTAGTGGCGGACCCTGTACCTTACCATACACAGATGGACGTTCTACATCTCAGCTGGCATAACAATCTTGTCTCAGAACCCTTGCTCAGTGTGTGTACTTAAACTCCTGAGCTCAGTTATATGACAAGACATGTATGCCCATAAACAGCAGCTGCATTCTCGTGTTATGTCTAGGTGCTACTGCCTGACCAGAGGGAATAACGAGGCATTGTTGTTTGACCTTGTCTGTGGTGTTCAGTCTAAATCCCAGGAGAAGAACAGAACACAAAAACATATGCAGGTTCCGGTAGAAAGTACAATGTGGCCCAAAAGCAAGCGTGTTCATATAGTAACGTGTGCAAAAGAAAATGCGGCCTACAACATGCACAATTTGGCTAACCTAGGGAAAACTACAATGGGCCATGCAGGAAGAACATGACACCCTCCCTTTGGTCAGGATAATAGTACTAAAGAGTATACTAAATGTGATAAAAGTAATCAGAAGGTAAACATACTCAAAGGATAGTTAAGAACTGTGAGTTACTGAAAACGCATAGAAAAAAATGTAAATTTGGAAAAATGATGTTGATTCGGAGGAATCCATTGCGTCACTCGCCATCTCAAATGCTAAAGACTCCATAAAGGAGTCTGATTCCGCACATGATGATTGGCCAACTGCCCAAGTCGTGAGCTCCAAAGAACAGACATGATCTCCCGTCACAGCCGATGCTGAGACAGTTACCGGGCAACCTGCATCCGTGTTAGCAAAGCCTGTATCCTGTGATCCATGTGCTGATGCACATGTTTCTTCGTAGGCTAGTGGCTCAAACCTCGCAATGTGAAGAAGTCGCAAACCCAAAAAACAGTCCTGAAAATGGGTCGCTAAGGGACTCATTAGCAGTCCAATGTCCCAGGTGGCAGGTTTCTGCGAAGCCAGGCAAATGTCTAGTGTCCATTCAAAGGGGCACCAGATACAGTGGAACACAGGTTCTCTTCCAGGGGATCCTCATCAATAGTCATAGCACTGAATATTCCCGCCCATGTGCGGGGACCCCGGAAATAATAAAAATTATATATGGAAAACATATATATACAGCTATATATATATATATATATATATATATATATATATATATATATATATATATATATATATATATATATATATATATATATATATATACATATATCATTTTTTCTCATACCAATGCAGCTCCCATCTAGGAGGCTAAACAATGTAATAACACATATAAAGCTACATTTGCAAATATATAAAAACACAAGAGGGCAAATAGCACTTGAATTCTGTTTTTAATGAGTAAAACTCATGAAGAAAACACTGCAAATAAAGCAGACATTGTTAGCCTACAGGCTGCATTGTAAACCAATAGCATAGAAAATGAAAGCATTTTCTTACAAAAAAACTGGCACCGTGCCTTTAAGACAGCCATGACCCCTAGCTTCCCATCATGCCTCAGGGGTGACAGGTCAGTTGTTCTTTCCGGCTCCTTCAGTCAGGACCCTGGATTCACAGCTCTTCCTTTTTTTGGCTTTCTGTCAAAAAATACCTGATAATTTTCTAGTTTTTGTACTTTCACTCGACGTCTTTTTGCCTTAGAGTGAGAGTGTTACCTTTTTTGAGTTCCAGAAAAGGTTTATTTTCTTCAAGAATGCCTTCTTTATTTGATCCTTGCCCTGCCTGTGGCAAGAAGAAGGCCAGATCAGACACACACCCTGTGTGTATTCTCTGCCTCCCTGATTCTCACTCTTCTACCAACTGCCATCATTGTAAGAAGTTGTCGAGAAGGACCATCAAAGACAGGGAGAGGATTCGACTTTATGGCCTCCCTGAAAGAGGTAGGTCTCCAGTGAGGCAGCAGAAAGAGAACTCGGTCGACGTCGAGAGCCAAGGTCCCGACCTGTTCTCCATCGGCGTCGGGATCGACGTCGAAGCTGCCGACGACGAAGAAGAAATCGGTGTCGAAGACTACGTTGTTGCAGAAATCGACGACGGGATCAACGTCGACGAAGGTAACAGGTCCTCCATTGACGTCAACCAGGCGACGATCAACGTCGAGGGACAAGTCTCCGTCGACGCTGGCTAGGCGTTCGACGTCGAGACACATCACTCCGTCGTCGCCTCTTCAACGTCGTTCGATGTCGAGACATAGGTCTCCGTCGAGATCAGTCCAAAAATCTTCGACGTCGAGTCAGAAGTCTCCGTCGAAATCAGCCCAAAGATCTTCGACGTCGATACACCGTACTCCATCGTCGACGTCGAGGCAAAAATCTCAGTCGAGGTCAATGCAAAGATCTTCGACGTCGAAGCAGAGATCTCCGTCGACGGCAGCACACCGCCGGTCGACGTCAAGACACTGGTCTTCAGAGCAAAGACGGCTGACGTCGAAACACGGTACTCCGTCGGCGTCAAGTAGGCGTTCGACGTCGAGAGGCCGGTCGACTGCAAGATTGAGCCCTCCATCCAAGAGGAGAAAGTCGACGTCGAGGCAGTCGTCTCCGTCGAGAAGACAGTCTGTGCAGAGGCGTTCCAGATCAACGCCGAGACACCAGTCCAAAGAGGAGTCTCTCCTCGTCACCATCACTGACGTCTAGAACAGGTTCTCCCAGTTCTCACAGAGGATCCACGTCAAGGTCTCCGGAGGTGGTGATCTCGACGTCCGGCAGTCCAGTGTCCAGAGGACACCAAGATTCTCCGACCAGACCTGCACAGGAAAGGGTGAACTCTCCTTCCCCTACACGGTCTCCTGAAGGGCGAGAGAGGCAAAGATCACCTTCCATCCATCTTTCGCCACGATGGAACAGACCCTTACATCACTGGACCACGGCTCCAGGTACAAGGGCGCAGCATTACTCAAGCCCTCTTCACAGATCTCCGTTGGCTCGTCTGGTACAGGCCGTGGATAGGGAATGCACTCATGCAAGAGCCAAAGCTCGCAGCCACACTCCTGTGCACTAGCACAGAAGGAGATCTCGATCTAGAAGCAGGAGGAGAAGACGCAGATCCCCAACTTCTTCATCCTCTTCCACTCACACGTCCCACAGAGACTACTCACCTACCCTCACTGACAGTCCGCCGTCGAGGGTCTCTCCGGTGGATGATGTTACCACTTTTAAGGACATTCTTGGCAGAGGGGCAACGAAGCTAGGCATTCCTATGCCGACTCGTCAGAGTAAGTCTTCTGTGATTTTTGAGACTTTACACCAAAGGGCAGCATCTAGACCTCTGCTACCATTGGTACCGGGCCTCATAGAGCCAGTGATGGACATTTTTTTTACGCTGGCGACAGTTAAGACCGCGCCAGCTAGAATTTTGAAGAAGTACCGCTCACCAGAAGACGACCCACTCTTCCTTAGATCTGATCCCCCTCCGGATTCTGTGGTAATTGCTGCAGCAAAAAAGACTCATGCTATTGCTTCCTCCTCTACTGTTCCACCAGACAAGGAGAGTAAAACACAGGATTCGTGGGGAAGGAAGGTTTGTGGTACATCAGCCTCTATGTTAAAGGTCTCAAGTGCATCGGCTCTCTTGGGCCGGTATGACAGGTCTCTGTGGGACTCCTTACAAAGATTCACAGAGAAGTTGCCACAGGAAGACCGCAAGGACTTTGAGGAGATCTTGCATGAAGGCAGCTTGGTGGCTAACCAAGTTATCAGCGCTGCAGCTGATGGAGCTACTCTTTCGGCACATGCTTATGTGCATGGAATATGCGCTAGAAGAACATCTTGGCTCCGACTCACAGCGCTCAAGCCAGAAGCGCAGTCGTGCATCCTGAATCTTCCCTTCTCCGGATCATCTCTGTTCGGGGCTCACACGGATGAAGAAATGTCCCAGATGAAAACGGAACTAGACACACTAAAGGCCGTGGGTCTAGAAAAGAAGAAGGAATTCCGCAAACGATTCAGGCCTTACAATCGACGATCCTCCCAACAGAGGGTTCAAACCCCTCATTGGCAGAAAAATCAGGATCAGCAAGGTCAACAAAGATCTCAATATCAGGGCAGGCGCTCTTCCAGAGGAAGAGGAATCCAGCGTCAGGCTAACACCTCCGCCAAGACGCAGGCCAAACAATGAGTGTCCACTTTCCCCTTCGCTGTTCACCACTCCAGTGGGGGGGAAGTATTGCAAATCATCTCGAAGAGTGGCGAGCTATCACAAAGGACCAGTGGGTGTTAGCTACGCTGCAGAATGGGTACTCTCTACGTTTTCGACGCCACCCTCCCTCAATCCCTCCGGTTCCATCATCGTGTCACCAGATGAAAATATTACAGAACGAAGTTGTCACCCTTCTCAGAAAGTCAGCCATCGAGAAGGTTCCAATATCTCAAAGAGGGAGAGGGGTCTACTCAAGATACTTCTTGGTAAAGAAGAAGGGTCGAAAAGCCGAATACAGACCCATTCGGGATCTGCAAACACTCAACAAATCAATCAGAAAGGAGAAGTTTCGCATGTTGGCTCTCCATCACATATATCCACATCTCAGGCAGGGAGATTGGATGTGTTCGCTGGATCTGCAAGATGCATACTTTCACGTACCTGTAAACCAGCATCACAGACAATACCTGAGATTCCTGGTGGGATCTTCTCACTACCAGTTCAAGGTTCTACCCTTCGGGTTGAAGTCAGCTCCCCGAGTGTTCACGAAGTGCATGGCAGTAGTGGCAGCCGCACTACGCCGCAAAGGCATCTTCGTGTACCTGTACTTAGACGACTGGCTGTTGAAGGGTCCCTCACCACACAGCGTGAGGAGTCATTTCCTGCAATGCATAGAGCTTTGTCACCGGCTGGGCCTTCATGTGAACTTCGACAAATCTACTCCACAACCAACGCAGAGAATCCATTATCTAGGCGCTCTAGTAGACTCCGAGGTAGGAAAAGTGTTTCCTTCGGAGGAGAGACAGTTTTCCATCATACAGAAATGCAAGCTTGTTCTGGACAACAGAAGGCTGTCGGTGCGTCGGATTGCCTCCCTGTTAGGGTCGATGGCATCCTGCATCTTCCTGGTCCCCAATGCCAGACTACGAATGCGTCCTCTTCAGCAGGATCTGGAGGACAAGTGGGACCAGCAGACAGCTCGCTGGGACGACAAAATAAGTCTCTCAAACGCAGCAAGAGCTTCCATCCCATGGTGGATGAGGAAGGAGAATATGCAAGTCGGGATACCTTTTCATCAAGCACCTCCCTCTCAAACACTGATCACGGACGCTTCCCTCCAGGGCTGGGGAGCCCACATGGGATCCCTCCAGACACAAGGTCTATGGTCACAAAAAGAGCGATCCTATCACATCAACATGCTGGAGCTGAGAGCAGTTCACTTGGCCCTCAAGGCTTTCCTCCCTTCGATTCAGGCAAGTTCAATCTTAGTACAGACGGACAATACCACCACCATGTACTACCTGAACAAACAGGGGGGAACTCGTTCTCGCATACTGTAACTGGAAGCTCAAACTCTCTGGCATTGGCTCCTGGCACGGAACCTATCAATCACAGCAGTCCACCTGCCGGGAGAACAGAACGTGAGAGCGGATGCTCTCAGTCGTCACTTCGAAGACAGACAAGACTGGGTTCTCAACGACGAGGTTGTCGAAGACATATTCCAGGCTTGGGGTCGTCCCACCACCGACCTCTTCGCGGACGACGAAAATACAAAATGCCGAGACTTCGCCTCAAGGTTCTACCGACCAGGGTCGAAAGGGAATGCCCTTTTGATAGACTGGTCAGGGGCATTTGTGTACGCCTTTCCACCTTTTCCTCTCATCCCGAAGGTGGTGACCAAGCTGTCTCATTCCCACACGAGGATGATACTAATTGCCCCGGACTGGCCGAGACAATGGTGGTACCCGGACCTTCTGCACCTGTTGGAATGCCCTCACAGGAGGCTGCCGTGCAGACCGGACCTGCTGTCCAAGATGAACGGGAGGATTCATCACCCCAACCTTCGCTCACTGAACTTGGCAGCATGGCTCCTGAGGTCCTCCAGTATGGCCATTTAGGACTGCCACAGGACTGCATGTCCATCTTAAAAGAAGCAAGAAGGCCGTCCTTGCGTGCCAGTGGAAGCGTTTTTATATGTGGTGTGTTCAAAACCATTATAACCCAACCAAAGGACAGGAAGAGGTCATCCTTCCATACCTGCTTTATCAGGCGAAAGCAGGATTGAAGTTTCCTTCCATTAAGGTGCACTTAGCAGCTATCACTGCATATAGGCGATCACCTTCTCAACCTTCTTTCTTTCAGTTGCAGGTTGTTAAAGACTTTTTACAGGGTCTAAAGAAGGTCTACCCTCCAGTCCGGCCTCCTTCACTACCCTGGGAGCTAAACCTGGAGCTATCAAAATTGATGGGTCCGCCTTTTGAACCTATACACAAAGCAACCTTACAACACCTTTCTTGGAAGGCGGCTTTTTTGGTAGCGATCACGTCAGTTTGCAGAGTGAGCGAAATACAGGCCCTCTGCTCTAAGGAACCTTATACCGTCTTCCATCTTAATAGGGTCGTATTGAGGACTCATCCCTCTTTCCTCCCTAAGGTGGTGTCAGATTTTCATGTAAATCAGACCATCTCTCTGCCCACCTTTTTCCCTTATCCCTCCACTCCAGCTGAGAGGGCTTTACACTCCCTGGACCTGAAAAGAGTTTTAAAATTCTATCTGGATAGGTCCAAGTCCACGAGAAAATCTGATCAACTATTTGTTAACTATGGCTCGATCAGAACGGGTTTTCCAGCTTCAAAGCGGTCCATCTCCTGATGGATAGTTTCATGTATCAAGCTAGCTTATCAGTTAGCGCAGAGGCTCCTTGGGTTTACTCCCAAGGCGCATTCTACCAGAGGAAAAGCGGCTACGACTGCTTTTCTTCAGAACGTGCCTATTTCTGAAATCTGTAAGGCGGCGACTTGGAGGTCCGTCCATACATTTACGAGGCACTATTGTCTAGATTCAGACACCAGAACAGACACCCAAGTAGGCCAGGCCTCCTTGAGGAATCTGTTCAACAGCTGATTACGGCTGTTAATGTATGTTGGGTCATTCTCTCTCTTTCTCATTTACCTGCAGGGTGAGGATTGGGCTTGCTATTCTATTCAGTGCTTATGACTATTGATGAGGATCCCCTGGAAGAGAAGGATAAGTTACTTACCTGTAATCCTAGTTCTCTTCCAGGGGTATCCTCATCAAAGTCATAAGCAACCCACCCTCCTCCCCAGGCAAATGAGATTCTCTTCACTGTTAAAGAGTATCTTTGGGCCCTGTTCTTCAGGGTTACGCAAAGAACAACTGACCTAACTGTCACCCCTGAGGCATGATGGGAAGTTAGGGGTCATGGCTGCCTTAAAGGCACGGTGCAAGTTTTTTTGTAAGAAAATGCTTTCATTTTCTATGCTATTGGTTTACAATGCAGCCTGTAGGCTAACAATGTCTGCTTTATTTGCAGTGTTTTCTTCATGAGTTTTACTCATTAAAAACAGAGTTCAAGTGCTATTTGCCCTCTTGTGTTTTTATATTTTTGCAAATGTAGCTTTATATGTGTTATTACATTGTTTAGCCTCCTAGATGGGAGCTGCATTGGTATGAGAAAGAATGATATATGTATATATATATATATATATATAGAGCTGTATATATATGTTTTCCATATATGTTTGATTATTTCCGGGGTCCCCGCACATGGGCGGGAATATTCAGTGCTTATGACTTTGATGAGGATACCCCTGGAAGAGAACTAGGATTACAGGTAAGTAACTTATCCTTGTATGCAGGTAAACCAGGCAGGTCGAAATGTTAGGGGCCAATCAAGATACAATTCTTGCAGTAGAAACATTCCAAAGATCTGAAGCATACTCACTGTAGTGTTGGAGTGGTGCTATCTCCAGAGCATCCACGGAAGGAACATCCATTGTGGAGAAGCAGGAACAGGATGAGAATGCCGAAAATGAGGAATAACAGCAACAGGAATTCTCCAAATACACTAGAAAAAATGGAGGGATAGAAGTCTGTATTACTCCAAAGATGGTGTGAAAAGAACTAATGAGGCCAGAGACTACAACCTTAAAAAAGTTGGCAAGGCCAGCCTTGCTGGAGGCATTAAATATTTGATGCACTACTTCTCCGAAATACAGGGCAAGGTTTGTATTCAACAATGACTGTATTTTCCTAGTTCTAGCCACCTGCAATTCGAAGGTCTCGCGAGCAGATGTAAGAGCTACTTCTTGTTGAAACAATAATGCTTTGAGTCTGCTTAGCTTGTTGAAATCTGCCTTCAAAGTTGAAATGGAAGGCCACAATGAGCTATGTACAATCCCATGCAGAGGGGTAAACAAGACATTGTTGCAACAAGTAAAAAAAACTGGGAGACGGACAAAATATATGGGACTCCAGCTAGCATTCTGGAACAGTCTTGATCACTAGGCATTAGATAACTCCTGTTAGAGAGTACCGTAATGAAAGGGAGAATTGTGAGAACTGGAATTCCTTTCAAATAACAAGCTAAATTAGGCGCTGAAGTATTACATGCGCCGTGGATTTTAACATGTTTACAAACAAGTGAATGTCTGACAGTAGAGTCGCATTCTTCTCCAGTTAGAAAAACCTCCTTATTGGTACGTTCACAACGATCAGTAAAGGGAAATTACCATTATTCATGTATGAAGCTTCTTCCAAGGGGTTCATATCGGCCTTCAGGGAAGCGTTTCATGCAAGCTGTGAATTGAAATGTCGAAATAGGCAATGAAATAACTGTGTATTAACCACAGGCGTTTCAGCTACGGTGAAGGAAGTTGTTCTAACTTTTCTAAATGCAGCATTATGTAGGTTGTGTCTTTCATGGCCATCAGTTGTTTACGTGTTAAATTAAAATGCAGAAATAAATCACTGCAATTCAAGTAATGCGGTGGAACACACTAATTTTTGAGTGTTTGAAGCGTCCAGCTAAACTGCATAATAGACCTAAGTTGACGTTGCCCATGATGCAGCGTTGACATGTCACTTTGCACAATAGCAATAACAGATGATACAATGTTGTTTAAATTGTAAATACAAGATGACAACGTATTAATACTATTATCAGCAACAGCAAGCACTTGATCCAAATTATCGTGGTCAATTGGTCTTAAACACGCAGCAGCTTCCATCTGGGATAATTCCCAAATTTAATTATAAGTAGCATATATAAATCGTTTAGAATGTAGGCATTTGGGACCTATAAGACAATCTGATAAATTCATGTCCTCGGAAAGGAGAGAAAGAGGATGTTTCACTGCAGACAGTATGGAATGTTCCAACCAATGTTGACATAACTTTCCCACCGAATAGGTGCTAACAATACCAGAGTGTGTTGACTACAAGTATCAGGTCTGCTTGATTTAACTCCAGGTGTGGAATTAAGAAAACGGGCCGGACAACCATTTGGGTCCACTGGCCACAACAACCACCCGCCAGGACCCAAAAATTAAGAATTAAATATACCAATCTACACCATATTATTTAATTTTTCTTTCGTGTCAGATTCTGCCATTAAAGCTGGCAACAGAAAGAATGGTCGGGGCGTTCAGTTCTTTAATTTTTGCCAATCCCAGACAAATAGTCTGCTGAATCGTTTCATTCAAGAAAATTATTTGTGTGGGAATTAAACAGGCTCGAAATAAGGTTTCTGTGCCCTGAACCTGCCAAGACTTCGTACCCCAATCGATTTTAAATCAATAGTGTCCTTCTAGTAACCAAAGCCTTTAAGGGCTAACTGGTTGTTAAACGAAGCTGTATAGATGAGCTTATTCTGAGTAAACATATTTCTTTGGTGGTTTTGGAACCAATTTGAAATAATATAACATGGGGTCATATCCCGTAAAATATGTGTACTTGTCCTTTTGCTTTTTAGAACTCCCTTGTGGGGGAAGTGGACAATGTTCTCATTGTGTAAAATTAAGATGGGGACGCTGACCACAGACTCTGTGTAGAAAATGATGTCCTTAATGATGATAACAGAACATATTGGCAGAATTAGCAGAATTAAGCTGTAGCTCCTCTGATTCAAAAAATATAATACTCTAGTTCAGAAAGCATAGAATTTAAAGTGTCAACATCCCAAACATCTGACTGTAACCCCAGTACTATTACATCACCCATAGAAACTTTGAACATTTATGGTATCTGCAGGATCTCCGTAGGGCCGAATATGTCGAAAGGAACCTTATCCCAGACAATACCATCAGTCACTGGAATGGCTGAAATGTTGACGTGGGATAAGTCTCTTTTCAGTTTATCCGATGAAGAATAGGGGGTCACCTCCCTGTCGACCAGTTCTGTAGCAGACAGTTCCAGGAGGTGATGGCCATTGATCAACAAGAAAAAAACAGTTTCAAATCCAATCCACATGAATAGAAAAAGCAAGGAGAGTATGATCCAGACATAAATCCAAGGCGGGATTAGATAAATGTGTTTTAACCATGTAATAAAAACACAAATTCGTGCTGGAGGCGGATGCAACACAACACTGCGTGAAGAAAATTAATCTCGGTCCATATAGTACCTGCAGGTATTCAGCTGGAAAGCAGGAGGCTGTGACATCGGTGGTGCTCAGAGGCTGTAAAGGAAAGTCTTGTGGAATAGTATGCCCACTTTGTGGCATACTATGGAGAATCGTCCACATGGTGTAGTTTGACATGTTCAAGGGAAACAAAGCGTTTGTCTTTGTATACTGGAAAGTGGTGGTAACATCACAGTTCGGGTACCTTGTATGCCAAGGGTAACTTGTATGCCAAGGAGCACAGTATGTAGGGCCGAATTCCTTTTTGATTGCTACCTTTTTACTGAACTTTTGTAGAACCTGTAAGACAGCACAGTGGTTATCTACGTCAAACAATGTGCCTGCCGCCACAATGTCTGGAACATACATCTGGATGTCAAAAAGCATTACGTACGGGGTCCGCCCACCCAGAGATCTTATGGGGAGGTTATGTAATGCTTGTTAAACCCCATAGAGATAGTTCAACCAACCACGCCTTGTACCTAATACCTTTGCCGTTAAGGACTGCTTTAAGTCACGGTTCATTCTTTCCATAACAGAATTAACCTCGGGCCTATATGGTGAAGAATAATGCACTTGTACACCCATGGACTTCATCGAATCACAGTAAGCCTTAGAAGCAAATGCCGGAATTAGCTCTGAGTCAAATGCACAGCAGGCATAAGTTCCGATGAAGACTTGCAAGTCTTTAATAACAGTTAGAGCGTCAGTCGAGTGCTGTAGCCAAACCCAGAGGAACCTAGAGCAAGAATCAAATGCAACCAAAATAAATTTGAACGCAGTATCTGAAATCAGTGGACCACAATGCTCTAACTAAATACAGAGAAAGGGCTTGTTGCAAATAAAGAGATGTGTTTGCGGTGGACGAGACACAGTAGAAATTTTAATCTGTTGGCAGATGTCACAACAGAGAACATACTTTCTAGTTTGCTGGTATAAACCTTGCCACCAATAGCATTGTAAAAGCGAAATAGTGGCAGCCACTCCTGCGTGAGCGGAAGTTACACCTTCATGTGCGGCCACCATCAAATCATGTCTGCAGTCTGCGTGGGTTATCACACGATCGCCAGCACCTGGAATAGCGACAAAGGGAACATTCTGATCATTTAAATGATAAGCATGTTGTAGGAAGCTGGCTCTGTATATACTATACCTAAGTGAGGTATTGTTTGCACAGAGACCAGTGGTTCCTCAAAGGTATAAGAGAGGTTAAAGTGGATAATAACTTACTCTCTTTTGTGGTAGTGTGGTTGAGCAGTCAGGCTTATCAGCAGGGTAGTGTTAAGCACTTGTACACAGTCAGGCAAGAAATGATGTCACACACTCAAAGACTGAATCCAGACCAATTGTTAGTATAAAAAGTTAATATTTTGTTCTTTTATTTCTAGAACCAAGATGTACTTAGTAGCAGGTAAGTTGAACTCTTCATACAATATGACTTTTCAAAATACAGTGAACACTGGTTTTGCAGGAACATTCAGATTACTTTTTCAATTGAGAAAACGATTTGTAAATGGTTGCAAATGGTTGCAATTACTTTTCAATTACTTTTAGTTTCAAGTTTATTTATTGTTACACGGCTAATTAAAGCCATTGCAAACAGTAAAAACATATAAAACAGCATAACTTGATACAATACCAAGTGTTTCATTGCGCAATTACGATGTGATATAAAATGTCGATGCATCATTTAAAAACAGGTTAAATACATTGGATATAAGATATTGCTCAGGTTTTTTCAGAATATTAATACAAGGAGAAGGAGGCTGGTTTCAAGCATATTTTGTTTGAGTCCGTTGGGAAACATCCGTTTCAGAAAAACCAGTTTAACTGTGTTTTGATTGTTACTCACTTTGTGGTTGATGTTTACAGTTGGCCCTTCCCCTTTTCGGAAAAGTAGATGGGGATTCCATTAATGCGTAACCAATACAACAGGATGATCGTGTCCTTGAAGCGATTCAGGTTAAGGGAGCAAGCTTGATCGTGTGTATTAGAAAGCGTACATGGTCAGCACTGGTAGAAACGCTGGAAAGGCCTACAAAGGTGCGTACAGTGGGTTCTGAGCGCAGTCTATATATTTAGCCCAGTTTAACCTGGAGGGTTAGAAAGGAAAAATGTGCAAAGAACACAGGGAAAATTGGAAGGGGGGGATATGCTGCAGCCAGGCCACCCTGGATAGTTCTATGAAAGTGTGTATAGTGCGTTCTAAGCCCAGTCTACATGCTGAGCCCGATTTTAACCTGATGGGATAAAAATGAAATATGTGCAAAGAATGCAGGGGGATTGGAAAGGAGGTGTGCAGTAGCCCGGAGCACAGTGGCTGCTAGTGTAAGAATTAAATTTGATAGTACTTGATTTGTGCTGTTTAGGACCAGTAGAATACAAATACTGCTTAAAATTTGTAAACATTTGTAAGGATTGTGGTTGGTACATAAGAAGAGTGGTCTCTGGGGTAGAAAGTCAAAGATGAGAGCCGAGCAAAATGTAAATGAAAAAAGATAGAGGGTTCCAGCATGCAGGTGACAAAATTAAGGCTATACATTTTAATTCGTAGAAACGTGTTATGACAAATATCGTACATAGCAGTTTACAACCCAGCAGCGGTTATTCGTGGAGTTAAAGCTCTTAACATTTTATCGGCTTTGTTACAAAATTTGACCTATCCAGAGGTTGTTTGAGGGTAAGAGTCGTTCAGAGGGAAATCAACCGCTTCGTGAATTGTTTGGGTCCCTTGTTTAATCAGGGAATGACGAAGACATTTTCTGCGATCATCAGTTAGTGCTGGGCAGGAGCAGAGAAAATGTGGTAAGCACTCCTGAAATTAACCGCAGAGACCACCACGCTCACTGGAGGGAGGACGAGTCGACCAAGGTGGAAAAGGTCTAATGATGTGAAGTTTCCCATCCAGATGAGGCAAAACTTGATTTTGCAGTGCACAGAGAAAGTGTCTATAAGATATTTTTGCACCTCTCTTTTGTTGTAACCTCTCAGTATGAGGTGTGCATGCTTTCTAGCCATGAGGGTCCTGCAGTCCTATTTTAAATGATTCTTTATGAAGTGCTCTATTTAACTCTATTTTGAAATTCTGATGAGAGTGATTTTCATTCCATAGAGCTGTGGCAGTTTTTAGTTTAAGTGCTTCCAGAAAGGCAAGATTCCAAGGATTTTGGGGATCCAATTTGTTCATTGAAGATACTTCCAGCCAGATTACATTTTTCAGTGTGTCTACTTTTGCTGCACGCTTTGAATGTAGGTATTTGAGTCCAGGCTTTCGGAGCTAGAACTTGATTGCACAGCATAAATTCCTGTTGAATCTGGGCTGCAGAAGAGTGTTGTGGAAGTTCGAACAGCGTTCGGAAAACCAGAATGTGAGATTTATTTAGGAAAGTGGCCAATTTGCCAGGGAAAGCTTCTGACCCGTATCCCACCGTAGGGATGAGTTTGGTTTTTATTATTTTCAATAAAGGCTCTATGGTCGGCTGCTTCGTTTGTTTAAAAATGGTTTGAATGCAAATTGTAGTGATGCAACCTTGGGTTTTAATGATTTCTCGTGAGTTCGATGACCACCCCCCCCACCCCTTCTCATGTAGCCAGCATCTGAGGTACTTCTATCTGGGGGCTCTGGACAAGTGGCTTTTGTATGAATGCCATGATCCAAGTTTGTTCCTTTTCCGCCCAATGATCACAACATTGGTCTTTTCAAAGTTCACAGTCATGCCGTTTGTGGTGCTGTGTTAGTATAAGAGGTCGATCAGCCTTTGTAACCCCCCTTGCTGTTTGGCTTAAGAGGACAACGTCGTCGGTGTAAAGGAGGGTAGTGATAAGGCGATTTCCCAGCTTTGGTGCATCGCTGACTACTGTATCCGGCGCTGGGGCCAAGTCGCTCATTACTAAGTTGAAAAAGGCTGGGGCTAAAATGCACCCTTGTTGTCTAGTTTTACGCTGGTCCATGTTTTGGAGTAAAGTAGTTGGATGCCTCAAAGCAGTGGTTCGGGAATGTCCCAGGTATTAAGTTTACTTTTAGATTACTGTTCTAGTTTGGTATGAAACACACTCCTAACAGTTTAAGCAACACAGGACATTTGTAAGCAGGTTAACTCTTGGTCAAGCAATAGGTTACTTTTTGTGCAGTACAAAACAGTTCAACACTTAGAAGAATTTTCAGAGAAAAACCGCCATTCAGTCCTATGGAGAAAACGAAGTGTTAAGTTAGCAGGTGAGTAAAACGGTTTTAGGATTGGAGTTTTAGGTGGCAGAACCAAGGTTTCCCAAGGTTCAGGTTGGCACTCAAGGGGCACCACCAGCTGCACTAGGGCAGCTGGTTGCAGGGTGCCAATATTAGACAATGGGGCACCTCGGTTGACGGCCGCTCACGGGAAGGCCAATCGGTCTCGGGAGCCAAGCTCCTAGAATTAAGGTTAGGGCAATGGGGGTCCCAGGGTAGCACCAAGTCCACACCACCAGCGGTGCAGGGGCAGCCGGGTGCAGGGTGCTCTGGAGGTGTCGGGAGCACAATGCCTTTCAATGGAGGATAGCGGTCATGGAAAAGGACTGCAGGCTGGAGCCAGAAGATGGATGAAGGGAACCAACAACTGGAGGATGAAGATGAAGAGTTCCTGGACACCAGGACACCGTTGGCCAGGCACCTCAGGTCTCAGGAGCTGTGGGTGCAGGGCTGTCTTTTCGTATCAGGTTCTTCTCACTGGTTCGGGACGCGGTTGGGGGTACCCTTCAGGATGAGGCTGCAGGCATTGACGAGAAGTTAAGTGGAGGTCGTCCAATGCTGTATCACAGGTCAGGATCGCAGGGCGGACCTCGCTAGGGTGTTGGGCCACTCGAACTCGAGCCGTGGGCATCGGGTGCAGAGTGATGAGGACTCGCAGATCCTGCTGGATCTGGAGTCCTGGCTTGGGTTCGTGTTGGACAAATCCGGTGTCAACGGGAGATAGAAGTTCTTGAGGAAGGCAGGGCATGTCTCCGGGGTTCTTGGAGGCTGCTGACTGCAGGACACGCCGGGTTCAGCTCATAGGGGTTCAGAGCAGGAGACAGGCCGGTAGGGCTGCGGCCAAAGCAGTTGCCGTCGTCGTCCTCTTCTGCAGCACAGCTCTTTGGTCCTTGTTCTTCTTGTCACATTGAGTCTGAAGAGGCAAGGTTCAGAGGTGCACCTAAATACCAGATTTAGGGGCGTTACAGGGGTGTGCAGTTTGGGACCAATGGGTCCCTTCCCTGGGGTGTGTCTACACCCCCTAATGTGCAACCGTCCAGTGGGAGGGGGGCATAGGCCTCTTCCTGATTGGAGGGGCCCCCCCATCTTCAAGATGGGGGGACTGAGAGGTGGCCTTCTCTTCGCCTCCCACACCTAAGGGGTGGGGTTGGCAATGGTGCCCCACCTCCCTTCCTGGCTAGGTTTTCCCACTGGGTCTTGCACCCAAAATGGGGGCCAGGACCAGTGGGAGCCTGTTGCTGATAGCAGCAAAAGGCTAGGGGCAGCTAAAAAAGGCGGCAGGCCTTTGAAGCTCCCTCTTCGAGGATTCTGCCCATCCTGGGGGGAGGAAACATGAAACCTCTGCCCAGGATGTGCTTTGTTGCCAGACCCAGAGAACGGAGGGCTCTCTATCCAGGGGCCCAGAAACCTGTCTGGTGGTGTCAGATGGTTTGGAGTCAGTCAGAAACCACACCAGAGTAGGTCATTTTTCAGGGGGCATCTCCAAGATGATCTCTGTGTGCATTTTTCATTAAATCCAACACTGGCATCAGTGTGGGTTTAATGTACTTGAAAGTTTGATAACAAACTTCCCAGACTTCAGTAAAGCAATCATGGAGCTGTGGGGTTAGTGTTGACAAACTCTCAGCCCATGCATTCAAAATGGCTTCACTTCACATACCATGTCTGTGAATGTCGCAGACACTGCAGGGGCATATTGCTCTTGCAGCTATGCCCTCGCCTGGGTATAGTGCACCCTGCCTTTAGGGCTGTAAGGCCTGCTAGAGGGGTGACTTACCTATGCCACAGGGACTTACCTATGCCACAGGGACTTACATGTGGCCCAGAGGTGTGCCAATTGTGGGGACAAAGGTACAGTTTTGGGAAAGAACACAGGTGCTGGGGCCTGGTTAGCCGGATCCCAGCACACACTCAGTCAAGTTGGCATCAGGAATCTGGCAAAACGTTAGGGGATAACCATGCAAACAGGGTCACTTTCCTACACATATTTAGAAGGAAAGCCTTTCGCTAAAGGGGTGCTGTTCTAAAGAGCATTCACAGCAGCCAAGATATCATTGTCGATACGAGTGTTGGAGCATGTTACTGCTGCAATTTTTCCTGTGAGTACTGTAGATTTGACAGCTTCATCAGCCAAAGAATTGCCTACAGCATGTTCTCCCACACGTTGATGACGCAATGCATGTATAACATGAGTTTGTGGCACAAAGCCGTTTGTGCTTGATTGCGCTACCCTTTGATTCTTGGTTCTCATTTTGTCGCCAAGAATGTAAATGATCATTTAAGGATTGAACACAATAATACGAATCACACACAATAAGTGTGGGGAATTTAGGATCTGCGTTTTCAAGTGCAAGAAGTTAAGCCTTCAGTTCAGCCAGCTGCGCAGTGCAGTCTCCTAGAGCCTCTGTGTGAGTTGTTTGGGGGTGAAAATCGCCATCCAACATAGCACCAATAACAATGGGCATGCGGCAGAATACTGCTGCTTAGAACCTATGGCAGGTTGTGCTGAACCATCAGTATAAATTATATTTTTATATTGATCAAGATGCAGAACTGAAGAAGTAATTGTACTGAACGTTTTGAAGACGTTGACTGCAAAGCTGTTTGGCCCAGGTGCTATTCTTGGCTTAAAGTCTTAAATTGTACAGTATATTTAAGTTTGTTGGGGATAGCTCGTGCTGGTAAAGATGCATGTTTTTAAAGGCAATTGTATAAAGTTAATTAGTGATCCACCAAATTCGAGTGAATTTGTTTAAGTTGCTACTGGAGAAATAATGCCATGAAGTTTTCAGTTTGGTTTATTTTCCAACAATAGGTAGCCACAAGCACCTCCAATATTTTTTAGGTAACGCTTAAGTCATTTTAGATAAGAGATGATGGCACAAGAATTGCAGTTCCATACCACCTATGCACTGCTGCACTGGCACGGCACACCATATAGACATTGAATAATAAAGGTTCTTCGAGTAGCATGTGTGGACCTTTGAAGAGCATTGACCCATGCAGCAACTTCGATTTCCATGGTCACCTGCTGACAAAAGTAGACCAGGATAAAGGGATAACCATTCCAAAACTCTGTTCCATGTGTTCATACAGGTCCTTTGGATGTTCACCAGTGCCCATAACCAATAGGGCTTAGGGGATGACAGACAATCACACAGTACCAAAAGACTTGATTTCTTAAATTGAGTATGCTCTCAGTGTTGTTTAATACCTGTATGTTTGCAGTCTCATTACTTCATTAACAGAGACCTGGCTGTCTAGTGACTCTGACCCAGCCCTGGTACAAACCCTTCCCGCCGGCTATCTCATTCAGAGATTAGACCGCAAAAGCAGTAAAGGGGGAGGCATCGCCATTATATATAAAGAGTGTTTCTCCTGTCGTGTCACACCTGACCCACTGCTTAATTGTGAGAACTTTATGTTCTCCATTGGCCTCTCACCCACACAAACATTCTCGGGATTACTGATCTACCGTCCCCCGGGAACACTGGGACTGTTTCTCAAATCTTTCAGTGAAACAGTCGCCAACCTAGCCAGCACTCCCTCTAATTTTACAGTTATGGGAGATCTGAATCTGCACTTAGATGACGCCGATAATTCAGTTATCTCGGAAACAGTGGAGAGTCTCTCAGCACTTCAGTTTGATCAAAAAGTGTCCGGACCTACGCACATTAAAGGCCACCTTCTGGACCCAATTTTTACCAACATTGACGAGCTTAGGGTAGGGACTTCTATTCAACTTTCATGGTCGGATCATTTTTTGATCCCCTTTTCATGGGCCATTACGGGACCTTCAACCTTATCTAAAAAGGCTATTACGCAGGATCGTCTATGGTCCGAACTTCCCCTTGATCAGTGGATCTCAGTTCTAGACGCTACTATACCTCCCAAAAACGATAACCCGAACGTGGCCAATGATATGTTTAATCAATGGCTTAAATGCTCACTAGACCAAACCCTCCCTAAACAATATTGCCTCAAAAAGAACAGATCTAAGATTTCACCTTGGTATTCCCCAAGCCTCCGTGAATTTAAACAAGCATGTAAAAAGTTAGAGAGAGAATGGAGAAGAGACTATGCTTTATCTAGTAAACAAAAATATAGGGCCAGCATTAAGATTTATCAAAATGAAATTAAAAAGCACAAGCCTCACATTATGGGGAAAGAATCACTCTTGCCGCGAATGCACCACGGGAAATCTTCCGTATTGCTAAAACCCTCACTAAACTTCCCGAACCACCAGTTAGCATGGACGGCGCACTTATGCGATGCAATGATCTGGCTGAATTTTTCCATAAGAAAATCCACGATATATACCTCACATTCCCGGGCTCATCAGCTCACGTGGACTCTTATTCGATGGACACGCAACCTCCTGATATACAAGCTAGATCATATTCCCCTTCTGGACATAAGTGCTCTTGATTCTATCCTCACCCAGGTTAAATCAGGATCACCCCGGGATCCTGCCCCCCCCCCACATGTTTTGAAATTGGCAAAAGCTTCCACTCTTCCTGTGATTCAAGAACTTATTAATAGTTCCATCTCCTCTGGAGTGGTTCCCTTACCATGGAAAAATGCCTTGGTAAAGGCTTTGCTGAAAAAGCCCAATCTTGATCCTAGAACAATGGGGAACTATCGGCCGATTTCCCTACTCCCAGTAGTTAGTAAAATCCTAGAAAGACACGTCAATTCGATTCTATCTGGATTTTTAGAATCAAACCTCTTGCTCCACCCCTCACAAACGGGGTTTCGGCCCTGTTATGGTACGGAAACAGCACTCCTAGCTGTGGCGGAAGAGGCCAGGAGGATTTTGGATCAGGGAGGCGTTGCAGCCATCATCCTCCTGGACCTCAGCGCGGCATTTGATACCGTTAATCATGTCATTCTAATGCATAGACTTAGGAGTTTGGGAGTGTCTGGAGATGTAGCCACATGGCTAGAATCCTTCCTAGAAGATAGATCTTTTCAGGTCTTCGAAGGAGAAGTGGTGTCTAAGCGTATGGCCCTCAGCTAAGGGGTGCCTCAGGGATCTTCCCTGAGCCCCACCCTATTCAATATATATATGAGGCCGCTGGCCGACATAGTACAACCATTTGGCATAAAAATTGTCACGTACGCCGATGACACTCAACTTGTCGTGGCCTTAAATCGTCCAGAAAACTCATCCTTAAGTTTAGGCCCCTGTCTAGAGAAGGTCGCACAATGGATGGAGCTCTCCTGTTTAAAATTGAACGGAGATAAGACCGAGCTCATGCTCCTAGGCAACTCTTCTATTTCTGGCATAGGGCCACTATGGCCAAAATGTTTTGGCCCCGTTCCACCGGAAAAAAATCTGATTAAAAGTCTGGGTATATGGCTGGATCGCTCACTGACTTTTGGACATCAAATAGCCAAATTGTCAGCCACATGCTACGGCATCATGAGGATGCTTCGTAGAGTGCTCCCCGTCCTTCCATTCCTGGCAAGAAAGATAATGATTCAGGCCCTCATTCTTTCACGAATGGATTATGGAAATGCACTTTATCTGGGAGTCCCTAAGGCCATGATAAACAGACTTCAGATCACCCAGAATTGTGCAGCTCGTTTGCTTCTGGGTTTCTCCCATAGGCAATCAGCCAAACCCGCACTGAAGACTTTGCATTGGTTGCCAATATCAGAAAGGATCAAATATAAGGCGCTTTGTATTGCCCATAAGTCCTTTCAGGGAACGGGACCAGTAATTAATGAGCCCCTGATCACCCGGTACCAGCCAAACAGAAACCTTCGTTCATCGAACATGCTGCTTGCAACAGTTCCTAAAATAAAGAGGGCCAGAAGCGGTGGTCGCTCCTTCGCTTATAATGTGGCTAAATTATGGAACACCCTCCCCCTTGACATCCGACAGGAAACTAATCATCTGTCTTTCAGGAAACAACTTAAAACCTGGCTGTTTTAATTTACCACTTGCAGAGCTGGCTTCTAGGTCCACGTCCGTAGATAGCGCTGGGATGCCTTAGGGTAGCTATGCGCTTTATAAGTGTTTATTTCATTTCATTTCATTCATTTCATTTAAGAGGGTACCCAGGTTGGCATCAGGTGTGGTCAACACTATGTTTGATATCTAGTATGATATTAAAGCAGGGTCAGCCAGTGTTAAACCTCAATACAACATGAGGCAACAGGGCATGCCATAAACACCCCAAATAAGTTAAAAAATCAAGGAATTAGAGCTCCAGAAATAAGGAATCCAGTGAGTCTGCAGCAAATAATGCATTTTCAATGCAATAGGTCTCATTTTTTAGAGTTAGAGCTACTGATGTAAATTACAATGTCTTTTACTTATGCGTTTTGGTTTTTAGTGTAGAGGATGAATGTGGTGTGGAATGGAATTATTTGGTTTGTATTGGAATTGTTAGTTGTGGAATGTGTGTGGGGTGGAGTGGATTTGTGTAGTGGAATTATGTGGCAGGGTGTGCAGTGGAAATGTATTATGTGAATAACAGACACTGGGAGACACAGATGGTACGAGTGGCTAAACTAAAGAGAGAGAGAACGCAAATAACAGGGAGATAGATCTGCCAAGTTTGGGCACTTGAGAGGGTGATAGAACACCTGGAAGCGAGAACACAGGGAAAACAATGGCGTCACTAGGCATGTGGAAATAGTGAGACCTTGAACATTTGTGAGGGACAGAGAGAGAACAGTGCTTCTGTATGCTATGGGGCATGGTTAGTGAGTTTGGTGCGGGGTGAGTTATCAGAGATGGTTGAAATATTGAGCTTTGACACTTAGTAAGCAGTAACTAAGCAAGTTTAACCTGTGCCGAGGAAAGGATTGCTGTCGCACTCCGGACCCATTTCCCACTAGCTGTGAGTGTGTGAAGTGATGAATATTAACACTTGTGTGGAGCCACGACCAGAACACGTACTGTAACTTAGTTCCCCTTAAAACTAGAAACGGAATGTACGGGGTACCAGGGTAGGTAAAGTGCCATGTTTAACTTGTGGCATCATGCCCGTGTGCATCGCCCTAAAATATAGAAGCGGGGACATTAGCAATTGAAAGGAATCGATTATCAGAGGATGTTGAAATTTTGAGCTCTGAGATTTATGAATCATGAGCTCGGGGACAGTAACCAGCGAAAGGAAGTCCATTGTTAGAGAATGTTGTAATGTTAAGCTTTGAGGCTTTAACAGCATGGGATCTGAGATATTAACCATGGAAAATAAGTCCATTGTTAGCTAATGTTGAAATGGTGAGCTGTGATACTGAAAAAACATTAACTAAGCAAGTTCAACAAGTTTAACCCTGGCTGAGGAAAGGTAGGCCTGCACTAGACAATATTGAAATGTTGAGCTCTGTTCCTTACACTGTGGGGCCTGGGGTAGTTGAAACAGGATTCCAAGCGAAGGGCCGTAGCTGAATGTTGAAAGTTTGAGTAGTGTGTGTCATACTGTATAGGCTTGGAACTTGAAACCTATGTAGGTGGAAAAGGTCTTCCAGTGAATGTTAAAATGCTAGACAGTAAGCTTAACACACGTGTTGTCTTCTAAACACCCTGCTCTCCTCCAAGTGCAATTTCAAAATGAAGCAATGGTGCCAGACTAAACATGGATTGCCATATTTATGACAGGGGTTTTATTTAATTTTTTTTAAAAAGGACAGACTCTGCTGTTGTTGTGTAGGGTTTACTTAATGCATGTAAGTGCTGTTAACAAGGCTGTCTTTTGAAGTCCCACAACCGTTTAAGCTTTTAGGCGCTTTATACTGACCTGAAGCACGTGGTAAGGAGTGCTGCCAGAAGCTTGCGCCCTGCGTGTTAGAGAGAGGGCATGTGCCCTGCACCCCAGAGACAGTCTGTATCTGTGTGAGAGAGCATGTGCCTTTACTACGAAGGTGTGCACATGAGAGGAGGAGACTCCGTCCTGTACCTAGGAAGGGGGAGACATGTAGCAACATAGAGAGGGAACAAGTGTTGTGTACGTTACTGATTGAGAGACCGTGCTGTAAAACGTGGGAGAGTGAACCCTGTAATTAAGAAATTAACTGTACACCTGAGAGGCAGGCGGACCCTGCTCCAAAGAAAGTAGCTGGACCAGCACCTCAGAGAGAGCCAGTATTTGAGATAGATAAGAGAGGGAGTCTGTGGCTTGTACCTTAGAGATGAAGAGAGCATACACTCTGCCATAAGAGAATATAAGGTGGCTGAAAGAGGTGTGATGGGCCTTGGAGAGAAAGAATAGTCAGTCTTTTGATAGAGAGACAACTTGCACTTTAGAGAGAGAGAGAAGTATGTATGTGTGTGTATGTGAGAAGAAGAGAAAGAAAGAAACTGGGAGTGCGGTCTGTACCCAATGAAGATTAGAAAGAGAGCGCAAGTGTGTATGTGTGTGTGTGAGAGAGAGGCAGAAACAGAGATAAGTGTGTGTGTGAGAGAGAGAAAGAAGAGAGATAATGGAACGTGCATGTGAGATAAAAGTGCATTTGTGCATGAAAAAGAGGGAGAGAGAGCCAGTGAGAGACCTTTTACTACGTACTTTAGAGGCAGACTGCACCTCAGTGCGGGAAAGTGGTGAAGTAAACAAGAGTCTATTAGTCTTCCAAAAGCTCTTAAATGCTGCTAAACAGGTCTGGCTTGTGGCAACTAATGCCGGCACTTTTCACCTAACCGTTTTATTTCTTTGGCATTTTATTGAGATTCAAAAAGGTGCAAATCAGGGACACGTTTGCTGGCAGCGTGGTCTTGTTTTTGCCTATGAGAAAAGAGTAGGGACACAAGCTTTACAAAAACAGTGGCAACTTTCCCAAAATTGTTAAAAAGTCATTTGAACTTCTGAAACAAACGTGCACACTAAAGCATACTATAGTAAGAAAGCCTCTGAACACATTGCGCACAAGCTCCAGTGAAATAAACATGTTTAAAACAATCCTGTAAACAGAAAAATGTCTTCCCTTTAAAGCTGTTCAAAACATAGTGCACATTCTCCAGGAAAACACTTGCAACTTTGTAAATTCCATATTTATTATCCCCGTGCCTACAAAATAATTTATAATATAACTCCTGTGTATGTTTAGTGTCCCAGTACTTTCTCTTTACCTTAATTGATATTTAAGTTGTTAAATAAATAAAGAACAGAAATAAGAGCGTGTTAAAACTGCCTTTGGCCAAGAGAGATGTTTCACAAACCCAAAAAAAAGGAACAGTAAGAGAACAAAAGTGGAGTCTGCTATGAACATAAACGTGACGCAAATAGTGGCACCTTTACAAAATGTGAAGATGTTACAAATACTAATTAGTATGAGCTAATAGGTTTGGAATTAGCGCATGAAAATTGTGTAAAATAAAAGAGAAAAAAAGGATTTTTACTATAAAAAATGCACGGTATACTATATGTTCAAAAACAGTGGCAGCAATATATGGTTGATTTTCCGTATGTAATACTGCATGGAGAAATATAAAAAGAAAAAGTTTGCATTTTAAAAGTACTGGTTTATTTCGACTTATTCAAACATATGGCTAAGCAGTCTGAGAAACAGAGATAGTGTTTATTTCCTCGTCCTTATCTTAACAGGGCTGTCTCCTTCATGGTATTTAACAGGGCTGTCTCCTTCCTGGAGCACCTATAAAACTGCTTGCACGAGGTGTGAACACTTTGCAAGAAACTTTACCTAAAATAAACAAAAGGCTGGCTTTCAGGGAGCGGTCAACTGCACCCTCCGCTAGCAACCCTTTGTACCATTTGCATTTTGTAAATCTTTGTGTTTAATCAAGTGAAATGTGCGCCTATGGAACATTCCATTTGCTCTGGAGTCACAAAACTACCATAAATAGCATTAGGTTGAATTTAATGGGACTTGTGCACAACATTAGTTAAGTGCACCATCCTAATCCACCCCTTTTCATTATTAGCAATTGAGCAAACTGAACATCCAGACTAAATTTGTACATTACCCCGTACTGTAGTTTAAAGCCGGTAATCATATTACGCAGAAACGTAACTGAAGCACACTGGCATTGAGAAATGTGCACGCTATATAATCTGCGCCGCGCTGAGCCAGGGAAAGGCTTGTTCCATTTAAATTGAAGCGTGTGCGTGAGCGAGTTCCTCAGCAGGAGAAAAGGAACATTCTTTACAAAATGCTGCAGCCTCCACTTAAATAAAATAGTGCTCAAACATCAGAGAATGTTGAAATCTTAAGTTCCGTTACTCACACAGCATGGGCTTGGAGACATTAATCATAGAAAATAAGTCCATTATCATTCACTGTTGAAATGTTGAGCTGTGACACTTAGTAAGCAGTAACTAAGCA
The DNA here is from genome assembly GCA_963921515.1 of Calotriton arnoldi. NCBI lineage: Eukaryota > Metazoa > Chordata > Amphibia > Caudata > Salamandridae > Calotriton > Calotriton arnoldi. Next base: position 790,334 of record CAWUFW010000737.1, read on the forward strand.
AATTCAACCCAAGCTGAGGAAAGGATTGCTGTCACACTCCGGACCCATTTCCCATTAACTGTGCGTGTGTGAAGTGAAGAATATTAACACTTTTGTGTAGCCACGATTAGAATACGTACCATAAGTTAGTTTCCCTTAAAATCAGAAACGGAATGTACCTGGCACCAGGGTAGGTAAAGTGGCACGTTCAACTTGTGGCCACGCACCTCTGTGCATCGCCCTAGCGCATAGAAGCGGGGACATTAAGACTAGGGTAAAAAAACATTATTAGACAATGTTGAACTGTTGAGCTCTGAGACTTATGCATTATGAGCTGGGGGACTTTAAGCAAGGAAAGGAAGTCCATCGTTAGAGAATGTTGAAATGTTAGGCTCAGAGGTTCACACAGCATGGGCTCTGAAGACATTAACTATGGAAAATAAATCCATTATCATAGATTGTTGAAATGTTAAGCTGCGACACTCAGTAAGTAGTAACTAACTAAGTTCAACCCAGGCTGAGAAAAAGATCGCTGTTGGACTCCGGACCCATTTCCCAGTAACTGAAGCACACTGACATTGAGAAACGTGCACGCTTTATCATCTGCGCTGTGCTGAGCCAGGGAAATGCTCGTTCAATTTAAAATCAAGCGTGTGCACGAGCGAGTTCCTCAGCAGGGGAAAAGGAACAGTCTTTACAAAATGCTGCAGCCTGCACGTAAATAAAATAGTGCTCAAACCGAAAGATAAAAAGCCTTTAGAGAAAGGATATAGGTAAAAGTCCTGTACTCCAGGGGAGGAGCGAGACCTGAAAATGTGGAACAGATAAAGGCCATCACCCAAACAAAAGCAAGCATTTACGAATGACACACATTTGAACGAATCTCAAGTGAGAGGCGGAATTAAAGCTCACATACCGAAGACAACATGTCTCAACGAGACAGCGCATGAGCTGCCTAGGCGAGACCTAAAAACATGAAGGTTTATAAAAAATGTAAAAGTGCAATACATAAGGCAAAAATATATTTAGCCTCAACGAACAGTCATAAGTCTCAGAAATCTTTTTCCATATAGTCTCTTAGCATTTAAGATGGATGCAAATCAGGCAGCATGACTAGGGAATGAAGGGAAGAGTCACAGCTCACTTCCAAAATCAGGGGATTTTATAATGAAGTGTACAATGGAAAGCAATGGAAATCGCACAGTCAGCATCGGGTGAACAAATGTAACAATTTATTGTCAAATCATAACACAGCATTATAGAAAGTAATATATTTCCACCTTCCTAGCACTATCCCCTCCAACTGCATAATAATAAATTGCTGCTGACCTAAAGTGATCGGATGTGTTTAGCACAGATGTAGTTAAAAAAGCAAGGGAAAGATTAATTGATGATCTGTCTACAGTGTGTAAAAAGGAAGAGCCTTGAAGTGTATCAAAAAGGCTTCCTCCAGAGTTCTTCTGGAACAGCATGTCATCACAAAATATCGGTGCATAATTTGCTACGTGCGATGTCAATAAGAAATATAAACACACAAGTAATATGCATGCTCCAAAAGACAAGATGGAGTCAAGGCCTAGTTAGCCTAACATTAAAACCAAAATCACATTTCTACTTATGTGCAACCTAATCTAAACATATGTAAATATTAATTTAACAAAATAAACTTTCTCAGGAGCAAACGAACATGCATTGCCATTGGTGCTCCCTGCTGATCAGCCTTTCGCTGGATAGGAGGCAGGGTCTTTCTCAGCAGCACTCGCACACCGCACTGGGCCAGGACATAGAAGGAGCCAAAATTGTTGTGTAGGCGTGCTGCTCCTTAACCGAGGCCATGCTAAATACTGTAGTGCCCAGGAGGTGAGTGATCAGGAGATGCCTCTAGAGGAGCAATTTAGCTGATCTCTGATGGACAAGGATGTAAACATCAGGCACTGCTAGTAGTCATTTGTCCCCACCTATCCCTGACATTCTAGACTCGGTCCAAATATCAACAGATTTGGTGGAGCAAAGTTTTTGATTTGCATAACCAAAAGACAGAAAAATGCCTTTTCAACTCAAGTCAATATGGTCAGTATTCCCAAGGTGTTCTTTGTGTGCACATGTCTGATGTTTAAATTAGTTATTTCAAAACATGTGAAGTCATGATGCCCTTTATAACAGGCAGAATGGTTGCCACTTAATCGAGACTTGGCAAAAATTTTAAATCTTGGTTTTGGAATTGTGCAGTTTTGGCCCTCTACAAACCGACAGATATAACTTGCAATTTTCCTTAAAATGTTCTCCCTTTGTGCAGCTATTCACAAGACTTTTTAAGCACCAAGCTGTGGTTGTGAAAACTAAGCGTACATAAAGACTTGTATAAAATAGCTTTTATAGTTACCCCTATCGTTTTCAAGCTTATGGATATTTTTAATTCAACAAAAGGTACTCTTAATACAGAGCGCATCGCCTGGAAATTTAATGTTCAAAGTTTTTAGTATGTAGAGTTTTTGGATTTGAGGATGACAGATCATCTCTATGATAGAGGCTCATATCTTGTGGCAAAGCTAGAGTCCATTGTACTTATTCCTGAAGTAATAAAGAAAGTATGCTGTCTGATGTTTCCTATTTCACAAAAGAATTAGCTAAGCAAACTTCTACTGATTATTCTGCTGATTCTCTACCATTTTTAATCATCCCACATGCAGTTTCACTTAAACATAAACCAAGAAACATTCCAAAAAGCAAAATTCTCTCATTTTTTATTTTATTATAAATCATTCAGTTAAATGGAAACTATTGTAGATGAAAACACCATTTCTATTTAGTGTCTGAACACTAAGAAATTAAAGTAGCAAAGTGTGACCTTATGTTGACTTGGTAAACAAATGAGAACTGCCCCAATCATTTTAAGAAGGCACTATATCATCATGCCATTCAGGAAATTAGATAGCTTGGTTTTCCACTGAATGGAGAAGGTCCAAAATACTTCCTGCCTTCTTTCAGGGCTTAAAACAGCAAACCTGTTTTTCCTTCACTCAACATCTGTCTATACCAGCAAAGTTTTTCAGCCTTTTCTTCTCAGTTGGATAGTTGTTTTATTTTTCCCTTTGCTCTGAAATTGTTTTCATCTGCTTTTTTTCTTTGCTCACAATGCATGTACTTTTCGAGGAGCGTCTAACGTGATGGTATGATGTTTAGAAAAAATGTCCATAATTTTATGGTGGCCTGTCTTCTGGTCCCTCATTCAATTAAACACTACAGCATATGTAGGAAAATACAAGAGGATAACGGAATAGTGAAGGCTGAAAGAGGGAAAATCATTAAAAGGATGACCTATGCCACTTTGATGATGAATTAGATGGTCTCTTCTATCTCTGCTTTTAAAGGGAGTGCTTCTGTCACTTTGAAAAATGAGTGGGGAGCGTGTGAAGCTTGCTCATGGTGTGTGATAACACTCCTAATATCGAGGAGATCTTCATCCCACCATTCAGCAGCGAAGCATTCAGTGCTGACTCTTTTTCCTGTTTTGATGGTGTCTCAGAGTATTCCAAGTTGTCATTGAGGCAAATCTCAGTGGCAATAGTGTCTTCATCAGACAGACCCGCTTTTCTGACTAGAGCATGTTCTTCTTTAGCCGGCATACTGAGGAAACCCAGAACAATCTCTATGAGCAGAGCATCTTCTGGTTTGAGAAGAAGTCATCACCAATCCATCTTCAGAGGATCACACTTTTTCCTAAATCCAGTTATCACTTTGACATCTCCAAATATGGTCCAGCGTTTCTACTATGCCGTTTGAGGTCCTCGTTCACCACCCTAAGAAGCCTCTCCCACACCACCAGTTGGTGGGGAAAGAGATTTTCTCACCCAGGGTGATGCTGTTTGTCAAAATTGGAAAGGTCCTCAGGGCAATTTCAAAGAAAGAATCAAGAAGAACTGCCCAGCAAAAAAATTGAAGCAAGCATCTGGATCTGAGCCCATAGAAAGAATCTCCCAGCCTAAGCTGGAGGGTCATTGCAGAGATGTTACTCATAGCAACAGTTCTGACTGCGACTGTTTTGCTGCTGGGTGCACCCTCTCTCCATCTTCTCCAAAATCCATCCCATTGGGAATGTCTCCTTATTCACACTGCGACATCTAAAGTTCACACTTGAGTTTTTTTTTTTGCACAAGACCAGACCAGGCAGCAAAAAAGACCTATTGTGTCTCTAGTTCCTGGATTATTAGGACATGTAATGAGTACTTTTGTTTAGGTTTCGCCTGGCAAAATCTATTGTATTTCATGTAAATCTTAAAAGGGGCTTACATCTTGCCTTGCTTTTCATTGGTTCCTGTGCTTGCCACTTACTTTTTCTCAGTTTCTGTTGGCTGTAAGTCCGTTTTTATATAGCGCAGCTACGCACCCTTACGGGTCTCAAGGCGCTGGGGGCCGTAGTGGAAATTAAGTGAGCTATTGCCCAGAGTCACAAGGTGCTGAGCTGAGCTGCCGCCGGAGCCGGGGATCGAACCGTGAACCCTGCGCTCCGAAGTCAGCTGCCCTGGCCGCTGCACCACACCTCTCCACTGTAGCATACTATTTCGTGTTGTTCCTCTGTGTGTTTCTCTTATCAATCTCCCATAGCCCAAGCACTATTATCGTCTGCTTTGTGAGACTTTCTTTTTAAGCTTTTGCCTGCACAGTTCTTGCTCTGTGCTTGTTTATGGCTCTCTACAGTTGGTCACTGTCCCTCATGTTGCTCCCCTCACCTCCTTTTTAGGTCGAGCCTAGCGCAGCGCGCATGCGCTGCTCTATGAGAGGGCCTCTTGGAATCACTCCAGACATTCTGAAAGCTTTCTGAAAGCTCGTGCGTGTGGTTGTCGCATTCTACTGGCCTTTACGTGTGGCTTTCAAAAATGAAAGCACGCAATTGGCCCAAGGCGGGTGCTTGCCCCACCTTTTTCAGTAAATGTTTACTCCCACGGCCTACAGCTTGCGGGAGCGAGCAGAGGTGCGCAGGGTGCCATCTGTTGTGGATCATGTTTCCAATTAGTGCGGTCGCTTTCACTTTCGCGGCCACGTTCGCACTTGTTTTGCATGTTGTAATAACAAGCGCTTTGCCGCTTGCAGATTCCTACTTTGACGGCTGATCCTGCCTCTCATTCAATTTCTCTTTCCTCCCTAGCTCTGCTTTCCCAGGCCTCATTTCTCTTCGGTGTCCTAGCTCCCAGTTACTTACTGTACCCACACTTCTCTGTGCCCTTCTTTCACGCCACCGCTCTTCTAATCCTTTTCTCCTCAGCTCAGGGGCTGCTCTCCTTCTGGCTCGCCTTCCCAGCTTCTCACCCAGCACTGCCCTTCCCCCTCCGGCTTGCTTTCTTCTCAGTCCCCCGTCCCTCTGAGCCAGGCCATGTCATGCAGCAGCCGGCGCTGGTGGCAGGCCCTGGCCTGGTTGCAGACGGCCTGCCTGTTGATGAGCTTGGTGGCTTGCAATGACGAGCCGCTCCGTGCCTGAGGTCTGCCGACTTCGTACGCTACCACGGACGGCACCAAGTTCGACTCCAGGTGAGGAGGGGAAGCGGACGGGCTCAGTAAATGACTGTTCACCAGGCACCTGGATATCACAAACGTAATCTCACATGTGGCTATTTCACATGCTTGCCAGTCAGCCAAAGTCTCCTTAGCCTCCAAAACGCCTCGCTAGTTTAACTTCAGTTTCTATGATACTGCAAATGCCTCAAATCTCCCTAGAAGAGATTCTGTTAATCCAGTATATAGCCCTGAAATGAATATGTATTTATAATCTGATTTACTGAACTGCGTCGCAGTGCAAGGGTAAGGACTCAATTAGACGTGTAAATCGTTACAACAGAATCATCCCAGCTATAGGTTGAAGCTGTTAAAACCAACAGGATCGCCCAATTAATACTTTTGCTGGGACATACCGAGCGCACACCTATTCCTCTGCCCCTTCTCATAACCTCATACTCCTGCGCTTCCTGACTGTAGTTAGTCATCAGATAATCATTCATTCTACGATTACAAGCTGCGCGCAAACTAAATAGAACATTGAAGACACTCATTCTGAAATTTAATGACACACCACGCCTTGAATTAATTCAAATAGTGAAACACATCCGTCCAAACAGACCGTCCGCTCCATGCACACCTCATAAAAACTCACTTTTACACACCCCACCCAACAGCCGGACTCCTAGGACCTCTTTCGCAACCACTCTCATCAATTTCACTTATTAAATTGAAATACGTTTTGTCATTTTAGGTGATCAAGGGGTACAGCACGCTTCATTTTGCATATGTATTGTTTTAGTTGCTCCGCACTCCCTCCCGTTGTCCGTGCAATGCAATAGGTCTCGCATTTACGCAAGTTTGAGATATTGGTATTGTAAATAACAATGCCTTTTATTTATGTTTTGGTTTTTAAAACAAATAAAACGCATTGTCATTTACAATGCCAATAGCTTAAACTCGCGTAAATGCGAGACCTATTGCATTGCAAATGCTTGTTCTTCCTGCCACCAGTAGCTCAAGTACCAAGCTTATCTGAGCTCTTGTGAGACTGCCACCATCTTGGAGTCACACAGCAGTCGCGCTAATAAGAAATCGTGTTTCTGCTGCACGGCAAGAGACTGCCACAATCTGTTAATTCCACATTTCTCAGGGGACTCCTAGGGGCATAGTCGAAATTCCCTCTCAATGAGGCCTTGTTGCATCACTGTGCGTCAGACTGACAGTGCGTGGTGTCGCACAGAGGGTTCAGGACCTCGCGGTGTGAGTCCCACGGCACAACAGTAACAAGAGGAGAAGTGACTAATCTGTAGTAAGTAGTCTCCTCCCTGTGCCCCTCTCTGGCTCTAGTTCCTCCAACACCATAGGATGGCTGTGGCTGCTGCATTCGCGCGCTCCAGCAAACAGGTAAGAGTTTTATAGATAAGACCGTGGGCGCAGAACGATCTAGTGTCATGGAGCCAGAGCATGCTCGCTTGTCGCCCATCAACAGCGAACTCGCTTTGAACTAGTCTTAATTCCCCATCAATATGATGAACTTCTTTCACTTGACCTGCGTACCTTTCCCTCACCAATCTAACCTTCTCCGAACACTCATCCAACTGACGTGTTTCACCTCTTCACCCCCCATTAAATTGATCCTAAAGCGATTTGACGCCGTTCTCTTACTGAGCGGATCCCCTCCCATCTAGTGTAGGCCTTCCTTCCCCACTGCACAAATTCTTTTGAAATGACACTTATCTCACTTCACTTGCCTTAACCTGTGCTTGGGATGTCAGGGCAGAAACTCTAGGGGTTTGCCCGACTAAGTTGATCTCTACAGTTGTACATTAGCGGTTACATAAGTCACTAATCACTTGTGTCTTCACTCACGTTGGCTTGATAGCTTACATATAATGAGGACTCGTAATGCTGACCACGTGGGATTTGTATATAAGCGGCAAAACTCTATTTGTTAAGATTCATAGATTTTTAGCCTGGCCTCTTTGAGAACTGATATGTAATTAGGACTTATATTGTGAGACCTGTATAATAGGTATACGTTTTTTATAACATGATTTCGTTGTGTATTTAATCTCTCACATGCTCAGTGTTCATGCATGTTTTCCCACTTTAAGATGGCTGATATTAGCGATAGGGATTTAGGATTACATATAATAGCTATAAGTCCTCTATGACATGAATCCTTTGTGTATCTAACCTCACACTCGGCACTCATGCATGACTGCTCACTTTAAGATGGGCGACACTATACAACAGGATCAGAAACTCCTGTGACATAATTGGCATCTCCAAGAGAAACTTAGGCTCTGGTATGATTAGCCCTGGATGGCTTTTAAACAGTAATCTATCATAGGGAAGATGGCTTGTCAGCTGGTATCATAGAAGACTCAAGTTTTCCTGCCCTTTTGGGCCATTATGATAGGTCCCTTTGAGAATCAATCAGTCAGGTCTTGTAGCACCTGCTAAAAAAAGAGAAGAGTTTCTTGAGGTATTTAAATAGGGAATCTTAACTTCAGACAGCATTACCAGACCACAAGATATACTGATAACCATTCCACATTGGATTACTGTTATGGTTTCTTGATGCAGCATGTCTCATTGCTAAGACTCAACTCTTTTACTGTACTGGTTCAACAGAGCATCCAGGACCTACTCTTTAATGGTGCTTTGTTACTTGACTTTCATTCAGAAGATGTGATACAAAATACGAAGACTGAAGCCTAGACCTTAAAATCTGTAGGACTGTAAAAATTGAAAGAATTTCCATACTTTAATGTACTAATCGGGACAAGACACATGAGTTTCCTGCAATTTAAAGTGGAGAAGAAACATTTCCGTTACATGGAGCTTCCTTTGTGATTGAAGTCATTTAGCAGAGCTTTTTTGAAGTGCATGTTGGTGGTGACATCTTTTCTCCAGAGAAAAGGAGTTACATCTACCATTAGCAAAGCTATTGCTTCAGCAAAGCTTTTCCCTATGCAAGTTTTTTTTTTTTTTTTTTTTACAAGATCTTCGAATGACAATGCTTCTTCATGATGCGGTTCTTCAAATCAATAAAAAGAAACCTAGTCTAATTTCCACACATATTGTATTTACATGCAGATAATAGTAAAGCTCCTTTGTTGTTGGAAAGATTTATTTCTATACAAATGAAATGGCAACAATTTCATTTGATTGAGTATGGGTAGTTTTGCATATTCTGGGCTCCTTGGCATCCTGCCTCTCTAATTTAAGATGTCAGACTACAGATGGCACCTCTTCAAGAGTACCTAGAGGATCGATCAATGTTACCAGAAGATAGAGAGCATTGGGATTAGAAAATCCCTGATGTCTTCAAAAGCTCTTCATTGGGGGGGTTGAAAAAGAATTTGCTAGCCAGTTTTTCTTTTTCACTTCTTTGACACTGATGACGAGTTTCTGACTGGATGGCAAGCCCACATAGGGAGATCTATCAACCCAGAAAACATGGTCTCCAGTGGAAAGGGGATGCCATATAGATATAACAGAACTGCAGAACAGACAGTACATCTACCTTTCAAATCCTTCCTTCCATCAAGCCCATCCTGTCCTGTTCTTTTGCATACAGACAGTTTGACATCTGTTTTGTCTATGTTGACAACTGTGCATGTCAGAAACAAAGAGGGAGAGACTGGATCCAGACTTTTCTCAGGAAGAACAGGCAATGTTGCATTTGGTTCTGGTGAGAAACATACAAATGGTCAGCAGGCAGGTCTGAAGAACCCGAAGACCTGTGAGTTGAGACCCCATCTGATAAAGCAGCTCAAATTGATTTTTTTTCTCCCCAAAAGAAAATGCAAAATGATACTGTTACACCTCATGGTTGACAGGACCTTGCTCTCTGCTGAATACTCCTTCAGTTCTTTGGTAGAGAAGATTTCTCTGTTTTTTATTCTCCGACCCCTGTACTTCCCAAAGGGATTGCAAATTGAGTTCAAACACTGCAATTCCAAAATGATTCTTATAGTTCTGGACTTGCCATGCCAGCTGTGCTACTGGTACCTTCTTCAGATGTCTGTTCAGCCACACAAGAGAATTCCTTACAGACCAAATCTGTGGTCCAGGATGTTAGACAGGATCCTCCATCCCAGTCTACTATCTCTGAATTGAAGCACCTGGTTCCTGAGTAGATGCAGTGCGAGCTCTTGAAACTCCCAGTTTCCTCTAATGACTCACTTCTTTTTCTATTTAAAATGATTTCTGCATTAAACACACCCTTTTGTTAACATCCCTTTTTACTGAATCTGCAACATTTGTGGAAAGGTCTTTCTCTTCCAGGGGATCCTCATCGATAGTCATAAGCACATGAATATTCCTGCCCATGCGCGGGGACCCCGGAAAATATATAAAAATATATGTGAAAACATATATGTAGCTCTATATATATATACATGAAGAAAATCTTTTTTAAATTTTTTTATTATAACAATCAATGCAGCCTTTCATACACCACAGGCTGAGCAATGCTGTAAAAATGTTCTTTGCACACATACAAAAACAAAGCAGGAAAAAACAAAGGACATTTGAACTGCTTTTAATGCACAGTAGAAATCATAAACCTGCAAATAGAAAAGCAGACATTGGCAGCTCATAGGCTGCATTGTAATTCCAATAGTATAGAAAGCTGAAAAGCTAACCCAGAGAAACACAAAGAAACTGGCACCGTGCCTTTAAGGCAGCCATGACCCCTAGCTTCCCATCATGCCTCAGGGGTGACAGTTAGGTCAGTTGTTCTTTCCGGCTCCTTCAGTCAGGACCCTGGTTAATCAGCTCTCACATTTTTGACTTTTTGTCAGAAATTATCTCCTTTTTTTTTCATCAAAACCTTTTTACTTTGACATTTTTTACCTGTTGGAGTACTTTTTTGCTATTTTTCAGAGAGTTCAGCATTTTTTCTCACTCAGAAATGCCCTCTCTGTTTGATCCTTGCCCTTCCTGTGGCAAAAAGAAGGCTAAATCAGACTCGCATCCTGTCTGTATTATTTGCCTTCCTGATTCTCATGTTCCTAAGACTTGCCAGCACTGTCAGTCTTTATCCAAACGTACTCTGAAGGAAAGAGAGAGGATTCGCCTCTATGGACTGGCTGAGAAAGGAAAATCTTCCTCTAGAGGCAGGTCTCCGGTGAGGCAGAGGAAGGAGAGAGCCAGATCTTCCTCAAGAAGCAAGATTCCGATCTGCTCTCCATCGGCGTCGGGCTCGGCATCGAAAATGCCTCCACCGGCGAGGGAAACGTCGACAAAAAGACCATCGACGGCAGGGTCGCCGTCGAGAGAACATCGGTCGTCGTCAAAGAAGACCAAGCATAGAGGTACGTCATTGTCTAATCCTCCGCCGTCGTCAACCCGACGACGATCGGCGTCGAGGAGTCGATCTCCGATGGTGCGGGATCGCCCAACGTCGAGGCATCTCTCTCCGCCGTCGGTTCGGCGTCGAGACATCATTCTCCGTCGTCACCGTCGGCTCGGCGTTCGACGTCGAGACAATCACCTCCGTTGACGTCAACCAGGCGGCGATCAACGTCGAGGCCTAGATCTCCTACGACGTTGAGAAGACCTCCGACGTCAAGACAAACTTCTCCGTTGGGGTCCACGAGACGCTGAACGTCGAGAACGAGATCCATGAGGTCGAAGGGTTCGACGTCGAGAAGGATTTCTCCGTCGACGGAGCACCGGTCGAGGTCGAGACAGAAAGAATCTGCACGGTCGGCGTCGAAACCAAGATCCCCTTCAAAGAACTCGACGGTCCTAGTGGCACATAGCCGCTCGACGGTGAGGCATTTATCATCGACGTCGCATCATTCCTCAAGACACCGTTCCACTTCTAAAGACTTCTCAGAGCCTTCAGTTTCAGCTGCAGGTTCTCCACAAGTGATCTCGACGTCGAGAAGCTCATCTTCTCCGTCTCCAGAGCGGCTGGTACAGAAATCCCCGCAGATCACGGCTTCACCAGCGCAAGGACATAAATCTCCTTCTGTTCACCCTTCTCCCAGATGGCTTCTTCCAATCCATCATTGGCAGAAAGAACCTTCAGCACAGGTGCAGCGACCTATGGACTATTCAAGTCCTCTACATAGATCTCCTCTGGCACGGTTGGTGAAAGCTGTTGACCGATCACCAACCACACCACCTAGAGAGCGCCGTAGCAAGTCACCTCCATGTAGATCTTATCATGGTCATCATAAAAGACGAAGATCTCCTGCTTGGACATCCTCCTCGACCCACTCCTCCAAGAGGGATTATTCTCCTACTCTCACGGACAGTCCTCCCTCCAGAGTGTCACCTATCGATGACATCAATACTTTCCATGATGTCCTCTCAAGAGGGGCACAGAAACTTAATAAAGAGATGTCCGCGCCTCAGGCATCCACATCAGTTATATTTGAAACTCTACACCAAAGGTCTGCGTCTAGACCTTTACTACCACTGGTGCTTGGTCTCCTTCAACCAGTCTTGGACATTTTTCTTACCCCAGCATCTATAAAGACAGCTCCTGCGAGAATTCTTAAAAAATACAAACCAGCGGAACAGGATCCCTTATTCCTAAGGTCAGACCCTCCACCGGATTCGGTGATTATCGCAGCAGCGAAGAAAACGCATGCAGTCTCCTCTTCATCGTCAGTTCCTCCGGACAAGGAGAGTAGAACCCAGGATTCTTGGGGTAGAAAAGCATGCGGTTCTGCAGCGGCTTCTTTAAAAGTGTCTAGTTCTGCAGCCCTGTTGGGCCGCTATTACAGATCATTGTGGGACTCTCTAGAACATTTTAAAGAGAAACTACCAAAAGAGGATCGTCAGGACTTTGCGGAGATTCTCCAAGAAGGGGCACTAGTGGCCAATCAAATGATCAGCGCAGCGGCTGATGGGGCTTCTCTAGCTGCGCATTCATATTCACATGGGATATGCGCAAGGAGATCTTCCTGGTTACGTCTTATGGCTTTAAAACCGGAAGCCCAGCAACGCATCATGAATCTGCCTTTCTCTGGTAATTCTCTTTTCGGCTCCCACAACGACGAGGAGATGGCCAGGATGAAGACTGAGCTAGACACGCTTAAAGCCGTAGGCTTGGAGAAGAAGAAAGCGTTCAAGCGTTGGTACAGGCCTTACAATCGCAAAGCCTACCATCAGAGGGTTCAAACCCCTCAATGGTCCCAGAGGCAGTACCACCAATCCAAATCCCATTATCAAGGACATAGACCCTCCAGAGGTAGAGGAGCACAACAATCCTCTACAACAGCCAAAAACACCGGCAAACAATGAGTTTCCGCTTCCTCTGACGCCGTTGCCCACTCCAGTGGGAGGAAGTATCTCCGGACATGTAGAAGAGTGGCGTAACATAACCAAAGATCAGTGGGTGCTAAATATACTAAAGAATGGGTATGCACTACGTTTCCGTGCACCCCCAAAGAGCATTCCTCCAGTAAAGACAAATCTTCACCAACTAAAATTGTTGCGTCGGGAGGTTTCTATCCTTCTACAGAAAAGGGCCATAGAAGAGGTTCCTCCATCACAATGAGGAAAAGGGGTATACTCCAGATACTTCCTAGTTCCAAAGAAGGATCAAAAGCAAAGTTTCAGGCCTATTCTGGATCTTCCTTCACTGAACAAGGTCATCCAGAAGGAAACATTTTGTATGTTGGCGCTTCATCAAATATACCCACATCTTCAGAAAAGGGATTGGATGTGTTCGATAGACCTCCAAGATGCGTACTTCCGCGTCCCGATTGCACCACGACACAGGAAGTTCCTGCGCTTCATGGTGGGCTCCAAACATTATCAGTACAGAGTCCTGCCGTTCGGCCTGAAATCTGCACCGCGAGTATTCATGAAATGCATGGCAGTGGTAGCCGCAGCTTTACATCGCCAAGGACTGTTCGTATATCCATATCTGGACGACTGGCTGCTAAAAGGTTCGTCTCCCCAAATGGTGAAGAACCACTACCGGATCTGCCTGAACTTACTACGTCGATTGGGCCTTCATGTAAATATGGAGAAATCGGTCCATCAGCCCACTCAAAGAATTCATTATCTAGGGGCTACCCTGGACTCCAGCGCAGGAAAAGTGTTTTCTTCGGAGGAGAGACTGTTCTCAATCAAACAGAAATGCAATCTCCTCCTTCAAGTGCATCAACCATCAGTTCGACAAGTGGCATCACTTCTAGGGTCGATGACATCTTGCATTTTTCTCGTCCCCAACTCCAGGTTGAGAATGAGACCTCTACAGCAGGATTTGGAGGACAAATGGGACCAATCCTCAGGACGTTGGGAGGATCGGATTGTTCTTTCCCAATCAGCGAGAACGTCCATTCTCTGGTTGACTCGTCCGAAAAATCTCCTAGTGGGAGTCCTTTTCCATCAACCTCTTCCAACACAATCCTTGATCACGGATGCCTCACTTCAAGGATGGGGGGCACACATGGGTTGTCTACAAACTCAGGGCAAGTGGTCGAGCAAAGAACAAACCTATCATATAAACATGTGGAACTGCGGGCAGTTCATCTAGCTCTCATAGCGTTCCATACATCGATTCAGTCCAAGTCGATATTAATACAAACGGACAACACAACCACCATGTATTACCTAAACAAGCAGGGTGGAACTCACTCTCGCCCTCACTGTCCCTGGAATCTCATGCGATTTGGCACTGGCTTCTGGCCAGACATCTCTCAATCACTGCAGTCCATCTGCCAGGAGAACAGAACTTGCAGGCGGACGCTCTAAGTCGACACTTCGAAGAACAGCAAGACTGGGTGCTAAATGACGAAGTGGTGGCGGACATTTTTCATCAATGGGGTCATCCATCCATCGACCTCTTTGCAGACAAACTAAACAAAAAATGCCACGCCTTTGGGTCAAGATTTTACCGACCAGGATCAAGAGGGAATGCCCTTTTGATCGACTGGTCCGGAACATTTGCGTACGCTTTTCCGCCCCTTCCTCTCATTCCGAAGGTGCTAACCAAGCTCATTTGCTCCAGGATGAAAATGATCCTAATAGCACCGGACTGGCCACGTCAATGGTGGTATCCAGACCTGTTGTAACTTTCAATGTGTCCACACAGGAAGCTTCCGTGCAGACCGGACCTTCTGACCAAAATGAACGGGAAGATCCTTCATCCCAACCTTCCCTCACTGAACTTGGCAGCATGGCTCCTGAGGTCCTGCAATACGGCCACCTGAATCTCCCTCAGGACTGTATGAACATTTTGAGGGAGTCAAAAAGACCGTCCACAAGAAACTCTTACTCTTTTAAATGGAAGAGATTTTACTTGTGGTGTATGCGTAATGGTTTTCACCCTACTAGTGGGCAAGAGGAGGTAATCTTGCCTTATCTTCTACATTTGGCCAAATCAGGTTTAAAGTATACCTCCATAAAAGTTAATTTGGCGGCCATTACAGCCTACAGAAAGTCACCTGACCAACCTTCTTTCTTTCAGCTCCAGGTGGTCAAGGATTTCCTTCCGGGTTTGAAGAAAGTTTTCCCCCCTGTCTGACCTCCTTCCCCTCCTTGGGAGTTGAATCTGGTTTTGTCAAAACAGATGGGTCCTCCTTTTGAACCCATTCATACGGCCACACTGCAGCACCTTACATGGAAAGTCGCTTTTTTAGTGGCTATTACGTCAGCACGTAGAGTAAGCGAAATCCAAGCACTCTATTCCAAAGAGCCGTACACGGTTTTCCACCACAACAGAGTGGTTTTAAGGACTCACCCCACTTTCCTTCCAAAGGTGGTGTCTGACTTCCATGTCAATCAAACAATTTCTCTACCCTCTTTCTTTCCCAATCCTGCTACGCAAGCAGAGAGGTCTCTTCATACCCTAGACCTTAAAAGGGTTCTCAAATTCTATTTAGATAAAACAAAGTCCATCAGAAAGTCTGATCAATTGTTTCTAAACTATGGTGCCATCAGGACAGGTTTCCCAGCCTCCAAGCGTTCCATTTCCAGATGGATAGTGTCCTGCATTAAGCTGGCGTATCAATTGGCAAACAAACCCCTATTGGTTTCTCTCAAAGCTCACTCCACTAGGGGAAAAGCAGCTAGGATAGCTCTTCTACATAATGTACCGATGGCCGAGATTTGCAAGGCAGCAACTTGGAAATCGGTACACACGTTCACGAGACACTATTGTCTCGATTCTGACTCCAGGGCAGATACCCAAGTAGGCCAAGCCTCCTTGAAAAATCTGTTCCAATGCTAAGTTTGTTGGGATTGGTATTTTTGGATGTGTTCTGCATTTGTTAGGATTCTCATTTGCCTGCAGGAAGAAGGGATGGGCTTGCTACTCGATTCATGTGCTTATGACTATTGATGAGGATCCCCTGAAAGAGAAGGATAAGTTACTTACCTGTAATCCTAGTTCTCTTCCAGGGGTATCCTCATCAAAGTCATAAGCAACCCTCCCTTCTCCCCGGGCAAATGATTAAAAAAGGTGTCATCTCTTTGTGCCTTGACCTCCAGGTCTCCGCAAAGAACAACTGACCTAACTGTCACCCCTGAGGCATGATGGGAAGCTAGGGGTCATGGCTGCCTTAAAGCCACGGTGCCAGTTTCTTTGTGTTTCTCTGGGTTAGCTTTTCAGCTTTCTATACTATTGGAATTACAATGCAGCCTATGAGCTGCCAATGCCTGCTTTTCTCTTTGCAGGGTTATGATTTCTATTGTGCATTAAAAGCAGTTCAAATGTCCTTTGTTTTTTCCTGCTTTGTTTTTGTATGTGTGCAAAGAAAAATTAAACCGCATTGCTCAGCCTGTGGTGTATGAAAGGCTGCATTGATTGTTATCTTAAAAAAAAAAAAAAAAAGATTTTCTTTATGTATATATGTGTATGTGTATATGTGTGTATATATATATATATATATATATATATATATATATATATATATATATATATAGCTACATATATGTTTTCACATATATTTTTATATATTTTCCGGGATCCCCGCGCATGGGCGGGAATATTCACGTGCTTATGACTTTGATGAGGATACCCCTGGAAGAGAACTAGGATTACAGGTAAGTAACTTATCCTTACTTTACTGCACTTAGAAAGCTTTGTGTTCTTATGTTGAGAATGCTAAAGATATCTAAAGGTAAACTATTTTTAAATTATGGATCTGGTCATACAGGTTTAACATCTTCCAAGTAGACTATAGCCAAATGCCTCAGGGATTTTCACTTGTTGACATCTAGCAATAAAAACATACTTATGAAGGAGATGCCAGTCCGCCTTTTGTATTTCTTCAATTCACCACCCATCACTGTCTACAAATATGTGAATATTTTAAAAGACGAGAACCTTTTTATAATGACTGTTTCTATGTCTTTCAGATTTGAAACTGCCATAAATGGAACAGAAGATACAGAACAAGTCGTTATTCCTATCTATCTAAGGGAAAAGTATCGCCACACGGGTTATAGTCATCATGGCTCAACATTATTTGGCCAACCTTTTCTTATGACAGTACCTAGGAACATCACTGAAGATAAGCTTTACAACCTGTTATTGTTGAGAATGTGGTGAGTACTAGTTTTATTTACGAGTTTGTGGATGAAAGTTTGACTTTTTCATTTGCATCATACCACCAAAGGTCACTTTGAGCACTACTAACTGATGCAGAGGTGAGCTCTTCCCATGGTTTCTATATGTGGTCGCAGCTATTTTAATGTGTAAGAATTCAGAAATATGTAACAGCTGAAACATCATTACATATCATACTAGTGCAAACCTTTTTCTAGATGTGGATGGTGGCATAGTCTCACCATGGTTTCGTTCTCCTCCTGTCTTAATATGAGGTTGTGTTGTGCTATTTGGCGATTGTTTGAAACAAAATAATACCAAAACCCAAAGATGGGTGCAAATAATTGTAAACCTTGACTGGGGGGGGAGTGGTTGAAAGGTTTCAGCACTCCATCCATCATCTTGTTGTGTTTGCTATGTTCGCCCTAAGTGGCCAAGGGTATGCCCAGACATGGGTCCCTTGCTCGCTGTGCCACTGGATTCAAGCTAGCCTGGCTGATGTTGATTAGATGAGTGTAGATCTGAAGATGTGGCTCCCTGTTTCTTCACAATATATCACCAAGGAGCACACTGAGCTCATAAAAGCGCACAAGACACAAGGGTGCATGATGTGGTCTCTCGCCTTTGAATATGTGTTTCTTGCTTGCTGTGGCATGATTGGAGCACATCTCTGATTCTCGGGCAAATGACCTACACTACACTACACACACACACACACACACCCACACCATACCCCAACCCCACCCTCCTGGTAACATGCCCACTGCTGCGCTATGATCATCCACCTTGTCTACAGTGGGATTTTGTGACACGCAAGTGCCAAAGTGAGTTTCTGCAATCCCTTAGAAGACCATGTGGGTGATGTACCCCTTACAATTTATGTTTAAAGCTACAAAATGACAAAAAGATACACGCAGATTGCTGAATGCTCGCCTCTAACATAGCTTCCCTGTAAGCGATGCAGCTGAGTTTACTAGTATCCTCTTTTAATATATATCACAGATTAAAAAAAGTGTTGGAGCTTCTAGGCCCATAAACCTGCTAAAAAACAGTTAAATACCACAACCATATGCACATAAGCATTATACCAAGCGAACGCCCTATAAAAACCAATGCCAAAGATGAACTTTGATGGGTGCACTTTGTCAGTGACGTTCCTCTGAACATTTACATTGATGCTAACACTGTGAGCCTAGGGTAGAATTGACAGTTCGCCTATGGTGGCCTTGTCTCGCTCGCCTATAGTAACCTTGTCTCGCTCGCCTATGGTGACCTTGCCTTTGGCGATGTTACGTGTATGGACCATTAACCTGATGTCTTACAAAACCTCTAAAGGGAGGAGTTCCATTACAGCGACAAGTACCCCTTAGTCACACGCTGTGAAAAGCTACAGTTGATTCACCTAACCAGGCCAGCAATGCACGCCTACCTTAAAATCCCACAAGCGCCCTCTATGCAAACCTCCCTCAAAATGAATACTGTTGCTGTTCAGAAAAGCACTTAGAAGCAATTGAATAACGTTGTGTGCGCCTTACGAGCAACATTAACATGGACATACCAGACGTTCTGGCCCACTAGTCACACATCGTAAAAACTAGAGTTGACCTCACCCTCCCTGCCTTCAATGAATGCAGCATAAAATCCCACAAGCGCTCAGTGCAAACCTCTCTTAAACGTACCTCTGGTGCTACTTATGAAAGCACCTAGAAGCAATTTAATTACCAGTGTGCGCTTTACAAACAAAATGAACTGGAGTATGCCAGCCGTTATGGCGCTGAGTGTACTAATTAATTCATGCATTCCAGGAATCTGTGCTCAGCCTCATGGTGACGGTTGGAATCTGCGTTGGTCACTTATCCTTTTATCCTTCCCTAGGTCGATAAAATGAGTGCAATTTCATCGGGTAAAAACAGACATACTTCCTGCTCTGAAGAACGGACACTGTCTGCAATGTGGAAACGCATTGGAGCAATTACACACCGGGATCCAATAAGGGAGGGGTGGTGCTGTTGGGTATGCCGACCCTTGGCCATCCACAAGTCCTTCATCGAAAAGTACATCTGTAAACACTTATTCACATGCAGCTAATTATGTTCGGTATAGCTTCTTTAATTCGGACAACTCTGTAAGTGTAGCAGCATTCACAGTGGAGCTGTCTTTATAAGCTGCCACCAGCAATAACTTAGAGGCATACAGAGTGATAAAACAAACAAAACATAATGGCCAAAAAAGCAATTTTATGACATCAGTCTTGACAGGCATGTTTCGAACTGCTGATAACCGTACCGTAAGTGATGCAAATGCAAATACACCGACAATTTACAATACCTCAACCCGGTTAGTGTTTAAATACCAGCAAATACGCAGTGGTTAAATGCGTACACAATTTATTGGTAAAATAGAGAAAAGTGCCAGGAGAAAATAAATATATGATGGTGTAAACGTGATATATTCTTTTACCACATGTTTAGAAAGAAGTGTGCGCTCGTATAAAAAAAAGGGAAAAGTCACACTGTAATTAACATCGGTATCATTGTTACTAGAGGTGTGGTGCAGCGGCCAGGGCAGCTGACTTCGGAGCACAGGGCTCACGGTTCGATCCCCGGCTCCGGCGGCAGCTTAGCTCAGCACCATGTGACTCTGGGCAATAGCTCACTTAATTTTCACGACAGCCCCCAGCGCCTTGAGACCCGTAAGGGTGAGTAGTTCGCGCTTTACAAATACGGATTTACATTTACATTTTACTAGCTGCTTGTGGTTTTTTTTACTTGTAAAGATAAAGTGAAATCCTATTAACAAGAGGACGCAAAGTTTACAACAGACAATCAAATTTGTTTCTTAGCCTAACAAGTGCTTTGTTCTTGCTATTAAATCGTATTCATTGTTTTTGCCCCTTCGTCTGAAGAGAGAGCAGGGGCCATTACATGCTATACAGTGTGATGGCCAAACAAAATGCTCTCTGAGTTAAATCGCCAGTAGCAGAGCTAAGCACACAAAGAGGGGGGGGGGGGGTCAGTTACAGAAATGCAGCAATAACAAAGCTGCATTTCTGATTGACACAGACAACAGCCAATAGCTATCGCTGGGTGTGCCACAGGCCATAGAATAGAATATAACAGGTCGTGCAGGCAGCGCAAGCGCTGTCAAAGGCTCGAACTAAAAATGGAGGAAAAGTTAATAAACAAATTGACACCGGGAATTACAAAAATCCAATAAGGGGAGCTGAAGATATGAATTGTTACGTTTTTAAGTAGAAATAGTGCGAAAGAACGGAAAGCGCCAATGGAAATCGGTGGTCGCAGTAAGCTGTGACTTAGGTACAATTTGAGGCTGACCGTGAAGGAGCGTGGGTTGGATACAGAAACCAGGTTTGCCCTGGTCAAAGATTTTACCTTCTGTTCTCAGTTCTTTTTGTCCCAATCCACCACAGGATTACACTTCTAAATCCCCTGAGGACCTTAGGAGAGGCACTTGGAGACTCACAGGTTATTAGGCAGAGGCCAACAGCAGGGTCTAGTCCAGGTCCAGTGGCCACTGGTCAGCTATGTACATCCAGGAAAAGGCCTGTTATAGCTTGTTGTATTCCTGTAGCTTGGACAGGCCAGTCTTATGACCCGTTTAGTCCACTTCCAGGTCCAGTCCTTCAAGGGTCCTCTCGGGTCACAGACAGCAAGTCCAGTCCTCTTCTGATCATCCGCGGGTCCAGGAAGTGTTCAGAAGTGGTGCCTGAGGTTCCATATTTATGCTTGTCATTAGCTAATGAGTGGGAAGGACTCCTGGATATGTCCTCATTATTGGGGTAAAGGTTCCTAGGGCCAGCCATACCCACATTGGGCATTTGCAAGATGGCAAAAGTCTTCAATTACTGTCAACCTGCACTCTTGAGGGCTGCGGGTGGGTGTGGGTCGTGTACTGTGGTAATCTAGTTTCCTTTCACATCTAACACTAATATCCAGTTTGAGGCACCCACTTTACCCACAACAAACCTAGAGACAGAAGTCTGGTAGGTGAAAAGCAGCATCCTTCATCAACAAGAATTCCACAAGAATGGTCTTGGCATCCTGTTTTCTTCCTTTCATGTGTGTACCAAGTGTTATGTGTGAACCCACCAAACCTATCAAGCAATATTTGACACTGAAGCAGGTTTTGACACTGTAGTGTCAAAAAGGATTCCTACAGCCCCACTGCATATTCTGCAGGGTTTAGAGGAATCTTCTCTACCCATTCAGGTCAGCCTATTGTTTGTTCCTGGGAGGGCATTTCACACCTATTCAAGGCTAATTACTGACTAGGAGAATCTAGAGAGACAATGCAAATTAGCCTTCAGTGATTTCAGTCAGGAAAAGGGTAACTTTTCTAAAAGTAAAGTTTCCTTAATATTTATTAAAAATCCAACTTTACTATTGAATTGGATTTTTAATAACTATTAAAAATAGTTGTTTCATTATTTTTCTAGCTGGTTCCATTCCCAAGAAACAGTATCAGTATTTTAGTCTCTATGCTGGTTTTCTAGCAGCTGGGCCTGCAACAGTGAAAATAGCTTTTGTTTGCAAGTCACTTTAAGGGGCATGTTAGCATTGCATTTTGTCAAGTCTTACTTTTAAATACTGTACGCCCTGCCTTGTAGGCCTTGTAAAAGGAAGGTTTTGACTGGTGAAAGGGTTTCTTTTGACTGGTTGAATTGCAGTTTTTATACTGCTGCAGTCAGGCTCCATTGGTGGGCCTGAAGCCATGTTTGCACTGCCACTGTAGTGGGTGGCACAATAGGTGCTGCAGGCCACTAGTGACATTTAACTTACAGGTCCTGGATACACCATGTACCATATCCTAGGGAAGCGTAGGCAAGTTAAATATGCCAATTAGTGTTGTTCCAATTCAACCATGTTTAAAAGGGGGAGCACAGCCACTTTACTACTGGATAGCAGTGGTAAAGTGCACAGAGTTCTAAAGCCAGCAAAAATATATCGGGAAAGGCTACTGAACATGGTGTGCCTAAATAGCAATTCAGGAGAGTTAAAGACTTTAGTAAGCCAACTTGATACCAGGAAAGCGGATGGATTGTGTAAAAAAAAAAAAAAAAGTTTCTTTCTGAGTTGGTACGGCATTCCTGACTATATATATAAAATCAATTAATACTTAGTCCTGGGTCTCAGTCATCGGCAAACATATTCCACATACTTTATTGAGTGGCTTTTGGTTTGACTCAGCAATGTTCCACAACAGGTTGTACCACATTGCCACGTCTTTGGTTGGATAACTAGTCCCTCAAACTGTTTCCTTCACAATTAGATTGTTGTCCTTATCTCGTTCCTTCTCCAGTAAAGCAAACCAAGTTGCTAGTTAGGCATAGTTAAATAGTGATAGCCCACTACCTATTTTGTTAACCAGCATACCACAGTAGTATCCTACAATCTTTCAACAGCTCCCCCAATTTTAACATCCTGCTTTCCGAATGGTATTCTTAGTTTTTTGCCTTGAGAATTGCTATCAAAGCAGCACTTTCCAGTAATGCAAAATTAGTTCCTAAATACTTCTAAGTTTTTAACTTTCACCAAAATATGTTATCTGGGAGGGGTGCAACTGATGGACAGAAACACGGATGTGCCATTCAGATTGGGACCATGAGAGTGTCACACATGCCTTTTGAGATTCCAGGAGAATCCCAGATAGGTTGGCAGCACCCAAAGAATGAGATTCTTACTGCTCTCCTGATACCATACAATAGCCTTGCTTATTTAGAACAGTCTTCAGTCTCACCTTTTTGAAGATTTTAGATGCTGAGTATTTAAATACAAAAGCCTTGCCCCCTTGTAACTTGGGCATCAAAAGTCGACTTGTCTATCTCCAGGTCATTGATAACTCCTATTGCTGATATGTTTTGGCTTTGCCAGCAACATAATTGTAGATCTTGTACTTTTAATTCCTCAACCCCTTTAGGGTTCTCCTCAACTTTTACTTTTTCCAGAGTAGATGCGCCCTTTGAAGGAACAGATATTGGGGCGTAACACAAGCCCCTGCAAACACGGCATTACACGGGGCCCCCGCCCCTTCAGGTGCCACCAACTTCTAAGGGAGCATCTAGCAGGTCAAGGTCAATTAATATCTGTGAGATACGATAGACTCGGGCCCCTTATCACATTCTGTTGGGTGGAGGGGGGGGCCATCATTTTGCGTTACGCCAGTGATGAGATAAAGCTATTAATTCCCCCTCAATTTGTCTTGAGTGGAGCTCAGGATTCCTGTATGCCTTTCCGAGGATACCACTCTTTTCCAGAGTTCTCAAAAAGATCCAGAATGGCCTGCCCAAGTTATCTTGGAGGCCCTGGATTGGGCATGGAGATTCTGGTATCTCGAACTGTTGAGAATGAGCATATGTCCTCCGATCAGGCTGCCCCTTTGGGAGGATCTCGCAGCAGGGCATGGTTCTTCTCCCCAACCTGTCCACTTTCCACCTATATGCATGGAGATTAAGCGGCGATGGTTGAGAGTGTTGGACCTCCCTCCCGAAGTATGTGATGTCATTTTGGCAGCTAGGCGTCCCTCGACGTAAAAGATTAACGCCTGCCGATGGGACGAGTTTATGGCTTGGTGTGTATCCAAATCTGTTGATCCTTTGTCTGCACCATTGTCTCAAGTTCTGTTTATTCTATCCCTAGCCCTGCAAGGCTTTGCTTTAGGCGTGCCTAAGGAGTACCTTTTCATTATCTCCACCTTCCTTTGGTTGCCGGGGCGAACCTTCCTTGTTCAAGTCACCTGTTGTGACTTGTTTCCTTAAAGGTTTGCAACATGTTTCCTCCTACGCCTTTCATTATGCCCCAATGTGACCTGAATTTAGTCCTCACCTACCTCGTGCTCACCTTTTGAGCCGATGCACAGCTGCGCTCGAAGACTGCTGACCATCAAAACGGTCTTCCTTGTGGCAATCACATATGCCAGGAGAGTTAGCGAATTGCAGGCGCTTTCCGTTAATCCTCCATACACTACTTTCTTCCCAGACAAGCTATTTCTTAGAACCCTGGCATCCCTTTTGCCAAAGGTAGTCACACTTTTTCATGTCAGGCAGAACATCACACTGCCTACCTTCTTCCCTCCCACTCATCCTACCAAGGAAAATGAGATACTCCACCGCCTGGACCCAAAAAGAGCATTGTCGTTCTACATAGATCGTACAAAAGAATTCCGAGTGGTTGATCAACTCTTTTTTTGGGTTCATGGGGGCGAAGAAAGGAAAGGCAGTTCAGAAGCGAACCATCTCCCGGCGGATTATTCACCGTAATAATATCTGTTAGCAACTGCCAAGAAACAATCCTCTGAGGGTTTGAGAGCTCATTCTACAAGAGCTAAAGCTGCGACCACTGTGTTATCTAGAAGAGTCACAGTTCTGGACATCTGTCAGGCAGCCATGTGGGCATCACTTACATGTTTGCCAAACACTGCTGCCTGGACGGTCCGGAAACTTTTGCACAGCGCCTGCTTTTAATATTTTTTTTAGTAATGGCTTTAGTAATGACGGCTTCGTCAAATTGTTGGGCAGCGCGGTCCACTTTAACTACAGCGGCCGCGCTCCTTTCTTTCTTTACGTTGGCTTCGCGGTCCGCTTTAGTTATAGCAGCCGCGCTCCTTTCTTTCTTTAGGTTTCCAGCGCGGTCCGCTTTCACTGTAGTGGCTGCGCTCCTTTATTTTGCCACGGTGGTCCGCTTTAACTATAGCGGTGCCATCTTTTCTTTTTATCGGAGTACTAGCCAATGGCGATCGCACGCCTGGAGTGGGGAGGCGCGCATTTGGCACATAAAGGCGTGCGGCCGCCATTGGCTAATACTCTGTACTCCCTTATCTCCCGGATCTCCCATGCCGTGCCCAACACCATCTCACCCCTCCCACTTGCCCGCCCCCACCACCCCTCTGAGGTCGAGAGTTTAAGCTATTGGCATTGTAAATGACAATGTCTTTTATTTATGTGTTACTTTTCTAAACAGATGAATAAAAGGCATTGTGATTTGCAATGCCAATAGCTTAAACTCTCGCAAATGCGAGACCTTTTGCATTGAAAATGCTTGTTAAAGCTTGCATTCAATTTCTGAGCTCCCAATGTCTCTGTTTTCTCACAGATGCTGGTTCATACAGAGCAAGAGATGCCTTGTGCTTGTTGGGATTTAGATTTCAAAGCAGCTGCTAATATTCATCCTTTTTTCACCACATACATCTATCTGAATGTTTGCCAGGATCTTGTTTTTTTCCCTATTTCAGTAGCCTGAATCGATCTCTGTACTCTGGATTGCATATTCATGATTAATGGAAAATTTGTCGTTCATTACCCTCGCTGGTAATATTTTGATAACAAAAAATTTCACATGACTGCATTCTGTGGCTTCCAGCACTTCAGATTGCAGAAACTGCTTCTTCTAGACTGGTTCTCAATTGTCTGCATGCTGTTACTGATTTCTCTCTAGTCTCATATTTGCGTGTTTATCTTTTGCTAGGCTTTTAATACTACATTCACACATTGCTGCCAGAAGAGGCTGGGAATCATGGCGGGCTAGCACACTAGCCAGAAGCCTTGAGGAATATATAAAGAGGCTCTGTTAATTTGCTTTGTAATTCTGCTCCATATTGCTCCTCGTTGGCTGATCTCCTCTGAGGAAGGAGGCCTCTTGCTTGAGAAGTGGGCCTGCTCTGCCAGCTTCCTGCATCACAGAAGGGTGAATTGGTGGGGTCATCCTCTTGGTGGGGTCATCCTCTAGCTGACGCTGCGGACACTAGGGAGTGGGACTTCAAAGCAGTCAAAATCAGCATAAGGACGAGGCAAGCCTGGGCAATTGAGAAAGACACCTAAGATGGTGCCAAAACCGTAGTGGCTAGATAAGATAATTGGCCTTAAAGTCCAAAATAGAGGGTGTCAGGCTTATCCTGAAGTATTAAATAGATGTAGTGTTCCATAAGAAGGGTAGTTGTTTCTGATCATCCTTTAGGATTAGCTGTCGGTAGATTTAGGGTTGGCCTTATTAATCCAATTATCCAAGACTTCCTGAAAAAGTTGCAGTTTTTGCATGAGTGCAGGAAGATAGGAGGTCAGAATGAGGAGTGACACTAGAATGTTGTCTGCAGAAAGAGATAGCTTATAAACAGCAGCAAGTTGGACACCTCTAATTTCACCCTCTTAAATGATATACTCCACCCGAAGTTCAAGATATAGGGTAAACAGAAGGGGTGAAAGAGTGTGTCACTGTCTCATGCCCGTCTCATCTTCTGGGGAGTGTCCAGCCCATTCACTTGTATTTTTGCAAAGGGGTCAGCATAACCTGCCAACATCATGTTCAAAAATTTAGGGCCAGTGTAGGAAGCTGGCTCTGTATATACTATGCCAAAGTAAGGTATAGTGTGCACAGAGTCCAGTGGATCCCCAAAGGTAGGCAGAGGTAAAAGTAGATAATACCTTACTCTCTATTTGTGGTAGTGTGGGCGAGCAGTAAGGCTTTAACAGAGGGTAGTGTTAAGCGTTTATTGTACACACTCGGGCAAGAAATGATGTCACACACTCAAAGACTGAACTCAGCACAATTTGTTTGTATAAAAATATTATTTAGTTATATTTCTAGAGCCAAGCCAGGCCCGGTACAGGTAAGTATAATGACACTTTGCAAGAATATTGCAGGTAAATACAGTTTGAATGCAGTTGAATGCCATTGGATTGGTTACAGGTAAGTCACTGAACCTCTATCCAAATATATTCATGTGTTCCTCAAACCCATAGTGCACAGATTACCACCCTATGTGAAAGATACTGGACAAAATAGAGGACCTACCCTTTAACGATCGGAGTGAACTATTGGTCACAATGGACCTGGAGGCCCTCAATACTAATATCCCTCAGAATGAGGCTATGAGGGTCATACAGGAGGTCTTGCAAAGAGAAGACAATTGTAACAACTATGACTTCATTCTTGAATGCCTAGAGATTGTTCTCAACGAAAATTTCTTTGAATTTAATGGGCACCTCTATCAACAGATCCAGCGGGTCAGCATGGGGGCGGCCGGTGCCCTGAGCATCGCCTGCTTCTATATGGGGAACTTGAGTCCAAACATATTTACAATGAGGTAGCACCTTTTTTTGAAAACGTCCTACACTGGGCACATTTTATTGATGATACCTTCTTCATTTGGAGGGGCAACGAGGAAACTCTTGTGGAATTTATATTATGGATCAGTGCCTGTGATCCTAATCTCAAATTCACTCCACATTTCAGCAATGTGAAAGTAGAATTCCTGGACTCGTGGATAGAACATCAGAATTCACATCTCTCATTGTCTTTGTACACGAAACCCACAGCCAGAAATACACTACTTAACTTTAGTAGTTTCCACCCCAGATGTCAGAAACAAGGGCTACCATTCAGCCAATTTCTCCGCTTGAGGAGAAACTGTACCACCATCACTGACTTTCTGACTCCACCGGAGATCCATAAACGCAAATTGATTGCTAGAGGATAGCCTGTTAAACTTACGAAAGACTCCCTTAAAAGAGCACGATATTACGACCGGGAGAGCATGTTCAGGCCCAATAGCAAACTAAAGGAAGAAAAACTGGTGTGTGTGACCAAACACTCCAATATGGATGGCCAAATTCGACAATTCGTCAACACTCAATGGCATCTTCTCAATATCAATAACAACGAGAAGAAGCTACCCAGACCTCTCTTTGCATTCAGTAGGAACAATAATTTACGGAACCTATTCGTTAGAGCTAAAAGAACAGGGAAGGAAACTTCTGCAGAAGTCTATCACGGGCAGTGATTCCATCAAAGGCAACCACAAATGTGGCACATGCCAGGCCTGTGCTAACGCCATTGTGGCAGATAATATCAGAATTAACAACAGAACTGTTTATCTTAAGGACATGACCAACTGTCACTCATCCAGTATCATTTATCTGATTTTGTGTCTGTGCGGCCTCGGATATGTGGACGAGACAAGCCACGAATGCAGGACAAGAATAGCGGAACATAAATCCAACACCCGCATTGAAAAACATACCGCCCTGTTGGTCCAACATTAGCAGGATCTGAAACACTCAGACAGAGATCTAAGGTGGATCATTATAGAGAAAATAGCACCCCAGCAGGGAAAGGATACTGTAGCTATCTGCAAAAAACTTGAGGTATTTTGGATCTTCTCTCTTAAAACCAAGGAGAAAGGTCTAAATGAACAGATCCCTTGGGAGAATGCTATTTAAATTCTTCCTTGCCCATACTGGTATGCTCCTCCCTGGACCCAGGAGCCCCTGATCCAAACACCTCCGGTTGGGTGGGGATCTTTTAGACCCCCTGGGATAAAAAGGTATTGTCTCTTCTATCTCTCCCTGGATCTCCTCTGTTAGATATCGGTCCTACCCCAGTTCAAACGCCCCCCCCCCCGCCACCCCACCCCAATGGGGCCCTGTTTTCCACCTTTTTCTTCTTTTGGATTCTTGATAAGCGGGTTACCCTTTCTTGATGGCCGCCGTACCTGTCCTCAGGTTATTCCTTTTATTTGTGGGTCTCCCCATGTGTTGTTAGTGTCTCACCTTTCCATCATGGCCGTCTTTTTTTCAGTCCATATCATCTGGCCGGTTATACTCGTGTGCTATTAGTGTTTCACCTTTCCATCATGGCCGTCGCGCTTTCTTTTTCTATATCTTCTGGTCTGTCAAACCTCTGGAATTCTCCTTGGTGTGGAGTCCTTTATTGTCCGGGTCCCTTGCTGGGGCGTTTTGTGGTCCTGTTTTACTTTGGATCAGGATTTGTGACTTAGGACCCCCCCACCCACTTTTTGTGGGTTTCATCTCTGTGCATCAGTAGGCGGATTATTTCACTCCTGTTCCAATATAGCTGCCATCTTTCCGGCGTCCTTATGGACCTTTACTTCCTATCGACATCGTTGAACCCATCGGCGTTATATAACGTCGAATTATCTCCTTCCGTTTCCTGATCCGGTCTCGTCTTCATGTCGGCTCTTCAGCAGGTTAGTAGCTTTGGAACTTCGCAGCCGCCCTTCCAGCCTGTCTCTGCACAGGACGGGCAGGCACCCTTCCCATGCCGCGACTTATGGCCCTCGTTTGCATCTCTTGCCCAGCCAGCTGGGCCCCCGATTATCCAGCCTCCAGGGGTTTGCTAGCGATTTTCCAACCTATTTACCACTCTGTGATTCTTTTCCTGGCCCATTAGAATATCCAGACGTGGGTACTGATGTAGATTACGTTATGTTTTTTATCCCCCTTGAGTTTGGACGTCCTTAGGTGGTTGTTCCACGGGCAGCCCCCGCAGTTGAGTGTTTCTGGCCCAATCGGCGCAGAATGTACTTTTAGGTGTTCCATGTGACTCTGGATTTTCTGCGGGCGATGTGGTATTGGTTCCACTCTCCCCTTATCATGTTACTGATCTGGACCTGTAGTTTTTTCTTTGCATTATTCTTTGTCTCTTTTTTTAGACTGTTGGGGACATTGAATGACTCACTTTTGATCTTGTCGCTCTGGCACCCGATTTGAAAGGGCATCCTCTGTCCCCCCATTCCGTGAGTAGAGGACTCTTGTAACCCATCCTGGCTACCAGTGGTTTGCAGTTGGGACTTCAGTGCCATCATTGGAGGTTCGTTAAGTGATGGTATCTTTTGATTTGGAGCTTTCAATAGATTCCATCTCTATGGTGGTTGTTTTAACCTCAGTGTCCCTTTATTATATTTTTAATTTTTTCCATCAAGGGAGCCTTGGTTCCCAGAAGGTCGACCCATGTGAGAAGACCCCCATTTCAGTTCCTTTGGAGCTTGTACCAGCCCAGGTAGCTTTTTAAATGTATACGAACACTATGGGTGTGAACTTTCAGCGTGTGGGGCAACTATGGTGTCTTTATTTCATCACGTCTCAGTTGGCATGTTCTTTCACTGATTTAGGGTTATAAGGTTTATCTTTTCTCTCCTTTGCACGTCTCTGTCCCGTTGGCATCTTATGTGATTTTTTCCGATCCTGCCCCTCTGGCATCAGTGTGCATATCTTTTTTAGCTGTGCAGATGCTATAGTTGTGTTTTTTATCACTATTCTAGGTTTCCCAGGCACCTGCAGCTTCTGCCGCGTCAGGTTTTTTAGCGCCCTGAAGGTGTGACCCGCATCTGGGGTCTTCCACCGAAACACGCGTCGGCGCAGGTCCCCACTGATCGGCACGTCTCCCTCAGTATAATTATCATTTTGTATCTTCTTGTGGTCTACATCGAAGTTCTCAAAGAATATGTATTAACTATTCATTGGATACAAATTGCTAAATTGTGGTTATTGGACTTAATGGAACAATTATGAAGTTTTCTGTTTGTAATTCTCTTTAAGACACCTTGTACCATTTCTTGCTGAGATTATTGTGTCTGATGCAGTGGGACGCCATTGTGCATGTGAGTGAATGAGTATGGTTCTGTTGGTAGTATCGTCTTGGTGATTTGTATGTTGTTGCGCCTGGGCACCACAAGTATGTACAACTGTTTTCTGATCTGGTATTGTATTTATTATAATATTTATTAAATGTAATTTTGATATTTTGATACACCAAGAATGGGTAAAATAAATTCAAGACATATGCCCTAAAATAATTGTTTCATGGTGTAGTTGTACATTTTTTTACCTCCTTTTTGTTGTACACTGTTTTTTGCCCTATGGGGATGGGATAATGTAGTTCCCTTTCCTTTTATCCTTGACGTACAGCTTATTTATAAATTACTTGCAGGCAGTGGGTTTGTTCTTGATTGATGCACACCCATAGGGTGGCCAGGAGCTGAGGTGAACCCCTCGCTTGAGAATTCTCCATCTTGGTTTGGAGACTTAGGCCCAATAAGAATAAGGATGTGCCCCTCTCCCCAAAGGGAGGAGGCACCCAAAAGGAGTAGTCGCCCTAGGGGACAGTAGCCATTGGCTACTGCCCCCCAGCCTCAGTAAAGCCCATAAATTTAGTATTTAAGGGCTCCCATGAACCTTGTTCCTCAGATTTGATGACCTAAGAAGAAGGACCATAGAACCGTACAGCAGTGAAGGAGGAAGACGACGACCATGGGCCTATTTCCCACTTCAAGGCCCCTCCTCGTTGAAACCGATGTGTCCTGCAGCCAGCAACCTCCAAGAACCCCAGAGACCTGAGCTGCCTTCGACAAAGACTCTATTCTCCCGTTGACACCGGATATGTCCAGCAAGAAGCAAACCCAGGACACCGGATCCAGGCGTATCTGCGACACTTGCACCACTCTACACCCGTCACCCACGGCCCAAGTCCAGGTGGCCCACTGATCCAGGGACGTCTCGCCAGCGATCCTGACCTGGAATCCAGCGTTGGACAACCTCCCCTGAACTTCCCCACGACGACTGCAGCCTCATCATGAAGGGTCCCCCCCCCCGACCGGATCTGGTGAGAGAAACCCGACGCCTAAAGACACCCCTGCACCAGCAGCCCCCAAGCTTTGGAGTGCCCAACCGATGGTGTCCCGGCATCCCCCCACTATCCAACTCGCCTCTCCAGTCGGTGGATTCCTTCAGCCAGTTTTCTGGACCGAGCCTGCAGCCTTTGCCTCCAACCAAGGATCTTCAGTGATTCCTAGAGGGCACTGGGCGCCTCCTTTGCTCCCTGCACCCTGCCGCACCTGTGCCGCTGGTCTTGCAGTCTTGGTGCTACTTGTTGGCCCCTACAGTGCTGACCTCAACGCCCAGAGCCTGTGTTCCTGAACCGCGGGTTCTTACCTGCAACCGGTGCCTCTTCGAGGTGCCCCCAGCTCCCATAGGCTAACATTGGGCCCAGTGATCTCTGAACCCAGCCACTCCAGTGCCGCTGGTGGTGTAGTACCCACCTTGGTCCGACCCTTGCCCAGTGTTGGTGAAACCCTCTGAAGACTGAACTTGTAAGTACTTACCTGTCTTTCCTCCCATAGGATTACATTGCTTTTTCTCTGTATTGCGTTGATTCTGAAAATAATACAAAGTATCTCTTTGACCTCGAAAAGTATTTCATGCATCTGTAAAGTATTTTTAATGCTTATACAAGCTTTGCCAACTGTATATTGAACGTATTACATTACTGAAACGTTTACTTGCCTGTAACTGAGTTCCACTTGGTTCCTAAAATAAAAGTAACTAAAGTAATATTTTTGTAAAACATTGGCCCGGAGTTGGTCATTGAGTGTGTGTTCTTGCCTTGTATGAGTGTGTACAACAAATGCATTCACACTACCCTCTGATACGCCTAACTGCTCAGTCCAGCTACCACAAAATTGAGAGTAAGGTATTATCTACTTTATCCTCTGCTATACCTCTGTGGACTTACTGGACTCTGTGCACACAATATCTTTCTTTGATATAGTATATACCGAGCCAGCTTCCTACAGTGACATTTTCATTCTTGTCCCAGCCATACTTTCCTGCTTAATCTCTTTGTTTAAGCAGACTATTGCTGGCACCATTCTGTGGTGCCAGCTGGTTTTAGCATTTCTGAAAACTCCCATTTCCGGGAGTAACTGAAAAAGCCTCTTAATTTAGCTCTCAATGCTATACATCTGCACCCGAGGAACCAGTCAAGGTCCTTGCATTGTTTCACCTTGAGCATTTTCCAAGTCCTCAAGTTTTGCTTTTCAGTGGCCACCACTGTTACTTTGGATACTCCTGCTCTAATGATCTGTAGATTCCTCCAGGGAAAAGACGGACCCTGCAAGTTGTGCACCTCTTTCATGACAGGTTGTTAATCTTTTTTAAGGCCTGGATTTTTTCAAGTAGACTACGTAAGACCATATTCCCTTTCCACAAGCTTCCTTCCCCTACTCCGCTGCTATATCCTTTTTTTGTTTTGGCTCCAGTTTCACCAAGAATTTGTGGGTCCCAACTGATGCACATAAATTGGGTGGGGAGTCTCAAAGGGTCCACTCCAGCAGACACTGTTGTCTGCTGCCATGTCTGATGTACAAGCTGGCGGCTCTACTTCACGCCTGCGCTCCAATGCCACCATCTTGACTCAAGCCCAGTGACATTGAGCGTTTTCCCCAGATGCACTACTAGGCCAGTCTCCTAGGTTCATATGTGGTTGCTAGGTTCCCCCACTTGTAACCACACCAAGGATAAGGCAGTACCAGATTGCCTCAGATATCAAGTGTTAGAGTGGGAAGGCATGGACAAAAGACAGGGAGAATGCTTTCTTTGCCATTTCTGTCTTGGGAACAACCCTTTCATCTTTTTTAAGTGCAAGTAATTCATGCAAGTCCAACCTTGTGGTCAGATTGTGCCAAGAATAGAATACTAATTTTTATCAAGGACTACTATGAATTGTTATTTTCAGGTCCATCTGTGTTAAAAAAAAAAAAGTTGCATTGTTATATTTCTTTGATTTGAGAATGAGGAACATCACACCGTTGAAATCCTATCTTATATTGCTTTGGGTGGAGGGTTGTGACCTGAGCCCATGCAATAAATGTATCTCGTGGCATGACACCTTTGGCTATTATTCACTTCCATTCTGGGGTGAGTAGATGAGCTTTTTGTAGGGGTTGACTAACCATTAACCTTACAAGGCCAGTGCCTGTTCACCTGATTCATTAAAGGTATTTGGGCTGGTTGCCTGTTGCTTTAAGCTTACCTCGCTGCATGTGATCGCATTTCTCTTTATTAGCATGACTAAAGGTAAACCAGTATCTGAATTTGAGTTCTGCATTTCAGCGTCTCAGCTGCACTTAGTTTTCCCAATCTTCCATATAAATAAAGGCTGGCTACTCACAGCCACTTCTACAAAGCTAATGTTCACAGTATGCTGAGTAGTGAAATGTACCTCCTACTAGCTCGTTCCTCATACTATGCCAGTCCACTGCTGAAATTTCCAATTTTAAGATAGAGGAGGGACACATATGTTAGAACAAGGCAGTCGGTGAGTTATCCTGTGTATATATGTACTTCAGGAGAGAATTACCATTGTTCTAAAGGCATTTTAAACCACAAGCTTGCAAATTAAAATGTAGTTTGTACATTTACCTCATTACATAGACATGACTTCTTTGTTCTTCCTGTGGTAAAATGCCACACAGTGACACATAAAAGCACACTGAAAATATTGAATTATCACAAAGGAGCTAACTGAAAACATGGCAGCTAATAGTATTACATTATTATAATACAGACATTCAAGGATACCAGTCATACATGTTTCTGCTTGGAAAACAGTTGTTTCCTCTCTAAACCTTCCCCTCCCTGCACAGTACACATCTTCTAAAGTATTTGGGCACCTTGTCACCATTATTACAAATAAACAATGGTATCAAGGAAACAATACTAAATAATTTTTTGAGAAGAGCACATTTAATTACCCTCTCTGAAATAATTATTCACAATGAATATATCAAATGCTTTATATAATATCACAAACAAGGGCGCTTATTCAAAGAAGGAAAAAACAACAAATGACATAAATCACAATACATTATACATCAAAAAATGAGAACATATAACAATACCCCACAAGCAAATATACATATAGTGTCCCCCTATACTTCTGGGTGAACCACTAGGAGATAGTCAGAGTGAAACACTATTAGGCTTGTAAACTAATTGGCCTAGTTCTAGTGTAACACCTCACAGTTACAAGAAATCACTATAAATCCAAGGACTCCTCCTTAAACAGTGTCGACGTGACCACGTTTCAGCCTTTTCTTCTTAGGCCTCTTCAGGACAGGGGTTATATAATACAACAATAACATAACAAAATAATACTGATATTAAAATTCAATCCCAAAACATTACTCTAATCCTTCACTAGGTGTGGAGCATGCTGGCTGAAAGCAGTGACTGCCCATTCTACAAAATAAATGTGCACCCGTGTTTGACAAAACCACCAAAGGAAGCAGAGAATCAAGAGCATAGGTCATCTCACATTAATCTATCCAGAAGTGCCATGCTAAACTAAGAAAGAACAGTGAATAAACTACCACTCAGACCCTGTGCAAATAAAGATGTGTGAACCCTAAACACCACAATGCACGATGTAGTGCTCGAAACTTATCCAACCATACAGGACTCACGTCGTCTACTTACATGATCCTATAAATCAGGGTGGAAGAATCTCTTATGCTTTATATTCCAACACCCCAAAGGCAGTATCTATAAATAATGAAGGGGTGAACTAAATGAAATACCCATGTCAACAAGCAAAACCAAATTCCACTATATGTAACTGTGCCCAGAGAGGCGCTTACCTCCCTATCAATAGGGTGACACACCCGCTCCTTGTAGCACTTTAAATAGTCACCATCCTCGTTTCTAGGACATATAACTCCTGATTCAATCCTGCATCAGGAAGACATAACAAAGAACAGCACTCTAATTCTGGTCAATTGGGAACCAAAATATCCCATCTATTACACGGCCCGCACTCGGAGGAGAAACATACTTACGGTAACTGTTATTTCAACCGCTCACTAATTCAGCCATCAAACCCACACTCCTTCTCCATTCTACACGACCAACAGGCGTCTGCTCATAGTTTAAAGAACGCGCGGGATATACCGGAAGTTTAACTTCCCTGTACGGCGTCATCACGCACAGCGAGGTGAGCGGCATCAAAAGGACTACATCCCTCGATGTCGACTCCAAAGTCTACTATCCCTGATAATGAATCCCCCACAATCCAAAGCATTCCTGTATAACACTTCTCCCAAACAATATACCAGAAAAAGGAAGAAAATGAAACTAAAAAGAAAAAATCTGATAAAAATGGATAGAAGATAATTGGGCAGTCACAACAAATCATGCCAGCTACCTCCCACCACGAGAAAGGTTGAGCAATATATCTCAACAAAACATATATAATATCTACTATATACACTATATACACATATACACATAATATATACACATGGTGGCTAAACCTGTATCCATAAAACTAAATGACCAACATTTTAGATTGTAAATGAAAACATCCTGTATTATTTACATTCCTGGCTAGATAGCCTTTCTCTCCTACAGCCTCATGAGGGACAAAGACCTGCCAGTATCCTATACGTATAACGCAAAACTAAATGACCAACATTTTAGATTTTAAATGAAAACATCCTGTCTTATTTACATTCCTGGCTCAAAAGCCTTTCTCTCCTACAACCTCATGAGGGACAAAGACCTGCCGGTATCCTGTGCGCATATCTCATCCAGTCTACAGATGTCAAATAAAAGCTGTCAAATTAAAGCCCAAATCTCATCTCGATCATTCAATCCTGTACTTGACGTTTGATATCTTTCAATCATGCGTGCTTCTAGATGATTCAAACTGCTTAACAGTGCTGTTTTATTAGTAGCTTTCACCACTAACAGAATCGACCACTTTAATTCATTCTCATCATGCCCTTTTTCGATATAATGTTGGACCATGGGAGCCCCCAAGGTCCTACATCGTATGCAGGACTTATGCTGTAATATCCGCATCTTAACAGCTTGTGTCGTCTGCCCAATATATGTTTTATCACATGGGCAGGTCACACAATACACTACATTTTTAGTGTTACAATTCGAAAAACACAATTGTTTATGTTGTTTCTTATTTATCTCCACACATTTAGAGTCTTTTGTCTGTGGACATGCAGCGCAATTATTACACCTATAATGCCCGATTACCACTGGTAACCCCAAGAGACCTCTCACATCTGTTGGATTAGTATGTTGGCGAACGGCTTTCACCAAATAGTTTCTCAAATTTCTGCCCCGTCGAAAGGCGAACAAAGGCTTGGGAATATTCAAATGTTCAATTAACCTCAAATTCCTTAGTATAATCTGTTTGACTTTATTCGCCTTAGGGTTGAAAGTAAGAACACATACCAATTGTTCAGATTCTTGTTTATTTTTAGGGGTAAGTAAGGTTTCACGAGGGGTATACCAAGCTCTTTTTAAAGCCCCTCTTAGCAATCTTTTAGGGTACCCTCTCGCTGTCAATTTCTCTTGCAAAATTTTTGCATTTTTAAAATAATTACTTTTATCGGTACAATTACGGCGCACCCTCAAGAACTGCCCATAGGGCAGATTGTCCCTGAGGTTGCGCGGATGACCAGACGTGTAATCTAAAAGGGTATTGCGGTCGGTTGACTTGGTATACAGGTCTACCTCCAACCTGCCGTCTTTATCCATGATCCATACATCCAAAAAATTGATTTGTGTGTTACTAGCTGTTTTAGTAAATTTAAGGTCAGTCGTTCGAGTATTAAGCCATAAATGGAATTGTTCCAGTTCTTCTTGTGTGCCTTTCCAAATCATGAATATATCATCAATGAAGCGAACCCATTCAAGAATGTGCTCTTTGAATGGGGTCGCTTCATGGAAGACATATCTCATTTCGAAGTGGTCCATTACTAAATTCGCTTTTTCAGGAGCAAAATAACATCCCATCCCTACTCCTTTCACTTGCAAGAACAGATCAGTTTTGAAGGCAAAAAAGTTATTTTTCAAGCAGATGCGCGCCAATGAAAGCAAAAACTCAGCTGGAACCTGGTGGGGTCTTGGTCGTTTGTCCAGCACCATAGTCATAACCATCAGTGCTTCATCCTGAGGTATGTTCGTATATAAACTCTCGATGTCGAAGGAGACCAACAGCTGTTGGCCTCCATCGAACACCGAGAATTCTATTTTGGAAATGAAATCCATTGTATCTCTAATATAGGCCTTAGTTTGAGCTACAAAAGGCTTCAAAAATACAGCTATATATTTAGCCAATGGTTCCAAGATGGATCCACAGGAAGCAATAATTGGCCTACCTGGGGGTTGAAATACATCTTTATGCACTTTAGGCAATACATATATGTTAGGTATCCTTTGTTCTGTAAAATTCAAATATTCATGTTCTTTTTTGCACAAATATCCTGCCTCCATAGCCTCTGTCGTCAGATGTAATATCTGCGCTCTTAGTCTAGCTGTAGGATTATCAGTAATGGGGCGATAGTGTTCTCTGTTACTCAATTGGCGCAAGATTTCCTCATCATATTTTTCATTGTCCCATAAAACTATTCCCCCACCCTTATCGGCTGGTTTGATAACCGTAAGGGGGTTCTCGGCAAGTTCTTTTAAGGCCAATTGTTCTTGTTTAGAGAAATTAGATCTATATGTGATTTGCTTGTTATTCAACAGATCTATTTCACGTAGTACTTGGTCTTCGAATACCAAAACCTCATCAGGCATGGATATCCGTTGGGGGCAAAAAATAGATTTTTTCTTTAGACCGCTTATGTTTCTTTCACTACTTTCACTATACTCTGAAAAGAAGACCTTAA
This sequence comes from Calotriton arnoldi, assembly GCA_963921515.1. Lineage (NCBI taxonomy): Eukaryota > Metazoa > Chordata > Amphibia > Caudata > Salamandridae > Calotriton > Calotriton arnoldi. The sequence goes on from CAWUFW010000737.1 coordinate 828,615, forward strand.
GCCTAATTTTCCGTAAGAATTGTAAAACTTCAGTCTTTGTATCCACAGAATCTTGCACCACCGTGGGAACAAAGGATAACCCCTTTTGAAGTATTTTAATTTCCAAGTTAGTTAAAGGATGTTTAGACAAATTATAAACCGGCATCAGATCCATAATAGTATGGTTATCACAACCCATATTCTGCTCTACCGTCTGTACACTTTGTCTCGTGTCCTGAAGTAGGTAGCCCTGTTCCTGATTCTGCTGAACAGGTGCTTGCCATCCTCCTCTGAACCCTCGTCCCCTGTTCCCACCTCTGTCCAGAAAAGGGGGGGGATGGGTCCTCGGGTATTGGTAATAAGGTTGATATGTTGGGTAGGGTTGATAAAATGACCCTGCTCCTTGATCTGAGTCTGAAGAGGAATCAGAGAAGGTCGTGAATTTGGTCCGAGATCTCCCTCTATATTGTAAATTCAAACTACTTGGGTTGTTATTTTTGAAGAAATCCTCCTTCAAATAGGGATATACCCACTCCAATTTAAAGTTCTTAATGTCTTTCACAACTTTAGAGGTCTTCAAATTCACTGTGTGTGTCTTAAAATCTGCCAGTGTTTTCTCTATAGTTTCTAACAGAGATTTGGCATCTATTATAGTACTATCCTCCCCAATTTCCTCCTCCAGTTTCTTAATTTCCTTCAGTTCCTCTTCACTTATTCTCAAAGCAGTCTGGATAGATAGCACAATCCAGTCACGGGAACACTTAGTTCCTACACAACTAAAATCAACCAAATATGCCTTGTCATTTATGAAGAGCACTGGAATATTTTTAACCTGCAGGTATCGTATTAGATTTCAAATATTCCAATAATACTTGGGCATGCAATTGGGTCCTTGTGTTCTTTTTCCTAAGTTGTAATAGTCGCTCTCCCTTATCAGAACTAAGGTTACTTGTCCCTATCGTATCACCCCCCCAATAATGACGGGATCTGTTTCAATTTATTGATATCTTCTTCGGAATAGCTCACCATATACGGTTCTGACATTCTCTACAACCAATAAAATAAATAAACAACATTCAACAACAAATAATATCACAATGTACAAGTAATGTCCCACAATGGCTAAGCGCCAAAAGCTATGAAACATACAATTTCTTTCTATACAACAACATTAATGTGCATTTTTCATCAAGCCACCTCACACTTCACAAAGTCTTAAGAACCAGAAATAAGCAACAGGGGTATACCCTAGCTTGCAAATTAAAATGTAGTTTGTACATTTACCTCATTACATAGACATGACTTCTTTGTTCTTCCTGTGGTAAAATGCCACACAGTGACACATAAAAGCACACTGAAAATATTGAATTATCACAAAGGAGCTAACTGAAAACATGGCAGCTAATAGTATTACATTATTATAATACAGACATTCAAGGATACCAGTCATACATGTTTCTGCTTGGAAAACAGTTGTTTCCTCTCTAAACCTTCCCCTCCCTGCACAGTACACATCTTCTAAAGTATTTGGGCACCTTGTCACCATTAGCCCCTTAACACTCTGGCTAAATGAAAATAGCTTCACCACAACTTTGCTACCATAGATTCTATCAAAGAGATGCTGCATTTTTTGTACAAGTGGTCTGCGGTCAATATTAGAGATACCATTAATTGTGTTATATGGTTGCTCATATTATATATCAAGGTGAAAATATAGTTGCCTACCGAATCCCCCTGCAAAACTCAATGCAAGCTAGCGTTGGATTGGCTATCCTGTAATATTCTCTTTACGAAATAAAATCTCTTTCCAGTAAATGTGTATTTCTTTAGAACCCCACCAAATATGAAACTCTGTGCCAACTTGGTCATAGTTAGTCCAGTGCAGTAGTGATACTTTTAGGACCACGTGGGCTTATTGGTCAGTGGTGTAATATTATGCAAAATACATGCCTTGTGTATTTTTCTTGTGTTCTATGTATCTTGAAAAATTAAACATTTTGTTCTGCCTGTCGGACTATTCTCAAGAGGATTAATTTTGCAGGTCTGTTTCCCACTTGATATAATGACCTGTGTAGTAGAATTTTCTAGTTGCGTTCTGAATACCTTTCCCTGCTTAGAATCACACTACCTGAGGCCAGGTGGTGGTCCTTAGGACGTAGATATTTACAAGTGAACAATTGATGGTCCTGTGGGTTCAGAAAAGAAGAAGAGATGACCCAGGACTCATTCAGTTAAAGAGAAGTCCTAGCGTTCCATCCCAGAGGAGGAGATTCTGTTTCATTTTATGGCAGCTGCCCTTTAACAACCTCTAATAAAGGTTGAGATTTCCAAATAGGTGCTGAGTATAAAAGAGATGTGGAGTTAAAGAAACCAGCAGTTGACAGCGAAATCAGGTTCCAGACTCCCACAAACTATGCCTTTAAACATAATGTATGCAGGCGGAGGTGAAAAGTGGGAGAACATACCACAGAGACATGGTATCCAACTAAGTGTATAAGTCTAGACACTGCATACCAGGATTGATATTATGGAGGGCAGTTTTACACTACTGCGTAATGAAGGCGCCACTTGGTGAGAGATGCCAAAGACTTCAGGACTAAAGTCATGGGCCAACCAATCGTGGAGGTGACACTTGGAGGATCTTTCTGGGTCTCCTTAAGGCAAGTGCCGACATATTGACTGCATCATTGCTGTAAAACTTGTTGTGCAAGTAACTGCAATCTTGACAACCGCACATACGATGCAAATGTATCTGGTGCATGTATTTTAAGAGGTGTAGCCGAACAAACGAAAAATTCAAGCATGTCTATCATTTATGAAAATATGAAAAACCCAATAAAGAAATAAAAAAATAAAAAAGAGGGTCGGTAAGGCTATTCATAAAATACACACTGAGGCTAAACTAAAATGCACATGAGCATGACAGTGGCTGAAGAAATCTGCTATGGAGCCATGGCAAGGAAAGGCTGATATTTTTCAGAGCCAAGGGTGCAACCCAGCATCATGGCAGAAGACATTCTTACACACTTACCTTGAGGCAACCGGAAGCTAAACACACATTAACTTTGTTGCCCACAAAGAAAAGGTATTGTTGGGCATGCAGTAATGGGGTTTAGGACAATTGGCTAGCATCCCAGAAAGAAACATTTGGAGTTTAAAATTAAGGACATTCATAGACTGGTCTATAAAGAATCCATCATAAGTTGAATGGTATAAGCAGTACCCTAACTTTGTTGATGGTTTGTGCTCGGTTTACCATGTTCCTCTGAAGTTTGGGCATGCCAAGGTAGGTTGGGACAGGCAAAGTGCATGAGTTGCAAATCCCTGCATATTAAAGAGTTACATTTAATGTGTATTTGGAGGATCTTTAGTTTTACCCAAGTTCGTTTGCTCTACTTCTCTAACTGTCTGCTATGCTTTCTCTCCTTTGACAAAAGGGAAACTTTTCTAATTGTTTTTGATTAGTATGACCTCCTAATAAGATGCATCTGAAAGAGACACGTTAGTGATAGATTCCTTACCTTAGAATATCCCCAGGCGTCAGGCTGGATCCGGAAAGTTTTGCGTAGCAGTACCCTTGCGCGTCGGTAGGCGTCGTCGTGCGGGTCCGTCGTTGGCGTCGGGATCGCCAGGATGACGTCGTGGGCAGTACTTAGACGCCGCCCCTGCGCGCTGACGTCAGTTCTTTCTTTTTCCGCGCCAGTAAGCGCAGATCCGGGAAGAGCAGTGCCCTAGTCATTTTTTGACTAAGTTTTTTGGTGATTTTCACTGTTTTCTCGAAGTCTCTCGACTCCGAAGGTGTCAGTAGGGATGCCCGGCTTCAAGCCATGCGACGCCTGTGGTCGAATGATGTCGATCACAGACCCGCATCAGGAATGTCTCTACTGCCTCGGCCGCGACCACGACACCAAGTCGTGCCCCGACTGCCGGGCCTTGCATCCGAAGGCTTTGCGAGAGCGGTCTCAAAAGCTCCTCGAGGTCCGGCAGTCGGCTCTGCGCCACACCAAGCCCCGGTCACGCGAGAGGTCGAGGGGCCGGTCGCGGAGTCCTCATCGGTCGTCGGGGTCCAAGTCTTCGCACTCCTCCGGTAAGTCGAAGCATAAGAAGTCGAATAAGCGTCATCGCTCGACGACTTCCCCTCGCCGGTCTCGCGACTCGGCTGAGGGTCCTGTCGGCACCGTCCCCGCGGCTTCAGGAGTGCCTGTGGAGCCGCCACCGCATTACCCGTCCTTCCCGGGTTCGGGGGCGACTCCGGCCGAGATACAGGAGTTCCTGTCGGCCATGGCCCGCCTCTTCGGGCCTCAAGGTCCCCCCGGTGCGCCTTCGGGCCCGCGGGCCCTGATGGGGTTTCTCCGGCGACTCCGGTCTCGGCGCCGCCTGTCACACCAGCCTCGGTCCCGGCCTCGACCCCGGCTCCGGTGCTGCCACAACCCCGATCGACGCCGGTTGACCTCACGACACCTCCACCGGCGCCGATTTCTCCGGTGCCGTTCCCGACGCCGCCCGGGGCTCCGGGCGGCGCCGTTCCCCGGTTCTCTCCGGACACGGCGCCGGACCGGCGTCGATCGACGCCGGCTCCGACGCCGATGAGACCTTGGGTCCCACATGTCCCTCCTCCTTATTGTGAACCGGAATTGGAGGACGAAGTGAACTGGGAGGGGTCTGATGACCCTCTCACACAGCAATGTGAGTTTGATCAGGACTGGGCTGAGGAGCTTGGGGATGCCAGTGGTCTGGACACCTCCCATGACTCTGGCATGCTGTCTCCTCCTTCCGTGGCAACGGAGGAGGGAGCAAACTTTGCAACGGTGTTGCGTAGAGCAGCTGGGGCCTTACACCTCCAGTTGCCTACAGTGGCTTTCAGGACTAACATCCTGACGGAAGTGCTTCAGCCGCCGGCTACCTCCTCGGAGCCACCGCTGCCGTTTAACGAGGCGCTTTCAGACGTTCTTTTGGGCACCTGGTCCAAGCCCACCACAGGGGCTCCTGTGGATAGGAACGTGGCCCGACGCCATCGCCCTGCTCCGGGCGACCCCCTGTTCCTCTCCCAACACCCCACCCCTGAGAGCTTGGTGGTCCAAGCCTCTGCTTCCCAAAGCGCCTTCCCTACCGCTCCCCCGGATAGGGAATCCAAACGCCTGGATCAATTTGGGAAGAAGGTCTTTTCTTCCTCCAGTGCTGGCTTGCGGTCCGTCAACACCACTTGCCTCTTGGGCCGATATTCCCACTCCTTGTGGGACGCGGTGGCACAAGTTCTGCCCCAGTGTCCTGAGGAGGTCCAGACACTGCTTACCCGCACCATTGCGGAGGGAAGAGATGCGGCAAAGTACACCATCAGATGTGGCCTTGATACCGCCGACTCGCTAGGCAGATCGCTTGCGACGACAGTGGCGCTGCGCCGTCATGCCTGGCTGAGAACCACTGGTTTCTCGGGTGATGTCCAAAACACTCTTATGGACATGCCCTTTGATGGGATCGGTCTTTTTAGGAACAAGGCAGACCATGCGCTGGAGCGCTTTGAGGACTCGCGGGCTACGGCCAAGTCCCTGGGCCTTTCTGCTGTACGCCCTCCGCAGCCGTCTGCTTTTCGCCCTTTCGTGGCCACGGAAGGGGCGCCCAGTCACGTCCGCTGCCCAGCCACCGGCCCGCGCAGCAAACGTCTTCGCGTGGCCGAGGACGTGGCTCCCGCCGTGGCGGGTCAGGCAACCAGCGTGCGGGTCAGGCCACCAACCCCGCCCCGTCCGCGGCCTCCAAGCCCTCCTAGTCCTTTTCAGGTGCACAGCACGCCAGTAGGGGCAGGGTCCGCCATCACCTTCACCACTGGCGTGCCATCACCTCGGACAGGTGGGTCTTGGACATTGTCCGAAGGGGCTACTCCCTCCCTTCGAGACCATCCCCCAGCCATGCCACCTCAATTCCACCGCATGTCAGGGGATCACTTGGTGCTTCTTCAGAAGGAAGTTGCGGCCCTCTTGGCCAAGGGGGCCATCGAGCTGCGTTCCGACCCCAGAAGTAGGACGTGGTTGCTACTCCCACTACTTTCTGGTGCCCAAAAGGACAAGGAGGACATGCGTCCTATCTTGGACCTCCGGAACGTCAATCGCTTCCTCCGGAAGGAGAAGTTCAAGATGCTCACCCTAGCTCAGGTCTTGACTGCTCTCGACCCTGGAGACTGGATGGTAGCATTGGACTTGCAGGACGCATATTTCCACATCCCCGTCCTGCCGGCCCACCGGCGTTACCTGCGGTTCACGGTAGGCCTCGAGCATTTTCAGTTCACCGTGCTCCCTTTTGGCCTTACCAGCGCGCCTCGGGTGTTCACGAAAGTGATGGCGGTGGTCGCAGCTCATCTGCGCCGGGCAGGGGTTCCAGTCTTCCCCTACCTCGACGACTGGCTGCTGAAGGCGGGCTCGTCCCAGGCAGTCGTCTCCCACCTCCAGACTACGGCCGAACTCCTGCACTCGCTGGGGTTCTCCATCAACGTGCCGAAGTCGCACCTGATTCCTTCTCCACAGCTCCTTTTCATCGGAGCAGTTCTGGACACGACGCAGTTTCGGGTCTATCCTCCCGAACGGCGAGTCCGGGATATTCAGGCTATGATTCCGATCTTTCGGCCTCTATCCTGGGTTTCGGTACGGATGACCCTGAGGCTGCTGGGCCTCATGGCCTCCTGCATCCTGCTGGTCGATCATGCCAGATGGCATATGCGGGCTCTGCAGTGGGACCTGAAGTTCCAGTGGGCGCAGCACCAGGGCAACCTGTCCGATCACGTCCAGATCTCGGAGGGGTCTGCAAAACAGTTGCAGTGGTGGCTCTCGAACCAGCAATGGGTCATGGGCAGATCCCTCTCCCTTCCCCAGCCAGAGCACACAGTTGTGACGGACGCGTCCCTTCTGGGATGGGGCGGCCACATGGGAGAGGCGGAGATCAGAGGCCTCTGGTCTCCGGCGGAGTCCCGGCTCCATATCAACATTCTGGAGCTCCGGGCGATCCGACTTGCACTCAAGGCATTCCTTCCCTCTGTCAAAGGGAAGGTAGTGCAGGTGTTCACAGACAACACCACCGCCATGTGGTACTGCAACAAACAGGGCGGGTTGGGGTCGTGGACCCTATGTCAGGAGGCTCTGCGCCTCTGGACATGGCTGGAACATCAGGGCATATTCCTGATGGTTCAACACCTGGCAGGTTCCCTGAACGCCAGGGCGGACGAACTCAGCCGCAGGTGCATGATGGATCACGAATGGCGTCTTCACTCGGAGGTGGCGCAAGGTCTCTTTCAGCAGTGGGGAGAGCCTTGGTTAGATCTCTTCGCCACTGAAGAGAACGTGCAATGTCAGCAGTTCTGCGCGTTGGAATTTCCAAGGCGGCACTCGCTCGGCGACGCTTTTCGTCGCGAGTGGAGTTGCGGTCTGTTGTACGCCTTTCCACCTATACCACTTCTACCCAGAGTGTTGAAGAAGATTCGGCACGACCGGGCCCAAGTCATTCTTGTGGCTCCGGACTGGGCTCGAAGAGTTTGGTATCCCGAGCTACTCAGTATGAGCGTCGATCCCCGATCCGTCTGCCTCTTCGGGAGGATCTTCTGTCGCAGCAGCAGGGGACGGTCCTCCACCCGAACCTGTCCAGTCTACACCTGCTTGCGTGGAGATTGAGCGGCGGCAGTTGATTCCTTTCGACTTGCCTCCCGAAGTTTGTGATGTGATTCTGGCAGCCAGGCGTCCCTCCACTAAGGTGGTATACGCCTGCAGGTGGAACAAGTTTGTGGCATGGTGCACAGCAAAGGCTGTGAATCCCTTTCTGCCCCTCTTTCTGAGGTTCTTCTGTTCCTTCTTTCTCTGGCCCAACAGGATTCTGCCCTGGGTACCATCAAGGGCTATCTTTGTGCAATCTCGGCCTTCCTCAGGCTTCCTGATCAGCCCTCTCTTTTTAAGTCCCCTGTTGTTAACAGGTTTCTTAAAGGCATTACACACCTCTTTCCTCCTGTTCCGTTTATAATGCCTCAGTGGGACTTAAATTTGGTTCTTACTTTCTTAATGTGCGCTCCCTTTGAGCCTCAGCATAACTGTCCTCTTCGTCTTCTTACTCTGAAGACAGCCTTTCTGGTAGCTATCACCTCCGCTCGGCGGGTGAGTGAGCTCCAGGCTCTTTCATGCAAACCCCCCCTTTCTGTCTGTTCATCCAGACAAGGTTGTTCTTAGGACGCGTCCGTCCTTCTTGCCAAAGGTGGTTACTGCCTTCCACGTTGGTCAGACCATCACTTTGCCCACCTTCTTTCCGCCTCCGCATCCTTCCAGAGAGGAAGAGAGGCTCCACCGTCTGGACCCAAAACGTGCGCTTTCCTTTTACATCAACAGTTCCGGGTGGATGACCAGCTCTTTGTTGGCTACGTGGGCGCCAAAAAAGGTCGGGCGGTACACAAAAGGACCATCTCCCGCTGGGTCATCTTGTGTATCAAGGCCTGCTATTCTTTGGCTAAGAAGGAGCCTCCTGTTGGGCTGCGTGCCCATTCCACCAGGGCAACGGCAGCTACCACGGCTTTAGGCTGCGGTGTTCCGTTACAGGATATATGTCAGGCATCTACGTGGGCCTCGCTGCACACGTTTACCAAACATTACTGCCTTGAAAGCCAGGTCCGGAGGGACGGCTTCTTTGGCCGTTCTGTCCTCCGGGACTTCCTTGTCTGAATCTGTTCGCAGACCCACCACTGGGGTTGGTATTGCTGGGGTATCTATTCTAAGGTAAGGAATCTGTCACTAACGTGTCTCTTTCAGATGCACAAGTTACTAACTTGTGTAACGATATATCTGTAAGAGACAGTAGTTAGTGACAGATTCCTTACCGCCCCACCCATCCTCCCCGTTCTGCGAACTGATTTCTAGGGTTAAGGACATCCCTTTCAGGACACCTATGTCAGCTTCTTGCATGGCTCTGCGTTCCTGGCGCAGAAAGTCGTGTACAGAACTGACGTCAGCACGCAGGGGCGGCGTCTAAGTACTGCCCGCGACGTCATCCCGGCGATGCCGACGACGGACGCGGAGCCGCACGATGCCGCCTACCGACGCGGAAGGGTACTGCTACGCAAAAACTTTCCGGATCCAGCCTGACGCCTGGGGATATTCTAAGGTAAGGAATCTGTCACTAACTACTGTCTCTTACAGATATATCGTTACACAAGTTAGTAACTTGTGCGTTAAAAATCCCAGAGAAAATACTAACATTAGGATAACATTGTGAAATGTACCTAACTTGCCCTTTTATTTAAAAAAAAGTTAAAATGAATACCTTCATTAGTTGCACATTATCCTGTAGGATTTGAGAAAATATGATCTATTGCAACCCCTTATATATGAGGACCGTTGGTATGCATAGTCTGACCAAGTGAACCTGTCTCTTTGTAGCAGACTTGACAAATGTTTTATTGTCAGTGTAGCATATTTATTACCTCCTGCAGCAAAAATGTGGCTAGCACTACTGTGGATGAGGAAGCTACCAAGCTTTTTATAGTGGTTGAATGGTATTTTGAATAGGGTTGTAAATCTGGCAAAAGAATGAGAGGAATCAGTCATTAGGTATAAAATCTCAGAATTTTAGTGTATTTAAAGTAAAGTAATTGATTCTTATCGTGCACATGAAGAAAGGGTATGAGCAGGTAGACTTTTGAGTTTGCTTCGAATAGGAAGCCAATCCCTCCAGAATGTCAAGATGAAGCAATGATCAGTAATTAAGACAGTAGAAAACCAAAATAAGGAGAATGGTTTTAGCAGCAGAAAGAGTGCATCTTGCTGATAATAAAGATTTCATAGCAGCACCTACAGGCAATCATAGCATTGTAGGATGCTAGTGATGGAGATAGAATCAGAAACTGCTCATGGGTTTTGAACAGTATTTGATGGTGGAAGAAAAGAGAGTGGGACAAATATTGAGGTGGGGAGAAAAGATATAAGGTCGGACAGACAATAGACATCAGAAGTCAGTGCCTTACAAAGAAAGAATAGAATAAAATAACTATTTGCCAGACTTCCATCTAAAATTCACAGCACTGAAGAAGAATTGAAGCGAGTGGAGTGGAGTAGATGAAAAGTCAAAAGGACTGTGAGAAAATGCCTCTTGTTGCATAGTCACCCCCATTTTTTGTAGACTTATGCTGCTTTTTCAAAAAACAAAGTTCACACTGAGGCACTGCTGTGCACTCTCCAGTAAATGCGATCTGAGCCCTAAACCATTGTAAAGTTCGCTAACTCATAAATGGTATGTTTAGCTTCCCAATAAGGCTATAGTATATGCTATAGAAAAGTACACCAATGGCATGGAAAAGGTAAATGTCAGCTGTGTGCTGCAGCACATGTTGTGCCATCCTCTGGGTTGACAAAGAAAACATGGCTTCATGCCTGTGTGGTAGCCTGACTGCCAACCAGCTTTTAAACCTGCAAGCGAACTAGTCAGAAAAACTGTTTAATATTAAATAAGTCACCACTAAATAGGCATTGTAGCCCAGAAGGTAGGGTGTCTAGTATTTAAAAATGGTGCATAGAAATATTTAGTGTTGTCAAGTACCTCCAGTGAATAGCCATCAAAAGCTATTTTCTCTGTAAATACGGCTGTAGCTGCCATATGAGAAAAACTAAATGCACAATAAATTAATCATAACTCTATCTCTGGTTTGGGACAAGCTAACAGAATAGTTCAACCACTATTTTTAATGTTTATAAAAAATCAAAGTCAGTGGTGAAAGCCAATTGTAATAAATATTTAACAAATGTAACTTTTAAATTGTTAGACCTTTGTGAACCTGCAGTAGGCTATTAGCATTAGCCTGCCTGCCATCAGCTTGCTACTGTCCGTTCTTCCCCCTTTTGAGGTGGAAAAACAACTCCCAGAGAAAAAACAATAGCTTAGGCCTTTTGGCAGGAAGACCCATGTGTGAGGTATGTGACTCCTATCAGCTTTTGATGGCAGCTGGGGAGGGTTCAGGAACTTAACTTGAAAGAAGCCAGGATGAAATCAGTCCATTCATAGTATGGTGTAAAGGGATACCTGGGGAAGAAAGGCCTTTGTTTTCTGGGCTAGCCTGTCATCCTTCCATTGAGAGAGGGGCACAGCATCAGCCTCCAAGGGCAGAAAGCTGCATCCATTTTGGATTTGTCTCAGACTAGTGTACAGTGGGATATTTTGCAGTAAGGCAAACATATTGTGCTGAAAAGGTGAGTATGGTTGCCCCTGGGAACTCTCTTCCCATTGTTTTGGAAGTATCCAGTCCAGTGTCAAGTGCCACCGCAGGTAGAACTCGAGGGAGAGAGACTTTTCCAGATCTGTGACTCCAGCAGACCCTAGGAGGGAGAACTAAAATCCACGACTGGATGGATAGACTTACTCTTAACTACTTTATACCAAATTGATTACCATCTGTGAGGTCAAAAGACCTAGAACTGTGCATGGAAAACACTAATGAAATGAATCGCCTTGTACATTTTGTCTGTCTGATATAGGCCTTAATATGTTTTTTGCATAAATTGCGAGAATCACTGTACTCTTCAAATATTTAGCAGTGCGGATTTTACGAGACCTGAACAAATTCTATATGGATAATTTAGACCCTCTATGGAGTAAAGTTCTCTCCCTCTCCGTTACGCTGCCATGCGTTATTCAAGATGATTTTGCTGCCATGTTTTTTATATGTACTGTAGAATGTCCCATTTTCAGTAACGGATCCTTTTCTTTTTTTTTTTAATTGGTGATTTACTTAGAACATTATTATTGGAGGTAGTAGCAAGGGGGGCTAGGATCTTGCTGAAAACATTACATTAAAGTACATTTGAAGGTGGGATCGCATTGCTATATGCTAGGATGTATTCTAAAGCATTCTATCTCATCATAGTGAATGCATGGCCCTTTAACCAGCGACTAGAATAGATTATCAAGCATTAGCAGCAGGAGGATTTTCACAGCTACTTATGATGGGGTAGAACTGGACCCGCGTTCCTGATTGCCTCAGAAAAAAAGGGTGATAGACAACTCGAAGTGAACCAATAGTGAAACGGAATGGAGAGATAAACTGACTCAGAAGAGCCCCTTATGGGCAGGAACCTCACTGTCAATTCAGAAAATGGAATGTTGTACCTATTTCCACATTGGGTGATATCTGGGAGAAAGTTGACCAGCTACTATCCGAATTTAATGAGGACAAAGCGCAATTCTTTCAGTTTTTACAACTCAATCATACCCTGCTAAAATGTATCCTCAGAAACATAGACGTCCCATTGAGTCACCCCACGAGGGTAAATGGTTTATTGAAAAGCTGCACAAAAAAAGTGATATCTCTATGTAAATAGTTTAAAATTGCATTTGGAATATGACAAAAGTGAAATAGATTGTGCAGTTTGGAAAAAGGCTTAATTTACTCAGCGTCCATTAATTCATTTTTCTGCCTTGTCCAGTACAATTCTACACTGGATATGTTATTCTGGTATGCACCTTCAGATAATTGTAAGAGTGGCACATCATTTCTGCCTTAAGGTGTTGGGGCAGGGGGCTAGTTTTATCCCCATATTATGGGAATGCTCTAACAAATGAACATCTCTGCAGAGAAAATGATGTAGGAGTTATTAATATTAAAATCAGGATATCAGACGTCATTTGTTAATGTGGGAATGATGATTATAAAAAAGGATATAGCACAAAGATGGTTATTAACGCCTCTAAGAGAAAAGAATGGAGTCAAAATATAGACTTGTGCATGGCATGCCTCAGAAAACTTGTAAACAAATAGGCCTCCTGAACAGAATACCACTGTTTAATTAAAGAATGGTAGCGTACTAGAATAAATCTGGTGGGAGTGTTACCAAAAGGTAGGAGTGTTGTTTGTATAAGACCAGGACAGTGAATGTATTCCTTTGAACCTAGACATATTATGAAAATGGTGACTTTGCAAAATGATATTTGCTGAACCAAAGATTTGTTTTTTTCATGCTGAATGTGTTCTTTGGGATGGTGAAACAGAACTGTACAGTAACAATAGATGTATTGTTGTATTAAATACTTAAAACTATAAAACAAAATAGAAAACATTGTACGTGATCTTGTACTCTGTTAGCAAAATAGTTTTTTTTTTTTGAAAATACATTTTATTATGCAACTACCTGTACATGTTTAAATTCAAAGCTGATACCAACTGTAAAAGTAATATATATTTAAACTGTTTAGTTACCATTGATTCCCCATAACCTGAGCCCAGATTGAAACTATTGACATTGAATAACTTTTTATCTTTGCCATTTTGTGTTGCAGTCGATATGTAAAAACAGCTGTGGAATGTGAAGACAGTGAAGGAACTTCACGTTGTTGTAAAGACCTCAGTATCAATGGAAATGGCCCAAATGGAATACATGAAGAAGGCTCCCCCAGTAAGATTTGAGTGTTCCAGACACAACACTTTGATTTAACCTTACATGGTTCACATTGTTCTCAACAAAGTACCTCTGTTTTAAAAATAGAGTTTGATACATGTGAGTAGGGAAAGCTACATTATACTCTTATAAAATAAGTTGGCTACAGAACTCTAGAACTTCAAAATATGATATGAGAAAAAAGCAGTGTAGTATAAGAGATATTTATGGCTCTGGCCATAATTGAAATAAGATACATGTTTCCATGATGACTTTGCTCAGCATTCGGGTAGAATGAAGAGTAGCGACGGCATTAATAAATGGTAGATCATAGCTCTCTCTAATGGTCTGAAACTCAGCACAGAAAGAAAAGTGTCTTTCAACAGCAAACGAGATAAATAACTAACACAGTCCAGACAGTTTATTATTACAATATACAGACCCAAATTATGTAAAGTATGCATGTTTGTACTTTCTTCGGCCAGTGCATCTAACTGGAGTGGCCAGTAGTGCAAACATTGCACTGCTGGTGCTCCTTTAGCACCCTGGCAGCACTTACACAATCTTATCAGGTAATGACCCATAGAGTAAAAGGCAAGACCCGCCACCATGGCAGGATTCCAGAAAGACACCAGGTAAACTTCTGCAACACTGGTCTTAGTAGGGCTAGGCATAGGTTGGTATTATTTTGGACTGCTCTAGCCCGATCTCATTCAGAATGTGTAACCCAGTAGTAGTTTATACTTCCATTTGAGACAGGGTCTGCAACTTTTTACATGGTGCATTTTCCATGTAATGTTGCTCTGTCAGCAGCAGCAAGATTAGTATGGCTTTGTGCATCATAGGTGATTAGAGAGCTTGAAACTGTTGCTCCCCCCATTCACAATCCATTGTATAATAGACTGCAGTATGCCATCTTCAGTAGCTCTTCACCACCAGCTGTTACAAAAAGTCCCTAATGTCCAGATGTAGAGTCAATAAAAATAAGAATTTGAAAAAGCTAAAAACTTTAAATATATAGATATGCCAACTGACATACATAACCGTTATCATATTATAATTTCATATGAATAAAAGCAGGACTGAATGAAGAAATGTTTGGAAGGTTCTAACTAAAAGCATGCTGTTGACCGGAATCGATACTTGGATACGATCCAAGACCATTCTCCACTAGAAGGTGGTGGGCTAGTAAAATGCCTCTTTAAAGTGTGTTAGAATTTTAAAAAAATGCCATTGTCCGCATAATGCAGATGTGCGTATAGCTGCTTCCCCGTTTTTAGTTAAACTTGAGGAGCCCTGAAGGGTTATTTATCACCATTTTCGTATATATGTCCATGTTCCCATGAAGTCTGGCCATTTGCCAGATGAACCCCTTCATGTTAAGCTTGATGATTTTGCAATTCCTGTCTGGTCTGCTTGTATCAATGTCTGTGCTCTGATCTGGAAAAATAAACTATTTTCTCTGCTTTTGTATTTGCACTATTGGTTAATGCTCACTTTGCAGGATCTCACAACATGCATTTACTTGTACCACACCATCTATTTATTTTGGTTTCGAGATTCTTGTCTTCAACCCCAGGTGTGAAATTAAGCTGCCATATATTTTCTGACTTCCTGGTTAAATTGTCTGGTTTTTGTACCTAGTTTTACTCCCATTCTATTTGTTTAATCTTCCTGTTTATTCACTGCAACAGATTTTCTGCTCTTATAACACATTGTCTCTAGCCGTCTCTTGATTTCAGTCGTCTTTGACTTAATGGTCAAAGTAGTCTTATGAATCTTTCTAAACAGCGCTTCCCGCTGAGTAAATGCTGTAATGTGTGGTGAGACTCGAGATTTATCTCTTTGACTGTTCATTTTGTGCTGTCATTCAGGGAGCATAATGTTATATCCAGTTTTCTTTTGCATCGCCCAATGTACTATTCAAATTACATTTTAAGAAGAGGGGTCAGTAAGCTCCTTCTTTCACTTAAAAATATACAGTGCGAATAAAAACTCTACATACCCTTACAAAATATTTGCCTTTTTTTCTTAAGGTCAGTAATTAAATGACATGAACATGATTCATTTTATTTACCTATCAGTCTTACTTGACATCTTCCAACGAAAATACGATTCTAAAATGTTTTCGGAAAAGTATTAAAAATAAAGACTGAAATCATTTGAATTGGTAAGTCTCTAAAAGTTAACCTAGTAAGCAACAGCTACCACTTATGTTAAATTACAAAGCAAATACTCAACCATGACTACAATGAAGAGTTTAAACAAACTTTGCAATAATGTTGGGAAAAGGCACACAGATTAGGGGATGTATATAAAAAGAATTCATAGGCCTTGAATCTCCAAGACAATTATAACACAGTGGAAAATGCATAGTGCCACCAAGATCCTGCCTCTATCAGTTCCTCCAAACAACTGGTTGATTGAGCATGAATAACACTTGTCAGGGAGGCTGCCAAGAAGCTATTTCCACTTTAAAAGGCACTATAGGTTTTTATGGCAAAGTCTGATCACTGTGTATATGGCAACAATATTTCAAGCACTCCCCAAATCTGGGCGGTGTGGTAGAGTGTCAAGGATGACCTCATTACTCAAGAAATACCCCTTTGAACTTGTTTGCAGAGTGAACAATCTGAACCAGATGTTGGTGACCTAAATGCAAATTTGGTGCTAACCCTGGATAGTACATCACTAAAGAACACAGTCACTAATGTGAAGCAGGGTGGTGGCAGAATCACGTTATGGCAATTTTTCTCACTGTTGGGCACCGGGGCGCTTTTCAGGTTGGAAGGGATTATGAATAGAGTAAATTACCTTTAAAACCTGCTTCCCTTTGCAGGAAAACTGAAACTGAGGTGAAAGTTGACCTTTCAGCAAAGCAGTGAAGAGATACAGAAAGTCAAAGTGACAGTGGAAAGCTTATCTTTTTTGTCACAATAAAACATTTTGCCTGTTAAATGTAGAGTATGGTGTTTAGAAAGGTGGAATGAACTAGTCATTCTGAGGCTCTGATGCAACAAAATGTAGAAAGGGTTCATGGAGATGTAGATTTTTCATAGGAACTGTAGACTGTTCACTGCTCTCCTTTGTCCGAAGAGTGTAGAACAGTGCCCCCACTCCTGTGTTTCTTACACCACCTGAGTTAGAATTGGGGTTCACCTATCATCTCTCAGGACCATGGTAGGTGTCTGGCTCCTACTCAGTTGGCCTGATATTAACTCCTACGGTTATATGCTCCATTTGTTTTTTCCTATGCCACTGCCTCCAAGACTTACAGTAAACACTACGTGGTACCATTTCCCTTGTATTCACAGCCCATGCTCTTCTAAGTGGAAATGTATCAGTAGGCAACATATTTGAGTCATGTGGGTGTTAGTGGGGATAACATTGAATTTTACAGAGCCTCCAAGTCACTTTGCAGCTCACTTTCATTACCAAAGGCCCGCCCCTTGATTTCCTATACAGTACCACTCAACTGAAGTGCTATCTCTGAAACCTCACCGGCGCAGGAAGACCAGCAAGCTTGTCTATGCTGGAACTCTCACTTCACACAGTCTTTCCTTCTCTCCGCTCCATCACCACGTATTGTATTTACTAAGTAACAAGAACATGTTTGACCTGCAAAAATCTGTGAAATGAGGTAGCAATTGAAATTTGTTATATTAATTAACTTATTAATGTCTTCAAACATTCCCAGTGAGCATCATACTTTGGTATCAGCATTACTACTATTTTATTATTTATAACACCAATGTGGAGTGCACCCCCAACAATCGAGGAAAGAAATTCTGTCCATCCATTGGGTAACAAAACAAGTAATTTCTTTATTCTTCTTTTAGTTAAAAGACAGCAGCCAAACAGCCGACACGTTTCGTCCAGACTATGGACTTCATCAGGGCTTGGATAATTCGAATAGACTGTGCGAGAAAATGATCTCACACGTTAGTAGAAAAAGTAGTATGGCAGAACGAGTCATTGATTGCACTGCAACTGTAACCTCCTCAATCCAGGGTCAGTTGATAAGTGAGACGGCTCCTGTGCCGTGGTCTGCTATATCCGGGGCCCCTGCAGTCTCCTGCATACAGATTCAGATTTCCACTCTGAATCTGTATGCAGGAGATTGCAGGGGCCCCGGATATAGCAGACCACGGCACAGGAGCCGTCTCACTTATCAACTGACCCTGGATTGAGGAGGTTACAGTTGCAGTGCAATCAACGACTCGTTCTGCCATACTACTTTTTCTACTAACGTGTGAGATCATTTTCTCGCACAGTCTATTCGAATTATCAAGCCCTGATGAAGTCCATAGTCTGGACGAAACGTGTCGGCTGTTTGGCTGCTGTCTTTAACTAAAAGAAGAATAAAGAAATTACTTGTTTTGTTACCCAATGGATGGACAGAATTTCTTTCCTCGATTGTTGAGGGTGCACTCCACATTGGTGTTATAATTGACTCTTGGTCTTAGAGACTGCTCCTTGGGAACAGCGGGAGCGGTGGAGGTGCACACGGTCTGAGCAAACAGGCTCAGAATCTTGGACTCTTCTTTGGGGGATTGTGCTGTGGGTAGGTGCGTCACATGCACACTTGTGTGTATTGGCTAGGCTTGTTGTTCCAATCTTGAGGTTTATTTTATTATTTATTAGTCACGTTGCTTCATTAGAATTTCTTATATTGTACTATGTATTAGCAGGGATGAAGATTCAAATTATTATTTTGTACATGGATGGAAGAAACCATAAAATGTGCAAACTTCACCTAAACCACCCTATTGTGTTTTTATACATGCAGGAAGGTAATTAGGCAATGATTGTTTTTGTCATATGTTGGTGCCCATCCATACATATATTCCTTACTCTTTAGTAATATGTTACTTAAAAACAAAGGGTAGAATAAATGCTCTGAACAAAGAAGGTTCCAGAATGGTTGGTGTAGAAGATACTGATATGAATTATAATAAAATGTCTTTTTGGCCTTATTCAGGCGATCTGAAATGCTGAAGGAATCTATTATAAAGTTCTGTATGCCTAGGACAAGTTAGCTTTATCAGGATAAATTACTGTTGCAGCCCATTTTATATGTCATTAACATAGCCATAATAGTTTGCGTAGAGAGTTTGAGCCAGATGTACACAGAACTGGTCACAAAATACTGGTCGCAATCCCAGTGTTTTTGTGACCAGTGTGGTATTTTGCAAACTGATCTTTGCATTAATAGGGTGGTTCTCAAAAATACTGATTTCTAGTGTATTGCAATTTGACATACCTCATATATGTTAATGAGGTAGTTTGCAAATTGGGGCCCACTAGGAATTGTAGCCATCACAGAGATTGTGATCTACTGAGGTAAACAGACCACCATGTCTGTAATTGCATTTAACGAAAGCATGTTTAAATGCACCCATTTTCCTTATAGGAAACGGGATGAGTTTCAAAAAAAAGAAATCAAATGTTACTAACATTTTTTAGGAGTAGACAGACGCCCAGGGACCACTGTCTAATCTTTAAAAAAAAAAAAATCAAAATTCAAAAAAGGAGAAGAGAAGAGTTTGCGAATGCTTTATTTTTTAAAATGTATTTTATTTTAGGAGTTTTATATAGCGCTGGCAAGACCCATGGGTATCAGAACACTTCACAGCAATGTTACAGCAATTATCAGACAAAGTACAATAAAAATAAAATGTTATGAGTCTAGACAAATTTTCAGTCAATCTCAGAGAAATAAAAAGATAACAGTTTCGAGAGCTTAGTCATTCTTATTCAGTGATCGTGTATCATGATTGTGAAGTTGAGTGTCAAGTCATTGTATAGAGCTTGCGGAAGGGGTACCATGTAGCTAGGAAGAGTTTCCATGGTGCAATAGAATAGATTATTTCCTGTAGGGATAAAGGTGCTGGTTTAGGAGAAATTATTTTAGTTGTCTCAAAACTCGTGAAGGAGGGGTTGATTCTGATGTGTGCTGGGATAGAGTTCCAGATTTTGAGAGCTTTGCCTGTGAAAGAGCAGGAGAGGGCTTCTTGTTTGTCTTTGGGGGGGATGAGAAGAAGTGTGTTGGAACTTCTTAGGTCTGTCGAATTGGCCTGCTTTTGTGGGTTTGACTGCAAGGTAATCTGGTTTGCCAGTGTTTATGGCTTTGTAAGTGAGACAGGCAGTTTTGAAATGGCAGCGTGCTTCGATTGGTAGCCACTTTAGATTTTGGAGTGCGGGGGAGATGTGATCATGTTTCTTTGCTCCGGTGACCATTCTTGTTACTGCATTTAGGGTGTCTCTCATGGGGGCAACGTGGACTTTAGCTGCTCCTGTGAGTGTGGCATTGCCATAGTCTAGTCTGGATAGAACTTGTGCTTGTGTTGCAGTTTTTAGGTCATTAAGAGGGAGGAAGGGCTTGATTTTGTGGAGGAGTTTTAGCTATAAAAAGTGCCCTTTGCAGTGGACCTTATGTGTGAGCTCAAGTTTAATCTTGAGTTCAGAGAGATCCCCAGAGATTTGGTGGAGTCAGCTAGAGTAAGCTTGCAGTTCAGGGCGTCCAAATTCTTTATCCATTCTTGGACCTGTGGTGAGTGGCTGTGGTTGAAGAAGTCAAGAATTTCAGTTTTTTCTTGGTTGAGTTTGAGGTGGTCCTGTGATAGCCAGTTTTGTACTTCTAAGATTGCGGCGTTAAACTGGTGTATATCATCCAGAGAGGATATTTCTAGGTAGAGCTGGGTGTCGTCAGCATAAAGGTGATTGGCAATGTGGGCTTGTCTCAGAATTGTGGTGAGGGGCTCCATGTAAATGTTGAAGTGTGTCAGAGAAAGGACTGAGCCTTGTGGGACCCCCGGGTGATGGGTGAAATATCGGACATCACGTTGTTGCTGTTTATTAGCTGGGATCTGTTTTGCAGAAATGAGGTGAACCATTGCAGAACAGTGCCATCTGCTCCGATTCATTGTTGCAGCGTATCCAGAAGTAAGTTATGGTCTAATGTGTCAAAGCCCGCTGATAGGTCAAGGAGGATGAGCAGGCAGCATCTGTTTGAGTCTATGGAATTAGCAATGTTATGTTATGTTATGTTATGGATATTAATAGAGCGCATGGCTACCCAAAGGCGTCCCAGCGCTAGCCGAGAGAGAGGCAGGTCACGACAGCTTAATAGGAGGGGTTTTGAAAAAAACAAGTTTTCAGAAGTTTACGGAAGGGAAGGAGATTTGGTTCCGATCGGAGGTGGAGGGGCAGCGTGTTCCAGAGCTTAGCGGAGGTAAAGCGGAAGGAACGACCACCACTTCTCATCCTGTTGATTTTAGGGACCCCAGCTAGGTAGAGACGGGATGAACGAAGGAGTCTATTAGGGTGGTAAGGGGAGACGATGGCTTGAAGGATGGGGGGGCCTTTCTTCCAGAAAGATTTGTGGGCAATACATAGAGACTTGAATTTTATTCTGTCCGCAACCGGGAGCCAGTGCAGGGTTTTCAGAGCAGGCCTTGCGGAGTGGCTGTTGGGATTCATAAAAAGCATCCGTGCTGCACAATTCTGGATGACTTGCAGTTTGTTTGTGGTAGCCCTAGAAGCTCCTAAATACAGAGCATATCCATAGTCGAGGCGAGAGAGGATCAAAGCCTGGACCATGAGTCTTCTTGCTGAAAAAGGGAGGAGCGGAAGAACTTTACGGAGCATCCGCAGGATGCCATAGCAGGATGCTGCCAGTTTAGTTGCCTGATGATCAAAAGCGAGTGACTGTTCTAGCCACATGCCTAGACTTTTGATCTGATTTTTGGGTGTGGGTGGGGAGTTGAGAGAGCTTGGCCAAGCTAGGCCTATGCCAGAAATGGGTGAGTTGCCCAGCATCATGAGCTCTGTTTTATCTCCGTTTAGTTTGAGGAAGGAGAGTTCCATCCATTTGGCGACTCTCTCCAGGCAGGGGCCTAGACTGGACGAGGTGGATCCTGGGTGATTTAGGGCCACCACTAACATCTGTTATATTCAGTATAGCTGTTTTAGTGCTGTATCCCTTCCTGAAACCTGACTGGTGTGAGTTGAGTAGGTTATTGAAGTCCAAGTGTTGGTTGAGTTGGGAGAGAAAACATTTCTCAAGAGTTTTTGCCAGGAAGGGAAGGTTAATTATGGGTCTGAAATTCTTGGGATGATTCGGGTCTGCTTCTGTTTTTTTGTTTTTTTTTTATAAAGGGGGGTGATTTGGCTCTGTTTGAGGCAGGGAGCTGTTAATAATCTTGGTCCATAGAGGGGTTAGGGCATGGTTGAGGTTTTTTGCAAGGGATGCAGGGAGTGGGTCTGTGTAGTGGGAGGAGGGCTTGGATTTGGCAATCACCATGGAGATGTCCTCCTCTGTGAGTGATTTGAAAGCCTTCCAGCTCTTGGGGGTAGAGGAGGGCCTTGAGCATTATTTGATGCTGGTAGTTGTTGGGGAAAGGGCCTCCGTTTTGGGAATCAAGGAGTGATCGAGGGTTGAGTTTTCCTCCGTTGTGTGGGACGAGTTGCTAGAGTCACGTGGTATTGCAGTCAGTCACGTCTTTTTTGTAGAGCACTTACTGCTGGTCTCATTCGAACAACCAAGTCTTGAGTCCCTTTCTGAAGGCGGTCAGTGACGGTGCAGTGCGGAGGTGGAGAAGTATGTAATTCCAGGCTTTGGCCGTGAGGTGGGAGAAGCAGTGTCCTCTGGAGCGGCTGCGTCACATTCGTGGTATCTCTGCGAGGGCGAGGTGTGCTGAACGGAGCTTCCTGTTTGGCTGGTGGAAGTGTAAGCAGTGGTTCATGTAGGCAGGACCTTGGTTATCGAGGGCTTTGTAGGCGTGGGTCAGGGTCTTGAAAAGGCATCTCTTCTTGACTAGGAGCCAGTGGAGGTCCTTCAGGTGCTGGGTAATGTGGGTTCTCTTGAGCAGGTTGAGGATCAGTCTGGCCGCTGCGTTCTGTATCAACTGCAGTCTTTGCATGAGTTCAGTGGTGGTGCCGGCATAGAGTGGGTTGCTGTAGTCCAGTCAGCTGGTGACTAGGGCCTGTGTTAGTTTTCCCGGTGTTGGTGGGGAGCCACTTGAAAGTCTTTTGGAGCACACGGAGTGTGTGGAAGCAGGCTGAGGAAACAACATTGACTTGATGTTTCATGGAAAGTTCTCTGTCCAGGGTGGTACCGTGGTTGCGGGTGTGGTCTTTTGGAGTGGGGGTGGGACCGAGTTCAGACGGCCAGCAGGAGTCGTTCCATAGGGTGGTGTGCTTGCCGAAGATGAGGACTTCCGTCTTGTTTGTGTTGAGCCTAAGGCAGTTGTCCCTCATTCAGGCTGAGATTTTCTTCATACAGTTGTGGAAGTTGATTTTAGCCGAGGTAGGTTCCACTGAGAGCAATAGGACGAGCTGTTGTCGCCGTAGGAAATTATGTTTCTCGTGTAATCTGACTATGTCCGCAAGTGCTGTCATGTAGCTGTTGAAGAGGGTTGGGCTGAGGGATGATCCTTGAGGTACGCCACAGATGTTGTGTTTGGCCTGTGATGTGAAAGGAGGGGTCCTGACTTTCTGTGTGAGTCCCGTGAGAAAGGATGACAAACATTTGAGAGCTTTGTTCGTGATGCTGATGGCGATTGACTTGAGGGTGGTGGGAGACACTGTTGAAGGCTGATTGAGCAGGACCAGGGCGGCTGATTCTCCTCTGTCCAGTAAGGTGCGAATGTCGTCTGTTTCGGCGATCAGGGCTGCCCGGTGCTGTGGTTAGTTCTGAAGCCTGATTGTGAGGGGTTGAGAAGGTTGTTTCTTTCCAGGTGCTCGGTAAGTTGGAGGTTGATGGCCTTCTCCAGGACTTTGGCGGAGAAGGGGAGCAGCGATATGAGTCAGTAGTTCTAGTGATCCCTGGGGTCTGCCAAGGGTTTCTTGTGGAGTGGTCTGACTTCTGTGTGTTTCCAGGCGTCTGGGAAGGTGGATTTGGTTAGCGGGGCATTGAGGATGGTGGTAAGTTGTCTGCTGATCTCCTCTTTTCCGAGGTTGAAAAAGTCTGTGGGGGCATGGATCAGTGAGTGCTCTTGAGTGGATCGTGTTCATCCACGCGGTTGTGTCCGATGTGCTGAGTTTCCATTTGGTGATCTATTGTTCAGCGGTGGTGGTTCACTGCTGACAGAGGCGGCTGGTGGGTTGGGGGGTCGAAGTTTTTGTAGATGGCTGCTATCTTGTGGAAATGAGTGAGTCCTTGAGTGACAGTCCAAGGAGAGCTCGCTCGTTGTGATTTTGTCATTAAAGAATTTGGCCATGTCGCAGCGTGGTTTTGAGGCGGGGGCTATCCTTTGGTATGTTTGTTGTCTGATGATGTTAAAAAGCTCTTTGGGGCGTGTTTTTGCTTTGTCTAGGGCATTACGGAAGAAGATGGCCTTCTCTTTTTGGTTGTTTTTTTGTAGTTCCTGCATTCACTTCTGAGCTGGTAGAGGTGGGTAGTAGATCGGTTAGCTCTCCAGAGTCTTTCAGCAGCTTTTACTTCTTTCTGAGTTTAGGTCTTTATTGAACCAGGATCTTGAGGGGGTGCCTCTGATCCGTTTTAGTTTCAGGGGGGCCAGTTGGTCCAGGGCAGTTTTCATCGTCGAGTTGTTGAGGGTTGTGAGCTCATCTGTGTTGAGGTGGTCTGTGGTGGGCGGGAGTAGGGATGACAATTTTTCTTCCAGGTCAGCTAAAGGGATCAAATTGAGGTTCCTTCAACACTGGCAGGTTTTCAGAGATCGATTGGGAGGTGCTATTGCTTGGTTGATGTGGTATTCTGACCAGTTGATTGGGAGAATGTTGTTTATGCTAATTATTTCATTTTGGGCTATAATAGCATCTAAGGTTGAGCCTCTGTTGTGGGGTTGTCCCTTGCAGTAAGGTCTTTGCTGAGCAGGAGTACTTTTAATGATTGAATTAGTGTGTTCATCTCGTTATTCCAGCGGAGATTGAAATCACCTAGGATTATGTTGTCGGAGTTAGAGAAAGAGCATTGCATTAGCAGATCAGATAGTTGTTCACCGAAGGCGGGGGTGTTTCCTGGAGGGTGGTAGATGAGATGCCATTTTGTCACTTTGTTGTCGTTTAGCTTTAGGGTGGTGCTGAGGTATTCGATTGTTGTATAGGAGAAGAAGTTTGTTTCAGTCATTGTGATGCTGTTCTTATGTATGATGGCTACGCCACTGCTGTGGCGGTCCTTCCTGTCTTTTTTGATGATGGAGAAATCTGGGGGTACAAGAAGGTCAGCGGACACAGAGGATAATTCGTGGAGGCACGTTTTGGTGATGAATGCGATGTTGTGTTGTCTCACTACCTTTCAGTAGTCTGTAAAGTATTAATTTTTTGCTACCTGATTTTGGTCGCAAAACAATATATACCAATCCGACTTGGTATTTGTAAGGGATGCCCTAAACACCCCTCTTCCAAATACCTAAACGGTATTTGGTTGCAAACCCAAATTTCGATTCAGTAACATGTTACCGAATCGCAATTTGGGTTTTATACATAATAAAAAGCAGTTTTGCTGTTGCAGACGGTGCAGTTGTGTGCAAAGGCTTCATGCATCTGGCCCTCTGTGTATTAAAGTAATCCTTGTTCTACCTGGTAATTTTTTTACTACACCCAACATATTGTTTGAGGTGAAATTTGGGCTAAATTATAATATAGTACTTTGCAATCCTTTGATCCTGATTACACTTTTTCCATATTACCAACTTTTTGTAAAATGTGTCCATTACATTATACATTTATTTCAAGATGCACATTATCTCAAAAGTAGCCATGTTTGTTTTTTCTAAGCATTCAAAGGCCCCTTAATTTATGGAACCAGTTGTTTTTGCTGCCACAGGTGAGATGGAAACGGATGAGCCGGATGACGAATCTAGTCAGGACCAGGAGCTTCCTTCGGAAAATGAAAACAGCCAATCGGAAGATTCTGTTGGGGGAGATAATGATTCTGAAAATGGATTGTGCAGTGAGGAAAGTTGTAAAGGCCAGCTACCTGTGGGACACAAGAAACGTTTCTTTACATTCCAGTTTAACAACTTAGGCAACACCGATGTCAACTACATCAAAGATGACACAAGGCATATTAGATTTGATGATAAGCAACTTAGGCTGGATGGTGAGTTCTTATATTATTCTTTTTTTTAAATGTACTCATTCATAGGTTATTGTGCAAAAGTCACGTAATTATTTCAAATCTAGACATTTTCACTGTAACCCAAAGACTACAACAGGAGCACAGAGGTCTGAGCAACAGTTTATTTTTTACTGAAACCTCAATGTGTTTGATAATATTTGAATTCACTTGCACATACAATCATGAAAGAGTCTGTTATGGCCCAGAACCTATGACACATTCAGCTATTTTTGCAGAACGAAAGGCAACGGAACAATGCAAAAGAACAGAACGCGATAAGGTCCTCATGTTTGTATAACTTGTGTTTTTTGCTTCTTGTTTTTTTTTTTTTTTACTGCTAAGTGCGTACTAGTGCCAATTTTGGATGCAAGGAAGTACATCAAACGAAAATAATAGCCCAAAATGCCAAATTTCTGCAAATGTTTCCTGACATTTCACATGATTATGCAAAAATAAATTACGTGACTTTCGCACTCTCCTAGTTATGAGGTGCAAGCCTGAATGTCCAACAGATGTTGCATGGCTCCCACAGAATCATCCGTTTGCAATGCATGTATTGAACATAAAGCAGGTAGCATTTGAGGACAGTGAGCGGAACAGGAGGAGTGTCTGGGAGTCAGAGCGAGACATGCTATTGTGATTATGCAATCGGAAGGCATGTCTGTGTGCCTCCAAGAAGACTGGGGTAATAAGATTCAGGGATTTGTGGCCTACCTTTATGGTCCTACAGGTTAATAAAGACAGCATGTAGTTCTTCAGCATTGAAATTTTGAAGAGAACTTTGTAAGTTCCTCTGACTGTGGCAATTGTGGCTTGTAGCATTTTCTAGCATATCTGCATTGCGGGAAATATATGAGATTGTTCTAGTTCCTGTGTTTTAGTTTTATAGATTTGAACATGCATTTTGATGTAGGGAGAGAATTCAGCAACATTACACAAATTTAACATGTGGAAAAAAGTGCTTAATTAAAAAAGGGGATGTGTTACCTCATAGTATTAGTTTTGCAAACTGTATCTGCATTTCATTTATTAGTTAGATGTGTATAGTTGCAAGACAACATGCAGGATATGACCGTATTTAAGTACATTACAGCAGCCTAAATTATGAGATCTCTATAGCATAACAGGGGAGTAAATCAAAAACAAGAAGCTCTACATTTTTTATTTTCAATTGACGTCTAAGACCAGTAAAGACGAGGCTGAGTGTGAACAAGAAGAAATAACTCATAATATGATATAGAAGCTATACAGTCAATCTGTATGTCTTTGTTATTGCAAATATTGCATTTTGGAAAACTTGGTTATATCTTCTCTCGTTGTAGAACGGTCATATCTTGCTTTGGACTGGGATCCTGATTTGAAAAATAAGTTTTTTGATGAAAACACTGCAGAGGTAGGTGGTACATCTTACTATCCACTCTGTTATACTCTAACTATAAATGAGATTGTGTTTTCCTTATTCTTCTATTTAATGGTTATTACTTCAATGTTGAAGAAATAGCTGAATTCAAAAAGAAAAATCAGGTTATAACACCTTTACTACTTACCCTCTTGTTTTAGTAAGCTGATTTACTTTACTTCCTCTCACACTAAGTCACTAGTTTTTTAACTACTTGTATTCAGAAAAATACATTCTGATGCCCAGACCAACCCACTGCAAACATTATTATGTTCCTACTGTTATAGCCCTGGATATTAATTAATTAACCATGGATTAGTGGATTCTGGCATAACTATGTCTTACTGATCTACTTATGGCCCCTCTACAAACTGCTGCCAGGGCCCACTTCATTTGGCAGTTCCACCCTAGGAGATGTACTTGAGGGACCCAGCACTTGGAGACCTAGCCCTACCCACAAGTGAGGCTCCAGGGGTTGATTGTAAGCAGAAAAGTGGTGCCTTCCTTTTTGCCCTTAACCTGAATCTTCTTAAGGTGTGCTGAGCCCCAGTACAGGAACTCATATTCCTATCTGCAAGACAGTTGACTGGCCTGGTGATGCTTGTAGGTTGCTGGGACCAAGTGAAGCAAGACAAGGCAAGGGTGTCTCTCCGTACAGAAGGAAAGAGACCCAATTCGGGGAGCGCTGCACAATTTGAGGGTGACTTCGTTAGATCCCTGGTTGAATGCAAGTGGATTGATCAAGTGAAAGCCTAGAAGTCAAAAAGTTCTTATCATACATGCTGCCAATAAAAAACGTGACACAATAAAAAACACCTTTCTAGATGCATCAACTTGCATGTGCCCACATTTCCCATTAAATATCCTAACTAAGTTTGTGGAATAGCATACCATAGGCACAGAAAAAAAATGTATTTCACCCTCAGCCTAATCTGTCTATGTCGCAGGTTTACAAACTTGTCTAAACCAGCCTAATGGACTACCCCAACACGTTGTGCAAGCAATCACTATAGTGATTTAGCTCTGGAGTCCCACACACCCCAAGCCAACTGGAACAGTCTTGTATTTTCCCCGGATGGGCTCAGTGCATTGTGGCAAAATTCCCATGCTTCAGTTTTACAAAAAATACTAAGCAAGGTAGGTGGAATGCCTGGATTTACTCAGCCAGCATCAAAGATGATGTCTAGGGATGTTGTTGCATGTGGACCGCAGGTCTACAAGTACCACATACAACAGCACCTTCATAAGTGTAACATCTGTCTCCTGGAACTGGTCAAACTAGAACACTTGGTCCACTGCACTGTTTATTTTTTCTCAATCCCGCATGGCAACCTGAGAGAATGTTATTATCCTAGGCCCAAGAATCCCATCTAGTAAGACCCATCAAAACATTTTTGTGCATTACCTAAAAGGCTAATTGGGTCATAATTTGCTGTATCCTTCATGCAGCCATTTTTATGTAAACGCACTGTTTTGGCGCCCAGCCAGGATTTCAGCAGAATTGCAGTGCTTACGAGCAACATGTAATTGCCCCATAACATATTCTTAGATTTTAATGTTTGCTGGGTTTTTATCTGGGCCCAGAGCTTTTCCTCTTTTTTGTCTATTCATAGCTGAGGGGACTTCACTTAAGGTAAAGGGTTTTAAAAGAGAGCTGTCAACAAACAGCATGGGACAAGAAGGCCCAGCACCAGCCTGGTCATTATCCTCATAATTCAGGCACTAACCGTGTTCTTGTGTTATATGGATTTCATGCTTGTGGATTAGCATATTGTTGCCATTTACCACCAGTGGCCAGAATAGTGTCATGTCTCTTGACCCAGCTGTCCTGAGTAAGTTATGCCATCTAGTCTGTTCCCACTCTCCCTTTTTCTGAGGCAAGATGGTTTTATATTATCTCCTGAATTCTCTAATATCCTTTGCAATCCTGCTCTTTATAGCCTCCAAGAGGGATGCCTTGGCTAATCTTTAGTCTCTATCAAAACATTTGTGCCCTTTAGGTTTCAGTGGCATGTGGATATGGTAATCTGCAAAGCAATACATTAGCAAATGATGAAGTGTGATGCTGCGAGTTGGTGTGGGTCTAGAGAGGCAAGGTTGGGTGAAGTTATTATAGATACAACCAGATTTGATATACAAAGGAGTAGTGCACCACACTCTACGTAATCCCATTTCAAATGTTACTGATTATTTGGGGCTAAGGCATTATCACTAGTCGTGGCATATGGTTATAGTTTTCTAAAAGCACTTGTTATGCAATGTTAAAGTAGGGTGTTGTCACTTTCCTGGAGCTCCTCCAGTAAATGACTTCTCCACGAGCAGGACAAAGTCCCTTTTCCTTTGCTAGTCATCAGGTGCAGCAAGTGCAGTCCACTTCGGTGCAGCCTCTGTTCGCCGGTAACTTGGTGCAGCAGGGCAGTCCTTCTAAGGTCCTTTTTCCAGTCCAGTTGAGATCTGAGTTCTGGAAGCACTTTTTGTGCCCAGAAAATGCCCACAGGGTAGTATGCAGATGGTAGCCAATGGGCTACCAGATTTCCTCCCTCCTGATGAACACTTCGTGTGAAGTGTGGCATCTGGCTATCCCAGGATGCACCATCCTGCCCACTTGCAACATGGCAAAACCCCTCTCTTGATGTCCAGAGTTCCCTAGCCAAGAGGTGTGGCTACAAAAGGGGCTACATGCCCTTGGAAGACCGGTTTAGCAACTGGTTTTCCCCTTCCCTGTCCTTAGTGCCAGCCTGTCTACCTAGATAATAGAGCAGCTCTTCTCCCAAGTGTTTCCCATTTGGCCTTCAAATGCGGCTTGTCCTTTGAAGCTCACCTTTTGGGCTAACACCTGTGTGGCTTCCTGCAAGGGAGCTAACGCCTCCCACCTGTGCAGGCTTCTTTTGTAACTTTTCCCGGGAGTCGTTAGCACGTCTCCCCAGGAGGGCAGAAAACTGTCTCTGACACAAACCCCCCTATGAAACCGTTAAGGCAAAGTAGACTAAAGGAAGCAACTTTGTTAAAGTTGCATACTACAACAAGTTACATTAATTTTGGCTTGTAAATCAAGTCGGGCTTAATGTAATAAGTTGTTTGATACCTTGGAGTATCAACTTTGGTCACACCGTTCAGCAGTTAGCACCGCTGAGGGGTCAGTGTGTAACTCTGCTGTGCTTGCCCATGGAGTGACTAAGTCTTTCCCCAGTAAAAACGAACGTTTTGCGTTTTTACTGTCGGGATATGCTGCACCCTGCCTTAGGGCTTGGTAGGCCTACCTAAGGGTGACTTACACATACTGCAGGTGAGGCACGGATTTGCCATTGCTTTAAATGGAAAAGTCGAGCTAGCAGTTTTAAAATGCCCTTTTACCTGTGTCACACCAAGGGTGGCACAACTAGTGCTGCAATCCTTGGGGTGACCCTCTAGCGTACATGCTCTGGCTACCCTTGGTACCATATACTAAGGACTTATAGGTAAGTTAGGTTATGCCAATTGGGTATAAGCCAATTCAACATACACATTTAAGGGTCATTGCACTTGCACCGAAGTCTGATTAGCAGGTCTCAGTGCACTGAGTCGAAAAACCAGCAGCATTAGTCTAAAAACTTCGGGGTGATCATACAAAAAGGCATTTCCTTACACCACATTAAAGATATTTGTCATTATCAGTTAGGCTTTAAGGGTACTGCACTACGGGTAACACGCTGTCCTGAAACTGTTTTGTTGGGACACCTGACATGGGGGTGGGAGGAGGTTATCCTATACATTCCTGTAGTGGTAAGACTGTAGAAAACTGGCTCTTTATGTAGTGAACCAAAATGAGGTACGCTATGTAGAAAGTCCAGACAACCCTTATTGGCTTAAAGGACTCAAATTAATATTCCCAAATGCTCTCTTTGTGGTAGTGTGGGCGAGCAGTTTAGGCTTATCATAGGGTGTTAAGCATTTGTTGAACACACTGAGTCAATAAATGAGACACACTCTAGGCCATTTTAGAAAAATAATGCATCTTTTTATATAATTTTAGAAACCAAGATTATTGGAATCAGGTAGGTACTTTATACGTTATCGCATTTTACAGTAAAAACTGTAGAAAACGACAGCTGTCAGATTTGAGGCATCAGCCGCAAACACGGTAATGTTATCCTATTGGAGAAACATTCTCTGCATAGACACGCTTACAGACGACTTACAGGACTGTTCTTCTGGACTTAAGGCAAGTAGGGGCCAGGGTCCAAGAAAGCACCAAGAGTTCATTTTTACCTGCCCTGGGGTGTCCGGGTGCAGAGGTGGTTTCAGGGGTGGTAGCCTCGAACTCAATGGGAAAAGTAAGTACCTGTAAGAAAGAGGCTGCAAGGGGGCTGGGGGACCAGTCGGACAGACCCCAAAGGAGGGATCAGCTCTTGAGGATCTCAGGACCACAGAGACCCCATCGGTCCACGTGAGCCCAGTCTGGGGAGCTTAGGTGCAGAGGTGTTTTGTCCGCCAGGTAAATGAGTTAGAGGCTCTCATGGTTCTTGGTGTTCCTACAGAAGAGGGACAAGAAACTCAGCAGGGCCACTCTCGGTGTGGAACTGACCTCTCTCGGAGTCCTTCGACGTGCAGGTAAGTTTTGATGGTGGTGGAGTTCCGACTGAACACAAACAAGCCTTTGTGTTTGCAACTGGCTACGGATCCTCAGGTATTGGTGCAGGTCGGCTACATGGGGCCCTGCCATCTCCAAACTTGGCAAGGGGACGGATCTGACCTCCTGGAACACAAAGACCTCTTGCTGGGTTGCTGCTCCCTTGGTGGGCCAGGGAGTCAATAGAACGGTGTACCGGGCAGCTGCAGGCAGGGCAGTGGCTCCTCTACTCCAAGGAAGCTATTGCTGGGTCAAGAAGTGCTGAGCAGACCTCCAAGGGTTTGGGGAGGATGTTCCACTTCGGGACGAGTCGGCGATTGTCGGGAGAACAGCAGTCTGGCAAGAATTTGCACCATAGTTGATGCTGGACCACAGTTCTCACACCTTCAGCTCTTCTTTGTTCTTCTTCCTTTAGGCAGACGATTCAGAGGTCCTGGGGTCAAGGGCCACCTAAATACTCAATTTAGAGGCATTAGGGGAGTGAAGGGAGGAAGCCAATAGGCTACTTACCCCTGGGGTCACTACACCCCCTATATGACCACTTTCCTTGGGGAGTGGTCATAACCCTGTCCCATAGTTGCTAATTCCACCAAAAACAAACTAGTGAAACCCTTCTTTTGTGGAGCAGATCTGGTAGCCGACCTTAGGTATGCGACTAGCCTGGAGGTGCAACACGCCTACTTGCATTGCTAATTTCCTGCCTGCGTGTCCTCGTGCCAAATGGGCCTCAGGGCAGGGGGCGACATTTTTCAGATTTACGGCAAGCCGGGGTCGCATATCAAAGGCAGCAAGGGCTTTGAAGTCCATTGCCTTGATATGCTAAATCACTAGCCATTCTGCTCGAGTAGGTGTGAACACTTTCCTGCAGAGCAGGCATTGTTTCTGGCCTCAGAGAGCGCAGGCTCCCACCTGCATGGGGTCAGAAACATGTCTGTGGTGGCAGGCTTGATGATACTAGTCAGCCAGCACACTAGATACTAGTAGGTTTTTCAGGGGGCACCTCTAAGGTGCCCTATGGGAGCATGTTATAATAAATCTAGTACTGGCAACAGTACAGGTTTATTAAGACAAGGTGTACCAAACACCATAGGTTCCAGTAAAGCCATCATGCAGCTGGGGAATTCATAATGACCAATACCCAGTATCTGTTCTTAACATGGCTTCCCTGTTCAGTTGTACAATCTGGTAACAGAACTAGACAGCACAGGGGCATATCTGCTCATGCAGATATACCCTCACATGTAATATGCACGTTGCCTTAGGGCTACAAGGCCTGCTGTAGGGGTGACTTATATAAATTCCATGCAGTGACTTTGGCATGGCACACAGTGTGCCATGTCGTGATTTGACTCATGGTTTGCACCATGAAACGCAGTCTGTACTGACAGCCTGCATTCAATTTGTGGGGTGGGGGTAGGAGGGGTCTCTTAGGGCGGCATAATACATGCTGCAGCCCTTAGGAACCCTCTTTGGTACCCACGCCCTAGGTGCCAGGGGTACCACTTACTAGAGAC
This sequence comes from Calotriton arnoldi, assembly GCA_963921515.1. NCBI lineage: Eukaryota > Metazoa > Chordata > Amphibia > Caudata > Salamandridae > Calotriton > Calotriton arnoldi. The sequence continues at coordinate 861,583 of CAWUFW010000737.1, forward strand.
TTACAGGGATGCCAGAGTGTGTGCCAATTGTGTTAGAATTAGACAATGTTACCTTGTTTTTAGGGAAAGTGCACTGGCACCTGGGCCTGGTTAGCAGGGACCCAGTGCACATCAGTCAAAAAACATCCGTACTAGTGGCAAAAAGTGGGGGTGACCATGACATAACGGGCCACGACAAACGAAAGAGGATGAGACTAACCTTTTTCAAGAGAGTCTTCATTGTCTAAGTAGAAAAACTTGGATAGGCCATCTACATTGGCATGATCAGTCCCAGGTATGTGTTCCACTATAAAGTCCATACCCTGCAGGGAGATGGATCACCTCAACAGTTTTGGATTTTCCTCCTTACATCGGCCTTCTGAGAGGCCTGTGGTCAGTTTGAACAAGGAAGTGAGGCCCAAACTAGTAAAGTGTCAACTTCTTCAGGGACCAAACCACAGCAAAGGCTTCTCTCTCAATGGCACTCCAGCGTTGTTCCCTGGGGAGTAACCTCCTGCTAATGAAATCAACAGTCTGGTCCTGGCCATCATTGTTGGTCTGGGATAGAACAGTCCCTATCCCATTCTCTGAGGCATTGGTCAGCCCAATGAACTGCTTTTTCTAAAATGGAGCTTTTAGAATGGGTGCTGAACACATTGCTTCCTTCAGAGAATCAAAAGCCTTTTGACAGCTCACTGTCCAGTTTACTTTCTATGGCTGCTTCTTTGAGGTCAGTTCAGTGAGGTGTGCCACAATGGTGCCAAACCCCTTCACAAACCTTTTGTAGTACCCAGTCAAGCCAAGGAATGCCCTGACTCAAGTTTGGATTATTGGAGCTCAAGGACCTTTCCAAGGTGGATCAGGTGATCTTGCCAGGTGGAACTATAGGCAGCAATATCATCAAGATATGCTGTACTAAAAGACTTCAGCCCAGCCAGGACTTAGTTCACCTACCTTTGGAAGGTGGCAGGGGCATCCTTTAAACCAAAGGGCATCATAGTAAACTGGTAATGCCCATCTGGGGTGGAGAATGCCAACTTCTCTTTTGCTCCTGAGGTCAGCCCAATTTGCCAGTACCCTTTTGTAAAATCAAAAGTACTGGGAAATGTGGCTGCCCCTAACCTGTCAATGAGCTCATCTGCTCTTGGAACGGGTGTGCATCTGTCAACATGACAGCATTGTGGCCTCTGTAGTCCCTGCAAAACCTCTTCTCTGGTTTTTCTCTCTAGGAATGAGGTTTGGTGCTTAAGACCACTGGGATGGCCCAGGCACTCTCAGAGGGTTCAATCACCCCTAGTTCCAGCATCTTGCTGACTTCAGCTCTGATGCTTTCCTTGACTTGGTCAGACTGCCTGTATATTTTGTTTTTGTCAGTTTGGCTGTCCCCAGTGTCCACATCATGTGTACACCAGGTTGTCTGACCAGGGGTCAACGAGAAGAGCCAAGCATACTGCCTTAGGACTTGCCTGCAGTCCTTCTGCTGTTGGGCAGTGAGGGTGTCTGAGAAGATAACTCCCTCACAGATCCATCTTGAGGGTTGCTGGAGAGGAGGTCAGGGAGAGGTTCACTCTCATCTTCCTGATCCTCATCAGTGACCATCAGCATGGTCGTATCAGCCGTGTCATGATATAGTTTAAGGCAGTTCACATGGATAACCCTCTTGGTGCTTTTAGAGGTGCCAAGCTACACCAGATAGGTGACCTCCACTTTTCATTCTAGGATAGGGTAGGGTTCACTCCACTTGTCCTGGACGGCCCTACGTGCCACAGGCTCCAATACCCATACCTTCTTGCCTGGTTGGAACTCCATCAGTGCAGCTTTTTGGTCAAACCCTTGCTTCTGGAGGTCTTGGCTTGCCTCAAGGTTTTTATTGGCTTTCTCCGTGTACTCAGCCATCCTGGAATGAAGACCAAGCACATAGTCTACTATGTCCAGTTTGGGTTCTTTGAGAGGCAACTCCCAGCCTTCCCTTACCAGACTTAGTGGACCTCTCACAGAATGGCCTAACAGAAGCTCAAATGGACTAAAGCCCACTCCTTTCTGTGGCACCTCTCTGTAAGCAAAAAGTAGGCATGGCAAAAAGACATCCCATCTCCTGAGTTTTTCAGAGAGTCCCGTGATCATAGCTTGCATGATCTTTTTGAATCTCTCAACCAGACCAATTGTTTGTGGGCGATATGGAGTGGTAAACTTATACATCACCCCACACAGGTTTTAGGTAACCAGGGACGAAATTGCGACCTCTGTCTGAAACGACCTCCTTCGGAAGGCCACTCTAGTAAAAATACTTATGAGGGCCTTGGCAACTGCAGGAGCAGTGACAGTCCAAAGTGGAATTGCTTCCGGATACCTGGTGGCTTGATCCACTATCACCAGCACAAATCTGTTTCCTGAGGCTGTTAGGGGATCAAGGGAACAAACTATGTTAATCCCTACCCTCTCAAAGGGCATCCCAACCACTGGCAGTGGGATTAGGGGGGCCTTTGACTTGCTACCTGTCTTGCCACTTGCTTGACAGGAAACACAGGAGCTGCAAAACTCCTTTCTTACTGGGACATACCTGGTGAGTAGAAGTGTGTGACTAACCTACTCCAAGCTCCCATTTTAGGGGATGTCATGTGCTAGAGAGATTAAGAACTCACTTTACTTCTGAGACACTACCACTCTCTTAGCACCCAGTTTGGGGTCTCTGGCCTCAGTATACAGGAGTCCCTCCTCCTAATAGGTTTGGTGTGAGCCACTGACATATCCCTTTTCCAGGTCAGCAGCTTGCTGTCTCAGGCTCTCAATAGTGGGACAGGTCCTCTGTCCCTGGCAAAGATCTTCCCTATAGGGTCCTCCTGGGCCTAGGAGCTCTGCCTGGTAAGGCCCAAGTTCCTGGGGCTCAGTTCCCTCTGGGGCTGACAGGCCTTCTCCCTGAGGGGAGGGGGGCCTGACGTTTGTCTGTACAGAAGTTCGTTTCCCAGCCTTCTTGCCTTTTCTCTTGCAGGGTTGGACCATTATTCCAGGCTCCAACTCCTCTTATTCACCCTGGGCTTTGGACTGTGCTCTAGTTTTCACACACACCCATTCAGGTATCCCCAGCAAGGCTGCATGGGATCTTAGCTCTACCACAGCCCATGCTGAGGTCTCCAGATCATTTCCTAGCAGACATTGAACTGGAATTGCAGGGGACATGACCACCTTCTTCTGGCCAGTAACTCCTCCCCATTCTAAGGTCACTATTGCCATGGGATAGACCTTGGTATGGTTATCAGCATTGATGACTGGATATGTTTGTCCAGTCAAGTACTGTTCTGGGGATATCTGTTTTTCAGTCACCATGGTGACACTTGCACCTGTATCCCTTGGTGCTTCTACTTCAACCCCATTGATATGTGGCTGATGTCTGTACTTCTCCGGGCTACTGGGCCAGAAGACAGGATATCTATATCCACCCACCTTCAGAGTCTTCCCCCTTTTCAGTGTGCTCTCTGACCTGGTCAGGTCACACCAAGGATCCCATCTGGAGGCTCGCCACTCCAGCAGAGATTGGAGGTTCACTAGGGGGGACAGGAAGAGCCCTCCGTTTGGTGTCCATTGGCCTTACAATTGAAACATCAAACCTTTTTGGGATCCCAGTTTTTACCCTGGTACCCACCCTTTGATTGGGAAGTGTCTCTGGGACCACCCTCCTGAACAGGTTTTTTGGGCCTTAGAAGACTCTTAGTTTTTCCCCTTTGTGTCCCACATCCTTCCCTTGGGGGGGGATTACCAACCCCTTTATTTTGGTCACCCCCTCCATGGGTCTTTCTGGACACCCTTGTTTTGACCCAGTGGTCAGCCTTCTTCCCCAGCTCTTGAGGAGAGACTAACCCTAGATTCACTAGATACTGATGCAGTGTTTCAGATGTACAATTACTTAACAAGTGCTCCTTCATCAGCACATTGTAAAGCCCTTCATAATCTTGCCCCTTACTGCCTTTCAACCAGCCACCTAGTGTTTTGAGTGATAAATCAGCAAAATCTATACAGGACTGACTACAGATTTTGTGAGGCTCCCTGAACTTAATCCTGTACTCCTCAGTAGTGAGTCTAAAGCCTCAATCAGAGTATCCTACATGAGGTCATAAGACTCAACATATGCCTCATCCAGTGTCAAGCATCTATCCCTGCACTTTCCTGAGAAGACATCCCAGAGTAGGGATCCCCAGTATTTCAAGTGTAACCTCCTCATTTTACATGCCCTCTCAAAGTCAGTAAACCATTTGGTAATGACATCGCTTCAACAAATTTAGGGACAATTCCTTTGGGGATTTTGGGATCAAGCGTTTCCTCTCCATATTTACTTCATTGCTGCCACCACTTATTGGGCCTTAACCAATCTCAGCCCTTTCTCTTTCTATCAGGCTTTCTGATTCATACCGGAGCCACCGGCGGTTACTAATCAACCTGGTCGGATATTAGGTGTACTCGTGGCACCCATAAGTGTTTTTTTCAAGAGCCTACGGGCCCTCACCTTTACAACACAGCCTTATTACACATGCTGTCTACAAATGGTGCCCCTTCTCTCCTATTCACTTTTCCCTTGAGTCCTGATTAAGACCCCCCAATAAGAATGAAGCTACCTTTATGATTACAGGGGTCGAAACGTTGACATATGGTCATTTATATCAATCACAGGCGACAGAGACATATTTATCTGTGCCCATAATGTTATGTTTTGTCATTTGATTGTTCTGCCAAAGTAAAAGGCCGGATTGGATCTAAAGACTTGGATGTACTTGAACCACATTACCTTTCCGTTCCTCTGCACCATCACTTAATTCTCCTTGATCACTCACAAACCCCCACCCCCTTTTTTATCCCCCTTCTTTCTCTCTGAGCACCAAAATTTATCAATGTTTGATTAATCGCATATTCATATGTTTTGATTAATTAAGATTCTGTGATATTAATAAAATCACAAGAAATCATCTGTCCTTGTCGTGACGTTTTGAATTATCTAGTGTATTTTCAGTTCATTTGTATATACGTGAGTTCTTAATCATTTTTCCACTGTGACCATTTATCTATGTACCAGTATTTACCCGGGTCCAGTGGTCCTACGGGTCACCCCATTTATTATACTCTTTCTCTTTCTATGGCCAGGATTTTGGCCTCAAGGGCTGCCCTTTTAGCTGGTCTCGGAAAGTCTAAGTCCTCTTCATCCAGCTCCTCTTCCTGTCCTGAGTGTCCTGACCTACCCCCAGTAGTGGTAGACGCTCTAGGTACAGTGTTAGCGTAGACGTGAGGGGTCTCCTCATCACCTGTACCATTGGTAGGGGAATCATCCTCATGATTGCTGGTTGCAGAGTCATCCTCACTGACTGTTTTTTTCTTTAGGAAGGTCAGGATTCTCTGCTTTTGCCTGGGCTGCATTAAACTCCGCAAGCAACTCCTGGAGCTGTGCCTTGGTTGGAGAAGACCCAGGTTTAATTTTACAAGCTTTACGGCGAACCTTTAACTGCTTCACATTAATTTGCAGATAAGGTGTCCGGTTGAGCTCCTTGATTCTCTCCTCTGTGCTAGTCATGGTTAATGTAGTTGGGACCTTTTTAGAAAATCGACCAAAAATTCTAAATAGACTTTTAAGGCCTAACTAACTAGTACACTTTTTACATTTTTAATACAAAAAGACTGGGGGGCTTAACACAAGGCCCTAACAGTTCAGATTAGAAAATGTAGGTGTAGGAAGCTGGCTCTGTATATACTAAACCAAAGTAAGATATAGTATGCACAGAGTCCAGTGGATCCCCAAAGGTATAGCAGAGGCTAAATTTGACAATCAATACCCGCTCTCTTTGTGGTAGTGTGGTCGAGCAGTTAGGCTTATCAGGAGGGTGTGTTAAGCATTTATTGTATTCACTCAATCAAGGACTGATTACACACTCAGAGACAGAATCCAGACCAATTGGGTAAGTATAAAAAAGGTATACTTAATGTTTTATTTCTAGAACCAAGCAGGACTTACAATTGTAAAACTTAACACAGAAATGCAATTGGGAATGAATTTGCAATCGTTACAGGTTTGTATGTGCTTTAAAAACAGTTTAAATTACATAGAAATTACTTTTGATTACTCTTGGATTACTTTTCAGTTACTTTAAGTGCTTGACGTGATATGCCGAGATATCACACACACTAAGAGTGTCACTTAAGCACGCCAATTATTAAGTTAAAGCAGAGTTACTTTCTTTTCATACAAAACAGTAGGTCAACATTTTTTAGGAACAAAACTCGTAACATTGGTTCCTATGGGACAAAGAGTGTTAGCAGTTCACAGGTAAGTAAACGACTTACAAGTATGAGTTTTGGGGGTTAGGACCAAGGCTCCCCAATGTCCAGTTGGGCACTCAAATTACTCTACCAGCAGCACTGGGGCGGCCGGGTGCAGAGTGCAGGGGCCCAGTGTTAGCCACTGGGCCTAAAAGGGGACCTTCGGTCAGGGACTGCTTTTGAGCAGGCCACTTGGCTGTGGGGCAAAGCTCCTGGCGTAGGGATCAGCACTGCAGGGGCCAACAATCGGCACAGGAGCTGCACCACCAGCGGTATGGATGCGGCTGGATGCAGTGTGCCAAGGAGACGTCGGGGACCCTGTGGATTTCAGTGAAGATCTCTGGTTTGGAAAAGATGCTGCAGGCTCTGTCAGGGAGGCTTCCTGAAGGCGACCACCAGCTGGAGAGGTGCGTTGGGTTCTTGGGGGATGCCTGGACACCGTTGGTTGGGCCACCCAAGGCCATGGGGTGTTGGGTGCAAATGTGTCTTTTGGCGTCTGGTCTCCTTACCAGCTCCAGTCGCGGTCGGGGGGGACCCTTCAGGTTGAGGCTGCAGGCGTCGGCTTGAAGCTTGAGGGAGGTCGGGGATCACCAGATTAGGATTGCTGGGGAGACCTCCTCGTGGTGTTGGGCCACTCGAACTCGGGCCGTAGGTGTCAGGTGCAGAGTGGTGCAGAACCGTGGAGCTGCCTGGATCTTGGTTCTGGTCTTGGAGTCTTTGTTGAGCAAATCCGCTGCTCACAGAAGACAGAGTCTGTAAGCTGGGTGCAGGGCAGGTCCTCCGGGCTCTGGGGGGCTGCTGGACACGCCGGGGTTCCGCTGTAGTCTGATTGGAGTCGGGACAGGCTTTAGGGCTGGGGCCGAAGCAGTTGGTGTCCTCTTCTTCCTGGGTTCAAACTGGAATGGCATGGGGAGCAAAAAAACGATGGATTTAGGCCCAGATCTCTGTACTGGGGTGAATGTATGACATTGTTATGCATTCTGTCCATCAATTGTTCTTTTTGCATTTGTCACCCCGAGTGGGATGGGTATGCACAGACGTGGGTCCCGTGCTCTCTATGCCACTGGAGTCAAGCTATCCTGGCTAATAAGGGGTGAAACCCCACAACCGGTCCTAGGATACTTGTTTCCAGTCCAGGGAGGACCTGGCCTGGCAGTTCGGGCTGGACTCGTCCCATTGGGCGCAGGGTCAAGACTGATTTGCATATGGCTGGTTTCAAACTGGAATGGCCTGAGGAGCAAAAAAACAATGGATTTAGGCCCAGATCTCTGTACTGGGGTGAATGTATGACATTGTTTTGCATTCTGTCCATCAATTGTTCTTTTTGCATTTGTCACCCCGAGTGGGACAGGTATGCCCAGACATGGGTCCTGTGCTCTCCATGCCACTGGATTCAAGCTATTCTGGCTGATGAGGGGTGAAACCCCGAAACCGGTCCTAGGATGCTTGTTTCCAGTCCATGGAGGACCTGGCCTGGCAGTACGGACTGGACTGTTCCCATTGGGCGCAGGGTCAAGACTGATTTGCATATGGCTGGGTTCAGACTGAAATGGCATGGGGAGCAAAAAAACGAAGGATTTAGGCCCAGATCCCTTTACTGGGGTGAATGTATGACATTGTTCTGCATTCTCTCCATTAATTGTTTTTTTTTTTGCATTTGTCACCCCGAGTGGGACGGGTATGCCCCGACGTGGGTCCCGTTCTCTCCATGCCACTGGAGTCAAGCTATCCTGGCTGATGAGGGGTGAAACCCCGAAACCGGTCCAACGATGCTTGTTTCCAGTCTAGGGCGCAGGGTCAAGACTGAATGGCAGGGGGAGCAAAAAAACAATGGATTTAGGCCCAGATCTCTGTACTGGGCTGAATGTATGACATTGTTCTGCATTCTGTCCATCAATTGTTCTTTTTGCTCTTCTTCCTGGGCCAGCATGGCTCTTTGGTCCTTCTTCTTTCTTCCTCGAGTCTGAGGAGGGAAGGTTCAGGGTTGCCCCCAAATACTAAATTTAGGGGCGTTAACAGGGGTGTGCAGGTCGGGACCAATGGGTTTCTTACTTGGGGTGGGTACACCCCATAATATGCCACCCTCCAGTGGAAGGGGGTCATGAGCCTCTCCCTAATTGGCTGGGTCCCCTCATCTTCAAGGTGGAGGGCACTGAGATGTGTGCTTCACCTCGCCTTCCCCACCTGAGGGCAAAGGTGGGCACACCTCTCCTAACTTAGTTTTCCTGCCGATTCTCCCACCCAAAGTGGGGGTCAGAACCGGGGGGAGCCAGATGCTAAGGGCAGCAAAAGGCAGAGACAGCTTACAAAGGTGGTAGGCCTTTGAATCTTCCCCTTCGTGGACCCAGCCCATCCTGAGGGAGGAGGCCTGACACCTCTGCCCAGGATGGGCTCTGTTTCTGGACCCACAGAGCGTAGAAACTTTACCCAGGGGTCCAAAAACCTGTCTGTTGGTGGCAAATGACGGGCAGACATTCAGGAACCACACCAGGACTGGTCGTTTTTCCTGGGGGCATCTCGAAGATGCTCTACGAGTGCATTTTACATAAAATCCCACACTGGCAGCAGCGTGGGTTTAATGTGCTGAGAAGTTTGCTACCAAACTTCCCAGGTTTTAGTAAAGCCATTATGGAGCTGTGGAGTTCCTATTGACCAACTCCCAGACCCTTATTATTATTCCAGAATTTGTAGGGCGCACAGGTACCCCAAGGCGTTTCCCAGTGCTGGGGAAGGGTAGGGAGAGAAAGAGGGAAACACAAAGAGCTTGAAAACACGAAGAGCATATTTCTTTATGGCTTTACTACACTTACACTGTCTAAGAATGGACTTAGACACTTAAGGGTACAAGGCTCATGTCAATGTACCCTCACCTGTGGCTAGGCCACCCTGCTAGAGAGGTGACTTACGCCCCAGGCTGTGGGTTGCAGGCTTGGCACACAGGGATGTGTGCCATGTTGACTCCTCACTTTTCTCTGCACTAAAACACACTGCCTGCAATAGCAGTGTGTGGGTGTTAAGGTGCAGGGCCTCTAAGGGTGGCACAATGGGAGCTGCAGCCCTTAGAGGCCTTCCCTGGTCACAGTGCCCTTGGTGCCCATGGTACCTTTTACAAGGGGCTTACCTGTGGCCAGGGATGTGCCAGTTGTGGGTAGAAAGGTACCGTTTAGGGGGAAGAACACAGGCCCTGGGAACCTGATTGGCAGGGACCCAGGGCACATCAAATCAAGTTGCATCAGATGTCAGGCAAACAGTGGGGGGGGGGGTAACTACGCAAAAAGGGACACTTTCCTACATTAGAAAAAATCGAAAATGTAAAAAAAATGCAATTTTTTGTTATTGACTAAAGTCAATTGTGCGTTTCTACATGAAATTACCTATTGCCCGAGCGGCATCAGAAAATGCAAAGTCTTATACCCCACCTCTGATCCACCAGTGTAGGAAGCTGGCTTTATATGTAGTGTACCAAAAAAAGGTACACTATATAGAAAGTGCAGACGACCCTTATTGGTTTACAGGGCTTAAATTAATAATCCCAAATGCTCTGTCTGGTAGTGTGGGCAAGCACTTTAGGCATATTAGAGGATAGTGTTAAGAATTTGTTGAACACACTGAGTCAGTAAATGAGACACATACACTCAAGAAGAAATTTGAGACCAATTTAGAAAAATAATGTATCTTTTTGTATAATTTTAGGCATCAAGATTATCGGAATCGGGTTAGTACTTTAGACGTTATCAAATTTTACAGTAAAAATAGTAGAAAATGACAGCTGTCAGATTTGAGACATGAGCTGCTAACACAGTAAAGTTATCGTATGGGAGAAACTTTCACTGCTTAGACACGCTTACAGATGACTTACAGGACTGTTCTTCTGGACTTAAGGTAAGTAGTGGCCAAGGTCCAAGAAAGCATCAAGAGTTCAAGTTTACCTGCCCTCGGGTGTCCGAGTGCAGAGGTGCTTTCAGCGGTGGTAGCCTCGAACGCTATACGCTAATGTCGATGGGAAAAGTGCTTGTAAGAAAGAGGCTGCAAGGGGACCTGGGGGACCAGTCTGGCGAAACCCTAAGGGTGTGGGAGGCGGGGGGAGGGCGGGGGGCTCAACTCTTGAGGATCTTAGGCCCCCAGAGACACCGTCGGTTTATGTGAGCCCGGGCCGGGGAGCTCGGGTGCAGATGTGTTTTGTCCAGCGGGTAAGTGAGTTAGAGTCTCTCACGATTTTCGTTCCTGTAGAAGAGGGACAGCAAACACAGCAGGGGCACTGTGGTGTGGAGCTGGCCTCTCTCGGAGTCCCTCGAAGTGCAATAAGTTTTGGCGGCGGTGGTGTTCCGACTGAGCACCTACCAGCCTGGTTGCTTGCAACTAGCTGCTGAACCTCAGATATTGGTGCAAGACGGCTCCTGGGGTCCTGGCGTCTCCAAACTTGGCTAGGGGACGGATCTGACCTCCGGGAGCACTAAGACTCTTGCTGTGGTGCTGCTCCCTCCGGGGGCCGAGTCAGTGCCTGCTGATGCAGAGGAGTGGCTCCTCCACTCCAAAGGAGATTTTGCTGGGTCGAGGAACTGCTTGGCATACCTCCAAGGGTTTAGGGAGGCTGTTCTGCTTTGGTACGAGTCGGAATCGGTGATTGTCGGGAGAGCAGCAAACAGGCAGGGTTTTGCGTCAAAGTTAATGCTGGTCCACAGTTCTCACATCTTTGGCTCTTCTTTGTCCTCTTTCTTTCAGGCAGACTAATCTGATTTACGGGTAGCAGCCAATGGGCTACTTACCCCTGGGGTCACTACACCCCCTGTATGACCACTTCTTGTGGGGAGTGGGCATAACCCTATCCCAGAGTTCCTAATTCCACCAAAAACAAGATGGTGCAATCCTTCTTTCGTGGAGCACATCAAGTAGCCCACCTTAAGGGTATAAGTATCCTGGAGGTGCAACACGCCTACTTGCATAGCTACTTTTTCACCTGTCCTGGTGCGAAATGGGCCTCAGGGCAGTGGGTGGCACCTCCAAGGTCTGGGGGAAGTGGGGGTCGCATATCAAAGGCTGCAGGGGCTTTGAAGCCCCTGGCCTTGATATGGAAAATGAAAGTTCGAGGCATATGAGCTGTAGATCATATGCTTTGGCATAGATCGCCATCTGGTGTTGGGTCCGGATGTTTGTACTTTGTTTTTGTTCGAAGAAGTCTTTGCAGTCATGAGGTAGGTGACTCCTCCTTTCGGTGATAGTGTGCATGGGCATCGACTCAATCCCCAGATTGTTTTTTTCCGCCATCGGGTTTGGATGTGTATTGCTGCGCTCCGGTTCGGTATCGTTTCCGAACCCCTTCGACGCGCAATCCTCTACCCTCGACGGTATTGTCTTTCGATCGCGGTTTCCCATTCAACGCGTATTGTGGACACTGTAAAACCTTCGATCGGGAACTTCGAGGTGTGCCGTCGGGCCTACCAGTGCCGACCACACCAGCAGTCCATGGAACGGACTCCTTTCAAGCTATGTCCCGGTTGTCGTGCTAAGTTTCCACGCACCGACTTGCACGAGGTCTGTAACCTGTGCTTATCCCCGGAACACGAAGAAAAATCCTGCGAAGCGTGTCGATCGTTCCGATCGAAGAAAACCATCCGTGATCGTCGGGCTCGACGCCAGGAGGTGCAACGCGGCAACGGCTCCGTACCGGACATCTTCGGCGAAGACCTAGAACACCACCGTCCTGCCGAAGAAGAAGAACTGGTCTCGTGTCAGAAGCCGACTCCGACATGGAGGAAGACTTGAGCGTCACTCCGGTACAACGTACTGAGTGTACAGATCCCCATGTGCCCACTCAAACAAAAGATAAGGCTCCAGTATCACCCTCGCCCTCGGGTCGACACCGAAAAAAAGTTTGACGCCCCACCCTCCAGCCCGGCTATGAAACATAAACACAAGCCTACCGGCTCGAGCCGGCCCCATTTCGGTGCCGAACCAACACCTTCGGCACCGAAACATAAGGAGAAACACGTGCCACTTCCCATGCCGTCGGCACTGAAGACGCCTTCGACACCGAAAACCTCGGAGCCGAAACCCTCCAAAACAAAAGACTCTGAACCGAAATCGTCCAAACCTAAAGCCTCGGAGCCGTGACGCTCCACACCTAAAAGCTCGGAGTCAACACCCTCCGCGCCAAAAAGTTCGGAGCCGAAACATGCCACTCCGAAAACTCCACAGCCTAAACCGGCTAAAACTAGGCATTCGAATTCCAAACACATTGAGCCTCAAATATTCAATGCCGAAATCCACTCCTAGAGGGAAAGATACTCCTTCCAAAGAACTTCCATCCGAAGACACACCTCTGGATCCAAAACAAAAAAGACTTAGTATTGATCCGGGAACTGGACACCTTCCGGCTACTCTTCCTAAAAAACGGAAGTTAGATCTCTCCGGAGATGCCCCTATACCTCTGAAGGAAAAAAGAGATATTGGTACTAACCCTTCTCCCCCTTGCATACCCCCCTCTCCTCCTCCTATACACATTACACCATCAAATTCACCACCTCCACTGTCACCTGACTGACAGGATGACGATTTTGGGGATGGGGATGGAAATGGGTATTACGATCATACCCCACAAGATCCGGACATACCACATGACACTGATCCCTGGGATGATTATAATAAAGATCCAGATCAACCTAATGACCCTGACCTGTATCCCTCCAGACATTCCCCACCTGATGACAACATTGGCTTTGCACAACTTATCAACAGGGCTGCCCAATATCACGGGGTGGAGCTACATTCAGACCCTCTGGAAGAGGATTTCCTTGTAGAAACATTCACACACTCACAAAGGTCTACTAACACTTTACCCATGTTAAAGGGCATGTTAAAACATACCGACGAGTTGTTCAAAGACCCAGTTAGAGCCAGGATACTAACACCTAGGGTAGATAAAAAATACAAGCCCGCTCCTACAGACCCTGTATACATAAAAGGTCAGTTACCTTTAGACTCTCTTGTCTTATCTACCGCCCGCAAGAGAGCTAACTCTCAAATTACAGGCGACGCCCCTCCTCCTGATAAGGAGTCTAAACTTCTTGATGCCTCTGGCAAGAGAGTAGCTTCGCAGGCCGCTAATTATTGGCGTATTGCCAATGCTCAGGCTCTCTTATCACGCTACGACAGGGCCCACTATGATGAGTTGGAAAAACTCATGCAACATTTGCCAGAAGAGTATAAAACTAAAGCTAACCACCTCATTCAGGAAGGGAAGCTCATCACCAACACTTCCATAAAATGCGCCCTAGATGCAGCGGACACAGCTTCTCGTGCTATCAACACTAGCAGACATGCTTGGCTTCGAATCTCTAGATTCAAGCAAGAGGTACAATCCTCCATACTTAATCAACCCTTTGATAGAGCATCTTTTCGGGCCAACAGAAGATACTTCATTAGAGAAAATGAAGTAAGACACCGAACCTGCAAAATCCATGGGAGCCCTACAATTACCTTCTAGCAGGGGTTCTTTTCGTCGCTCCTTTTACAGGGGTGGCTCAAAAACACTGTCGTCAGAAAATCCCTCCTCCTCTTACAAAGGGAACAACCAATCTAACTCCTCCAGAGGCTATTTTCGAGGAGGTTACAGAGGAAATAATAACAAGGGAAGAGGCAGAGGTAACTCCACCCGCACTTCCCCTGCCAATAAACAGTGACTTTCCTCCACTACCCCCGATCATTCCACTCCTGTCGGGGGACGTCTCTCACAGTTTTGCAGCGTGAATCTTTCTGGATTCACTATGCTGTGCATTATTCCGCCATCTCGTGGTTGGGTCCGGATTCGTAGTCTTTTCTTTGTTTTTGTGTTTTTTTTTTTTTTTGTTGGCCCAGGTGGGCGGCGACGCCCCACCATTTGGTGTCTTCGGTGACGTCGTCGCGCTTCCTGCGGAAGCTCCCACCCTTGGTAGCCATCTTCAGATTCTTTTTTCCGCCGTGGGGTCTGGATCGTTGCCGAGAAGTTCCAGAAACTTTGGACGAGGAATCTCAAAGTCGAATATCACCACAGAGGATCGTTCCCGAGACACCGGACGACGACACAAGTAAACCGGAGACAACAAGAAGGACGACGAGGTAGAAGGTCCACGACCGAAATCTCGTCGCCTACAGAGAATGCGCTCACAGGGGGCTCCCTGAGAGCGGTTATGGACAAGACACCGTTTAAGTTTTGCCAGAACTGTCACCACAAGTACGCACAGAAGGACCAGCACCCAGTCTGTAACCTCTGCTTGCCGCTCGAACACACCAGTGAAGACTGCAACGCGTGTTCGGCGTTCACCCCGAAGACCCTCCGAGTAAGAGAGAGACAGAGAAGGGCGAACTACAACATGCAGGGCCAGGGACCAGCACCATCGCTCCGAGACCTGGGCCTCTCGAGCGGAGAGGAAGACAACATCGCAGAGGGACCGGAGGACTGCTCTGTCGTCGAGGTCCATAAGAAAACGTCGAAGGAGGTAAGGGAGTCGTCGACCCCAAAACACCCAAGCGACGCTCGAAAGAGTGAAGCCAGAACCCCGAGCGACACTCTTAGAAGTGTAGAAAAGTCCTCAAAGGGAGCGTTGCCGCCGAAACCCTCGACGAAAGCAACAGCATCCAAGGACAAGCAACCGAGCGGATCCTTCGAGAAGGACTCCCAATCGGCGAAAGCCTCCGAAAAACAAAGGCGTCGAAGGTCACCTCCGAAAAGGAAGCCTCGACACCGAGAAAGGAAGGCCCGGCGTCATCTTCGACGACCGCGACCACAAAGAGAGGCGCTGCACCACTCGACGCCGAAAAGGCCCACGAGATGGCGAAAAAGAAGAGAAGGCTCGAGGCAGAGATGGCGAGCATCCTGCAACGTAAAAAGACTTCGACGAGAAGATGAAGCAATACGCTATTCCATCGAAGCCAGCGCACGAGGCACTCGAGGAGTTCGACGCCGAATATATCGAGCCCCCGAAAACACCCGAACCGCTCGAAGACCAGGACCAAGAAGACTACGACTTCGAAGCCGAAGGCGAAGAAGAGATGCAGTCTTACCGGGACTCAGAGCCCTCGGAGGCACAAGACTTGGACTGGCAAGACCTCGACGCAGAGTCACCAGAAGAGGGGTAGACTCTTACCCCTCGAGGCCTTCGCCGCCGGACGACATCGGAGTCTATAATGGAGTCGTCCAGAAGGCTGCAAAGACATATGGGGTCGAAATGCAGGAGGAAAAGACAAAAGCAGGTTTCCTCTTCGAAACACTGCTCCCTCAACAAACAAAGAGCCAATTCCTACCCATGTTGCCCGGCGTCCTGGACCAGGGAAGGGAGGCCTTCAGAGAACCTGCAGTCTGCAAGGCGGTTACACCTAGAAGCGAAAAGAAATATAAGCATTCCACAAAAGACCCGGCGTACATCCAAGGGTCAGTGCCAGCAGACTCCATTATCGCAGCAACGGCCAGGAAAAGGGCCGGTGTGCCCACCAACACAGGCCCACCTCCAGACAAGGAGAGCAAGCGAATAGACCTCACAGGACGAAAGGTGGAGAGGAACGCAGCCATACACTGGCGCATCGCCAACTCCAACGCCCTCATCAGCAGGCATGCATACCAGCATTGGGATGAAATGAGCCAGCTCATTACACACCTGCCAGAAGAATACCAACAAAGGGCTAATTACCTAGCGGACGAGGGCAAGGCTATCGCGAACACTTGCCTAAAGTCAGCCTTGGACGCAGCAGAAAACTCCAGCAGGCAAATGATGATAGGGGTGACTGAAAGGAAACACGCATGGCTCAGGATCTCGGGCTTCAAGCCGGAAGTACAGAGTAACATCCTTAACACACCTTTCGACGGAGAGAAACTGTTTGGAGCACCTGTCGACGACAAGTTGACGCAACTAAAAAAGGACAACGAAACTGCGAGGTCCATGGGAGCACTGCAGTTCAGGGGGATGAGAAGAGGAAACCCCTCAAGGCGGCCCAATGGTAGAGGGGGCAATGCACCCACCACTTCACACCACTCCCCCCAGCAAGGATACCAGGGGAACAACCAGGGCCAAAGCCAACAGGGACAACAGCAGCAAAATTGGCAGTACCAACCCAGAGGACGGTCCTTTCGAGGGCGCGGTTACGGACGGGGACAGGCCCGAAGAGGGGGACAGCAGCCCACCTCAAAGTGACTCCACAAACAAACCAAACCCAAGGGAGAGGAGAAGTCAACAAAAGGACAAAATAAAAAACACACACAGCCAAGAAATAACCACCGAGCATACAACCCCAGTTGGGGGCAGAATAGGAAAGTTCCTCACACAATGGAGGAACATTACCAGGGACAAGTGGATACTGAACATCATACAGCACGGATACTGCATAGAACTCCAAAAACACCCCCCAGGCAGAAAACCAAGACACCGGGCAATTCCCGCAAGGGAGCTCGCCCTCCTACGTCTAGAAGCAGAGGAGCTGCTACAAAAAGAGCAATAGAACCAGTTCCAATAAACGAAAGGAACAAGGGAGTATACTCAACGTACTTCCTAGTGCCAAAGGTAGACGAGACACTAAGACCAATACTGGACCTCAGATTCCTGAACAAATTCGTAAAAACTCAAAAATTCAAAATGACTTCACTTCAGGAAGTAATACCCCAAATCCAACAAGGGGATTACATGGCGACCATAGACTTGAAAGATGCATATCTGCACATACCCGTCAACCACAAACACAAACGTCTACTAAGATTCGTGATAGGCCACAATCACTACCAGTTCACAGTGCTAGCCTTCGGACTAAAGTCCGCACCAAGGGTGTTCACAAAATGCCTAGCAGCAGCTGCAGCGCACCTTCGGAGGAAGGGCATACATGTATACCCCTACCTCGACGACTGGCTTGTGAAAGCAGGATCATACAGACACTGCAAGGATCACATCAATCAAGTCATACAAACACTGTCCAGACTAGGTTTCTCAATACATTGGGAGAAATCGTCAACAAAACCACAGCAAATCAAAATATTCTTAGGGGCACAAATAGACAGCACACAGTCCAAGGTGTTCCCCAGCAACAAGAGAACTATAGCGCTCCTGAGGGAAACACGTCATTACCGCAAGGGGCAAGTTCTGACAGTGAGGAAAGTGAGCAGAACAATGGGGATGATGGCATCGTGCATCCAACTAGTCCCACATATCAGGCTGCACATGAGACCGTTCCAAGAATGGATACAGCAGCAGTGGTCACAAGTGACAGGGAGTTGGGAAGATCTAGTGGTTGTCACACGCAGTGCAGCAAGAAATAGCGTGGTGGAAGGAAGAGAACATATTACAAGGGAAGCCATTCACACAGCCAACTCCAACAGTGACCATCACAACAGACGCCTCACAGCAGGGCTGGGGCGCGCACATGCACAGACTCCGCGTCAGGGGCTGTGGTCACAACAAGATGCAGTGAAACACATCAACTACCTAGAACTAAAAACTGTGTTCCTAGCCTTAAAAGCCTTTCAAAAGCAGCTTTACGGACAGAGAGTGCTGATACAAACAGACAACACAACCACCATGTTCTACATCAACAAACAAGGGGGTACACAGTCAGCACCGCTATCAAACCTAGCACAGGAAATTTGGAGATGGGCCATCCCTCTAAGGATAGACCTACTGGCAATACACCTCCCAGGAATAGACAATGTAGAGGCAGACCGACTCAGCAGACAGACGTCGGCATCCCACGAATGGGAGCTCAACCAACAGGAGGTGCAGCGGCTGTTCCAAAAGTGGGGTACACCACGGATAGACCTGTTTGCAACACTCCAGAATGCAAAATGCCAACATTACGCATCCAGACAACCGGACCAAAGGTCCCTAGGGAATGCGCTATGGATAAGTTGGTCGAACGAATTTGCATACGCTTTTCCCCCCGATACCACTGTTACACAAGGTACTCAGCAAATGCAGGAGCAGCAGCATGACACTCATACTGGTGGCACTTCAGTGGGCCAGACAATCATGGTTCTCACAAATAATGGAAATGGCGCAGGAACCAGCACACAGGTTCAGCAGAAGGAAAGACATCCTCACAATGCAAGACGGAAAAGTGCTCCACCCAGAACCAGAGAGCCTCAGCCTAGCAGCATGGCTCCTGAGGACCTAGAATTCGCACACCTCAAGCTACCACCAAGCACCATGGCAGTTCTCAAAGAAGCAAGGAGACCCACTACAAGAAAATGTTACATTGCAAAGTGGAAAAGGTTCTCGCAATGGTGCATTAAAGAGGGACTGCAACGAAAAGTCACAAAAGAATCAACGGTACTACAATACTTAACGCACCTACTACACAGCGGGCTAAGTTACTCGTCACTAAGGGTTCACTTAGCAGCCATAGTGGCCTACACCAGGGGAGAAGCGGGGAAAAGCTTCTTCACCTCCCAGGTGGTCAAAAGATTCCTGGAAGGGGCTAAAAGAATAGCCCCCCCTAAAAGAATGCCAGCCCCAAGCTGGAACCTCAACACTGTGCTAACACAGTTGATGAAACCACCATTTGAGCCCATACACAAAATAACACTGCACATGCTCACACTAAAAACGGCATTCTTAGTGGCTATCACGTCACTGCGAAGGGTCAGTGAACTGCAGGCTCTTACACTACAAGAGCCCTACTTGCAAATACACAAGGACAGAATTGTCTTGAGAACAGACCCACACTTCCTGCCAAAGGTGGTGTCGCGGTTCCATATTAACCAGACAATACAGATACCAAGTTTCTTCCAGAAACCATCAACGCCCACAGAAAAGGCGCTACACACGCTGGACGCCAGAAGGGCAGTGATGCACTACATAGAAAGGACAAAGGAATGCAGGAAAACAAAACAACTTTGTTTCCTTCGCAAGCAGTTTCCTGGGACGGCCAGTAACAAAAAATACCATAGCACGATGGATTGCACAAGCAATACAACTCTGCCACAAGCAGGCAGGACAAGAGTTAGAGGGAGCCGCCCAGGCTCACTCAACAAGGAAGAAAGGAGCAACGGTTGCGTTCCTAGCGAACACACCTATACAAGACATTTGCCAAGCGGCAACATGGTCTTCCGTGCACACGTTCACCAAACACTGCTGTGTGGATATCCAGATGAACAAAGAGGCACAAGTAGGACAGAAGGTCTTACAACACATTTTCAGCAACCAATGCTCATCTTCCACCCAACCACCGCAATAACAAAACCGCTACAAAGTCTATGCACAGCATAGTGAATCCAGAAAGATTCACGCTGCAAAACGAATAGTTTCTTACCTGTCGGTGTAGTTTTGCAGCTTGAAGACTTTCTGGATTCACTAGCGATCCCACCCGCCTCCGCCAGGAAGATAACATAGGAGGTTAAGGGTACAACTAGACTACATACAGAGTTTAGAGGGATCAAAAGAAAAATTGAAAGATAAAACACAAAGACATAGACGACAAAAACTGTAAGAGGAAAAAGAAAAAAGAATCCGAAGATGGCTACCAAGGGTGGGAGCTTCCGCAGGAAGCGCGACGACGTCACCGAAGACACCAAATGGTGGGGCGTCGCCGCCCACCTGGGCCAACAAAAAAAAACAAAAAAAACACAAAAACAAAGAAAAGACTACGAATCCGGACCCAACCACGAGATGGCGGAATAATGCACAGCATAGTGAATCCAGAAAGTCTTCAAGCTGCAAAACTACACCGACAGGTAAACTATTCGTTCCTACCTGTCTGGGAGTCAATCACCTCAGACAAGTGGGTAATACAAATTATCCAACATGGTTATTGCCTGGAACTTACCAGCACTCCACCAACAATCCTTCCGAGACAGCGTGCAATGTCACAAGAACATCTCACCCTGTTAAAACAAGAGGTTCTCTCTCTGTTAGACAAACATGCAATAGAACCGGTCCCATTACGTCATCAAGGGGCGGGAGTGTACTCCCTATACTTTTTGATTCCAAAAAAAGACGGCTCCCTCTGGCCCATACTGGACCTCAGACAGCTAAACCTCTACATTCAATCGGACCACTTCCACATGATCACCCTTCAACAGGTGCTCCCATTGCTTCAGCAAGGCGACTTTCTTTCCACTCTAGATTTAAAAGACGCCTACTTCCATATTCCCATTCACCCAGCTCACAGGAAATATCTCAGGTTTATGGTGGACAGACAACATTACTAATTCAAAGTCCTCCCATTCGGCGTAACTACAGCACCAAGAGTCTTCACCAAGTGTCTAGCAGTAGTCGCAGCTCATTTAAGAAGACAACACATTCACGTCTTCCCTTACTTGGACGACTGGCTAATAAAAGCCAAGTCGCAACACAGCTGCATACACCACACTCACAAAACAGTTCAGTTGCTTCACAACTTGGGATTCACTGTCAATCTCACCAAGTCTCATCTTCAACCCTCCAACACGCAAGCATACCTAGGAGCCACAATAGACACTTGCAAAGCTCTAGCATACCCCAACCCAGTCAGAATACGCAACATGCAAACCCTAATATCACAATTTCAACTGCAACACTCACTACCAGCCCGAGTGTTTATGCAGTTGATCGGAATGATGGCGTCTTGCATTCTAATTGTTCCTTACGCAAGACTCCAAATGCGTCCCCTATAAGAATGCTTAGCACGTCAGTGGAACCAGGCTCAAGGTCAGTTAACAGATCTGGTTTTGGTGGATGGCCGCACTCATCGCTCTCTGCAGTGGTGGAATACGTAAAACCTTTCCAAAGGGCGGCCATTCATCGACGCGGTTCCACAGATAGTGCTCTCAGCAGACGCATCCCTCACTGGTTGGGGAGCTCATCTTCAAAAACATACCAATCAGGGCATGTGGACACTACAACAAAAACAACTCCACATAAACCATCTGGAGCTGCTAGCAATTTTTCTAGCATTAAAAGCTTTTCAGATACATCTAGTAGGCAAAGCTGTCCTAGTTCGTACAGACAACATGACAGCAATGTACTACATACAAAAACAGGGGGGACACACTCTCTACAGCTTTCACACCTAGCTCAAAGCATATGGAGATGGGCCATACCTCAAAAAATATATCTCCTTGCAGAACATCTCCCAGGAGTAAACAATCAAATTGCAGATCTGCTCAGTCGTCAAAGACAACAGATACACGAATGGGAACTACACCCTCAAGTTCTTCTCCCATTTTTTCAAATGTGGGGCTACCCAGACATAGATCTATTTGCCACACACCTCAACGCAAAATGCCCAAACTTCGCGTCCAGGTATCCACACCCATTGTCCAAAGGCAATGCACTCTGGATCAATTGGTCAGGGATATTTGCTTACGCTTTTCCACCTCTCCCGCTAATTCCATTACTGGTTCGGAAGCTCAAGCAACATTCCCTCACAACGATCCTAGTTGCTCCCACATGGGCTCGACAACCCTGGTTCACAACCCTGTTGGAACTATCATTAGTTCCTCATCAAAAACTACACCTCTCCCCCAAGCTTCTCACTCAGAACCATGGAGAGATAAGGCATCCAGATCCCAGTCAACTCAACCTTGCGATCTGGCACCTGAAACAATAGAGTTTGGCTACCTTAATCTCCCGCCAGACTGCATGAATGTCATTAAAGAGGCTAGACGCCCTACCACAAGAGCATGCTATGCAGCAAAATAGAAACGATTTGTAATCTATTGTAATAATCAAATCAATCCGCTTGTTGCTTCAATTCAAAACATCATTTGCTATCTGTTACACCTACAGCGGGCTAACTTAGCCTATACATCAATAAGACTGCATCTTGCTGCAATAGCGGCGTACCTACAAAACACTTGTCCTTGTTTCGTGTACCCGCTTTCAAAGCCTTTATGGAAGGACTCAAGAGAATCATTCCTCCCAGACTTCCACCTTCTCCTGTGTGGAATCTTAATATAGTCCTTACAAGACTCATGGGCCCACCATTTGAGCCGTTGCACAAATGTGAACTACAATTTCTAACGTGGAAGGTAGCCTTCCTCGTAGCCATCACATCTCTTAGGAGAATTGGTGAGCTCCAGGCACTAACCATACAAGAACCATTTTTACAGATTCACCAAAATAAGGTGGTTCTTAGGACTAACCCCAAATTTTTATCCAAAGTCGTTTCTGCCTTTCATCTCAACCAGTCTGTTGAGTTACCCGTGTTTTTTCCCCAACCAGACTCAGTGGCAGAACGTGCTCTTCACACATTAGACGTTAAAAGAGCATTACTTTATTACATTGAAAGAACTAAATCTTTTAGGAAAACAAAACAACTCTTTGTTGCTTTTTCACCACCGCATAAAGGCAATCCTATATCAAAAGCTGGTATTGCACGGTGGATAGTTAAGTGCATACAAATATGCTACATTAAAGCTAAACGCACATTGACAATTCCCCCTAGAGCACACTCTACACGCAAACTAGGGGCTTCCATGGCATTCTAAGGGAACATACCTGTAGATGATATTTGCAAAGCTGCAACATGGTCTACACCAAACACATTCACAAAACACTACTGTGTAGATGTGTTAGCAAGACAACAAGCTAGTGTGGGCCAGGCTGTTTTAAGAACACTATTTCAGACCACTGCAACACATACAGGTTAGCCACCGCTTGGGAGTAACTGCTGTACAGTCTATGCTAAAGCATATGATCTACAGCTCATGTGCCTCGAACGGAAAATGCTACTTACCCAGTATGCATCTGTTCTTGGCATATAGAGCTGTAGAGCCATATGCGCCCACCCGCCTCCCCGGGTACCTTTATCTGTTGCAGTATTATCTTACTTAGATACACTATACATGGACATCTTTTTCTGCTCTTACTAACTCCATCATCACCCTTACGGCAAAACAATCTGGGGATGGAGTCGATGCTCTTGCGCACGATCACCAAAAGGAGGAGTCACCTACCTCGTGACTGCAAAGACTTCTTCGAACAAAAACAAAGTGCAAACATCCGGACCCAACACCAGATGGCGATCTATGCTAAAGCATATGGCTCTACAGCTCTATATGCCAAGAACAGATGCATACTGGGTAAGTAGCATTTTCCTTTTCTGGCCTCAGAGAGCGCGGGCTCTCACCTGCAGGGGGTCAGAAACTTGTCTGGAGTGGCAGGCTGGACGATAGTAGTCAGCCAGCACACTACATACTGGTAGGTTTTTTCAGATTTATTAAGACAAGGTGTTTGATACCAATCACCGTAGGTTTCAGTAAAGCCATCATGTAGCCTGGGAACTCGTAATGACCAGTGCCCAATACACAAACTTAAAATGACTTCCTTGTTCACTTGTACCATCTAGTAATTGAACTAGACAGCACAGGGGCATATCTGGCCATGCAGAGATGCCCTCACATGTAATATGATGCACCCTGCCTTTGAGCTACAAGGCCTGCTGTAGGGGTGACTTACATATATTACATGCAGTGACTTTGGTATGGCACACAGTGAGTGTGCCATGTCGTGTTTTCACTCATGGCTTGCACCATGACACGCAATCTGCACTGACAGCCTACATGCAATTTGTAGTGGGGTCCCTTAGGTTGGCTTAATACATGCTGCAGCCCTTAGAGACACTCTTTGGCATCCATGCCCAAGGTACCAGGGTTACCATTTACTAGGGACTTAAAGGGGTGCCAAAGTGTGTGCCAATTAGACCATTTCACCTTGTTTTTAGGGCAAGAGCACTGGCACTGGGGCCTGGTTAGCAGGGACCCAGTACGCATCAGTCGAAAAACATCAGTACCAGTCACAAAAAGTGGGGGTGACCATGACAAAAAGGGGCACTTTCCTACAAAGACTATCTCAACCCCTCCACACCTTTAGTGGCGAAACAAGTAATTTTGGCACTGTGGGGCAAGGACCATATTCTGATGATAGACCTCTGGACTCAACTAGTGTGGGCGTGGATGGGGTATGAGTAGCAAGTGTATGGTGCCTTCAATTTAGAAAAGATGTTCTGTACATTTTTGGGGCCTGTGCTTAATTACTTCAACACTAACTACTGAGGGATAGCTTGCTTCAAATGTTTGAGAGTTCTCAGTCTGGTGGATTGTGATAAATGTTTGTTGAAGAATTAGTGGTGGGTGGGGCCCTCAGTGAACTCTACTACTGAGAATTGACACCTAGGAGATACTCAGATCTAGCTATGAAGGGACATTAAGAAATGGCAAATTTGAGTTTTTGGGAAGGGTAAAATGTTAGGGGAAGGGTGAATAGACTGGTATGTTGTAATATTAAGTTGCCTAAAACTTCAATAAAGAAAGATTAAAACCAAAAGAAGAACCACCACGTAGGTGCTCCAAGGCGAGACAGTCCTGACAAGTCCCACAGATCCAGATGCCACACACCATTGGTTCACTTCCTCCTGTGGATCATACACTAGTGGTTTATCAGTAAGATCTCCCGATTCCTGCCTACTAGAGTTTTCCCTGTAGATAACATGGTTTGCTTTCATGAATTTACAAACAGAGCGGCTAGAAAATTGAACATCGAAGCAGCTGATCCGACCATTTTTGCTTAAGGCAGGATACATTGTCATTGTCAAGTTCAGTTACACAATAAAATTCCAGTCTTCTACCTTCCATTGCTTCGAAGTTGTTGAGATCTCTATACTTGAAACCTTTGACTCAGAGGGTGAAAACTCACATTTGTCACATAGAGAAACTCCCCATGTTGCAAAAAACAATGCAAGTCAGAGCCTGGAATCCCAACCTGGACATAAAATGTGACAACGGATGTTTTCAGAGGGAGAAATTGTGCATGCTGGCTCTTTAACAAATATTTCATCACTGTCACCAAGGAGATTGGATGACATCAATAGACGAAGATTCCTGTTTCACATTCCCATCTGCAAGACACATTGTTTTTCCACCTATGAGTGGGACATGCTCTTTATCAATATTGTGTCCTTAGATTTGGTCAGAAGTCTGCTCCAAGTGTATATTCTGAATGTATGGCAATGGCGGCGGCAGCAGCTCTGCCAGGGAATATATCTGACCAATACTTGATTGGTTAGTGAAAGCCACTTCTGCATTGACACTTCAACAGGACATGGAGATGGTCCTATCTCTTCTCTGTGATCTGAGTCTTCAGATCAATTTAACAAAATTTATTGTTCATCTTGTGCAAATAATACAATATTTGGGGTCTACAATAGACACAGTACAAGTAAGTGTGTCTCCTTTGCAGGAAAGATTGTCATCTATCCATTTGAAGATTGTTTTTCTGAAAAAACAGCATCCTTCCTGGGCAGAATGGTGTCATGCATTTTTCTAGTTCCAAATGCCAGACTACATATGCACTCAGTACAAGAATATCTCGAAGATCAGTGGCGTCAGAAGACGGGTGATTGGGAAGAGACACTAACACTAAACAACTGTCTCTCAGTCTCTCGGGTAGTGGTTCAAGAGAGTATATATGTTACTGGGAGCCCTGTGCCAGAAAGCTCCTAATCCTATCTCAGTTACAGATGCATCTTTTGAGGGCTGGAGAGTTCATGGGAGATGTATCTACCCAGGCCAGATGGTCACCAGTGGAAAAATTGTAACATCTCAACATGGTAGAATTGTAGTGTTCATCTAGCCTAGTATTTCCTTCAGTCCATTTCTTCATCAACATTTGACAGTGAAACAAACAACCAGCCATGTAGTATTTCAACAAGCAATGGGAAACAATTGTTCTGGATCTGGGCTGTAGCAAGAAGCAGTTCTCTGATGTCAACATACCGCCCATGTGTACATAACAGAAAAGCAGAATGAGCTCAGCACATATTCTACACAGTGGCGGCTTCTCCGCTAAGGCGCAGGAGCGTCGCCCCACAGCTATTTGAGCAGGGCAAAATATAAAAACAAAATGATAATAACAATACGTTATTATCATTTTATTTTTCTGTGCGGGACTGGAGCCAGGTCGGGGCGAGGCTGAGCTCGCCAGAGCGGAGTGAGGAGTGGTTTGCACTCCCCAAGTGTGCATGACTTTTTGGCCGGTGCTTTTCGGCCGGCCAAACAGGAATGCGCACTTAGCATGTTCTCCACCAGGCTGTGTTGCGCAGCCCGATGGAGAACATGCCCAGGCTCCCAGGCACTGCCTGAGCGGCCAAACAGCACGCTCAGACCAATCACGATGCTGCTCATGCAGTGTTGTGACTGGCTGGGAGAGTCTGCCTCTGGTGCTGCCAGTGCAGACAAAGAGGACAGAGGAGAGGCGTGCGACAAAGGGAAGTTTATTTATTTAATTTTTTTTATCCATTACCCCATAACCCCCCCGCCTCACCACCCCCGTTCCGAGGCAGCCGCCACTGATTCTACAGTAGCAGATGTGGGTACTAGACAACAGTTTACAAAACCTCTTTCACAGTTGGGGCACTACACAGATTGAATTGATTACTACAGGAGAAGACGGATTTTGTGCAAAATTTTACCCTTGGTCAGGAGGCCTTTTTATCTGTGAGAACTTAATATTGTCCTTTCCAAACTAATCGGCCCTTTCTTGAATCCAGGCACAAGGCAGATTTTCAAAACAGTTCGGCTGCCCAACCAGCTAAAAGGCAACTATCCTTTGAGGAGGCCTTAGGCATGCCACCTCCACCAAAGCAGAGGAAGAACATGGATGAGGCTATAAGCCCTGTACATTTTACTTTTCCACCACCTGTTCCTGCTCCACAACACTCATCCTCACCTCCTGGTTCACCAGTTGACCCTAAATCCTGCACACCTCAGGGGTCACCTCATTCTGATATTGGGGGACAGGGACATGGGGATACCTTTGATATTCTGTCACATGATAATCCCTAGGATATCTATGATACTGACCCATCAGCGTATACAGATCCTGACCTATACCCTGCAAAACCTTCCACTCCCGATGATACTACTTCTTATAACGACTTCATTTGTCGTGCTACCTGCTTCCTTCCATAAAGTGGATCTGCACACTGAGCCTTGTTTATTTATTTATTTATTTTATAAAGAGCCCGAATCACCCCCTTTGCTCAGTACCTCCTGATGCTTAAAGGCATGCTCCTTCAGATCCCTCAACCCAGTTCGAGCTAGGGTCATTACACAAAGTGTAGATAAGAAGTACAAGGCTTTCCCAACTTAGCCACTCTACATGAGTGGCCAACTTCCACCTGACTCTTTGGTGGTAGCTACTGCACGCAAAAGAGCCAACTCTCAAACCACTGGTGATGCACCTTCAACAGATATGAGTAAGAAATTAGATGCTGCAGGCAAGAAGGTAGCTGTGCAGTCAACCAACCATTGTCTGCTTTCCCAATATGACCGGGCTCACTGGAACAAAATGGAGAAACTCCTCAATGTCTCCGAGACAAACATAAAGAGAGGCTATGAGATCAAGGCCGGCTTTAGCCCTGCTGGTGCCCAGTGCGGAAATCTTTTTGCTACCCCTACCCCCCTCCCCCCTCCCCCCCCCCCCCCCCCCACACACACACATGACCTCCTCGGATTCTCTCACTACCACCCGGGGAAAAGCGCCCCTCATCTCTCCAAAGCCCCTCTCTCACATACATCTTCCATTTTTTTTAAGCGCTAGTAAAGGCTGGCTTTACCAATCCACTCAGCTATCCTCATAAAATACAGTTTTGTTCTTTGCAGCAGGCATATTAACCCTCTGCGCCACTTTATGGCGAGCCAAAACTGCCACTAGATAAAACTCTGATCTCTCTCTCTCTCTCTCTCTCTGGACCCATGGGTCGAGAGCCTTCGCTCTCTGGGTCCAGAAACAAAGCCCATCCTGGGCAGAGGTGTCATGTCTCCTCCCCCAGGATGGGCTGGGTCCACGAAGGGGAAGCTTCAAAGGCCTGCTGCCTTTGGAAGCTATCCCTGCCTTTTGCTGCCCCCAGCAACTGGCTCCCACCGGTTCTGGCCCCCACTTTAAGTGGGAGAATCAGTGGGAAAAGCAAGCTAGGAAGAGAGGTGTGCCCACCTTTGCCAACCCCACCTCTCAGGTGGGGGAGGCAAGGTGAAGCACACATCTCAGTCCCTTCCATCTTAATGATGAAGGGACTCAGCCAATTAGGGAGAGGCTCATGCCCCCCTCCCACTGGAGGGTGGCATATTAGGGGGTGTATCCACCCCAAGAAAGAGACCCATTGGTCCTGA
Organism: Calotriton arnoldi; assembly: GCA_963921515.1. NCBI lineage: Eukaryota > Metazoa > Chordata > Amphibia > Caudata > Salamandridae > Calotriton > Calotriton arnoldi. The sequence continues at coordinate 889,958 of CAWUFW010000737.1, forward strand.
CCTGCACACTCCTTATATGCCGCTAAATCTAGTATTTAGGGGCAACCCTGAACCTTGCCTCCGCAGATTCAATTAAGAAAGAAGAAGGCCCGAAGAGCCGTGCTGACCCAGGAAGAAGAGGAAACCTACTGCTTTGGCCCCAGCCCTACTGGCCTGTCCTGACTCCGACCTGCCTACAGCGAAGAAACCGGCATAGCCAGCAGCCCCCCAGAGCCCGAAGGATCTGCCCTGTATTCACCTTACAGACTCTGTCTCCCGTAAGCACCGGATTTACTCAACTAAGACTCCTAGACCAGAATTCAGATTCCAGCGACTCCGCGATTCTGCACCCGACGCCCACGGCCCGAGTGGCCCAACACCACGAGGTGTCCCCAGCAATCTGGACCTGGCATCTGGTGATCTCCAACCTCCCTCAAGCTTCAAGACAACGCCCGGAGCTGGTAAGAAAACCAGACGCCAGAAGACACTCCTGAACTCAATGCCCCACGGCCTTGGGTGGCCCAACTGACGGTGTCCAGGCATCCCCCAAGATCCCAACTTACCTCTCCAGCCAGTGGTCGCCTTCAGGAAGTCTCCCTGCCCGAGCTTGCAGCAACTTCATCGAACCAAAGGTCTCCATTGAAAAGCACAGGGTCCCCGACGTCTTCTTGCCACCCTGCACCTGGCCGCCCCAGTGTCGCTGATGGTGCAGCTCCTGTGCTGGTCGGTGGCCCCTGCAGTGCTGACCTTAACCCCAGGAGCTTTGCTCCCACACCCGAGTGGCCTGCTAGTCAGCAGTCCCTAACCGAAAGCCCCCTTACCCCCCTTGGCTAACAGTGGGTCCCTGCACTCTGCACCTGGCCGCCCCAGTGCCACTTGTGGTGCAACTCGAGTGCCCATCTAGACCTTGGGGAACCTTGGTCCTAACCCCCAAAACTTCCACTCTTAAGTCGTGTACTTACCTGAGAAACCGCTAACACTTTTTCTCCCTTAGGACCCCATGTTATGAGATTTTGGGCCTAAAATGTTTTAAGTGTTGGACTAATGTTTATATAGAGAAAAGATAACTAAACTGCAAAGTATAAAAAAGTCTTACTTACCTTGTATTGTGAGATCCTTAGGTGTGTTATCTAGGTATACCACCCCCAATACTCAAAGTAATCTAAAAGTAACTAAAGAGTATTTTAAAAGTAATTATTGTATAATGCAAACTGTTTTCTTAATCAATACCAAACTGTAACTATTGCAAAATTCAATCATAACTGCATTTTCATTGTGAAATCCTGCATTCCAAGTATATTTTACCTACCTGTACCAGGTCCTGTTTGGTTCTAGAAATAAAATACAAGTATACCTTTTTTTATGCTTATCCAATTGGTCTGGATTCAGTCTCTGAGTGTGTGCATTAGTCTTGATTGAGTGAATACAATAAATGCTTAACACACCCTCTGGATAAGCCTAACTGTTCGTCCTCAGTACCACAAAGAGAGCTGTTAGTACTTACCTAATTTAGCCTCTGCTATACCTCTGGGAACTCCCTGGACTCTGTGCACACTATACCTTACTTTGGTTATTATAAATAGAGCCAGCTTCCTACACAGGAACATTAATCACAAGGGTTACCTTGACATTTATATTGCTACCTGGAAATTGGACGCACAAGGAACTCTGCAGCAGGTGTTTTTAAATCCTAGGTTATTGCTAGACATGGTGCCCCCCTGAGGTCAGTGCTCCCCACTCCAGGTCAGCGCTCCCCACTCCAGGTCAGCGACCAGTGCGGACGCACCGGTCGCACTGCCCTAAAGCCAGCCCTGTATGAGATTGTCTCTGAAGGGAAGAAGATTTCAAACGCCACCGTACGCAGTCCCTAGATGCTGCGGATACTGCTGCTGAAGCGGGGGAGTGGGGTAACGCTAGTGTCCGTCTACATGCATGGCTCCATGTCTCCGGTTTCACAACCACTAAGTCCTGACTTACCTCTCATTCCCCTCGACCACTTAAACCAGTCGGGGGTCTTCTCCAAAGTTTATTTTCCACTTGATGGAACATCACCTCCGACCAGTGGGTGTTATCCAACATTATCCAGTCTTATCCAACATAGTTATTGTCAGGAGCTGACTGCCACACCTCCCAACATTCCGCCTCGCAGACACAAACTCTCCCCACATCACCGAAGGTTACTCAGGGAAGAGGTCTATGCGCTCCTCCACAAAGCAGCCATAGAACCTGTCCCTCACCATCAACATGGTACGGGGGTTTACTGGTTATACTTCCTCAGCCCCAAAAAGGAGAGGTCTCTCAAACCACTTTTAGGTCTCAGACCCCTGAATGAATACATTCTCAGAGCACTTTCACATGGTCACTCTTCAGTATGTCATCCCTCTATTACAACAAGGCAACTTCATGGCTGCGCTCGACCTCATGGACGACTATTTCCACATTCCAATCCTTCATGCACATCGCCGGTACCTCAGATTTGTAGTAAGAGGACAGCATTACCAATTCAAGGCACTTCCTTTCGGAGTCACTACCGCACCCAGGGTCTTCACCAAGTGCCTCGCAGTGGTGGCCGCTTACCTATGCAGACAGGGCATTCGCTTCTTTCCCTATCTGGACAATTGGCTTATCAAAAGTGCCACTTATCTAAAGTGTTACCAACACATTCAGACAACCATCAACCTACATCACGTCAAGTCAAATTGCTTTATTCGGCTCACGTTGTGGCTATAAAAGATGCATAAATAAAACATCCATAAAATGCTTAACAATTTCATAAGCAAATCAGCATTTAAAAACAAATATATAAAATACATTGCAATTACTGACCCACAACAACGTTTAAAAGACATAATTCAATGGCCCTCTACCAGTCGATAAAAGTAGATATCAGGCTAACCTTCCATTGAGTTCCTGCATCTTACTGCCGCTTTCAGAAAGGAACAAACGCCACAAACGATATCATAGCAGTTTAAAAGCTGAAGATAAATAAGATGCATTCCTGTGTTTCGTACACCTCAGAGGTTTTCAGATTGGCTTAATAAATAGTAATACAAAAGGATTGTAAAATTTACAAAGGAACATAAAATGGCTCAAAGTCTGCGCTGACTGACCCTCACAGGGACATGCTGCGGTTGGCGCCCCCAAGAGACCATTAGAGCCAGGAAGCTCATTAACTGCCATACAGTACCCGCCCTAAAACAGAATAATAGAGATTTCTCCCAACGTGAAAAGCAGTGTTTAAATACAACACGGGCTTCCCGGGTACAAAAAAAACGCAAGGTAATCTTTGATAGAACTTTTGCATGTTCCAGACTGTAATCTTTGCGAGTGACAAAACTCTATAAAACGGTGCTTCACCAGTGACTTATCTGATTTTTTTAAAGTGCAAGGTGCATTAAAAAAGCCCGATAGGCTCAAGGCTTTGAAACACTTCCAGACATGTACTAACCAAGGAACTGAGTTACTTTTATCCGGTTGAATACAATCTAGGATAATGTCTCTGATTAGACTTGCCTCAGTTTTAATCCAAATACTAACCCTTAATAAAAGAGGTGCCTACTAGGTTTTACCATCAACGCTCTGAAATCTCATCACCAATCCCTTCAGATCCAACATTACCTAGGGACAATCCTCAATTCAGAGAAAGGCATAGCCTATCCAAATGCTGCCAGAATACACTCTTTTCAGGCACTCATCCCTCAGTTTCAATCAAGTAAACAGGTGACAGTAAGGACAGTGATGTGCCTCCTCTGTATGATGGCTTTCTGCATAGCTATAGTACCTCATGCCAGGTTACACATGCATCCATTACAGGAGTGCTTCGCACACCCATGGTCTCGAGTGGAGGGTCAATGGAAAGATCTAGTATCGGTGCCCGTCAAGCTTGCCACTTTCTGCAGTGGTGGAACGCCAACAACTTATTAGAAGGACGGCCATTCCTAGACCAGTTTCGCAAAGGACCATGCCAATGGATACCTCTCTTACGGGGTGGGGAGCACATTCAGAAAATGTAACTATCCAAGGGCACTGGGGTCCCAGTTAACGACTTCTTCACATAAATCACCTAGAGTTACTAGTTGTTCATCTTGCATTGAAAGCTTTCCTACCTCACCTAATTGGTAAAGTAGTTCTCATCAGAATGGACAACATGACAGCCATGTATTATCTTCATAATCAAGGGGGCACCAGACCCCTTCTACTCTCTCACCTAACCCAGATCATTTGGAAATGGGCTCTCCATAACAAGATCCACCTCTTAGCGGAATACTTGCCAGGATTGGACACCGATTTTGCCGACCTCATCAGCAGGATGCGGCAACAAGTCCACGAATAAGAATTCCACCCACAAGTCCTCCACCACTACTTTCAGAGTTGGGGACTACCGGAGATAGACCTGGTTGCAACAGCAGAAAATGCAAAAAGCCCAAACTTCGCCTCCAGGTTCCCACGCCCACAGTCCAAAGGCAATGCACAATGGATGAGTTGGTCAGGGATATTTGCTTACGCTTTTCCTCCTCTCCCTCTACTTCCGTTTGTGGTTCGGAAACTTTGACAAACATCTCTCACCCTCATCCTAGTGGCTCCCGCATGGGCACGATAGCCATGGTTCACCACCCTCCTTGTACTCTCAGTGGTCCCACATAAGACACTCCCCAACAGTCAGGACCTTCTCACACAGAACCATGGAGGAATCAGGCACCCGGATCCCAAGTCTCACAACCTTGTGATTTGGCTCCTGAAGTCATAGAATTTGGATGCCTCTTAATCTCCCACCAGAATGTATGGACATTCTCAAAGAAGCACGCAGGTCTACTACACATGCCTGTTATGCCGGTAAATGTAGAGATTTGTTCATTGCCGTCATAAAAACATGTTGATCCCTTAGCTGCCAAAGTTCAAGAAATTGTCAGCTATCTCTTTCACTTACAAACTTCCGTTTTAGCTTTTACATCCATAAGACTACACCTAGCGGCTGTAGCTGCTTGACTTCAGAACAGATAACATATTTCCCTATTCCGAATTCCAGTCATTAAAGCCTTCATGGAAGGTCTTAAAAGAGTCATTCCTCCTCTGTTCCCTCCAGCCCGTACATGAAATCTTAACATTGTATTGACAAGTCTAATGGTCCCTCTATTCGAACCCCTCCACTCCTACCACCTCCAGTTTCTAACCTGGAAGTAAACATATCTGGTCTCCATCACTTCTCTTAGACATGTCAGTGAGCTTCGGATACTAACCTTGGGAGATCCTTTCTTCCAAATACATTAAGATAGGGTTGTACTCCGCACCAACCCTAAGTTTCTCCCAAAGGTTGTTTCACAATTTAACCTGATTCAATCTATTGAACTTACTGTATTTTTCCTTCAACCTGACTCAGTTGCAGAACGGTAATCCATACATTAGATGTTAAATGCAGCATTATGTATTATATTGACAGAACTAAATCTTTTAGAAAAACAAAACCGCTTTTTTGTTGCTGTCTCAAAACCCCATACAGAAAAAGTCATTTCTCAATCAAGCATTGCTAGATAGATCATTAAATGCATCCAAACATTCAATGCTAAAGCTAAAAGGACTTTAACTATCTCTCCTAAAGCCCATTCCACTAGGAGCAAAAGGTGCCTCAATGGCCTTTCTTGGAAACATTCCTATTTCTAACATTTATAAAGCAGCTACATGGTCCACACCACATACGTTTACAAAATACTATTGTCTGGATATACTAGCCCTCCAACAAGCTAATGTTGGTCAGGCTGTTCTATGTACACTTTTCCAAACCACTACAACTTCCACAGGCTAGCCACCTCTATTTTGGGAGGACTGCTTTACAGTCTATGCACAGCATGTGTATCTACAACCACACATGCCTCTAACGGAAAATGTTATTTACGCAGTAAGCATTTGTTCGTGGCATGTAGTGCTGTAGATTCACATGCGCCCACCCTCCTCCCTGGATGCCTGTTAGTTGCTGTCAATTTAATATTTCTTACTTTCCTCTTTGCATGGACATCTCTATATACCACACTTCACGTTTTATCCTCACCCGCCATGCGGGAAAGCAATCTAACAATGAAGTCCATGACCATGCACATTTCCAGCAAAAGGGGGGAGTCAAAATACCTCGTGACTCGAAAGACTTTCTTTGAAGAAAAACAACTTGCACACATCTAAGCCCAACTTTAGATGGCAGGATTATGCACAACATGTGAATTTACAGCAGTACGTGCCACAAACAGATGCTTGCTGGGTAAGCAACATTTTCCTTCCTTAAAAACCCATTCTTCTTTCGTCGTAATTTCCGATTTTCATATCTACCAAAAAATCTCTTTCAACTTTCTTTTTGGATCATTTAACACTGGTAGAAATACCACTCTGTACCCTAGATGTGAGAAGGGCACTGAAAAACTAGTTATATAAGACTAAAGCTATTAGAGAAATAAAACAGCTGTTCGTAAATCAGGGGTTCGGACTGGTGTGGCTTCATAAAAACAAGCAATAGCTAGATGGTCATTTTCCCCTATAGTTAAACCAAAAGAAACACAGACCCCTTTTGGTTAAGCCAAATGCACATTCTAAATGTGGAAAATTAGCCACTGCTGAAGCAGACGGTTCCAGTTCCAGATATATGTTCAGCAGCATCCTGAAAATTAGTGCATTCTGTCACCAGATATTACTGAATTGACTCTAACGCCAGAACTGTGGTAGGTTTGATTCACTGGTCAATATTTTTGTCACTTTGCATTCCACCTTGGAACCCTCCACAAGGGTGGAGCTTAATTTAACTTGCTATTACTTCAGTATTGGAACTTTCATAGATTCACTTGTTTGAATCATTCCCCGTCGTCGAGTTGGGAGACCCCGGTATAAAAAAATAGCAATGCAAAGCTATTACAAACTAGAAACCAGGCCTAGGCCCATTCCAGTTTTGTAACATATCCACCTCTTTTTGTAAAAGAGACCAAATAAAAGCACCAACCAATCAGATCAGCCTCACCCCTTAGAACCCTCCTGAGAGAACCTCAGACCTTCAGATTTTCGTAGCCGTAGTGCCATAGGATAACCAAGAATATGCAGAAGGTCGAGCTTTCCCAGGGGAGGAGGGTGGGTCGCTTGTGAATCTATGAAAGTTTCCAATACTGGAGAACTAAAGTTACAGGTAAGTAACTTGTTTTCTTACTCCAGTATTGGAACTTTCATAGATTCACATGCTTGAATCAGAGTAGCTAGCAGTATTGAGCACATTTTTTGTTGTTATTATGGTGAACAACCATAAATAATGCACAGAAGATTAGAGAAACGTAACATTTCCTCATTTTAGACTTCATAAAATATCAAGACTACATTAAGCGTAACCCAACGTAAAATTTAAAGAAATAGAGAAACAACAAGAAGCATCCTCCAAGCTTACAAGCCCACAGAAAATAATCAGAAACAATACATTTATCAAATAATGTGCCAAAAACTTCAATAAAAAGGAAGAAGGGATGAGAGGGAAAGCTCACCGCTACTGAAACAGGTTCCTCTAAACTGCTTGTCCCACTGCAGTGTCACTCTGCGTCGAAGAATCCAAGCAGTAATGTCTGGTAAAGGTATGGACACTCTTCCAGGTGGCTGCTCTGCAGATGTCCCGGATAGGTACCCCAGCAAAGAGGGCTGTAGAGGAAGATACTGCCCTCGTGGAGTGAGCACAGACTTTACCCTGAATGGGTTTTCCAGCTAATTGATGACAATACTGGATAGAGCTGGCAATCCAACATGCAATTCCTTGTTTAGAAAGGGGGAAACCCTTACGAGGAGCACTGTAAGCCACAAAGAGTTGAGGTGACTTCCTAAAGTGTTTAGTCCGTTGGAGATAGAATTTTAAGCAACGCTGAATGTCTAATGAATGAAGTGACCTCTCCGCCGGAGTTGTAGGTCCAGGGAAAAAAGTCTTAAGAACCACAGGTTCGTTTAAGTGAAAATCCGAGGGCACCTTGGGGATGAACTTCGGGTTAGTGCGGAGCACTACTGTGTCATTTTTGAACTGCAGAAAAGGCTCCTGGATAGCGAGTGCTTGCAATTCGCTAACCCTTCTAGCCGAAGTAAGAGCCAGCAGAAGAGCCACCTTCCACAACAGGAATTTCAAGTCCGCCCTATGGATCGGCTCGAAGGGATGTTTCATGAGCTGAGCCAAGACCACGTTAAGGTGCCACAGTGGTGGAGGAGGAGGCTTAATTGGAGGGAAGACTCGAAAAATGCCCTTCATAAATTGTTTACTTATCCTTGCTGACCAAAGAGAAGGGCCCGAAGTTGTTCTCCTGTAGCGAGAGATGGCTGCTAGGTGAACCTTAATGGACGCATGAGCCAGGCCTGCTTTTGCCAAAGACAGGATGTAAGGCAGGATCTCATGAGCCAAAGAAGAGAATGGATGCACTCCAGATTCTTGGCACCAGTGACAAAATCTTTTCCACTTCATGCGGTATGTCTTGTTTGTACTCCGAGCACAAGCTTGGGAAAGGATTTCTCTACATTCGGCAGACATCTTTAGGTTGAGAAACTCTCTGTGCTCAGGAGCCATGCTGATAATTGCAGGGATTTGGGATGCGGATGCAGTATCTGGCCCTGGGACATCGTCAGCAATGACGGGATAGGATCCAAAGGAACCGGCTGCTGTACTGACAGAAGAAGAAGCTCCGTGTACCAGAACTGGCGAGGCCAGGAGGGCGCTATGAGAATCATCTTGCAGGGTTCCGTCTTTAATTTCCTGAGAAGCCTCGGGAGAAGAGGAATGGGGGGAAAAGCGTAGACAAAGGCGCCTGACCATGCCATCGAAAACGCATTTCCCCAGGATCCTGGCTGGTGATGCCAGCTTGCGAAGTACCAGCGTTTCCTGTTTTCTGGTGTCGCAAACAGATCTATGGACGATTTGCCCCACAGTCGAAAGACGTCGTCCAGTGTCCTCTGGTCCAGCTCCCACTCGTGGCAGACTGACTTCAGCCTGCTTAGCGTGTCTGCCTTCTCGTTGAGATTCCCTGGAAGATGCTCTGCTTTCAGAGAGACCCCATGAAGGATCGCCCATTCCCAGGTACACTGAGCTTCCACAGATAACAGACGGGATCTCGTGCCGCCCTGTTTGTTGACATAATGCATGGCTGTCGTATTGTCTATTCTTATCAGAACCGATGAATTTTTTATTCTCGGGAGAAATGCCTGTAGGGCTAGCCGAATTGCTCTTAGTTCTAGCAGATTGATGTGCAAAAGACAATGATGCTGTTGCCACCGACCACTTATTTGGAGGTCCTGTAAGACTGCTCCCCAAACCTCCAGGGATGCATCTGTCATGACTATCTGAGAAGCTGGGGTGACCAAGAAGGAGAGACCTTGGGAAATGTTCTCCTTGTGAATCCACCATGAGGCGGCTTCTCTCATTGGTGTAGTGACCGTGATTATGTCCTTGAAAGATCCTTGCGCCTGATACCACTGTAAGTCCAGTTGCTCCTAAAGAGGACGCATTCGTAGCCTGCAGTGGGGTATCAGAGGAATGCAGGACGAAATGGATCCCAGAAGGGACTTGTAGAGGCGAACTGAAAGTGACTTTCTTTTTATGAGTAGGCGGGCCATAGACATCAGTTTGGTTCACCTTTCAAGTGACGGAAATGCCCTGTTCAGGGATGTGTCCAACATGGCCCCTAGAAAATTGACGTTTATGGACGGATACAAGTTTGACTTCTCCCTGTTGAGGGTAAGACCTAGACTCTCGAACAACTTTGTACAGGCTGCCACTGAATCCCTGGCTGAGGTTTCGGAGGGGGCTTTTAGCAACCAGTCGTCCAGGTAAGGGAACACCTGGTGCTTTTGGCGCCTGAGGAAAGCCACTATCGGAGCCAGAATTTTCGTAAAGATTCTTGGGGCCGATATGAGGCCGAAAGGGAGGACCTTGAATTGAAAGTGGCTCTTGGCTACTGTAAAGCGAAGGAACTTCCTGTGTGATGGATGAATGGGGACATGAAAATATGCGTCCTCTAGGTCCAACGTGGCCATGAAATCTCCTAAATTTAGAAGTCGAAGTATGTCCCTTCGAGAAGGCATGGAAGCCGTCGCCAAATGGATGAAAAACAGCTGCCTACAACTAAACACCAACAAAACAGAAGTACTCATCGTGGGCCCAAACCCCGACTCCTGGAGCGACACCTGGTGGCCCCCTGCCCTCGGAAACCCGCCAACCCCCACGGACCACGCACGCAACCTGGGAATCATCCTGGACTCCGAGCTCAAAATGGACCACCAGATCAACTCTGTCTCGTCTTCCTGCTTCCACACCCTCCGCCTCCTTCGTAAGACCTTCAAATGGATCCCCCTCGAACACCGAAAGCCCGTCACTCACACCCTGGTCACCAGCAGACTCGACTACGGCAACGCACTCTACGCCGGAATAAACAAAAACCTCACCCGCAAGCTACAGAACATCCAGAACGCCGCCGCAAGACTAGTCCTCAACCTGCCAAAACACTGCCACATCTCCCAACACCTGTGCACACTCCACTGGCTCTCCGTCGAGGCGAGAATCGCCTTCAAGATGCTCACCCACGCACACAAGGCCCTCCACGGCACCGGACCAGCATACCTGAACAGCTGACTCGAATTCCACGCACCCCAAAGGACCCTACGATCAGCCCAGCTCTCCTACGCCGTGGTCCCCCGCACCAGAAAGACCAGATCGGGAGGCCGCTCCTTCTCCTTCCTCGCGGCCAAAGCATGGAACGCCCTTCCGCTCCACCTCAGACAGACAACATCGCTCCCCATCTTCGCAAGAAACCTCAAAACCTGGCTCTTCGACAGACCCCCTCCTTGATGGAATGGAACCTGCAAACCCCCCCCCCCCACACCCCCCACCCCTAGCGCCTTGAGACCCTTACGGGTGAGTAGTCGTGCTTTAACAAACCCCTGATTGATTGATTGATCCTGTAAGGAGATCATTCTGAACGACTGCTTTATGAGATAGGTATTGAGCTCCCTGAGATCTAAGATCGGGCGTCATTTTTCGACAGTCTTTCGAACCAGAAAGAACCGAGAGTAGAATCCCTTTCCTCTTTGGGAGAAAGGGACTGGTTCTATTGCCCCCTTTAGCAACATTTGTTGGACTTCTAGGCGCAGGAGATGAAGATGTTTTGTTAAGTGGGCGCGAGGAGGGGTGTTTGGAGGAGGATGAACAAACTCCAACGTGTGGCCAAATTGAATAATGCTGAGCACCCATCGATCTGATGTTATTTGTTGCTAATTTTGGAAGTATAGAGAAATCCTGCCCCCCTACAGGTGTTTGATGAGGGGTAGGAACAGTAGTCGGAGCCTGCAAGCCGCTATTGGCGTCTCGAAGAATCCTTCCCCTGACGTCCTGCTCTGCCCCTAGGGGCCTATTTCGAATAGGCCGCTTACTGACCTTGCCGCTGATTATATTGCGGACGATAAGACTGTGAGGCAGGTGTGTAAGAGGAGTACCTATATTGCTGGTACCCTCCTCTGTATGAAAGAAGCCCTCTACCTCTCGCTCCACAAAAGGGAACCTTACGATATTGAAGCGTCCCCAGCGACTACGCCGTGTCTGTGTCCTTTTTTATGTCTTGGAGAGCGTCATCCACATGTTTACCGAAGAGCGCCTCTCCATCGAATGGAAGGTCTAAGATTTTGTTCTGGAGCTCTGGTCTTAAGGCGGTAGCTCGAAGCCAACCCTGGCAACGTAGGACCGCTGCTCCCGCCAAGGAACGAAAAGCTGTTGTGACAATATCCATTCCACAATCAATAACCTCAGAGGAGGCCCTCTCTCCCTCCAGGAGGATCTTTTTTGCTTCTGGTTTACTGTCCTCATGTAGTTGATTAAGGTAAGGAGAAAGATCACACCACATCTGGCGGTCGTAGCGGCCCAGAATCGCAAAGGCGTTTGCTGCTTTGACTAGGAGGCCTGACATAGAGGAGAATCTCTTGCCCACATTGTCCAGGCGTCTGCCTTCCTTGTCCAGAGGTGTAGTTAGAGGAGCTGCTGGATTTTTAGACTTCTGCTGCGCTGCCTGAGATATGACTGAGTCCGGTTTCGGCTGACTCACTAGGCAAGCCGGGCTATCCTCCGGTGCTTAATATTTCTTCTCCAATCGAGAAAGCACTGGGACCACCGTAGCTGTGGTCTTCATTACTTTAAGACCCTCTTCCCAAACATGATTCACAATAGGAATGGTTCTGACAGTCTTTTTATAGGGCTCCTTAAAAGCATATAGGAAACAGTCTGTCCGCGCCGAAGGCATAGGTAGATTGAACCTTTTGGCCGCCCTTTCCAGCAGATTGTGGAAACCACCAATATCCCCCGGAGGAGAATCCACAGCGACTGGTGAAGGAGAAGGAGTAGGGATAATATAATCATCCCACTCACCATGCGGGTCTGGAAGATCCGTATCCCCTTGGTCATCATCCGAAGTACCTTGCTGGATAATAGGAGTAGGCGGTGGAGGATCGTCTATTATTTGCAACGGCGGTGGTGGTACCCGGGGGGTGGAAGGCACCGAGGGTAGTCCAATGGGAACTGGGCCCAATTCCGGAGCTGCAGCTGATGTTGGAAACCTCCGTTTATAGTCTGATTGCATGAACTGCAAGTCCGAAATCAAGGAAGACGGCATACAGACCATCTCCTCTTGATATCCTCTATGTGTACCTGGGATCTATGAGAGAATGCTCCTAACCCGATTTCGATTAGGGACCTTTCACAGACTTGTGAGCTTCCCCACCACAAATGACTGGTCCAAAAAGTTGGGTGTCTGCCCGTGTGATGCCATATCGCAACAATCTACACTACATGTTACCCTATTTTGTAAATTTTATTTGTACCCAAGAAAAAGATTTTTAAAATTAATTCTAAAAAAGATGGGGCTGAGACAATGCCACACAGCGTTCTTAGCGATGCAAATTTTAGATGGTGAGCTGACTATTTTATCTGTTGTCTCTTTTTTTAATTTTTTTATTAATTATAGAAAATCTATGGAAATATTTGATCCTTGATTGCTTTTAATTATCAATGAGATTCTTTGCTCTGCAAATATGTTTTTATGAATGTCTAGTATTGTGCTTTTATGATTTAGCTACTAAATCGAATAAAGCTATTTTTGATTTGATTTGATATCGTCTATGGTAGTCCTGGGGAGGATCATAATTCTGTTCCTCTTCATATCCCTCTTCAGAATCTTCCTCCTGGCACTTAACGTGCAGTTCCGAAGGGCTATGAGCATATCCGAAAGGACCGTTATCATTCGAGTCCTCTTCTTCTAGGAAGTGAGAGGGCAATAGAGGGGTCACCTTGCTAGGAGATGTGACTTCAGGAGTCACCTGGTGCTTTCTGTAGAAATTTTGATTCCGATCGACGATGTCATCGACGGTGTCGATATTGTCATCGACAGTGCTGACGTCGATACCGTCGACGTCAACGGTGTTGTCGTCGTCTTTGTTGCCGTCGTCGTTGCTGTCGCCGTCGACCGCTTCGTCGCCTCAGCCGTCGATGGAGTTGGAACTGCCGTCGTCGACGCCGCCAAGGCTTTCGCCGACGATCCCGTCGTCGGAGCTGATGAAAGTTTAAGAGACTGGTCCATGTCACTGCGCGTCAACGATGTCGATGATGGTCTCTTCGTCGACGGTGTCGTCGAGACTTTTTCTCCTGTCGCTCCTCAAAAGGAACAGAGGAGGTTTTTTGAACACCTCCTTCCCTCCGGAGGGGAAGGAGGAGGAACAGAGCTCGCCTTCCTCACACCACTGTCTCCTGATGTAAGTCCCTTCCTCTGCTTTACACCTCGGTGAGGAGATTTCGTTGGACTGAGCCTTTCAGACCCATGGGAGGTCTTTTTAGAGGCTTTTTGAGGGCGCTCCTCAGAAGAAGCAGGGTCAGATCTTCTTCTTTTCTCAGATCTCCTAGAAGACGCAGCACATGAGGCCTCATCACTAGAGACTGGATCTCTTCTGGATTTTAGCTTTTGGAGCCAGGTAAGAAGATGCCCCTCACGGTCCCTCAAGGTTTTCGTAGAAAAGGTACGACATACCTTGCAGTCCTTGGCCTTGTGGTCCGGATACAGGCAATATATGCAATCTTTATGAGGATCATCCACATAAAGTCTCTTTTTAGAGCAGGTGGTACAAGCTCTAAAAAGGCCTTTTTTTCTCCTTGTCTGCCATGATGAAAAAAGGAACAGCTAAAAAAGTAGAGTAATCTGTTGAAAAAAGTACAGAAGAACTCTCTCAAAAGTAGTAATAAGGAATAACTGAGCAGAGCTCAGTGGAGACTCCCTAGGACAACGTGCAGTAGAAAATCTGAAGGTCTGAGGTTCTCTCAGGAGGGTTCTAAGGGGTGAGTATGATCTGATTGGTTGTTGATTTTATTTGGTCTCTTTTACAAAAAGAGGTGGATATGTTACAAAACTGGAATGGGCCTAGGCCTGGTTTCTAGTTTGTAATAGCTTTGCAGTGCTATTTTTATATACCAGGGACTCCCATCTCGACGACGGGGAATGATTCAAGCATGTGAATCTATGAAAGTTTCCAATACTGGAGAACTAAAGTTACAGGTAAGTAACTTGTTTTCTTCTGTTCATGATACCTGAGAAATAAAAAGGGCATAAGGGGGCAGATTGATCCTACCTGACACCCAGGATCATGCGAGGGGACCTCAAAGGAACCCCTCCGACATTAAAATGAATATTAACAAACAATTATTTTATTGTGGGATTCATGACCCCTGAAAACACACCTGGGTCCCACGAACCTTCCTGGGGTGGCAGAATTTCTGCACATTATGAGTTTTTAAAAAAGAAAATCCCAAAATTGTAATAATTTTTTGCACTACCAGCTGTGCATGGCCAGCACCCACCAAGCATGGCCGTTGGCTGTCTGCATCGGGGGTTGACTGCCTGAGGTGGGATAGAGGCTGCCCTGTGGCCAACCCCTGCAGTGTACTGCAGGGGTTGGCAACCTACCGTAGGATGGGCGCAGGGCCATGCGCAGAGCTGAAGACCATGTGCAGTAGGAGTGGGACCATCCATGGATGGTTGACCTTCAGCCAGGCCCTGCACCCAGTCCCTGTTGTGGACAGCTGAACGGCGATGCACAGTGTGGTTGTCTGCCTATGGCGGGCTGGCCAACCCCCCCACTGTGCACAGCCAAAGACTGAGTGGATTGGTGACTCACAGAGGGCTAGGCACAGACTCTGTTCTGGTCCCTAAACCCCTCTAAGCATGACCAGAGGCAAAAAATTGGTCCCCCTTGATGCTGTTATCAGTGATGTTATTGATGATGCCATTTGAGAAACCGTCAGTGACGTCATTTGATATGTCAGGAGTGATGTCATATGTAAGATCATAAGCAGTGTGTGACGTTGGTTGGTTTCCTTAACTAGAACTATACAAAAGTTTTGTTTTGTAGATATAACTGCACATTTACTGTGTTTTATGTTTAGTGAATTTCTGAGGTTTTTTAAATGTATGTTAAGGTCTTCGTACAAACTTCACTTTAACTTATGATTTTCTCAGTATATTTATATAAAAACAGTTCACATCCAAACCAGTTCAGCAATGTGATGCTGGTGCCTGCCATATTGGCGATTTACTCCTGGTAACAAATATATATGTTCCTCTTACACACGTTTTCTTTTTAAATTTATTTTTAATCTTGGTATTCTTGGGAGCCCACATATGCACAGAGGCATTCTACTGTTGATAGATTCAGAGAAAATACCCAAGACCCATTCCGTCTACTACTTGCCCACCTGGTTACACCAGACCAGGAGGTGCCTATTTATAGCCTCTTCTTGGCGTAGTATGTTTAACAAAACAGAATGCTGAGCAGATTCAGTCCCTTAGAAGTAGTTTCCTTTTTGTTTTGACTAATTTTAATATGTTGTATTTAAGTGATAAAATATTTTTTCAATTTTTTGAAACCTTAGTTTTGGGAAAAATAAATTATGTAGTAATGATAACAGAAATCTTAAAAGATATTATTAATTTTGAAGGGTACAAATGTCCTAAAAAGAGGCTTAACTAGCTATTAAACGGACACTTCCCACTGCAACAAGAAATCACTAAATTTAGTTTTATTTCATCTGTTCTTTCTTAACTGAAGAAATAATTCTCTTTAGGATTTTGAAAAACATGAAAGCATGGAATATAAACCCCAGAAAAAAGTCTCTGTGAAATTAAAAGATTGCATTGAACTTTTTACGACCAAGGAAAAACTAGGTGCTGAAGATCCATGGTAAGTTTTTTTTTTTTTGTTTGTTGTAAATGATTGTGTTATTATGTGTCTGAGTTTACCAAGTAATGTGCTTTTGCATGTATTGTACTGATCCAGCGCAAACCCAATAAATTGATCAGGGATAAACATTCAATAACATCATACATTGGCCCATACACATTCACCCAATAAATCCCTGATGCGCTGGTGTCAAGTTTGTTAACTTTACTTCAATTTACTCTTGTAATTCAGGCTCAATATTTTAACATCCTGTACTATTGCATATTAAACAAACGATAATCGACTTTTCATCTACTTGGTCGATGAACCAATTAGTTGAAGAGTTGATAGCAATGGTATTTTCTCAAATCAAATAATTAAACTTAGAAACTGGCTAAATAACCACAAACTCTTGGTGAGATTTAATAATTTTATCTAGTAATAATAAATGCTCATAGCGACTACATTCAAAATTTCAAATACTGAAAACCTCATGAGAGAGAGTAACAATCTAATCATAGAAAAGCGGAACAATTGTTTTAATATACTTTGCAAAGAGTGGATAGATGAAAAGACATTAGATACCAGTAAAATCTGTCACTTAAACCAAACGATTCGGAGGGGATAGATGAAGAGACAAATGTTTCAGAAACAAGAATACGACTGCAAAAATAATTTCTGCAATACTAAGTTAGGTCATATACAAACCCATAGGATCTGTAAGGGAAAACCACCACCCAGGCCTAGGCGGCAGTGGGGGACCCCTGAACCAAGAGTCAGGGATCAAAGACTCAAGAACCAGGACAGGAACAGCTAAGCCTCTCAGCAAACCGACGAACAGCGACGCATCCCTCTCTGACACCTTCAGCCTTAGCGACCCTCCAGCAGCTCTAACCACACCCCTAAAGTACCTATTCTTATACCCTAAAAGTACATGTCCGTCCCACATTAGTTGCTAAATTCACATTTTCTAGCTAAGGGATTGGTTGGGTTCTAGGGGTGGGATGTCACCCCATTATAAAATCATTCTACCTTTGACTACACCATTGTTCTAAACCATTTTTTATACAGTCATCAATACTTCTTCTCTCTCATGAGTACACATGCAACAATTTATTGTACATTTTAATACATTTAACAACTACAGATTCCGTTCCCACGATGACACTGGCTTTGGCTGGCTATCAATCTTATGTCCTTCACCAGGTCAGGCTTTTTCAGCTTTGCACACGTGGTCACATGGTTTCTGCTCGCTCCTAATTCCACCCGCCCTCTGTTAAGCTAACTTTAAAAGATGGAGGACTCGTCTATTACTAAAACAACGGAAAACAGACATTAATTATGTGGCAATGCATTTTTCACTGTTTACCACCCACTTTAACTCTACCTCATATTAACGGTTAGCCTAACATAGCACAAGCAGGAAAACTGCATTATTTATTAGTTTAAAGCAACACACACCATGCTTTTTACTAAATACGCATGCAGCCTTGCCATGTAAACCTTATTAATTCGTTTTAAACACAATATTATTACATTTCCGGTTATTTACGTATTATTTCAGGGTTAGTTCATGCATTTTGCAAAACAAGCTTCCCTCGTGTAGTGTAAATGTGCACATTAGTTGTTCTAGTAGTACTTACTGTTAGTACGTATTATAGGGGTGTTCAATTGAGCAGGTTTCTTTTCGCGAAATCCTGCTCCATCAATCCCCCCTCTGATGGCTTTTAGGAGCCATCATAAATACTCACCATACCGAGTGCCACCTTCTATTTTATCTAGATTTTACTTTCTCTTTCTCTTTTCATGGCACTTTCATCTAGCTTTTTCATCATATCATAATATTCTTCATTTATATTTTCTAATTCTATTTCTTCTATCTTTCTTTTTCTTCCTTTTCTTTTATTCTTTTCATCTGTTGCATCTTTTCTTTCTCTTATGCATTTACAACACTTATACGCTGTAAATATTACTAGGGTTACTACTGCTATTGAAAATATCGGCATTATTATTTCTCCTAATAAACTACTTCCAAAGGTAGAAAACCATTTACTTACAGAGGAAAAACTTTTACCAGGTTTCTCCCAAACACCGTCATCCTCCAGTTGGGTTAGATCATTATGTAAATTTGTAATTTTTCTAATATATCCTTCTATCCCTTTACTTTTATCCGGGATATAGGTACAGCAGTGTTGAATCTTCAACATGCCGCAGACTCCTCCTTCTTTTGCCAAAAGAATATCTAAGGCAAGTCGATTTTGCAAAACCATTGATCTGATTGCCACCATTTTGGTATCAACCATCAAGAAACCACCAGCAGTATCTGTTGATAAACGATCAACCACTGTGGACAATTTTCGAATTTTGTGTGAATTTAGAACAACTCCAACTGAGGGTATTAGTGCACCAAAAATATCACCTACTATTTCCGAAAAACTTGCTCTCTTACTACGCATTAGTCCTTGTTTTATTTCATTGACACTATTGTCCTTACGGTCTGCATGGTATACTTTTGGAAAAACAATTCCAAAATAACAGCTTCCATACCAATGTGCAGGTAACCTATAATAGGCTTTCTTACGACACACATAATAGATTCCTGGGAATACAGGATCAGTTCCACCCTTTAATCCCCATCCTCCCGTAATTTGGAAAGTATGCTCACATTCACTAGTGCCAATAAAATAATTGTTATAGTTAGTCTTTGATCTAAACAAACCTAGTTTCCCTTTTTGTGACCAGTCCAGGGACATCGCTGCGTATGTCTCACCCTTTTCATAATTTCCTTCTCTAAAAGCCCAAGGTGGTGCCTGTGATTTCTGTTCATCAGCTTTCTTCTGGAAACTTGCTCTTCTATTTTCTACCATATCTAAAAATAATTTTTCTTCAACATGTAAACTACAGGGTAAATTGTTTTTGTAGGCATATTCTACATCTAAGGTTTTAGTGATATGGAAGAATTCTCCCATATAGCGTGCATTTTTACCACTTACTACTTTATTTAATTCCCTTACAATTGGTACTTCTGAAAATACTAAATCTATATCAGTATACTGATATTCCAGCTTACCTGTCACATAGAATAGGCTGCTGAGGACACTACATGACACACCATATGTTAGGGAAAGATGGTGATATGTTACACCTTCAGAGACAGACGAAGGTAATTGCATGCAGACATAACAATCACTCACATTCATAGTATTAGTATATTCGTACAACTTAGTAAAAACATTTAACAAAAAATCACTAATTGATTTGTCATGATGGAAAATACTTCCATTCATTTGTTCTATATTAGTATTTATAGGCGGTTTAGAAACATCTTTCATTCCTTCAATTGACACATCATTAGTATTATTTCCACTGTTATTTACAATAAAAATGGGTATGACAACTATTACTAATATCCATATAAGTGTTAATAGGAAAGTACTACATAAGCAGGTTTTAATACATCTACGTTTTAGTCTAGATTTTGGTTGTCCAGTCACTTCTGCTTCTGCCATTTTAATATACTACAAAAATTACAAAAAACTCTATTCTAAAATTTCTTAAAAATACATTTTTTGTAATCCTACACTTAATGACTTTGTTCTTCACCCCTTTCTTTTATTTCAGTCCTTTGGTCTTTCTTGAATCTTTAATTCAGCTTCAATTGACACATTTTTCACCTTAATCTCTTTTCAATTCCTTTTAAGGTGGTTTCAGTTTGTTCTCATCTTCCTTGTCAGTATCACTACTGTCATGTTCTTCACTTAAGCCCAGACTTTCAAATTCTTCTAGTATGACGTAGGTCCATTCAGGAGCTCTGTACGTTCTACATGGAATTCTTATTCTTTTTGTTTTTTGGATTGCTTTTCTTCTTGTACTATCTGATTCTGTTTGACTTGAGACTTCGTTACTTTGCTCTGGTCTTTTCCTCAATCTTCTTTTTACTATTCTATATTTTTAGTCTTCTTATTCCACTTGACCAATTGTCTCCTTTTCTAGCTCTCTTTTTCTGTACTACCCTTTCACCTTCTGTGTTTTGTTCACCATTTCTTTTATTCAATCTTCTTTCTATCTGTCCCTAACTGTTCCTTCGTATTTCTGTTTCTGTAGGTTCAACACTTGTTCCTGATTCATCAGTGAGTTCACCTTCTTCTAGCTCATTTGTACTTTCATTCTCATCTGGCCCTGCTTCTGGCTCAACAGCTGTTTTTCTTTCTTCTGTCTCGACAGCCGCTTCACTTCCCTCTGGCTCAACGACAACCTCACCTTCTTCTGACTCAGCAGCAGTCTTTTCAGTCCCAGTATCTGGTGCCCATTTTACTTGACTTGTGCTTGGCTGTTCATCGTCAAATTGTTCATCAGAATTTGTCACTTCAGACTCTTCAGCTTCGCACACTTCAGCTGCTGGTTCTTGATTTTGATTTACCAGTTGCTGTTCTTTAGGTCTTTCAATTGGACTTGGGACTTGGCGGGTATGGCTTGCATGTATCCAATTTGGCAAACCAAAACACTTCACTGCTGTGGTCGTCACTAATATGATCTGGTAAGGGCCGCTCCAACGGGGTCCTAGACACGTTTTCCTCACGTGTTTCTTGACTAGGACCCACTCACCAGGATTCAAATCATGTGCTTGGTTCCGCTGTGTGGTTGTGGCATCTCCTCCAACCTGGCGGGACACAGAACGCACCATGTCAGCCAGTCCTTTGCAATAATCTAGTACACGATCATCAGACATATTCACCAGTTTGTTCGCAGGTATGTATGCTTGTCTCATGGCTCTTCCCATCAACACTTCATGGGGGTTTAATCCACTCTTTTTGTCAGGAATACTTCTAAGACTCATCAATACAAGGGGTAAAGCGTCAGGCCATTTCAGTGTTGTGGATGCACATACATTCCCTAGCCTAGACTTTATTGTGCCATTTATCTGTTCAACAATTCCAGATGCTTCTGGTCGATAGGCACAATGCAGCTTCTGCTCAATTTGTAATGCTGCACAAATCATCCGAATTATTTCATTATTGAAGTGCAATCCTCTATCTGATTCCAACGTGACTGGAAAACCAAACCTAGGGATCAGTTCTCTCAACAACAGCTTAGCCACTGTAAGGCTATCATTTCTTCTCGTTGGATAGGCCTCTACCCAGCGAGAAAACAAACAGACAATGACAAGGACATATTTCAGCCCATTACATGGCGGTAGCTCAATGAAATCAATCTGAAGTCTAGTAAAAGGACCTCCTGCTTTCCCGATTACACCCCAACTCACAACTGTCTTTCTTCCTGGATTTTGTTTTTGGCATATGGCACACCTTTGACATAAACTTTCTGCGATGACCCTGATCTTCGGATTATACCATGTCTGCTTGAACAGTCTAATCATTGCATCTCTTCCAATATGTGTGAGTCCATGGTACATCCTGGCCATGTGAGAAAGTAATGAATCTGGCAATACTGGCCTTCCATTATGACAAACCTATACCTCATCTTCATTTTTCCTACAACCTGTTCTACTCCATTCTTTCTTTTCCTCATCACTGGTTTCTTCCTGCATTTGCCTCACCTCATCCCAAGTCTCAAATGTGGTTGTGTACATAAGGTGGCATTCGGTATTTTGTCTATCAATTGATCTATTTATGGCCATTGTATTTTGTGCACAGTAACGCGCTAATTGATCCGCGTATCTGTTGCCCTTTGTCACATCATCATCTCCGGATTGATGTCCAGCACATTTTACAACTGCAATTCTTTTTGGTAACTGTAAAGCTTCTAATAATTCTTTTACAGTTTTTCCATTCCGTATTGGGGTACCTGAGGAAGTCAGAAATCCTCTTTGCATCCATAGCTGACCGAAGACTGTCGGTGTAGATGGTTACTTTTAGACCTTTTGCCAATCTACATGCTCTAGCCAGAGCAATCAACTCTGCAACTTGGGCGGAGTTTACCCCCTTCAAACAAGATGCTTCTAGTGCTCCTGATAAGGTGCAGACAGCATAACCAGCACACAATTCACCCTTTTCGTTTCTCAAACATGATCCATCCACAAACAATTCACAATCTGATTCTTCCAAAGGTTCATCCTCTATATCACGACGCGGCTTAGTACAAAGTTCTGTCACTTCCAGACAATCATGTTCCGCTTCCTCTCTCACCTCCTCACATCTTGAATTTGGTAACAAAGTAGCAGGGTTCACAGTAGTGCATCTCACCACTGTCACATTTTCAGCACCTAAAATCACTCTCTCATATTTAGTCAACCGACTAGAAGTCATATGTTGAGTCAGAGTGCGTGTTAAAAGAATCTCACAGAATGTGGCACATACACTTTAACAGGATAACCCATCACAATTGCTTCACTCTGTTCCAGATTTATACAAGTGGCGGCTACTGCTTTTAGACAGCTTGGTAATGCTGCAGCCACTGAATCCAGGGTAGCAGAAAAATATGCTACTGGACGTCGTGCCATTACGTGTTTTTGAGTTAAGACTGCAAGTGCACATCCATCTCTCACAACAGTACAATGCAAATTCTTTAGAGTAATCTGGCATTCCCAAAACAGGTGCTCGACAAAGACTGTTTCACAATTTTGAAAAAGATTCCATACTCTCCTCGTCCAACACAATTGGATCTTTCACATCTTTTCGTGTCAACCTCTGTAGAGGTTTTGCAATCAGTGAGAAACCACAGATCCACTGTCTGCAGTATCCAACCATTCCCAAAAACATTCGCACTTCCTTTTGATTTCTGGGTGGATTCATTTTCTTGATCACACTGATTCTCTCTGGCGTCACCTTTCTGACCCCTTTTTCAATCTTTTGACCTAAATACTGAACTTCCTGTCTACAGTATTGCAATTTAGATGGTGACACTTTATGTCCTCCTACTGCTAAATGGTTCAGCAAAGCAATTGTGTCTGTTACACATGCTTCTCGTGTTTTTGATGCCACTAGTAGGTCATCAATGTACTGAACCAAAACAGAGTTTTCAGGCATGACCAAAGTCTCCAAACATTTTTTCAAGATCTGATTAAAGATCAAAGGACTCTCAGTGTATCCTTGAGGAACTCGGCACCATGCCAAGACACGGTTTCCGAACCTGAATGCAGATAAATATTGACTTTCCAGGTGCAAGGAGAATGGAGAAAAATGCCTGACATAAATCAATAACAGTGTACCATTCAGCATCGCAGGGAATTTGGTAAATAATTACTGCTGGATTTGGCACTACTGGACAACATGGTACTACAATTTTATTCACTTTTCTTAAATCTTGAACTATTCTATATTTTCCATTAGGCTTTTTAATTCCAATAATGGGTGAATTACAGGGACTGCTCATTATTTCTCTTAAAATCCCCTGTTCAATCATTTGGTCAATCACAGGTGTGACTCCAGCAATTACTTCTGGACTCATTTTGTACAGTGGGGTATTTGGATATATAGCACCATCCTTTACTGTAATCTGAATTGGATCCACATTTGTCATTAACCCAATCTCTTTTCCTGTGAAATCCCACACTTCTGATCTCACTGTACCTTTTAATTCTTCAGGCAAATCTTCCGCAGTGAGGAGTGAATATAATTCACTCACTTCCGATTCTCTTTGGGCCATCATTACTTTGTACTCGACATCCTCATCAGGTGTCATAAAGGCAACACCATCCGGTGTACAATAAATGGTGCAATTCATTTTGCACAACAAATCTCTGCCCAAAAGATTAACGGGACTGGAATCACATACCACAAACCGATGCATGTCTTTGAAATTTCCAATATGAACTTCTATCGGGGCTGTGACAGGAGTTCTAATATGTTTATTTGCAACGCCTACAACTTGGATAGTTTCTCCCGAGAGGGGTAGGTTTGGAATTTCTGCTGCTTTCACAGTAGAACGGGTAGCACCAGTGTCCAACAAGAAGGTGATATCTTTATCTTCTACCTTTCCATCAACAAATGGACCTGACTGATCTACCGCTAAAGATGCGCCAAGTACGCACTCTTCCTCCCCCCTCAGGCACCGTCATTGAGACGAATCCGAATCACTCTCATTGCACCGCAACAAATACTGCGAAACCAGTGGATTCTTACCAAACTGCTCTTCTCCGTGGAATCCAGTACTTGCACTGTACATCTGCATATGAGCATTCACATTACGGGGTATAGGAGGTTGTGGCCCCTGTAACTGTGGAGTAATTACCTGCTGCTGTTGATTCCCAATCACCTCATTCTGCATCTGTGGATTTAAATTTTAATTTACTCCATTATCCTTTTTACCAGATCTACACTCATTCTTCCAATGTCCAAATTTTCCACACGTATGACAAGGAAATTTCTCTTTAGCTTCTTCCTTACTCATTTAAAATTTTCCTTTACCTCCACTATATACCTGACCAGCCTGACTCTGACTTTGTTGCACATTACCATTTTCCTGTTGCTGCTCTGCCATCTTCACTTGTGCCCACATCATTTTCTCCTTTGACTTTTTAAGCCTTGAATCAATGTCATCACTACAATACTTTGCATACCTCAAAATCTCGTCTATTGATTTGCTTTGCCAGCAGAGCATATGCTGCTGTATCATTGCACTAATCTTTGGTTTCAATCCATATACGAATCGATACACAAAATGTCCCATTGCTTTATCTCCAATATTCTCAAACCCACTGTACTGCTTAAACACCTGCAACAATCTCTCGTAATAAGCATGCACTGACTCTTTAGGCTCTTGGGTCATCCTGTCAATCTTAACCCAATCTGTTTCTGTAGGGGAAATCTTCCCTTTCAAGAAAGTAATGACCTGATGGTACTTTCTCATCACTTCTTCAGATGGTGCACCAGTTTTTGCATCCCGGGGATATTCATCCTTAGGCCAGTCAACAGTAATTTTACATTCTGTCCACAAATCAGCTGAAACCACTATTTAAAAAAGACCATCTAAATCTTTCAACAACACCTTTGAAACCTTTACAAATCTGTCTACTTGTTTATACCACTCAACTGGCTTCTCTTGCAATCTGGTAAAATCATTGGTGAATGACAATATATCCTGTCTAGTCCACGGTACATGTACATATCCACCACTTGGAACCTCTCTCCTTGGACATGCCCTCTCAACTTGCTCGGTTTTCTTTAACAGAAACATGGAAGTTTCCTTACCAGTAGTTTCTTCCATCTTTTTCATCCATTTACTCCTCCATCGTTCTACATTTCCCCATTTCTTCAGAATATTCATTATTTCTTTTATCTGCAATCTTTTCCCTGACATATTCAAACTCTCTAAATCCTTGTCAGTAAAAGCCATTCTGTACGTTTTCTGCAACACTTTCGACTTTTCTATATCTACACCAAACTCACTAGCAGGTTCCGATAGTTTCTCATGAAGATTCTTCGCTCTCCAAGTAATACTTTTACACAAAAACAGCAACTCTTCCTCACTATAAGTCCCTAGTCTATCTGGACTTACTGTTCCAATAATCATCTCTTCTAAATCTACTTTCAATTGACTCACATTTATACTCTGTGGTTGAGCTTTTGGCTTGGTCATTTCTTTTATCCAATTAGTTAATTCTTCTGGAGAGGGACCTGCTGAACTCCATGCTACGGGAGTAATATTTGGCCCTATTTTCCTTGGGTCTAATTGAATACTTCTCTTCGGGGTCTCTGTTAGTAAATCACCAACCGGTAGGTCTAACAGTGTGGTATTTTGGTCATCTTGTCTATTTTCATTTGTTACTGACACTATTTCACTCCTTACACCACTTCTTGGAACTGACAATGTGTGTACTTTTGGCAAAGTCGATTTTTCTCCAAATAATGGAACCACAGGACCAATTGTCACTGGTACCGTCAAAGCATCTGCATTCAAATTTAACTGAGTTAGTTTCTGTACCTGTTCCATTCTAGCCTTATTTAACAAACTCACTTCATTTTCTCGCACTATTCTAGCTATTTCGGTAACTTGGGGAGTTAATGGGGTTACCATTTGTGGGGCACTTGGAATCATCTCTCCTGAATTTTCTTCATATGGCGGAGGTCTTTTAGTCATAATTTCTTCTAACAATTCATCATCAGTTTCATCCAAGCCCTCTCCGGACGTTTCTATATTTTTCTTTTTCTCTTTACACTGACTCCCTACTGTCAAAACTGGATATAGACCCTCGGTCACTACAGCTCTCCTCCATCTTTTTATTTGATCTTCTCGCCTCTCAAATGGATATCTAGGCAAAAAACCTCTGAATCTTCTACCACTTCTTTCTTTTTCTCGCTCAAAAGCTTCTACTTCACATTCTTCCAACGCTTCATACTGAGTAAGTCTAGGATTTGGCTCTAACCAGTTCATCCTATTTCTCAAATTCTGTAAAATCCTTACATTAAATGTACCAAACTCAGGGAAAGCTGACATCCCATCATCCTTCGTATATTTCATCCAGTTCTCTAACCAAACACAAGTATGGTACCCTCGCTTCATCATCATATAAGAAGCAGGCTTTCTTGGGGGTGGACTTGGAATTCCCTCTCTAGTCACAATTTGTTTGTCTTTTTAAAGAAATTCTTTATCGTATTTAGCAAACCCATTTTCAAACTCCTTTTTACTAATGTGTTTTCAACAATAACTCAAACAAAATTTCGCAGTAATTCTCTTCCCTATTTGTTAAGTCTTGTCCTATACCAGCGCGACTCACACCAATCAACCAAACACAGTTCCCTATGTAACTACAGTCTCAACCAGTGTCAGCGCGTCTCACACCAGTTAACCAATCGGAGCTTTGTTCACACCCGCTATCTGTCCAAAGCCAGCGCGGCCTTTAGTGACGTCAATTTTTACTCCTTCTACTGACCCTCCCTTTACAATCTACTCTCGATATACGCCCGCTGCTTCGTCCAATACCAGCGCGGCACTTTGTGACGTCAGTATTCACTCCTTCTACTGACCCCTCCTTCACAAAATCTTACGACAATATTTTTAAAAATTTTCTTAATCAAAAATCGGTTAATAACAACATAGAAAGACAATGCTACTTTGTCTGCTCTGCTAAATAAAGAGATAGTCTTCACTTTTCCAAGAGATCCTTACACTGCAAGTAATAATAACGACCAGCGTTATCTCACTTCTCTTACAAGCTCCGGGGAGACCTGTTACTCCTCTAGGGATAAAGCAGAAGTTTCACAAGAGGACTTTTTTGGCATTAAAAAGGTGTCCTGTTACTCCCCCGGGGATACTGCTAGAGTTTCAAAAGTGGACCCATCGCTATTACAGATTCTCTACTTACATCCAAATTTTCCCTAATTAGAACACTGACAGCCCTACGTAGCTTTTCAGTATTATTACAACAGACAAAGTACTTCTGCAGTGTGGTTTCTTTACCACACTCTTCTTCTGCCTACTTCAGGCAAATTCCTTCCCGGGACTCCTCAGGCAACTCCGTACCTGTACTTTTAGACAACATAGAACAGGACACTAACTCTTCATGTTAAAACATGTAATCAATATTCAATAACCAATACTAAACTAATCAATAATTAAACCATCCTCTGCTACCAAGAAACTGATCCAGCGCAAACCCAATAAATTGATCAGGGATAAACATTCAATAACATCATACATTGGCCCATACACATTCACCCAATAAATCCCTGATGCGCTGGTGTCAAGTTTGTTAACTTTACTTCAATTTACTCTTGTAATTCAGGCTCAATATTTTAACATCCTGTACTATTGCGTATTAAACAAACGATAATCGACTTTTCATCTACTTGGTCGATGAACCAATTAGTTGAAGAGTTGATAGCAATGGTATTTTCTCAAATCAAATAATTAATCTTAGAAACTGGCTAAATAACCACAAACGTTTGGTGAGATTTAATAAATTTATCTAGTAATAATAAATGCTCATAGCGACTACATTCAAAATTTCAAATCCTGAAAACCTCATGAGAGAGAGTAACAATCTAATCATAGAAACAACGGAACAATTGTTTCAATATACGTTGCAAAGAGTGGATAGATGAAAAGACATTAGATACCAGTAAAATCTATCACTTAAACCAAACGATTCGGAGGGGATAGATGAAGAGACAAAAGTTTCAGAAACAAGAATACGACTGCAAAAATAATTTCTGCAATACTAAGTTAGGTCAGATACAAACCCATAGCATCTGTAAGGGAAAACCACCACCCAGACCTAGGCGGCAGTGGGGGACCCCTGAACCAAGAGTCAGGGATCAAAGACTCAAGAACCAGGACAGGGACAGGACAGGAACAGCTAGGCCTCTCAGCAAACCGACGAACAGCTACGCATCCCTCTCTCAGACACCTTCAGCCTAAGCGCCCCACCAGCAGCTCTAACCACACCCCTAAAGTACCCATTCTTATACCCTAAAAGTACATGTCCGTCCCACAATAGTTGCTAAATTCACATTTTCTAGCTAAGGGATTGGTTGGGTTCTAGGGGTGGGATGTCACCCCATTATGAAATCATCTACCTTTGACTACATCATTGTTCTAAACCATTTTTTATACAGTCATCAATACTTCTTCTCTCTCATGAGTACACATGCAACAATTTATTGTACATTTTAATAAATTTAACAACTACAGATTCTGTTCCCACGATGACACTGGCTTTGGCTGGCTTTCAATGTTCTGTCCTTCACCAGGTCAGGCTTTTTCAGCTTTGCACAGCAGTTCAGTCACGTGGTCACATGGTTTCTGCTCGTTCCTAAATTCACCCGCCATCTGTTAAGCTAACTTTAAAAGATGGAGGACTCGTCCATTACTAAAAGAACGGAAAACAGACATTTATTAATTATGTGACAATGCAATTTTCACTGTTTACCACCCACTTTAACTCTACCTCATATTAACGGTTAGCCTAACATAGCACAAGCAGGAAAACTGCATTAGTTATTAGTTTAAAGCAACACACACCATGCTTTTTACTAAATACGCATGCGGCCTTGCTATGTAAACCTTATTAATTCGTTTTAAACACAATATTATTACATTTCCGGTTATTTACGTATTATTTCAGGGTTAGTTCATGCATATTACAAAACAAGCTTCCCTCGTGTAGTGTAAATGTGCACATTAGTTGTTCTAGTACTACTTACTGTTAGTACGTATTATAGGGGTGTTCAATTGAGCAGATTTCTTTTCGCGAAATCCTGCTCCATCAGTACCATTGTCAGTTAATTCTCTTCTAGGAGGGGGAGAGACTTTATACAGTTGCCAGTGTTTTTTTTCTGAAATTGCATAACATAGCTCCCAGGTTTTTTTTCCTTTTAGCAAATCACTGCCTATGAAAATGTGTTGCCATGTAGGTGGGCAGCATGCTTAAGAGCTGGCAGCAGATGAGTGATACTAGTGCATGTTCCAAGCTGTTCCAGTTTAGTTTAAGGTTTTGGATGCTGTTACTCATTGATTCCATCGTTTTTCTGCTCCTACAATTGACGTCTGAATCGAGTCTCCATGTTATTTTATTCTCAGAACTCTCAGGTTTATTTCTGGTTTGTGCCCTCATTCTCTTTAGGCTTCCCCTTCACTTATTGTTTAACCCATTGGCAGTTTCCACCACCCTTGTTAAAGTGAAAACAGGTTAACCTGCAGCTCCAGTGTCTCTATTGGGCACCAGTGGGGGGCTGCTCTGAGTTTCTGCCCTTTCCTAGGTTTGTAGTTTAAGTGTGCATTAGAAAATTATTTCATCTCAATTATTTCTTGATCATGTGGCATCTTCCATGGTTTTAGTTAATAGCTGCAGCCAAGAAAAGAGTTTGCTCTTGGAAGACACTGCTTCCACTGAACATAAAGGCTGCTGTGCTTCAAAGTATTTAACCTGCCTCAGCTGTCACCATCCCATAGTGACGTATTTATGCTTCTTCTGATGCATGGCATGTAAGCAAGCAGTGCAAGATATTAATGTCACATTAATGTGCAGATGCACTCCCTGCTCTTGTCAGCATCTGGAAAGGCATGCCATGAATCTTTGGTTAATCACATTTAGCATAAACCCAATTTCAGGCATTTCCACAAGCTGCTATCTAGCAAAGTGACTTTTACTGTTGTCTGCTCTTGGTGACTTCAAGCAAGACCACGAAGCATGACATTGTTGAGCTTGTGGGCAGCTTAAGACACTGGTCCTGTGAGGAAAAAGATAGACTTTTTCAATGACGTTATTGCATGGACTTTGAATTCTTTGTCTATTAAGGTACTGCTTGAAACAATATTTCAGTTCTTTTTTTTTTTTGTAATTTTGAAATGCACCCGCTCTACTCTACTACAAGAAACGCTTTAGGTCATATGTACAGAATATGCCTGATATTTCTTTACTTTGCAAAATTACCTCTATCCTCAGATTGAGAGATCTGTGACTATTTTCTATATTATGAATATGTGGATTGTGTCTACACATTCAGGAAGAGACTGGAAATTCATCAAAATTACTATCATAGATAGCAGGTAGTGTTCAACCGCTCTTTATGGGTAAATCTTTTTGTTCCCGTCAGTGATGGTGTTATAAGCTTTATTTCTTGCTTTATCCAACACTCATTATTTCAGATTGAATGAAATGAGATAATAGTGTTATGTAGTGTACCTAACTAAGTAGTGAAGTCTTGGTTAAGTTTACTATTAAGGGAAGCTAGCGACTGACCTTAACTAACCTTGTGAGCCAGTCGAAGGAAATGCAGAGGTTCAAGGTAATTTCCTCATTAAAACACATTTTAATTAGAAAATCGGATGCCCCAGTTGGTGATTTGTTAATTTGTGAAATATCAAGACACTCACATGAACTAGTTGGTAGTGGCTTGATAAGGGTTGGATAGTATCCTGCTTAGAGAAGATTCTACAAAAAAAGAGAAATAAAAGATTATTACTAACCAAGGACGGAATGCTAAAGCTAGAAGGCCTTGGAGATGGTCTGTGTGTATTAAAGATTAGCTGTATCTAAACACATGCCACTGAATAAAAGCACCATATGTTTTAAAAATGTTGCAGAATGATGTGGGGTCTGTCTCTGTTCCTTTACTAAAGTCCAACAGCCCACACCACAAACTGGGAGAAGATGATACCTAAAAGATTCTCTAGGAACCTTGAAATGTTAAACGTTAAAAAAGAGGTAAGTGGGACACCTAGAGAAGCAGACTTACCAAGTGTCTCTGGCCAAGAAAAGTATTTGTTATGCTCTGGGGAGCAGAAACAAACACCATGCTGAACACAGTGCTGTGTTTTTGTTGAAAGAAAGAAAACCCAGTGGCATTGAACCA
This sequence comes from Calotriton arnoldi, assembly GCA_963921515.1. Taxonomy (NCBI): domain Eukaryota; kingdom Metazoa; phylum Chordata; class Amphibia; order Caudata; family Salamandridae; genus Calotriton; species Calotriton arnoldi. The sequence continues at coordinate 921,421 of CAWUFW010000737.1, forward strand.
CTCTGTAATTGGATATCTGTAACATTTTGTTACTCGTGTTCTTTCTGGGGTAAGTTGTCAAAGTGGGGTGTTGGAGGTGATTCAAATAACCCTCAAAGTCCCTCCACCTATTTTTGATAAAGTTCCACACTGTAAATACTTTCACACTCTTGAGGCGAAATAGCTTGTAATAGAATTTTGGCAATCATGCCTTTTTAGAAGAGCTAACCAAACCTAACTGCAGTCTTTGGCTCTGTAAATGGGTTCAAAGAAAGCTGCCAATTTTATAGAATAACTGTGAGAGAAAAAAAGTTTGTCAGTGTTGGAGGGGCAGTCAACTTTTTTACACGAATGGCGGGTGGCTTTAGAAAGTTTGAAGGTCATTACCCTAGAGCAGTGGTTTTTAAACTGTGGTCCGGGGACCCCTGGGAGGTCTTTGAAGCTTACTCAGGGGGTCCGCAACTGCTTAGAAAATGAAATAATATTTACAGATTAATAAAGTGTATATTATTTAAGAAGCAACATGTAAAAAATATAAATGTTTAAACCTTTCTGTAAATCTGAAAGAATTCAAAATTGGATGCTAAAAATTAAGATAGTATACTCAGATTGATTTGTGGGAGCAGTGCAAATCAAAACAGAATCTAGTATGGACAGTGAATGGCCTCAGTTGAATTTAGGAAGGCTCCAACCTTCCAAAAATAACCAACATTTTGATTTTTTTCAGATTTGTTTGTGAATCAAATAAAACATTTAATCATTTGTGTATTTGTTTCTTGAATGCTGGTTTCTGTATTTTATGTGTATTGTTTTGAGGTTCAAATAATCGAAAATGCTCAGGCAGTTGTCCCCTGCTTTCTTTAATGACTTAGTGGAGGTCCCCGGGTTTCCAGTAATGATTAAGTGGGGGTCCACAGAAGTCGCAAGGTTAAGAACCATTGCCCTAGAGACTCCCTTGGTGGGTTTGCTGTGGTAGAAGTGGTTGTCATCTACTTGACTAATTGGTGATGTGCACATTTGCAGGTTTAGTGGTGTGCAAGTAATGAGGGTAGCGAGTTCGTTGGGCTACATGAAGAGAGACATTTGTGCTCATGAGTGACTAGTCAAGAAGAAAGAGGAAGGAGAAACAGAATCGAGGGAAAGAAAGAACAGTCAATCTAAGGAACCAGAAGCAGTTAAACCTATTCCCACTACTAAAACATAATCCCACCGCCTGTCCACCCCAATCCCTAGTTATTTACTGAGTTAAATAGAGCATTTGAGACTACTAGTGGCTATTGAGTAGTGCCTTTGCCTCCTCTTATTCTGGTAGTACGTGCTACTGGTAGTAAGTGCTTTCCCTTATACATAAGCTAAAATCCAACTTCATGATTTGTATGCGTTCGTTTTTGGAATAAAAGAATAATCAGTAGTAAACTATGGATGGGTAATTCTCAGATTAACTTCCCAGAGAACTAGAACAATGAAGGAACTGGATTGTTTATAACTAGGTTTACTAAAGTTCCAATGTTAAGTAAAGTTTGGATCTTTTAACTAAGATCTGTCCTCAGACTAGTCAGTGTCCAAAGTATTTGAGGATCCTCCAGCCTTAGACTTACCTAATTCTGATACAATTACCTGAAACAAACCTTACCCTTTATACACCTCTTACTACACACAAAGTTCTAAAGCTCCTCGCTAATGCTGTGATTCTGAGTGTTACACATTGACAATTTGTCTGAATCATGTTTCTGACTCCACAGACACTGTTGCTTGGGTCATGGGAATCGCTGTCACACTATGTCAACATGTTTGGAAACATGCTACTGGATTTTAAGGGGATATCCAGACTATGCTCATGGACATGGCTATTTGGGGAGAAGCCTTACTCCTCTTTGGAACATTTCAAGAGCAGCAGGGATACAGTTCTTGCCTTAGTCTTGACCTCCCTGCATGGCAGTTTTATTTACAGTATTGAAGTCTGTATTTGTTCTATGCCTATGCAGTTCCAGCAGCCACAGCAGTCTCAACCTATCTAGACGAAACAGCAAATATATTGCTCCTGTCAAGGCAGGGGTGGATCTAGGATGTGTCACAGTAACAGCAGATCCAGTCCTCACCACCCTCTGCAGGCTCTACCACCTCAAAACCCCTCTGACATCCTCCTCACTATAACATCTTCCAGTGGGTGGGAGGGTCTCCTATGTTGTCACTCAATAAGAGGTATTCACGACGGACCACTGGCAGATCCGCCTTGGCTGTGTCCTTTCTTTCCTATCCCCCACACCAGACCACTCCTATTTCTTCAGTGCATGCTTGCCTGCTCATGCCTCTATTTTGGAGATTAAAGTCCTTGCCTTGCTAGCAAGAGGGTGCATAGTAGAGGGGCCTCCTTGAGAGAGAGAGAGACAGGATTTTACTCCATTTACTTCTTGTTCCCCAACAAGGATGGAGGTCTGCAGACTTTCCTGGATCACCGCCTTCTAAACCTGTTCAACCGATGGACAAGCTCAATCTCCGGTTCCTGAGCCATGTGTTGTCGGCCTTGAACACTTGGGATTGATTGGTGTACTTGAACGTCCAGGATACCTGTTCTATCTTCCTGATCTCTCCACCCACAGGTGCTACCTGAGGTTCACAATGTGGGCCTAACATTATTTGCGGTCCTCCCATTCAGACTGAAGACATCCCCACATCTTTACTGGCTTTCATGGCAGTCTTGCTACAGAGGTCATGAGTCTATGTACTTCCCTACTTGGACAACTGTCTGGTCAAGGGAGAATCCCCAACACTGGTCCGGGAACATCTCCAGCAGATGACTACTCTCTTCCACAACCTTCACTCCCACACTGAGGCTGACTTTTATTGAGGCATAGACTGAACCTCAACACCCATCAGGACATGCACCCCCACCTAGTGCCTTGAGACCCTCACGGGTGAGTAGTTGCACTTAACAAACACTGATTGATAACTCAGTACAGCCCTTATGCAAGCCTTCCCTCCTCAGGGGATTGTGGATATTGAAGGGCTGATTCTCATTGGTCAGGCTAAAACGTGGATACCAGTCCTGTAGGTGTTGAAGGCTGTTAGTCTCATAGCCTTGTTCATCATCTTGGTGTCTCACTTCAGATGGTGTACGTAACGCCTCCAGTGGTGAATGAGACGGCAGTGGTGGTAACACCAAGGTAAGTTTTTGGCTCAGATGCAGTTTTTCCAGTCAGTGCATCCGAATCTGCACTTATGATGGACCCCTCCAACATTCTAAGTGGTCACTCATTCAGCCCTGTGAATGCTCAGGCTATTGTAGAAACGCAAGCCTTTTTGCTGGCTAGGGACTCATCTGGGCAACATGAAGGCACAGGGACTTTGGTCCATATGAGAGCAGCACTAGCACATAAATGTGGTCAAGCTGTGGGTGGTCCGGCTTGCTCTGAAGTCCTTTCTACTTTCATCTCGGTGACCAACGTCTTAATTCTGGCAGAGAACACCACTACTATCCATTGTGGCAACACGCAAGGAAGTGTGGGATAGTGGATACTAAGTCCATTAGCGATTCACCTGTGGAAGTGGGTGCATCTACAGGGAATGTTCCTGCTGTGGCTCACTTAGCAGGTCCCCCTCAACATGAGGTTGGATGCTTTCAATCACTTCTCGCTGTAGGACCACAAGGAGAGTTACATACCAAAGTGATAGGGTGATATTCTTTAGATTGAAGTTTCTTTTTGAGAATTTCTTTGCCATTAACCAGAACATAAAGCGTCCTCGGTTTTGTGCCATACATTTTGACTTGTCTTCAGACACAATTACACCATTCACACTTCTGTCCTATGTAAGGACATACAGCATCAAGCACAACTGATTATGATCTCCTCAGATTTGGCAAGAATGATGTGGTTCGCCAATCTGTTGGCATTGAGCATTCGGCTGCCCCTTCTTGGACTTGCTGTCATAGTAGTATAGTAAGGTCTCAACGTTAGTCTGCAGATTTTGCTGCTGCATTCATGGCTATTGAGTGGCACAGGTTAGTCGTTTTGCCTTCATGACAAGGTTGCAGACATCATCTTGGCAGCCAAGAAACCTGAGACTAAATCCATCTACACAGGCCACTGAACTAAGTTTGTTCAGTGGTGTAATTAAGAGGGCGCCAGTCCCTTTAAATCCTAACTTTTCAATGTCTTAGGATTTGCATTGTTACACGATCAGCAGGGCCTGGCTGTGGCTTCAGTTAAGCCTATCTAGCGGTCATGTCTTCTTTCATGTCTATCTCATCAACCTTCTCTATTTAGATCACCACAAGTGGTACATTTTCAGAAAGGTATGCTTTACTTCATCTCTCCCACCCAGTGTATTGTTCTTCAGTGGGATATGATCCTTGTTTTGACTTAATCTTCATTTGAGGCAATGCATAGTTGCCCAGTTCAACTTCTTACTCTGAAAACTGTTTTCTTTGTGATGAAACGTTCTATATACAGGATCAAGCCCTATCAATCAATCAATCAATCAATCACGGCATTTATAGAGCGCGCTACTCACCCGGGAGGGTCTCAAGGCGCTGGGGGAGGGGGTAAGTTACTGCTCGAACAGCCAGGTCTTGAGCTGCTTCCTGAAGGCGAGATGGTCCTGGGTTCGCCGAAGGTGAGTGGGGAGGGAGTTCCAGGTCTTGGCCGCCAGGTAGGAGAAGGATCTTCCTCCGGCGGTGGTTCTGCGGATGCGTGGTACGGTGGCGAGGGCGTGGCTGGTTGATCGTAGCTGGCGTGTGGGCGTGTAGAAGGACATGCGGTCGTTGAGGTACTTTGGGCCCAGGTCGTGGAGGGCCTTGTGTGCGTGGGTGAGGAGTCTGAACGTGATTCTCTTGCTGACGGGGAGCCAGTGCAGGTCTTTCAGGTGTACGGTGATGTGGCTGTGTCGGGGGATGTCCAGGATGAGTCGTGCGGAGGCGTTCTGGATGCGCTGGAGTCTCTTTTGAAGTTTGGCTGTGGTTCCGGCGTAGAGGGTGTTCCCATAGTCCAGTCGGCTGGTGACGAGTGCCTGGGTGACGGTCTTCCTGGTTTCAGTGGGGATCCATCTGAAGATCTTGCGGAGCATGCGCAGGGTGTTGAAGCATGAAGATGAGACGGCGTTGACTTGTCTGGTCATCGACAGGGAGGAGTCCAGGATGAAGCCCAGGTTGCGTGCGTGGTCCGTTGGCTTGGGTGCGGTGCCCAGGGCCGGGGGCCACCAGGAGTCGTCCCAGGCGGAGGGTGATGAGCCCAGGATGAGGACTTCCGTCTTGTCTGAGTTCAGTTTAAGGCGGCTGTTCCTCATCCAGTCGGCGACGTCTCTCATCCCGTCGTGCAGGTTGGCTCTGGCGGTGGTGGGGTCGTTGGTGAGGGAGAGGATCAGCTGGGTGTCGTCGGCGTAGGAGATGATGTTGAGGTTGTGTCGGCGTGCGATGGCTGCGAGGGGGCTCATGTAGACGTTGAAGAGGGTCGGGCTGAGTGAGGATCCTTGTGGAACGCCGCAGATGACTTCGGTGGCTTCGGATCTGAACGGGGAGAGGCGGACTCTCTGGGTTCTTCCGGCGAGGAACGAGATGATCCATTCCAGTGCTTTCTCTCGGATTCCGATGTTGCTGAGGCGCTTCACTAGGGTGCGGTGGCAGACGGTGTCGAACGCCGCGGAGAGGTCCAGGAGGATGAGGGCAGCTGTTTCCCCGTTGTCGGTTAGGGTTCTGATGTCGTCGGTGGCTGCGATAAGGGGCGGTCTCGGTGCTGTGGTTGGCCCGAAACCCGGACTGCGAGGGGTCGAGGGATCCATTCGTCTCGAGGAAGGCGGCAAGCTGTCTGTTGACGGTCTTCTCGATGACTTTGGCCGGAAACGGAAGGAGCGAGATGGGGCGGTAGTTCTTGAGGTCGGTGGGGTCCGCCGTTGGTTTCTTCAGGAGGGCGGTAAGCTCGGCGTGCTTCCAGCTCTCCGGGAAGGTGGCGGTGTGGAAGGAGGAGTTGATGATGTCCCGGAGATGGGGTGCGATGGTGGCGTCGGCTTTGTTGAAGACGTGGTGTGGGCAGGGGTCGGTTGGTGATCCGGAGTGGATGGAGTTCATCGTGCGGGTGGTGTCTTCGGTGTTGATCGGGGTCCAGTTGCAGAGGGTGGTGGTGGCGGGCATTGGTTCGGCGGTAGGGTGCGTTGTTTGTGCGTCGAAGCTGTTGTGTATGTCGGTGATCTTGCGGTGGAAGAACGCGGAGAGTGAGTTGCAGAGGTCTTGCGAGGGGTGATGTCGTTGTTTCCGGCGCTGGGGTTGGAGAACTCTTTGACGATGCTGAAAAGTTCCTTGCTGTCATGGGCGTTGTTGTCCAGTCGTTCTTTGAGTGCCGACTTCTTGGTGGCACGGATCAGCTGGTGGTGTTTGCGGGTGGCGTGCTTGAGGGCGGTCCTGTTGTCTGTGGTCTGGACGAGTCGCCAGGTTTTCTCGAGAGTGCGGCAGTTCTTCTTGGATTCCTTGAGTTCGTTGGTGAACCAAGGGGTTTTCTTGCTTCCGGGTCTGCTGGGAGGGTTTTTAGTGGTGCGAGGTCGTCGGCGCAGGCGGTCAGCCACTTGGCGAGGTTGCTGGCTGCTTCGTTTGGGTCCGTTGTGTCGGTGGGTGTGTTCTGGCTGAGGGAGGCGGTGAGCTGCTCGGCGGTGATCTTGCTCCAGCTCCGGCGGGGAGCCTGTTGCGGGTGGTGGTGGGTCGCAGTCTTTCTGAAGCTGAAGTGGACGCAGCTGTGGTCGGTCCAGTGGAGTCCGGTGGCGTGGCTGAAGGAGATGTGCTTGCTGGACGAGAAGACGGGGTCAAGCGTGTGGCCGGCGTAGTGGGTGGGCGTGTTCACCAGTTGTTTGAGTCCGAGGTTGGCGAGGTTGTCCAGCAGGGCGGTGGTGTTTCTGTCGTTGTTGTTCTCCAGGTGGAAGTTGAGGTCCCCTAGGAGGATGTAGTCGGCGGAGGGCATGGCGTGCGGGCTGATGAAGTCTGCGATGTCTTCGCTGAATAGTGTGCGTGGTCCCGGGGGTCTGTAGATGAGGGTGCCTCGGAGGGTGGTCTTGGGGTCCGTGTGTATCTGGAAGTGTAGGTGTTCGGCGGCGGTGAAGGTCTCGTCGGAGTTAGTCGAGATGCGGATGGTGTTCTTGTGTACGATGGCGATGCCTCCTCCCGTCTGGTTGACGCGGTCCCTCCGGGTGATCTTGTATCCATCCGGGATGGCTATGGCGATGTCAGGCGCTGAGGAGGCGTTCATCCAGGTTTCGGTGAGGAAGGCGATGTCCGGTGCTGTTGCGTCGAGCAGGTCCCAGAGTTCCACGGCGTGCCTGTGGACGGAGCGGGTGTTCAGCAGGATGCATTTCAGGTGGTTGCTGCTGTTGCTCGACTTGGCGGAGGTGGTGCACGTCAGGGGGCAGGTGAATCGGCAGGTTTGGCAGGTGAAGGGTCCGTGGGTGCGTCTCGGTGAGGCTCGGTAGCAGGCAGGGTTCCGGCCGGCATTGAGTGCGGTGAGTGTGGCGGCGTCGTAGGTCCGTCGAGTGGTGTTGCATCGGTGGGATCCAGGGGTTCTGGCGCTGGGCGCGGTCCAGTCGCGGACGGGCGCAGACGGGCTTGCCTTAGGCGCGCCTTCGGCGCGCCAGCGGCGCGCCCGCTGCGCACGTCCGCTGCGCGGCCGTGCAGGTGCCGCCATTTATGGGGAGGTGGGAGGGAGGAGCAGCTGGGAGGCGGGAGGCAGGGGCAGCGAATGGGCAGTCAGGGGGCGGGGCCGCAGGGGACGCAGCGGCGGGAATGGCGATAGGCAGCGAGGGGCACAGAAGGAAAAACGGGGGGAGAGCAGGCAAATCACGGGCACAACAACAGTGGGGCAGCGAGGGGCACAGAAAGGAAAAAACGGGGGAGAGCAGGCAAATCACGGGTAAACAACAGTGGGGCAGCGAGGGGCACAGAAGGAAAAACGGGGGAGAGCAGGCAAATCACGGGCACAACAACAGTGGGGCAGCGAGGGGCACAGAAAGGAAAAAACGGGGGGAGAGCAGGCAAATCACGGGTAAACAACAGTGGGGCAGCGAGGGGCACAGAAAGGAAAAAACGGGGGAGAGCAGGCAAATCACGGGTAAACAACAGTGGGGCAGCGAGGGGCACAGAAGGAAAAACGGGGGGAGAGCAGGCAAATCACGGGCACAACAACAGTGGGGCAGCGAGGGGCACAGAAAGGAAAAAACGGGGGAGAGCAGGCAAATCACGGGTAAACAACAGTGGGGCAGCGAGGGGCACAGAAAGGAAAAAAAGGGGGAGAGCAGGCAAATCACGGGTAAACAACAGTGGGGCAGCGAGGGGCACAGAAGGAAAAACGGGGGAGAGCAGGCAAATCACGGGCACAACAACAGTGGGGCAGCGAGGGGCACAGAAAGTCAAAAACGGGGGAGAGCAGGCAAATCACGGGTAAACAACAGTGGGGCAGCGAGGGGCACAGAAGGAAAAACGGGGGAGAGCAGGCAAATCACGGGCACAACAACAGTGGGGCAGCGAGGGGCACAGAAAGGAAAAGGGGAGACAAGCAGACAAAACTGGCACCGGGGCCACAAGCGGAGGGCGATCTTACCTACAGGAGCAGCGGGCAGACAGCACAGGCGGAGCTGTGTGGTGGGGGAGCAACCTACCTGGCAAGGTCAAGGGTCGCTCTCCTCACCGTGCAGCGGCCGCCATTTATGGGGAGGTGGGAGGGAGGAGCAGCTGGGAGGCGGGAGGCAGGGGCAGCGAATGGGCAGTCAGGGGGCGGGGCCGCAGGGACGCAGCGGCGGGAATGGCGATAGGCAGCGAGGGGCACAGAAGGAAAAACGGGGGAGAGCAGGCAAATCACGGGCACAACAACAGTGGGGCAGCGAGGGGCACAGAAAGGAAAAACGGGGGGAGAGCAGGCAAATCACGGGTAAACAACAGTGGGGCAGCGAGGGGCACAGAAGGAAAAACGGGGGAGAGCAGGCAAATCACGGGCACAACAACAGTGGGGCAGCGAGGGGCACAGAAAGGAAAAACGGGGGGAGAGCAGGCAAATCACGGGTAAACAACAGTGGGGCAGCGAGGGGCACAGAAAGGAAAAAACGGGGGAGAGCAGGCAAATCACGGGTAAACAACAGTGGGGCAGCGAGGGGCACAGAAGGAAAAACGGGGGAGAGCAGGCAAATCACGGGCACAACAACAGTGGGGCAGCGAGGGGCACAGAAAGGAAAAAACGGGGGAGAGCAGGCAAATCACGGGTAAACAACAGTGGGGCAGCGAGGGGCACAGAAGGAAAAACGGGGGAGAGCAGGCAAATCACGGGCACAACAACAGTGGGGCAGCGAGGGGCACAGAAAGGAAAAAACGGGGGGAGAGCAGGCAAATCACGGGTAAACAACAGTGGGGCAGCGAGGGGCACAGAAAGGAAAAAACGGGGGGAGAGCAGGCAAATCACGGGTAAACAACAGTGGGGCAGCGAGGGGCACAGAAGGAAAAACGGGGGAGAGCAGGCAAATCACGGGCACAACAACAGTGGGGCAGCGAGGGGCACAGAAAGGAAAAGGGGAGACAAGCAGACAAAACTGGCACCGGGGCCACAAGCGGAGGGCGATCTTACCTACAGGAGCAGCGGGCAGACAGCACAGGCGGAGCTGTGTGGTGGGGGAGCGACCTACCTGGCAAGGTCAAGGGTCGCTCTCCTCACCGTGCAGCGGCCGCCATTTATGGGGAGGTGGGAGGGAGGAGCAGCTGGGAGGCGGGAGGCAGGGGCAGCGAATGGGCAGTCAGGGGGCGGGGCCGCAGGGGACGCAGCGGCGGGAATGGCGATAGGCAGCGAGGGGCACAGAAGGAAAAACGGGGGAGAGCAGGCAAATCACGGGCACAACAACAGTGGGGCAGCGAGGGGCACAGAAAGGAAAAACGGGGGGAGAGCAGGCAAATCACGGGTAAACAACAGTGGGGCAGCGAGGGGCACAGAAGGAAAAACGGGGGAGAGCAGGCAAATCACGGGCACAACAACAGTGGTGCAGCGAGGGGCACAGAAAGGAAAAAACGGGGGAGAGCAGGCAAATCACGGGTAAACAACAGTGGGGCAGCGAGGGGCACAGAAAGGAAAAAACGGGGGAGAGCAGGCAAATCACGGGTAAACAACAGTGGGGCAGCGAGGGGCACAGAAGGAAAAACGGGGGGAGAGCAGGCAAATCACGGGCACAACAACAGTGGGGCAGCGAGGGGCACAGAAAGGAAAAAACGGGGGGAGAGCAGGCAAATCACGGGTAAACAACAGTGGGGCAGCGAGGGGCACAGAAAGGAAAAACGGGGGGAGAGCAGGCAAATCACGGGTAAACAACAGTGGGGCAGCGAGGGGCACAGAAGGAAAAACGGGGGAGAGCAGGCAAATCACGGGCACAACAACAGTGGGGCAGCGAGGGGCACAGAAAGGAAAAAACGGGGGAGAGCAGGCAAATCACGGGTAAACAACAGTGGGGCAGCGAGGGGCACAGAAGGAAAAACGGGGGGAGAGCAGGCAAATCACGGGCACAACAACAGTGGGGCAGCGAGGGGCACAGAAAGGAAAAGGGGAGACAAGCAGACAAAACTGGCACCGGGGCCACAAGCGGAGGGCGATCTTACCTACAGGAGCAGCGGGCAGACAGCACAGGCGGAGCTGTGTGGTGGGGAGCGACCTACCTGGCAAGGTCAAGGGTCGCTCTCCTCACCGTGCAGCGGCCGCCATTTATGGGGAGGTGGGAGGGAGGAGCAGCTGGGAGGCGGGAGGCAGGGGCAGCGAATGGGCAGTCGGGGGCGGGGACGCAGCGGCGGGAATGGCGATAGGCAGCGAGGGGCACAGAAGGAAAAACGGGGGAGAGCAGGCAAATCACGGGCACAACAACAGTGGGGCAGCGAGGGGCACAGAAAGGAAAAAACGGGGGGAGAGCAGGCAAATCACGGGTAAACAACAGTGGGGCAGCGAGGGGCACAGAAGGAAAAACGGGGGAGAGCAGGCAAATCACGGGCACAACAACAGTGGGGCAGCGAGGGGCACAGAAAGGAAAAAACGGGGGAGAGCAGGCAAATCACGGGTAAACAACAGTGGGGCAGCGAGGGGCACAGAAAGGAAAAAACGGGGGAGAGCAGGCAAATCACGGGTAAACAACAGTGGGGCAGCGAGGGGCACAGAAGGAAAAACGGGGGAGAGCAGGCAAATCACGGGCACAACAACAGTGGGGCAGCGAGGGGCACAGAAAGGAAAAAACGGGGGAGAGCAGGCAAATCACGGGTAAACAACAGTGGGGCAGCGAGGGGCACAGAAAGGAAAAAACAGGGGAGAGCAGGCAAATCACGGGTAAACAACAGTGGGGCAGCGAGGGGCACAGAAGGAAAAACGGGGGAGAGCAGGCAAATCACGGGCACAACAACAGTGGGGCAGCGAGGGGCACAGAAAGGAAAAACGGGGGAGAGCAGGCAAATCACGGGTAAACAACAGTGGGGCAGCGAGGGGCACAGAAGGAAAAACGGGGGGAGAGCAGGCAAATCACGGGCACAACAACAGTGGGGCAGCGAGGGGCACAGAAAGGAAAAAAACGGGGGAGAGCAGGCAAATCACGGGTAAACAACAGTGGGGCAGCGAGGGGCACAGAAGGAAAAACGGGGGAGAGCAGGCAAATCACGGGCACAACAACAGTGGGGCAGCGAGGGGCACAGAAAGGAAAAAACGGGGGAGAGCAGGCAAATCACGGGTAAACAACAGTGGGGCAGCGAGGGGCACAGAAGGAAAAACGGGGGAGAGCAGGCAAATCACGGGCACAACAACAGTGGGGCAGCGAGGGGCACAGAAAGGAAAAGGGGAGACAAGCAGACAAAACTGGCACCGGGGCCACAAGCGGAGGGCGATCTTACCTACAGGAGCAGCGGGCAGACAGCACAGGCGGAGCTGTGTGGTGGGGGAGCGACCTACCTGGCAAGGTCAAGGGTCGCTCTCCTCACCGTGCAGCGGCCGCCATTTATGGGGAGGTGGGAGGGAGGAGCAGCTGGGAGGCGGGAGGCAGGGGCAGCGAATGGGCAGTCAGGGGGCGGGGCCGCAGGGACGCAGCGGCGGGAATGGCGATAGGCAGCGAGGGGCACAGAAGGAAAAACGGGGGAGAGCAGGCAAATCACGGGCACAACAACAGTGGGGCAGCGAGGGGCACAGAAAGGAAAAAAACGGGGGAGAGCAGGCAAATCACGGGTAAACAACAGTGGGGCAGCGAGGGGCACAGAAGGAAAAACGGGGGAGAGCAGGCAAATCACGGGCACAACAACAGTGGGGCAGCGAGGGGCACAGAAAGGAAAAAACGGGGGAGAGCAGGCAAATCACGGGTAAACAACAGTGGGGCAGCGAGGGGCACAGAAGGAAAAACGGGGGAGAGCAGGCAAATCACGGGCACAACAACAGTGGGGCAGCGAGGGGCACAGAAAGGAAAAAACGGGGGAGAGCAGGCAAATCACGGGTAAACAACAGTGGGGCAGCGAGGGGCACAGAAGGAAAAACGGGGGAGAGCAGGCAAATCACGGGCACAACAACAGTGGGGCAGTGAGGGGCACAGAAAGGAAAAAAACGGGGGGAGAGCAGGCAAATCACGGGTAAACAACAGTGGGGCAGCGAGGGGCACAGAAGGAAAAACGGGGGAGAGCAGGCAAATCACGGGCACAACAACAGTGGGGCAGCGAGGGGCACAGAAAGGAAAAAACGGGGGAGAGCAGGCAAATCACGGGTAAACAACAGTGGGGCAGCGAGGGGCACAGAAGGAAAAACGGGGGAGAGCAGGCAAATCACGGGCACAACAACAGTGGGGCAGCGAGGGGCACAGAAAGGAAAAGGGGAGACAAGCAGACAAAACTGGCACCGGGGCCACAAGCGGAGGGCGATCTTACCTACAGGACAGTTTTCTACCCAGATAAGTTGGCGCTCCGTACCTACCAGATCCTACTTACTCATAGTGGTTTCTGCATTCAATATGGGACAGATTATCACTCTTCCACATGCAACAGAGAAGGGAAGTCTGCATAGTCTGGATCACAGGCCTGCAATATCATATTACATTGACCGCACAAGGGCTTCGCCAGAGTTAAAAAGGGCATGGCTTGGACTAGATATATTATTGGGCTTTGGGTCATCATTTGTTTCAAAATCTGTTATGCACTGGCAAAGAAAATTCTTACAGAGAGCATTCAGACTCATTCTATCAGGGCCATGGGTGCTTCCAGAACTCTTTCTCGAGGCGTCCTGGGTGTGAACATCTGCCATGTGGTTTTCATTGCATACTTTTGCAAAGCACTGCTGCCTCACTTCTCAGCCATGCAGTGATGGATATTTTGCCTGAGCTGTGTTGCATGATTTCCTTGGTTAACCAGCGCTACTCAGTCCCACCTCCAATGGAGAAATTGGTTTGAGGCTCATTCATAATGTGAGCGATCTGCAGAACTATGTATTCATCAGAAGAAAGTTACTGACCTTCTGTGGATACTTATTCTTCCCACAGTTTCCTCATTGCCTTCCCTTCTGCCTGATGTGCAGTGCTTTGATTAGTAAGATCCCATGGTACACAAACATGATGGGGCCTAATTTATTCCATTGAAGTCAATTAGCGGAATCATAGATTGAGCTGCTTTGCACCACATGGCGGCACTGGAGAAAACGTTTTGCGGACTTTTTTGCAAGGAGATGAGGTATCTGTGGGAAATATCTCTACTAAAGATTTGCAACTCTGTCATCAGTTCTATCGTAAAAGCCCAAACGCTGACATGGACATGAATGAGAACTCCCTCGCCTTCACGGATCTGCATTAGTTGCCCATAGCTATAAAAATATGTAGTTAAATAACAAAACACATATATAATTGAAAACAAATTACTAAACAACTGCCAGTCTGGCTTCAGATAAGGGCATAGCACTAAAACAACAATTCTAAACATCATTAATGATTCTTGTCCGTTGGTGTACAAGGATGAGGCATGACTCCAGATCAAGCAACTTGCTTGTGCCCTGCAGCATTTGATGGATCATGATCATGATGGATCATGACATGCTGCTTAGCTAACTACTCATTTCAATGGCGGAATGGTGATAATGTGATTCAGGTACTGTCTAGGCAAGAGCTGTCAGATTGTCAATCTAGATAAGACCTTCTTTCAATTCTCTTTCTGAACGCTTTTGTCATTTCTTTCTACCAATAAGTGGATTGACACTCAGATCCATATGAAAATAAGCAATGATTTATCCATTAACTATAACAAGGACTGCATCCCCCAAATATGAAACTGCATGTTCTTTCTGCAATTAAAATTTACCCAAAGCACAACTAAGTTCCTCATCTTTATCCATTGTTACAAACTGACAGACCAACCTCTAGGATGCTAGGCTTTACTCTAAAAGTATACACTGTGGCAAATCACGCAGCTTCACAGTGACAAAAAACTCATGTTAGACACCTACGTAAACGCTATGGCAAAAGGTGCTTACAAGTAACTAAAATGTCTTAAATCCATCAAAAATGTAATTCTAGCTGCTGATTTAAAACAAGTCGTCCAAGATTTAGTTATCTCAAGGGTGGGATACGGATTATCTATGCTGACAGTTCTCCCTGCTATCCAAACAGCGGCATTCAAAGCAATGAGCTCAGATACTTAAGATGTTTTACACATTGTCCCTGTATTGTTTACTGTCGGATAGCTCACCCTGAAAGTATGAAGATAATTGTGTGTCATCACTAAAACTTAGTACACCCCACAACCTAAGGAAGAACCCTGTTAGGCATCTTCAGAGCACCTATAATCTCCACTAGTAGCTAAATGCTCCAACAAGACTTAAACCTTCTCTTCCTCTTTCTCTGATTTCAGTCCATAAGGTCTGGACTAATACACCCATTGAGATAAGGCGAGACTCCTATTTTTCCTCTTTTATCTTTATTAAATTGTCTGCTGCTAACCCAGCATTTCACGTCCTAAACTTGTGATCCATTTTCTTCTTCTTCTGTCCTTAACTACTGTAAACATTTTCATTTTAGACATTCTATATGATTAAAACTTTAATACATACCGCCTGATGATTAAAATGAACTCCAGTGCACAAATGATATGAAGGAATATTATACAACTCATATAACAGATTTAATTCCTTATACAAAAATACTTATTTTCTTCTGACTGGTTTAACAGTAAAAGCGCTTTATACCCCTTGGACTATTCCCAGCACTATGCAAAGAAACAGACTAAACAATAATCAACTGACTAGAGCATCAACCATCCCGTATCTTGCAATTTGCTGTTCTGGGCTACCATACAAGGGAGAACCCATTTTAAGAGCCAGACATTCTGACACAGTGCAGTCTTAATCCAGCTGCACATTGTGGTTGACTGTTATGCCATGAGGTCTGTTGACTTCTTTCTAAACATTCTGTTCAACAATTTTTGTCACCATTAATACACATCTCACAATATATATATATATATATCACCACACTCCGCGTTTCCCTCGCAGCAATCCTGCCACAACACGGACCAAATTTCAGTGCATAAATTCTCAGTTTATTTCTGCGATGCCGCCATAACGTTTCGGCTCGTCCGAGCCTTGATCACATGACATCTCACTACTGGTATGCAAGCTCTTTTAAAGTGACAGGTGCTCATTGATTCTCATCACGTGCAAAGTGGCTTAATAGACATGGTAAAATTACAACCTTAGCTGCAGTAAAAAACAGTGTCACATATACAATACACACTAGAACTAACTCCAAAAATAATTACTTTAGAAGCTAGGACCACAATTGATAACATAACGTTGTTAATATAAAATTCATAGATGGTAAAATACCTCATGTTAAATTTTAAAATTGCAACATTAAAACATTTTTATAAGTAAAATACCCGTGTTATCCCTATGTGTATGCGCTGCTGATATGCATAGTATATCCCCTTGAATGGGTCTGCTATAATCGCGCTTGAGTGTATTGTCTATTGATACCAAAATAGCAAATTACCTATTGATATCACAATAGCGTGGATGAATCCACCGCTTGTTAATGCAATCCTGTTGTCTAAATCCATGTCTAAAAACTGTGGTGAAAGTGCCAAGTGCAAAGTGTACGTATATACAATACCCATTGTTTGCGTAAAACAATTAAAAATACATTTATGATGTCTGGTATAATATCATATTATTCACTAGTTGCGCATTATGCGATTATTGCTAGTAAGCAATAAACTATTAAAACAGAATTGTAGGATTGCTGGTATCTCATGAGTGTGTTAAGGAAAGCACCAATAAGGATATGCTAGCTTGAGTTGCCCCTGTCCCTTGTAAAATCATTGTACTTGTATCTACCCTGTATATTTGTTGGTCATCTATATTGGTGTAAGATGTCACCCATTCCAATATTTACCTAACGGTAAAGATATATATAGATCATCAATCAATTCACATACTAATACAACAATATAGATATATAAATAAATAAATATATACTTAAATACATGTTATATTGAATTACGTAATACAATAAAATCCGATAAAATATAGTATTAAAAAACAAATCTATACTGTATGTTAAAAAATTTTTTTATATATATAGTGGATTGATACTTCCCAGTGTAATCTCTTAGATTTTCAAGGTAAGGGGGAAACCTGGCAATGAGTTCTAATTATGTGTTTCATTATTTGTAAAATCTTGCTATGCCAGTATGCTAACCTCACTCCCTATCCTAAACATGTGTGCAAATCTTCAGTCGCGTTAAGGCCCGTAGGGTTCTTTGTATCCAGTTGGATGATATATCTAGTTTCCAATCTTCTCAGTTTGGATTCACGATCTCCCCCTCTCCTATTGGGTGGTATAGCATCTATCACAAAGTACCTGAGATCATTGTTTCTACTCAGGTGGACCTCCCTGAAATGTCTAGCTACAGGGTACGTGTTATCTTGGTTGGTAATGGCCCTGAGATGCTGCAAAATGCGCTTATGGACAGGCAATTTGGTATCCACATATATATCCACATGAAAGCTGCACCACCATTGAGGCACCACACACATGCGTGTTTCAAACCTTTTTATTCGGCAAGTTGCAGGGAGACCAGGCTCATCACCACAGCACAGGTAAACCAAACATGTTTCGGGCTTCCTAGCCCTTGCTCACTGGTATCACGAGGGAGGCACAGCAACAGAGTTTCACGCCGCACCTGCAGCGATTTTAGTATAGTCCCGCCCTGTGGGCGTGCGTCGCAACTGCATGCTGGTCTCAGTAGTTTGCTGCTTTATTTTGATCCGTAATGGAATGCTGATATGTCTCCCAATATTCCTTAAAAACCTATAGTAGGTTGCTGTGAATGACAAGGCTGGGTCCCTGCTCGTAATCTCGCCAAACTGGTCACGCCGTACCTTGAACGCTGACAAATTCCCAGCGCGCTGGAGCTGCTCGTCTGCAGCGGGGTGTCTCGCGACCTGGGCAAGGCCGCTACATATCCACATGAAAGCTGCACCACCATTGAGGCACCACACACGTGCGTGTTTCAAACCTTTTTATTCGGCAAGTTGCAGGGAGACCAGGCTCATCACCACAGCACAGGTAAACCAAACATGTTTCGGGCTTCCTAGCCCTTGCTCACTGGTATCACGAGGGAGGCACAGCAACAGAGTTTCACGCCGCACCTGCAGCGATTTTAGTATAGTCCCGCCCTGTGGGCGTGCGTCGCAACTGCATGCTGGTCTCAGTAGTTTGCTGCTTTATTTTGATCCGTAATGGAATGCTGATATGTCTCCCAATATTCCTTAAAAACCTATAGTAGGTTGCTGTGAATGACAAGGCTGGGTCCCTGCTCGTAATCTCGCCAAACTGGTCACGCCGTTCCTTGAACGCTGACAAATTCCCAGCGCGCTGGAGCTGCTCGTCTGCCGCGGGGTGTCTCGCGACCTGGGCAAGGCCGCTACATATCCACATGAAAGCTGCACCACCATTGAGGCACCACACACGTGCGTGTTTCAAACCTTTTTATTCGGCAAGTTGCAGGGAGACCAGGCTCATCACCACAGCACAGGTAAACCAAACATGTTTCGGGCTTCCTAGCCCTTGCTCACTGGTATCACGAGGGAGGCACAGCAACAGAGTTTCACGCCGCACCTGCAGCGATTTTAGTATAGTCCCGCCCTGTGGGCGTGCGTCGCAACTGCATGCTGGTCTCAGTAGTTTGCTGCTTTATTTTGATCCGTAATGGAATGCTGATATGTCTCCCAATATTCCTTAAAAACCTATAGTAGGTTGCTGTGAATGACAAGGCTGGGTCCCTGCTCGTAATCTCGCCAAACTGGTCACGCCGTTCCTTGAACGCTGACAAATTCCCAGCGCGCTGGAGCTGCTCGTCTGCCGCGGGGTGTCTCGCGACCTGGGCAAGGCCGCTACATATCCACATGAAAGCTGCACCACCATTGAGGCACCACACACGTGCGTGTTTCAAACCTTTTTATTCGGCAAGTTGCAGGAGACCAGGCTCATCACCAAAGCACAGGTAAACCAAACATGTTTCGGGCTTCCTAGCCCTTGCTCACTGGTATCACGAGGGAGGCACAGCAACAGAGTTTCACGCCGCACCTGCAGCGATTTTAGTATAGTCCCGCCCTGTGGGCGTGCATTGCAACTGCATGCTGGTCTAAGTAGTTTGCTGCTTTATTTTGATCCGTAATGGAATGCTGATATGTCTCCCAATATTCCTTAAAAACCTATAGTAGGTTGCTGTGAATGACAAGGCTGGGTCCCTGCTCGTAATCTCGCCAAACTGGTCACGCCGTTCCTTGAACGCTGACAAATTCCCAGCGCGCTGGAGCTGCTCGTCTGCAGCGGGGTGTCTCGCGACCTGGGCAAGGCCGCTACATATCCACATGAAAGCTGCACCACCACTGAGGTACCACACACGTTAGTGTTTCAAACCTTTTTATTCGGCAAGTTGCAGGGAGACCAGGCTCATCACCACAGCACAGGTAAACCAAACATGTTTCGGGCTTCCTAGCCCTTGCTCACTGGTATCACGAGGGAGGCACAGCAACAGAGTTTCACGCCGCACCTGCAGCGATTTTAGTATAGTCCCGCCCCGTGGGTGTGCGTCGCAACTCCATGCTGGTCTCAGTAGTTTGCTGCTTTATTTTGATCCGTAATGGAATGCTGATTTGTCTCCCAATATTCCTTAAAAACCTATAGTAGGTTGCTGTGAATGACAAGGCTGGGTCCCTGCTCGTAATCTCGCCAAACTGGTCACGCCGTTCCTTGAACGCTGACAAATTCCCAGCGCGCTGGAGCTGCTCGTCTGCAGCGGGGTGTCTCGCGACCTGGGCAAGGCCGCTACATATCCACATGAAAGCTGCACCACCATTGAGGCACCACACACGTGCGTGTTTCAAACCTTTTTATTCGGTAAGTTGCAGGGAGACCAGGCTCATCACCACAGCACAGGTAAACCAAACATGTTTCGGGCTTCCTAGCCCTTGCTCACTGGTATCACGAGGGAGGCACAGCAACAGAGTTTCACGCCGCACCTGCAGCGATTTTAGTATAGTCCCGCCCTGTGGGCGTGCGTCGCAACTGCATGCTGGTCTCAGTAGTTTGCTGCTTTATTTTGATCCGTAATGGAATGCTGATATGTCTCCCAATATTCCTTAAAAACCTATAGTAGGTTGCTGTGAATGACAAGGCTGGGTCCCTGCTCGTAATCTCGCCAAACTGGTCACGCCGTTCTTTGAACGCTGACAAATTCCCAGCGCGCTGGAGCTGCTCGTCTGCAGCGGGGTGTCTCGCGACCTGGGCAAGGCCGCTACATATCCACATGAAAGCTGCACCACCATTGAGGCACCACACACGTGCGTGTTTCAAACCTTTTTATTCTGCAAGTTGCAGGGAGACCAGGCTCATCACCACAGCACAGGTAGACCAAACATGTTTCGGGCTTCCTAGCCCTTGCTCACTGGTATCACGAGGGAGGCCCAGCAACAGAGTTTTACGCCGCACCTGCAGCGATTTTAGTATAGTCCCGCCCTGTGGGCGTGCGTCGCAACTGCATTTCTGGTCTCAGTAGTTTGCTGCTTTATTTTGATCCGTAATGGAATGCTGATATGTCTCCCAATATTCCTTAAAAACCTATAGTAGGTTGCTGTGAATGACAAGGCTGGGTCCCTGCTCATAATCTCGCCAAACTGGTCACGCCGTTCCTTGAACGCTGACAAATTCCCAGTGCGCTGGAGCTGCTCGTCTGCAGCGGGGTGTCTCGCGACCTGGGCAAGGCCGCTACATATCCACATGAAAGCTGCACCACCATTGAGGCACCACACACGTGCGTGTTTCAAACCTTTTATTCGGCAAGTTGCAGGGAGACCAGGCTCATCAACACAGCACAGGTAAACCAAACATGTTTCGGGCTTCCTAGCCCTTGCTCACTGGTATCACGAGGGAGGCCCAGCAACAGAGTTTCACGCCGCACCTGCAGCGATTTTAGTATAGTCCCGCCCTGTGGGCGTGCGTCGCAACTGCATGCTGGTCTCAGTAGTTTGCTGCTTTATTTTGATCCGTAATGGAATGCTGATATGTCTCCCAATATTCCTTAAAAACCTATAGTAGGTTGCTGTGAATGACAAGGCTGGGTCCCTGCTCGTAATCTCGCCAAACTGGTCACGCCGTTCCTTGAACGCTGACAAATTCCCAGCGCGCTGGAGCTGCTCGTCTGCAGCGGGGTGTCTCGCGACCTGGGCAAGGCCACTACATATCCACATGAAAGCTGCACCACCATTGAGGCACCACACACGTGCGTGTTTCAAACCTTTTTATTCAGCAAGTTGCAGGGAGACCAGGCTCATCACCACAGCACAGGTAAACCCAACATGTTTCGGGCTTCCTAGCCCTTGCTCACTGGTATCACGAGGGAGGCACAGCAACAGAGTTTCACGCCGCACCTGCAGCGATTTTAGTATAGTCCCGCCCTGTGGGCGTGCGTCGCAACTGCATGCTGGTCTCAGTAGTTTGCTGCTTTATTTTGATCCGTAATGGAATGCTGATATGTCTCCCAATATTCCTTAAAAACCTATAGTAGGTTGCTGTGAATGACAAGGCTGGGTCCCTGCTCGTAATCTCGCCAAACTGGTCACGCCGTTCCTTGAACGCTGACAAATTCCCAGCGCGCTGGAGCTGCTCGTCTGCCGCGGGGTGTCTCGCGACCTGGGCAAGGCCGCTACATATCCACATGAAAGCTGCACCACCATTGAGGCACCACACACGTGCGTGTTTCAAACCTTTTTATTCGGCAAGTTGCAGGGAGACCAGGCTCATCACCAAAGCACAGGTAAACCAAACATGTTTCGGGCTTCCTAGCCCTTGCTCACTGGTATCACGAGGGAGGCACAGCAACAGAGTTTCACGCCGCACCTGCAGCGATTTTAGTATAGTCCCGCCCTGTGGGCGTGCATTGCAACTGCATGCTGGTCTAAGTAGTTTGCTGCTTTATTTTGATCCGTAATGGAATGCTGATATGTCTCCCAATATTCCTTAAAAACCTATAGTAGGTTGCTGTGAATGACAAGGCTGGGTCCCTGCTCGTAATCTCGCCAAACTGGTCACGCCGTTCCTTGAACGCTGACAAATTCCCAGCGCGCTGGAGCTGCTCGTCTGCAGCGGGGTGTCTCGCGACCTGGGCAAGGCCGCTACATATCCACATGAAAGCTGCACCACCACTGAGGTACCACACACGTTAGTGTTTCAAACCTTTTTATTCGGCAAGTTGCAGGGAGACCAGGCTCATCACCACAGCACAGGTAAACCAAACATGTTTCGGGCTTCCTAGCCCTTGCTCACTGGTATCACGAGGGAGGCACAGCAACAGAGTTTCACGCCGCACCTGCAGCGATTTTAGTATAGTCCCGCCCCGTGGGTGTGCGTCGCAACTCCATGCTGGTCTCAGTAGTTTGCTGCTTTATTTTGATCCGTAATGGAATGCTGATTTGTCTCCCAATATTCCTTAAAAACCTATAGTAGGTTGCTGTGAATGACAAGGCTGGGTCCCTGCTCGTAATCTCGCCAAACTGGTCACGCCGTTCCTTGAACGCTGACAAATTCCCAGCGCGCTGGAGCTGCTCGTCTGCAGCGGGGTGTCTCGCGACCTGGGCAAGGCCGCTACATATCCACATGAAAGCTGCACCACCATTGAGGCACCACACACGTGCGTGTTTCAAACCTTTTATTCGGTAAGTTGCAGGGAGACCAGGCTCATCACCACAGCACAGGTAAACCAAACATGTTTCGGGCTTCCTAGCCCTTGCTCACTGGTATCACGAGGGAGGCACAGCAACAGAGTTTCACGCCGCACCTGCAGCGATTTTAGTATAGTCCCGCCCTGTGGGCGTGCGTCGCAACTGCATGCTGGTCTCAGTAGTTTGCTGCTTTATTTTGATCCGTAATGGAATGCTGATATGTCTCCCAATATTCCTTAAAAACCTATAGTAGGTTGCTGTGAATGACAAGGCTGGGTCCCTGCTCGTAATCTCGCCAAACTGGTCACGCCGTTCTTTGAACGCTGACAAATTCCCAGCGCGCTGGAGCTGCTCGTCTGCAGCGGGGTGTCTCGCGACCTGGGCAAGGCCGCTACATATCCACATGAAAGCTGCACCACCATTGAGGCACCACACACGTGCGTGTTTCAAACCTTTTTATTCTGCAAGTTGCAGGGAGACCAGGCTCATCACCACAGCACAGGTAGACCAAACATGTTTCGGGCTTCCTAGCCCTTGCTCACTGGTATCACGAGGGAGGCCCAGCAACAGAGTTTTACGCCGCACCTGCAGCGATTTTAGTATAGTCCCGCCCTGTGGGCGTGCGTCGCAACTGCATTTCTGGTCTCAGTAGTTTGCTGCTTTATTTTGATCCGTAATGGAATGCTGATATGTCTCCCAATATTCCTTAAAAACCTATAGTAGGTTGCTGTGAATGACAAGGCTGGGTCCCTGCTCATAATCTCGCCAAACTGGTCACGCCGTTCCTTGAACGCTGACAAATTCCCAGTGCGCTGGAGCTGCTCGTCTGCAGCGGGGTGTCTCGCGACCTGGGCAAGGCCGCTACATATCCACATGAAAGCTGCACCACCATTGAGGCACCACACACGTGCGTGTTTCAAACCTTTTATTCGGCAAGTTGCAGGGAGACCAGGCTCATCAACACAGCACAGGTAAACCAAACATGTTTCGGGCTTCCTAGCCCTTGCTCACTGGTATCACGAGGAGGCCCAGCAACAGAGTTTCACGCCGCACCTGCAGCGATTTTAGTATAGTCCCGCCCTGTGGGCGTGCGTCGCAACTGCATGCTGGTCTCAGTAGTTTGCTGCTTTATTTTGATCCGTAATGGAATGCTGATATGTCTCCCAATATTCCTTAAAAACCTATAGTAGGTTGCTGTGAATGACAAGGCTGGGTCCCTGCTCGTAATCTCGCCAAACTGGTCACGCCGTTCCTTGAACGCTGACAAATTCCCAGCGCGCTGGAGCTGCTCGTCTGCAGCGGGGTGTCTCGCGACCTGGGCAAGGCCACTACATATCCACATGAAAGCTGCACCACCATTGAGGCACCACACACGTGCGTGTTTCAAACCTTTTTATTCAGCAAGTTGCAGGGAGACCAGGCTCATCACCACAGCACAGGTAAACCCAACATGTTTCGGGCTTCCTAGCCCTTGCTCACTGGTATCACGAGGGAGGCACAGCAACAGAGTTTCACGCCGCACCTACAGCGATTTTAGTATAGTCCCGCCCTGTGGCAAAGAAACAGACTAAACAATAATCAACTGACTAGAGCATCAACCATCCCGTATCTTGCAATTTGCTGTTCTCGGCTACCATACAAGGGAGAACCCATTTTAAGAGCCAGACATTGTGACACAGTGCAGTCTTAATCCAGCTGCACATTGTGGTTGACTGTTATGCCATGAGGTCTGTTGACTTCTTTCTAAACATTCTGTTCAACAATTTTTGTCACCATTAATACACATCTCACAATATATATATATATATATATATATATATATATATATATATATTCAGTGAAAAAACCATAGGTTTCAGGGGCGTTATAGTTAGTTCGACATTTCACTCGTACAAAACCATAGAAATACCCCCGTTATAGTTAGTTCAGCTAACTATAACTCGCGTGCACCGCAATGCACTGCTGATGACGTCACATATTACATCACTCATGACATGGTCAGTGACATCACTCATGACATCACTGATGACATCTCAAATGACATCACTGATGACATCATCCTTGTGATAGAGTGGCAGACCTCCTCTCACCCTAATATAACCTTTGATACACACACTCAAAAATACAAACTAACATTTTCAAAACAATGGACATACCGATACCAATTACAACACACCTATTCAGTAATTCCAAGATCTACACACACATCCACTCATTCACCAACAGTCCCTATACAGTCACTCATACATGTACTCACTCATCATATGTACTCATACACATATACATCTTGTTTCACACCGCCACTCATCCATAGAGTTACTCACACACATAGTCACACATGCAAACAAAGTATCAAACATCCATTTACTTGCATATACAGTTATACACACACTACCACACTTACTTCTACAGAAACTTACACATACTTACTCTCTTAAACAATCACTTATAGAAACACCTACTTATTTGTACAGGAACTCTTCCAATCTCTCACTCTCACATATACTCACTTATATACACCAATACTCACATATACTAGTTTAAAACATATGTAGTTACTCATAAAGACACTATTGAGACAGTCATTCACTCACTAACACACCCATACACATACTCATCCACCTATACAGTCCTGCACACATGCTGTCTTCAACACATACAAACAGTGAGTCACTCATTCATGCACTATGCACTAAGTAATACCCCCCACCGAACCATACAGACACTCAGACACTCATACTGATACTCAAAAAACCAACTAAAACCCCATATAGACACTCATGCAGCTACTCACCAACACATGCAGCCACTTATACACAAAGTGAGAGACTGATACAGATATTTTCATATTTAAACACTACTCACTAACCCATGTATTCACTAAGATACACTTAGTCAGTTATACAATCAATTTTACAAAAAAAAAATCATCCATTTAGACACTTATATACCCATTTATTCTTCCATCGACCTTGAGATATACATATATAAAACATATTTAATTTTCAGAAAAACACACATTCACTGGATGATGTCATCAGTGATGTCATCAGTGATGTCATTTGAGATGTCATCAGTGATGTCATGAGTGATGTCACTGACCATGTCATGAGTGATGTAATATGTGACGTCATCAGCAGTGCATTGCGAGTGCGCGAGTTATAGTTAGCTGAACTAACTATAACGGGGGAATTTCTATGGTTTTGTACGAGTGAAATGTCCAACTAACTATAACGCCCCTGAAACCTATGGTTTTTTCAGTGAATTTCTAAGGTTTTTTAAATGCTAATTTCTAACTGTAACGTGCCTGAAACGTATGGTTTTTTCAGTGAATTTCTAAGGTTTTTTAAATGCTAATTTCTAACTATAACGTGCCTGAAACCTATGGTTTTTTCAGTGAATATATATATATATATTTATTATACTATGTATACATGTGAAAATGTCTCGGTCCCCTGTTTGCCTCGGTGGCACGGAAAAAATGGGTGGAACTGACGTCAGCACGCCGACGAGGTCCTCTTATGGCTCCGATGACGTCATACGGTGTCGCGAGCGGAGCCGTGCTCGTTGACGTGGGAGAGCTAGGAAAGAATTTCCGTGGGATGCTGGTGCAGGGGATATTCACCTAAGTGTTCAGGCTGGTCCTTTGGGAGCAACTGTTTATGTTGCCACTCCAGAAACCGAAACCAGTGATCCGAGGGCAGAGGCCCTGCAGATGACACACGAGGTGGGGTGCCCAGTCGTGTGCACCGGTGGGGCAGCGAATTGACAAGCACCACAACCCACAAAAAAGGTAACGAGGGCACTGAATAACACAGGATCTTCTCTTTGTATCTGGCAGGAACAACAAAGTTAAAATGCCCTAGTACCAAAATGTAGAATTAGTGCTACAACGGTCTTCAAGAGGACCTGCGATGCCGCTTCTGCCTCCCGTACCCTGGAGGTGGCACATGGGTCACGCGGTACGGTCATACTGCGGTGGGAAGCACACTCGTTGACCTCTCATGGCACTGCTCCACACTTCAGGGAGGACGCTTTCCATTAGCTATGTTTTCTGATGACATGTCGCGCCGGCCCCGTCCAACAACAGAACTCCTTTAGATCCAAACAGACTCTTCCACTCTCTCACCGGAAGTAAAACCAGGCCACGCGGACACTTTCACAATACAACAGCCGGGAATGCACTTTTCGGTAAAAAAACACATTCCTTCCTCCTAATTAATCAAATAAACGTCTCACTGAAGAACAGGGGCCAGCTTCGATCGGTAAACAGCCGTTACAACGACTTTTTACTTTGCGATACCATTACAATGCATGCATTACCACGCATGCGTTGTACATCACGAAGTCATTACTACGCATTTTTTAGAACGCATGGTCATTTACCACGCATGACTTTACAACGAATTTTGTTGTAAAGGTATGTATGGTAAATGACCATGCGTTCTAAAACATGTAGACGATCCATGTCGTTGTAAGGAAGCAGAGGCTGTTCCGTTTCCTCACAACGACGTGCACCGCCCCTCAGAGATGACGTGAAGCAGGAACCACGAGGAGAGAGGAACCATGAGGAGTGAGAGGTAAGGGGGATTGGGCATGGGGTGGGGGTTTCTTTTCTAGGGTTTAGGGTAGTGCAGTGGTGTTTGGGTGGTGTAGGGGGTCTTGCTGGGGGTAGTGTTTTAGGGTAGTCCAGTGGTGTTTGGGTAGTGTAGGGGGTCGTGCTGGGGGTAGTGTTTTAGGGTTTAGGGTAGTGCAGTAGTGTAGGGGGTCGTGCTGGTGGTAGTGTTTTAGGGTTTAGGGTAGTGCAGTGGTGTTTGGGTAGTGTAGGGGGTCGTGCTGGGGTAGTGTTTTAGGGTTTAGGGTAGTGCAGTGGTGTTTGTGTAGTGTAGGGGGTCATGCTGGGGGTAGTGTTTTATGGTTTAGGGTAGTGCAGTGGTGTTTGGGTAGTGTAGGGGTCGTGCTGGGGGTAGATTTAGGGTTTAGGGTAGTGCAGTGGTGTTTGGGTAGTGTAGGGAGTCGAGCTGGGGGTAGTGTTTTAGAGTTTATGGTAGTGCAGTGGTGTTTGTGTAGTGTAGGGGGTAGTGCTGGGGTAGTGTTTTAGGGTTTAGGGCAGTGCAGTGGTGTTTGTGTAGTGAAGGGGGTCATGCTGTGGGTAGTGTTTTAGGGTTTAGGGTAGTGCAGTCGTGTTTGTGTAGTGTAGGGGGTCGTGTTTTAGGGTATAGGGTAGTGCAGTGGTGTTTGGGCAGTGTAGGGGGTCATGCTGGGGTTAGTGTTTTAAGGTTTAGGGTAGTGCAGTGGTGTTTGGGTAGTGTAGGGGGTCGTGCTGGGGGTAGTGTTTAGGGTTTAGGGTAGTGCAGTGGTGTTTGTGTAGTGTGGGAGGTCATGCTGGGGGTATATTTAGGGTTTAGTGTAGTGCAGTGGTGTTTGGGTAGTGTAGGGAGTCGTGCTGGGGGTAGTGTTTTAGGGTTTAGGGTAGTGCAGTGGTGTTTGGGTAGTGTAGGGAGTCGTGCTGGTGGTAGTGTTTTAGGGTTTAGGGTAGTGCAGTTATGTTTGGGTAGTGTAGGGTGTCGTGCTGGGGGTAGTGTTTTAGCACTAATTTTTCTTTCTACAGCACTAACCATAATTTCTATGACAAAATGAATCCCCTCATTTTGTTCCTTTTTAAATTAAATGTTTTAAGAGTTACCAGTTTATTGCAATCAAAATGGCTTCAGGTGTGCCATAATTTTGTCATAAGTAAGACTGTTAGCGCTCTAGTTGTTCTTTAGAACACTCTGGGAAGCTGCAGTAGAACACAAAGGCATCAACTGACAGGCTGTTCCTGTTGAAATATAACAGGAAGATATTTGAGATCACACTTGAAACATGTCCTAATTTTTCTTTCTACAGCACTAACCATAATTTCTATGGCAAAATGAACCCCCTCATTTTGTTCCTTTTTAAATTAAATGTTTTAAGTGTTACCAGTTTATTCCAATCAAGATGGCTTCAGGTGTGCCATAATTTTGTCATAAGTAAGGCTGTTAGCACTCTAGTTGTTCTTTAGAACACTCTGGGAAGCTGCAGTAGAACACAAAGGCATCAACTGACAGGCTTCTCCTGTTGAAATATAACAGGAAGATATTTGAGATCACACTTGAAACATGTCCTAATTTTTCTTTCTACAGCACTAACCATAATTTCTATGACAAAATGAACCCCCTCATTTTGTTCCTTTTTAAATTAAATGTTTTAAGTGTTACCAGTTTATTCCAATCAAGATGGCTTTAGGTGTGCCATAATTTTGTCATAAGTAAGACTGTTAGCGCTCTAGTTGTTCTTTAGAACACTCTGGGAAGCTGCAGTAGAACACAAAGGCATCAACTGACAGGCTGCTCCTGTTGAAATATAACAGGAAGATATTTGAAATCACACTTGAAACATGTCCTAATTTTTCTTTCTACAGCACTAACCATAATTTCTATGACAAAATGAACCCCATCATTTTGTTCCTTTTTAAATTAAATGTTTTAAGTGTTACCAGTTTATTCCAATCAAGATGGCTTCAGGTGTGCCATACTTTTGTCATAAGTAAGGCTGTTAGCACTCTAGTTGTTCTTTAGAACACTCTGGGAAGCTGCAGTAGAACACAAAGGAATCAACTGACAGTCTCTGCCCTTGTTGGATGTACATGTTTTACTGAGAATGTCAGACTTCATTCTCACATGACTGAGAAAGATAATGTGAATTTACAGAAAATATGCTCTCATTTTAGCTTCTGGAGCACCTTCCAAAACTGTATGGGACAAGCATGTGAAAATAGTTTTCTCTCAAACATGATTCATGATATCCCAGCAGAAGGTTTTTCACAGGGTAAAATCACCTTAGAACACACCACAATTCCTGAAATTAGTGTGGTACCATCAACAAATGAATTCTAATGTAACTAAAGTCTGTTATCACCCTTTATAGTTCTCCTTTTGGTAACCCTCAAAATCTTCGATTCACTACAATGCATTTCAATGGGGTACTATCATTTATATTGGTCCCAAGATGGCTGCCAGCAATTCCAGGATGAAGTGCTGACAGCCAATCAGATCTCACGATGACATGTGTGGTTAGGCTCCGCCCAGATATATATGTGTTTTCTTTTTCAAATTTCTCAGGAACTACTGAACGGATTTACACCATTTAAGCAAAAGGCACGACTCTGAACCAAGGGCTACCTTTTTGGCATATTTGGTGTAATTCCGTTCAGCAGTTCGGGCTGTAGCTGCGACTAAAGGTTCCTATGGAAAATTGCATGGGGAAAACACGTTTTGGGACCCCCCTTTTTTCTCGGCCCCCGCTTGCCGAATCACCCCGAGACTTTAAGGATAGGAGCGGACCGGAGCGCCCCAACAAGTTGGAAAATTTCGCGAAGATTCGTCAACCGGCGCCAAAGTTATTTCAAATAGAATGTTGCGGATTTCCTATGGAAAATAGGTCCTAACTATAACTATCTACTGGCGACCGCCAGTAGATTATATATATATATATATATATATATATTTTTTTTTTTCACCAATTCAAAAAAAAAATTGCCCCGTCCTATACCCAGGAAATAGATTGGATACCTGCTATGACCTGGTGTCAGCAGATATTGAAAAAATGAGTAACATCAAACAAACCGACAAAAAGGAAAATCTAAGTCAACTGGAACGGATGGCTATGGACTCTTTGAGAAAAAATCCGTCCATAGAGATTAAACCCGCTGACAAGGGGGGCAACATTGTTATCTTGGATAAAGAAGATTATGTTGCAGAAGCCATGCGGCAATTGAGTGAGAGTGACAAGTATGAGAAACTTAATAAAAACCCAATCAATGACTTAGTTAATGATTTGAATGGTAGATTAAAACAATGGCAAGAAAAAGGTCTCATCTCCGAACAAGAGGTACAATACCTAAGAAATGACTCACCAACTATACCTACCATATACTTTCTTCCGAAAGTTCACAAAACTTTGAATAAGCCACCGGGGAGACCCATCATCTCCAGCTGTGATTCTCTATACCAGAATACTTCAATCTATGTGGATTCTTTTCTGGCTCCGATAGTACCAACACTTACGTCATACATAAAAGACACTGGAGATTTTTAAGAACTTTGATGAATATACAGTGTCAGATTATTTGCTAGTAACCATCGACGTTGTGTCACTTTATACTTCAATTAACCATGACACAGGTTTACAAGCAGTGACATATTTCTTGAAACAAAACCAGTTGAACAATTAGAGCATTGCATGATGGTACTGGATATGATAGAATTATGCCTACGGAACAATATATTTCTATTTAATAAAGAAATGTATTCTCAAAAGTGCGGAACTGCGATGGGAGTTTCCTTCTCTCCAAGCTACGCCAACCTCTTCATGGGGTGGTGGGAAAAGACCATAGCTTGGAGAGAGGAAAATGACCCATACGTGGCCAAGGTGGTCCTTTGGCTGCGCTTTATAGACAATCTTTTTCTCCTTTGGAATGGAACGGAATTGGAGTGCCGGAAATTCATGGATATATTGAATGAGAATAAAATTGGCTTGAAATTCACATTTAACATCAGCAAAAAAGAGATAGTATTTCTTGACACCAAGGTATATGTAAAATCAGAAAAGATTGAGACTACAGTACACATGAAACGCACAGCAACCAACAGTGTGCTGCATGGGCTAAGTTTCCATCCAGAAAGTCTTAAGAAAACTATACCGTATGGTGAATTTATCAGAATGAAGAGGAACTGTTCAAACACTAAAGAAATGAATCTCAAATTCAAGGAAACAAAGAACCGGTTTTTACAAAGAGGATACCGTTACAATGACATCAAACGTGGAGAAATGAAAGCAAGAGCTATCAACAGATCTGAGATGTTGATTAATAAATGTAAAGAAAAAAGTGGCATGTCAGAGGAACCAATCAGAATGATAATGACGTATAGCAAAGAAAGCTTTAAAGTAAGAAAAGTAATAAATAAGTATTGGAACATCTTATTGGAAGACCCAGATATTGGTAAGAAAGTTGGAAACTACCCTCAGATCTCATACAGAAAAGCCCCGTCATTGTCAGATAGACTGGTCAAAAGTCACTTTGAAATCAAACGACCTAATACGTGGCTACAGGAACTTAAGAAAGGATTCAGCAAATGTAGTCATTGCAAGGCCTGTAAGATTGGAAGGACAATGAAAGCAATCGTTGATCCACAAGGCAAGATCTTTAAAATAAATGATCTGATAACATGTAACACAACGTATGTAGTATATCTTCTGGAATGTTACTGTGGGAAACGTTATATTGGAAGTACCATCTGTCCCTTGAAAAAAGAATTCTAGAGCATACAAGGGCGATCCAGAATAAAGACACGACGTATGCTATATCTAAACATATGCTCACCCACAAAGGAAAATCGTGGAAAGATATGACTTACTCAGGCATTGCCACTATACCGGTACATGAAAGAGGAGGGAATAGAACCCTAAAGCTGAGACGACTAGAGTCACGACTGATCATAAGATTCAAGACAAAACATCCAACGGGTCTGAATGGGGATGAGGAGATGTATATACACTTGTGAAAGAATTTGACATGAAAGTAAATGAACATAACAGTGAAATTAAAAAGAAAAAAGAAAATATACAAAATATAACAAAGTAATGACAAGCAAGTACAGTGTCCCATTGAGGAGGAGATGAAAATGGAGTGATCAAGATTTAGACAACTAAGCGGCATAAAGTAATCAATTGGGCACTGAGACCCATACTTATAAAGAGATGCTGGAGGAATCGAGTTAATGGCACTTAGCCGAAAGGAATATGAGACATATGTCCAGATATTCATATATATAGATTGGATTAAATTCCCCAACTCACTTGTAATGTGAGATGTAATATGTCACTGAGACTGTGATTGTGTGAGTTACAAACTTTGAAATGCCAATTGATACAATATCAACTGTCTCACTCCAAATGATTAATACCCCCACAATGACAAAATGGTGATAGAAATAGTTTTACTTTTGAGCTGCACTTTAATAGACTTTGTTTTCACACGATTTTGGGTGTTTTTTGTAAAAAAACTACCTGACCCAGAATGCACCTAATATGCTAGCTGGGCAAGAGGTATAAATATTAGAAATGGTAGAGGGACTGATTGTTGCACCGTGATCAAGACCTGCTGGTCGAAACGCGTTGGTGAGGGAAGGAGAAGTTCCATGGCACAATAAACCGTTTAAAACAACCCCTTGGAAGAGTGCAGCGTTTTTTTGAATTGGTGAAAAATATTAATTCGAGGCGAGTCCGGCCTCGCAGCGCGCACCAGCTGTGTGATAGTGCGCCCTTCGTCTTGGACAAATTTGGTGGATAAATAAATATATATATATATATATATATCATTATGAATCATCCACCACAGTTTTTTGCCATCAACTAACTGTAACATACGACTGTGCCCCGGAAGCTGCATTATGTTTTGTACTGGTATGCTTTCTAATGTTTAGTTAATAATAGAGCTCATATTTGCAAAGTAAATTTTTTAAGTGCTTTCTGTATCTTTTTCCTTATCCCCAGAGTTTGCTGATAATGAATGCCTTTGTGTCCTCTCGCCTGGACTACTATCATTTTCTTGATCTTCCTCCCTACCTAATCTGGAGATTACAGTTACTCCAAAACTTTGCTGTGGCAGGTTGTTGTAGGCCTTTGTTCTAAAGACTATATCTCCTCTGCTCTCACCTTTGCACTGGTTTCCGGTGGTACAGTGGATTCTTTTAAAATCTTTGTGCCTGGTGCACAAAGTTGTTCACTTTCCTCATCGATCACTTCTACGTTCCAGATTCCATTGGTACTGCTCCTTTGCCAGTTACGAGCCGCTGAGCAAAATCTGCTAGTGGTCCCTGCCGTCCATCGTAAAACACCAGAAGGCAAGGCTATTTCCATCTCCACTCTCTCGCACCGAGAACGTTCTGCCCATCCATACCAGGGCAGAGCCTAACATGCTTGGGTTTCATAAACTTGTGAAGAGAGGGCTGTTATCTTCCTTTGTGAAGGCATCGTCCTTCTAGGCCTTTTATTTCTTCGAGTTTTCATATGTTCTGCAAAGAGGATTATTTTATGG
Organism: Calotriton arnoldi; assembly: GCA_963921515.1. NCBI lineage: Eukaryota > Metazoa > Chordata > Amphibia > Caudata > Salamandridae > Calotriton > Calotriton arnoldi. The sequence goes on from CAWUFW010000737.1 coordinate 954,739, forward strand.
CCAAGAAACACAGTTTTGTTTGTATGCTCTAGTTCACAAATACAAAAAGTTAATTAAATGTATAAAACTCAGCTTAAAATCTGCTTCATAGATAAAGCAGGAGAAACTTTGTAAGACAAGCTTAAGGGAAGCCTACAGGAACAGTTGGTTAAAAAGCAACATTTTCAGAAGTCTTTTACAATGTCTGAAATTGGACTATAGATGTAAAGTGAGGCTCATATAATTTCGCGATTTAGTCGCAGCAGAAAACTGTGTTGCCGACGTCACTGATTTGACCTTTGGAATCTCCACAAGACATTGGTTAAAAGATTGCAGTGCATGGATCATGGGGTATCCGAACCAAATTTATCTTTTAGAAATTCAGGAGCATTCTCATATAGTGCATTATGCACAATTAACCAGGCCGTAAAACAGACCATGCTGTTTACCATGGGTAACTAATATAAAGAAATGAGTATCGGAGACATATGTTACTTTCTTGAAAGCCCTGAAACTAACTCGGCAGCAGCATTTTGCAGTATTTAAAACATTTTAGATTTTTGGGGATGCCAGACAGATCGTGTTGTTGTAGTCAAGTTTGGACTAGATTAGCGCTTTGATGACAGGAATGTGATATTGACAGCCTCCTTTACACTCGCCTCTTTGTACGGTTAGTGAAAGTTATCGATTCCTCATTGGCGAATAATGTCTGTGTGCAATACTTATAGAAATCATTTGCTCCTGATGAGGATTTCTGGTTATGGAAGTGACAACACATCTATGAATACTTGTCAACAGTTCTTTACTGTGACTACGCTGCAAGAAGCATCCACTGCATTTGCTTCTGCTTCAGATTGTTTGATTGCAATTACATTTTGCAAGGCGACACATTAACTCTGTTTGTAAGAAATATGTTATGGATTGTATCATCTTTCATATTTATGAATTTGAATCCAAGCATAATTCTTTCATTCTTTCGAAAAAAGGAGGCTCTACTTGTCTTGAAGGGGGATGGAAAGATAACACTGGCGTTCCAAACCTTGACTGCTGGCTGCCTAATCTCAGAGCAGACTTATAGCATACTGAGCCACCTTGCCCATTCATCGTTTTACTTTTATTTAAGGAAATAATGTTCTCGTTGCAAAACAATTACTCTGCCATTCTTTATACAAAACTAAGATGTGGCCAACCAGATGGAGACTATACTCGTCCATGCTTAGTGAGACTCTTTGAGGAAGCATAAAGTTCATGGCTAATATATTTTTTTTATTTCATGTGTCAGCCGTAACTGGAAAAGGGTGGAGTTATGGCTGTCAATTACACTAGTGGACAGAGAAACGAAGCTGAACACTTGGGCCGCACTTTACTATTTAGGTTTGAAATCTTTTTATTGATGTTAGAATGCAAACAAAAAAAAACTCTCACCTACATCCAACGACCGGTGAGGTAGAAATTAGGGGCAATCGGGAGGAAGACCGGAATAAAGAACAACACTGAGCAACACGTCTATGCTTATGGGAGGGTAGGTATAGGTAGCGAGGGTAGGTGGGGTTCAGGGTCGGGGAGGAGTCCGTTGCCAGGGTGCTTCTTGTCACAAACAGTTAGGTGGATCCATCTGTAGGGTGTTATAGGTAGTGGGCCCAAAGTTCAGCAAGCTATATTTCGTCGACTTTGGTTAAGTGGAGCACACGTAGGTATGCCAGGCAGGTGAGTTTGCAAAACTACTGTGCTAGAAGGCCCCAAGTTTTGTCTCAGAATGAGAGTTTGTCCTCAAGGAAGGCAGTCAATTTCTCCACCCAGATCTGTGACTGGGGGGTGAGTGTCTGAAAAATGTCAGTACTCCGTCCATCATCTTCCTATGTTTGCTTTAGACAGATTCTTAGTCACAGCTGATGTTGCCACTGATGGGCTGTGGATGCAGGTACTGGGTAGGTTCCTCTCAGACCATGCACTATTGTTTGTAGAGTGAGGAGTGGGGGGCAGCCGTCCTTTAGTGCCCCTGTGGCAAGTCAGACCGGAGGCACTCACTGATTCATTGTTCCGCGAGGGGCTCAGGGCGGTGGCCTTTGAATATTTAGTTTCTGACTAGTCAACAGTGTCATGTAGGAGTAAAATATGGGACGCACTGAAGACCGTGATATGGGGGAATGCTTATCACGTATTAGTGGTACCAGGCGTCGCCTGGAGGCACAATTGCTCGAAGAGGAGAAACGACTAACGAACCTCCAGCGGGTAGTTCCTGCGTAGGAATCTCGACGAGAGTCACTGCTTTCTGCGTGGAGGGCAGTGAAGGAGACCTGGGGCAGGCTAGACTGGTTGGTTCGACGTGAATATCGCCAGTTGCTTCATCGTGAGGGCGATACATCAGAGTGAGTGCTGGCATGGTTGCTTAAAAGGGAACGCCTACCCCCGGGGATACTTTCTCTGAGGTGCCGCAGTGGTATGTTTGCGGGGTCCCTGGCTGCAATCAATTTCCTTCTGCAGGACCATCTTGGATCCATCTATGGCTCAGTGGAGGTTGATCATTCAGAGGAGATGTGCGTTTTCCTGGATTCATGGCCGCCTCCTCCCCTCACGACGGAACAGACCAAGAACCTCGAGGGGGACCTCTTGGTGGAAAAGCTGAAAGGGGCTGTCTAGGAGATGGCACAGGATAGTGTACCAGTACCGGATGGGCTTCCGGTGGAATACTACCTAACATTCTCGAAGTTACTGCTTCCCCATCTACTAGAAACCTTTCTCAAGGCGCGGGATCCTACTACGGACTGTGAGAGGCATAGATAGTCATGCTCCCCAAACCAGGTGGGAACTTATCCGATCCCAATTCCTATCGACCCCTATCCATTCTAGGGTTAGAGGCCAAGATATTGGCGAAGGTATTGCCACTAGACTACGCGACGTGGTTACCACCCTGGTTCACGATGGTCAGTGTGGCTTTATGCCAGGACGGGGGCCCAAAATGAACTTACGGAGGTTGTCTCGTGATGCACTCATCACAGATAGCGAGATGGAAGCAGCCTCAATTGCAATAGCTATTGAGAAAGCATTCAACACCCTGGGCGGGGAGGTTCTTCGGAGAATGGGGTTTGGAAAGGTCTTTCTGTCCTGGGTAAGACTGCTCTATGCTGGCCCGGTCGCCCCGGTTCGGCCTGGCTCTGTATCGTCAGAGTATTTCCCTGTTGAATGGGGTATGAGACAGGGCTGCCCTCTGTCGCTGCTCCTTTTTGCCTTAGCGATGGAGCTGATGGCCATACACCTTCTCCGCAACATGGATGCTTGGGGGGTCGAAGTAGGGGGCATCACACATGTTGTCTCCCTCTACGCAGACGGCGCACTTGTGTATGTTACTCACCCTGAGCAGTCTGTGGGAACCCTGCTGTAAATTATGTCTGAGTTCGGTGCGGTGTCCAGCCTCCGTACCAAGAAACAGAAAACTGTGTTGTTCCCGCTGGCTGCTCAGTCTTGGCGGCGGCTGGTCGAGCTCCCTGTAACCAGATTTTAGTGGGAGAGGGGCCATTTTCGAAATCTGATGATCCAGAAAGCACGCACCCCAGTGGCCCGATATCAACTCAATCTGGGTGGAGTCCTCAGTGGCTTAGAGCAGTCTGTCCATTTCTGGGTCTGTCTGCGGTTGTCGGTGATGGGGAGAGCAAGATGATATTTTGACCCGCTGCCTCTATGCCTTAAAAAATGCTATGTATGATATTCCGCGGTCTGCCTTCAATAGAATTAATAGTCTCCCTAGTGTGGGCGGGTAAACGCAGCAGGGTAAACTGGATCTTCTGAAGTTAGACACTGCCCTGGATGGGCTGGGTCTCCCGGACCTGAGACTATACTACTTTGCGAGCCTTTTGCAATATGCTGTTCAATGGTGTTCTGATGGTCTAAATTGGGGAAAAAAACCTGCTGAGCGCACGGGGCGCTGCGGAAGACCTCCCGCACTGTCTTATGTTAGGGAGGGGGGTCCTGAACGATCACCCCTTTGTCATTCGACATGTAATAGTGTCATGGCAGAGTGCGGTCACACAGGTGCTGTATCGAGCCCCCTATGCTAGACTTTAACCTTTCCGTTGGTTGAAACCCATTCGCAGAATCCAGTCAGTAATGGATTTCTCACAGTGGTTTGAGGGCGTTTGTAAAACTGTTGGGGACTGATACCCTAACAGTTTGTTTCTCACGTTTGCGGAAACTCGAGATGTGTTTGGCCTTCACCAAGGCCAATTTCTACAATATGTCAAACTATCCTGTACGATTCGGGAGATATGGCCGACCTTTCCCACTGAGCAGATTTGACTCTGCGGATTATGTTGGGTCCGGGGTCAACCCGAGGCGTGATCGCGCGTATATACAAGTCTCTTAAAGAGGATCCTCATACTGATGTGACGCTGGTGTGGGATGGACGGGCAGGGGGAGACTACACCTCTCCCGGAGGGGGCCTGGAAGAGAGCCTTGGCTCAAGTTCAGAAAGTGGCAAGCAATGCAAGGTTTAAACTTACGCAGTTTTATGATGTGCATCAAGCCTACCTGACCCCACTGCGATTACACAGGATGAACAGGGCTCGCTCAGAGGCCGGCCCCTGTTGTGGGTCTACCCCGGCGTAATTTCTTCACATGACATGGGACTGTGACAAATTGAGAGCGTACTGGGAGGAGGTCCCTTGGGACGCTTCAGGGGGTGGTGTCACACGAGTGCTGGTAGACTCTTCTGTTAAGCACTGTTTGCTGGGAGTGCTCCCGACGCCTAAGTGTCGGGTCCGAATACGACATAGATTTATACTGTTGGGATTGGTGCTGGCCAAACGGTGGTTGGTCATACACTGGACACAACCCGCGGCCCCTATGAGCAGTAAATGGCTGGCGAACCTGCAGGATTGAGGAGTGGCGGAAGAAAGACGTTTCAAAGCTGTACGCACGGATGAGCATGCTGAGTGTGATTTGGAAGTATGGGCGGGTATGTTGACTAGCCTGTCAGAGATAGATTAGCTGAAACCTACCCTCCCCATCAGCGCAGGGAATTCAGAGCTGGAGATGCTCAGCATGACGAGGTTACGTTCTGGGCCGAATTGGGAGCCCGAATGAGTGGTTGCGTTCTTGGTGTGCTCCGGAGAGAAAATTATGGTATGCTTGGGGAACTGAGGCCCTGATTGTGTGCCCCCTCTCTTGTCCCGGCATTTGATCCTTCTGCCCCCCTTAAGCCCTCTAGCCCCCCATTGCTCATCTTGAAATATATTTTCCTTGACCTTCACACGCTGTGTCTGGGTGGGAGGCTGGGGAGTGCCTCCCTACGCAATACACAGCCGCCTTCCTATTGTCATGCAGCTGTTTGTTTAATGTTTGATTTACATGTATTGTTTCCAAAATTGTTCATTCCATACATTTGATTGCTTAATCTTTATGTGGCCAAGTGGGCTGTGGTGCCAGGCACGGTATTGTCTTGGGGTTCACGTTGCGGGAGCTAATCTCATGTACATCCTTTTCTATCAAATGCTAATAAAGACATGTTAAAATAAAAAAGCTGATCAAAATCAAGATGAAGAGAGAGGAAAGGTAGAAGCCAGTTCACTTCCCCTAGGGTTATATGTAATTATCAAAGGGAACTAGCTACCAGGTAGGAGCTCCTAATGTGTGTATGTGGAACAACACATATGTGTTTTAGGAAGACCCTCACTCACCAACCTAGTTGGTGACATGCTTCATCATCGGGTCCCACCCAAGGTACCGAGTGCACCTTGGGTGTGCTTCAACGCCTGGATACAGCGGAGCTGGTTTTGTGCAGTGAGTGTGCAGTGAAGGTGAAATGAATGTGGTTTAAAAGACTGTCCGTAGGGTCCCGTTAAACAACAAAAGACTATTTTAATGTATGGGCCCTCTGCAGTAGTTAAAAAAGGAGAGAGGTGGATATCCGTGGAGGTATTTAGGCTCCGATATCCTATGCGGTCAACATGTGTCTGCCAGTCTCTCACTACTGGGCTGGCTTTCTTCAGGACCTTATGTGCGTGAAATTAAAAAGGTGGTCTAAAACTAAGTGTGTTAGAGACCCTCTATGTGGCGCACTCTCTAGGTGCGTTATGTGATAGAGGAAGGTTTCCTCTAGCGGCGCATTCCTGTTAGAGGGAGGAAAAACGACAAACAGACATACACACAGATACATTTAAAAGGTATCATAAGGCACATCCAATAATGTGACTCAGGAGCGTGGTGTCCATGCTCTATGCGGATAAAAATGCGGAGTGAGGACGGACCGTGGCGTATTGGTGCATGGTGTTAGAGTTGCAACAATGTATACGCCTCGTTTATATGCGTTACCGTGTGATAATCAATATGCGGTAATGCAAAGGTGGTAGGTAACGGACTAAAAAACATGTACTCCTTACTCGGAGATTCTCTGGATAGTGCCCCATGAGTTCTGTGTGGGGGCCCGACCTATTGTCTCACACTGTGTGATGAGAAACAGGAGAAAGAGAAAGGCACATACAGCGTAATTAACTTGCGTGCCCTGTAGCTAGAGGACTCTGTGTCAGTCTTGGGCTGGAACCCCCCAGTGCGCACCCCACTTCTTCAAGATCAAGGACCCGTCTCCGAACCTATTCTGACCGCATCGGAACTCCGTCGATGTGTGCCTGGTGCGAAGCGGGAGTTTAAATACCCTGGAGAATGATGCAGGTGAAGTGAGTCTCTGTGACGAGCTCCAGGTGCGCGTGGTCTGCTCCATTCCTTGCACCTGTGAGGATAGACAGAGAAAAAAGCGAGCGCACGTGTTTGTGTGCTACGCTGCGTGCCATTAAAGTTTTGTTGAAATACGTGAGAATTCTCTTAAGGGTCGGGTAATACCCTATGGTGTATGGCACAATGTTATAAATATTTGTAGTTTAATTAAAAGGCTGTGTTATGAGAAAAGCAAGAGGTTGTATTTAAGATAAAGCGCTGGTTATACGGAGCATTTCTTGGGGCTGCCTACGGGTGGAAAAGCAGCGGAAAGCGTCTGTGTTGTAAGCACAAGTTATGCACCCTAGATGGCTCCGTTGAGATGTCCAAGTGAACCAGGTGTGCATATGTGGACCCATAACTCTAGGGATCGTACACGTGCTAGTCTTACATTCAGAGGCAAATCCCACGGCTGCTAGCACACTAGCGTGTGTATTGAGAGCGTGTATGTAAAATGCTGGCATTAGTGTCCTCCCACGTCATGGAATCGTGCTGGAGACACACTGGTACATAGGGCTCTTGTGGAGATGGTGACACATGGCGTGGGAGGCTCATATAACATCCCATGATGATAATGGGAGCTAAACAGATGGTCAGACATACATTAAAATAGTCTTTTGTTGTTTAACGGGACCCTACGGACAGTCTTTTAAACCACATTCATTTCACCTTCACTGCACACTCACTGCACAAAACCAGCTCCGCTGTATCCAGGCGTTGAAGCACACCCAAGGTGCACTCGGTACCTTGGGTCGGACCCGATGATGAAGCATGTCACCAACTAGGTTGGTGAGTGAGGGTCTTCCTAAAACACATGTGTTGTTCCACATACACACATTAGGAGCTCCTACCTGGTAGCTAGTTCCCTTTGATAATTACAACAACAAAAAAGCTACCTGGAACTTCTAGCCGTTCACCTAGCACTAAAGGCCTATCTCATCTGATAGGCAAGGTCGTTCGTGTCCGGATGAACGTTATGACAGCCATGTACTACCTTCAGAAATAGGTAGGGACACACCCTAAACAACTGTCTCTGCTATCCCAGAGCATTAGATGTTTGGCTCTCTGCCACAAAATACATTTGCTAGTGGAGTACTTTCCGGGGTGAACAACGATTTTGCCGACCTCATCAGCAGGATGCAGCAGTAAGTCCACAAGTGAAAACTCCACCCGAAAGTCCTTCCCCCTAATTTCACAGATGGGGTTTCCCACATATAGACTTATTCGCAACAGCAGAAAACGCAAAGTACCGAAACTTCGCCTCCAGTTTCCCACAGTCCAGGAGAAATGCACTTTGGATGAACTGATCATGGATATTTGCATAAGCTTTTCTGCCTGTTCCCCTTCTTCCATTTGTGGTTTGGAGGCTTCGGCAGATTTCCCTCACTGTCATCCTGGTGGCACCCACATGGGCACGCTAGCCCTGGTTTACAACTCTGTTCGAACTCTCTCTGGTTCCACACGAGAGGCTACCCAATAAGCCAGACCTTCTCACATACAACCATGAAAACATCAGACACCTGAACCCCAGATCCCTCAACCTTGCGATCTGGCTCATGAGGTCATAGAATTTGGTTTTCTTAATCTTTCACCTAAATGCATGAGCATTCTCAAGTAAGCGTGTAGACTTACCACCTGAGCCTGCTATGTGGCAAAGTGGAAAAGATGTGTGTGCTGCTGTCACTCAAAAATACTGATCCTTTTAATGCCACAGTACAGGACATTGTCTGCTACTTACTCCATTTGAAGGTTTCTGGTCTAGCCTTTACTTCCATACAATTACACCTGGCCGCCATGGCTGCCTACCTTTAAAATAGACAACACATCTCTCTTTTCAGAATACCAGTCATTAAAGCTTTCATGGAGGGCTTCAAAAGAATCATTCCTCCTCTGGTCCCATCAGCACCCTCATGAAATCTCAACATTGTACTCGCACGACTCGTTGGCCCTCAATTTGAGCCCCTCCACTCTTGCCCCCTTCAGTCCCTGTCTTGGAAGGTGGCATTTCTAGTTGCTGTCACCTCACTCGGGTGTATCAGTGAACTTCAGGCATTAACCCTGGAAGAACATTTCTTCCAAGTACGTAGGGATAGGGTTGTCCTCCACACCAACCTCAAACTACTACCTAAAGTAGTATCTCATTTCCACTTTAATCATTCTAATGACCTTCCTGTCTTTTCCCCACAACCTGATTCAGTTGCAGAACTGGCTTTCCATACTTAGAATGTAAAACAAGCCTTCATGTACTATGTTGAGAGAACCGGGCCATTTTGGAAGACAAAACAACTTTTTGTTGCTTTCTCTAAACCCCACAAAGACAAGTCTCTATCCAAGTCAGATATTGCCAGATGGATAGTTAAGTGCATCCAGACATGATATGCTAAAGCTAAAAGGACTCTTCCCACTCATCCTAGGGCACTCTCTGCTCGCAAGATAGAATCCTCTATGGCCTTCCTGGGGAGCATCCCTATGGCTGACACATGCAAAGCAGCTACCTGGTCCACGCTTCACACTTTCACAAAACACTACTGTGTGGAAGTTCTAGCCCGCCAACAAGCTAATACAAGCTAATGTAAGTCTGGCAGTTCCCTGTACAATCCTTCAATCTTCTGCAACACCCACAGGCTAGCCACTGTGTTTTTGAGAGTACTGCTTTACAGTCTATGCACAGCATACGTATCTACAGCCACACATGCATCGAACTGAAAATGTTACTTACCCTGTAAGCATCTGTTCGTAGCATGTAGTTCTGTAGATTCACATGCACACACCCTCTTCCCCGGGCACCTGTGGTTGCTGCAGTATCTCTCACTATCTCTTTTGTTTCCTCTTAAGCATGGACATCTCTGTAATTATCGCTTCACATTCCATCCTAACCGCTGTGCTGGGAAACAACCCAACAATGGAGTCGATGACCATGCACATTATCACCAAGAGGAGGAGTCACAGTGCCTCGAAACTCGAAAAACTTCAAATAAAAACAACTTGCACACATCTGGGCCCAATGCTTGATGGCAGGATTATGCACAGCAGATGCTTACCGGGTAAGTAACATTTTCCTTCTGTTATTTTCCTTGGAACACAGTTTTACAGCTAATTTTTATGATATTTTCAAATAACAAAATCAAGTGCTTTTCATCCATTGTCGTTTGGATGAAAAGGCAGATTGAATTTTTTGGGGCACTGCAACTCCGAGGTAATAGAAAGGAATTCCTTTGAAATATTATGTACCTGCCTTTTGTAGGTGACAAAAACGGTTCTGGGGCTGGGCGAATATTAAATCTTCCACCTCTCCTCTGCTTGTCAAGCTTGAGTGTCCTGAGCTCACAGGAGAACCAGAGATTGGTGTTCACATGGCTGAAGAAAGGATTCCTTTTCTGTTTTTCTGGATGTAAATTCTACCACTTTAAATATTGCTCAGTCCATCATTTACACATTATAAATAAATACAAATTCTCCTTCCCACTACTTTAAATTTAGATTTGAATGGGTCAGAATTTGTACTCATTTGTTTTAGAATCTGTGTTAAAATGAAATAGTATATTGTCTTCTTCAGCAAAATGTATGTTTGGAAGGACCAAATAACAGAGCAGTAATGCCTCCTTGTAATTGCCTTGGTGTTAAATAGCCTGTGTAGTTGCCATTTTTTTTTCAATACTCCATATTGTCTCCACCTATAATACTTGCAAAATATGGATTTGTTTGTTGAGACTGTTTATCTTGAGGAATGTTCGTTCTTATGTGGTTTTAAAAAAAAAAAAAAAGCAACCACAATTGTGCATTAACTTTATAAAGGTTTCCTAGTGCAAGATTCTGTGCTTGTTTTGTCTTTTTATTTGTCTATAATAATTTTCCTTATATTTTAGGTACTGTCCAAATTGCAAAGAGCATCAGCAGGCAACTAAAAAGCTTGATCTCTGGTCATTACCTCCAGTACTTGTGGTCCACTTGAAACGCTTTTCCTACAGCCGATACATGAGAGATAAATTGGACACCTTAGTTGATTTCCCCATACTGTAAGAATAAATTACATGCATGCAGTAATTCATGTCTAACCTGCAATGTTTTAAAAAAAATATTTGATAATATTAAATTGGCGTGGGTTACATTGTACAAGGAGTTTGTTGTGATTTAAGTACAATGTAACAGTTGTTGAAAGAGTTGAGGATTTAATTATTACCACGTTTATCCCAAGGCAAATTATGAGTGCTTCCTCCATGTACATTGTTTAAAATTTGAGGTGGGGGGGAGTGGAGGAGCAGAGAGCTAGCCTCTAAGAAGGCCATGCACTAAGGTGGTCTAGTAGCCTTGCCCCTCAGTCTTTCAGTGTCCGACCATACTCCCCTATCAGCCAACTCACAACTTGAGAAAAAGATATGCTCTGGATAAGCACTGAAAGAAAAGAAAATATTCATATCCTAGTTTACCGCACTCCTGAGCGGGTCTGACATCTGCAGACCATCATAGCAGTTTAGGCACTGAGTGAGGTTGGAAATAAAGAAGGGAATAAATGACCTGCATTAAGAAAATTGATGCATCTACCGGATGTGAGGAGTTATGTTGTTTGATGGGCAGCAAAACATTAGGACTGAAGTAGAGCTAGAGTAATGGGAGACAAGGCTGTGGCCTACTGCCTGAAGCTGCCAGCCCCACATGACAAGCCACTCCCAGATACTGCAGTGAAGGTCCTCTCCAATCTTTGTGGTGCCACGAGATGGAGAGTTCCACAGGCGGAAGGGCCTGGAAGGATCGACTCGCTTGTGCCAGCCAGAGTTTGGCTGTCATAGGATTTAACCACAGTGACTGCTGCTTGGAGGGAGCGCTAAGTTCTAGCAGATGGTGACCCTTCAGTGCAACTTGATTCTAACTGGCAAACCTCTTTCAGTTGTTCTAATAAAAACTGAACTGCTCATTTCTGTGCCCTCTTCCTTGGCGGAGGGAGGTGGGTGGCAGTTTGACATGCTTCTTGACAGACTACCCTGGATGAAGATTGTACTAGCCAAGGGGGATGTACATGAACAGAAGCTGGCGCCTGGAACATTCAAGTGAGATGTGACAGCCTGGATAGAACTTCCTTGAAGAGTGGGTTTGTGTAGTGGAGAGGTGTGGTGCAGCGGCCAGGGCAGCTGACTTCGGAGCACAGGGTTCACGGTTCGATCCCTGGCTCCGGCGGCAGCTCAGCTCAGCACCATGTGACTCTGGGCAATAGCTCACTTAATTTCCACGACGGCCCCCAGCGCCTTGAGACCCGTAAGGGTGAGTAGTTCGCGCTTTACAAATACGGATTTAGATTTAGTTCCATTTGCACACATCTGGGATAGGTGACTGGCTCCTTATGGTTGTAGCCACTTTCAAGGCTAGCCATAAAGACTGCTCAAAACTATTAATGATGGACATGTGCATTAATTAACAGCAAATGGCAAACGGACTATAAACTATTTTATGGGGCCCATTCGAAGCAGATGGAGAAAATTAGGGCGTGTAATTCACAGAAACACCCTGGGAGGTTAGTGATACCTGATTACAGGGTCTAGGCTTAACACAGGCTGTGATGGGTAACAGCTAAAGTACCATTTTGGAGTAAAAGCTCAGGGGCTTTGCAGGCTGCTTGATCCCCAGTCAGCATTTGGGTTTCTTCTTTTCCCATGTACTGTAAGGGCATTGAGTATACTGTGGCTGAAATGGACAGAGGGGCTCAGTATCAGTCTAATATCCCTTCAGAGGCAAAGCACTGTGCAAAGATGCATTTTAAGAGTGCAGAAGAGCATGGCACTCCAAAAAGCAAAGATGACTTGGAGATTAAATCATTGCTGTTGAGCATGAGATAAAGACTACAAACTATAGATGGAAAAACCAATATATCTGAAAGAGGCTGTAGTTATAGATTCCTTACCTTAGAATTACCCCCAGGCGTCAGACTGGATCCGGAGAAATGTTTTCGTAGCAGTACCCCTGCACGTTGGTAGGTGGCGTCGGTCGACTCCGTGTTCGTCGTCGGCGTCGTGGTAACTGGGACGACGTCGTGGTGTCTACTTAGAAGCCGCCCCTGCAGGCTGACGTCAGTTCATTCTTTTTCCGCGCCAGCCAGGGCAGATCCAGAGAGAGCGTGCCCCTTAGTCACTTTTTGACTAACCCTTTTTCGACTTTTGTCGACATATTTTTGAGTCTTCGACTCCCGGTGCACGAGGGATGTCCAGCCGTCGGCCCGGTTTCAAGCCCTGTAACTCCTGTCACAAGTTGATGTTGGTCACTGATCCGCACCTCGTGTGTCTCTGGTGCCTGGAGCGTGACCACGACCCGAAGTCGTGCTTCGACTGCCGGGCCCTGTACCCGAAGTCTTTGCGGGAGCAGTCCCGAAAGCTTTTGGAGGCCTGGCAGTCCCCTCCGTGCCGTTCGAGGTGAAGGTCGCTGGACCGGTCACGGAGTCACCACCATTTGTCCTCGAAGTCTTCGCACTCCTCGGGTAAGTCGAAGCACAATAAGAAGGCGAAGAAGCATTGTAGCTCTTCGCCTTCTCGTCGGCCGACGCGGGACCCGGAGCGTCGTTGCTCTCCAGCTCCTACCTTGGAGCCCGCTGGGACGGCTCCGCGCTTCCCTCCTTTTCCCGGAGGGTCCCCTGCCCAGCTTCGTGCATATTACGAAGCGCTGCACAGCATCTTTGGGCAGCCCAACTCCGCAGGCGCGCCTTCAGGCCCCATGGACTCGGCTGGGGGCCCTGGGCCTTCGATGCCGGCGGCTCCCGCCTCGGCGCCCCAGGGTCCCCAAGGATCCAGGCCTGGATCCAGATCGGCGCCGGTCGACCTCACGGTACCTTCCCCGGCACCGATTCCAGTGACGACGCCCCGACATTGTTGTGCCCCCAATCGGCGTCGACCCCAGCCTCACCCCCAATTTGGACACGGCGCCGGACCGATGTCGGTACCGGCACCGGAGGGTACTTTTGTACCGCTGTTCATCCCTGGCGTTCCCTACCACCCTGAGTGGCAGCCAGAGGAGGGTGAGGAGGACTGGGAGGGGTCTTTTGACCCTCTAGCTGACCAACTTGAGGAGCCGGACTGGCGAGAGGAGTTGGGTGATGCCAGTGGTCTGCATACCTCCCCATGGTATGCTTTCTTCCCCTACAGTGGCTATGGAGGAGGGAGCTTCCTACGCTGTGGTGTTGCGTAGGGCGGCTGAGGCCTTGGGCCTCGACCTTCCTGCGGTGGCTGTCTTCGGAGCCCCTGCTGCCTTTTAATGAGGCTGTCACTGACATCCTTCTGGGCACTTGGTCCAAGCCCAGCACAGGGGCTCCTGTGGACAGGCTGATTGCCCGACGCCACCGCCCGGCCCCGGGCAACCCACTTTTCCCAACACCCCACCCCTGAGAGCTTGGTGGTCCAAGCCTCATCCTCAAAAGGTGCATTCCCTACTGCTCCCCCAGATATGGAATACAAGAAGCTGGACCATCTTGGGAAGAAGATGTTTTCTTCCACCAGCTTAGGACTGCGGTCGGTGAACACCGCATGTCTCTTGGGGTATTATACACACACAGTGTGGGATACAGTCGCGGAAGTGTTGCCACGGTGCCCGGAGGAGGCCCGGGCTGTGCTCACCTGCGCTGTTGCTGAGGGTCGAGACGCAGCTAAGTTCACCATCCGGTGTGAGCTGGATACTGCCGACTTGCTGGGTAGGACAGTTTCCACGTCGGTAGCCCTGAGGCGCTTCGACTGGCTGAGAACATCTGGCTTCTCTGGGGATGTCCAATCCACACGTTTGGACATGCCCTTTGATGGCCGTCGCCTGTTTGGTGACAAGGCGGATAACGCGCTCGAGCGCTTCAAGGACTCTAGGGCCACTGGCAGATCCTTGGGCCTCGCAGCAACTTCTCACCCCATGCAGTCTGCCTTTCGTGGCTACGGAAGGAGTGCCCTACCACGTATGACCCAGAGCCACAGGGCTGCGCAAGCTACCCAGCCTATGCGTGGCCGGGGACGTGGGACCCAGCGTTGCGGGTCTGGGGGCCAGCGGGCGGGCCAGTCCACCAATGCCCCCCTGCAGCAGCCTCCAAACCTTCCTAGTCCGACTTTTCAGGGCTGCCAGTGGGCGGTAGGATCCGCCATCACCTCCCCCACTGGCACAACATCACGTCGGACAAGTGGGTTTTGCAGATAGTCCGAAGGGGCTACTCCCTCCCCTTCAAGACTACCGCTCACTCCATGCCACCAATCAATCAATCAGGGGAATTGTAAGCGCACTACTCACCCGTGAGGTTCTCAAGGCGCTGGGGGGGGATTAGCAGTTTCGTTCATTCGAAGAGCCAGGTCTTGAGAGCCTTCCTGAAGGTGTTCAGGGAGGGGGCGTGTCTAATGTCGATAGGGAGCTCGTTCCAGGTATTGTCCGCGATGTAGGAGAAGGTTCTTCTCCCTGTTCTGGCTCTGCGGATGCGCGGGTTTTCGGCTAGGGCGAGGTTGGCGGAGCGGAGGTTTCTTTTGGGTACGTGGAAGGTAATTCTTTGATTGAGGTAGTGGGGTCCTGTGTTGTGTAGGCATTTGTAGGCGTGGGTGAATGTGACTCTCTTCTCGACGGGGAGCCAGTGGAGGTTCCGTAGGTGTTGGCTGATGTGCTTGTGTCAGGGGATGCTGGGGACGAGTCTGGCTGCGGTGTTCTGTATCGTCTGGAGTTTGCGGAGCAGGGACTTGTTGATGCCGGCGTAGAGGGCGTTTCCATAGTCCAGACTGCTGGTTATGAGTGCGAGGGTGACTGTCTTCCTTGACTCGGGGGAGGGGGGGCCCATTTGAAGGTCTCCCGGAGGATGCGGAGGGTGTTGAAACAGCTGGAGGCGATGGCGTTGACCTGTTTGTTCATGGAGAGGAAGGTGTTGAGTAGGATGCCGAGGTTTCTGGCGTGGTCCGTGGGGGTCGGTGGGCTGCCGAGGGCGGTGCGCCACCAGGTGTTATTCCATGCTGACGGTGTGGTTCCGAGCACGAGGACCTCTGTCTTCTCCGAGTTGAGCTTCAGGCAGCTGTTGCTCATCCAGGATGCGACGTCCTGCATTCCTTCCTGGAAGTTGAGTCTGGTGGTGGTGGGGTCCTTGGTGAGTGAGAGGAAGAGCTGGGTGTCGTCGGCGTAGGATCAGAGGTCTCTGGTCTCCGGCGGAGTACGGACACCACATCAACCTTCTGGAGCTTCGGGCGATCCGTCTTGCACTGAAGGCATTCCTTCCTTCTGTCAAAGGAAGAGTAGTGCAGGTGTTTACGGACAACACCACCGCCATGTGGTACTGCAACAAACAGGGCGGGGTGGGGTTGTGGACCCTATTCCAAGAGGCTCTTCTCCTTTGGACATGGCTGGAACATCAGGGCATATCCTTGGTGGTTCAACACCTGGTGGGTTCCCTGAACGCCACGGCGGACAAACTCAGCCGCCGGTGCATGATGGATCACGAATGGCATCTTCACTCAGAGGTGGTGCAAGGTCTCTTTCAGCAGTGGGGAGAGCCTTGGTTAGATCTATTTGCCACCAAAGAGAACGCGCAATGTCAGCAGTTCTGCGCATTGGAGTTTCCAAGGCGGCACTCGCTCGGCGACGCCTTTCGTTGCGAGTGGAATTGCGGCCTCCTGTATGCCTTTCCGGGCCCAAGTAATTCTTGTGGCTCCGGGCTGGGCGCGAAGAGTCTGGTACCCCGAGCTCTTGAGCATGGCTATCGATCCTCCGATCAGACTGCCTCTTCGGGAGGATCTTCTGTCGCAACAGCAGGGGACGGTTCTCCACCCGAACCTGTCCAGCCTCCACCTCCTTGTGTAGATATTGAGCGGCGACAGTTGACAGCTTTCAACCTTCCTCCTGAAGTCTGTAACGTCATCTTGGCAGCCAGGCATCCCTCCACTAAAACGGTATACGCCTGTAGATGGAACAAATTTGTGGCATGGTTCACAGCAAAGGCTGTGGATCCCCTTTCTGCCCCCCTTTCAGAGGTCCTCCTCCTCTTCATTCATTCTTTGACCCAGGGCTCTGGTCTGGGCACTCTTAAAGGCTATCTTTTGGCCATTTCAACCTTTCTTCGCCTTCCTGATCAGCCTTCTCTTTTTAAGTCCCCTATTGGTAACAGATTTCTGAAGGGCATTACTCATCTCTTTCCTCCTTCTCCTTTCGTAATGCCCCAGTGGGACTTGAATCTTGTCCTCACTAACCTTATGTGTGCTCCCTTTGAGCCACTACATAATTGTCCTCTTCGTCTCCTTACTTTAAAGACTGCTTTCCTGCTTGCCATCACATCTGAGTGAGCTTCAGGCTCTTTCTTTCAAACCTCCCTTTCTGCTGTCCATCCGGACAAAGTGGTCCTTCGTACTAGGCCTTCTTTTCTGCCCAAAGTGGTTACCTCTTCCCACATAGGCCAGACCATCACATTGCCCACCTTCTTCCCGCCTCCGCACCCTTCCAAATAGGAGGAGAGACTCCACCATCTGGACCCAAAACATTTGCTATCCTTCTACCTTGACCGCACTAAAGACTTCCGGGTGGATGATCAACTCTTCGTGAGTTATGTGGGCGCCAAGAAAGGTCGGGCAGTGCACAAACGTGGGAAACGGCCTTAACAACGAATCCATAACAACGAGTGTACTAAACAAGGAATCCTCAACAACGACCTTTACCTGAACCACGACCTCATTAACCACTACTGTACACGAACAGCGACCACCTTAACCACTACTGTACATGAACCACGACTTACAAAACCAGAGGTAAGTGTAAATAATTAAATAATTAATCTTAAATGCAAGTGTAATTATATTAAAATAATTGCAATTAGGAACGGGATATAAGGTATTAAATTGTAATCACGCTGTCGATATATTAGACTTTGTTTTAATTTACCGTGTTAAGCCAGTAGATGGCACTGTTGGTTTGTTTTTCAATGATGAGCTCTTGATCTGTGCTCGATGCGACTGTTCTCTCTGGTTGTCACAGTTGAAATGGTTACAAAATGGTGGTTGGCCGTTTTTTATATGTTTTATTAAAGTCAATTCTTTTACAAATGAAAAAATATTCTGCAATCCATTTTTTTTTTAAATTTGCTTTCTGTGAGAACTTGATTTTTTTACTATCATTTCAATTAGTGCATTTTGTGTTATTTTTAATTTATTTACTTAGCATTCTAGTCAAAATTAAAAAAACAGATGATGGACTTATATTATTGTTTTTTAACGTTCATTAGTGTCTTTTTGTAAGTTCGTCCGTATTTGTAATAAACGATTATTTGATTGAAAATATAAAGATTATTTACTAAAAATTGTTTTATGTAAAAGTATTTTTTAATTTAATTACATTTGTATTTCCGTGTTTCAAACATGCGTTTATGAGAACGTAGTGGTAGATTCGGGTAATATGGAAATTGATTATTTTTCATGGTTTAGCAAGTCGTTGTACAGAAAGTAGTGGTTTGGCTTTGGTAGTGGTTTAGCATTCGTGGTTTAGGCATTCGTTGTTTAAGTGGTAGTTGTTTAGTCATACATCCCTTAGAATTACCCCCATGCGTCAGACTGGATCCGGAGGAATTTTTTCGTAGCAGTACCCCTGCACGTCGGTAGGTGGCGTTGGTCGACTCCGCGTTCGTCGTCGTGGTCGCCGGGATGACGTTGCGGTGTCTACTTAGATGCCGCCACTGCGCGCTGACATCAGTTCTGACACGACTGTCCACGCCAGAAGCGCAGAGCCATGCAAGACACTGACAACTGGTGCACACAACTAGGGCCCTGGAAGGGAGTCCCTATCGCTAGAAGCCAGTTCGCAGAACGGGGAGGATGGGTGAGGCGGTAAGGAATCTATAACTACATATGTCTCTTACAGATACATCGTTACCGAAGGTAAGTAACTTGTTCATCTGAAAGAGACTGTAGTTATAGATTCCTTACCTTAGAATAGATACCCCAGCAATACCAACCCCGGAGGTGGGTCTGCGAACTAAGTTCACACCAGGAAGTCCTGGAGAACAGAACAGCCGAAAAAGCTGTCTCCCTGGAATTGGCTGTCCAGGCAGTAATGCTTTGTGAACGTGTGCAGGGATGCCCACGTGGCCGGCTGGCAGATGTCAACCAACGGAACTCCACGTCCCAAGGCAGTGTTGGCTGCCGTCGCCCTGGTAGAGTGGGCGCGTAGTCCTACCGGAGGTTCTTTTTTTGCCAAAGAATAACAGATCTTAATGCATAAGACAACCCATCGAGAGATGGTACCTTTGTGGGATGTATGACTAAACAACTACCACTTAAACAACGAATGCCTAAACCACGAATGCTAAACCACTACCAAAACCAAACCAGGTCGTGGTTCAGGTAAAGGTCGTTGTTGAGGATTCGTTGTTTAGTACACTCATTGTTATGGATTCGTTGTTAAGGCCGTTTCCCAATTCTAAGGTAAGGAATCTATAACTACATATGTCTCTTACAGATAAATCGTTACCGAAGGTAAGAAGTAACTTGTTCTTTAATGACTTGATTTGACAAATTCTGGTTCTCATTGGTATCATTTGTCTAAAATGTCAATATTTAGCAAAAATGACTATATGCAATGAATACACAAGGAGATTATGGACGGATCGCTGAAACTTTTCAGACACTCACCCCTAGTCACAGATCTGGGTTGAATCCATCATGGTTCTTTAGCTCACTTCGCCACCTCAGTTCAGACCCAGCTATATGCAAATCAGTCTTGACCCTGTTCCTCATGGGAACGGTCCAGCCCGAACTGTCTTTGCTTTGTATACAATGAATGCCACATCAATTACTAATTTAAAGGGTCAGTATACTATATATACAAATATAGATTTTTATCCAAAGATATCATTCAATCAGTGTCCAACATGGACGTGACAACATGAGTGAAATGCTTCCCGACTCAAAGAAAAAACATAACCAGGAGTAGCGAGAAAGAAGTGAATGTGGTGCAAATTTGTGTGTGTTTAAAGCAAACAACAATTCATAATTAAATGGTATTACAAGGTATAATCTATGTATCAGTTGCTGTCAATGGCGTTTTGACACTCAACGTGATGCTGGGGGTCTCATCAGCACATACTCGATGAGGGACATACTGGCCGATTATGGAAATGAATCATTAGGAATCAGTCCAAACTAGGGTGACATGTGGTAGTGCTCACTAGTTCTGATAATCAGTTAATGTACTTACTCAAGGGATGAGGTGTAACCCAGAGTGGTGAGAAAGTAATTATATGCAATCTTCTCATGGACGTTATTCAGGCCGAATGGAATAGTGCCAGTCCAGTAAACCAGTCACACTTGGCGGTGCATTAACAGTTTAGCGGGATTACCTGTATATCACTTTAACCCAAGGAATTTCGGGTTCCCTGTTACTTCAATACTATAATTGTTGCCTTTCCCATTTCCTTACTAGCTCCCCCAACGTAGCACTAAGCCTCGGAAGCAGGTTTAGGCCCATGCTGTTTCTTTTCCTCTTATTGAGCGAGGGATGCCAGTCATACAGCACAGGAGTTAGCTCACGATCCAAAGGGCTTATCCTTTGATTTTGTTAGTACCCTCTCGCATTGGAGTACAGGGTTTATATTTCATTAGGCAAATCTTGATAGGAGATACATGTCCCCACTCACCCATTGCCAATCCCCGACTCAAGTTCCCATCAGCAACGCCTACCCCCTTTGGACATACATATAGACACTACCCCCATCCCGAGCCCTACACTCCAAAGAACAGGTCTTACAGACCACAGCCAGATCCAACTGGCACTAGACATTGGAGTACAGGTGCCCCACTGGTAAGATGGAGAATGAAGATGTACGCCTATAAACTACCTGAGCAAAAGGAGCAATTAGGGAATCCCATTCTGACATTTGTATCAGTCAATGAGGGCTCGGTAGAATCTCATAGGATGCTGCGGCAGATAAAACTATAATAAAGAGTGGTCCTGATTAAGGACTTAGACGCAGCAAAATATAAGACCCACAGGAGCTACGCGGTCTAGAGAAGAAGATTAAAGACCTTAGCGCTCGATCTATTGCATTACTACACACTAGAAAAACTAGAGTTGGCCAAAATACGCCTTACGGAGGATGGCCAGAAATACCTAGAAAGATATTTTATGGAGGAACAGGTGGTGGAGGCCATTTTGGCCCTACCCACATGTAAATCACCATGAGAGGGCTGATATCTTGGAGAGTTCTATAAAATGGGCAAACACTTATAGTCCCCTTGTTGATACAGGATTACCAAGCAAGTTTTTTGATTGATGCTGCTGGATTTTCGACCCTGAGAATGCATTGAGGACTGCTAACCAGATGTCAGTGCCTGTGCCCTGACCCTAAAGTATATGTTGAATTGGGTGCACCCGATTGGAAATGGCTAACGTTCCTGTAAGTCCTTAGTAAATGGTACCCTGGTACCCAGGACATGGAAGTTAGAGGTGTACCTCAGGGCTTGCAGCACTGATTGTGCCACCCTGGAGGTCCCCCAAGTAAAACAAGTTCCCCAGTCTGCCACTTCAGACTTGTAAAGCAGTCCTGCACTGCTAGCCCGACTTTGCCATTGAAAGCAATTGCAAAGCCACCACTTCCCCTGGACATGTGTGTAATTCAGCTCTCTGGCTGGCCTACCGTGCCCTAAAGGCAGGGTGCAGCACATGACCCAGGCAGGACATGTACTTTACATGTCCTGGCAGTAAGGCTTGCAAAACCACCTTTTTACTGTGGAAAGACTTGGTCGCCCAATTGGCGAGTACTGGGTTGCACGCTGACCCCTCAGCTGTGCTAACTCCTGAAAGGTGCGACCAAAGTGAGCACTCCAAAGTATCAAACGACTCGTTACATTAAGCCCAACTTGTATTTCTGGTTGCAGTGTGCAGCTTTAGCAAAGCTGCCATTATATTGCCCTTAAAACACCTGTGCCTTCCCTGGCCTGCTCCACAAGACAGCTTTTTGCCCTCCTAGAGACGTGCCAACGATTCTCAGGAAGGAGAACAATGAGAGATTGCTGGCCAGAGAGGTGACACCTCCCTCCTGCAGGAAGCCACTTGGGTGTCAGCCCCAAAAGGTAGGCTTCAAAGGTGAAGCTGCCTTTGAAGAGCAGATGTGTAACACCAGGGGGAAGGCTGCCCCATTGTAGAAGTAGACAGGCTGGCACAGGAAGCAGCGAGGGGAAACCAGTTGCCAAACTGGTTTCCCCAGGGACGTGTTGCCCTGAGATAGCCACGCCCACGGGTGGACTAGAGAGGTCTCGCCATCTTGGGAGTGGGCAGAATGGTGCCCCCTGGGCTAGCCAGATGCCACACTCCACAGGAAGTAGACACCAGGTGGGCGGGAACCTAGTAGCCCATTGGCTACCAACCACATCCTGCCCTGAGGGCACTTTCAGGGCATAAAGGGGGCAGCCCTGGCACCCAGACCTCAGATCTCGACCAACTTGGAAGTTTGACCGAAGAAGGACTGCCCTGCTGCACCGAGGGACTAGAAAAGAGAGGCTGCACCAACGAGGACTTCACCAGCTGCACATGGTGGCTAGCGAAGAGAGGGAATGTGCGTGCTGTGTCCTGCTCAAGGAGAATGTTTCCAGAGCACAGGCAAGCCAAGAGAACTCCAAGGGCCAGGCTGGCCCCCTGTTCATAAGACAGGGACACAACAGCTGAAGAAGCCTGCAGCAGCAAGTTTGTAGCCCAGGGTCTTCTAGCTGATACCACTGCTGCCATGCTGCACCGAGTACCAAGACCCGATGCACAGAGTTGCACCTGAGTTCGCTGAGCCCGAGTGTGCTGTCAGAGAGTTGCTGGGACCCTCAGAAGGGAAGTTATAGACCCAGGAAGGATTAGCCTGTGACCACAACAACAGGCGACTGGTAGTCCAGTGGCGACTGGACTTCGGCCAGACTGGAGAAGCCATTGTGGGATGTCGACTCTGCAACCATGACCCCCTCGCCATCTTAGTGGACCGAGGAATCCCCGCAGGAAGACCCCTGTCGACCGCGTCGCATCCACAGCATTCTTGGAACAGTTTCAGAATCCTTCATCCCTTGCATCAGGACCACTCCACAGGAATCCATTGCAAAGCGGATTAAGTGCCTGGAACTGCTGAAGGACTGCTTCTGTGAAGGTAACTGTACTTGAGGGCCTTGCTGGTCCCTCTGACTAGCTCCCTGCTGGAGTTGGTCGCCCCAAATACTTCTAACCGATCACATTGACACATAACTAAGTTTTCTTTGAAAAATTTTACAAGTATCCAGTTTGTTGACATTGCCAAGGCTTGTTCGCGATTAAGTGAAATTGCTTTGATTTATTATTGCTTGTACTATCTCTGGTGCCCTACAGTGGATCTTTTTCGTTCTAGTGTCTAATTTCTTATTAAAATACAGTCTATTTTTATAAATTGGTGTTGGATTTCTTGAGTTTTGTGTTGATTTCTTCAATTGTTTTGGTGCTGTTTAAATGCTTTACACTAGTTCCTCTTTGTAAGTCTTTCTGCTCAGTGCCATAGCTACTGAGGGTTGAGCTGAGAGTTTTACAGACGAAACCTACTGGACCTAAAAGGGTTGGTAAATGTATTACACAGTGAGGTTGCACAACCACACCATATAATACACGCCATTTCCTCACACTCCCGGAATATCCATCCTCTACAGGCACAGTTGTCTGGCATACTGTTATTTTGTTATTTTTGCTAGCCCAGCAAGTTCTTGCTCTGGCAACAATTAAAAGCCCTTTTGGCCTTCGTGCGTTTACCCCCTCTTTTTCCTTAGGTGTTCCCCGTTTGAACTACTGCAAAGCTGCTGTCTGCGTCTACTTACGCTGGAGACAACTTTCCTTATTGCAATCACATCAGCACGTTGCGTGGGTGAATTGGAAGCACTTTCTGTCTAGCAGCCATACACCACTGTTTTCCTGGACAAGTTAGTCCTCAGGATGAAAGCTGCATTTCTCCTGAAGGTTGTCATGCCTTTGCACGTTGGACAGTATATCACCCTATCGGTCTTCTTCCCCCCACCTCATTCATCTAAAGAGAAATAAAGATTTTATCATTTTGATACAAAGAAAGCCCTACGAATTTCAATCGCACCAAAGAACATTGGGTGGATGGTCAGCTCTTTGTTGGGTTCTCTGGGGCGAAGGGGAAAGCTGTTCAGGAAAGAACCATCTCCAAATGGGTTGTCTTGTGTATCACGATCTGTTATGGACTAGCCAAGAAACAGCCCCCAGAAGGCCGTCATGCTCATTCCACCAGATAAAAGGCTGCCAATCTTGGAAATTTGCCGGACTGCTCAGCAGTCATGAAGTACTAATACCTGGATAGCCAGGTCCAGAGGAAGGGGCATTTTGCCTGTTCTGTCCTGCAGGATTTCCTGGTTTGAGCCATTCCACAGACCCTGTCAAGGTACTTCTTTGGTATCTATTTACAATGTCAGTAATCTGCGATTAGTAGTATCCTTCAGAATAGGAAGTTACTTGTCGAGGCAAGATGGCGGACACGTCCGTGTCCGGGTGAGGCAGGCGAAGAGTGCTCTCCACTTTCAATCCTCCCTACTCCCTCGGTTGCTGTTGAAGCTGTCGAAGTGAAGCCTCTTGCGAAACCGTGGCTTAAAGTACCTGGGAATGCTGTTATTATTGATACATTTGTATCAACAAGGTCGCCGGCGCGTTTGGGGCTTCGTGACTCACCGTGGAGATTGGCGGAGCAGGGCTGCTGCCGGCATCCGGTGTCGAGAGGAGAAAATCGCGGCTGTGGCTGAGCAGTCTTGGGATCTGCTGGAAGACCTGGGCTGGAGTAGGATGGGTCCCAAGAACGCCAGCGTTAATGTGAAGGTTACAAGGACTCGGGCTGCAGCTGCCGCTACAGTGGTTCCCCCTGGGCTTGTTGGGGGTTTTCCTGTGGAAGGGGCAGTTGGTGCAGCCATCAATGTTATTGGACCCCCTGGTGCTGTGAAGGAGAATCCGATTTCCTCCCCGGGGGCTATTCGGATTATCGATCCTGCTGGGGACAATGTAAAGATTCCGGGGATCTTTAAAAAAAAAACGCCAGGTAAAGGTAAGACCCCTGCCACTGAGCAAGTGAGGGGCGCTACTGCCGTCCTGCAAGTGGATCAATCGCTTAACAAAGTTTGTGACACACCTGAAGTATTGAGAAACACTCTTGTGCCCTTGAAGAGTTTGAATGGTTCTTTGGTGTCAACTGAGCAGGAAGGGGGGCAAGAAAGGGGAGAAGATGCGGCGGCTAATCCGTGTGTGGCTGACCCATTAGAAATTGTTGTAGAGAATGCTGCCTCCCCCCAGTTGTCATTAGGGGGTTTAATTAATTCCCAGAGTGCCCCATCTTCAACATTGCCTAATAATATGAGTCTCGGTGAAATTCATCAGGGGTCTGCGATTTGTTCCGAAATATCTAGCGGAGACGCGGTAATAGAGGCAGACTCCGGGGACTCAGGTGGAAATTTCTATTCTATGTCAGATGTGTCTAATACCTCGGAGCCGGAGAGTGTTGAAGGTGACTGGGTAGATGACAGAAGTCTGACTAGCTCTGTTCCACCGGAGGAAGAGGAAAATACTTTGCTTATTTCTGGGGAAAGAAGTACTGTGCGAAAGGCAACGGAAGCCAAGGACATTTCTAATTCACCATCTAGGGACGGATCAGGCAACGATGGGTCCCCTTTGCTCAATTATACTTCTTCACTACATCTTGGGGGGGTGAGCGACAGTTGGGGGGGCTCTGCTGATGTACATGGAGGATCTGTCTGTCCTGGCGAATTGATAGAGAACGAGGTCACTCTAGCCACTATATATCAAGCTATAATGTCACACCGTGAGGAGACAAAAGCAGAAGGTTTGCGGATGCAGGGCGCAGTCCGCAAGCTTCAGAATACGGTCCGCCGTGTTGTTAAGACTTGTACGGAGATGTCGGCCAGGATTGGGGTAGCGGAGGGTAGAATCTCCCTAATCGAAGATGAGATGGTGCAGCAGAAAACAGATGTATCTTCCTTACAATCTCTTCGGGACGATATAAATTGGAAACTAATCGATCTAGAAAACAGATCAAGGAGGAACAATTTGCGAGTACTAGGTATTCCGGAAGGTACGGAAGGGAAAGATATTCATCAAGTCATCATCGATCTGTTTTCGGAAGCCTTTCCTGAACTGCATCATTGGAAGTGGGAACTTGAGCTGCAGCGTGTTCATAGATTTCCTTTTCATATGCGGGGTGGTACTAGGGGGGTGGATGTTAAACCGAGAGCCATACTGATCTGTTTAAATAATTTCTACTCCGTGAATCTTTGTACGATTTAGCTAGGCCAGACCGAAAGAGAAGGGGGAAGGGTTGTGAATTTTTTGTGCGCCCTGATTACTGTCAAGCCACAGTTCAGCAGAGGTGGCATCTGCGTCAACTGATTCCGTTGTTTCAAGCAAAAGGGGCACAGTCCTATTTACTAAATCCTTCAAAACTTAAAATTGTCTATAAGGAAAAAACACTATTTTTCACTTCTGAGATCGCTGCAAAGGACTTTCTGGGCACTATTTAGGGGGATGGTTATAGTATAGGTAACTTAGGCAATTTAGACAGCTTTTTTCTCTCTTTCTCGCTCTTTTCTTTTTTTTTTGCCGGGGGGATCAGTGGAGGGCACTTAACCCTCTCTCTCCATCGTAATAGGGACCATTCAGTCCCTCTGCCTCATTTGGGTGGGTGTAAGGGTGGGGGGGGGAGGATTCCTGGGGTGATGAGGGTGGTGTGGGTGGTTGGGGAGGTGGGGCAAGGAATAGTAAAGATGGGTCTTTGTATTTGAGCGGTAGCAAGGGTTGTGAGAATATAGGTGTCACAAATGTAGTATTTGCATTAATATTATTAGGAAGTTTAATGGTAAAGGAGTGGCAAAGGGATTCAGCTATGCTAAAACGTTTTTTGTTTGAGGATGGGTAAATTTTCTGTTTGCACTTGGAATATATGCGGCCTGAATGATAGGAAAAAAAGAGGGATTATGGCCCAGATTCTTAGATCAATGAGGGTGGACCTGCTTTGTGTACAGGAGACTCATATCGCATGGCACAATAGGAGATGGTTAAAGGACTTGGGCTTGGAGCTCGTGGGCTGCACACGTCAAGGGTCAACAACGAGAGGGGTGGCAATTTTGAAAAGATTTGGGTGGGGGAAGTGTAAACGGGTAAAAGAAGATCTCTGTGGCCGTTGGGTGATCATTGAGTTATTGATAGAGGATCTTTCCATGACTATTTGTTCAATTTACGGTCCGAACTCACATGACCCTGAAATGTTGAATGGGCTTAGCATTGAGCTAGTCGATTGGCCATCCCCCCTGATCTTATGTGGGGATTTTAATATCCATATAGCAGGGAATGTTGATATATCAAGCAACTTTTTTTATGACGGGAAGGAAAATAAAGCGTTTAAAGCTACTAGGGGTCTTGTTAAAGAATTTGGGCTGGTAGATATATGGTGGCTCAAAGGAAGGGGTGCCCCAGGGAATACTTTTTACTCTGCACCTCATCGAAAGCACGTGCGGTTAGATTACTTTTTTGTTACTGCAGAGGTTGCTAGTAAAGCCAGGATTGATATCCAACCCAAAATAATTTCTGATCACAATCCTGTCTTGTTAGAATTAGAAATTAGTTACAGATCTCCCATAAGGGCCTGGACTTTTGAACGGAAGCTGCTGGTCGATTCTGTTTATTGCGAACATATGTGTAAATGGATAGTGGAATTTTTTAATAATCGTGGATCTGCCTCCGTCCATATGGTATGGGATGCTTTTAAGTCAGGTGTTCGGGGGGAGACGTTAAGCTATTCTCTGAATAAGCAACGTACACTGCGGGCGGATTTTTTGGTTGAAATGAATAAATTGCGGCTGCTAGAAAATGAGTTTACCGTGGCAGTTAGTAATGGCCAGGACTCTGAACAGATTTCAAGCGATTTGGCTATTCAAAAAATGAGGCTATATCAGAATTTTGCCACAAAGTTGGCAGCGCAAATCGCAGTATATAGCTCCGAGCTATATGAGGTGGGAGAAAACTCTGGCCGAATATTGGCTAAAAGACTACACCAAAAAGATGTTGCTAAGAGGGTTAATAATATTCAGGACGAGCAAGGGCAAATTTGGGAGAAGCCTGCTGAAGTGTTAGAGGTCTTCGGGAAGTTCTATAGCCAACTGTACATGGATGAGGATATTTTGGGAGTCGAAGATAAAGTAGTGGAGTTTTGTGGCGATATTGAAATTTCTAAGTTGACACATGAGCAAAAGGATGAATTAGATCTCGATATCACTTGGGAGGAAGTGGAGATAGCAATTAAATCTTTGGCTGCAGGCAAGGCGGTGTGACCGGATGGCATTCCGCTTGAATTTTACAGAACTTTCCGGCATGTGCTGAAAGAGGAAATGCTGACGACCTTTGTGTCCGCACAAAAGGGGATAGTGCCACTGTCCTGGCGGAAATCTGTTATTGTGTTTTTTTTTAAAAAAGACAAACCTCCCTTATTGCCGTCATCCTACAGACCCATCTCGCTAATTAACTTGATAGCAAAGTCTATTCTAAAATACTAGCAGCACGCTTATCGGGCATCATTTCTATGTTGGTTTCAAAATTCCAACATGGGTTTATTCCTGGACGTGACACCGCAGACCATGTTAGGCGTTTAATATCATTTATGGATTGGGCTCAAGCAATCAATTCTACATTGGGGATAACCCTGTTGGATGCCGAGAAGGCATTCGACAGGGTTTCCTGGCCTTATATGTGGGAGGTTTTAAGGCTGAAGGGCTTTGGCCCTTTGATTCGGCAGGCGTTGAAATCATTATACCTGTTCCCAGTCGCCTGTATTCGAATAGCTGGCCAAGAGTCGGGCTTGTTTACAATTAGTCGTGGTACACGGCAAGGATGCCCGTGTTCACCTTTATTATTTGCTTTATATATCGATTTTTTCTTGGTTAAGTTAAATCAGGCTATCGACATTAAACCGGTTCAAGTGCGGCATATTGATTATAGAGCTCTGGCATACGCGGATGATATTGTCGTTGTTACTAGTGATACTGTCAATGCTATACCTGCAATTGACGGATTGGCATCTAAGTTTGGGGTCTTCTCGGGGTATACATTAAATATCTCTAAAACGCAGTTTTTTTTTATCGGTGAGGAACCTCCTGATAATATAACAACTGTCTCTGAAATCACATATTTAGGAATTAAAATTTCCTTACCAATTAGTAAGATCCCAGAGTTGAATATGAATCCCGTGCTTAGTAAAGTAAACTCAATGCTGGAGAGGATGGATCATTTACACTTATCTCTTTATGGTAGATCTAATGTCTTAAAAATGCTAGTTTTGCCGAAGTTTCTTTATATGTTTAGAACAATTCCATTGGAATTTCCAGTTTCGTGTTTTAAGAGGCTAGAGAGGGTCAGCTCTAGATTCTTGTGGGGCTATAGACGTCAGAGAAGGGCGTATAAAAAGATGGTATTGCCGAAGAATCGTGGTGGCTGGGGTATGCCCAACTTTATTTTTTATTATTGGGCAGCGGTTCTGCAATTTATTAGTCCTTTGGTAGTGGGGGATCGGGTCAAGATTCTGTCATGCCATAGTCCATCAATTTATGAGTTTGGGTTGGGTGATGAGGCCAACGGTTGTCTGGTTAAAGTATTAAAACCCAGTTACTTTAAGAAAACCAAATTTAAAATCCTTAAAGCGGCATACTCTGTCTGGAGATCAGTTAAACGGCAACTTAGGGTTTCAAAGTTAAACGCATATACCCCATTTTCAGCTACTGGGTTACTCCCATTGATTTTTCGTGACCAAACGTCTAATAGATGGCGCTCAAAAGGAATTCAATGTATGGGGGATTTGTGGGATGATGGTCAGATGGTATCATTTGCCGAGTTACAAACGAAATATGGTCTGGCCAAACATGAATTTTTTAAACATCTTCAAATCCGTAGCTATTTGAATTCGTTAGGCCCTGATGTGGAATTTCAATTTAGAAAGCTCCCTCTTATTGAAAGGATGAAAAAAAACATCAATCGGCCAATTTTATTCTCAATTGATTGATGTGCTTCCAGACGATGTTGTGGTATGTCAAGATAAGTGGGCAACGGAGCTCGGTCAAGAGGGAATTAATGTTATAAAATCTCTAAGCCTTGCGAACCAAGTTCTGATGTCTGGGAGGATGCGTACTCAGCATTATATGGCCATATATGATTTGTACTATACCCCAAGAAAGATCTCTAAATGGGGGACATCTGCTGGGACTAGATGTAATAGATGTGGTTTATTTGCAGCAGATGCAGTCCATATGTTTTTTTCATGCCCCTAATTAGCTGAATTATTTCTGTCTATTGAACGATTTTTAGATTTAATAATGAGGTCATCAGTGTGCATAACTGGGGAATTGGTTTTGATAGGATTTAATTCAGTTACTTCGGCTCATACAAGGTCTAAGGCATCGGAATCTTTTTTATTTATTTGTATGGCAGTGTTGCGTGCATGTATTACTAAGGACTGGATAAATCCTGATCCTCCGTCTTTCTCGAGCTGGCGGGCAAGATTACTTGCCATGTATAATTTAGAATCCGCTATATATAAGACTAAGGGGAGAAGGAAGAGAGCAATGGGAGCTAAGATCTGGGCCGCTGTCACTGAATGGATTTAAATTCTAATAATGGACTGTCACTGCTTTTTTTGGCAGAAATTTCTGTATGTGCTATGTTTATATAATTTGGCTTTTGATATGTGGATACATATTGACTTGGTTGTGGATTCCTGCTTCCGCTGTTTTATTTGTATTTCTATTTTGTCTGCTGACCTTATTCGTGATTGTAGAAGCTGATTTATATATTCCTTGCATAAAAAGGGGGAAAAAACTAATTTAAAAAAATAAAATAAAAATTCAGAATAGGAAGTTACTTACCTTTGGTAACACTCTATCTGGTGGATACTTTATCTAACAAAAGATTACTCACCGACCTACCCACTTCATCGTTCCGTGGAATAGGTTCCAATCTAGAGATCTGCACACTAGCAGAATCTGATTATCTAAGGTTTTGCTGCTGACGGCGCAGACAGATGTGAAAGAAACTTATGCCAGTGTGAAGAGACAGTGGCTATGTGGAGGCCCCAACATCACATCCAGGGTGGGACGAACACGATGCCAAGCCGCACGATTCCACCTACTGATGCATTAGGGAATTGCTAAGAAAATTTTCTGGATCCAGTCTGGTACCTGAGAGCTTTCACAAGGTGAGGAATCTGTGGTTAGATGTAGTATTCACCAGAAAGAGCATTACTCAAGGTAAGTAATTTGTTCATTAAGTCCATTTATTTAAAAAGCACCTTAACTAAATTGAACCTGAAAGTACCGCACAGCTTCTGAGACGTTTTGTGTTTTTTTTAAATGTAGTAACATTGCAAAGTTAATTCTCATTGAAAAGTTAGCTTCATTTTTCTGTGCTTGTGTACGAAAATTACTGAAAAACCTGTGTAAAGAGGCATCATACACAAGTTCTAATAAGCTCCAAAAACACAGAAATTGACTTCTTATGGATTTGAAAAGCATTCAGCTATTTTTGATCAGTAGCTTACTAAAAAATTATTTTGTCATGCTCTGCAGGTCAGCCACGGCCTTGTATTTATCTTTATTGTCCTTGAATATGATCTTCATAAAAATAGTGCTGGTAGTGAATTAAACAGTTTTTAATCATGTTTCAGTGTGGAAGTTTTTT
The DNA here is from genome assembly GCA_963921515.1 of Calotriton arnoldi. NCBI lineage: Eukaryota > Metazoa > Chordata > Amphibia > Caudata > Salamandridae > Calotriton > Calotriton arnoldi. Next base: position 986,119 of record CAWUFW010000737.1, read on the forward strand.
GTGTTTATTAGAGCAAGGCCTTTAAGAGGGGGGCGAACTTGATCTGCACGGTGCAGGTTTTTTCTGTCATGAGAATTAAAGCTGTTTAGTAGCAAGCCAAAGGTTGTTACGGGACTAGACGTGGGATGCTTATGTTCACAGTTGTTCATTATTATGCTGATATGGACTCGGGATGGTCACCTCTCATGATTCATTTCCTAATTTGTCAGAGGTTTTTCAACAAAAGTCATCAAATCATTATTTTTTATACTTTTTGGTAATTGAAATGTTATGCTTATAAATATGAGGAAGATTCATTCTAAACACAAAAAGTGACAGCGCGGTAGCCCTAGTTCTTCAGCATTTACTTCTTGCTCATATACCTAATCGACCCTCCCCAATATTGTTTTGAGAAGTGTACTGTACTAGTGCTTACACGTTTTTCTTCTGGGGCAGCTCCATCAGAATACATTTTGGAATGGTGGTTTCAGGGAACCTGAATATGAGTAGAGTCATTTTCTTAGTTTTAAAAGTAAACATTTTCTTTGTAAAGTATTTCTGGGTCATCCTGATTGGTGGGACAATATCTGTGGGTATCTGTCTTTGGGAATAGCCATTCTAGTGAAGTACTGTTCTAGGTTTTTTTTATTAAAACGTATTGTTCCTATTGCTACAGCCCTCACACTATGATGTCTCACGTGGACCACGTAGGTACCCAAGCGCCGCTCGTTTTTCAAGGATACTAAACCTGTAGTGTACCACTTACGTTGTGCAGATCGCTTTGTTCTTCTTGCCTTCTTTTACTGTGACTATTAGTAAATTATGTGTACTACATCTGTTATTGAAATTGGTAGCATTTGTGCCCTGGTAGTATTTTGGTAAATTTTTGTATTGGTGCCATCTATTAATTTAAAAATGGTTATAATAGTAAATACTAAGTCTTTTTATTCTTGTTACAGTGACTTGGACATGGCTGAATTCCTGATAAATCCAAATGCTGGACCTAGCCGTTATAATTTGATTGCTGTTTCAAACCACTATGGAGGAATGGGAGGAGGGCATTGTAAGTTCCTCTTTTATGTCTTAAATGGTAACTAGTCGTTACTGTAAAATTACTCTATACGTAGGGTATAGTTTCAGCTTTATAACCTAATTCGCTTTGTTGCTTATATAAGTTCCATCACCCACCTCATCTTCCATTCCACCCCTCCCAGTTATTTAAACACAGAAACTCAACGTGTGCATTTTACCCATCAACCAGCATGCCACCAATGGCCCTAAATCGGATGATGTCTGTATAACAGAACGATAATTTAGTTCACTCCCATGCTTGGATATTATTTTTTCAATGTGAGTAATTGCCCTATGGGCATTTTTTTAGAAGGGTGTTGCATGCAATTGTTATTTTAGATTTCTTAACCTTATTGGAATCCTCCAACATAACACTCAATAGTCAAGTAAACAATTTATTTGTTGGATTTCATATATTATTTTTTTTTATACTTGTTTTTATTACAACTTTGCATGAACATCATCGTACATCATCATCAATTCGCAGATAATTGTGCATTTAGATTTCATAATTAAGTGACATTTCTGTACTGTGCTATCAGTACATTGCTCTATAAAACAGTCACCTTCTGCTTTAAGGCAACATCTCCGTGAAACAAATGTGTTGTTGAACCATTGTATGAACAATGCCATCACATCCAAGGTATTTGCAGTCATTTCAGGAACAAAACGGGGCCTGTAGACACCACCTCATCTCCTGCTATTTAAGAGACCAAGAAGTTAGTCATCGACCCGCAGGGCCTGCTCCTCAAAATTTGGTAGCAGGCCACTTCTATATGATCATAATCTCCAACTTTCTGGTAGCTATCCTGCCAACGCCCACTCCACCACCACTGCAAAAACAATTTTTCATAATTTCTTCTGACCTTTCAGACACACAGAAATCAATATTTATATAGTCTCAAACATGTCAGAACACCAGGAATTCTATTTTTGCTACTCCATTGTGATAAAGAAAACATAAAAGAAATACAATATATTCTGCATGTGGTTGAAGCTTCCCACCATGAAAGTGTTGAAGATGTTGACCCTAGAAATTATTCTAGATTCAACTCTACATCAATTTTTGTTTACATGCTGCAAATATTGCATAAATATTTTTTGCTGTTTTTCTCACTAATTTTCTGTTTCGCATACAAACATTCATAAGACCTATAACATTAGAATGTGAAATGCCCAGCATGTCTTTCATCTAACAAAACAAAATGTGCATAGGTTTTCATGGGGTTTGTGATCTGCAGAGGCACTTATGAAATTTCTGGTTCATTTGAACAGTATGATAGAATTACTGGTATGCTGAATGTGGGGATACCTTATTTGCAGAGTTACACATCGGAGCTCTGCACCCCCTCCCTCCCACATGATCATAATGGAAATATGGCAGTCTGTATATTTTATGAATACGTTAAGTCTAAGATCTCTGATAGCATTGCCTGGAAATAACACTAAAAATGTAGTTCTTGTGTTTTTCTGCACTTTTTCCACACCTGTGACTTTTCTATCACATCTCCCTCATAGAGGAGAGTGTTAGTTTTCTAGAAGTCCCAAATACCTCTACCACTATGTCCGCTGAGTGTATAGGTACCTGACTCAACCTGCACATAAACAGTGTCCCTCCTAAAGTGTCTATGGTTACTGTGTAGGCCTGCACCATCTGTTACTCTGAAGCTAAAAGAACTTTTAGCAAATGTAGTAAAACCTTACAATTTCTTATTTTGTGCCTTCTATAAAGACTATGTCAGTGGAGAGGGGAGAAAAATCCATACAGAGGCAGAGGGATGAAGCCATTTGTGTAAATGGTCATCTTCAGTTGAGTTTATGTATTCTGTGCATCTGTGGTCCTCTTGTTATAGCTGCTGCATGAATGTTGGATGCTGTGTATTCCAGAGTCTCAAAGCATAAATTCGGGGACAATATGATGTGAATCTCTCTGTAATTGCTTTAATGTGTAACTACAGGCTTCCTGGAAACAATCTGTGCTTATACGTAGCTCAACTTATGGGTTACATTTGGTGCTTGGATTTGTGTGGGGATGTTGTGTGTGTGTGTGCATGCATGCAGAGGTATTTCTGGGAGTGTGTGTGTTTGTGTTTTTAAATACTTGGGATGGAATTTTGTGAATGCCCAAGTTAGTTTTAGGTGGGTGCTTCTGTGTTTTTTTGGGGGTTTGTATTTTTACTGTGTTATTTACAGTCCAGAAAGATAAACAGATCCATTGCACCCAAATGCACAGATGTGTATTAGTGTATGTGTATGATGTGTGTGTTTTGCTCGGTTGTTATTACACCTCTTTATCCTTAGTCTTTCACATCCTTCCACAATTTTTTTTTCCAGGCACAATTATGTCGTTTTCCACACCCATGTTTCTCATCTCCTGCCCTTGCATCAGCAGCAGTTACCTTTTTTTTTTCTTGTTATTTGTCTCAAGAGCTGGGGATCATTCTCTAGGCATGTTCTCTTTTACGGGTGGTTTTTTCCTCTTTACAGTCTTGGTTTTTTATGAAAAGCTGGCTGAATAAAAGCCTTCCTTAAGCACATATACTTTTGATGGTGGGCTTCACATAATTATTTGAGTGTGACCAGAAGTTCCCACTTCAGCCCTGTGTTTTGAACTTAGAAAATTACCATCCAGTGAGCTTTAGTGCAGGGATTTGGCCTCGAGACAGACAGACGCACACACACACTTTTAAAAATAACTTTAAAGAGATGGAAGATACAATCGCAATATAATGCCTAAGCAATGGCCACAGATACCAGACTCCTCCCCAAAACTGCATTTCATCATCTTCAGAAGCACATGTGAAGAACTTAAAGACTTTATTTGCTTGAGTCCCGAGTACACTTTTTTGCTGCTGGCACAGTGCTATGAGACATGCATTTTGGCCTATTCTCTAGACATACTGTTCTACACTCTGCTCGTCCCATCAAAACACATCTTTGCAGCAATCTGCTTTTCCTTAAGCCTTCCTAAAAAAATACTCTCCTTCATTAACCATCACTCTGCATCACCTATCATGTACTTAAGATTAATGGTACTTGCTGCAGTCCTGCTGTAAGACGAGGATTGGGAAGAGGCGCTGGCTCGCCCAAGAGAGGTTGCCTCCCAGTCAAGTGTAAAGGCCTTATTTTGAGTTTGGAGGACAGTTGTAAGTCTGTCAGAGCGATGGAGTAAATCACTCTGTCGTCCTGACACACATCCTGTTTCCCAAATCTAGAGATGTCCGCCAGCCATACAGACAAATTTTAACATTGGCAGGAACTGTCACAGCAGTACCTGTCAAAGCGATCGCTCCGTCAAACAGGATGGCCATCTGTCAAACTTTTATATAGTTTTACTTTTTGCAAAAACCAACTATCTGATAGAGACATCTAGCCACAGATTCCTTACCTTTGAACTTTCAAGCGTCAGGCTGGATCCGGAAGATTTTTCTTAGCAGTATCCCCGCGCGCCGGTAGATGGCGTCGGTTGACTCCGCGTGACGTCGTCGGCGTCTTGTTCGTCGTGACGTCTGTGACGTCAATATAACCGCCACTCTGGCGCACTGATGTCAGTTCTTTTCTTTCCGCGCCAGCCAGCGCTGATCCTTTGAAGAGAGCTACCCCCTGTCATTTTCTAGCTTTATAATCTCTTTATTGAATTTTAAACACATTTATGCAGCATAAACCAAACATCTTGGATCTACTGATGCACTTCAAGACAAATGCATATTTAAGCGTGAAACAAAAAAACACATAACATACCCCCCCAACTACACCCCTCTCCCTTGTCCCCCTTACCCGCCCATCCCCTGTCCCGCCCCCCTCACCCGCCCATCCCCTGTATCAGTGTACATCTATGCAACCCCTTGAGATTCAGTCTGTGGCTGATTCGTGAGCCTTAAAATTCGTAGGTACTTGGGCATGTGAGTTCGTTAAACTCTGCAGAGAGCATCCTTATGTATGGTTTCCATAGTTCTGGGAATCAAGCCCCCTGATTAGCAAGGGAAAGAGAGATGCGTTCCATGCCTAAGACATGCCATATGCGATGTAGCCATCCAGTATGTGTGGGAAGGCGAGTCGTGCCCCACAACGCTAGGATATGTTGCACTGCTGCCCCAAGAGCCAGGCCTATCTGTCGGCCTCTACGAGATTTAAGGGGGAACATAAGGGCGTTACGTAGTCCCAGGAGGGTGTAGGCCGGAAAGCGAGGAAGTTGTATATCAAAGCAAGCATCTATCTCGCTGATAACCTGATCCCAGTATCCCACTAAGTTCGGACTCACCCGTAGGATATGCGTCAATGTTCCTTGCGCCCCACACCCCCGTCAGCAGAGGGGGTCTTTAGCTGGGTTCCCCTTATGGAGCCTAACAGGCGTGAGATACCAATAAGTGGCAATTTTGGTGGCTGTCTCCATACCGGCTACATTTCTAGCTATGTGTCTAGATCTATAATAGATATCTTCCCACTCTCGCATTGTCAGTTCCCGGCCCAACTCGTGTTCCCATCGTCGCTGACTGGGGGATTTAACAGTTGCTGGAGGAAGCTTCAGCAAAGTGTAAAGTTCCGTAATTAGGCGGGTATCAGATGATTTGGCTAGCAGCCATTTCTCATAGGCTGTCAGGTGGCGCTGTGCTTGTGGGCGAATATTTGGTTGCATCACCCAAGGCCTAATTTGCTGGTATCTATATATTTCCTTCTCGGGGAGGCCCTGTTGTTGGCGATGGTCCTCAAATGTGAGGGGACTGTGTTCGTCGAAGAAATGTCCAATGGACCTACTGCCTTCTCTGGTCCACTCATGGAAGACTTTCATGTCCATCCCGGGTGAGAAATCTGGGTTAGCTACTATGGGCATCAGAGGAGATGGGAACTTTGTGAAGGCCTTTTTCCCAGCTACCTTGTCCCACACCGATAACACCGGTAACCAGTGATAGATAAAGGTTTGGAGGACGGGCTCGTCTAGGAAGAAAGGGAATTCTCCATAGGACCACCCCTGCTATGGCCCTATCCATAAATAGCCAGTGCTTCTCCGATTCGGAACGGAACCATTCTACAAAAGATCGTATCTGTGTTGCATAAAAATAGTTCTGCAGGTTTGGAATCCCCAGTCCCCCCTCTCCCGGGGGTCTATAGCTTAGTTCTCGGCGCATCCGGGGTCTCTTATCGGCCCAGATAAACCGCTCTATATCTTGCTGAAGAGAGTGGATGATACCTGGTTGGGGCTCTAGCGACATTGTCTGGAAAAGAAATACAATTTTGGGTAGTATTGTCATTTTTATCACAGCTATGCGGCCCAGCCAGGAAAGCTTGTATGATTTCCAGTGACTAAGGTGTGCCCGTATCTGTTGTTGCAATGCAGTGTAATTCAGCGATACAGTGTGTTGTGGAGAGGCAGCGAGCCTAATTCCCAGATATGGAATTTCGGCCTGCGCCAATTGGATGGGAAATGCCTCGCGAAGGTTCTCCAAAGTAGAGGCTTTAAGCGAAAGGCTATGGTCCTGTGATTTCTGAATCTCTATTTTGAAGCCTGCGGCTTAGGAGAATCGCTCTAGCTCGTCCAAAAGCGCTGGGAGGGAGACCTGGGGAACCTCCAGCGAGGCGATCATGTCATCAGCGTACAGACTCAGGGTATGCCTATCCCCTCCGAAGGCCACTCCTGTGATTTGTGGGTCATCTTGCACTCTCTGAGCCATAGGCTCAATATAGAGGGCGAACAATAGAGGGGAAAGGGGGCACCCCTGTCTGGTCCCTCTACGGATCGGAAAAGGAGCGGAAGTGTAGCCATTCGCTCTGACAGAAGCTGTCGGCTTAGTATAACCACTGAACACCCAGTTTATATATCTATCGGGGAACCCAAAGTATCTTTTAAATAGGGCCAGTGAACTCTGTCAAACGCTTTCTCAGCGTCTACAGAAAGCAGCATGCGCTCAGTATCGAACCTCCCCGCCTTATCTATTATGTGCAGCAGTCTCTTTGTGTTGTCAGCGCACTGACGGACGGGATAAATCCTGCCTGATCGGGATCAATCAGACCTGGAAGGAGAGGGGATAGACAACTTGCCAATATTCCGGTGAATCATTTTAAATCTGTGTTGAGTAAAGAGATCGGTCTATAGGAGGAGCAGAGTCTCTTGTCCTTCCCAGGCTTGGGGATCACCACTACGGAGGCCGTTAACATGGATTGGGAGATCTGCGAGGGTGTCCCAATAGCGTTAAACACTCTAGTGAGAACTGGCGTCAGGACCTGACAGAACGTTCTGTAAAAAAGGGCTGTGAACCCATACGGTCCGAGAGATTTTAATAGCTTCTGCCTAACAATAGCCGTGATAACCTCCTCAGGTCAAATGGGAGATTCTAGGGCGTCAGCCTGGTCAGGCGTCAGTTTGGCTGTAGCCACCCCCTGCAAGTACCTGGAGGGCGCCCCGTCCGGCAGGTTCTGTTCCTCGTATAGCTCTGCGTAGTATTGGTGAAAGGCGTCTGTGATCTGCTGGTCGGTCTCGCATAGCTCCCCATTGGATGCATAGACCTAAGCAATACCGCCTGCATGTCTCTGCACTCTCAGTCTATTAGCCAGTAATCTTCCACCTCTGTTACCTCCCGCATAAAAGGTGTGTCTTAACCTAAGCGCTGCATATTCTGCCCTATCTATATCTAGCGCAGCCAACTGAATGCGTGTCGCCTCTAGTTTCCTCCAGACCCTCGGGGCTCCGGTTCTCTGATGCATACGCTCTAGTTCTTGCACTTGAGCTGTAAGAAGGTGCCTTTTCTCCTTACGCAGTTTATTATCAGAAGCTGCGACAGCTATGAATTCCCCTCTTACTAACGCCTTCAAGGTGTCTCATAGGGTTGCAGTTGAAGTCTCGGGGTGTCATTTATCTGCAGGTAGTCCTTTATGGTTTTAGTGATTCTCTCCACCACCTCGGGGCGGTACAGCAGTGTGTCTCGCAGGCGCCAAGTGCGGGGCGGGGGGTTTGCAGCGGGCAGTGTACAATCGACCGTCACTGCCGAGTGGTCGGACAGAGTGAGGGGAAGTACATCCATGTGTGTGACACAAGATCTAAAGGCGGGGGTGCCTAGGAGATAATCTATTCTGGCATAAGTTTTATGAGAGTGAGAGTTGAATGTGTATTTCCTGTCAGTGGGGTGCACATCTCTCCAGATGTCCATTAGTCCCTCGCTCTGCAGTCTGTCGCCCCCCCCCCTCAGATAGCGCACCTGTCTGTCCATGTCGTAGGGCCGACCTGTCTAGGGCGTTGTCAAATGTCAGGTTCAGGTCTCCTCCTATCACTAACAACCTGTCGGGGGAGAGGCTGACCTCCGCTACCGCTGATTGAATTAATTTCTATTGTTTATCGTTTGGGACGTAGATAGTTCCAATAGTGAGAGAGTGCGAGCCCACCTGGAAGGAGTGCGCTAATAATCTCCCTTTAAGTTCAGCTTGTTTAGGGCCCAATTTCCCCGGAAATGAAACAGATACCAGTATAGCTACTCCCGCGGATTTAGTGGAGAGAGAGGAGAATAGTTGCTGAGGAAATGCTTTGGAGCGAAGCCGGTGTGTGTCACCCAGGAGGAGGTGGGTCTCCTGGAGGAGGCAGATATTTGCGCCTGTATTCTCTAGGTAGGAGAGTACGGCTCGGCGTTTCACTGGATTATTAGGCCCTTTAACGTTCAGGGTGAGTATCTTAAGTGTCTGGGGCATCAGAACCCGGGTGGTGTGCTGCTATGAAGATGCCTTGTAGAGAGAATGATAGAGGCATTGTGACGGCGGAGTGGGGCGCATTTCTATGAGGGGCGAGTGTGCTGCAGGAGAGCAAAACTAACGCATTTGTTCGGGGAGCGCAGGAGAGAGAAACACCCCAGAAAACAAAGTTTAACCAACAAACAAACAACATAATAATACATTCGTAATGTCCTGGGCGGTCAGGCCCACGGGAAGAGGGTGGAAACGGCTTGGTACGTACCACCGCCCCGCCTCTCCCAGGCTCGCAAACACCGCACGTCGTCTGCCTCGGGCCGCAGTGACCATATTGGCTCAAGGGATAGCCTACAAATGGAGGAAGGTTATGTTCAAACCGGGCCAGCCGAATCTTCTCCCAGGGTGGCTAGGACCGCCTGTCTTTCTTTTGCCATAGTCTCTGGGTCTGGTCGGTGGGCCCCACGATCGGAGCCGGCCACCCTCCACCTGTTCCTGTCGCGGCCCTCAGGAGCTCTTTCAGGACGTGTTGGGCTTACGGCCGTGTCCTCGTCGATTTCCAGTAGCTGGCATGCCTCTCTAAGTGAGCGATATGCTGGACTTTCCCTTCATGGCGAAAGATGGGACGAAAAGGATGTCCCCAGGTGTATGGGATCTTGTTGGCTCGTAGATGTGATGTGACCGGTCTGAAGGATCTCCGTTTTTGTAACGTGGAAGCCGCCAGGTCCTGGTAGAGAGAGAGCTGTAGGCATTGATAGCGAATGGGGTGGGAGTCTCTGGCCTTTTGCAGTATGCGCTCCTTTAGTTGGAAATCATGGACGCAAGCTAGGATATCCGCCAGAGGGGCCGGCGCAGGTCTCTTCGGGCCCACTCGATGTACTCGGTCCAATTTGATCTCCATATCGTCGGGGCCCTTCCAGTTTTGATCTAGAGACCCTCGATGTAGAGGACGATGTTCTGGCCTTCCGCTCCGTGCAGATGTTGTTGCGCCGGGATGGGTTCTCCAGGTCCTCAGCATGCGCTTGAAGGTCGAGATGTTGGTCCCGGAGGCGAATGACCTCCTGCTGAAGCGCCTCGAGCTCCTCGTCCCTGTTAGTGCCTTGGGACTCGAGCGTGTCAACTGTCTCATAATGCGTCAACATCTTTTCTCACCTCACCGAGCTCCTGGGTTATTTCTGCTTTCATTGATTTGAAATGTTCTTGGAGCGTGGCGAACAGGGCGTGTGAGAGGAGCCTCCTTGTCACCCTGTTACGCTGTGTTTTGCACCTCTGGTGGTCCTGCATTGGTCAATTTGAGCAATAGGTCCTTAACTGATCGATCCTTTTTCCCCTTTAGCGCGGCCATGCTGGAGGGCGCACTGCTTGCTGGAGCCCCTCAAACCCACCACAATAGGTGGCTCTCACGCTGCCAACGGGGCACGTGTCAAAGGGCTTTGACAGTTCGCCAGGGCTCGCCCGCAGGGCTCAAAGGCGCTCTCACCCCCGATTCAAGCCGAACCGCCCCAAGGACAATCCAAGAGGTATCGGGCCTCTGTGCGCTGAAATTCACAAGCAGCTAAGTATGTGCTCAAGCCTTTCCCTATGGCTCTTGACTCCAAGGGGTGTCCAGTCCCTGCTCAATATGTCCAGTTCAACATGCTGATTCTCCCCCCACTTCCATTTGCTCTCCCCCGCTGCACTGCTCAATGCGAAGGGCCAGCCTGCCCTCCCTCTCCCCCGGCGGGGGGGGGGGAGGAGTCCGCAGGGAGTCAGGAAATCAAGCCGGGGGCCGTCTGGGGGTCAGCCCTACACCAGGGTCACTGCTGCCCCTAGGAAAGACCACTTTTCTGCCCCTGACTGCCCAACCAACTGTGTCCCTCCAATGCAGGCTCCCTCTTAAAAGGGGTCAGAGCCCACCATTCATTAGGCTTGGGTTGCGGGGAGCCCGTAGGCCACAGTTCTTGGCAGTGCCTCAGTGCAGCAGTTCCAGGCTGCAAGCTGCCTCTCCCGATCTCTGCGTAGCCGCCTCAGTCATCTCCCAGGCCTCCCGGGGACAGGTGCCGTCTCACTAGTGGCCGGAGTTTCTGCGGGGCTCTCCTTGCTGCGTTGTCCTCATGTTAGGCCTGCCTCGCTTCGGCGTCACCGCCGCCCAGGCCCGCTCATGCTTTGCTCCAGGCACCTTCACCTGCGTCTTTGTGTCTTGTTTTCAGAGGGAATCAGGCTCCCTCGGTGCTGCTACCGTCAAAGTCCGAGGTCGCTGAAGGCGCTCTCCCCTCTGCAATTAGCGAAACTTCTCGGGGGGGCTCCGCTCCGATCCCTCACTGGAGCTCCGCGGGCCAGTACCAGGGTGCCACGCCTCTCCCTATCTTCTCCGGCGGACGCCGAGCACTTCCTCCTCTTCCGGCACCTAACAGGGTAGACTACGGTACGGGCCACCGCTTGAGGGCTGTTTCAGGACCCTGCAGCCCCGCTGCTCAAAGCTGTGTCCACGGGCCCGGTCGGCAAGACGGAGCGACGAGTAGGCACGTCCTACTCGGTCGCCATCTTGGCCACGCTCCCACCCCTGTCATTTTTTGACACACTTTTTTCGACTTTTTGTCAACTTCGTTGGTGTGTTAGGAGTCATGTCGAGCAAGAAGACTTCTGGGTTCAAGCCGTGCGGCGCCTGTCACTGCGCCATGTTGGTCACGGACTCCCATTTAGTTTGTCTCTGGTGCCTCGAGCGCAACCACGACTCCAAGTAGTGCTCCGACTGCCGGGCCATGACACCAAAGGCTTTGAGGGAGGGGGTCCCTAAAGCTTCTCACGGCCCGGCATCCTGCACTGCAGAGGTCACCTCATCAGTCTCTATCCCGGTCCAGGTCTCGGTCGAGAGGAAGATCCGAGCACCGCTCCGGTGAATCGAAGTCCTCTTCATCGAAGTCAGGTAGGAGGCACCACAAAAACCACAAGAAGTCGAAGTGTGCTTCGACTTCGCCCCGCCGGTCTTGCAACGCGGCGGAGGAACCTTAGCGTTCAAGGCCCCGCTCCGCAGGGCAGGTGCCTGGGTCGGCTCCGCGTTTCCCTCCCTTTCCGGGGCCAGGAGCGGCCCCTTGCCCAGCTGAAAGTTTTATGACGCCATGTGCGCCATATTTAGGCGGCCTGACCCTGCCGGCATGCTCCGGGCCCCGCAGGCTCAGAAGATGGAGGGGCCCCCGTGGTTCCCATGCCAGCGGCTCAGGCCCTGGCGCCACCGCCTCCGATTGGACGCGTTCCTGGTCCAGACCGACGCCGGTCGCACCTCCACATCGACCTTCCCCGGCGTTGCGTCCGGCGCGAGGTCCTCAGCGTCGCCTCCCCGATCCTCATTTCCGACGACACGGAGCCGGTCGGGCATCCTCCGACGCTGACACCTGCGCCGACGGAGCTGTACTGCTCCATGCCATTCACCCTGCCCTATTCTAGGATTAGGTATGGAGGAAGAGGATTGGGAGGGGGAGCAGGATCCCTTAGAAATCCTGCACCAACAATATGTGGACTGGTACGAGGAGCTGGGTGATGCCTGTGGTTTGGACACCTTCCCAGACTCTGGCAAGCTTTCCCCTCCTACCCTGGCTATGGAGGAGGGAGCATCTTTTGCCATGGTGGTGCCTAGGTCCTCAACCTGCAGCTTCCTACAGTGGCGGTCAAGAGTAACGTCTTGACAGAGGTCCTGCAGCCTGGGGTCTCTACCTCTGAACCCCTACTACTGTTCAACGGGGCCTTAACAGACGTCCTTCTGGGAACCTGGTCAAAGCCCAGCGCAGAGGCCCCTGTGAATAGGATGATCATCCGCTGCCATCGCCCTGCACCAGGCGACCCACTTTTCCTCACCACCTACCCCACTGCCCAAAGCTTGGTGGTCCAGACTCCCACTTCTCGTTGCACGTTCCCTTCCGCACCCCCAGACAGGGAATCCAAGAGAATGGAGAACTTTGGAAAGAAAACATTTTCTTCCGCCAGTCTGGCATTGCTGTCATGAACACTGCATGCCTTTGGGGCAGTTACTCCCATTCAATATGGCATACGGTTGCGCAGGTGCTGCCCAGAGTCTCGGAGGAGGACCGGGCTCTACTCTCCCAGGCTATCTCAGACGGGAGAAACGCAGCTAAGTTCGCCATCAGATCTGGCTTGTACACTAGGTAGAGCGATTTCCACGACGGTGGGCGTTCGTCGCCACGCCTGGTTGAAAATGTCTGGTTTTTCGAGGATGTCCAGGCTGACCTCATGGAAATGCCCTTTGATGGCTCCTGTCTCTTCGGAGACAAGGCGGATGCTGCCCTTAAGTGCTTCAAAGACTCGTGGGCCACGGCCAAGTCTTTGGGCCTCACCACAACCCCAGGGCCTCATCCACTTTTTGCTCCTTTCATGGCTACGGAAGGGGCTATCAGCCGCGCCAGCCCTATTCCGCCCAGAGGACCCCGCAAGTTCAGCAACCCCTGGGGGTTCATGGACGCGGTTCACCCCGGCACTGTGGGTCGGGAAACCAGAAGTCGAGCCAAGCCACGATCCCTTCCTCCACCGCAAAACCTTCCTAGTCCGATCCCCCAGGATCACTCTCGGCCGGTCGGTGGCAGAGTACGCCATCATCTCCACCACTGTCGAGACATTAAATCGGACAGGTGGGTGTTGCATATAGTCCGAAAGGGCTATTCCCTCCCCTTCGAGACTGCTCCTCCATCGATACCTCCAGTGTACGATCGGCTGACGGAGGATCACCTTGCTTTACTCCGCGAGGAAATCAAGACTCTCTTGGCCAAGGGAGCCATAGAGAGGGTTCACGGGCCTGAAGTAGGCAGTGGTTGCTATTCCCGCTACTTTCTGGCCCCAAAGAAGGCCGGAGGCCTTCATCCTATCCTAGACCTCAGAGCCCTCAATTACTTCCTCAAAAAGGAGAATTTCAAGATGCTCACTGTTGCTCAGGTCCTGTCTGCCTTGGACCCAGGTGACTGGATGGTAGCACTGGACTTGCAGGATGCTTATTTCATATTCCCATCCTACCTGCCCATCGTCGCTACCTGCGGTTCACGGTGGGCCACGAGCCCTTTCAATTTGCGGTGCTCCCCTTTGGCCTCACCAGCGCCCCTCAGGTGTTCATAATGGTGATGGCGGTGGTCGCAGTCCATCTGCGGAGATCAGAGGTTCCAGTCTTCCCCTATCTCGACGACTGGTTGTTGAAGGCGGGCTTTCCCCAAGCAGTCATCTCCCACCTCCAAGCTATGGCGAACCTTCTGCATTTGCCGGGGTTCACTATCAACGTGCTGAAGTCACACCTGACTCCCTCTCAGACATTCCCTTTCTTTGCGATTCTGAACACGGTGCAGTTTCGGGCCTATTCTCTGGACTTGGTTAGAACAGCAGGTCATTTCCCTGGTGGTTCAACACCTGGCCGGTTCTCTGAACGCCAGGACTGACGAGCTCAGCCGAAGGTGCCTTGCCGATCACGAATGGCATCTCCATCCGGAGGTGGCACAAGGTCTCTTTCAGCGGTGGGGAGAGCGTTGGTTAGATCTGTTCGCCTCCGAAGAGAACGGGCAATGTCAGCTGTTTTGCGCATTGGAGTTTCCAAGGCAGCTCTGGCTCAGCTACGCTTTTCGTCGCTAGTGGAGCTCAGGCCTCCTGTACGCCTTTCTGCCCATACCACTCCTGCCCAGAGTGCTCGAGAAGATCAGGAGCGACCGGGCACAAGTTATGCCTGTGGCTCCGGACTCGGCACGGAGAGTTTGGTATCCCGAGCTTCTAGACATGAGCATTGATCCTCCGGTCAGGCTGCCCCATCGGGAGGATCTTCTGTCACAACAGCAGGGGAGGGTTCTCCACTCGAACCTGTCCACTCTCTGCCTCCTTGCGTGGAGGTTGAGCAGTGACAGTTGACAGCTTTCAACCTCCCTCCTGAAGCCTGTGAGGTTATTTTGGGAGCCAGGCGTCCCTCCACAAAATCGTTGTACGCCTGCCGATGGAACACATTTTGTTCATATTGTACAGACCGGTCTTTTGACCCTGTATCTGCTCCATTATCTGAAGTCCTTCTGTTTATACTTTCTTTGGCCCAGGAGGGCTCTGCTCTGGACACATTGAAGGCCTATCTGTCGTCCCTTTCTTCTTTTCTTTGGCTGCCTGATCAGCCCTCTCTTTTCAAATCGCCTCTGGTGCAGAGATTCTTGAAGGGGTTAACCCACTTGTTTCCTGCTTCACCTTTTAATATGCCACAGTGGGACCTTAATTTGGTTCTCACCTTTCTGATGTGTGCACCGTTTGAGCCGCTGCATAACTGCCCTCTGCGGTTGCTCACTATCAAGACAGCTTTTTTGGTGGCAATAACCTCTGTCAGGAGTGTTAGTGAACTGCAAGCACTCTCTTTGCAGCCTCCTTACCTGACGGTCTTTCCGGACAAAGTGGTACTCCGGACTAGGGCATCTTTTCTGCCTTAAGGTGGTAACACCCTTCCATCTGGGACAGTCTGTTACCCTGCCCACCTTCTATGCACCCCCACACCTTTCCAAGGAAGAGGAGTGTCTCCATCGTCTGGACCCATAAAGAGCGTTATCGTTCTACCTCGATCAAACCAGAGAGTTCCGGGTGGATGACCAACTCTTTATACGATACGTGGGACTATATCCCGATGGGTTATCCTCTGTATAAAAATCTGTTACACCTTAGCGACGAAAGATCCCTCTGAAGGGCTTAGGGCCCATTCCACCAGGGCAAAAACGGCCACCACTGCTCTTCAGCGTGATGTTCACGTTTCTGATATCTGCCAAGCAGCCACGTGGGCATCTCTGCACACGTTTGCCAGACACTACTGCCTAGATTCCTAGGTTCGCAGAGAAGGCCTGTTCGGTCGCTCTGTTTTGCAGGATTTTCTGGTCTAAGCCGTTCCGCAGTCCCTCCCCTGGGGATGGTATTGCTTGGGTATCTGTTCAAAGGTAAGGAATCTGCGTCTAGATGTGTCTATCAGATGGACAAGTTACTTACCTTCGGTAACGCCTTAACTGGTAGAGACATGATCTAGCCGCAGATTCCTTACCGACCCACCCATCCTCCTCGCGCTGCGGAATTGGGTTTAAGTGTCAGAGATGTTCCCCTTCAGGGCTCTAGTTGTTCATTTTTTAACACACCATGGTCAGTCACTTCATGGCTTTGCGCTTCTGGCGTGGAAAGTCGTGAAAAGTACTGACGTCAGCGCGCCGGAGTGGTGGTTATATTGACATCACGCGGAGTTGACTGACGCCACCTACCGGCGCCCAGGGGTACTACTAAGAAACTTTTTTTCCGGATCCAGCCTGATGCCTGGAAGTTCAAAGGTAAGGAATCTGCGGCTAGATCATGTCTCTATCAGATAAGGCGTTACCGAAGGGACCTTGTCCCTCAAAGCGGGAGTTAGTTTTTAAAAAACAAAATTGAAACTAATGATCCTCACATCATAGGAGTTTTCTCCCATGGTGTCGGACTTATTTTTTTTTTTTTACTGTCCCTCACCATTAGGCTTCACTTGACTGTGTTGGAAAGCAAAAAATAAACATCCGACCGTCCAATTTAAATTGGGCTGACAGGCGGAACCTCCGACAGCCCCTTTTTCATCGGCCCATCAGAGGAGTAGGCTGGTTACAGAGCTGGAGTAGGCTCCATCTTTGAAATACTTAAATTGGTCTGGCGGACACCGAGTTTGACGGAGAGGGTACTCTGTCACTGTTGCAACGAAGTACCCTCTCCTCCAAATACTAAATTGCCCCCTAAGATTTATGCAACTCAAAATTCTTAATAGTCTTTACTTTAAGAGTTCCAGATTGTACATTATGTAGTTAAGTTAGTTATGACCTGCAGCGTGTGTAGGTGGGAGGGTGGTATATATATATATATATATATTATCTACTGGCGGTCGCCAGTAGATAGTTATAGTTAGGACCTATTTTCCATAGGAAATCCGCAACATTCTATTTGAAATAACGTTGGCGTCGGTTGACAAATCTTCGCGAAATTTTCCAACTTGTTGGGGCGCTCCGGTCCGCTCCTATCCTGAAAGTCTCGGGGTGATTCGTCAAGCAAGGGCCGAGAAAAAAGGGGGGTCCCCAAAACGTGTTTTCCCCATTCATTTTTCCATAGGAACCGTTCATCGCGGCTACAGCCCGAACTGCTGAACGGAATTACACCAAATTTGGCAAAGAGGTAGCCCTTGGTTCAGAGTCGTGCCTTTTGCTTAAATGGTGTAAATCCGTTCAGTAGTTCCTGAGAAATTCAAAAGTAAAATCACATATATATCTATGGCCGCGTAGGGTCCGCGTACCCTCCCGATCACGAGCTGTATGGTAATTGGCTGTCAACACTCCAAATCAGGAAGTGTTGGCAGCCATCTTGTTCCTCGGTTCTACCGAGGAACAAGAAAGCAGCAAATTAGAGTGGGTGTATCAAAGGTTATATTAGGGTGTGAGGAGGTGCATCAGATTATCACGTGGATGATGTCATCAGTGATGTCCTCAGTGATGTCATTTGAGATGTCATCAGTGATGTCACTGACCATGTCATGAGTGATGTAATATGTGACGTCATCAGCAGTGCATTGCGGGGGCGCAAGTTATAGTTAGCTGAACTATAACGGGGGAATTTCACGGGTTTTGTACGAGTGCAATGTCCAACTAACTATAACTGTCCCTAAAACCTATGGTTTTTTCAGTGAATTTGTAAGGTTTTTTAAATGCTAATTTCTAACTATAACGTGCCTGAAACCTATGGTTTTTTCAGTGAATATATATATATATATATATATATATATATATATATATATATATATATATATATGCATATATATATATATATATGCATATATATATGCAATGTGTCCTCTTTTATTGCCCATTCACATACTGACTCTCTATAAATTGGCACTGATGCTTGGTGGTTGCAATTTCGCCAATGAGTGGGAACTTTTAGGATTTCTGGCATAGCGGGGTGGTGGATCGGTATTGACTGAAGCATGGCTGGGGAAGAAAGCATCGAAGTCTGAAGAGAGATGGACAATATGGAGGTATGGCTGACACTATACAACAATTGTCTTAAGGCAAGTTTTTGAAGATAAGAGTGGTGGGGTGTCCCTTTTTTCCTTCCCTGTCTCTACTCCCACACCCCAGTTAGTTTTGATCACCTACCTATGACTACGCTGTAATAGTTCAATAACTGATCCTGTCCTGTTGGTACACATTTTGGACGTCTATTGTAACTTGACTTGATGTCAAGTTTTTGCTTTGTGGTTTAAAGCAATAACAGCTGTTTAAAAATATGCTCAAGCAGCACTTTACCTATATTGAAATGACCCTTGGTTTGCTAGAGACATGACATCATAAATCACCATAGGTTAAGTCAGCCCATTCACAAACTGAATACTGTTTCACCAACCTACTGCTGAGTCAGAAATGTACTTATGAGATCATATTACATAATGCTGTGGTAATTTATGACATTACCCTTCAAATGTTACTACATCCTTGTTGAACATAATTAGAAGTATATAGGTAATAATGTACTTTAGAGAACATGTTGAAAACGGATTATGACTTCTGTTATTAACTCTGCAGTCCACCTAGAGCTATCTGAAGTGACCGTAAAGCGACATAATGTTCAGGGCCCTAAAAAACTCAACAACAACAAAAATAAATGAGTAAGAGCAAAGGTCTATTACAACAAGAGCCTAAATATATATAATTTTCTCCCAAGTCATACAGAGAACCTTGACCAATCATAAATGTGGATTTTGAATGAATTGTATGCTATTGGTGCTGATGATGTACCATTTCACAAAGTCATAACATTGAGATTAACTGCTGACCAGCAGTAGAGCTCTCAAAATGTTGAGTTTCAAACCTCAGACTTTAGAGTCTGGGGATCCATTAATACACTTGCTGGCAGCCAGGACTTCCTCATGAAACCCAGCACATTGGGACAAGTCCAAGTTGGGTAGTTTGAAACCCCTCCTCCTACAGTACCTCCAACATCTGTATGAAAGCCCAAGTAAATCGGGTTTGATGTCCTGAGGTCTGCTGTCCTACCATGGCTCTGCAAACTGGGTCAAGTACATCATCAAGTACAACCCCGCCACCACTTGACTCTCAGTGGTAGCAATGGCGAGCAGTGACAGACTTCTGGTGGAGGTAATGTGGAAGTGCTTGAGATCATTGCTCAGCAATCACATAGCAGTGCAATAAATGAAGTTCCAACCCAGTGCTTATCCTTTAAGCAAGAAAGTGTTTTAATGCACACTAGAATGTAATAATTCACACTAACATAACCAAATACAATTTAGTGTCCACGGGTGCTATCAGGGAGTGCCGCTCCTCTGTCTTCTATCTTCCCTGGTTACCCCTTGATATAGATGGTCCCTCCTCTCAGGGTAAGAGATCTTAGCACAGCGATTACAGTTCGGATGCAGTTTTCACTACATCACAGGCTTTGACTTAGTCTCTTAAAGTAAAGTTTCTAACCGCACATGGTGGATCAGTCCTCTGGGCATATGCCCATCTTCTCCATCAGTGCGCTCGCCCCCCTCTTTTGAGAGGTGTACTCCTGTAGTCTTTCTGCCGATACCACTCCTGCCCCATGTTCTCAAGAAGATTAAGATGGACTGGGTCCAAGTCACCGTAGTGGCCCTGGATTGGGCACGGAGAGTATGGTATCCAGAACTCTTGAGCTTGAACATCTATCCTCTGATCAGGATGCCCCTTCTGGAGGTTCTGCTGCCGCAGCAACAGGTCAGGGTTCTTCACCCAAGCCTTTGCAATCTTCACTTTCATATGTGGGCATTGAACCGCGACAGCTGAAAACCTTCACCCTTACTCCGGAGGTGGTTGGTGTCATTTTGGCAGCCAGGTGTACCTCGACAAAAACTATATAAGCCTGTTAGTGGGGAAAATGTGTGGTTTGATTTGGTACTCAGCAAAACAAAAAACCTTGAGGGAAAATTGACGTTTTGTTGTTTGTTTTGCCCCTAGCCCAGCAAGTTTTTTACTCTGGGCACAGTAAAAGGTTACCTTTTGGCTCTTTCGGCCTGTTTGCAGCTGCCGATCATCCCTCATTGTTTAAGTCTCCAGTTGTTATGTGCTTTTTGAAAGGTTTACAACATTTCTTTCCTCCCTCCCCCTTTATCATGCCACATTGGGACCTTAACTTGACCCTCACATTTCTAATATGGAATGCCTTTGAGCCATTTCACAGCTGTCCCTTTCAGCTTCCCCCATCAAGACAGTGTTCCTCGTCACCATAACATCGAGGCAGCGTGTGGGTGAGCTTCAAGCTCTCTGTGCCAACCATTTACAGTCCCACCTTCAAATAGGCACTGCTTTGGTATCTATTCAAAGGGTGAGGAATCTGTGGCTAGAAGTTTCAATCAGAAGAACTAGTTACTTACCTTCGGTGATACTCTTTCCAACTCTATGTAGCCAAAGATTCCTCACCATTCTGTTATTAGGCTCTATCAATTAATAAGGTCCCAAGTCTAGGAATCTGCACACTGGTCAACCAATTTGCTTTTTGAAGCTCTGCGTCTGGGAGTGCAGACAGTCTCAAAAGCAACTTAAATCAACGCTGTTTCCTCTGAAGAAAGAACCTGCCTTGTCCAGTGTTTACGTACCATTAGGGCTTCTCTTTGATGTATCCTGGTTTCGCGAGGGATAGTATGCCATTATATTTTCCTCAGTAATCTAGTATTTTCTCTCTTTTAGCCGGATGGTTGAGATCCTTAAGATTTTTTAATAGGAATCTTAGGTAACTCATGGGCGAAGAGTTATACACTGTGTATGTGTGCACAAATTGGATGGCATCAATCACATGCATATCTTATTTAAGTATTGTCCATGGAAGGTGATTTTCATATATATATATATCTGTTCCCAGAAGACATTTGTCCACAAGAAGAGTGTTAAATGAAGGAGGAGAGTAGAGAAATGGGAGTAACACACTTCAGAGATCCCAACAAAAGCAAGCGTAAAAAAGGGCAAAACCCCACACCCTACCTGCCAAAGGATCCTATAACAGTGCACTGGTCCAGTCTTGATGCCACCCCCACTCCGCCCCCAAACTCAGTTCCTGAGGGAGCTAGTTTACCAACAACGTTTTTTCCACCAAGCACTTGGTGGCTAAAAGCGAAGTCCTACTATTTTACTGTAACATGAATTATATATTTACTCATATGTTAGAATTTTAACTTCGCAAGACTCGTTGTAAAGTCATAGTGCAGGATGCCTGACTTTCGATTCACGTACAACAATAGGCACTATCTCTTGGTGTAGACTCATGGTTTTGCATTAGTTGTTTGCAAACTATAAACAAACGGACAAGAGACGACTATGCCTCCTAGAAAGCTGGAACTGAGAATAAACAACCCTCTCCCGAGGAGGGAAGTTAGACTTGTGGGTTATGTGGGAGCGAATTATGAATTTCCCTTCTTATCATTTGTAGGATCTATCCCCTTTGAGATGTTTCATTCCACGGCAGGTCAGTTGGTTGAAAGAATATATGTAAGTGTACCTTAAAGTTGAGTGATATAAATAAAGTAGCTCAGACTGCTGAAGTTAGTGAAGCATCTACTTTAACAAACTCAATCTCTTGAACTGAAATACCAGTTGCAAATTGACATCAAAATTAAGCCTTGTTAATTACGTCATTATTTCACTTTACCATCTCTGCTTCACTGCAGTTAGGAAGAGACTCGGCTAAGTCCGTAAACATATGCTATTTCTCTTTGTATGTGATTGACATCTTGGAGGGCCCTATGAAGTTGCAACCAGTGTCCCTTTTCCTCATTTGAAGTGCCTTTCACAAGGTCTTGCTCATAAGTCATTTGTCTGCCTCTTAGGTTTCTTCTTGGTCTTCTTTAGTTTCATTGACGTGTAGAAAGCAAAGAAGATGAATTGCGCAAGAATGTTGACTATTTGTTTCTCATGAGAAGGCATCATGTGTGCTCTTTCTTTTTTTAGTTTTCTTGGCACTAAGGAGCCCATGCTCTTCCGAACCAGTTTTCCCCAAAAAAATACTGAACAGGATTCCTCACCTTATAAATAATTCTTCTAAGCTTCAGACTGGTCAGGAAAGCTTTTCCCTAGCAATAGTTCCCCAACGTCCCCAGATGATGCCATGTAGCTCCACCTACGACCTTTGCTCCTGACAAGACAACACTGGAGTATATTAGGTGCCAATCCGCATGCTTGACTCAGTTCCTGTTTTTCGATACCAAATCCGTGCAGGTCCAGATCTCTCTCTCTCTCTCTTTCTTACTGTCAAAATTCTTCAGTATTAGAAAGCGACTAGGTCAAATGCATCCTCCAAAAATTTCAGGTTTCAAGCCTTATCAAAAATCCTGCAAGAAGATGTCCCTTTCAGATCCATATGACAATTGCATGTGATGTCTTCAATTGAAATTCGATGCAATGGCCTGTGATTCATGTATGTCCATGCACCAAACAGCCATCAGGGATTGGGAGGCCGAGTTGTTTTGAACTAAGGCCCGCAGGAAGAAGCCTAAGAAATGTCCCTCACTTGCAGGGAAGTCATCTGTTATTGAATGATCTCACAAGAGAGCTTCCCACAATAAAAACAGAAAAAGCACGATGAGAAGTACTTTTCTTCTTTGAGAACTCAACCCTGTTCCCAGACAACAACTCTTCCTCCTTGTCAGAGCAGATTCTGACACTGATTAGAAGAGAATGGAATTTCTGGGTCCATCAGCCACCCCTACAGAGTTTAAAGTCTTTCAGCTTGCTATGTTGGGATTTGTTCTGGATGTCTCCTACACCCTCTGGACCATTCTTGAAGGGGGAGCACGTTCCTGCACTGTTGTTCTGACCCTGATGACACACTTCCACAGGCTTTGGTACTTAAAAAGAAATTGAACCATTCTAAGACACCATCCTCTATTTGGTGGGAACCTCCCTTGGTGCTGACAGCATCCACAAAGTGAACAACAGTACCATTTTCAAAGGCACGTTTTCCTTGTGGCAAGGAAAAATGTTAGGGCAAACTTAACTGATGTTCCCTTTGTAGATCACTTCTGAGGGCTCAGAGATTTGCGTAGGTGAAGGAAATTTTTTGCTTTAACTCATTGCCCTTGCCGTGTATGATTTGGTGGTACAGAGGCTGATAATCTTCCTACTCATAATGATGATGACTTTTTTTTAACTTATGAAATTTGAGAGACTTGTTGAGTAAGTTACGACTTTGGGGTAACTCTACAAGGGTGGCTTCTCTACCCATGGGTGACACATGTAGACTTGGTTCAGTGCACCAGCGATCAATGTGAAAGGCAAGTTATTGTACCCCCCGCAATCAATCAATCAATCAATCATGTCACTTATAAAGCGCACTACATACCCGCGAGGGTCTCAAGGCGCTGGGGGAAGAGGGGGGTGGTGCTGCTACTGATCGAAGAGCCAGGTCTTGAGGAGTCTTCTGAAGGCCAGTAGGTCTTGGGTCTGTCGGAGGTTGGTGGGGAGGGTGTTCCAGGTCTTGGCGGCGAGGTGGGAGAAGGATCTGCAGCCGGCGGTCGTTTTCCGGATGCGGGGGACTGTGGCGAGGGCGAGGCTGGTCGAGCGGAGCTGGCGGGTGGGGGTGTAGAAGCTGAGTCGTCTGTTGAGGTAGGCTGGTCCGGAGTTGTGGAGTGCTTTGTGTGCGTGAGTGAGGAGCTTGAAGGTTATCCTCTTGTTGACAGGGAGCCAGTGCAGGTCTCTCAGGTGGGGTGTGATGTGGCTGCGTCGGGGGATGTCGAGGATAAGACGTGCAGAGGCGTTCTGGATGCGTTGCAGCCGTCTCAGGAGCTTAGCCGTCGTTCCTGCGTAGAGGGCGTTTCCGTAGTCCAGCCTGCTGGTGACGAGGGCCTGGGTGACTGTTTTTCTTGTTTCGGTGGGGATCCACTTGAAGATCCTGCGGAGCATTCGGAGGATGTTGAAGCAGGATGAGGAAACGGCGTTGACCTGCTTAGTCATGGAGAGGGTGGGGTCGAGGATGACCCCTAGGTTGCGTACGTGGTCGGTGGGTGGCGGGGCTGTTCCCAGTGATGTTGGCCACCAGGAGTCGTCCCAGGCTGAAGGGTTGGAACCAAGGATGAGGACCTCCGTCTTGTCCGAGTTCAGCTTCAGGCGGCTGGTCCTCATCCCTTCGGCGACGGCCTTCATTCCTTCGTGGAGGTGGGCTTTGGCGGTGTGAGGGTCTTTGGTGAGGGAGAGGATCAGCTGGGTGTCGTCGGCGTAGGAGATGATGTTGAGGTTGTGCTGTCGGGCGACGTGGGCGAGGGTGCCATGTAGATGTTGAACAGCGTTGGGCTGAGGGAGGAGCCTTGGGGTACGCCGCAGATGATCTTGGTGGCCTTGGATCGGAAGGGGCGAGGCGGACGCTTTGTGTTCTGCCGGAAAGGAAGGATGTGGTCCAGTCCAGGGCCTTCTCTTGGATCCCGGCGTCGTGAAGGCGTGTTCGTAGTGTGTGGTGGCAGACCGTGTCGAAGGCGGCTGATAGGTCCAGGAGGATGAGGGCTGCTGTTTCTCCGTTGTCTAGCAGGACACTATGCAATGTGTAACTGAAATAGAAGTATTGCTTTTGGGTTACTAACAATCCCATAAAGGGATCAGGGACACAGTGGAAACAGCAACAACCCATATTTCGTTATTCACAGTATCACACAGACTGTACTAATTAGAATAAACACTTTTACGTTAAAAGTATTTATTACTACAGGAAGAATCTGTTTCTCAGTATATCTAAAACAACTACACAAAGTATTATAAAAACAACAACAAGACACGTTATAAATAACGAGAACATTTCCAGCATTGCTAAATTGTTGTTTAAAATGTTATCTAGAACCTAACGCATACTTCTTTGTGCTATACCATGAGAGCATGAAAGGCAGAGAAACTTGCAGTCTAGAGTTTCTTAGGGAGGAGAGACGCAGTGCATACCTTGTTGACAACACAGGCTGTCTTTATCAGCGGAGGCGTGAAGACAGTGTTTCCCGCGAAGGGCAAACACCCTCTGGGTTAGCAGTCAGTAGGTCTTCCTCCTGTACTGTACTGTACTGGCCAGATGTTTCTTCAGTGAAGTGTGCTGGTAGCAAGTGAGACCGTCTCTGACAGAATCTCAGGCGATAATCTGGGTGAAGGATCTCTCCTCTCAAGTTTTCAAGTGCCAGTTCTTATAACCTAATTATTATCAGAGATTGGAATTTCTGACATAAGTTTAGGAATGTCTGACCTAGAATATGTGCATCAAAGTATGTGCCCCAGGCATTTCCCAATGAACATATAAGGCCAAAGGACGTTAATTCAGACTACATTATCTTGGTCATATGTATGTATGTGTTCTTATCCAACCTTGACATGGTGAGGGGTAAATATTTGACCCGGACAAATTTCGCCTCAGATGTTGTATCTATGTCATTAATCTTAACGATATCACAGTTCCTAGAAAGATAAGGACTGGCGATGTCTACGTCTAAAGGCAGACATGACAATGATTTTACATATATCAGGGAATCTAGCAATGTCCATGGTCTAAGTTAAGTAAGATGGCAGCCTCCATGAACTAAGTGGACCCGGGTGTCTACATAGGATGGACTTGGACCTTAGGGACTTTACATCAGACCTAGATACCTCACCAGTAGGGGACATGCCATAATCCTGCCTCGGAGGATTTTTTCTCATTTACGACTCTAGTAAGCAGCTTAAGCCTGAAGATTGACCTTGCCAGCTGAGAGGATGAATTCTTACATTTTGACTGAATCCTACGACCCTTCTCCTCGGTGTCGAAGCAATTTTTTCCATTCATTGAGGCTCTCTTCGATGCTGTCAAGGTTGTATGAGAGAGAACCTTTTCGGGTCCAGCAGTATTCATTCACACAGCCAGATGCCAAAGTCTTGCCCTGAGTGACCACCATTTTTGTCTTCTCATAGATCACCTGTGTTGGAAATGGCCCTTTTGCAGGGTTATCCCGAAACTTTTTGCTTCTTCCTCCTATTTTTTCCTGACCTGTGTTTGTTGGCTATAGGACTCTGGGCACTTTACCACTGCTGATCAGTGCTAAAGTGCATATGCTCTCTGTGTAGATTGTTATTGGCATTGGTTATCCATGATTGGCGTATTTGATTTACCAGTAGGTCCCTAGTAAAGTGCACTGAGTGTGCCAGGGCTGGTAAATCAAATGCTACTAGGGCGCCTGCAGCACTGATTGTGCCACCCACATGAGTAGCCCTGAAAAGATGTCTCAGGGGTGCCACCGCAGTGCCTGTGCGCAGTTTGTTAACTGCCATGTCGACTTGGCAAGTGCACCCACTTGCCAGGCCCTACCCTTCCCTACTCTTACACATTGGACACCCCTATGGTAGGCCCAAGGTACCCCCCTTGGCAGGGTGCAGTGTATGTGAAAGGTAGGACATGTACTGGTGTGTGTAACATGCCCTGATAGTGAAATACTGCCAATTTCGTTTTTCACTATTGAAAGGCTATCTTGCCCCATAGGACAGAATGGGGAATGCTTTGTAACATTTTACAAGCATATCTTCCCATAGGGATAAGATTGAAAAAAGGAGTTTGGTATCCCTGAACTCAGGATTTAATAACACATCTTTTAGTATAGATGGTTTTTAAATTGTGTGTTTGAAAATACCACTTTTAGAAAGTGGCTATTTTCTTGTTCAACCATCCTGTGTGCCTCTGCCTGTTTGTGGATTGACTGTCTGGCTTTGGAGTGACAGGGGCTGGGAAGGTGCAGTGGCTCCTGCAGTCTGGATGAGTCAGCACTAGGCTGAATAGGCCTAATCTGCATTTGGAGTGGTGGGAGGAGTAGCACCTGTACCTGAATAGGACTATGCCTGCCTTCCACAATGATGGCTCCGCCCCCCTGTGGTGTGTCTGGAGCCAAGGCTCACACTGACAATGGATGTAGTTGTGCACTTGCAGAGTGCCCCCCAGAACTGGTTTGAACTTGGCTCAGAGCCCCTTGCACAAAGAGAACAAAGACATTTTGGGGTATAAGTATCAGACCCAAAACCCCAGACTTTTAGATTATTCCTGGAATTCAAGAGGAACCTTTGCCAAGGAGAAGAGCTGGAGAGACTGAGGAGAAGTACTGCCATTGCTGTGTGTCTGGGGTTGACCTGCAGTTGCTGTTTCTGCCAAGGAAAGGAGAAGGACTTTGCTGTGTCCCCTGCTTGAAGGAGATGTCCAACGGCCTGAAGTGTGCTGGCCTCCTGTTGTGAAGTCTCAGAGACACAAAGACTTCACCCCCAGCTCCCCTGAACTCTGCTGCTGTGAGTTCTGACCTGCCAAGAGATGCCTGTGCCAGTTTTGGGCCTCTGGAGGTTATTGCTGCTGTTTGGGAGCTGGAAGCAAGAAGAAACTCAAAGAACTACAGAAATCGACGCATCGCTCTTCTTGCGGCTGTTTTCCCGACACATCTCCACGGCGCCAGAAGAATTTCCACGCATCGCTGCTGCGGAAACCTCCGCAGTGCCTGTCGCCGCAGCAAGAATCGACGCATCGAGGGATCGCGGTTGAAGAGGACCGACGCAGCGCCGCATCGATCACCGACGCATCCCGGATTTCCACGTACCTGTGCAGCAAGTTCTTCCGACGCATCACCCGCGGACCGGAACCGTCATGAAGAATCGACGCATCACTCCCCGTACTGACCGGATTCGACGCAACCCTTCCTCTGCGTGCAGCGGGACTGTTGCATCGCCTCCCCAAGGTCTCAGGAGTGTTGCATCTCTTTGTTTTCCGACTCTGCGGCTGTTTGGCTATTGGAACTTTGACGCATATACAGGTACTTTGGTGAAAAGTCACGCATCCATAGTTTTCTATGATTCAAGTTCTTGAAACCTTTTGAAAGTCATTTTTTTAACTGGGTATGTTGGATTTTTGTCGTTTTGGTCTTGTTTAGTTTAGATAAAGATATTTTATTTTTCTAAACCGGTGTGGTGTCCATTTGTGGTGTTATCACTGTGTTACCGTGTGTGTGTTGGTACAAATACTTTACACATTGCCTTTGGGATAAGCCTGTCTGCTCGTGCCAAGCTACCAAGGGGGTGAGCAGGGGTTATTGAAAGTGTGTATCCCCCTTACCCTGACTAGAAGCAAGGGTCCCTATTTGGACAAATGTACCTACCTCTGCCAACTAGAGACCCCCATTTCTAACAACCAGAAAATCTGTTTGTCCAAATGTTGTCCTCTAAGCGAAACCAAAACGCCTTTACCACAGCTCCTCACAATAGAAAGTTGAAGAGACTTGGAGAGAAAAGTATTTGCTTCTGGTAGCCTGCCCTCCACACTGCTTCTGCCACCTGCTTCTTGGGCTGATGTGTTAATTTCTTGTGTGAATTAGTGAAACTTACATTGACTAGTTTGCCAGGCCACAAGAAACACCCATATTGAGACCTTCTGAATGCTTGGATGAAGCCAGAAATCTTCAAGTGTTGGACGCCATTGCTCGATACACTGGCACAGCTGTCAAGCTGCACTGGCACGCTTGAATACTTTACACTGGCATCTCCAGAGATGTCCAAGAAACTATCCTCGACATGGCCTTCTGTGGTGAGTGACTGTTCAGAGAGAAATTCATCTCCTTACTGAAGCGCTTCAAAAGCAGCAGAGCTACAGCAAGGGCATAGGGCCTTGCCTCCCAGATGTGTTGGTTACATCTACAATGTAGGATGTTTCGTGGCTTTTCCTGTATAGTGAACTCCAAGCAGAGGTAGCCTTCTCAGCCTTTCCAGGCACCCCAGCAGCTATACTGCTTCTTTTTTTACGGGAGGGCTGGATTTAAGGGCCAAAAACATGCAGTCTCTCCGATCCTCTGTCAATTTTACTGCTGCAAAAGCTCCCTAACTCTCCCATCTCACATTTTCATCTTCTGATAGAGAAGAGGGTCTTCTATTTTTCCACCACGGTGATCACAACGGATCGCTGAGTCATCCAGCTAATCTGCCAGGGCTACACTCTATCCTTGTCCCTTTCACCAAGACATGCTCTCGGGCACACACTTGAGTTTTGGAGGCGGTAGTCCTTGCCCTGTTGAACAAAGAGGCTCTTGGGGTGAAAGAAAGGGGCACAGGATTCTATTCCCTTTACTTCCCCACACCCCTCTCCCACTTGCCTGCACCTCCAAAGAAGGATGGAGGTCTGAAACCTATCTTGGATCTTCGCCTTCTGAACTTGTTCATTCGACAGAACAGTTCAAGATGCTATCCTTAAGCAAAATCCTAGTGGCCATGAATGCAGGAGACTGGTTTACATCCCTGAATCTTAAAGGAGTTTACTTAAATCTTCCAATTCTTTCCATCAACAGATGTCGTCTGAGGTTCACAATGGGATCTCAGTATACCATAATTTCACAATTCAACTGTTTATAATGATGAATGCCTCACATTTCCTTACAAAAGTTCTGGGAGTTAGCACTGCTTCACTGCAACAGGCAAGAGTATAAGCATTTTTATACTTGGAGGACTAACTAGTGAAAACAGAGTACACCGTCAGTGGACGAAGTCTCCTCCACAATTTATGCTTTATTGTTAATGGCCAAACAGCAACTAATCTTCCTAGGGACAGTAATGGACACGATCCACACAAAGACTTTACCTACCCCTCAGAGGATCATGGATATATGGGAGAGGCTTTGAGATTTCAGACGTGGGCTCGGATCCTGGTTCTCCAGGTCTTGTGCCTGCTTGGCCTCATGCATCATTGTTGTTGCCACACGCCAGATGGCGGATGAGGGTCCTTCAGTGAAACCTTATTCTGCACTATCCTTACTGTTTATTGTGACCATCACTCTTGCTGACTGACACCTTACAATAATTAGCAGTGACCATCTCGGATGAAGAGACCTGTAGGTGACCTTGACAGTTATAAAGGAGAACAGACTAATAGGCGGTTATTGGCACACAAAACAAGTTAAGTTTGAACACGTGCCTAACTGTAAAATGGTCACCTTATTTGTTCCTATATGAATACCTCAAATGTTTCTCAGAACTCTTTCTTGTAATCTTGGGTTAGATTTATTTTCATTTTCATCATCCTCTTATGCTGCATGCTTTATAACCTTGCTTCATACTCAGTTCATATGGCTCACTATCATATACCTCCCTCTTCAGTAGGGGGAGCATTGGATGTACTTCTTTTGCTCAAGCTCTGGGAGTTACGCAGTTTAAAGTGCATTTAGCAAGCAAGGGGACATCATGAGCCTCATATTGTTTTTGCCTAGGGACATTGTGTGATGTGGTGCAGTGGATTTGTTGTCTTGGTTCCCTTCAGTTGAGATCTAACCCTGCCATGCCCCCACTTTTCACGTTATTTCTTGGTAAACCGTGCAGCTCTCTAGGTCTAATATTTGGGACCTCTGTGCCTTCATTTTACATAACCGCTTTTCTTTCATCCTGACAGTTTCTTTCATGACTGAGTGTTCCTTCATATCATTGCTTTATACTTCCAGTACTGCTAGTATGAAAAACGATATCAGATGCTGGGAGCAGAAAGCCACAGAACAGCAGCTTAGAGAGCTCACCCACATTCTATAATGAATTCTTTCCACCTTCACAAATTAGTGTAGGATGATAGAGAATCTGGTACAGACAGTAGGGTCTCACTTACTCCTTCCTAGATCTTTGGATTAGGGGTGGGCGGAATTTGCGTAGTCACGCTACGCAAAGCTCCGCGAAACGGTAAAAAATCTCCGCGAGCACGCAAAAGTTCCGCGAACACGCGGAATTGCTTGTTCTGCCCGTTCACAACGCTTTTTTCCTGTTCGCGAACGCTGTTTGCGTGCTCGGGGAGAAATATCTCGCGAACACGCATTTTGAAAGCACGAACAAGCAAAAAACTCCGCGAAGCCGCAGATCGCGGAATTTCTGGCAATTTCGCGTTCTCCACGGAACGCGAAATTACCCAAATTCCGCGAGCGGAACGGAATTTACCACCCAGGCCTACTTTGGATGCACCTTATTGTCTGACTAAAGTAAGAAATAACTAGCAAAAGTAATAACTAGCAAAAGTACTTAACAGTTTGGACATGCTAGTTGTTCATCCAACCATCTATCACCCTAACTCACAAAGCAGCTCAAACCCTAGATGTAGTATTTAACTCTGGTTGTGTAAATCAAAACTTGTCTAACAGATGCTACTGTGTCCTTGACCTAATACGTTAGTGATTCCTAAGAAAAATCATACTTGGTACATGCAGAGAATCATTTGAGGTACACCTATCGTACCACCCGCTGTGAAACAACAATTTTATTAGAGTTTTCACAGTATACAATGTACCAGTGCAATTAGCAAAGTACAAGAGCATGAACTTGGAAAGCTCAAAGCATTACTCATCTTTTATAACAGAAGCCTAAGAGATAAACCATTCATGGTTCGATTTCAGGCAACAGAAGTCTTTGGAATGCTACTGCATACAAACTTCAGTAATAAAGAAGAACCACAGAAACACCCTCCCTCCTCCCCACCGAGCCTTGTAGATTCTGAGTCTTATAAAGTAATTACTGGTTTTATACTAAGTTCAATCCTCAGACCCAGACTGCCAGTATCCTCCCTCCTTCTTCAGAATCTAAAAAGTGCCAGGCTTCCAGAATACTTCCTCTGCCTCTTCAGAGACTGAAAATGTTTAGTCTTAAGGCTAGGCGGATATGATGCAGAAGATTAGATTTGCGAGCACTGGTCCCCCAGGTGGCTCCAAAATCTATCTTTTTCTCTGATACATCCATGAAACATTCTTAAGTTGTCCGTAGTCTGTATGGCAATATTACCAGGAAGCTTGCTGTAGACACCCAGTTTCGATTTTTTTTTTTTTTTTTAAATCAGCAGTGAAGACGGCTAAGAAAGGGTTTTAACCCAAGGCTATCCAAACTCCGAAACTGTGCTGTAACTTCTTTTATTTTTTTTAAACATGTTTTTATTGGCATTTTGTAATTAACATTACCACTTACTAGAGTCCAGTTATTCTTCAGTTAGTTATCTTTTACATTACAGTGTTACAGCAATTTATACAACTTAGAGTTCACAGGGTATGTGTCCATTTCTTTCTTTTACGAATTTTTAAGCGGGAGAACAGCCTAGTGGCTTGTCCTAGCCACTGATGAACAAATATCTATTCAGCTATGCGGTTCGCATTCTGTTCAGACTCTTTTAGGTTGGCAGTTGTTAGCCATTCAGGTCATAACAATATCCTTCATATTTGAGGGAAAAACAATAACTTCAAACTATTAACTAGAACTTGTGCAGGAGGGTGGAATGTGTATGTAGTTATGCGTCTTACTTGGGGTAAACAGTTTGCAAAGCTCATCAATGGGCTCATGGGTGGACTGGAAGGGCCTTTCATGATATACTAATTTCCTTTGTGATTCCACATCTCTTTTTTGGTCATGAACAGCCCTGTTGTCCAGTAACATATTTTAACCTTGTATCTCATTATTGAGACGAGATTGCTGTGTTTCCATTTATTCCTACTCGCTTCAACTCCCCTCCCCCTCACCACTTGTTTGTGACGGCGTCTCCCATGACACCATTGCTTCTTTCCAAAGCTCAGCTATGGTACGTGTCCGCCATCCCCTAGAATCCTCCCAGCTCAGCGCTCTACTTTCGGCCCCAGCCCAGTTTATCACATCACGGTTCCAGTTTGCAAACTGAGGTCCAGCCGCAGACTTCCATTCTAGCGCAATTCTTCACTTGGCTAGTCCCATGGCTAAATCTATCAGTCTATTCCCAACCTTTGCGTTTATGTGACCGGGGAAAAGTACCAACAGGCATACCCGCACTGTAAGGGCTAACTCCCGTCCCAAGGCGACTTTAATCTTAGCTAAACTGTGCTGTAACTTCTAATATCAATGAAGCAAATCAGCTGATAAGGCCAGCACTATCTGCTGTACAGTTCACATAAATTGTTATCACAAAGTGCTGGGGCAAGCAAAGTGAGCTTGGTATTCCTCGCAAACTCACCAAGCACCTAATGAAAACAAGTGAATTTTGAACATATTCTGCAATGTTAGCAAAACATTAAAAAAACTAATAATGTTCTACAAATCTTAGCCCAATAGTGTGATCAATTGCTATAGT
Source organism: Calotriton arnoldi (assembly GCA_963921515.1). Classification (NCBI taxonomy): domain Eukaryota; kingdom Metazoa; phylum Chordata; class Amphibia; order Caudata; family Salamandridae; genus Calotriton; species Calotriton arnoldi. Next base: position 1,018,912 of record CAWUFW010000737.1, read on the forward strand.
TCTTTAAGGCAGAAATCAAGAGAGTATGGTAGCAGATATGGTCTAAATAGAAATAATCTCTGTTTGCCTTGATGATGCAACGTGGGACCCAGAAATCGCTGTTCCCCTTCTCAATAATGATTCAAGCCTTAGACCACTAGGTCACAGGAATGATAGAAGTGTCTTAGAAACCTACTAAACCTTGTACGGCTACTGTGATCAAGAATCATGCCAACACAATGCCCCCAGATCTTACCAATGTGCCTTTCTCCAATGTGGCTTAGTTCTGAAGAGTCTTTATTCTGCAATAACACCTCGGCCAAAATATAAAGCCTACTTCTGATAGAGACTTCTTACCGCAGATTCCTCACCTTAGAACATACCCCAGGCACCAGACTGGGTCCAGCAAGTCTTTGAGCAGTACCTCTGTGCGCCAATAGGCGTCATCGTTAGACTTTAGGAAAGGAACTGATGTCAACAGCACGGATCCGGAAAACTACCTCAATGCCTTTTTTTACCACCTTTAAAAAAAAAAAAATCTTGACACTTTTTTTTAGCATTTGCTGCCATTTTCCTAGGGACATGTCCCCTACAAAACCTATGTGTTTTAAACCTTGTGGTGACTGCCACATATAAATGTCGGTGTTGGATCCTGCCTTGGTTCGTCTCCGGTGTTGGGTTCGGGCCATGACCCTAAGGCCTGTGCTGAGTACAAGTCCATGCACGCATGGCGATCCGCAAGCAGTTGATGAAGCTCTTTGTGGCGCAACAGAAGAAGGTCCAATTCTGCTATCTTTCCATGGTCTTTCTCGCGCCTCATCACAAGGCCCTTGCAATTCAGAGCATCTTTTCAGTGGTATACCCCACGTAGATTGCTCAGATGTGCCTTCAGCAGGAGAGTGACTGTTCCAAGGTATTACAAAACTAGATTGGAGGGACATTCCTTCTCTGTTACGATGGTGAAACTTTGGGACACCATGCCTGCTCATACTGCATTGGAGTCGTTCCCCTCGTTCCGCAAGCACCTTAAAAGTTGACTCTTTTCTCTCCCTTGAGAGTTTCTCCCGATTTCAGGTGTAATTTCCTCTTCTCGCCTAGCGCTTTGACACCTTTGGGTTTAGTGCGCTTTATAAATCTGTATTTCATTTCAATGCCATGAATGCTATCTTTGGGCCACCAACTCTCTCTGGCATGCCTTAGGGCCCCTTGGAGCCGAGAGCTGCCCCAACTGGGTTACCACCAGCGGGTCCACCCCCGACGCTAGACCAGCCCTCTGGCTCCGCCCCGCATCCGGACTGACACTACCACGTGTGCCTTCTTCCAGCCCGCCTCCTTTCCATCTGGTGCTGTCCCCGATGCCACTGGTGCTGCTCGATTATGAGCCCATCATCATCCTAGACTCCTAGCCAGAACTGTTCAACGTCTAAGCTGGTACCATCCAGGCCCAACGAAACGCTGGTCTTACTGCCCCTAGATAGACCCTTCCTCCCTGAATGGGGAGATGAGGAGGAAGGGTTTGCCCCCCTAGAGAAGGACCCTGAGCCAGAAGGAAATTGGAATGAGGAGCTGGGTGACACCAGTGATTTGGACACTCCTCTGTACTCGGGCATGCTTTCTTCTCTGGACCCTATTCGGAGGTGGGTACATCCTTTGCCACCGTGAAACACAGGTCAGTGTAGGTCCTTGACCCACAGCTGCCTGCATTCGAGGACAAGATCAAAGTCTTGACAGAGGTGCTTCTACTTCACCCAGGAGCGGGCTCAGCTGAACCGTTGCTCCCTTTCAATGAAGCACTCCCAGGCGTTCTCCTGAGGGCCTGGGCCAAACCTTTAGGGGCTCCTGTGCACCGCATGATTGCCTGAGCAGTGTGCTGCCCCTGGTGACCCAGCCTTCCTCTCCCAGTACCCCTCCCCCAAGAGCCTGGTCATGCAGGGCTCAACAGCCAAGGTCAACCCGAACGTGTTCCCTTCCACTCCACCAGACAGGGAATCCAAGACGCAGGACACCTTTGGGAAGCACAGCAATACACGTCCGAACCCGATGGTGGAAAAAACCAATCTAACAATGGAGTTGATGCCCATGCGCACTATCACCGAAAGGAGGAGTCACCCTGCCTCGTGAAAGACGTCTTCGAAGAAAAACAACTTGCAAACATCCGTACCCAACACTAGATGGCAGGAGCATGCAAAGCATGTGAATCTACAGCTCTACATGCCAAGAACAGATGCTTACTGGGTAAGTAACATAATCCTTTCTCTTCCACCATCCTAACCATGCTGTCGGTGAACACCACTTGCCTCTTGGGCTGACACTCTAATACGTTATGGGACTCAGATGTGCAGCCACTTCCCATGCATCACAAGGAAGGCCCAGCCAGTTTGCATCCTGGTGTTCCTCACATCATGTGGACCTCCTTTATGCACTCCTATCAGAGGTGTTGCTGTTTGTTCTATCTTCGGCCTGGCGCAGTCTTGCACTAGGCACTGCTTTCCTGCAGTTGCATGATCAACCCTCCTTAGTCGAGATGCAGCAAAGTTCACCATCAGATGTGGGCTAGATACCACAGACTCCCTGGGTAGAGCCATGGCCTCTACTGTGGCACTGTTTCGCCGTGTCCGTTTGCTGTCCACTGGATTCTCCAGGGAAGTCCAATCATCCTTGATTGACATTCAGTTCAATGGCTCTCGCCTATTCGGTGACAAAGCTGGCACGATGCTAGAGCGCTTCTGGGAGAGCCTGGCCACCAGTAGGTCTTCCCAGCTGTCTCTAACTGCCTGGTCCCAGCAACAAGCCTTTCACTCCTACTGCGGCAGTTGTCGGGGCACATATGGCCCTCTGCAATACCAAGCGTACCAGGCATCTCAGCACCCTACCCAGTCCTTTTGCGGACGCGTGCTATCCAGTTGACCACCCCTCAGGCTGCAACTGCCTCAAAACCTCTTTAGTGCACACTTCATTCAGCACGGCCATCCCGTTGGCGGCAGGATCAGGCACCGCCTGCCCCAATGGTCTGCAATTACCTCTGGCAAGTGAGTGCTTCAAATTGTGGAGAAGGGGTACGCCTTCCACTCCTGGAAACCCCTTGCCACAACCCCAAGAGCGACTGATGGAGGAAGTGCAGGTTCTTCTGCGCCAGACATGGTTGCTATTCCTGCTCTTTTCTGGTGCCGAAAAAGGACGGAGGACTTCATCCTATACTAGATCAGTGCCCTCACAACGCCTGTCACAGAAATTCAAGAAGCTCACCTTGGCTCAGGTCTTGTCTGCCCTTGACCTTGGACACTGGATGGTAGCATTGGATTTGCAGTATCCTTATTTTCACATCCCTGTCCATCCTGTGGTGAGCAACAAGCATTTCCAGTTCGCTATGCTCCTCTTCTTCCTCACCAGTGCCCTTTGGGTGTTCACGAAAGTGATGGTGCTGGTTGCAGCTCACCTCTGGAGGTAGGGGCTTCTAGTCTTCCCCCTACCTCAACGACTACCTGCTGAAGGTGGGCACGCCCAAGGCAGTCGTCAACCACCTCCTGACTACGGTGAACCTTTTGCACTCACTGGGATTCACTATCAACATGCTGAAATCAAATCCTGACTCAGATGCTCTCTTTCATTGGAGCCATTCTGGATATAGTGCAGTTCGTGCCTATCCCCCGGAACAGAGAGTCCAGGATATTTAGGCTTTGATCCTGATGTTTAAGCCTCAATCCTGGACTTCAGTGAGACTGACTCTGAGGCTACTGGGTCTGATGACCTCCTGCATCCTACTGGTGAAGCACACCAGATGGCATATGCAGGCTCTGCACTGGAATGTAAAGTCCCAATGGGCGCAGCACCATGGGAATCTCTCAGATCTCTTCCAGATTTTCAAGAAGATTGTGAAAGATCTGCAGGGGTGGCTAACAGACCGCAGTTGGTTCTGTGGCAGACTACTCTCTTTTCCCCACCCAGATCTGACAGTGGTGACCGATTCTTCACTTCTGGGTTGGTGCTGCCACCTGTGAGAGGTGGAGATCAGAGGACTGTGGTCTCTGGCAGAATCTCAGCTCCACTTCAACCATCTAGAGCTGAGAGTGATGCGCTAGGCATTGAAAGCCTTCCTCCCATCCATCAAGGAAAGGCTGGTTCAGGTCTTCACGGACCATACCACTGCCATGTGGTATTACAACAAACAGGGCAGAGTGGGGTCGTGGACCCTGTGCCAGGAGGCTCTTTGCCTCTGTACTTGGCTGGAGCACCAGGGCATCTTCCTGGTTGTGCAGCACCTGGCAGGCTCCTTGAATACCAGGACGGACAAACTCAGCTATCGGTGTCTTGCGGCTCACGAATGGTGTCTACATCCAGAGGTGGTGTGAGGTCTCTTCCAAAAACGGGGAGAACCTTGGCTCGATCTTTTTGCCACTGCTGAAAATGTGCAGTGTCAGCACTTCAATGCGTTGGTGTTTCCAAAACGGCTCTCACTCGAATGCTCATTCCTCTTCAAGTGGAATTTAGGACTCTTGTATGCCTTTCTGTTGATACCACTCCTGCCCCAAGTTCTCAAAAAGATCAGGACAGAACGGGCCCAAGTCATCTTAGTGGCACTGGATTGGACTTGGAGAGTATAGTATCCTGAACTCTTGAGCATGAACATTGGGCCTCCAATCAGGCTGCCCTTTCGGGAGGATCTCCTATTGCAGCAACAGGGCATGGTCCTGCACCCGATCCTGCACACACTCCACCTTCATGGAGATTGAGTGGTGACAGTTAAGGGTTTTCGATCTTCCTTCCGAGGTCTGTGATGACACCTTGACGGCCTGGCAGTCCTCCACTAAACTGTATACACCTTGCGTTCCTCACGTCATGTGGACCCGGTTTCTGCACTGCGGTCAGAGGTGTTGCTGTTTGTTCTATCTTTGGCCCGGCAAGGCCTTGCACTGGGCATTGTTAAAGGTTACCTATCGGCTATTGATCAACCCTTCTTTTTCAAGTCACCAGTTGTGACTCATTTTCTGAAAGTTTGCAACACTTGTACCCTCCTACCCCTTTCTTAAAGCCCCAATGGGACCTCAGTCTTGTTCTCACATTTCTCATGTGTTCCTCCCTTGTGCCCCTACACACCTGTTCTCTGCGTCTCTTGAATTTCAAAACGGTCTTTTTAATGGCCATCACATTAGCTAGGAGGGGCAGCGAGCTTCAAACTCTGTCATTTCACCCTCCGTACACCACCTTTTTTCCTGACAAACTGGTCCTTCGGACTTGTTCCTCTTTCCTTCTGAAGGTTGTCACCACATTTCATGCTGGTCAGAGTATCACTCTTCCTACATTTTTCGCTTCACTGCATCCTTCAAAGAAGGAGCAGAAACTCTCTTGCCTGGACCCGAAGAGAGCTCTCATTCTGCATTGATCACACCAAAGACTGTCGGGTGGACGATCAGCTCTTTATCGGGTTCACTGGAGCAAAAAAGGCCAAGGCTGTGCAGAAGAGGTTCAACTCTCGATGGATTGTACTCTGCATTAAAATCTGCTATGCATTAGCTAAGAAAGAGCCTCCCGAAGGCTTGTGGGCCCATTCCACCATGGCTGCTATTTCTGTGTTGGCATGAGGGATCCCTGTCCTGGACATCTGCCAAGCCAGTTACGTGGGCGCCACTCCACACGTGCTGTTCTACTTGGGCAGTCAGGTACGTCAAGTTGGCCATTTTGCCTGTTCAGTCCTCCACGATTTTCTGGTTTGAGCCAGTTTGCAGGCCCACCTCCGCGAGGGTATTGCTGGTGTATCTATTGTAAGGTGAGGACTCTGTGGTTAGAAGGCTCTATCAGAACAACAAGTTAGTTACCTTCGGTAACGCTTTTTCTGATACTCTAAGTAACCACAGATTTTTTCACCGATCCTCCCCTCTTTGTGAACTGAGCTTTTAACCCTAAAGATCCCATTAGACACTGCACACTAGGCAAACATTGGTTTTACATGGCTCCGCGTTTTTGGTGCAGAATTAGTCAAAACAGAAACTGATGTCAGCGTGTCGGGTGGGGCTTATATGGGCACCGAAACGTCACTTCCGACACTGGCGTCGCCAACATGGAGCCAATCGACAACACCTACAGATGCGCAGAGGTACTGCTCAAGATTTTCCGGATCCAGTTTGGTGCCTGGGGAATGTTCAAAGGCGAGAAATCTGCGGTTAGATAGTCTCTCCGAGAAAAAAGCATTACCAAAGGTAAGTAACTTGTTTGCCAATCTCAACAATTCAGGCAATTATCAAACTCTTCTTCATGAGCCGATCACGGAAGTGTAGTTTGTACACCAGCTCTAAGGCAATATGGATTCCAATAAAATCCTTCATGACCCAGGGCCTTGCTGGAGACCGATGAGGATACAGATTCTACACTCAACATCAGAGAGGAACTGTTTTCGTTACTCAACATACGAACACGAATTCCTGATCCTGCTTGACTTGTTAGCCGCACATATTGTGGCCCACAAGATTCTGCTGGGCCACCTAGTAAATGGGCTGCTATTTCCGACATAACTTTCTCAAACCACAGCAATAGTTAATAATGGTTCCTTTTGCATTAGCATTGAAACCCATTTCCCGCTGTCTTCTGAGGATTTTTGCTTTTGCCACACCTCTTCACCATTTTCATGTGCCCATTACTGGAGTAAATCTTCAGCTGTATTCTGAAAACTTAGATCCACATCAGGACAGTAAATAAAATCTTACATAAGACACATTCACTCTCCGCTGTAAGAAACTTTAATTTCTGGTGGATCAAATTACAACTCAGTCTTGTTCCCATGATTTTGTTGACTGAGTACATGATTTTTGTGATGGAAGTGAAAAACCTAGGGGTTTGATTTCATCATGACCTCTGCTTTGAACATTAGAGGCTTCACAAAAAGTACTGACTTCCAGCTGATGTTGTGGAGAAGGGTGCTCTCACCCCTCCATATCAGACATCTGGTTGATTTTGCCAGTGCTCTGGTTCTCTTCTGGATTGATTATTGTAACAAAGTTAATTTCGCAGGACATATGCACCTAAATACGAAGAAACCTGACCACATGGCCCCAGCACTGAAAGACCATCTTTAACTTCCAGGGAACCTAAGAATTTAATTCAAGTTTCTATCCAGGCCCAGAATACGTGCAAAATCTTGCAGCCATTTCTTCATTGGGTGTGCCTCAAGATCGGACAGCACCAAGCGAGTTATTTTTTATTTTTTATTTATAGTGCTTTATAAAGCACCAACATGACCATCACGGTATCGGAGCACTGACAAAGAGAGCTTATGAGAGTTGCAGTACAGTGAGGACTCCTGACACTAAGATACGCTGTACATAGATTTCGAAGAGCAAGGTATTAAACAATCATATACAATATCTAATTGGTTAAATGACAGTTTCAAAAGTGTTCTCATGTAGAGCTGAAAGAGCAAGGCAAAAACAATAGAATCCAATGTCGAATGAGGTATAAGGCAGATTCAAACGAGTTTTCTCAAGATGCGTGTTTTTCTAGAAGTACTGCATCTGAAAGAAACACATAGTGATAGATTCCTTACCTTAGAATATCCCCAGGCGTCAGACTGGATCCGGAAAGTTTTCGTCAGCAGTACCCCTGCGCGTCGGTAGGTGGCGTCGTGCGGCTCCGCGTGCGTCGTTGGCGTCGTGGTCGCCGAGATGACGTCGCGGGCGCTACTTAGACGCCGCCCACGCGCGCTGACGTCTGTTCTTTCTTTTTCCACGCCAGCAAGCGCAGATCCGGGAAGAGCAGGAACCCCCAGTCAATTTTTGACTGACTTTTTGAGGCTTTTTGTTTCTGTTTTTTCACGAGTCTTCGACTCCTGGTGCAGATAGGATGCCTCGTTTTAAGTCCTGCGGGGACTGTCACCGTATGATGTCGGTGACGGACCCGCACCGTGTGTGTCTTTTCTGCCTGGGGCGCGATCACGACCCCAAGTCGTGCCCCGACTGCCGAGCCATGGCGCCGAAGACTTTGCGGGAGCGGTCCCGAAAGTTGCTGGAAGCCCGGCAGTCGGCTCCGCGCCGTTCGAGATCCCGGTCCCGTGGGAGGTCGAGGGACCGTGCACGGAGTCATCACCATCGGTCTTCGGGATCCAAGTCTTCGCACTCGGGGTCAGGTAAGGCGAAGCACAAGAAGTCGAAGAAACGCCATCGTTCTCCGACTTCCCCTCGCCGGTCGCGCGACGCGGCTGAGGGTGCGGGTGGTGCCTCCCGCGCGGCTCCGGCGGAGCCTATGCAGTCGCCGCCGGACTACCTGCCCTTTCCGGGTTCGTCGGCGACTCCGGTCCAAATACAGGAATTCCTGTCAGCCATGGCTCATCTCTTTGGGCCGTCGGGTCCCGCCGGTGCGCCTTCGGGCCCCGCTGTCCCGACTGGGGGTCCTCGCCTTTCATCGCCGGCAGCTCCGGCGTCGCTGTCTGCTCCGTCCTCGACGTCGCAGGACCCCCTTGGATCCAGGCCTGGATCCCGGTCGACGCCGGTTGACCTTATAACACCTCCACCGACGTCGACCCCACCGGCACCACTTTTGACACCGCCTGCTCCTCGGGACGACGTCGACCCCGGTTTCAGCCCCGAAGTGAACGCAGCGTCGAGCCGGCGTCCATCGATGCCGTTCTCGACGTTGCTCTGGGATTTCTATCCCCATGTCCATGCTCCTTATTTTACACCTGTTGAACAGCCTGAGGAGCCAGGGGAGGACTGGGAGGGGTCTGAGGACCCTCTTGCAGCTGCTTGCGAGTCTGAACAGGACTGGGCTGAGGAGTTGGGGGGTGCCAGTGGCCTGGATACCTCACCAGACCTTGGCATGCTGTCTCCTCCTACCGTGGCTACGGAGGAGGGTTCTAGTTATGCTGTGGTGTTGCGTAGGGCGGCCGAGGCCCTACACCTCGAGCTTCCTACGGTGGCCGTCAGGACTAACCTCCTGACAGAGGTGCTTCAGCCAGCAGCTACTTCTGCGGAGCCGCTGCTTCCCTTTAATGAAGCCCTTTCTGACGTTCTTTTGGGCACTTGGTCCAGGCCCACCACAGGGGCTCCTGTGGATAGGAACGTGGCCCGACGCCATCGCCCGGCTCCGGGTGACCCCCTTTTCCTCTCCCAACATCCCACCCCCGATAGCTTGGTTGTCCAATCCTCTGCTTCCCCTACCGCCTTCCCTTCCGCACCACCGGATAGGGAATCCAAGCAACTGGATCAGTTTGGAAAGAAAAACTTTTCTTGCACCAGTTCTGCGCTGCGGTCCGTGAACACCGCATGCCTCTTGGGCCGTTATTCCCACTCTCTGTGGGATACGGTGGCGGACGTGCTGCCCCACTGTCCGGAGGAGGCCCGGCCAGCTCTCTCCCAGGCTGTTGCAGAGGGGAGAGACGCAGCTAAGTTCATGATTCGTTGTGGCCTAGACACCGCCGACTCACTGGGCAGATCGATTGCCACGACGGTGGCGGTTCGCCGCCACGCCTGGTTGAGGACCACTGGATTTTCGGGGGATGTCCAAAACACACTTATGGACATGCCCTTTGATGGCCGTCGCCGCTTCGGCGACAAAGCAGACACCTCGTTGGAGCGGTTTAAGGACTCACGGGCTACGGCCAAGTCCTTGGGTCTCTCTGCAGTCCGCCCTCCTCCGCCTTCTGCTTTTCGCTCCTTTCGTGGTACCGGAAGGGGCGCCCCGCAGCGTACGCAACAGAGCCACAGGCCTGCGCAGCAAGCATCACAGCGCGGACGCGGGTTCCGCCGTGGCAGACCAAGGGGCCAGCGGGCGGGTCAGTCCACCACCACCCCGGCCACCACTGCCTCCAAACCTTCCTAGTCCGAACTTTAAGGCCCCTCAAACGCCAGTGGGCGGCAGGCTTCGCCATCACCTCCCCCACTGGCGCACCATCACTTCGGACAGGTGGGTTTTAGAGATAGTCCGGAGGGGTTACTCCCTCCCCTTCGAGACTACCCCTCCAGCCATGCCACCTCAGTACCACCGCATGTCGGGGGATCACTTGGTGCTTCTTCAGCAGGAAGTTGCGGCCCTCTTGGCCAAGGGGGCCATTGAGCGCGTTCCGACGCCTGAAGTAGGTCGTGGTTGCTATTCCCACTACTTTCTGGTGCCCAAGAAGGACAAGGGCCTGCGTCCTATCTTAGACCTCCGGGACGTCAATCGCTTCCTCCGCAAAGAGAAGTTCAAGATGCTCACTCTAGCTCATGTCTTGTCTGCTCTCGATCCACAAGACTGGATGGTAGCGCTGGACTTGCAGGATGCCTATTTCCATATCCCCGTCCTGCCAGCCCACCGGCGTTACCTGCGGTTCACGGTAGGCCACGAGCACTTTCAGTTCACCGTGCTCCCCTTTGGCCTTGCCAGCGCCCCTCGGGTGTTCACAAAGGTGATGGCGGTGGTCACAGCTCATCTGCGCAGATCAGGGGTTTCAGTCTTCCCCTATCTCGACGACTGGTTGTTGAAGGCGGGCTCGCCCCAGACAGTCGTCTCCCACCTCCAGACTACGGCCGACCTCCTGCACTTGCTGGGGTTCTCCATCAACGTGCCGAAGTCGCACCTGATTCCCTCTCAGAAGCTCCTCTTTATCGGAGCGGTTCTGGAGACGGCGCAGTTTCGGGTCTATCCTCCCGAACAGCGAGTCCGGGATATTCGGGCTCTGATTCCCATCTTTCAACCCTTGTCCCGGGTTTTCGGTCAGAGTGACTCTGAGGCTGCTGGGCCTCATGGCCTCCTGCATCCTGCTGATCAATCATGCCAGATGGCATATGCGGGCTCTGCAGTGGGACCTGAAGTTCCAGTGGGCGCAGCATCAGGGGAACCTGTCCGATCACGTCCAGATCTCGGAGGGCACTGCACAACAGTTGCAGTGGTGGCTCACGAACTGGCATTGGGTTGACGGCAGATCCCTCTCCCTTCCCTAACCGGAGTTTACAGTGGTGACGCATGCGTTCCTCCTGGGATGGGGCGGCCACATGGGAGAGGCAGAGATCAGAGGCCTCTGGTCTCCGGCGGAGTCCAAGCTCCATATCAACCTTCTGGAGCTTCGGGCGATACGGCTTGCAATGAAGGCATTCCTTCCCTCTGTCAAGGGGAGAGTAGTGCAGGTGTTCACAGACAACACCACTGCCATGTGGTACTGCAACAAGCAAGGCGGGGTGGGGTTGTGGACCCTCTGTCAGGAGGCTCTGCCTCTCTGGACATGGCTGGAACATCAGGGCATGTCCCTGGTGGTTCAACACCTGGCAGGTTCTCTGAACGCCAGGGCAGACGAACTCAGCCGCAGGTGCATGCTGAATCACGAATGGCGTCTGCACTCGGAGGTGGTGCAAGGTCTCTTTCAGCAGTGGGGAGAGCTTTGGTTAGATCTATTCGCCACCGAAGAGAACGCGCAATGTCATCAGTTCTGCGCGTTGGAATTTCCAAGGCGGCACTCACTCGGCGACGCTTTTCGTCGCGAGTGGAGTTGCGGTCTATTGTACGCCTTTCCGCCTATACCACTTCTGCCCAGAGTGCTGAAGAAGATCAGGCGCGACCGGGCACAAGTCATCCTTGTGGCCCCGGACTGGGGTCGAAGAGTATGGTATTCCGAGCTACTCAGTATGAGCATCGATCCCCCAATCAGACTGCCTCTTCGGGAGGATGTTCTGTCGCAGCAGCAGGGGACGGGCCTCCATCCGAACCTGTCCAGCCTCCACCTCTTTGCGTTGAGATTGAGCGGCGGCAGTTGATTCCTTTCGACTTGCCTCCTGAAGTTTGTGATGTCATTCTGGCAGCCAGGCGTCCCTCTACTAAAGTGGTATACGCCTGCAGGTGGAACAAGTTTGTGGCATGGTGCCCAGCAAAGGCTGTGGATCCCCTTTCTGCCCCTCTTTCTGAAGTTCTACTGTTCCTTCTTTCTTTGGCCCGGCAGGGCTCTGCTCTGGGCGCTGTCAAGGGCTACCTTTCTGCTATTTCGGCCTTTCTCAGGCTCCCTGATCAGCCCTCTCTTTTCAAGTCCCCTGTTGTAAATAGATTTCTCAAAGGCATTACACACCTTTTTCCTCCTATTCCTTTCGTGATGCCTCAGTGGGACTTGAATTTGGTTCTTACATACTTGATGTGTGCTCCCTTTGAGCCACTTCATAACTGTCCTCTTCGTCTCTTGACCTTGAAGACTGCTTTCCTGGTGGCCATCACCTCCGCTAGGCGAGTCAGTGAGCTTCAGGCTCTTTCTTGTAAGCCTCCTTTTCTATCAGTCCATCCGGACAAGGTTTCGCTCAGGCCCCGTCCTTCCTTTTTGCCAAAAGTGGTTACGGCCTTTTACATTGGGCAGACTATTACCTTGCCCACCTTCTTTCCGCCTCCGCATCCTTCCAGAGAGGAAGAGAGGCTCCACCGTCTGGACCCAAAACATGCGCTCTCCTTTTATCTCAACCGCACACAGCAGTTCCGGGTGGTTGACCAGCTCTTTGTTGGCTACGTTGGCACCAAGAAAGGTCGGGCGGTACACAAGAGAACTATCTCCCGCTGGGTTGTCTTATGTATCAAAGCCTGTTACTCTTTGGCTAAAAAGAACCTCCGGTGGGGCTGCGTGCTCATTCCACCAGAGCTACTGCAGCCACTACTGCATTGGGACGTGGTGTCCCCCTGCAAGACATCTGTCAGGCAGCCAAGTGGGCCTCGCTGCACACGTTTACCAAGCATTATTGCCTGGACAGCCAAGTCCGGAGAGACGGCTTCTTTGGCCGTTCTGTTCTCCGTGACTTTCTGGTGTGATCTTGGTTCGCATACCCACCACCGGGGTTGGCATTGCTGAGGTATCTATTCTAAGGTAAGGAATCTATCACTATGTGTTTCTTTCAGATGAACAAGTTACTTACCTTCGGTAACGATATATCTGTAAGAAACATTAGTAGTGATAGATTCCTTACCGCCCCACCCATCCTCCCCGTTCTGCGTACTGATTTATAGGGTTAAGGTCATCCCTTTCAGGGCCCTAGTTTCAATGCACCAGTGGTCAGTATCTTGCATGGCTCTGCGTTCCTGGCGCGGAAAGTCGTATCCAGAACTGACGTCAGCGCGCGTGGGCGGCGTCTAAGTAGCGCCAGCGACGTCATCTCGGCGACCACGACGCCAACGACAGACGCGGAGCCGCGCGACGCCACCTACCGACGCGCAGGGGTACTGCTGACGAAAACTTTCCGGATCCAGTCTGACGCCTGGGGATATTCTAAGGTAAGGAATCTATCACTACTAATGTTTCTTACAGATATATCGTTACCGAAGGTAAGTAACTTGTTCTTTAACTTCGTTCTTGAAAAGTCTGAAGGTTGTGATTTCTCTCATTGAGGGTGGTAGGGCATTCCATATCTTTGGGGCAGATCCGGCGAAAGTGTGGCCCCTTGTTTTATTTTTTTTTAATCTGGCTGGTTCTAGTGTGAGGGATTTAGCACTTCTGGAAACCCTTCCGCCTCCTGATAGCTTGATCCTATTCACCATGTATTTAGAACCAGAAATGTGCACACCTTTGTGAGTTATGCATTTAACCTTAAGTTGAATCCTAGCTTCAACTGGGAGCCAGTTGAGGGCTCTGAGTGATGCGGAAATGCGATCAAAACGATGTGTGCCTGTTATAAGTCTTGCTGCTGCATTTATTGTCACTTTCAATGAGACTAGGCTGGCTTTTGGAAGACCTTTGAGTGTGGTATTCCCATAGTCCAGTCTTGATAGCACTAGAGCTTGCACTGAGTTGTCCACTCAATCTTCAGCTGAAGTCTAGGCTCTAAAAACAACCTTAACCCATAGCTGAGGGAGTAATTTAGCTTACCAGCCTTCAAAAGAATACTGAAGACATCAGTATTCAAGAAGGCATTCGACTGTCTCCTTACCACCATCAGGCTCAGTCCCTTTAAAGAGGAGCCTGGGTCATTTCAGCTGTGCTCGGAAAGCCACACACATTTGTCATCCTTAGTAAGTTTGGTAACACCTTGAAGCCGTAGAGTTGTCCAGTCCTTGTCCACAATATTTAACACCTGAGCTTTACAAATGGGGCGTGAAGGCTGTATGCTGGCACTTTATAAAACCTTAAAACAAGTAATGTTCTGCATCACACCAACGTCATAGACCACTGAGGTCTTCATATCTTACTGATGTCATGTTGCTCCAGTAGCTGTGGCAATAGTTTGATACGTGTCTTGGCCCTCATTTTCTTCAACATTTTCATTCACTTTTACCATGCTCAGTGATACCATGGTCAGTGGTGTCACATGTACAGGTATCAATACCTTACTTCCAGAGGGTTTTCACACGGAGAAAAGCCCCAAAAAAAAACAAGCAACGATTTTGAAGATCATATGACTTAAAAGTGAAACACGTTTTTTACAGGAAAAGAGGGTTTCTGAAAAAGTTGCATGGTTACGAAAAAAAATCTTTATTTTCAATCCTCCTGCTTTTTTGCCTTTGGGAATGCGTTGTTGATTGGAAATTGGGGGCAAAAAACCCATAGATGAGATACCCACAGAGCTTACCATTCCTGTTTACCGAGCACCAGTTGATATTGAAATGTACTCCTTTTTTTAAATGATGAGTTGGACAAAGTAACATCTGGACTGGCATGTTATAGAATAGCTTTCTAATGTGGAATGAGCATCAGTCTGAAAATATCCCATCACAAACTATACCTAAAAGATTGGTGCATCTCCAAGCTCTTATATAAGTCCAGATTTTGTACCAGGCAGTCTAGTAAGAATCGATCTTGTCTTTAACAGCCAATACATTTTTAGTAAATATGGTCATGATTACAGCTGTAGCAATGAAATATTTTTTCCGGCACATGGCAGTTTTTATTCCACCCAATAAAAGTCAGAAAAAAGAGGTAATGTGAACTCTGCCCTCTATCCTATTACAGATGAATTGATAGAATCATCCATGATTATAAGCACATAAAGTCTGCTTAAAAAAATCATATGTGTTTGCTCACCTTAGACCATGCTGCTTAGTTTATGATTATGAAACAATAGACCCATATGTCTGCTAAATTTCCATGGTGCGGTGGAGCGGGATGGAGTAAATCCATAAAAGGTATATTTCTCTAGGCCCTCAAGCTTTTGAATGTAGCCTCGATTCTGAAAAGCAGGGAAAACAGACATAAATTCTTGCTGAGCTGTATGGAGATAATCTCAGATCCTGCTGCAAACTGTTTTCATGGTATTTTGTATTTTTTGCAAGATCTCTCACTTTGCCCTGAGAAATTATATACAGTTACAGTTCTTTTATGTTTAAAGCCCTTTATTTAAAAATACCCTGGTCTTTAGAAAAAGTGTAATAGTGAGCATTAAACAAACATTAACAGATGTAATCATTAAAAATGTGAATAAAAAGAACACACAGAATATTTTATTCTAAGAACCTACATCTAGCCCTCTTGTTAGGTTCTAAGAACGTATCCATCTCCTTTAGTTCAGCAAGTGCACCCTCAGCTGAATCATTGTCCAGTTTGATGTGCAACAGGCTAAAGCAGTCTTCTGTGTTTGTCCAAAAGCCTTCACTGAACAACTGAAATTATAAATATTTATATACTGTTGCTATATCCTTCTGTAAATATTTGTTCCTTTCCCTCTGGAGATCACCACATGTGAAGGAAAGGTTAATCTATCATGTTATAACTTACACACCACACACATGCAAATGAATAAGCACCATAGCGGGCTTTCAACCATTGTTATTCAGTCAATAGTGCGGCAAAACAAAACATTTGAGGTTAACTGCCTTAAATTGTGCCTTTAAATGATACAGTGTGATAAGCTAGTGATCAAGAATCTTAACTCTGTCACATCTTGTATATACCATTAACATTTCCCCTAAGAGAGCAATATTCATACGTCATGAATAAGAGTGGACCTTTTCTCTAACTTATGGGAAGCAGACCACATACTGGAAAGGCTTCAGGAAAATGGAAAACTTCACAATAGCTCTTCAGTTCAGTGGCTCACTCCCCAGAAGTGTTCACAGTGATTCCATGATAGCAGTACGCCGCAGCTATATATTGGAATGGGCTATGACCACTCAGAAATGGCACCTGGGGTCCCAAACCTTAAGTTCTGATAGGTACTTACTACTGGATATTCCTCGCTTTTTTGAATATCCTCAGGCTGCAGATTGGATTCTGAAACTTTTCTCATAGCTCTCCTCCACCAGTGGTTGGCAACTAGCACCAAAAGCAGCGCAGGTGTGACATCACTGAATCCATATAGCACCATCCCAGTGTACGGAATCAGTTCCCTATTTTCCACGCCCTTTGACTGGGATCCAGAGCTGCTTTCAGTGAATTTTCAAGTTTTTCAACAGTTTTCTTCGATTTTCTCTTCAATTCCAAATGTACAGTGCTCAAGGATGTCTCCCTGTAAGAAGTGAGGGTTTACGCCTTGTCACTACAGGCATGAACAGATGTCTATATCTGACCCCGTGAGATTTATAGGGGTTGAGGCTGAAACATGACTCAATGTTGTACGACAATTGTAGCCTCCTGCACTAAGGTTATTAAGGAGCAGGAGGGCAAACCCTCTAAGGCACACGTGTAAGGAGCATCAGGCCTAACGCCAGTCATGGTTGGCCTCGAAGGCAAGGTGTTCTCATCCCCCTCTCCCCCCCCCCCAAGTCCTCAAAGAAGTAGATGAGGAAACCTAAGAAGAAGAGAAAGAGACAACGATTGACCTCGGGGTAGGTCACCTCAGCGTTCCCCTCCACATGTGAAGTCCTTCTCAAAGCCACAGGTCGTCAACATCACTCTGCTTAAATGGCCACTATCTCTGGTGCCTTCCTTGGTACCTGATCTAGTCCCCTTGCTGATCCCTCCACTGGTTCCAGTGCCAGTGCTGACACCATTGCCATTCCTAGCGCCAGCGTAGTATAGTCCAGGACAGGGTGAAATCCCAACCTGGTACCATGCCATGCAAACAATACTGGCAGGCAATAGATATTTTTGGCTCAGATTCGGACCACATCCAAATGCCTGAGGTGGTACTGCATGACAATGATAGCAGCAAAACTGCCAATTTGCTTCCTCCTGCCTCAAAAGACAAGGCTGACTACTTAGTATTGCAGAATGCCAGTGTTCTCAATAAGTCTCCATTGACTGAGATGAAGTGGCCCTCTGGACTGGCTCCACCTTAACTTGCCTGTTTCCACGCAGCTCTAAAAAAGGAAGTGGAGGTGCTGAAGCTTTCGCTACCTACTGTGGAAACCAGACCCAACGTCCTCACTGTGGTCCTACAGCCCGCTTCAGCGACATCAAAGCCATTGCTTCCATTCAACCAAGCTTTGCCTGACCCGTTGAAGGTGGCTTAGGACAAGCCGGCTTCTGCCCACACTTTAAACGGACTTCTTGCCCTTCGGTATAGGCTGGTTCCTGGGGAATACATTTTCCTGTCTGCGCACTCCTCGCTGAAAGTTTGGTGATGCAGGCCTCCTCTTTTAGCAGACAAAATCCAGGGGCATTCCCTATGGCTCTCGGATAAGGTGTTTTAAGAAATTAGAGGAGATAGAAAAGTGTGTTTTCTCCACAGGCGCTTAGCCCTAAGGTCAAACAAAGCACTTGCCTCCTGGCTAAACACAATCATGCGTTGTGGGTGACCGGACACATGGTGGTCCCCAGCCTGCTTGACCATATAAAAGACCACTTTGAGTAGTGGGTACCTCTGTGAAAATTCTTAAATACTCTTATATTTTCCTATGGTCGCGGTTGTAACCCTAAAAGTGTGAGATATCATAGGAACACAGTAGGACTTAACATCCTTCTGCTCGCCATTCACACCAAAATAATAAAGATTTTTCCCTGGGCCTAAATAGGCAAGCTTTCCTTCGGTGGTGGGAGGCGGGCTGTAGAACATTTAAAGGCATGTTTGAGGTGGGAGAGTTAAACCCATTTGATCAGATTAGTATGACAAGACTAACAGTGATTTAAATGCTGCCAAGTGTGCCATTGGACCTACACAAACACATAAAGAAAGCAGCTTCTTTGGACTTGTCTCCCTTCAAAAATTGCCTCATCCGATACGATGAAGACGGGCATGTAATCTCTAAATTGTATCAGTTTCTCTACAAACCAAGGCCATGATATAAATGTCCATTCCAACAAACCTGGGACAGGGTACTCAGTATAACACTGGGCAAGAACCAATGGGATAAAATTCAGACTGGAACCAGTGGGATTGCTAGCCATGTGTGTGGTAAAGAAACTATTCAAAACTTGATACTGATGGCATTACACACCAGCTAAATTAAGGGCCATGGACCACATAAAAGATGTGCTCCGATGGAGGGGTTGTCAAGAGTTTGTGTTTCTGACTCACCCTTTGGTCTTTACCATGGTTACGAGATTTATGGGACTCTGTATTGCAAACAGTTGAAGCAGTGAAGGGAACACAAATAGTGAGGTGCCCAGAGGTTATCTTGCTAGGCTTTCCATCGGTAGAAGTGCACCTTTATGCACTAGGAAAGGGAAAAACATCCCATATGCTTTTAGCAGACAAGCAGGCCATCCTAACACACAGTCTGGGCACAGTAATAGTATTCATAGTGAATTCTCAGTATGAAGAAACTATGTAACACAGCTCGGGGGAGAACAAAATTACTTTTAGAAGCAGTGGGCCTGTAGTAGACTTCTTGCCCTGGATCTTTAAGAGCCTTCCCGCCTCAAAGGATTCAGGGCATTCGGGATATGATTCCGATATTTTAGGAGAGAGCATGTGTTCCAATCCTAATGGTTCTTTGCCTGTTAAATCTACCGGATTTCATCATTATACTGGTCACGCATGCATGTTGACACATGAGAGCTCTCCAGTGGTGCCTTCATCTGCAGTGGTTCCAAGACAGTGGCGATCTGTTAGACAATAGCGGTGTAGTGTGGATTGTGGCCTCATGGTCGACATTGCTAAGTTAGCTTAGGCCTAGCAGCCATGATGCCTCCTTTGCACACGTTACTCCGTGACTTTGTTTTTCCAGACTCTGCTTGTGACCGTTCACATTAGAACTGTCTGCATTTCTGCCTTTCACCTTTTCTGCTTTTCTCTGTGGTTTTCGTCTGCACACGATGTACAAGGTCGAAAAACAACGTCCTTTGTTGTTGCTGTTCTGGTCAGCCCCTCGCACTTAGACATAACATGAAATACAGCTGCACTGGAGAAATTCGGGTGCTTTTAATATTGTGATCTCCCTGTTTGAGGCACTTGGAGAAAAACCTTTCCAGGGAGAAGAGCTGTGCTTGTCCGATGATGTAAACCTTGCATCTAGTTCTTGAGGTATGGGGGTCCCCCTGACAAAGCCCAGAGGTCTTCTATTTTTATAATAAACTAGTTACTAGCACGGGGAGGGCGGCAAGGCATTATAGTCCTTTATCCACTGTCTTTATAAAATGCTGTCCCCGTTTGTATTCTATGGAATTGTAACGATGCTTACTATTTTGTCTTTATGCATTATGCTGCTAGTACTGGCACGTGTACTGTGTCTTAGAACACGTTAGTTGAAATAAACATTTTAAACTATACTGTGTCTCTTAATACGCACGTTGTGGACAAGTATGAGTGAGTAATGAAAGAGTGTTCTTGCTCCCGCGATTCCTGATAGAGTCTGTGTTCTGGGATGTCTAATCATTGGTAGCTTCGCTGTAGTACGGAGAACGAATAAGACACTATAGCTAGTCGGATTGGGATTTTGGGCACTAAGGTGGATGGTTGGTACACCACTATACACCGAGGTCCTGTTTTCCTGCGCATAGTTCTGTATATGTGCAGAATCCCCGCAACATGGCGCCACCAACGTGTGGTGGGCTTCTTATCTGCGAGACGCTTGAGTAGTGCTTGTGCTTGTCCACAATTCCCTTCACTTATGTTTCCGGAAACAGATGTGAGGGTGTAACCTCCTTTATTGATGTTTTTATAGGTTCTTTCAAGCTTGAAGTTATTAAAAGGTATTCTCTTTACTGTTAACCCTATATTGCGCTGCCACGCACTAGGTTGTTCTACATTCTTAGTCTTGATGGCTGTGAATGTCAATATCCCGGCACATAGCCGCGCTCCGTGCTCATTTAACGGCCTATGGAGTACCCGACGCGGGTGCCGCCCTCATCTTTGTTGTCCAAGCTGATCCGGCTTACCACTTTGAGGTATTTTACTCATGGGTCACTTTTCCGGTGGTGGAAGGAGCTGACAATTTGTTCCACGTTTACGCTCCCACCGCCCTTCCTAATGTTTATCGGCCTTATCAGGCTTTTGAAGTACCGCTCACGGCATGGCAACACCGTGTTTGATTCAATGGCACCCTCCCACATCCGGTCACCCCGATTCGTTTAGGCCCCTTGACGATAGATGGGGCCGCTTGGCCTGTTTTGGCCGGGTATACCCCGCATCCACATTATTTAGCGGTTCCAGTTGATGAACTGTGCGTGCTGCATACGTCTTTGGTCCGTGTACACAGAGCCTTAGTACAGTATGTCACAGGCAATGTCCAGATGGCCCCTCCTGGAGTTGCGGCGCATCCAGCTGGACTTGGCGGTGTGACTATAAGTCCCGTCATGGTTAATTCGGTGATGGGCAAACGCCCATAGAATAAGGATGATTTGCCATATTGACTTGCTGAAAAATTTGACCAGCTGGAGGCGGTGTTTCCGAATACCTCTCCTATGGAAAAACACAGGATTTTGACTATAAGTTTGCCAAAAGACTTAGTTCCCGAGTTGACAGAATGCAACAACTGGGGTAAGGTATTTGCGGCAGTGTATGCGAAGTGTTTCGGCACTCCATCCAAGAGGGTCCTCCCCGCCGTAATTAAGCGTGTACAAGACGAACATGGCCCTGAAGCGGCTGTGGAATTGGGGATGAGACTGGTGGGAGTGTTCGATGTAGTGGCTGATCTAATCCTTGCGAATGTCAAGGGTGATGCAGTTAACTTTCAAGTCGCTAATGCTTTGGCTTTAGTCCCAGAACTGGACAAGCCTCGCGAATTACCCAAAATTATTGCACAGGCTTATAAAACCATTGGCCACAATAGTTTGGGAGTTAAGCCTTTTGCTAAAACGCAAACTCAACCACAATCACAACCAACATCTCAGTCTGGTAAAGACGAGAAACCATCCTTTTCTAAAAAGAACTGGAATTTAAAGAAACAGGGAAAGCAACAACCAAAACCAGGGTCGCGTGCTGCGTCACCGGTTTCCTTATCTTCTGAACGCATTAATGATTTGCGCGACCGAGCGAGAATTAAGTCTCCTGATAGATTTCAGGTCCCTGACCAGCGTTCTCCTCGTTCTTCACAGGCACCATCGACCTCACAGGCGGGTGGAGGAGATCGCCAGGAAAGAGGCAGGGGTCGTGACGCCCCACAGGGACGAGACCAACCTCGACAACTTGGCAGAGGGAAACAAGAAGAATTTCCACGTTCTCGCCCACAGTTTTAGAAGAAAAAAGTTGCGGCTTTAACAGCGCGATATACCACAGACGGTGAGAACGAGGCTCCTGAATTGGACGTGGGCAGTGACACTGCTAGACAGCGCCGCGGAAGTTAACGTAGTGCGGGAGGCACTACGTCCTCATGTGGAGGTGACAGCAACTGACACTTTCATTACTGTCGAGACAGCTGACACCCGAGTGGCACACCCTGACAGACTATTTAATTTGTCCTTCAAATTGAAATCTGACCTCTTCTTACGACATTTTATTGGCAGAGGCACAGATTGGCCACCCCCATTTGTTCTTGCTGCTCCTAGAGAGGAGGAAGTAATCCTTCCGAGCTTTTCGCATCATGTCCCCAAGGACAGAGCGGAGGCTTTCGCAGCTGAATGGGCTGTGGCCCAGGCCCCGGCACTGTACCGTAATCACGTGGGCTGGGATGAGGATTCTCCCCCCCCATGATATACCATTGCGGTCTATGCCACAGCCTCAACCCCAATATCCCCTCCGGCGGGAAGCTAAGGGTCCTGTTTCCGACATTCTGACACAGTTAGAGTATCAAGGAATAATTGAAACATGCGTGTCACCAATGAATAATCCCCTTTTCGCGGTTTCTAAACCCGATGGTTCTTACCACTTGGTTTTAGACTACCGGCATTTGAACTCTCATTGTCGAACCTTTGCGGTACAGAATACCCATAATTCTGCACTAGTAGACAGTCTTGTTCGTAAAAAATATAAAACGACACTTGACCTTTCCAATGGATTTTACTCACACAATTTGTCCCCTGAATGCAGTCAATGGACCGCGTTCACTTCCGGTGGAAAACAAATAAAATTCCGGCGTTTGCCAATGGGCTACAAAAACAGCCCGGGGGTCTCCGCCGCCCGTGTTGTCTCTTTGTTGGACAGCATAGACCCAGATGCGTATTCGTACGTGGATGATATATATCTGACAGACGACGAACTATGGCCGCATCTTTCCCGAGTAGACCGCATTATTCTCGAGTTCGCGGTCTTAGGTTACAAGTTTAATTTTGCCAAATCTCACATCGCAGAATACACTGTGTTGTTTTTGGGCTATGAGCTCAACAATGAAGGTAGGGGCTTAGCTCCCCACTTCCTGGAAAAGTGCGCACTTTTGCACCCTCCAACGACCCTGAAAAAACTTCAGTCTTTGCTGGGATTTTTGAACTTTGGGCGTTCTTTCATTCCCGAGTATGCCCAGCGTATCAAGCCTCTTTATGCCTTGATACAACCAACCTTTTCGAAGTCGTGCTGGCTCCCGGAACACTCGGCTATACTGCAATCTTTGCAGTCTGATCTACTTGAATCTAAGTTCTTGTTGACTCGTGATAACCACAGGAACCTGGTGATTAGAATTGTGCCTGGGGCAGTGGGTTTCACGTACTTGACGTTTAACGAAGGTGACACAGTACCTATTGCCTACAAGTCACATCTTTACACTAATGCCGAGCTGCACTTTTCAACTGTGGAGAAAGTTTTGACTGCAGTGCAAATGGCAATTCTTAAAGAACGCGCACTGGCACAGGGAAAACGCATCTTGGTTGTCACACCCTATCCTGCCCTGGAGGCCGTGACAAAGGCAAGTGTACCGAACTCGAAGGCTTTGCTACCCCGTTGGATAAAATGGGCCCCTTCTTTGACGTCTCCGGATGTCAACTTTATCTTTAATTCCTCTCTTCAGACACAGGAGTTCTTGCAGTACGAATTTGTTCATCCTCCCCCCCCCCCCTTCTTTGCTGCCGCTTGAGGAGTACAAATGTATCATTTACACCGATGGTTCGGCGCAACCGGCCATGGGTTCTAAGCATGCATACTCAGCAGCATGTGCTATTGTGGCAGGTACCATGGTGAACGGTGAGTTCAAATCAAGTGTTGTGCAGGCACTGGGAGACAGTACCGCCCAATTGGCCGAGCTGCGTGCTTTGGTGCTCGCACTTGAGTTTGCAGACCCGGATGTGACTACACTTATTGTATGCGATTCTTACTAGTGTGTTCAGTCTTTTAATGACAACTTATTCTTTTGGTCTCAGAACGACTATAGAGATTCTAAAGGCTGCGCAATTAAGCATAAAATGCTTTGGGTTCGAGTAGCAGATCTTAAACACCTGCCTCTCACACAGGTGATTCACACTCTTGGCCACCAGCGTGTGGGCACACACGCGGTCGGTAACAGTTTGGCGGACGAAGCTGCCAAATCAGCAGTAGCCACGTGCTCAGTAGCAGCCGTTACAAGATCCATGACAAAAATAGATAATGAGATTTTGGCAGCTATTGCTGCAACTAAGGAAGGTTCTAATTACCCACAGGGTTTCCCTTCCAAGTACTCTTATCACTTAAGTCCCAACCAGGTTCCTTATGTAAGAATTCCGGACGTTGGTGATCGCTGATTCCCAACGCGGACCGCAGAAGTTCGTTGATAACAGCCGCACACGAAGGCTTGGCTTCGGCCCATGCTGGTGCGTCTGCAACTGTTTCACTCTTGCAGCAGCGTTATTGGTGGCGTGGTTTATACAAACAGACCCGTAATTATGTCCTTTCTTGTGACATCTGTCAGCAAATTAAGCCCTCTACGGTTACACGTCCGCCACAAACACAGCTCTGCATTTCTAATAAACCTTTTGGTTGTGTATACCTTGATCACTGTGGTCCATTTTCTTCTGATACTGCATATAAATATATCTTAGTTGCAGTTGATTCGTGCACACGTTTCCCCTGGGTTTGGCCACAACGCAGTGCTGACGCTCGAAATGTCATCAGGGATTTGCGTGTCTTTGTGGGAATTTTTGCCTGTGGCACCTTCCATTCCGACCAAGGTCCAGCGTTCGCCTCTAAGGCGTACAAGGACGCGATGAGGTCTATGGGGGTGCTGGTGCAATTTTCGTCTCCATACAGGCCTGAGGGCAACTCAATTGTGGAGCGAATGAACCGTGACTTAAAGCAATCCTTGACAGCCGGAGTCTTAGGTACTGGCAGGAACTGGCTGGCCCACTTGTATGGCGTGCAACGTGCACTTAATAATCTCCCTAGAAGATCTCTGGGTGGGTGGACCCCATACGAAATGCTCTTTGGCATACAGATGTTTTGTGCCAGACCTTGATGGTCTAGACATGGCGGCGACTGCCGCAATCTTTGATGTAGATAATCATTCTACTATGTTACAGGACTTACAAGAGACCCGTGACAGACTTGCAAGCGAACACTTACCCTCAGCCACAGATGCAGCGCTGCAGATTCCTGTTGCCGCCTGGCTTCCAAAGATTGGAGATCTAGTCCGAGATAAGGTGGAGAACAAAAAAGAATTTGGCCCCTCTTATCGTGCACCTTGAAGGGTACTCGTACAGTCATCTTACCACTGCTTCCTGGTCGCAGAGACAACAGATTCATCTCAGTGGACAATGTCAAGCTACAACATCTGGCTGATTCTGAATAGTGTAACACCTGCGGTATCATGTCCAGCAATTTCAAGAAATCCTGTTCGTGGCCCTCTAGTCTCCACACGTGCCGATGTTGCCATTGGGATGGTCGCTCTGCCAGATCGCCTGCTCAACCTCCCGGCTTCCTCCTGCAACGAGGAAACTGAGTATACTTACCCCGCAAGTGAGTCAGTGGCTCATTTGCCTACAACACCACTGAACCCGTCTCGTTTTTCCTTTGATTCGTCTTCCACCTCATCAATTGTCCCCACCAAATTCAGTATTTTTGTATCCTGGTTCAGAGACAATTTTTTGGTCCCTCCGTGGACATACATCTGGTTGGTGCTATTTCTGATTTTCCTGTTCATGTCCATTGGCTTTGTGACAGTTGTTTTCTTGCTCATCAATGGTCACTACTTGCCTGAACGCTCTGCGGTGAACTCTGTTGCTGGAACTTTGGCTTCGCATTCTTCTTCACACATCATGAAGCGTGACCACACATTTGTTAACATTTCCGCCTTTCCAGTTGCAGATGGCATCGTATGGGATGCAGTGAATTTCCAAATTCATGGACCGACAGAAATAATTAAAGTCCCAAATGTGCTTCGTGTTGCCATGGGTGATGTGGTAAAAAGGAATATTCATTCAGATGATTGGGACGTGCATGCAATTGAATCGTTATTTTCTGATTTGAAATATTATGCTGCTTTTAATGCTGAGGATTTGTACTTGAATTCTGCTAATTATGCCGATTTGTATTGTTACCAGCATTACGGTAACCATTTTCTGCATAAACCGAGTACACTTCGAGGTAGTTTCAATTATACCCAGTGGGAACATTGCCCGACCCCTCTGCAAGGTAGCTCCCAAACACTGATAAATAAATGTACTTACTTTACAGACTTTGACAGATCAAACCTGGGGTCCTATTATTTTAAATTGAACATTTCATCAAATCCAAAGGTGATGTTGACCCACACCAAGTTACTATATTCCAGTTCCTTTATGGACGCATTAGCTGTGGGTGGCTATGAGCACTGGAAAAACACCATTGACTTGAAAACTATTTGGGGCACTAGATCTTGGCAGGTACACGGTACAGAAGCTTTACACCGCGCTTGCCTTATCCCCACCCAAATATTATTTTTAAATAGTACTATTTATCAAACAACTTGTTTTGGTTTGGCGACTTCCAAACAATTAAATGCACCTTCCACTCCTGTGTTGTCGTCCTGGCCGAACAGGAGCTTGCATTTAAATTTTTCCCTTGATACATTGCAAGCTTTGTTTCAAAATAACTCATTTAATGTCTCTACACTAGATCGCTCAGCCTGGTTGGTGTGGCCCATAGCTTCTAATGCCTGTCAACTGCGTTTTCATAACTCTGCTCCGGGTTACAAACAGGATAGACCAGATCCACGTTTTTCTGATTCACGTTCAATTACAACATATTCGGTTGGTAAATTATGTAAACAGTGGTTGCAGCACTCTACCTTAGATTCCGTAAAACAACATTTATCCCTGCTCTCCAGCAACATCGACCTAGCAGACTTTGTTCTAGGACCTAGAGGTCCAAGACCTAAAAGATTTGTTTATGCGACTTGCAATGAAATCTGGAAGCTTTCACAAATAGAAGCTGCTTCCCGTTTACGGGAAATAGATCATGCGAATCTAGAAAAAGTGCTTGCTGTTGTCGACAATAGTATCAACACCCTGTCTTCCCGCATTTACACATTAGAGAATATTGTTTCATCTGTTGTTGATATTGTACAAGATGACGTGTCTGTGTTACATCATGGTCAAAATCAATTGCGTTCAGTAATGCAGTTTGCATGGACTTTACAGACACTGAAAATGGGGAAGGTTCCATGGCATTACTTAAACACATCAACTTTGTTCTTGCCGTTAAATTTAACTGAGAAACAGCTGTTCATGTCCATGAAAGATGCAACATACACTCTTCTACATATCGAAAAAATAGATCCTTTACCATTCTCTGTGGCGGAGACTGACTTCAGTGTGGCTAGTACACGGGGTTATCACGCTGCCTTTTTTTAAAATTTGAATTCAGTTCCTGCATGAGGCATTATCCTGTTGGCTGTTTTGAGCCTTTGGGCAGTGCCTTTTTGCATGAACTTTGGTCCCTACCGTTCACATACAGATGCCTTAGGGATGACAAGGAGGTATTTCTCACAGGAGAGTCTTGCGATTCTACAGTGGCTCATTCCCTTGTTTGTAAAAACATTAAATTGCACGGGGCTTGTAATGTTTCTGCCCCGAATCTTGCATGTGTTTTAAAAGGGCATTCCTGTTCCGGTTATATCACCTACTTTCACTATGCTTGCTAATGGTAGCTATCTGCTTTTAAATAATCAAGATTGCTGTGGGTTACAGGCTGGCATACCCTACATTGTAACAGTTTCGCAACGCATAGTGTGCTGCAAAAATGTGCTTTTTCCACCCCCGCGTGGGAAGTTAGATAGTTCCATTTGGCCTTACATACCGACTTTGAAGGCGGATTTCAATAAATTGAGCAGAATAAAGGCGCTATTATTAAACCAGGAGGTTTTGCTAACTTCCGCACGGGAGGCCTTCGTCCTCCAGGTGGTCAGCGCCCACAGTGAAATACAGGCCCTTTTAAATACTAACCTCCCCCAACATTTCGGTGAACTGATTCACCGTATATTTATTGCATCTAATACCAACGGCCTTGTACACTTTTTTAAAGTTGTGGGCTCTGGCCTTTTGACGTCCTTTCAGACTATATTTGGTGTAATACCGGCTTTTATTCATTCTATTTTTTCCAGCGTCTTTGGTGGCTTCCCATTGATCCTAGCCTTAGCTGCTGGAATATTGCTTTTACTTTGTCTATTGCGCAATGGCTGCACCTCTTGTGGGCCTACACAACCCAGGGCGACTGCGGATGCTCCGTGACCGCATGATTGACAGCTTCGGCGTCCTGCCGCTGGCGACACTCAGCGTGGCTTATGGACTATCTTTTCGCTTTGCGTATTTCACTTGCGTACAACTTGTGATGTCCTGCTTACGATGTCCGTTCTCTTGGTCCTTGGATGTTTGCCTCTCCAATACGTCTTGTACTGACCCGGATTTTGACCAGCTGATGGGCCCCTTGCTGGCCCATGAACGGGAATGTTCCGGTGACGGATTAATGGCACGTGCGGCTGCACTTGGAGTCTTGGCAGAATGGGATATCTGGGCGGCTGCTCAGGATCTCCTACAACAAAGTTATATTGAATAGCACGCAAGTTGTCCCGCAATGCTAATCGCTGCTCCCTATTGTGAGGAACATGAATGCAGTTTTGATTTATTGAACTGGATGGCATCTCTTTTTTCAGACGATATGTCTTTCTGGAAGGTGTTGCGGTCTTTTGCGCATACACTCTGATGGATTAGTTTTGTTGACTCTCAATAAACTACAGATCCGGATTTTTTTTTTTTTTATCCTCTTTGAGTGACCATTTTTTTTCTTCCCTATTTCATTTTTTTTTTTTCTCCCAAATACTTGTCCCACGTACAGACGTTTGCATCCTGCTCCATCCATTTGAACTCTGCTTTCGTCCTATGTCTTGTCCTATGGACTGACCAGGGGAGGGTGTAGTGTGGATTGTGGCCTCATGGTCGACATTGCTAAGTTAGCTTAGGCCTAGCAGCCATGATGCCTCCTTTGCACACGTTACTCCGTGACTTTGTTTTTCCAGACTCTGCTTGTGACCGTTCACATTAGAACTGTCTGCATTTCTGCCTTTCACCTTTTCTGTTGTTCTCTGTGGTATTCGTCTGCACACGATGTACAAGGTCGAAAAACAACGTCCTTTGTTGTTGCTGTTCTGGTCAGCCCCTCGCACTTAGACATAACATGAAATACAGCTGCACTGGAGAAATTCGGGTGCTTTTAATATTGTGATCTCCCTGTTGGAGGCACTTGGAGAAAAACCTTTCCAGGGAGAAGAGCTGTGCTTGTCCGATGATGTAAACCTTGCATCTAGTTCTTGAGGTATGGGGGTCCCCCTGACAAAGCCCAGAGGTCTTCTATTTTTATAATAAACTAGTTACTAGCACAGGGAGGGTGGCAAGGCATTATAGTCCTTAATCCACTGTCTTTATAAAATGCTGTCCCCGTTTGTATTCTATGGAATTGTAACGATGCTTACTATTTTGTCTTTATGCATTATGCTGCTAGTACTGGCACGTGTACTGTGTCTTAGAGCACGTTAGTTGAAATAAACATTTTAAACTATACTGTGTCTCTTAATACGCACGTTGTGGACAAGTATGAGTGAGTAATGAAAGAGTGTTCTTGCTCCTGCGATTCCTGAAAGAGTCCGTGTTCTGGGATGTCTAATCATTGGTAGCTTCGCTGTAGTACGGAGAACGAATGAGACACTATAGCTAGTCGGATTGGGATTTTGGGCAATAAGGTGGATGGTTGGTACACCACTATACACCGAGGTCCTGTTTTCCTGCGCATAGTTCTGTATATGTGCAGAATCCCCGCAACAGCGGAATCTCCCAGGACACAAGGACTGACTTGCTCTGGTGGTCAGCAGAGGAGAACCTGATGCAAGAGATGACCTTTTATCCTCAATTGGCTGTGGCCTCAGTAGTGACAGAGACATCCACATTAGTGTGGGATGCATGCCTATGGAGGAACTGAATATCAGGGGCCTCTAGTCTCCAGGAGAGAAAGTTCAGCAAATAATCTGCTTGAGCAGCAGGTTATGCAGGTGGTTGAAAGCCTTCCTGCCCTCCCTTCATGGCCAGTCTGCCCAGTTCTTGACAGAAAACCCAACCAGAAAGTGGTAAATCAACAAGAGGGAAGTGAGAGGCCTCATCTTCTCTGCTGGGAAGCCCTGAAACTCTGGGTATGGGCTCAGGTGCATGGGATCTGATTGATCACAACCATTTTGCAGGTTTTCTGAACATCAGAGCCAACAGAGTAAAAGTCAACTTTCCAACTATAAGTGGCTTCTCCACCTGGAGGTAGTTCAGAACATCTTCCCCCTGTGGGACAGCTCTAAGGTGGACCTCTTTAGCACTCTTGAGAATATTTATTTTTATTTATTGAGTTTTATATAATGTGAGAAGTTGGCCTGGTATATGCTGTTCACTAATTAAAGTGGACACCTTGCACCAGAACAATTCGACTCTTATAGTAGATAGGTTTAAGACAACCTTTATAGAAAGCTATCCTAGTGGTAGCTGTGGAGAGCAGCCTTCAGGCTAAGTCTTGAAGGAATGTAAAGCAGCTTGTTTTACCACACAATCTCTTGAATCACCAAATGAAAAGACACCACACAGGTATATATATCAAATATATATGTATTTATTAATAAACACTCTCTGCTAATCTCTTTATGAGATTAGAGGATAGGAACATATGTACAAGTCAAATATGATCAGGATAAGTTTAGCACAATTGAATATTACAATCTTAGTTTGCTAGACCTAGGTCTAGGGCATCTAGAATCGAGGGACCCCCAAGAACCACCCCAGGTAGTTGTAGGAGACCCACAGGGGACGGAC
The DNA here is from genome assembly GCA_963921515.1 of Calotriton arnoldi. Lineage (NCBI taxonomy): Eukaryota > Metazoa > Chordata > Amphibia > Caudata > Salamandridae > Calotriton > Calotriton arnoldi. Next base: position 1,049,279 of record CAWUFW010000737.1, read on the forward strand.
GCGGTGACCTGGCACCGATGCGAATCCTGTACGAGTCTATGCACTCAGACGCGATTGAGATATCAATGCTAAAGGTCCCTTGCGGGTTCGAGGCGAACACACCTATCGGTCCTTGTACGAGTCGAAGGACGCGGTTACAGATGGTATTGCAAGGGAGTTGGACGCGGTGTGTCTAACACAGACGCGAACCAGGTACGAGTCAGTGCGAGAGTCGCACTTGGAAAGTTAGAGTTTTGGGACACTTCGAGGGAAGCTACAAGCAAGTCACTTACAGGGTAAGTAGTTCTAGGGCCCACACCCACAGGAGCACCGTAGTGCTGAAGTTACCTCACCCAGGGGAGCCGGGTGCATAGGTGTTCTTTGGTGTCGGGTCGCGGCGTCGTTTTCAATGGGAGCCAGTGAAGACTTGCTGCTTGCGGCGACAGGAGAAGTGTCCTGAGGAATCCAAGCCTGGATTCGGAGGATGGAAGACCTGAAAGCAGAGGGGACAGTGTTCAAAGTCACTAGGCAGTGACTCGGGGCAAGGAAGGTGAATGCCCACCGTCGTCGCAAGATTCAGGTCGTCCGCGGTTGCCTTGATTCTTCAGCCACGAGGTCCAGGAGGCGTCGTCGACGACCAGGAGCTGGATTCGGCGTGTCCCACGATGTCTGCAGCTTACGGCGGGGTCGGCGACTCGATCGGAGCCACCAAGCCTTGGTAACAGCAAGTCTCAGGGAAAGTGTGAAGAGACAATGGTACAGACCAGCAAGGTCTGTCGAACTCACCCAGCGAGGGTAAGTCAGGACCGGCCTGGAGCAACCAGGGGAGCCCTTTGGTTTCTTTATAGAGTCTTCTGGGGACCCACAAGCCGGCTGGCAAGGGATCGCGAAGACGCCTCGGGAGGATCCGCTCACAGGGGCCCACGGTCACTCGGGACGTGGTAGGCCTCTGATCTTAGGAAGGATTCCTGCTGGAGGCTGGGACCACACGTGGTCCAAAGCACAAGTTCGTGGAACGTTGTGAAGGGGTTGCACTTGACAATAGTGCACGGTACCCAGGGGTCGCGGTTCCTCGTTACTCTTGGGGTCCACTGGCCTCAGCTTCGCTGGGGACTCACGATGGCCTTTGAGAAGTCAGGAAATCCACTTCTTGGGCTGCAGGGACTTTGGACTCCGGCGGGAGCGGCGTAGTTTGCGACCGTCGTTTGTAGTTTTTGGTGCCTGCCAAGCAGGGGAGTCACTCCTTGACTCCAAGGGAGATTCTTCCGTCTTCCAAAGGTAGTGGAACGTCGAAGGTCCGGGATTCTTCTTGTAGAGCGTCGTCCAGGGAAATCTGGGGTGCTATGCACAGGTTCCCCCTCTTATACCAAAAGAAGGGGAGGGACTAGCTCTATGACCCTACCTATGGGAGGGTCAGGGGAGTGGGTGGCTACACCTACTTCCCTTTGTCCAGTTTCGCGCCAGAGCAGGGACAGGTAGCCCCTGAGCCGGTTTGAACTGGCATATGCACAGAGGAGCCTTCTGCTCCCCCAGTGCAGGACTTCAAAGCACTCTAGGAGTGCACCCACCCAGCCCCAATACACTAAACCCTGTCTGGAAGGTGGTCACACCCCCTTGGGACAGGATATCTTTTGTTGGGCTCCCTCCACTGCGAGTGTTGGTCATCAGCAGGAGGGCAGCCCAGTGTCTGTGACTGGTGGCATCCATTTTGTGATGCCAGGGCTCTGCAGGATTCTACTGCGTTTCCACAGTAGCTACATGTCTATCCCTCTAGAAGGGTGGAATGCTACCCCCGCCGCCAGGACTGGCAGTATTCCAAGGTGTTTGACACCAAACACGACATGTTTCGATGCAGCCATTCCAAAGTTAGCATTTTACCGCGAGGATATAATGCACTTAAAAGTATATGGTTTAACCGCATCCACAAACAGCACCAGAGAATGGACTCTGAGAGCTGCAGAGGGGCCCAGCTCAGGCAGAGGCACCCCCTCACATAGAAGCCAAGCACCCTGCCCTCAGGATTGATAGGGCCTGCCTTAGGGGTGACTGATAGGTTTATATGTGTGTGTAGGAGAGATATAGGGGACCTATATCTCAGTGAGGAGTGCTAGCACTTCCTCACACAGGCTGCAGTAGCAGGCCTGTGGTGTCAGATTTAGTCTGCTTCCCAGGGGTGGCATAATACATGCTGCAGCCCCTGGTAGGCCTGTGAAGTACCTATGCCCTTGGTACCTAAGGTACCATATACTAGGGACTCATAAGGTACCACAGTATCCAATCACTAGTGCACCTAGAGTGCACTCCAGGTCGTTTAGAGAGAACAGAGAGGCTGGGGCCCTGATTAGCAGGGGCCCAGCCAGACTATAGCCAGAAGCCAGTGTAAACATCAGAAAAAAAGTGGGGGCAACATAAGAGGCAGATCCTACTCTCCTACACATAGTGCGAACATAACCCTTTCAGGTTATCAGAGCGCTGTACAACATTGAGGCAAACAGATAAGCATATACAAATGACACTTTCGGGAATCAGAGCACTGTACATCAGGAAAAAAAATAGTCTGTGCACTCCATTTTCCATTGCTGGGAGTCTTAAGAGATGTGTTTCAGTTGATGTGGAATTTTCCACTTCATTACTCATTTTCCCGCCATACACTTTAATCTTTTGGGTATTGAGGTAATTGTGTCAGGACCGGCCCAAGCCGTTCTGATCGCCCAAGACTGGACAAGAAGGGTGTGGTATGTAAACCTTTTCCGACCTTCCCTGTGTCCTTCGTGCCAACTATATGTCAGGGTGGAGCTCCTCTCCCAGGCTTATGGACAGGTTCTGTGCACAAACCTTCAGCGCCTTCACCTTCATGCCCGGAGATTTAGTGGGAATGGCTGAGCTCTTTTCAGTTGCTGCCAGAAGTGGTCGACTTCCACAAAATCTGGGCATTGTGGAAGATGGAGCTGTTGTATGGCATGTGTGCACAGCCCTAGAGGCACATCTAACTGATGTGTTGTGTTTTGTCCTTATGTTAGCCCTTCAAGGTTGTGTGGTGGGCCCTATCAGAGGATACTTTGCTGTCCTTTCAGTATTTCGCTGTTTTCCTGACCATCCTTCCTTGTCCAAACCCCTGATTGTTTTCAGATTTTTGAAGGAGTTCGCATATATATTTTCCTCAACACTCTTTGTTATACCCCAATGAGATCCTAATTTCTTTTCTTGACTTTCTGGATGGGGACCCTATTTAAACCCCTTTACAGTTGTCGGTTACGTTTGTGTACCAAACCTTTTTTCTCTTGGCTATCTCTCCTGCGCAACACGTCCGCAAACTGCAGGCGCTGTGTGGCTGCCCTCCTTTCACATTTTGTTTTTTTACACAGACAGACTGGTCTTAAAGACTAAAGCTGCTTTCCTGCCTTAGATGGTGACCCCCTTCAATCTGGGGCAATCCATTACTCTTTCCATTTTCTTTTCTTCACCCCATCCCACCAAGTAGGAGTAGAGGCTCCATCGGCTGCATTCTCGTAGGGCAGTCAGTTATTACATCGACCAGACTAGAAAGATTAGGTCTGATGACCAGCTCTTCATCAGATATCTAAGCAGCAAAAAGGGAAAGGCGGTCTAGAAGAGTACCATATCACTCTAAATTGTTTTGTGCATTAAAATGTTCTATGCCCTTGTTAAGAAGGAACCATCCAAGAAAATTCATGCTCATTCCACCAGAGCAAAGTCTTGAACTTTAGCACTTGCTCGGGGTGTCCCATTGTCTAGATTTTTTGCTTTGTGACATGGGTTTCCCTTTACACTTTTGCAAAGCAGTGTTTTTTGGACTCTGCAGTAAGAAGAAATAGCTATTTCGCTCATTCAGTGCTTCAGAACTTCCTTCGCTGACCTCTCCTGCAGATCTACCACCTGGGGGGAGATACTGCTGTGGTAGCTATTCAAAAGGTGAGGATTCTGCAGTTAGAAATATCCATCAGAAGAATAAGTTCTTTACCTTCGGTAGCAATTTTTCTGTTGGATACTTATCTACCTGGGATTCCTCACTGATCAGACCCATCTCCCCATTCTGATATTTTGATACTATTATCAGATCATTGTAAGACATCACTGTTGCTTTTCAAAAGGCATTCCAAATTTTTCTCTTGCTTTTCGATTTTGCATGAGGACCCAGTCATATGAATGGATTTGTGTTTTTTCTGGTGCCCCTCACCTGGCTGATGGCCTTATTTCTCCTCCTCTGTTGGCTGGCCACCGGGTCTATTGGTCTTCGAGTCCATGTTGGAGCAGTCTTATAATGTCTTTAAGTGAATGGTGGAACACTAGTAATCACAAGGTGCACTTTATTGTATAGTGAAATGTGTACCTGTAGGTTCTAAGAAATTGATTAATAGCCATCTCAACATCCTTCTTCTGTTCCAAACAGATGCAAATGACTTTGTTCAGGGTTCTCAGTATTCACTCTTCCTCTTCATTGGCCTGTGGTCATTTTTTTGTCATTTTCTTTTATTGAATGTAGTGAATTTCAAGTGATCGCAGGTACTGGCAACAATTCACCCCACTACATTGTCAGTTTATGGTTTTTGGCAGGGCAAAGATGCTGAAGATTTTTCCAAACTTCTGGCGAACAGGCCAAAAGCTTTCAAAGTCACAATTTCCACAAGTGGGAACTTTGAGCATTTACCTGAGAGGATCAACAAGTGCCCATTCAGGAGTCTTCTTAAATCACAACTAACATCTTGCCACTGACTCTTACTTGGATCTGTGTTGACGGGAGTTGTCCTGTCTGGGGTTTCTATTACCTGGCACCATAGACACTCTAAAATTTGATTGACCAGCGTTTCCATCCCAGGAAACCATACCTTTTCCCAAAGGCAGGCCTTTGTTTTCACAGCACCTACTGTGCAAGATTGTTACATGAGAATGATTGACTGAGGTACAACCAGACGATCACCACAAAACATCATCTGTGCTACCTAGTTAATTTCTTACTATGAAAAATGCCTTTAAATCTCCTACTTTCTTCGATCCTCCTTTGTGTGTCTGTGAGGAATGTCTTTGAGTGATTAATTCTGCCACCTATCCTGCTTTCTGTATACAGTGAGTGAGTATTTCCATCAGCAAAGTCTTCATGCTTGCTAAAGTAGCTTCCCTTTGTATCTAGCAATACTTTCTTTTTGGCTTTGGAGTGAGCTCAGCTGGTGAAAATGATTGCTATCCAATTTCTTTCTCTCTGGTGCTGTACAAGCACTGCGCTGCACCCAACAGGACTAGCGTTGACTACTATTGGTTCTGACTCTTTTGATGGGTCAAAGTACACATTGATGTATCTTAGAGAAGGGAGGATTTTATCTTTGAAATGACCTATCTTCCGATTCACCCCACTTCCATGAATACCACATCTTTATGAGTGGCGCTGCTGATGTGGTTAGGTTTGGGAGAAACTTCTGCAATATGTTGCCTTCCCAAGGAAGCTTTGGATTTCTGTCACTGTAAGTCAGCGCAGCTTGTATTTCTTAACTAAGAACACGTAAACTTAAAATTCAACTTCAGACTTTAAAAAAAAATAATCATGTTTCTTTTTGCAGGGCGGCAGCCACATGTGAGCTAGTTTTTGGAGAGTCGCACTTAGTGTCTTGTGGTGCTGCAGGATGTTCCAGGCATACACCAAAATGTCATTGCTGATTTTGAGCACTCCTAGTCCTGCGGAAAAAAATGCCAAAACTCAAACGCCTATATCTCCGGAGGCCAATATGTGTTGTGAAGGTGGTAATATGACCGCAACCTTTGTCAAGTTGAAGTTGGTGGTATTTTGAGTTAAGGTCTATATTTAAAAACCAACTTACCCCACTGAGGGCAGATATAAGGTTATCAGTTGTAGGTGTTGTGTGTCTCCTCTTTTTATTACTTTATTCGGAAGCCTCATATCTATGACAGGCAAATTTTACCTGGTTCCTTGACTTTGATTGCGACGACCATTGGCAATACAAAGGGTATGGGTTCTGTGACCCTTCAATTACTCATTTGTCTTCTAGTCTTTGCAGTTCTACTTCCACTGCTGTTCTTAGGTAGAATGCCACTTGTCTGTGAGGGAGAGCCTTGGAAGACCGCTGACCTTCTGGTCAGGCTCTCTCGGCACACAGCCCACCACAAGTGCCCCGCTTAGCACCGCCGCAGACCCCGGTTCGAGGCCCTGTGCTTCTGCCTTTTCTTTCTCTCTGCTGTTTCCTCTCTTCCTCACTCTTGTTTTTCCTATTTTGCCTTTTTATTCCTACTTTTGCCTGGAATTCTTCCTTTCCCCGCTCTTTGCTCCTTATTTCTGTTTCCTTTAGTTCTCCTTTTTTCCCGTTTGCCTTTATTTTGGGTTTCCACTTTTTGCTCTTTTTCCCGCACCGTTTCGGACCCCGCCGCTGCTTCCCCCGCAGCCCCTCCCGCTCACGAGTGGTCCGGCTCCTCGCGCCCACCTCCCAGCTGTCCCGCCCTCCCCGACCCCTACTTAATGGTGGGCGCTGCTCGCCAGATTGAGCAAGACCCCTGACCTTCTGGTCAGGACTCTGCTCTCTTGGCGCACAGTTCCACCGCAAGTGCCACACTCAGCACCGCCGCAGACCCCCGTTTGAGGCCCTGTGCTTCTTCCTTTTCTTTCTCTCTTCCTCACTCTTGTTTTTCCTATTTTGACTTTTTATTTCTACTCTTGCCTGGGATTCTTCCTTTCCCCGCTCTTTGCTCCTTATTTCTGTTTCCTTTAGTTCTCCTTTATTTCTGTTTGTCTCTATTTCGGGTTTCCACTTTCTGACCCCACCGCTGCTGCCCCCGCAGCCCCTCCCGCTCCCGAGTGTTCCTGCTCTACGCGCCCACCTCCCAGCTGTCCCACCCACCCCGACCCCTACTTAATGGTGGACGCTGCGCGGCGGCACCGCTGGCGTGCCAAAGGCGCACCAAAGGCATGCCCGTCCGCAACCCGACCGCTACCAGCGCCAGGAATCCTGATTCTCCGCCCCACCAGTGCTACAGCTCCTCGGCTCTCTACACACTCAACACCGGCAAGAACAACAACTGCAAGCTCTCCTCACCTCTCGACACTCACAGACCCTTCACCTGCCGCCACTCCTTCACCCGAGACCCAGGACCCACTCCCACCCTCCAGCAACAACTCCATCGTACCCCAAACCCTGCGATGCATCCTCCTCAGCGTCCGCTCCCCCACAGACGCACGCTGCAGCAACCTGGGACCTCCTCGACAGCACCGCCCCAGACATCGCCTTCCTCACCTAAACCTGGACGAACGCCGCCTCTGGACCAGACATCGCGATCGCCATCCCCGAAGGGTACAAAATCACCCGGAAGGACCGCCCCGGGGGAGGCATCGCCATCACCCACAAGGCCAACCTTCGTCTGAGCACCTACACCGACGGGCCCACAGACCTGATGGAACACCTCCACTTCAAGATACAGACCAACCCGTCCACCACCCTCCGAGGCACCCTCATCTACAGACCCCCCGGTCCCTGCGCACCTTTCCGCAAATCCATAACCGACATCATCACGCCGCATGCCATCACCTCCACCGACTACGCCTTGCAGGGAGACCTCAACTTCTACCTCGACAACCGCCAAGACCCCGACTCCACCTCCCTCCTGGACAATCTCCACATCATCGGACTCCAACAGATCATACCAGAACTAACACACTCAGCAGGACACACCCTCGATCCCATCTTCACAGCAGGAAACTCCATCACCTTCAGCCACACCTCCGAACTCCCTTGGACAGACCACCGCTGCGTTCACTTCACCTTCAAAGGTAAAATCTCATGCAGACGTCATCACCAGCTCCATCGCAGGAGTTGGAACAAGATCTCCGACGACCAGCTCGCCGCCACCCTCAGCAGCTCCGCTCCCACCACCACAGACAACGACCCTACCACCACCGCCCGCACTGTACACAACTGGATCATCGACTGCGCCAACACCGTCTCCCCCCACTTAAGAAAGCCTACAACCCTCATGCCAAGAAAGCCAGCTGGTTCTCCACCGAACTCCGTGACTCCAGACGCACCTGTATACGCCTCGTAAAGCTATGGAGGAACTCCAAAACCCCAGCAGACCTCGAAAACTTCAAAACAGCCACCACTGCCCACCACAAACTCATCAGATACTCAAGCAAGAAAGCACTCCAGGACAGAATCTCCACCCACGCACACAATAGCAAGGAACTCTTCGGCATCATCAAAGAGTTCACCCAACACAACAGCGAGACTACAGACATCCCCCCTCCCAGGACCTCTGCGACAGACTCAGCGCCTTCTTCCACAACAAAATCAAGGCCATCTATGACAACTTCGACGACACAACCTCCACGAGGTACCCGCTCCCAGCACTACGCAGCCAACACTAGACAGCTGGACCTCCCTCAGCATCGAAGACACCCTGAAGATTATGAAGACCACCTACATCCGGGGCTGCCACGGACCCCTGCCCCCACCACATCAACCACAGAGCCGCAGACATCACCGCCCCCGAGCTTCAACGAATCATCAACCGCTCCTTCGAGACCGCCTCCTTCCCCAACAACTGGAAACACGCCGAGATCAACCCTCTCCTGAAAAACCCCTCGGCGGACCCCACTGACCTCAAGAATTCAGACAGATCTCCTTACTCCCATATCCGGCCAAAGTCGTGGAAAAAGGCGTCAACTGTTAACTCGCCGCCTTCATAGAAGAAAACAACATCCTCGACTCCTCCCATTCAGGCTTCAGGAAGAACCACAGCACCGAAACTGCCTTCCTCGCAGCGACAGATGACATCCACTCCCTCCTCGACAGAGGAGAGACTGTGGCCCTCATCCTCCTGGACCTCTCAGCGGCTTTCGACACAGTCTCTCATCGCACCCTAGCCCGCAGACTCCACGACGCGGGAATCCGGAACAAGGCCCTCGACTGGATCCGCTCTTTCCTCTCCGGAAGAACGCAACGGGTAAGACTCCCCCCTTTCCTCTCGGAACCCACACCGACCACCTGCGGAGTCCCACAAGGATCCTCCATCAGCCCGACCTATTCAACGTGTACATGGCCCGCTTGCATCCATCGTCAGATCACACGGACTCAACATCATATCGTATGCAGACGACACCCAACTCATCCTCTCCCTATCCAACAAACCCAACATCACCAAACACAACTTTCAAGAAGGTATGGAAGCAGTCGCCAGGTGGATGAACAGCTGCCTACAACTCAACACGGACAAAACCGAGGTACTCATCATGGGCCCACACCCCGACACCTGGAACAACACCTAGTGGCCCCCCGCCCTCGGAAACCCTCCCTCCCCCACAGACCACGCACGCAACCTCCGAATCATCCTGGACTCCGAACTCAGAATGGACCGCCAGATAAACGCTGTCACCTCTTCCTGCTACCACACCCTCCACCTACTCCGTAAGACCTTCAACTGGATTCCCCCCGAACACAGGAAAACCGTCACTCATGCTCTCGTCAGCAGCAGGTTGGACTATGGCAACGCACTCTATGCCGTGATCAACAAAAACCTCACCCGCAAACTCCAGAACGTCCAGAACACCGCCACCAGACTAGTCCTAAACCTACAGCGCCACTGCCACATCAGCCAACACCTACGTACACTACACTGGCTCTCCTTCGATAAGAGAATCATCTACAAGCTTCTGACCCACGCCCACAAGTCCCTTCACAACACTAGACCCTCAAACATGAACCACCGCCTCGCGTTCCATGCACCCCAACGTTTCCTCCGCTCAGCCCTTCTCTCCCTCGCGACAGCACCTCGCATCAAGAAGACCAGAGCAGGAGGATGCTCCTTCTCCCTCCTCGCTGCCAAGGCATGGAACTCCCTCCCTCTCCACCTCCGACAGACGCCATCACTCTACAAGTTCCTGAAGGACCTTAAGACCTGGCTCTTCGGAGCTCTGTGATCTTCCACACCACCACCTCCCAGTGCCTTGAGACCGTTTCGGGTGAGTAGCTGCGCTATATAAACCCCTGATTGATTGATTTCATCAATGTGTGCAAGTAAACATGTGACTACAACTGAAGCCTTTGAAAAGGTTGCTAAAATATTGTCAGTCTCGTTCAACTGTTCGCTGAATGCAAAGTGGATCACATTCTTCAGACATTGCGCAACTGAGTATAATCACAATGGCAGCATTGATGACGAAAAGATTTGTGTGGCAGCTTTCCTCCTCGTGTTTGACATTGGCAATCAATCAATCACAGAATAGAGCACACTACTTACCCGCGAGGGTCTCAAGGCGCTGGGGAGAAAAAGGGGGGGGGGTGCTGCTACTGGTCGAACAGCCAGGTCTTGAGTAGCCTCCTGAAGGTCAGCAGGTCTTGGGTCTGTCGTAGGCTTAGTGGAAGGGTGTTCCAGGTCTTGGCGGCTAGGTGTGAGAAGGATCTGCCGCCGGTGGTTGTTCTTCGAATGCGAGGGACGGTGGCGAGGAGAGGTCGGCGGAGCGGAGCTGGCGGTTGGGGACGTAGAAGAAGAGTCGTCTGTTGAGGTAGGCTGGGCCAGTCTTGTGGAGTGCCTTGTGTGCGTGGATGAGGAGTTTGAAGGAGATTCTCCTGTTGACGGGGAGCCAGTGCAGGTTCTTCAGGTGGGGGGTGATGTGGCTGTGGCGTGGTACGTCGAGGATCAGGCGTGCGGAGGCATTTTGTATGCGTTGCAGTCGCTTGATGAGCTTGGCCGGGGCTCCCGCGTAGAGGGCGTTCCCCTAGTCGAGTCTGCTACTGACGAGGGCCTGGGTGACTGTTCTTCTTGTATCTGTCGGGATCCACCTGTAGATCTTGCGAAGCATGCGGAGGGTGTTGAAGCAGGAGGAGGAGACTGCGTTGACTTGCTTGGTCATGGAGAGCGTTGAGTCGAGGATGACTCCCAGGTTGCGTGCGTGGTCGGTGGGTGTCGGGGCTGCTCCCAGCGTCGTTGGTCACCAGGAGTCGTCCCAGGCTGAGGGGTTGGAGCCGAGGATGAGGACCTCTGTCTTGTCCGTGTTCAGCTTTAGTCGGCTGATCTTCATCCAATCGGCGACGGCCTTCATTCCTTCATGGAGATTGGATTTGGCGGCGAGGGGTCCTTGGTGAGGGAGAGGATCAGTTGAATGTCGTCGGCGTAGGAGATAATGTTGAGGTCGTGCTGTCTGGCGATGCGTGCGAGCGGGGCCATGTAGATGTTGAACAGCATTGGGCTGAGGGAAGATCCCTGGGGTACGCCGCAGATGATCTCGGAGGCTTCGGATCGGAAAGGTGGGAGGCGGACTCTCTGGGTTCTGCCGTCGAGGAAGGAGGTGGTCCATTCCAGGGCCTTGTCTCGGATCCCTGCGTCGTGGAGGCGTGCGCGTAGAGTGCGGTGGCAGACAGTGTCGAAGGCGGCGGAGAGGTCCAGCAGGATGAGGGCTGCGGTCTCACCGTTGTCCAGCAGGGTCCTGATGTCGTCGGTGGCGGCGATGAGGGCAGTCTCAGTGCTGTGGTTGCTGCGGAACCCCGATTGGGATGGGTCCAGGATGCTGTTTTCTTCTAGGTATCGGGTTAGCTGTTTGTTGACGATCTTCTCGATGACTTTGGCTGGGAACGGAAGTAGGGAGATGGGCCGGACGTTCTTGAGGTCTCTCGGGTCCGCCTTGGGTTTTTTGAGTAGGGCGTTGATCTCTGCGTGTTTCCAGCTCTCTGGGAAGGTCGCGGTCTCGAAGGAGAGATTGATAACGTTGCACAGGTGGGCAGTGAAAGTTCCAGCCAAAGGCAATAATCCTATGCTGCCATATGCAAAACCTTTTCTGCTAAATGTCCACTTTGAGGGTTGTCTGCATTCCCGTATTCATGGTCTTTCATTTTACCTTACTTTGTGTCTCGTTCGCTCCTTTTTTTTTCCTTCTTTTTTTGGGGGGTTTTAACTGCGTATTTTTTCTTCTGTATTTTAAATATTCCACTATATTCGGTTGTGTCCTATCTTTCTTCTTGGCTTTAAATACTGTTGTCCTAATGATTTTTTCCTCATGGCATATAAAAATAATCTGAGAGCTTGCACACACAGACACAGGTTTTTTTTAGCCCAAACTGGAGGCATTTGGTTTCATACACACCCAGTTAATAAAAACTAGTTTTAAAATAACAAGGAGCACTTTTCAACTCCAAACACTAGGTGGCGCGATATATGCATAGTATGTGAATAAAGTTTTTTCTAGCTTTTGTTACAAGAATTTTCGATTCCATCAAGGACACGGAGGTGAGGATTATGCTTCTCTTTCTTTACTGCCAATACCACAGACATCAGTAAACATAAACTACAAATCCCATGAGTATAAACCCCACTCCCCCCTTAACACCTCCTTCCCAGTCCACCAATCACTGCTCCTCAATGTCCTCAAAACTGAGAAACACCATCTTACTGCCTCTTTCTTTGCTTCTCGGTAGTAGAGATAAGTTTCTCTTTGTGTTGAATCTTACATTGTATTGCTGTGCTGTTTCATAGATTGTTTTATTATTTTTGCTTTATTGTTTTTTGGCTATGTGGCTTTGACGTTTTGCGTGTCGGAGGGTGAACACTCCATTCGGCTGTCGCAGGGCCCGTGTTGTGTCCCTGAGGTGCCTGTTTTTTACTCTCCACCACCTCTCGCCAGACCCGAGTGCAGGCGCCTCCGCTTGCCTCGTTGAGCGGCAGGTGCAGGTTGCTGCTCCCCTGCTGGACACAAAGCCTGTGCCCCTGGATGTCGCATGCAGTCCTCTTTTGCTTTCCATGGCCCGTTCCTCCCTTGCGGAACCGTAGAGAGTGTACGCGGCGGATGTTTCCGACTCTGGGCTGTAATAACAGGAGACCCATTAGCTCCCCAACACTGTTGGGCAATGTCTAGGGATTTACATTTTCCCTGATATTTCTCCTGCCATAAATTGTAGAAATTCACATTTATTTATTTATAAAGTTTTTGATAGCGCGAACAAGACCCAGGTGGGTATCAGAGCGCTTCACAATATAGAGGATCAGAAATAAGAAAGGGGAAAAAAACCAACGTCATTTGGGAATGCAGGCAGGAACAGTGACAGAGGGGGTATCAAAGAACATCACATTTTGATAATACAAAAGCGTGCTGGGAGAAGAACAAACATAACTTATAAGAGTATAACCGAACAACTCTGGGCTTCACAAGTGTTAGTCTAAAATAGTAGTTAATCCAGGGGCGGTGAGTGAGACAGACGAGCCATGGTCATTTAAGGCAAGAACTTGTTCATAAGGATTATTTTTACTTCCTTTTTTAAAGAAGCAGTTGATGAGATTCTGCGGACTTCCGGTGGGAGAGAGTTCCAAATCTTCGGGGCCGAGCCTGAGAAAGCTCTGTGCCTCATTCTCTTTTTGCAGAAAATCTGTGGTTTCAAGAGGAAAGAGTTTGCACTTCTTGATGTCTACCCCCTCCTGATAGTTCTAGCTTTTGCACTAGGTAACGGGGGTAATGAAATGGAGGGCTTTGTGAGCCATGCAGGCAATCTTTAGCTGTATTCTTGCTTCAAATGGCAACCAACTTAGGGATTATAGGGATGGGCAAATGTGAGCATTTCTATCTGAAAGAAACAGTCATAGATTCCTTACCTTAGAATTACCCCCAGGCGTCAGACTGGATCCGGAAAGTTTTTCGTCAGCAGTACCCCTGTGCGTCGGTAGGTGGCGTCGGTCGACTCCGCGTCCATCGTCAGCGCCGTGATGACGTCGCAGAAGTTACTTAGACGCCGCCCTCGCGCACTGACGTCAGTTTTTTCTTTTTCCGCGCCAGCAAGCGCAGATCTGGGAAGAGCGAGTTTTTTGCAACTTTTGTCGACTTCGTTTTCGAGTCTACGACTCCTGGTGCACGAGGGATGCCCGGTTTCAAGGCCTGCGGCTCCTGTTCCCGAATGATGTCAGTGACGGATCCGCACCGCGTGTACCTCTTCTGCCTGGAGCGCGACCATGACCCCAAGTCGTGCTCCGACTGTTGAACCATGGCCCGAAGTCTTTATGGGAGCGGTCCCGAAAGCTCCTCGAGGCCCGGCAGTCAGCTCCGCGTCGCACAAGGTCCCGGTCGCGTGGGAGGTCGAGGGACCGATCGCGGAGTCATCATCACTCCTCTTCCAAGTCTTCACACTCTGGGTCAGGTAAGTCGAAGCATAAGAAGAAGTCGAAGAAGCGTCGTCGCTCTTCGACTTCCCCTCGTCCGTAGGCCGACGCGACGCAGGGTGCGGGTGGTGCCACTCCCGGGCTCCGCGTCCGGAGCCTTCAGGGTCGACTCCGGCCTTCCCTCCCTTCCCGGGACCGGGAGCGACTCCTGCCCAGCTTCGTCAATTTTACGAAGCGTTGCACGCCATCTTTGGGCAGTCCGACTCTGCCGGCGCGCCTTTGGGCCCCGCGGACTCGGCTGGGGGCCCTAGGCCTTCGACGGCTTCGGCCTCGGCACCGCAGGGCCCCCTTGGATCCAGGCCTGGATCCGTATCGGCGCCGGTCGACCTCGTTACACCTCCACCGGCACCGACTCCTCCGGCACCACGTCTGCAGACGACACCGGCTGGACCCCCAGCCGGCGTCGACCCCGGCTCCCACCTCCACGTGGATACGGAGTCGGACCGGCGTCGGCCGACGCCGGACCCTACGCCGATGGGTACTTTTGTGCCTGCATTCCACCCTGGCCATTTTCAGCCAGTTTGGCAACCAGAGGAGGGTGAGGAAGACTGGGAGGGGTCTGATGACCCTCTCACTGCTCAATTGGAGTACGACCAGGACTGGAGAGAGGACCTGGGGGATGCCAGTGGTCTAGACACCTCACCAGACCTTGGCATGTTGTCTCCTCCTACCGTGGCTACGGAGGAGGGGAGCGTCTTACGCAGTGGTGTTGCGTAGGGCGGCCGAGGCCCTAAACCTCGAGCTACCTACTGTGGCAGTCAGGACTAACCTCCTGACAGAGGTGCTTCAACCGGCAGCGAGCTCTTCGGAGCCCCTGCTGCCGTTTAATGAGGCCCTAACGGACATCCTTTTGGGCATCTGGTCCAGGCCCACCACAGGGGCTCCTGTGGATAGGATGGTTGCCCGACGCCACCGCCCGGCTCCGGGCGACCCCACTTTCCTCTCCCAACACCCCTCCCCCGAGAGCTTGGTAGTTCAAGCCTCAGCGTCCCAAAGCGCATTCCCTACCGCACCACCGGACAGGGAATCCAAGAAGCTGGATCGCTTGGGAAGAAGTTGTTTTCTTCCTCCAGCTTAGGGCTGCGGTCGGTGAACACTGCATGCCTCTTGGGCCGTTATTCCCACTCCGTGTGGGATACGGTGGCGCAAGTGCTGCCTCAGTGTCCGGAGGAGGCCCGGGCCGTTCTCTCCCGTGCTGTTGCAGAGGGGAGAGACTCAGCAAAGTTCGCCATCCGTTGTGGACTGGACACTGCCGACTCACAGGGTAGGACCATTTCAACATCGGTGGCGCTTCGTCATCACGCCTGGTTGAGGACGACTGGCTTTTCTGGGGATGTCCAGAACACCTTGATGGACATGCCTTTTGATGGCCGTCGCCTGTTCGGCGACAAGGCAGACAGTGCACTAGAGCGCTTCAAGGACTCTCGTGCTACGGGCAAGTCCTTGGGCCTCTCCACCATCCCTGCACGATCTGCCTTTCGCCCCTTTCGTGGCCACGGAAGGGGTGCCCCAACACGTTCCTTTCAGAGCCACAGGCCACCGCAAGCTGTTCCACCACAGCGCGTCCAGGGACGTGGGAACCACCGATGTGGTTCTGGGGGCCAGAGGGCGGGCCTGTCCACCACAGCCCCCTCTGCAGCAGCCTCCAAACCCTCCTAGTCCGACCTTTCAGGCCCATCAAACGCCAGTGGGCGGCAGGATTCGCCATCACCTCCCCCACTGGGGCACCATCACGTCGGACAGGTGGGTTTTGCAAATAGTCCGAAGGGGCTACTCCCTCCCCTTCGAGACTACCACTCCATCCATGCCACCTCAGTACCATTGCATATCGGAGGATCATCTGACCCTTCTCCAACAGGAAGTTACGGCTCTCTTGGCCAAGGGAGCCATCGAGCGCGTTCCTGCCCCAGAAGTAGGTTGTGGTTGTTATTCCCACTACTTTCTAGTGCCCAAGAAGGACAAGGGCCTGCGTCCTATCTTGGATCTCGGGGGCGTCAACCGCTTCCTCCGGAAGGAGAAGTTCAAAATGTTGACCCTGGCTCAGGTCTTGTCTGCCCTCGACCCTGGAGACTGGTTGGTAGCGTTGGACTTGCAGGACGCTTATTTCCACATCCCCGTCCTGCCGGCCCACCGGCGTTACCTGCGGTTCACGGTAGGCCACGAGCACTCTCAGTTTACCGTGCTTCCCTTTGGCCTTACCAGTGCCCCTCGGGTGTTCACGAAAGTGATGGCGGTGGTCGCAGCTCATCTGCGCAGATCAGGGGTTCCAGTCTTCCCCTATCTCGACGACTGGTTGTTGAAGGCAGGCTCGCCCCAGGCAGTCGTCTCCCACCTCCAGACTACGGCGACCTCCTGCATTCGCTAGGGTTCTCCATCAATGTGCCAAAGTCACACCTGACCCCCTCTCAGAAGCTCCTCTTCATCGGAGCGGTTCTGGACACGATGCAGTTTCGGGTTTATCCTCCCGAACAGCGAGTCCAGGATATTCGGGCTATGATTCCGATCTTTCAGCCTCTATCCCGGATTTCGGTCAGGATGACTGACCCTCAGGCTGCTGGGCCTCATGGCCTCCTGCATCCTGCTGGTCGATCATTCCAGGTGGCATATGCGGGCTCTGCAGTGGGACCTGAAGTTCCAGTGGGCGCAGCATCAGGGGAATCTGTCCGATTGCGTCCAGATCTCGGGGGGCACTGCACGACAATTGCAGTGGTGGCTCACGAACCAGGATTGGGTCAACGGCAGATCCATCTCCCTTCCCCAACCAGAACACACAGTGGTGACAGACGCATCCCTTCTGGGATGGGGCGGCCACATGGGAGAGGCGGAGATCAGAGGCCTCTGGTCTCCGGCGGAGTCCGAGCTCCACATCAACCTTCTGGAGCTTCGGGCGATCCGTCTTGCACTAAATGCATTCCTTCCCTCTGTCCGGGGAAGAGTAGTGCAGGTGTTCACGGACAACAACACCGCTATGTGGTACTGCAACAAACGAGGCGGGGTGGGGTCGTGGACCCTATGTCAAGAGGCTCTCCGTCTCTGGACATGGCTGGAACATCAGGGTTTTCCCTGGTGGTTCAACACCTAGCAGGTTCCCTGAACGCCAGGGCGGACGAACTCAGCCGCAGGTGCATGATGGATCACGAATGGCGTCTTCACTCGGAGGTGGTGCAAGGTCTCTTTCAACAGTGGGGAGAGCCTTGGTTAGATCTTTTCGCCACCAAAGAGAACGCGCAATGCCAGCAATTCTGCGCTTTGGAATTTTCAAGGCGGCACTCGCTAGGCGACGCTTTTCGTCGCAAGTGGAGCTGCGGTCTTCTCTACGCCTTTCCGACTGTACCATTTATGCCCAGAGTGCTGAAGAAGATCAAGTGCGACCGGGCCCAAGTCATTCTTGTGGCTCCGGATTGGGCACGAAGAGTCTGGTATCCCGAGCTGCTCAACATGGCCATCGATCCTCCGATCCGACTGCCTCTTCGGGAGGATCTTCTGTCGCAGCAGCAGGGGACGGTCCTCCACCCGAACCTGTCCAGCCTCCACCTCCTTGCGTGGAGATTGAGCGGCGGCAGTTGACGTCGTTTGACCTGCCTCCCGAAGTCTGTGATGTTATCTTGGCAGCCAGGCGTCCCTCCACTAAGACGGTATACACCTGTCGATGGAACAAATTTGTGACATGGTGCACAGCAAATGCTGTTGATCCCCTTTCTGCCCCTCTTTCTGAGGTTCTCTTGTTCCTCCTTTCTTTGGCCCAGCAGGGCTCTGCTCTGGGCACTATCAAGGGCTACCTCTCGGCCATTTCAGCCTTTCTTAGACTTCCTGATCAGCCTTCTCTTTTCAAGTCCCCGGTTGTAAATAGATTCTTTAAGGGCATTACTCATCTGTTTCGTCCCGTTCCCTTCGTAATGCCCCAGTGGTACTTGAACTTGGTTCTTACCTACCTCATGTGCGCTCCCTTTGAGCCACTACATAACTGTCCTCTCAGACTTCTCACTTTAAAAACTGCCTTTCTGGTGGCCATCACCTCTGCACGCAGGGTGAGTGAGCTGCAAGCTCTTTCTTCTAAGCCTCCCTTTCTGGCTGCCCATCCGGACAAGGTCTTCCTGAGAACTAGACCTTCCTTTCTTCCCAAGGTGGTTACTTCTTTCCACATTGGCCAAACCATCACTTTGCCCACCTTCTTTCCGCCTCCGCATCCTTCGAAAGAGGAAGAGAGGCTCCACCGTCTGGATCCAAAACGTGCGCTTTCTTTCTACTTGGATCGCACAAAACAATTTGGGTGGATGACCAGCTCTTTGTTGGGTACGTGGGCGCTAAGAAAGGTCGGGCCGTGCACAAACGGACCATCTCCAGGTGGGTCGTTCTGTGCATCAAAGCCTGCTAGTCTTTGGCTAAGAAGGAGCCTCCAGTGGGGCTGCGCGCCCATTCCACCAGGGCGACGGCAGCTACTACTGCTTTGGGACGAGGAGTCCCCCTGAATGACATCTGTCAGGCAGCCACGTGGGCATCGTTGCACACGTTTACGAGACACTACTGCCTGGACAATCAAGTCCGGAGAGACTGCTTCTTTAGCCGTTCTGTTCTCCGGGACTTTCTGGTGTGAACTTGGTTCGCAGACCCACCTCCGGGGTTGGTATTGCTGGGGTATCTATTCTAAGGTAAGGAATCTATAACTAACTGTTTCTTTCAGATGAACAAGTTACTTACCTTCGGTAACAATATATCTATAAGAAACATATGTTAGTTATAGATTCCTTACCGCCCCACCCATCCTCCCCGTTCTGCGAACTGACTTCTAGGGTTAAGGACATCCTTTCAGGGCCCTAGTTTTGTGCACCAGTGGTCAGTGTCTTGCATGGCTCTGCGGAAAGTCGTGTACAGAACTGACGTTAGTGCGCGAGGGCGGTGTCTAAGTAACTTCTGTGACGTCATCATGGCGACCACGACGCCGGCGACCAACGCCACCTACCGACACGCAGGGGTACTGCTGACGGAAAACTTTCCGGATCCAGTCTGACGCCTGGGGGTAATTCTAAGGTAAGTAATCTATAACTAACCTATGTTTCTTACAGATATATCGTTACCGAAGGTAACTAACTTGTTCATTCGTACCCATAATCAATCTGGCAGCGGCATTCAAGGAAGCCCTTAGTGGGGCCAATGTATATTTGGGGAGGCCACAGAGCGTAGCACTGCCATAGTCTAGCCTCGGCAAAACAAGCGCATGAACCACCTGCTTGAAGCCATCTTGTGGAAGGAATGGTTTGAGATTCCTAAGTATACTCATCACCCTTGCACACCTTACTAATATGATTCTTCATGTTCAGGTGCATGTCCAGGGTGATTCCGAGAGATTTGGCTGAATCAATAGTGTGAGGAGAGCAGTTGAAGGCTGTGAGGTGTTTCATTCAGCGGTCTATCTTGGGGGTGTGATTAGGCGGAGATGCACATTGGGGTTGCAATAATTTTTGGGGCCTGTGGCTGTAGAACACTTCACCCCTCCATACAGCGCCTACTGGGGTTGCAAGAACTTTGGATGTTATTTAGGGGTGGCTCCCCCTTATTATTCCAGTGTCTGCGGACGTGGTCAATTGTCGGTATGTCTGTGAGCCTTATGATTCTGCTGAATATGAACTATGCAAGTACTATTTATAATGGTTGTATATGATTTCATAGAAAAATGATTTAATGGAATACCATTACTGAGAAGCCATTCCAACTAAACAGTTAAATGAAAATTTTCCGGATGAATGGCATTTACCATTTCATAGAAAATCCAATTCATAGAAAGTCTTCGAAATTGGCTCCTGCCTACTTATTTTTTAAGATGTAAATGAAATGGTAGCAGGTCTTACTTTCAGAAAAACAATTCTTAGGATATTTAATTCTTTATGTCAGGGGACATTATGGGGACATTGTTTCAGCTTTTATATCTTTTACATTGTCAAACTATTACTTTGATGCTTTTAATTCACCTCACCACCCCTAAACACCATCCATCTCTGCTGCCTAAAAATGCCTCCTCACGCATAAGCTGCACCCATCTCTGAACCCTAAACTCCTACAATCCCTGAACACTTAAAGCCCTTTCTATTCCTAAATTTTACCCTTCTTTTAACGTAAAACTGCAACCCATTCTTGAACCCTAAAAACCCCTTTCTACACCTAAACCCACCTATACTTGTCCCTTAAAATCCCGCACCACCCCTAAACTCCACCCATCACTGAACCCTAAAAACATACACCACCTCTGACAACCACCCATTCATGACCTCTAAAACCCCTCACGACCCCTAAACTCCTGCATCCATGAACCCTCGAAACCCTTTCTATATATAAACTCCACCTATCCCTGAACCCTTAAAACTCCACACCACCCTCAACTCCACCCATTCCTGAACACTAAAAATGCTTCACCACCCCAAAACTCTACCCATCAATTAACCTTAAAAACACTCCCCAGTCCTAAACTCCACCCATCCATAAAACCTAAAAAAAATAAGTCAACACCCCTGTATGCCACCTATCCCTGAACCGAACAACCCCATACCAACCTAAACTCCACCAATGCCTCGACCCTAAAAACCCCACATCGCCTCTAAACCTCACCCACCCTGAACCTAAAAAACCCTCACTACCCCTAATCTTCACCCAAAGGTCTGATTTTGGATGTTTCCTTAAAATGATCTTTCCTTTAAAATGTTTCCTTTAATTTTTGAGTTATTTGCATTTCCTTAAAATCGTCTTTCCCTAAAATTGATTTTCCATTATTTGTTTTCCTCCAATGTGGTTTCTCAGTTTTTGTTTTTCCATTAATTCACATACATCATTTATAAGAACCCTTTGATTTTGTGGGTGATCCAGGGAGATTTCCTGAGCTTTTATATGCGGCTAGCAATGCTGCCCGATTTTCGTGTGATTTTGCTTTTCACTTGGGACTTAGAATGTTTTCTTATTTTTACATAGTTTGTATTATTTGCATTTGAGAGCCTTCATGGCTTTAGCTCTGTACCGCTTATTTAGAATTTTTGAAAATAAAACCCTTTAACTTTTTATTGATCTAGAACTCGGTTATTGAGTGGACCCCATTACTTATTGAACTGTTTTTACTCTGCTAATTTAATGTTCTGGGAGGTACCTCAACTTGGGGATGCATTGCCTCATGAAATTTAGGTTTAACACTCTCTCCGATCCAGTAAACTGTGGGAGAATTGAATGAGGTAAATTTTTGGAGTGCCAGCATTTTGGGGTACGATTTAGTCGTACAGTTTCTAAACAGATCATTATTTCCAGGTTAGTTAGTATACTGTAAAAGTTTACTTAACAGTCTTTACCTCTCTTTGTATAATTTTGTTGTAGCACACGCTACAAATGCTCATGCGTTATTCTTAAAAGTCATAAGCTTCAGACTTCCCCATTTTCTTTTAAGGATTTACCTCTCAAAGTTTGATCTCATTTACAGCTGATTCTATTTCAGTACAGCCTTAAGAAGGTTTCTAGATAGCACACCAACCTTCTAGATGAAGATAATCTTTCTGGCGCACACACTATGTTCACACAAAAATATGATGGACACCCCCAGAGCTGAACTTGCATTTCTGGGGGTGGCCTGTTTGGTTGCTAAACGGGATGTGGCACGCCCATGGAAGCGGTAGAAGCCACCAATAATTGGGAGCTGGCAGGCAGGGGTGGACTGGTGTGCTCATCAAGAAAAGCCTGTCTTCGAGGCACATGGCTGCCTCCAGAAGCATGCACGATTATGGGGTAAATGGTGTGATTATTATGGCCTGTTGATTTGAAGTGGTAATGTTGTACGTCTCATGTACCCAAACCCACCACAATGTCACTCATGTATGTTGCTCGTATTTTACACTGTGTGATAAGCTGTCATGCTGTAAAACCTAAAGAAATTGGTTATAAAAAAATATATACATGATGGACAGAATTCTGAATATTGTCAAACATTCACCCCAAGTCACAGATCTAGGTTAAATCCATAGTTTTTCTGCTCACCAAGCCACCCCAGTTTGGACCCAGCCATATGCAAATCAGTCTCGACCCTGCCTCCCCATGGGATCAGTCCAGCCTGAACTGCCAGGCCTGGTCCTCCCTGGACCAGAAGACAAGCATCCACGGAAACGGTTTTGGGGTATCACCCCTCATCAGCCAGGGTAGCTTGAATCCAGTGGCATAGTGAGCACGGGACCCACATTCTGTCCATCAATTTTTTTTTTTGCACAAACACCATGTTGCCTGATTACCAAGGGAAAGTGATCCCCATTAAATTGACATCACCTTTGCCGTGTACTACCTAGACAAATGTGAAGAAACGCGTTCCCACATGCTTTGCAGCAGACAGTGGCGCTATAAGCCTGCTCTAATACCAACTAGATTTAACATCTGCCTGTCAGCAGGGATTTAAAATACAGATGTGTAACTATAATGTAGTTGCTTCTGCTCTACAGTAGCATATGTCCCATTTGATAATCATCACTTAAGGCAACTCTTACCAGGTAAAAATGTAGCTGCCCTCTGTATGCTTTGTGGTTGAAGGTGTGTTGGTGCTCCATAGTTCCCCAGGTTTCTCATAGTGTACACAAAGTTCAGAGATAAATTCAACTTCTCCCTCATGTTTATAGTATCAGCCTAAACCTGGCAGTACTAGGTTTTCAGTAGTGCTTAATTTGTAAGTCAATAAGTTCCCAGGAGTAAAGTTTTGGACTGAAGCCTGTGGCCGTTGGTTAGAATATTGGGGTTGCCAAATACCAAGCCTGGGTACTCTTGATTCCACCTCATCTATCTTTCAGCCACTCCCTGCCTATAGGCCCTTAATGTTACTCTTGCACGTACTTTTTCATCCCTGCTTTCTCCCTGTGTCTTTGCTTTTCCATCTTTCTCTTTTTCTGTCTCTTGCTCTGGGTGAAAGTCTGAGGAGGAAACATAATTAGCACTGGGCTCCAAATTTAGTGTCTGTGGGCCCTACCAGCAAACACGGCGTCCGATTAGGCAGTGTGTTTCAAGATTTATATTCTGATCCAATAATTAAATCCTGGGCGTTCCTATTGAGCTGGTTGCCTGTTGCATACTTCCCCTTTTTGAGAGGGCACATTGTTTAGATGCCCCTTCGCCCTCAGAGACGTGGGTATAAACTTTTCTGCATGGAGGAATAGAAAACGCACAGATATCTCCAGCCTCTCCCATTGGGCAGCGCATAGTGGAAGAAATGTTTGGAGGGCAGCAAACGTACTAGAGGATTTGAATGGAATTAGCAGCGCTTACCCTGTTTCAAATCCCAAATCAATGTACACACAAAAGGCAATTAAATTTTCATTGTAAACTAACATTCTCTAACATTAATTTATTATACCCCAACCTGTGATACAAAATATGGATTAGATTACTAATGGCTATAATACAAACATTAGCAAAGGTAAAATAAATCAAAGTAAAGACAATAAAAATGCTAAACGTAATTAGTTAGTGAGAATCCTAGCTTACCTTTGTTTAGAGATCTACTGAGCCAGATAAAACTGCCCCTCACAAAATGGTACGACCAACATGTTTAGGCCGTTGGCTTGGTAGCGAGAATATCCTTGGGGCAACCAAGGCTCCCAGGGATGCTGGTGGTCCTTCCCTCTCATAAGGAGACACAGAATTACATAGTCTTAGTGCCTGGTTACAGCGGCTACCTGGTGAAGAGGGCATGGCAATCTGTTACTAGGCATGGATGCTTAGTAATCCGTTGCTCCCCTTTATGTGCTCCGGTTGCTTAGTGACCAATGGCCAGGCAAGGTGATGTTGCTTCCCCATGTCTTACTGAGTTCTTACAGGAACTCAACGTAAAAACTGTTAGTGAATCACGCATTATTATGGCAATACTCAATTTGCGCATATAGTTTTCTCGAAGAATATACTGTATCACTATCATATCGTTCTGACAACATGCATACAGCCAAATATTCTTAGGCCCTATAGGCTTCTGAGATAGTATGAGTAATTAATAAAGCACTATACCCTACAATTATAAGTCCTTCGTAAATGTAATAAATGAAACAACGAAGAAAGAAATTCCATCCGGCAATGTGGGGAAGGGAGGCTAAAAACCACACCACAGTCATTTCCTAGGAAAAAATAACTTTTTTAGCTTGAAAGTTTAATTCCTGAAGAATGACACTATTCCTGTAAGGGAATTTTTGAAGCTCATTTGTTCAGCCAAAGTTAAGATGCATTGCAAAACTATTGTGGCCTGGCTTACAGATCGAGGTGTGCCTTGAGATGCCCATTGTTCAGATTTTCAAAGCTACTTTATGGAAGTTCCCAACCAGTCTAAACCACCTTAGTTTCCCACGAGTTATGGGGAGGAGTAGCAAGGATTAAGAGCATTTGCATCAATGGGATAGATGTTCGCGATGTCAGCTTCTTAACATTAGTTCCAACTCCAGGATTTGTAAATCATATATATGAGTAGTGTGTGTGTGTGTGTATATATATATATATGTATGTGTGTATGTATATATATATATATATATATATATATATATTCTCAATACCTCGTACACCAAGGATGACGACGCCTTGTTTTGAACAAAGTTGATTTATTTGTCGGCTGTCGGACGCGTTTCGCCTGCCCAGCAGGCTTGCTTACCAACAAAAGTCAATAAAGTTTTCAACCATTTTTAAATGCACCTTTGTGTCGTCACGTGAAAACTACTAAATGAATATATTATAAGACAGACTTGTAGTTTTTACAGTTTCTTTTTAATACAGAACATAGTGGTCTTAAAATCAATAAACCCTTGCTCACGCCAATTCATAAAATGAAAATTGCTACTGAATCAGTATAATTTCACGATACGCTTAACAATATTACCAAACCACATATTTCTAGGCATCATTAATTCCCATACATCCTGCCCATGTGGGCGTTGTTACCACCTACATCAATAAATTCAATGGCTGAAAGCACACAAAAGCAGTTGTTCTGATCATTTAAGTGCAAATCTGGTTAATATACTCAGTATTACACTTGTACATTTCCAGCCCATGTGGGCAACTGCATTCAGACCCTGCCGTATTTTACACCAAAATCAACACAACTTTTTAGTGGTTATGTGTCGTGGCCTGGAATCCTCAGGATTGTACGTTGCTCAATAATGGTCCACCTCTCGACACCCCCACGGTCTGATTAGATATACACAGACACCATGGAGTGATCAAGCGGGGGAAGGGAAGGAAGGGAACAGCAGGGAGGGAGACCTGTAAGATAATGACACAGGGATCAGCAAACAACAGTGCAGATTTCGTTCCTACCCTGACCCCTCTTCAATTGGTACCTATCTAGGGAACCGTACCTGTAAAGAAAATAAACTTCTCCTCGAAATCGGTTAACCTGTACGGTATGTGGTTGCACTCAGTCAGATCTAAAAGAAAAGCATTATAGTCAACTAGTACAGTAACACCCCCTTTAACAGTAGTCTCTGGGAACAGGAGCTATAACAATCTGACCTACCAATTAGGTAGATTATGAAGGCTGAAACAGGTGTGCGGAAGAGCTGTCCTCCTGCTCACTCACTGCACTCCTGCTAAAGAAATACACAAGGAAACAGGCATGACTTCAATGACCACAATGCACCACAAACTCCCAGGCAGACACGAAATATATCCGGCACATTTCCTCAATGCTTCTTGATCAAATGGCCAAACAAAATGGATAAACAAAAATAAAGGATGGCTTCCAGGTAAGAAACTCCTCGTTTCTTCCTTCAACCCAACTATGTCTCAAACAGTTCGTATTTTGATTGTGTAGGCGTTTCCCGCATGAACCGCTGCTTGCCGGTTCTCCAACGAGAGAAAACGCTCCGGTAGCTACTAAGCCCAACACAGGCTCAGCGTGATGCCTTTATCCCTGGTTGCCACCAAGGGGTGGAAAGACCAGGTAACGGCTGGGGAGATTCCTCCCTTTGGGACTGTGCTCACAAAGACAGTTGCTCCGCAATGAACCTACGAACCGGGTTCAACCAACGGAGCAACGTGAAGACAGCACAATGCCCTCGCCACTCAGGAAAGAGCTGCCTCTTTCAGATAACCAGGAATGAAGCGTGGTGCTCGAAGCACCCTTACCAGCCTCTTCTCGTCACCGGCGCAGCTCCTGCAAAGAGTAATCGGCACCTCTCCGATGCCCCGGAAGCCTTTTCAGCGAAATGCCTCAGCGCGTGTTGACGTCACCGACGTTAGACCCGCAAAGGCTCAAGGGGGCTGTAGTTTCTACTGCCGATATCGCGCTCTTGCGCGTCGCTGCAGTGTTCCTCCGATGCCCTTCCTATGGGACGTGACATTATGATAAACCTTCATAGCAGTTCTGCCCAAGTGGGCTTTGATTGTTTGCAAAAGGATATTACATGTAAAAGCACAGTAGTCTTCTAAAGTGCAACGTGCTAAAAATTATAATACTAAAAAATAAACAAAAAAGACTTGTAAATAGTTAAAAAACAGAGAGTACAGGGAGACATATATCAAAATTGTATCAAAATTTATAGATACGTGTGCAAATCTTCTTCCATATTTAAACCTTCCGGGGTCCTTGTGTCAAGCTCTATTATATAACACGATTCTAATCTTCTTAGTTTTTTCTCCCGGTTACCGCCCCTCACATTCAGTGGAATGGCATCAATTACAAAATATGTTAATCCTTGCTCATTCTTACTGTGGTGTTTCTCAAAATGGCGTGCCACTGGATAAGATTTATCACCATTTCTTATGGCTCTAAGATGCTGAAGCACTCTTTTGTGCACTGTCAGAATTGTACTGCCGATGTACCTCAGGCCGCATGGGCACTGAAGCACGTAGACTGCAAATTCAGTCTTACATGAAAATTGGCCTTTAATTTTCATTTCTCTTTTTGAGAGGCTCGGCTTGTAGGATGCAGTGTTTTTCCCATGGGCACAAGCTTTGCATTTAGTGCATTTTATAAAACCATCCTTTCTCCTCAACCAGGTAGAGGCTGTAGCTGCAGATTGGGACTGTGGAACCATATTACTCACCAGCATATGTTTAAGGGATTTTGCACGCCTAAAAATTATTTGCTGTCTCCTCTCCACTAACTTCCCTAAAACAGGGTCGTTACGTATCACGTGCCAGTGCTTAGACAGAATGTTTCGCACTTAATTATGTTGTTTGTTATATGCGGTAATCATTCGGCACTGATTATTACTAGCACTTTCCAGCTTTTCTTTTGTTTTACTGTTATTGAAAAGGATTGACTCCCTTGATTTTTTTCTTGGCTTCGAATATGGCTGCTTTTACACAATCATCTGTATACCCTCTAGATATAAACCGAACCTCCAAACAGCTCAATTCATTATCAAGAACTCCTTGCTCGCTACAGTTACGTATAGTACGAAGACACTCCCCATAGGGGATGCTTCTAATTATGTTCCTGGGATGGAAACTTGTTGCATGAAGCAACGTGTTTCCCGCTGTAGGCTTACGATACAGCATTGTTTCAAGTTTTCCATCTTTAACATAAATAGTCAGATCAAGGAAATTCACGCAGGCTGCACTAATAGCGTACGGACCACCAGGCCGTTAAAATTATGGTCTCACACACAGATGCTGGTAGCAATGGTTTCTATATGCCTAAAAAACAACTACTTTCTTTTCAATGGCGAGTTATTCCATCAAACTTGTGGTACAGCGATAGGCACCTGCTTCGCCCCCAGCTATGCGAATTTGCATATGGGCTGGTGGGAGGAGCAGGTGGTCCGGACACTGTACCACGAAGAGTGGCAACATAACATAATGCACTGGAGTCGGTTCATCGACGATTTATTCGTCGTTTGGAAAGGCTCGGAAAAATCTCTTAAAGAATTTATTAGAAAACTCCAGGTTAACAACTTAAATCTAAAATTCACAAGTACTATTAGTGCAGCCTGCGTGAATTTCCTTGATCTGACTATTTATGTTAAAGATGGAAAACTTGAAACAATGCTGTATCGTAAGCCTACAGCGGGAAACACGTTGCTTCATGCAACAAGTTTCCATCCCAGGAACTTGATTAGAAGCATCCCCTATGGGGAGTGTCTTCGTACTATACATAACTGTAGCGAGCAAGGAGTTCTTGTTATTGAATTGAGCTGTTTGGAGGTTCGGTTTAAATCTAGAGGGTATACAGATGATTGTGTACAAGCAGCCATATTCAAAGCCAAGAAAAAAATCAAGGGAGTCAATCCTTGTCAATAACAGTAAAACAAAAGAAAAGCTGGAAAGTGCTAGTAATAATCAGTGCCGAATGATTACCGCATATAACAAACAACATAATAAAGTGCGAAACATTCTGTCTAAGCACTGGCACGTAATACGTAACGACCCTGTTTTAGGGAAGTTAGTGGAGAGGAGACCGCAAATATCTGAAAGAAACACATAGTGATAGATTCCTTACCTTAGAATATCCCCAGGCGTCAGACTGGATCCGGAAAGTTTTCGTCAGCAGTACCCCTGCACGTCGATAGGTGGCGTCGTGCGGCTCTGCGTCCGTCGTTGGCGTCGTGGTCACCGAGATGACGTCGCGGGCGCTACTTAGACGACGCCCACGCGCGCTGGCGTCAGTTCTTTCTTTTTCCGCACCAGCAAGCGCAGATCCGGGAAGAGCAGGAACCCCAGTCAATTTTTGACTGACTTTTGAGGCTTTTTGTCTCTGTTTTTCACGAGTCTTCGACTCCTGGTGCAGATATGATGCCCGGTTTTAAGTCCTGCGGGGACTGTCATCGTATGATGTCGGTGAAGGACCCGCACCGTGTGTGTCTTTTCTGCCTGGGACGCGATCACGACCCCAAGTCGTGCCCCAACTGCCGAGCCATGGCGCCGAAGACTTTGCGGGAGCGGTCCCGAAAGTTGCTGGAAAGCCCGGCAGTCGGCTCCGCGTCGTTCGAGGTCCCTGTCCTGTGGGAGGTTGCAGGACCGTGCGCGAAGTCATCACCAACGGTCTTCGGGATCCAAGTCTTCGCACTCGGGGTCAGGTAAGGCGAAGCACAAGAAGTCTAAGAAACGCCATCGTTCTCCGACTTCCCCTCGCCGGTGACGCAGCTGAGGGTCCGGGGCGGAGCCTATGCAGTCGCCGCCGGACTACCTGCCCTTTCCGGGTTAGTCGGCAACTCCTGCCCAAATACAGGAATTCCTGTCGGCCATGGCTCGTCTCTTTGGGCAGTCGGGTCCCGCCGGTGCGCCATCGGGCCCCGCGGTCCCGACTGGGGGTCCTCGCCTTTCATCGCCGGCGGCTCCGGCGTCGCTGTCGGCTCCGGCC
This sequence comes from Calotriton arnoldi, assembly GCA_963921515.1. Taxonomy (NCBI): domain Eukaryota; kingdom Metazoa; phylum Chordata; class Amphibia; order Caudata; family Salamandridae; genus Calotriton; species Calotriton arnoldi. The sequence continues at coordinate 1,078,701 of CAWUFW010000737.1, forward strand.
TCGGCGCCGCAGGACCCCCTTGGATCCAGGCCTGGATCCCGGTCGATGCCGGTTGACCTTATAACACCTCCACCGACCCCACCGGCACCACTTTTGACGCCGCCCGCTCCTCGGGACGATGTTGACCCCGGTTTCAGCCCCGAAGTTGACGCGGCATCGAGCCTGCGTCCATCGATGCCGTTCTCGACGTTGCTCGGGGATTTCTATCCCCATGTCCATGCTCCTTATTTTACACCTGTTGAACAGCCTGAGGAGCCAGGGGAGGACTGGGAGGGTCTGAGGACCCTCTCGCAGCTGCTTGCGAGTCTGAACAGGACTGGGCTGAGGAGTTGGGGGGTGCCAGTGGCCTGGATACCTCACCAGACCATGGCATGCTGTCTACTCCTACCGTGGCTACGGAGGAGGGTGCTAGTTATGCTGTGGTGTTGCGTAGGGCGGCCGAGGCCCTACACCTCGAGCTTCCTACGGTGGCCGTCAGGACTAACCTCCTGACAGAGGTGCTTCAGCCAGCAGCTACTTCTGCGGAGCCGCTGCTTCCCGTTAATGAAGCCCTTTCTGACGTTCTATTGGGCACTTGGTCCAGGCCTACCACAGGGGCTCCTGTGGATAGGAACGTGGCCCGACGCCATCGCCCGGCTCCGGGTGACCCGCTTTTCCTCTTCCAACATCCCACCCCCGAGAGCTTGCTTGTCCAAGCCTCTGCTTCCCCTACCGCCTTTCCTTCCGCACCACTGGATAGGGAATCCAAGAAACTGGATCAGTTTCGAAAGAAAATATTTTCTTCCACCAGTTCTGCGCTGCGGTCCGTGAACCATGCATGCCTCTTGGGCCGTTATTCCCACTCTCTGTGGGATACGGTGGCGGACGTGCTGCCCCACTGTCCGGAGGAGGCCCGGCCAGCTCTCTCCCAGGCTGTTGCAGAGGGGAGAGACGCAGCTAAGTTCATGATTCGTTGTGGCCTAGACACCGCCGACTCACTGGGCAAATCGATTGCCACAACGGTGGCGGTTCGCCGCCACGCCTGGTTGAGGACCACTGGATTTTCGGGGGATGTCCAAAACACACTTATGGACATGCCCTTTTATGGCCGTCACCTCTTCGGCGACAAAGCAGACAGCGCGTTGGAGCGGTTTAAGGACTCACGGGCTACGGCCAAGTCCTTGGGACTCTCTGCAGTCCGCCCTCCTCCGCCTTCTGCTTTTCGCTCCTTTCGTGGTACCGGAAGGGGCGCCCGCAGCGTTCGCAACAGAGCCACAGGCCTGCGCAGCAAGCATCACAGCGCGGATGCGGGTTCCGCCGTGGCGGACCAAGGGGCCAGCAGGCGGGTCAGTCCACCACCACCCCGGCCACCACTGCCTCCAAACCTTCCTAGTCCGAACTTTCAGGCCCATCAAACGCCAGTGGGCGGCAGGCTGCGCCATCACCTCCCCCACTGGCGCACCATCACTTCGGACAGGTGTGTTTTAGAGATAGTCCGGAGGGGCTACTCCCTCCCCTTCGAGACTACCCCTCCAGCCATGCCACCTCAGTACCACCGCATGTCGGGGGATCACTTGGTGCTTCTTCAGCAGGAAGTTGCGGCCCTCTTGGCCAAGGGGCCATCGAGCGTGCTCCAACGCGAGAAGTAGGTCGTGGTTGCTATTCCCACTACTTTCTGGTGCCCAAGAAGGACAAGGGCCTGCGTCCTATGTTAGACCTCCGGGCTGTCAATCGCTTCCTCCGCAAAGAGAAGTTCAAGATGCTCACTCTAGCTCAGGTCTTGTCTGCTCTCGATCCACAAGACTGGATGGTATCGCTGGACTTGCAGGATGCCTATTTCCATATCCCCGTCCTGCCAGCCCACCGGCGTTACCTGCGGTTCACGGTAGGCCACGAGCATTTTCAGTTCACCGTGCTCCCCTTTGGCCTTACCAGCGCTCCTCGGGTGTTCACAAAGGTGATGGCGGTGGTCGCAGCTCATCTGCGCAGGTCAGGGGTTTCAGTCTTCCCCTATCTCGACGACTGGTTGTTGAAGGCGGGCTCGCCCCAGACAGTCGTCTCCCACCTCCAGACTACGGCCGACCTCCTGCACTTGCTGGGGTTCTCCATCAACGTGCCGAAGTCGCACCTGATTCCCTCTCAGAAGCTCCTCTTTATCGGAGCGGTTCTGGACACGGCGCAGTTTCGGGTCTATCCTCCTGAACAGCGAGTCCGGGATATTCGGGCTCTGATTCCCATCTTTCAACCCTTGTCCCGGGTTTCGGTCAGAGTGACTCTGAGGCTGCAGGGCCTCATGGCCTCCTGCATCCTGCTGATCAATCATGCCAGATGGCATATGCGGGCTCTGCAGTGGGACCTGAAGTTCCAGTGGGCGCAGCATCAGGGAAACCTGTCCGATCACGTCCAGATCTCGGAGGGCACTGCACAACAGTTGCAGTGGTGGCTCACGAACCGGCATTGGGTCGACGGCAGATCCCTCTCCCTTCCCCAACCGGAGTTTACAGTGGTGACGGATGTGTCCCTCTTGGGATGGGGCGGCCACATGGGAGAGGCGGAGATCAGAGGCCTCTTGTCTCCGAGCGGAGTCCAAGCTCCATATCAACCTTCTGGAGCTTCGGGCGATACGGCTTGCACTGAAGGCATTCCTTCCCTCTGTCAAGGGGAGAGTAGTGCAGGTGTTCACAGACAACACCACCGCCATGTGGTACTGCAACAAGCAAGGCGGGTTGGGGTCGTGGACCCTCTGTCAGGGGGCTCTGCGTCTCTGGACATGGCTGGAACATCAGGGCATGTCCCTGGTGGTTCAACACCTGGCAGGTTCTCTGAACGCCAGGGCAGACGAACTCAGCCGCAGGTGCATGCTGGATCACATGTGGCGTCTGCACTCGGAGGTGGTGCAAGGTCTCTTTCAGCAGTGGGGAGAGCCTTGGTTAGATCTATTCGCCACCGAAGAGAACGCGCAATGTCTTCAGTTCTGCGCGTTGGAATTTCCAAGGCGGCACTCGCTCGGCGACGCTTTTCGTCGCGAGTGGAGTTGCGGTCTATTGTACGCCTTTCCGCCTATACCACTTCTGCCCAGAGTGCTGAAGAAGATCAGGCGCGACCGGGCACAAGTCATCCTTGTGGCCCCGGACTGGGCTCGAAGAGTATGGTATCCCGAGCTACTCAGTATGAGCATCGATCCCCCAATCAGACTGCCTCTTTGGGAGGATCTTCTGTCGCAGCAGCAGGGGACGGTCCTCCACCCGAACCTGTCCAGCCTCCACCTCTTTGCGTGGAGATTGAGCGGCGGCAGTTGATTCCTTTCGACTTGCCTCCTAAAGTTTGTGATGTCATTCTGGCAGCCAGGCGTCCCTCTACTAAAGTGGTATACGCCTGCAGGTGGGACAAGTTTGAGGCATGGTGCACAGCAAAGGCTGTGGATCCCCTTTCTGCCCCTCTTTCTGAAGTTCTACTGTTCCTTCTTTCTTTGGCCCGGCAGGGCTCTGCTCTGGGCTCTGTCAAGGGCTACCTTTCTGCTATTTCGGCCTTTCTCAGGCTCCCTGATCAGCCCTCTCTTTTCAAGTCCCCTGTTGTAAATAGATTTCTCAAAGGCATTACACACCTTTTTCCTCCTATTCCTTTCATGATGCCTCAGTGGGACTTGAATTTGGTTCTTACATACTTGATGTGTGCTCCCTTTGAGCCACTTCATAACTGTCCTCTTCGTCTCTTGACCTTGAAGACTGCTTTCCTGGTGGCCATCACCTCCGCTAGGCGAGTGAATGAGCTCCAGGCTCTTTCTTGTAAGCCTCCTTTCCTATCAGTCCATCCGGACAAGGTTGTGCTCAGGCCCCGTCCTTCTTTTTTGCCAAAAGTGGTTACGGCCTTTCACATTGGGCAGACTATTACCTTGCCCACCTTCTTTCCGCCTCCACATCCTTCCAGAGAGGAAGAGAGGCTCCACCGTCTGGACCCAAAACGTGCGCTCTCCTTTTATCTCAACCGCACACAGCAGTTCCGGGTGGTTGACCAGCTCTTTGTTGGCTACGTTGGCACCAAGAAAGGTCGGTCGGTACACAAGAGAACTATCTCCCGCTGGGTTGTCTTATGTATCAAAGCCTGTTACTCTTTGGCTAAAAAAGAACCTCCGGTGGGGCTGCGTGCTCATTCCACCAGAGCTACTGCAGCCACTACTGCATTGGGACGTGGTGTCCCCTTGCAAGACATCTGTCAGGCAGCCACGTGGGCCTCGCTGCACACGTTTACCAAGCATTATTGCCTGGACAGCCAAGTCCGGAGAGACGGCTTCTTTGGCCGTTCTGTTCTCCATGATTTTCTGGTGTGATCTTGGTTCGCAGACCCACCACCGGGGTTGGTATTGCTGGGGTATCTATTCTAAGGTAAGGAATCTATCACTGTGTTTCTTTCAGATGAACAAGTTACTTACCTTCGGTAACAATATATCTGTAAGAAACATTAGTAGTGATAGATTCCTTACCGCCCCACCCATCCTCCCCGTTCTGCGAACTGATTTCTAGGGTTAAGGTCATCCCTTTCAGTGCCCTAGTTTCAATGCACCAGTGGTCAGTATCTTGCATGTCTCTGCGTTCCTGGCGCGGAAAGTCGTGTACAGAACTGACGTCAGCGCGCGTGGGCGGCGTCTAAGTAGCGCCCGCGACGTCATCTCGGCGACCACGACGTCATCTCTGCGACCACGACGCCAACGACGGACGCAGAGCCGCACGACGCCACCTACCGACGCGCAGGGGTACTGCTGACAAAAACTTTCCGGATCCAGTCTGACGCCTGGGGATATTCTAAGGTAAGGAATCTATCACTACTAATGTTTCTTACAGATATATCGTTACCGAAGGTAAGTAACTTGTTCTTTTAGGCGTGCAAAATCCCTTAAACATATGCTGGTGGGTAATATGGTTCCACAGTCCAAATCTGCAGCTACAGTCTCTACCTGGTTGAGGAGAAAGGATGGTTTTATAAAATGCACTAAATGCAAAGCTTGTGCCCATGGGAAAAACACTGCATCCTACAAGTCGAGCCTCTCAAAAAGAGAAATGAAAATTAAAGGCCAATTTTCATGTAAGACTGAATTTGCAGTCTACGTGCTTCAGTGCCCATGCGGCCTGAGGTACGTCGGCAGTACAATTCTTACAGTGCACAAAAGAGTGCTTCAGCATCTTAGAGCCATAAGAAATGGTGATAAATCTTATCCAGTGGCACGCCATTTTGAGAAACACCACAGTAAGACTGAGCAAGGATTAACATATTTTGTAATTGATGCCGTTCCACTGAATGTGAGGGGCGGTAACCGGGAGAAAAAACTAAGAAGATTAGAATCGTGTTATATAATAGAGCTTGACACAAGGACCCCGGAATGTTTAAATATGGAAGAAGATTTGCACACGCATCTATGAATTGTGATACAATTTTGATATATGTCTCCCTGTACTCTCTGTTTTTTAACTATTTACAAGTCTTTTTTGTTTATTTTTTATTAATATAATTTTTAGGACGTTGCACTTTAGAAGACTAATGTGTTTTTACATGTAATATCCTTTTGCCAACAATCAAAGCCCACTTGGGCAGAACTGCTATGAAGGTTTATCATAACCACTAAAAAGTTGTGTTGATTGTGGTGTAAAATACGGCAGGGTCTGAATGCAGTTGCCCACATGGGCTGGAAATGTATAAGTGTAATACTGAGTTTATTAACCAGATTTGCACTTAAATGATCAGAACAACTGCTTTTGTGTGCTTTCAGCCATTGAATTTATTGATGTATGTGGTACCAACGCCCACATGGGCAGGATGTATGGGAATTAATGATGCCTAGAAATATGTGGTTTGGTAATATTGTTATTATACTGATTCAGTATCAATTTTCATTTTATGAATTGGCGTGAGCAAGGGTTTATTGATTTTAAGACCACTATGTTCTGTATTAAAAAAAAAACTAAAAACTACAAGTCTGTCTTTTAATATATTCATTTAGTAGTTTTCACGTGACACGACACAAAGGAGCATTTAAAAATGGTTGAAAACTTTATTGACTTTTGTTGGTGAGCAAGCCTGCTGGGCAGGCGAAACGCGTCCGACAGCCGACAAATAAATCAACTTTGTTCAAAACAAGGCGTCGTCATCCTTGGTGTACAAGGTATTGAGAATTCATACCGGACTGTGCTTGGGTAGTCTGTAACCGACGACGAGCCCTAAATTCTGGAGCAGCGGCGTGAAAAACACAAGCAACGAGTGTGGAATATATATATATATATATATCTATATCTATATCCCATCAACAAAGTTACCCTCCAATACAGCACCTGTCCTCAAACTGGTGTCAACCACTTCGTCGTCTCCGAGGTCCGTTATCCACAGCGGGGCTTCCTTCGCGGCTGGGCTCGCCGCTAACATCCCATCAACAAGGTTACTCTCAATGAAGGAGCCCACACAGTTGAGTATTCCTGTTAAATTTAATGAAGACTGCAGCGTGAAGCAAGTAAAAAAGCCAACCGCAATTGTCCTCAGCCGACGCGTTTCGGGCTCCCGCCCTTTGTCACAGGCTCGATTCAAACAGCAATGCACACACCATTAGTGCACCCATATTTACCAAATACCCGCCCCAGTGGGCGTGGCCGCTCACACAGCCTCATGATACTCGTAGTGCTAACACTCGTATTCCTCAAGTGAGTGGGCGTGCATACTGTCAATAAAGTTAATCAAACACCACAGTGGGTTGCTGCGACCTTTTAACACATGTTCCGCTGCCATTGTTAGCCTCCATTACAGCACCTGTCCTCAAACTGGTGTCAACCACTTCGTCGTCACCGAGGTCCGTTATCCACAGCGGGGCTTCCTTCACGGCTGGGCTCGCCGCTAACATCCCATCAACAAGGTTACCCTCAATGAAGGAGCCCACACAGGTGAGTATACCTGTTAAATTTAATGAAGACTGCAGCGTGAAGCAAGTAAAAAAGCCAACAGCAATTGTCCTCTGCCGACGCGTTTCGGGCTCCCGCCCCTTGTCACAGGCTCGATTGAAACAGCAATGCACACACCATTAGTGCGCCCATATTATACATCCAAACCTTATTAGAAGATTGTATTGTGTCATCATTTGCTCTCTTTTGTGTGGCTTTTTCTAAAAGATTCTTTTTCTAATTATTTAATCTAACTCAGTGAGATAAAAATCATTTAGTTTCAAGTATATATAAACAACAATCTATCTTCACAACTGAATATCTTCAGGTGTGCTTATTTTGGTAGTTGTGGATGTATAAGAAAAAACAGAGTGGTTGCTGGGAGTTATGCTTCTGAAACTGCACTGAATAACTTTAAATGTGCCTCTTCTAAACTGCTTCTAACTTGTCACCTGACAGTTTACCTTCTCTGAGTGCTAATGACCAATTTGAAAGCAAACAACGATTGAATAAAGATAGTACTTCCATGTTTTATTTCTAGATGTGCTATACAATGTGGTCATTTTTTTAAATAAGCCTTTCTTAAAGAATTTCCCCCTTTGGGGTAGCAAGGAGCAAGAAAGAAACTCAGCTCAGTACCCAGGGGGAATGCAGTAGGGGTATTCAAAGAGAGTAATAAAACATGTACACACCAAGATTTCATTATCATCTTCTCTATTTTGACAACTGGGTAAGAATGCACAATTTGCACTTGGATATTGCAAGCAGTTGATGATGAAACAGACCTTTAATCCATACCAACCAGTCATCTCATCCGCACCAAGAGTATTGCTGGAGGATTTAAAAGCATTTTAAATATAGTCTCATTTGATGGAGTTGTGTCATCTTAGCAATAGAGCTGGAAACGTTTGATCTTGTATGGCAATACAAACACTGTTTTGAACTATTTAAGCAATAAAAAGAGAGACTGACTGAATGTAAACTGAATGCAATTCACCCCACCCAGATGTGCAGAGTCTCTAGAACAAGATCCACCCTGACTATATTAGGTGAAACGATGATTACTGACACATAGACCCAACAACCATGCCCAAAACCAAGTAGTGAATGCAGAGTGGAAGTGCATCTCTGAAGGGGGTGGAAGACTGGGAGGAGTGGGGGTAGAAGAGCTGGGTGCAAGGGAAGAGCTGAATAAATTGAATAGTTAAACAACTGTTTATAATAATTTAAGAAAGTTCATTATTACTTGGACTACTAAAAACACTGGTATCTAATAATATGTAAGATAATACACTAGTAGAGCCTACTGTGTTTGAGCCAATAGAAGCCGACATGTGGCGAAGTTGCATATAACACCGAAACCCAATAAAGTTTGTTTATAAAAAAAAGGTTTTCGACATTGGACTATTTACGACTTTTTCTTTTTATTGCCTTGCTACATTATGCTGTGTCATGATTAGTCTAAGTGGCAAGCTGAACAGCCCTGAGAACAATACAGAAATCTTTTGCTTTGAACAATAGTCAATATCATTTACATTTATAATGTTCTTTTCCTTTCTTAGATACAGCTTTTGCAAGAAATAAAGATGACGGAAAATGGTACTACTTTGATGACAGCAGTGTCTCAACTGCATCACAAGATCAAATAGTGGTACGTATCATTGTAAATTGGTTATTTCATTAGGAAATTGAGAAATGGGAACTCCGTGGTAAATGAAGCAGAATGAAAGAAAATGACTAACAAATAGTCAGTAATATGAGAAGCTGCTCATCGCAAAAAGGAAACGCCCTGTGATACATGTCTATCAGTGTTGACTTAGGGCCTCATTTGGAGTTTGGCTGGACGGGTGCAGGGCTATCAACTGGCAATACTCATACCTGCCAATCTTGATGTTCCCTGGATGCTGATCCGAGTTCGTGCTTTGAACACAGTTCTCTGATGACACATGAGTAGCTATAACCACTATGCCACACCGCCTCTCTGAAAGCTCAGCTCGTTTGGGCTTGAGGTTTTTAGAGGACCTCTAGTTGGCTCGAGCTTTAAGTGGCTTACCCACCTCTTGTGCTTGTCCAGCATTCATCTGTGCCTTAATAGCATTCGCTGTACCAATCGATGCACTGAAGCACATAATTTTCAACGAGACGGGCAAGGATCTCTAAATGTAGCGAGGTTGTTGGGGAGGCCTGAGTTTCTGTTGGGCTTTCATCACTGGTTGGTCTGACTGGAAATAAATGGTGCGACCTGTCATAAAAACACAATACAAATCTGAATGTGTATCTGAGTTTATATGAATGGCAATGCCACTCCAACAAAGCACACACTTTAAGTGTACAATTGAGTAACTTAGGCTAACATGGTAAGCATTTGAACCAAAGATTGCATTGTATCAAAGCACAATCTGAACACTTAACACTCAATAGTAAAAAATAACTCCTGACTTTAGGAGCAGTTGTAAAAAAAAAAGGCTGCCTCTCTTGCACACATCTCTATTGCTCCAGCTTCCCTGTAGCAGATACTGTCAGAGTCAAAAGAATTTCTCTTTTATAATTTCTAAATGGTCTCAACGATGTAGAAACACATAAATGATGTTAGAAATGGGGGTCTATAGTTGACAGTGGGTTGCACCCTGTCCAAGTAAGGGACCCTTATTCTAATCAGGGTAAGGGAGTTACACACCCAAGATAACCCCTGCTCACCCCCTTGGTAGCTTGGCATAAGCAGTCAGGCTTATCTCAGAGGCAATGTGTAAAGCATTTGTACATAAACTCACAGTAACACAATAGAAAAACACTACAAATAGGTGATGAGTCGATTCTTTATTGCCGTGAAGGGAAGGTGATGTGTTGATTCCTTACTGACAGGGGAGGTGATGCGTCGGTTTCAGGACATGCAGCCACATTTCCTTACTGCTGGGCTACTTCAATGAAGAACTTGCAGCTTTGGTGCGATGCGTTGAAAATCCTTACGTTCTGGTGTCACTGAGGCAGCGAAACAGGCACTGCGTCAATTTTCCAGCCACGAGCAGGTGATGCGTCGATTTCTTCAGCCGCAGAGCAAGCCAGAGTCAGAGCGGGTGCCTCGGACGGCGAAGACAAGGTGCTCCGAACTCGGGCTGCGGCGATCTTTTCAGCTGCACGGATAACTGCTCCCAGAGAAGCACGTCAAGGGGAATGGGTGTTGGGACAAAATAATAAAAACAGCCTGCGACGTGTGTAGTGGACCTCCCTCACAGGCTACTTATGCTGGTGTGGGTATGGACTTGACCCAGGGAACATCCACTCTGTAGGGGGAGAAGGGCAAAATGGGATTATCAGCGCGCTCAGGCCCCTCAAACACTCTGTCTCCACACATACGGGAATTAAGGTTCAGGGTCACACTCACACTGCCAAAGCTGAGACTGTATACACACTTACTTCTATGGTACAGGCTGTATGTCTAATAACTATGGAAACAGGAAACGCAGTAGAACTTAAGTCCATAGAGATCAGTGCCTTGCGACCTCTATTTAAAGTTCTCCATGCTTTCCAAGAAGCCACATATGGTTATGCGTATCCTGGGTAAGTAGTACAAAATATAGTGCATGCGCCAACACAGTATTGACTCCTAGAAGCGATGTGCACTTCACTTTCAACAACTTCGATCTATAGTTACATCAGCAAATTAGTACGGTTAGTCACACGCTCGCACGAGGCCTCGCCGACGCTGACTTAGCTGATGGGGAATCTCCCCGATGAGTCCATGAGCCGCTGCCGATGTGGCGGGTCGCTTGACTGGAAAGACAGGAGGACTGTCCTACAGGAACAGGAAGGCATCCCCCGACAGCTGATTCTGGCCGCAGCTTACTTCTGGGAGATGCTACGATTCCAAGCGGCTGAACAGGAACGGTCTTCTTTGATAGGCGGATTGCCTAGCAAGGGCGTGGTCGTTGGGAGTGGTTTATGTACCCTCTGCGGCCGACGCTCCAATACGGCCACCAGAGCTTGCACGTTGACGTGAACCTGGGCATGATGGGACATAAAGTCCTTTGGTCCCCGCAACATTATTTATGCCATAACGCTGTCTTAGCCATGCTCGTGATTGCAGTGCCCTTGTTACAGTGCTGTATGCATTTCCACGTTACATACCAAGGTAGGCACAAACATACGTATCCACCATACCGCATTCAGTCATACTCAGTGTACGGCAAGGCATACAACTCACGCTTTTATACAGCAGGCTCTCTTCATATGCATTTAACACAGCACTGTACTGGATTCTCTACATCCTCTCACCTGTCCTCACAAAGGGGTTCTTCACCTGGGACCCTGATGTGGTGTACACTGCACCAGCGCCAGGTGTGATCAGTCCAATGGAGCCCCTTGGGTAGGAGGTTTTGCTTTATTGCATGGGTCGTCCTAGCCAGGACCTGTGTGCCCATGACACACAGCCATGTTCAGGTGTCGGTGACAAATCCTCCCACCACTCTAGCTCAGGAAGACCCATTAGCCTGGTGATGGGCCATCAGGATATGCAGGGCACACCTCAGCTCCCTTTGTGTGACTGTCTAGAGTGAATGCAAAAACAGCCCAACTGTCAGTCTAAACCAGACTTGGACTCCTCAGGCAGGCAGAAGCACAGAATGGTAAAGCAAGAAAATACTCACTTCCTAAAAGTAGCATTTTCAAACACACAATATAAAAACCAACTTCACTAGAAGATGTATTTTTAAATTGTGAGTTCAGTGACCCCAAACTCCAAATCTCAATCTCTTCCCAATTGAAAGTTACACTTGTAAGAGGTTACAAGGCAGCTCCAATGATAACCTATGGGAGAGATAGTACTTGTAATAGTGAAAAACGAAATTGGCAGGACTTGTAAAGCACACAGGTACATGTTCTGCCTTTCACATACACTGCACTCTGCCCATGGGGCTACCTTGGGTCTACCTTAGGCGTGCTTTACATGTAGTAAAAGGAAAGGTTTGGGCTTGGCAAGTGGGTGCACTTGCCAGGTCGACATGGCAACTTAAAACTGTACTCAGACACAGCAGTGGCAGGCCTGTGGCATGGTTGCAGAGCTACTCATGTAGTTGGCACAATCAGTGCTGCAGGCACCCTAGTGCATTGAATTACAGGCTCTAGGCGCACACAGTGCACTTTACTAGGAACTTACTAGTAAATCAAATATGCCAAGCGTGGATAACCAATTACACAGGGAGCACTTGCACTTTACCACTGATCAGCAGTGGTAAAGTACCCAGAGTTCAAAAACCAGCAAAAATGAAATGCAGCACACAGTCAAAAACAGGTCAGTGGCAAAAAGGCCGGCGAAAAACACACCAAAGATGCCAGGTCTAACAAATGAGGTAATAAGTGTGGTAGTTAAGCAATAAGGTTTTTATTTCGGTTTTTACGTTGTGACCGGGTTAGAGAAGAGTTCACTTTTAGGAGTGAGGGCACCTGTCAAATTTAGAAATAGGCTATAGCTCTTGCACAGCAGGCTATATTGCTGTTAGTATTTAGATCATTAGAACCTATGCCTCTGTATATGTGCTACTCATGCATGCCTCAATATGGATCATGTGCTATAGCAAATATCAACATTCAGCAAAACTGTATAGTAAAAATCACATAATCTTTCAGTGTGCAAGAGATTTTTAAAAATGGCCCTCACCTTGCCTGTTTTAACTGTGGTCCTTTTTTAATTTAAATACTTATATCCCTCAAGTAAATAAAAGAAGAAACAAATAATCAGCAGCTCTCCAGTGTGTGTCAAATTGCTTCTGACTCGCAATTTCGGCTCCGGTGTTCTTCTACTCCGAGGGGGCGCCTAATACATTTAAATTACGGTATGTTTTAACATACCAAAACTCTGGATTCGTGAACAGTGATTAGTTTATTTTGATAGTGACCATTAGAATTGAATATATATATATATTCATTGTGAATACAAAGGTTACAGTGGTTTTATACGTAAAGAAGATAGTAAGACACATATTGACACTCTGACTATCATTTATAGTTATTAGAGGCCTCACCCACACCCCGTCAATACAAGGAACTGTAATTCTTTACTAGCAATCCAGTGATACCGGGGATGGGTAGGTATAGATTGTGAATTGTTATTAGCCGCTTACAGTCTCATGGCACTTGAGGACCCTCTGTGAGGGGTGATTTGATAGTTCTGTTGTATGATGAAATTTGTACAAAAAATAACTAATAAAAATATGTTTGAAGAAGAAGATAGTAAGATTTTAACATACATTTAAAAAAAATAGAAATCTACTCAAAAAGCACTATGGTTTAGAAACTGGGGTTGACCGCCAGCAGGGGGATGAATGTAGAGCCTGACCGTAGGCTAGGCCCCACCACCCTCAGGCCTAAATGTATGCACAGAGACAGACTTTGGTGAATATAATAAAAGAAAAATTAAGATATTCACTGGAAAAAAACGTTTTAAAAACACTAAAACCCACCGGAAAAAAATTGGTTAAAGTGACATTATAGTTCGGAGCTGGAATAACATAAACAATGATGTTTAAAAAAATACTGAAATTCACCAGTTATATTTTACTGAGCTAACAATAACTTGTGCCCTGCTATACACTGCTTAGGACCTCACATATTTTATCACCCATGGTGCTTTAAAGGACATAATTGATTACCTCACTGATGACATCAAGAGATATGACAGTTTGCTGGAAGGTATTCAGCAAGGTACACGTAGACCCAATTTTCCATAACATCTGTAGTACTAATGGGCGTATCCTTTTGTATTACGTAGAATATGAAGCATATCTGTGAAATAACTCAAAATAATTAGATATTATGCTCTTTTTTTCTGGTAGAGGTGCATAACAAATGTAATGACTTTGTAGACATTAATGAAATCTGCAATTTATTAAAAGTTGAAGACCCTTAAAAAGCTGTGTTTATTATTATTTACCTTAATGAGATGTGCCTGTTAAAGACGCCATCTTACATAGAATTTAAAACTACTCTCCACATATTTCTGAAATGAGCAGTATGGTGTGCACCATTTTAATAATGTTTGCATTCAAACGTACCTTTAACTTTGTTTAACTGTCTGTTTGTTTTTTTTGTGCTATTTTTGTTTAACAGTCCAAGGCAGCATATGTACTCTTCTACCAGCGGCAAGACACCATCAGTGGCACAGGCTTTTTTCCTGTTGAAAAGGATTCTTTGCCAAGCGCTTCATCTGCCTCAAGCCTTCCAATTGAAAGTGACGAAGATAGCAATGAGAATGACAATGATTTAGAAAATGAAAATTGTATGAACACTAATGAATGAGCTGCTAAAACAAGTAGTAGCCACCAAAAATCGTGCACACACAAATAAATGGTATTGTGTGTGTATATATATATATATATATATATATATATATATATATATATATATACACACATACATGTGTGTGTTACAAAATTTTGCAAAATGTTGGGAAATTTGAGATGACCGAATGTAGATCATTTTTCAATTTTTATCAGCGAGAATCTTGAAGTTGTTCCCAATGAAACCTTTGACAGACACTGCCTATAATCCATTTGCAGTCTTGTTTCTAAAAGGTACATATATTTAGGAATTCACGAACCTTGATATATAAGTTTTCTGCTGCTGTTTAGAAGAACTGTATGTTTTTCATTGATTGTTTTGGATGTGAGTTAATTGATGTCAACAAAAATATGTTAAGTTTGTGGGCATTGGTAATTTATCCTGTTGTGTATTTCCAAGAAAATGGTGCAAGGATCTAGTTTTGAATGAATTGTCTGTCTGCTTAGGCAGCCACACACACTTAACTCATTCATCATATTCACTGTATTATGATGGTAGTTAGCAAGTGTGGCATGTAAAATTGCAGTAGTGTTCAACACTATATTTTCTAGGGTTACCCTGAAATCAGTGCAGGCCTTTGTGAAAACCTAATTATGTTCATGAAAAGAGAAAATGGATAGCAAAGGTGTTTTAACCTTTTGTGGTATAGTTGAATTTTCAGAGTATTATGGTTTACTTATCGCTGCTGTGGAACGGGTTGAAGAGTGTTCATGACACTAAAAAAAATAAGTTGTGTTTCAACTGAATGTATGTATCCATTGTTGCTTGTTGGGCTCCTGTTCTCTCGCTTTTCTTTCTGAGCTCTTACATTTCGCCTGCCTGTCATCTTTAAATTTGTGCTGTAGGTTTTCTATAGTTCTGGTAGCTTGGTGATTTTCACCCTCCCAACTATTGTAAAACTGTTTGGTTTGGCATTTCGACATGGCCATACTAAAGAAGGTGCATCAAGCTTCGCTTTTTTTTAATTATTATATAACTTGCCTTTAAATTGCTACCGGACTGTTGCAAAGGCAGGTCTATTCAATTTCTTTGTGTTCCTCGTGGAATTCACCGTAGCCTTACAGCTCATCTCAAAATACAATTTGTGACACTGTCGGAGAACTGGCATTTGCATGAAAGAGTCCGAAATTGTGCAGTAAAGATCATATATAAACCTTGAAACTGACTTCATTTAACCATTTAAAGGGTATAGGATGCCAAAATGGGCAAAAATGGCTTAAAGCAGGCATTTTTAAATTGTATACAATTCTGCCTTTAAGAACGTCTGCATATTACGGGACAAAACACTGCATATCTACTACCTGAGGAATTACTCTTTCTCCCACTGCTATGAAAAGAATGGAAAAGTATGTTCTTCACTCGAACTAATGTAATACAGATACAATAGGTTATAAATTGTGTATTGTAAATAAAAGTTCACTCTGTGAGTGCACATTTTGGTAAATTATTTTATTTATACATTAGCATTAAACATTGACCAGGATAAATGAGGTATGTTGGACTTGGCTTTGCTTTGTACCTTGATATTGAAGCTGGTGTTACATCCTGGTATTTTAAAGCTGCTTTTTTATGTAAACAACCTCCTGCATGACAGAGGTTACAATCTGGTCTGCACTTAAGTTCACTTGGGTTTACATTTGAAATGTGCATGTTTATTTATTTATACAAATTTCAATAAAGATATTTAAGGCCTTATTTAGTTTCTTTAATTTTTGAGATGCACTGCAAAGCCTGAGGTTCCATTGTGTTACAGGAGGCTTTCATTCCCTCTGATTTAGAACAGGGGGGTATGAGCTGCAAAACTTTTGTATTGGTAGTTCATATTGTCTTATGCATAGAAACTAGAATCACGATCAGTATCCGCCTACCATTTCTTGCAATTTTTTAACATAATTTGAAAGATAAGACATTAGACTATTGTGAAAAAGTCCAAGAGGATTTATAAAGTTGCAACTTGCTTCAGTTAGATAAAGAATATCTGAAATTGATACATTAATGTGCAAGGTGTTATATCAAAATGTTCTTGCAACATCTGGATTCCTTGTAAAAATGTTGGAAGCTGACTTTTTGGAGGATATGTCTTCCTGCAGATTCCTCACCTTATGAATATTCTCCAGGCACTAGACCAAACAGGGAAAACTTATTTTCCCAACAATATCTCTCCAGTGCTGCCATGTGGCACCATACAACTCCAGTCACGTCTCCTTCCACCATAGATATGACAACATTAGGTTTTATATGGCGCCATCTGTCATGCTGGTATAATTCCTGTTTTTCTGCACTTTACCAATGAGGGCCTGGAGCGCCTCTTGCGTTTTTCACCATCTAGATTCCTCTTTGAATTCAATCTACGTCACTGTCATTTTCTTGATCTTGGGGGTTCAACTCTCTGGACATTGTCATAAGAAGATGTCTTTATTGGTTCTTCTCAATAGCTGCATGTTGTGTTTGAGCTCCAGTCATGAACCCTAGTCATGCAACTCCTTGTTTGTCCATGCACCTGATAGCCACCAAGAAGCGGGAGGTCATGCTGTTGTTGGCACAGGCTTGTAAGTATACTCCAAAGTGGTCCATCTTCCCTTCTTCAGGTAAGACTCCTGACAGGCAGCAATCCCCCAAGGGGCTCTCCTACAAGAACCACAAATAAACTTCATTGGAAGGCGACATTTTTTCATCCTTGAGGGAGCATTGCTGTACCTGGGAATGTTTCAAGATTGTACAGCTTCTTTGACTAACACTGTTCTATTCCTCATCATCAGAGCAGATTCTGGTACTTAAAAGCATTTCCTGATTCCATATGTCCTTTATTCCTCGGTTGAGGCTTTTTAACAGGCTATTCTGCATATCTTCAGGGCAGACCCTTATGCGTCTGTGCCACTCCCCAGAGGCAAAAAGAACAATTGATGGAAAGAATGTTGAACAATGTCAAACATTCACCCCAGTACAGAGATCTAGGCTTAAATCCGTCATTTTTTTGCTCCCCATGCCATTCCAGTTTAAACCCAGCCATATGCAAATCAGTCTTGACCCTGCTCCCCATGGGAACAGTCCAGCCCGAACTGCCAGGCCAGGTCCTCCCTGGACCTGAAACAAGCATCCTGGGACAGGGTTCAGGGTTTCACCCCTCATCAGCCAGGCTAGCTTGACAGTCCAGTCTGAACTGCTAGGACAGATCCTCCCTGGACCAGAAACAAGCATCCTGGGAACGGTTTCAGGGTTTCACCCCTCACCAGCCAGGCTAGCTTGACTCCATTGGCATGGAGAGCACGGGACCCACATATGGGCATACACGTCCCACTCGGGGTGACAAATGCAAAAAGAACAATTGATGGACAGAATGTTGAACAATGTCAAACATTTACCCTAGTACAGAGACCTGGGCCTAAATCCATCTTTTTTCCCCCCCCATACCATTCCAGTTTAAACCCAGCCATATGCAAATCAGCCTTGACCCTGCTCCCCATGGAAACAGTCCAGCCCGAACTGCCAGGCCATGTCCTCCCTGGACTAGAAACAAGCATCCTGGGACCGGTTTCGGGGTTTCACCCCTCATCAGCCAGGCTAGCTTGACTCCAGTGGCATGGAGAGCCATGTCATACCCGTCCCACTTGGGGTGACAAATGCAAAAAGAACAATTGATGGACAGAATGTTGAACATTCACCCCAGTACAGAGATCTGGGGCTAATTTCCCAGAGGCAGCCCAGATCTTGAGGGGTTGGCGAATCAGGCTGCTGGGGTGCCTCCTAATTCTGTATCTCCACAGGCTCCAGCCTTAGAGCTGTTTCTGAGAAAACCCTTACCTACCAAGGCACTGACCCCATTAACTTCGGGGCTGATCACAATGTCTGCCCTATTCTCAGAGCTGTGATCACCTCTGCCCCCTAAAGTTAGCTCCCTAGATTCTTTCTAATAGGGGAACTCTTCATCATTTAGCCTTGACACCATGGAAATGTCCAGCAGAGATCTATAGTGCACAGATGGAGATGACTCAGAGGCAGAGATAACCTCCTCCCTCCTTATGACATGGATGTTAGCCTTTTACTACACTTCCAAAGTGGTAATGTTCATCACACATCTCCAGATGGCGATATTCCGTATCTCTGTGGTCCTCGTAAGAATGTTTATTTTTTAACAACTGTGGTACGGAATGCAACAGAGGCACTATAATTACCCTTACCAACTGCTAAGGCAAAGTCCAACATGCTGATAGAAATTCTTCAGCTGTCTTTTGCTGCTCCACTACCTCTTAATCTTTTCAACTTGGCTATTTTGGAGTCTGTAGTGGATGCCTGCTTTTTGGGCCCAGCAGCCTACAGACAGATTGCAATGCACCATAAGCCACCTCCCAAGATTTTATCTACACAACTGTCACCGGTAAACCTGGTTGTTCAAGCAAACTCTGTCGACCTGATGCTAGGACCATGGCCTCAGTGGTCATACTCCATAGGCATACCAGGCTTTATTCAGTGGGTGTCACATGAGATGTAGAGGCAGCACTGATGGACATGCCCTTTGACAGCAAGCAGCTCACCAGAAAGAAGGCAGATTCATACCTAAAGCACATAAAAGACTGCTATGCCATTGCCCATCCACTGAGCCTGTCCTTGCCAATCAAACAATTACACCTACAATGCCAGGGCAACTCCAGAGAACAACTCTCATGGAAATGCCAACCCATCACAGATGGTCCAGATCCCAAAGCAGCCCAGTCTGTACTTTAGTGGGAGAAAAAGGCACAAGGCATGTGAAGAACAGCAGCAGCAGTAGTTCCAATCTCCCCATCTTCAGCTGGATCTTTAGCATCCAAACCTCTTTGTCTCCTCTCTACTCTACGGCCTGCTTCAGGTGGAGTGGGGGTATTCTTACACTTTATCTCCAATCAGGAGAGGATTATAAGGTTTCACTGGGCAGTTAGATTATCTACAAGAGCTACACCCTACCCTTGCTGTCTTCTTCTGAACCACCCTTTTCCACAGGGATGTGCTCTGTGACACACGCTTTGATCTTGGAAGTGAAGGTACTTGCTCTGCTGATCAACTGAACCATAGTGATGGTGTCTGTGACAGAGAAAATGACCAGTGTTTTGAAGGACGCCCTGGGGGCACTTTGGGTACGCGCACGTGTTTTGGTTGTATACAATCCGGATGTTCCTGCTCATCCGTCTGCTGATTGGTTGTGTGCTGGACCGGGGTCACATCTCAAGGCCAAAAGGGGATGGGAGTTTTCTTCGGAGTGTGAGCTGGGTTGGGAGAATGTGGAGGAAGTCGTGAGGCAGACTGAGGCAGAGAAGATGACAGATCTGAAGCCGGGAGGCGAAGAGCGGGTGGAAACCCAGTGAAGACTGGAGGACGAGGACGGAGGGATTACTGCATCCATTGACCGAACCCACGGGCACATGAGGGACGGCGTGCTGGACGAGGCAGCCGTGCCTCAGGCAAGTTTGCGCTATAAGCGCGTGGTTCTTGGGAGTGTGGCTTGTGTTGAATGCGGTTCTTCTGCTCTGGGAAGTCATACACTTCGGGAGAGTCTATCAGGTATAACTGCTAACTGCTTGCTGCTTGCGGGGGTTAGTGGAGAACAGTCACTCTCTATATTGTGGGCATAAAAAGGAAAGCAGACTGTTAGATTTCGGTTTTGGGCACAAACTGGTAATGTCAGGTACACAGGTGTGAACTTGAGAGTGATAAACAAGATTGGATCACTCAAAGTACTCCGGTTATGCCATCAACTGGTCCAAATCGGTAATCTATCTCTTGCACAGCCCCGCCCCGGTCCTACCAACCAACTGTGCCACTAGGATAGTGACAGAGGGATTTCAATACATTGGGATATTTGCTACGGCAAGCCCGGAACTATTTTACGAACATAACCTCATAGGCCCGCTGAAATGTCTACAAGGAGATGTACGTCAGTGGAGAACGCTGTAGTTGTCCCTACTGGGACGTGCAGCTTTATGTAAAATGATGGCACTACCACGTTTTCTGTACGCTTTACAAAATACACCGTTTGCGATCCCCGAGGCGTACTTTGAAACAATAGATGGGGAGGTCAGGACCCTACTCTGTGATTGTAAGCCACCTCGCATCGCGGTTCAAGAACTGGTCAGAGGATAGTATGATGGAGGGATTGCGCTACCTAACATCCGAGCATACTATTGGGCCTCGCAGTTGTCACTCCTTAATAAATGGATGCATCACCCACAAGACGAGCCGTCCTGTTGGATGGACAGGTGGCTGATGGGCACAGGGGGATATAGAGAAGCCTTATACACAAACCCGACGAGACAGCTTCTTACTGGACCGACTGCCCAGACGATCGCTCTATGGCACAAAGTCACCAAGAAACTGGGTTGGAATAACAGGATAGCACTAGCTACACCCCTCTGGGAAGCAGAGAAATTAGGGAAATTGGGCAGATGCAGGGGATTCGACAAATGGGACGTCATAGGAATATCAAAAATAGGTGGTTTGTGGGTGAAGGGGAATATAATTTCCTTTTCAGATCTAAAGACAGAATATGAACTATCTGATAAAGAAAAGTTTAGATACCTACAAATACGACATGTCTTAAGGGCAGCAGTGCAGGCCCAATCGGACATTCCGGATGCCTCGCCACTAGAAGATAAACTCCTGACAGGATACATGGACAGCAGGGCCATTTCACGCACGTATCAAAAAATAATAAATCATCTACCCGACCCACTCGAGCGCTGGCAGACAGATGTGGGAAACTTGGAGGAGGAAGACTGGCGTGATGCGCTCTCTTCCCCACGCGAAGTAGCTATCTCGTCAAGGTTAAGATTGATCCAACTAAAAGTACTCCACAGAACATATTTCTCCTGTGCCACTTTGGCAAAAATGGGAAGGAGGGAAGAGACAGGGTGTAGAAGACTATGTGGGTTGGAGGGCACATTCTGTCACACACTGTGGGACTCCCGGCAATCCAGTTATATTGGGATGCAGTGGTATTATGTATAAAAGATGTCATTAGCGGAGACTTTCAGGCATCCCCTAAACTCTGTGTACTTAACATATGGGAAGCAATGGGTATGACCCACATGGAGCAACTCTGGGCCAATATGGGATTTATAATCGCCAAACGAAAAATAGCTCGAAGGTGGGGAGTTGCGGAATCGCCAACCCGGGTGGAGTGGGAGCGAGATAGAGATTACTGTATGATGGCTGAAAGAGCAGTATATAAAAGTAGAGGGTGCCCCCGGAAGTGGGACCGGATCTGGGGTAAATGGAATGCATGCAGAGGTAATATTTGTAGCTCCCCCTCACTCCAGGGGAATAGTTCCGAAGATGAAAGGAGCAATGGCAATGTGATCGAAACGGAAATGTAAATGGTCTGCTATTTGGGATAGACAAAGATGAAAATGTATGTCAACTGTACTTCCGTTCAAGAATGTAGTGATCTTTGTTTTCTGCTGTCTTGTTACCAAAATCAATAAAAAGATGTTTAAAACAAAAAAAGATAGGATCACTCACGGGCATAGAGGTGTATTTGGTGAAGGACATTTATGAAACTTACAGGATTAATGGCCTTATCACTATGTTTCCCGAGGGTGCTGAAAAGATGCAGAGGGACGGATTAATGAAGAGGAATCAGAGGACAGTGCCTTAACATCATGAAGAGAGACATTATTATTAGTATTTTGGAGACTGTAAATTGGAGAAATAAAACTCTAATAATATCAGACTTAGTGGGTGTGCGTCTCTTGTCCTGTCACAGTGTCCCTAGAGGAGAAGGGATTTTACTCACTTTCTTTATTGGTTACCATTCTGGGTCTGAGGTTCCTCATTCTTTTCATCAGACTGAATATGTTCAAAATGTTGTCCTGGAGCCACGTGCTCCATGCCCTCAATGCAGGGGTGATTGGATCTTGTCCCTGCATCTCCATGATGATTTACATTTTCCAATCATTCCTTCCTTCCATCTCACTGGTGTTATCTTGAATTCATGCTGGGGACCCAGCACTACCAATTTGTGGTTCTTCCAGTTCTTTTTTTTGTTTATTTTTATTGGCATTATTACAAGAAATACAACAATGCAGCAGTGACATACACAAAACATAGAAGGGGAATGGGAGAGCGTAAAGTCCACGAGTGGGAGAGGGTTATGGAGAGGAGAAGGAGTTGCACGACATCACAATAGTGTAACAGGATACAGTAGTTCCGTACGGCGACCCAGTTGCATTATGTTAAACAAGGCGAATAACTGGCTAACAAACAAGAGTGTTACAATGATATGTAGTGACCTAGGGTAGAGATACAGAGAGGCACAGATTGTCTATTCGATATGGAACAAATTCCAGGGACTATTTGTTTTAAAATTGTACCTGATTAGTTGGGATGGGGTAATTTGGGGTCCAGGGGGATCAGGGTGGGCCTCGAAAAGGGTGTCTTCAGGCGGGGGAGGAAAGGAGTCTATTTGAGGCATACAAGACAAAAAAGATTTCCATATATCTTTGTGGCGGGAGCGTACAGGCATCCGTTCCAAGAAGTGAGAGAGTTGCTCCTGACAATATGTAAAATCCTGGAGCCCTGAATTAACGATAGGGGCAGGACATCAGCCCCAATTAATGGCCACTCTCTGTTTGGCCATAAGAAGGAGCATAACAGTGAGCCGGCGATTACATGCGGGAACGCCTTTGACGTAGCCCAAGAGGATCATTAGTGGACAGCCGGGGGGCAGGTGTCTTCTGATGGCATGAATGATAGAGAACACCTCCTCGCAAAACTCTGCAACTCTGGGGCAGGTGTATGAAAGAGTTTTGCGGAGAATTGCATCTACGGCAACGCTGGTCTACCAGCAGTCCCATACGGCAGAGTTGTGTGGGAGAGCGGTATATGCATTGTAAAAACTTGAAGTGCCAATACTGCCTTAGCCTGTAGTTTGGCGAAAGGCCTGCCATCTGAGAACATCTTTAGGACCATTGGTAATAGGTGGGTCAGTGTTCTCCTCCCACTCCAAGCATGCTGCCGGTCTAATGATTGATGCAGAATTTTGCATGATAGTGTAGAGGTGAGTAACTAGTTTGCGCAGTGACGTATTAGCGAGTATATGCTCTAGCGCCTGAAGTGTAGAGGGGGGACGGAAAAATTGACCTGTAATGCGCAGCATGTAGCACGAACTTGGTAGTATTGGAAAGTTTCCAGTGCTGTAGGAGGCATGGGCCCTTCGAATGGTGGTATGAAAGTGTCTGCCAGGTAAAGGTCTGAAAAGGTTATAAGATCTCGCCCACGGGCACGCATCCTGGCTCCCATATCCTGCAAGAGAGGCAACTGGGGCTTATGCCCAAGGGGCACAGCAGGGGCATAGAGGCAGGGGAGTCCTGCGTGTTTCCACGGAGGCTTGGTTTCATCAGTGATGTGCTGGTCTCAGCCTGCATGGTAGCTTTTCCTGCTTGTCAAACGGTTGTAGCTATTCAGGTTATGATCCAGATGTTTCTGAATCCAGTTCTAATACCGGTTTTGCAAGTTCTCTGCATGTTAGGATTGATGGCCTTGTGTATTCTCTTGCTGCCACATACCAGATGGCATATGTGAGCTCATCAGTCATGCCTCAGACAGCAGTGGCTTCAGCATTTAATGTTCTCCAGTATTGGATCTTTCATAAATTCACATGCTTGAATCATTCCCCGTCGTCGCAGTGGGAGTCCAAACTATAAACTTTAACCAATTAGGCAATAGCATCCTCAAGAACACTCCGAAGACAGGCTGAATCCCTCAGATTTTCTACCACACGTTTTGTGATGAGTCTCTTTGAGCTCTGCTCAATTTGCTACCTTTTCTCTCAACCCTTGAGAAGAATTTTCATACAGGACATTATTTACTACCAATATTTACAGATATTCTGACTGACCAACCAACTTAAAAAGGACTATTCAGATCTTGTGGCACGTGTGGTAAAAAGACTCTCCACTCTGATGACCCACATAAGGAGTGCATATATTGCCTTCATCCAAAACATAAGATGAGAGATTGCAAAATTTGTCGCACCATTTCTCAGAAAACCTTGAAGGACAGGGAAGGTAGACTTTTAATATGGCTCCAAAAATTAAAAACTAAGGTGTGCCCTTTGTCTGAGGACAATAGTGATGAGTCTTCAAAGACTGTAACATCTCAAAAAAGGGATCGGTCTGCTCTGCTGAATTAAGTGTTTTCAGAACCACCTTCTAAGGCTGTGAAAAAAATCTTATCATCCCACTTCTGGGCACTTAAAGAGGCATGAGGAGTGTCCTTGTTAGTTAAAAAAGGAAAATATTGCCTTAGAAAAGGTTAATTCGGAACCTACTTCACCTTCCCTCAAAGAAGTTCGTCCAAAAAAAGCCACAAAGTCTTTACCATCGATGACCAAATCCCTGAAAATGGCTTCAAGTTCCAAATTTGTATTCTCACCGACGACCTCGCCGTCGACAACCACCTCGCTGATGACAATGTGACTACGACACCTTCAAAGTCGACATTTACCACAGCTTCTTCGCCCATGATCATTTCCTCTTCACCGCTGTCATCGACAATGATCATAACGGCGAGAATACTTAAACAGGCGCCAACGATAATACCCTGACGACGAGACTGTCTACCACTCCGACAATGGTAGAGCCGACGATGAGGGAGGAATCGGCGACGAAGCAACTAGCGACGAAAAAGCTACAGTCGACGGCACAATCGTTGACACAACAGTCAGCGACGACACCACAACCGTCGACAAGAGTACCATTGATGAGGGATTGGTCGACAAGGGAGCAGTCGTTACGAGAACCATCGACGAGGGAACAGTCAACAACGAAGATTTCATTAAGAACAGCATTTCTCTTACTGTCTTTGATCCCGTAAAGGGATAAGTCTACTACAAAGATAATTCTTCCAGGTCACACATCACCAGGCAAAGTGTTGTCCTACCCACCGGCACACCTCTTTGATGACAAGGACTTTGATCAGGAGGGCCCCTTTGGAGTGGCTCATAATCCATCCGAACTTCAGATAAAGTGTCAGGAAGACGATAACGAACAGTATCATGAGGAGCACTACTAAACTGCTGGAGAGCTGTCTGAACAATACCAAGAGGAATATTCAGCTCATGATCAATAAGAGCAACAAGAACCATCCATTCAGATGCCTATGTCTCTAGTAAGCAATCTGCAAAATATGCTCAAAGACTATTACCGCAGGTTCCCAGAATCTACGGCCACGGCTCCAACACCACAAACACCAAGACCAGTGACATCTCCTCAAATTTGAACACTGCTTCTGCGGTCATTGCAACTGTTTACTACACCTGCAACTCCTCTACCAACGTTGGGGGCTACTCTAGCTGAACTCCTAGCTGACGATGCACTTTCCACGAATGAAGACAGAGATAAGAGACACTGCATCAGTTCCCAATGAGTGGGATGACTATCTCATCCCAACAAGATCCCCTTGAGCGCCACCACCAGTAGATTCCCTGCTGGAGGATATCAGCGGTTTCCATAATCTTATAGGAAGGGCAGCTAAAAGGCTTGAACTTCCGCTTCTCACTAAACTAAAAAAAAGTGGATTGTTTCCTTTATGATTTCAAAGAGCCCACCAAAATTCCCTATCATTGATTTTGTTTGGCAAAAAAGGCTTCAAAGCCATGAAAAATCCAGCTGCAGTCTCTGCAGTCATCCCCAGATTGGACAAAAAATACAAGGGATCGGAAGATTCTCCACATGTTTGATTGGCCAACCAAAACCAGACTCATTTGTATCCCAAGCAACCCAATGTCATTCTAAAAATCCTTCCACTCCTCCAGACAGGGATGGTCGTAGGCTAGACAACATCGGGAAGCGATTCTCTTCCATGCCAGCCACGACAGTTAGAGCGTCAAACTCCCTAGCAATCTCAGGCCGTTACGACCACCAAATGTGGTTGGATATTTCCACATATATCGACCTACTACCAGAAGAAGCCAAACTGGAAGCCCGCAAGATTCTGCAAGAAGGGGAAAGAATATCAGCAGAAATCATAGACTGCGTCATTGATGTCTCGTTGACGGGATTCAGGCAATTGGCAGGTGCAGCTGTCCTCCGAAGACAGGGATGGCTAAAAAAAACTCTTTCCGTCCGGATATTGAGTAAGATACTAGACATGCCTTATGATGGAGAATCACTATTTGGTAAGCATGTGGACGATGTGCTCCGGTCCATCAAGGCTGACACTGAAACAGCCAAGTCCCCGGGGACTCTTAAATTCAGGAAACAGCCCTTTTGGGGAGGCAGGGGTTGAGAAGTCTACTCCTTTAGAGGAGGTTACTAACCGTAAAGAGAGCAATATCAGTCTTGCCAGAGTCAGTACTGTCCACAATATTCACAGCAACAGCAACAATACAGACAACCACTAGCGGTGGCATATAAACATACAGACAGAGGAAAATGTTCTTACTGGGGCAGGGATTCTAATAGAAAACTGTAACCTCTGCATGGTGCCGACTAGCCCCTGCAAACCACCAACGCAGCTTGGGGGTTGAATTTCAAATTATCTTCAACAATGGTCCCGTATTACATTTGATAAGTGGGTGCTCGATGTCATCAACCAAGGACACACCCTAGAGTTCATCAAAACTCCACCAAATACTCTGCCAAAAGGAGCACCACCTCCACTCCTTAAACAACTCCTGATGCAAATATCAACAATGCTGGAATAAAGGGCAATAGAAGTAGTTCCAAAGACTCAGAGGGGAATTGGTTTCTATTCTCGCTTCTTCCTCATCTGGAAAAAGTCAGGAGATTGGTGCCCCAGCTTAGATCTTCGGAAGCCAAACAAGTTCTTAAAAGAAACCATCTTTCCTCATGGTTACTCTTCAAGATGTATTACACCTTCTCAACCAGGGGGATTATTTGACGGTCCTAAACCTCCAGGACCTTCCATGTCTCAATACACCCAAAGCACCTCAAATATCTTCGATTTAAGGTAGCTGACACCCACTACCAGTTCAGGGAACTAACATTCGGACTGAAGTCAGCACCATGCATTTTGACGAAGGTGTTAGCTTCAGTAGTGGCCTATCTCAGACAGAGCGGAGTTCAGGTATTTCCATACCTGGATGACTGGCTCTTAAAGGCATGCACGTCTCAGCAGGCAGCAAAGGACACTGCCACTTGTCTCTCATTATTCCACAATCCGGGTCTCACCGTTAACGACCAAAAATCTTATCTAAATTTGACAACAACATTAACATTCTTGAGAGCGTTGCTGGATACAATCCAGCACAAAGCTTCGCATCGCAGAACAGGCAGACAAAAATTCAACAACTAGTGAAAAAGTTAGCCACAAAAAAGTCTGTCCGAGTATACAAATGACTCCTCAGAATGCTCTCTTCTTGCATCCCTCTCATTCCATATTGCCGTCTCTAGATGAGGCCACTTCAAGAGGAGTTGGACAAACAATGACTCCAAACGCAGGGATCGTTCAAGGTCATCATTCAGATAACTCCAACAATGATCCAAATCATGCTTTGGTGGACACACAAATCAAACCTATC
The DNA here is from genome assembly GCA_963921515.1 of Calotriton arnoldi. NCBI lineage: Eukaryota > Metazoa > Chordata > Amphibia > Caudata > Salamandridae > Calotriton > Calotriton arnoldi. The sequence continues at coordinate 1,106,442 of CAWUFW010000737.1, forward strand.
CAAAGGTCTATCATTTCTAGCACAAATCCCTGAATACATCATAACAACAGATGCGTCCCTGGAAAGATGGGGTGCTCACCTACAAGACCTAACAATAGGCAGCAAAGAGATTGCCAATAGACAAAAATGCACATAAGCCTGCTGGAACTGAAAGCCATCGCCTTGGCTTTAAAATCTTTCCTCCCCAAGATAGCACAGTCATCAGAGCTAATTCGCACAGACAATACCACCAGCATGTTTTATATCAACAAGCAGGGAGGCACACAGTCACCAGTGCTATATCATCAAGCACAGGAAATCTAGAACTGGGCTCTTCAACATCAAATAACGCTCAGAGCAGAACATGTACGAGAAATATCCGATATACTCACAGATTCATTAAGCAGGACCAATACTAGCTACCACAAATGGGAGCTCAACCAGCAGATTCTGGACAACCTCTTCCATTGTTATGCCAAGCCAAATTTAGACCTGTTTGCGACGAGAGAACAGGAAATGTCAGTTTTTTGCAAGTTGGTATCCACAGGTGGGATGGTGGGGGGATGCGTTTTCGTTGAGATTGTCAGGAATCCATTCTTACGCTTTTCCCTCGATCCCATTGATCCCAAGGCACCTCAAGAAACTGAAGAGAGAGCCTTGCTGAATTCTCCTCATTGATCCCAGGTGGCCCAGACAATTTTGTTTCACAGGAGCTTCTGCTCTTGTAGGAACAACCCCATGTCTAGCTGAAACCAATACAAACGTTGAAGACAATGAACCAAGGCCAGCTCCATCATCCCAACCCGACATCGCTACACTTGTCAGCCTAGCTCTTGAGTTCAATGAGTTTGCCATGTTAGATAGTCCTTCAGACTGTAGGGAAATACTTTTGAAAGCAAGGGCAGAGACCACTAACAGAACATATAAACTCAAATGAAAGTGTATCTGCATCTGGTGTGTAGAATCCAAAGTCCACCCTTTCACACCACCACTGGAGCAAATTCTCCCATATCTTCTCCATTTGGCAATATCTGAGCTAACCCATTCTTCCATCAGAGTTCATCTGGTGGCAATTTCCATATTTAGAAAATCTAGTAACACATCTTCTTTATGGTATAGTAGATTATAAAACAATTCCTCTAAGGCAGGTTCAGGACATTTACTCCATTAAGAAGACCTCCTCCGTCGTGGCTCTTTAATGTTGTTTGAAGACAGCTTATTAAACCACCTTTTGAGCCCATTCACAAAGTAGATTTAAAATATCTCACTTGGAAGACAGCACTTCTCATAGAACTCACATCAGCCAAGAGAGTGAGTGACATTCAAGCATTCACCATAAAGGAACCTTTCCTCCAATTCAAGTCAGACATTGTAATACTTAGGACCAACCCTCAGTTTATACCAAGGGTCCCTTTGGACTTCAACTTGAATGAACCAGCAATACTATGAACATTCTTTCCATATCCTCAAACCGTTGCAGAGAAGTCATTACATTCTTTAAACGTCAAAAGTTGTATCAAATTTTATTTACACAGGTCCCATCAAATCTGCAAGGCGAATCCATTATTTGTGGCCTATGGAGACCTAAGAAAGGGTTTCCCAGTTTCTAAACAGTTAAAGTTGATAGTTTGGACATAGGCTATAAAACTAATGGTTCATTACTATTATCGTCTGTAATACTGATGCACACTGCTTTATTATGATACTGTGGGACTCCCACTTCAACGCAGAAAGATTCAAGCACGGGAATCTATGAAAGATGCCAATACTGGAGAACTACAGTTACAGGTAAGTAACTCATTTTCATTCTTTCTACTTGAGTGGACATTTTCTGATCTGTCTGCCAGGAACTCCAGAGGTGGGTGTGCCCACGCCACGCCAAGCGGGCTTCCGTCCAGCCCACTCCACAGAAACGGCCATACTGGCAGTTCTGGACTCCTTACGAGAAAAGGCAGACAAAGGTACTTCTCAGGCCCTGGTGCTGTTAGATCTCTCGGCCGCATTTGACACGGTCGACCATAATACATTGGCAGACCGTGTCAGAGAGGCAGGCATCCAGGGCCTCGCCCTTAAATGGATCATCTCCTTCCTGGAAAACCGCACTCAGGCAGTCCGTATTGGCCAGTTCACTGCCCCCAAACTTAAAACCACTTGTGGGGTCCCCCAGGGCTCTGCGCTCTCCCCGCACCTGTTCAACCTCTACCTTCTCCCTCTGATCAGATGCCTGAAGGAAAGAAGGGTGGACACCTTCAACTATGCAGACGACCTCCAACTTATGTTTACTATCGACAACTCTCCCCAGTCAATCTCTGATTTTCAATCCACCATGACATTCATCCGTCGTTGGATGGACCACAATCACTTAAAACTAAACCCAGGTAAAACCGAACTGGTCCTGACAGGTGGCGCCCATAACCAATGGGGCCCACAATTCTGGACAAACGAATTAGGCCCCCCCCAGTTCCCTCACCCTCAGTAAAAAGTCTAGGGGTCACCATCGGTAATGACTTCTCCCTAAAATCGCATGTAGGTGCCGTTATTTCCACTTGTTTCCTTCAGCTGCGCAAAATTAGGAAGATAAGCAGGCTTCTGACTCAGGTAGCTCTGGTACAGGTGCTGATAGCGTTGGTAATGTCACGTTTAGACTATGCCAATGCAACATACCTTGGTCTACCACTCTGCCTTACTAAACGGTTACAAATGGTTCAGAACCAAGCAGCCAGACTGGTATACAAACAACCCAGATGGCAACACTCATCCCCCCTTCTTAGGAAACTGCACTGGCTCCCCATCCCCCAGCGCTGCATCTTCAAAGTGGGCTGCCTGGTGTTCAAATCCCTGAATGGCCAGAGCCCTAAATTCATAAACAACCTTATCTCCCGCTACACTCCTTCACGCAGCCTCCGTTCGGCTCAGCTCCAACTTCTGACGGACCCTACCTTCAAGCTGAAGCGCCAAGGGGGTTGCAGGTTTGTAACTCTTGCCCCCCGTTTATGGAACTCCATCCCCCTGGAAATCAGGTCAAGCGTTAGTTTACTGAGTTTCAGGAAGAGTCTCAAAACCTGGCTCTTTATCCAAGCTTATGAATGATCTGTCTCCGGGCTGGCCACTCCCCTAGCAATCAGCGCCAAGAAACCAACCGGTGTACGTGCGCTCTACAAATACTTGATAACATAACTGTCTCACAGTGGGTCATTCCTTCACCACCCCCCCCCCCTCAGTTGTAGGGCTCCATAGTCACAAACACCTTCTCTTTGGTTTGGGAAGCTCATCTGGGGAAGATGGCAACATGAGGCCTTTGATCCGTGTAATAGACATGCCGGCACATAAACATGCTCAAGTTGCGAGTTGTTTGCCTTGTCATTAAGGCTTTAATTTCTTCCAGTTTGGGAAATTTTAGATAAATCATTTCAGACAATGCAACCATCATTCATTATATCTGCAGACAGGGCACTCTGGGTACTTGGCTCCACCTGCAATGGTAAGCTCTGTGAAAGGGCATTTTCCTAGTGATGGCATATCTAGTAGGCACTTTGAATATAAGAATGTATGCTCAGAGTCACGTCTCACTAGAGGCTCATGAATGTGAACTCTATCCCGAAGTGACGGACATGCTCTTCTCCATTTTGTGTTGTGGCTATATGGATTTCTTTGCCAAGATCGAATTCTTTGTTCTGTAGCTACCTCTAAATGATTCCCTGGGGCACATCTTCAAGTTTAACTGCTCGCAGGGTCTGCTACACAGGTTCTTTTGAATCCCTCTGCTGTTGATGAGTCACATGAAGACGAGGACCAAGTTTGACATATTTTGTCCAATGCTGAACTTCACAGTAACACCACTCCTCTCCCCACCCAATCCTCCTCACAAGTCACAGAGCACCGTTGTGGGTGACCATGACCGCATAATTGCGGTTGCAGTCCAAGCTGCGAGGATACCCATTCAATTGCTGACGCGTGCTGCCTAGCCATGCTATAAACGCACCCCATTTACCTGTACACTTGCCTCCTCAGGTGCCCTCCCAGCATGGATATTGTAACTCCGGATCTTTGACCTCAGACATCATCAGATATAGGTGGGCAGATGTAGGAAAGTGCCCATTTTTGCATGGTTACCCCCCACTTTTTGCCTGACCTCTGATACAACCTGACTTGATGTGCCCTGGGTCTCTGCCAATCAGGTTCCCAGGGCCTGTGTTCTTTCCCAAAACTGTACCTTTGTACCCACAATTGGCCCATCTGTGACCACAGGTAAGCTCCTTGTAAAAGGTACCATGGGTACCAAGGGCACTGTGACCAGGGAAGGCCTCTAAGGGCTGCAGCACCTATTGTGCCACCCTTAGAGGCCCTGTACCTTAACACCCACACACTGCCATTGCAGGCTGCGTGTTTTGGTGCAGAGAAAAGTCGACATGGCACACATCCCTGTGTGCCATGCCTACAGCCCACTGCCAGAGGCCTAGGTAAGCCACCCCTTTAGTAGGGTGCACTAGCCCTCAGGTGAGGGTACAGCGGCATGAGCCCTGTACCCCTACAGTGTCTAAATCCATTCTTAGACATTGTAAGTGTAGTAAAGCCATAAAGAGCATATGGTCTGGGAGCTGGTCATTACGAACTCCACAGCTCCATAATGGCTTTAATAAAAACTGGGAAGTTTGGTAGCAACCTTTCCAGCACATTAAACCCACACTGATGCCAGTGTGGGATTTAATGTAAAATGCACTCAGAGGGCATCTTAGAGATGTCCCCTGAAAAACGACCAGCCCTTATTTGGTTCCTGAATGGCTGCCCGTCATTTGCCACCACCAGACATGTTTCTGGACCCCTGGGTAGAGAGCCTCTGCTCTATGGGTCCAGAAACAAAGCGCATCCTGTGCAGAGGTGTGATGCCTCCTCCCACAGGATAGGCTGGGTCCACGTAGGGGAAGCTTCAAAGGCCTGGTGCCTTTGGAAGCTGCCCCTGCCTTTTGCGGCCCCCAGCAACTGACTCCAATTGGTTCTGCCACCCACTTTGGGCAGTAGAATCGGCAGAAACCCAAGCTAGGAAGAGAGGTGTGCCCACCTTCCCAGCCCTCAGGGGGGGGAGGCGAGGTGAAGCACACATCTCAGTCCCCTCCATCTTGAAGATGAGGCGACTCAGCCAATTAGGGAGAGGCTCATGCCCCCCTCCCACTGGAGGGTGGCATAATAGGGGGTGTACCCACCCCAAGGAAGGGACTTATTCGTCCTGACCTGCGCGCCCCTTTGAATGTCTCTAAATCTAGTATTTAGGGGCCACCTGAACCTTGCCTCCTCAGATTCGAGGAAGAAAGAAGGACCAAAGAGCCGTGCTGACCCAGAAAGAAGAGGACACCTACTGCTTTGGCCCCAGGCCTACTGGCCTGTCCCGTCTCCGACCTGCCTACAGTAAAGAACCCGGCATGTCCAGCAGCCTCCCAGAGCCCGGAGGACCTGCCCTGCAATCACCTTACAGACTCTGTCTCCCGTGAGCACCGGATTTGCTCAACAAAGACTCCAAGACCAGAATCCGTATTCTGGCAACTCCGCAGCCAATGCCCACGGCCCAAGTTCGAGTGGCCCAACACCACAAGGAGGTCTCCCCAGCAATCCTGACCTGGGATCAGATGATCCCCGACCTCCCTCAAGCTTCAATACGATGCCTGCAGCCTCAACCTGAAGGCTCCCCTCGACCACAACCGTAGCTGGTAAAGAAACCCAACGCCAGAAGACACCCCTGCACCCGACGCCCCACAGCCTTGGGTGGCCCAACCGACGTGTCCAGGCATCCCCCAAGAACCCAACTTACCTCTCCAGCCAGTGGTCGCCTTCAGGAAGTCTCCCTGCCCGAGCCTGCAGCAACTTTGCCGAACCGAAGGTCTCCATTGAGAATCACAGTGTCCCCGACGTGTTCTTGGCACCCTGCTCCCAGCTGCCCTAGTGCCGCTGGTGGTGCAGCTCCTGTGCTGATCGTTGGCCCCTCCAGTGCTGACCATAACCCCAGGAGCTTTGCTTCCACACCTGAGTGGCCTGCTTGTAAGCAGTCCCTAACCGAAGGCCCCTTAGCCCCTTTGGCTAACATTGGGCCCCACTGGGTCCACTCTGCACCCGGCCACCCCAGTGCCGCTGGTGGTCCCAACTTGAGTGCCTACCTAGACCTTGGGGAACCTTGGTCCTAACCCCCCAAAACGCCCACTCGTAAGATGTTCACTTACCTGTGAAACCGATTTTTCCCCATAGGAACCAATGTTATGAGATTTTGGGCCTAAGGCGTTGAACTGATGTTTGTATGGAGAAAAGATAACTAAAGTTGAAAAAGTATTACTTACTGTATATTGTGAGATCTCTCGATGTGGTATCTAGGCATACCACCCCCCAGTAGTCAAAGTAATCTGAAAGTATTCTAAAAGTAATTAATAATTTTTTCTAGATAAGAGGTAATTTTAAATTTCTTATTCTGATGCGGATCCCAACTAATCTTTTCAATCAGAGAGAGTACCTCCTGGTGGAGGCAAAAAGACCTGATGATGATGCTACCAGCTACTGGTACGCCAGTGGCAAAGCATATACCACTGACCGAAAATAACTGTTGAGGGTCCCACAGATTTTTCTGAAAGGGATTCACCCAGAACATATGATCAATCAATCAATCAATCAATCACAGAATTTGTAGAGCGCGCTACTTACCCGCGAGGGTCTCAAGGCGCTGGGGAGAGGGAAGGGGGGGGGGGTGCTGCTACTGGCCACTCTCTTTTGATTTTCAAAGGTAAGATTGACATTCGAGTCAAAGCAGCACGGCCCATTATTGAAAGAGTTAAATTAGTCCATTTTACAAACAGTCCCTTAATCTTACTTATTAAGGGAACATAATTCAAAGAATATAAATCATTAACATTTTCTGAGACATATGTTCCTAGGTATCTTTTGGGCCTTGAGTTAACTGAAGGATGGAATTCAGTTAATAGAGTGTCTAGTGCGCGCTTACATAATAAAATCTCTGTTTTTAATTTATCTATCTTATAACCTCCCAATAATTGATATTCTTGAAAAATGTCAAACACTGTCTTTGGTTCTCTATATTGGGTTTAAGAAACAATGCTATTTCATCAGCGTATATTTTAACATTAGTCATCCCTTTCAATGGTGGTACTTTATTCACATTAGTTCGGACAGCTATAGCTAGTGGTTCTATAAAAAGGGCAAAGAGTAAAGGTGACAGAGAACAGCATTGTCATGTACCTCTACTAACCTTGCAAGTACCAATATTACTAGAGTTGATAATTATTTGTGCAGAAGCTCCTTTATATAAACAGGATTTTATTTTAATAAATTTAGAGGGGAGCCCAAATTCGCGGATGATAGTAAACGGGCTTTCCCAACACACTAAATCGAAAGCCTTTTTGGCGTCTAATAACATAATCTAAGCTGGATTTTATTTTGTGAAAAATAATCCAAAGCTTCAATCAGAAAATTTGTTTTAAAAAATTGTTGTCTCCCAGGTACAAAACCACACTGATCCGGATTTATAACCAAGCCTAAACTACTGCTCATTCTATTTGCTAAAAGTTTAGATATAATTTTATAATAAACATTTAAAAGACTTATAGGTCTTTATGAATTGACATCTTCCTTATCCTTGTTTTTCTTCAAAAACTAACCACAACTGCAGTGCGAAATGATGCAGGGATATCACCCCCTTCTAAAATATGACTGGCTAATTTTACAAGCTCAGAGTTTAATACCGATACAAACTGTTTGTACAGTTCAGCAGGCAAACCATCTTCTTCACAAGCCTTTCCATTGGCCAATGATTTCACAGCGTCTTCAATTTCTTTAAGAGAGATATTTGCTACCAAGGCTTGTGCTTGGCTTGTCTACAATTTAGGATTAGGGAGCTTGCTAAGGAAACCCCTAAGTCTTAAAACATTCACATCATGTTGCACACTATATATTGTTTTATAGTGTTTAAAATATCTATCCTGTATTTGCGCCGAATCCGTTATCAACATTTTTGTTTCCTTATCTGTAAGAGATGTAATCCTATTTTGCGCTTCACGTTCCTGTACCTGCCATGTTAAAACTTTGCCTGCAAATTCACTCTCCTCATATACTTTTTGGAGATATGCTGAGTTAGCAGTGTACCCTCTGGCATAATAATATTCTTGCATATACATCCTCGCTTGTCTAAGTGCCAGTTTGTTAGTAGTAGTTTTATCTCGTAAATATTGCACATTTGCCCAATGCACATCCAACTCTAACCTTGCCCTATACGCCCTTAGGCATTTCCTTTCTGCTAAATAATTGGAAGTTATTTAGCCACGTATGGTTGCTTTAAATGCCTCCCAAATAGTCTCTACCCTTGTGGAGTTATTGCGCTGAAAAAAACTTATTTCACTATGTAACTCTTTACACCAATCTTCATCCTCCAGATTGACCTTATTAAAAAAACATCTCCCAGATGTTCTTAATACTCTGATCCCTGACACTTCCATCTTTACCAGAGCATGGTCCAAAAACCATTCTGGATATGCATACAACCGATTAATTTCAGATTTCGAGAGAAGAGGAAATAATCTGATCTGGAGGCAGATTTATATTTAGCAGAAAAACAGGAATATTCCCGCTTATTTGGATGCTCTTCCCGCCGTAGGTCTATCAGATCTAATCCCCACATATATTCTTTCAATGCACTCGCCATTCGTGGCTTATTCTGCTTACGTCTGTCAGAAGATGAACTTAGTTCTGGATTTTGAAGGATAATAAAACCACCACCTAAAATCACAAATCCAGGGATACTCATAAATGCCTGGTATGATTCTAGCTAGGGTAGATGAATTATCTAAGATCGGCGCATAAATTGTGGCTATAGTGAGTCTAGTATTATTGAGTAAACTGCTAATCTGAAAGAGACACGTTAGTGATAGATTCCTTACCTTAGAATATCCCCAGGCGTCAGACTGGATCCGGAAAGTTTTTTGTCATCAGTACCCCTGCGCGTCGGTAGGTGGCGTCGTGCGGCTCCGCGTTCGTCGCTGGCGTCGTAAGCGCCGAGATGACATCACGGAGACTACTTAGGCGCCACCCATGCGCGCTGACGTCAGTTCTTTCTTTCTCCGCGCCAGCAAGCGCAGATCCGGTTAGAGCACGTACCTTAGACACTTTTTGACTATTTATTTTTGGGACTTTTGTCTCTACTTCTTTAAATCTTGACTCCTGGTGCTACGTAGGGATGCCTGGGTTTAAATCCTGCGGGGCCTGCCGCCGTACGATGTCGGTGGCCGACCCCCATGGCGTCTGTCTCTACTGTCTGGAGCGCGACCATGACTCCCGGTCATGTTCCGACTGTCTGGCCATGGCTCCGAAGGGAAGGATGCCGTGAAGTTCGCCATTCGGTGTGGGTTGGACACCGCGGACTCTTTGGGGAGAGCCATCTCCACAACGGTGGCCTTGCGGCGACACGCTTGGCTGCGGTCCACGGGGTTTTCGGGGGATGTCCAGAGTTCCCTCATGGACATGCCTTTTGATGGCACTCGCCTGTTTGGCGATAAGGCAGACAGTGCGCTGGAGCGTTTTAAGGACTCTCGGGCTACAGCCAAGTCCTTGGGTCTCTCCGCCACACGCCCGGCCACGTCTACCTTTCGTTCCTTTCGTGGCCGCGGAAGGGGCGCCCCTACACGTCCGTTCAGCCAAAGGCCTGCGCAGAACCAACCTCAGCGCGGCTGCGGGCGTGGTGGCCGCCGTGGCGGCACAGGGGGCCAGCGTGCGGGTCAGTCCACCTCCGCTCCCGCAGCTCCCGCCTCAAAGCCTTCCTAGTCCGCGCTTTGGGGTGCACCCCACGCCGGTGGGCGGCAGGATTCAACATCACCTCCCCCACTGGCGCTCTGTCGCTTCGGACAGGTGGGTGCTGCAAATCGTCCGAAGGGGCTACACCCTCCCCTTCGAGTCTGCCCCCCCGGCCATGCCACCTCAGTTCCACCGCATGTCGGGGGATCACTTAGCGCTTCTCCGACAGGAAGTCACAGCCCTCTTGGCCAAGGGGGCCATCGAGCGTGTTCCTGGGCCAGAAGTAGGACATGGTTGTTATTCCCACTACTTTCTGGTCCCCAAGAAGGACAAAGGTGGCTTGCGCCCCATCTTGGACCTCCAGAACGTCAATCGCTTCCTCCGGAAGGAGAAGTTCAAGATGTTGACTCTGGCTCAGGTCTTGGCTGCCCTCGACCCTGGAGACTGGATGGTAGCGTTGGACTTGCAGGACGCATATTTTCACATTCCCGTCCTGACGGCCCACCGGCGTTACCTGCGGTTCACGATAGGCCAGGAGCATTTTCAGTTTACCGTGCTCCCCTTCGGCCTTACATGCGCCCCTCGGGTGTTCACAAAAGTGATGGCGGTGGTCGCAGCTCATCTGCGCAGGTCAGGGGTGTCAGTCTTCCCCTACCTCGACGACTGGTTGTTGAAGGCGGGCTCGCCCCAGGCAGTCGTCACCCACCTTCAGACTACGGCCGACCTCCTGCATTTGCTGGGGTTCTCCATCAATGTGCCGAAGTCGCACCTGAGTCCTTCTCAGAAGCTCCCCTTCATCGGAGCGGTTCTGGATTCGACGCAGTTTCGGTTTTATCCTCCCGAGCAGCGAGTCCGGGATATTCAGGCTATGATTCCGATCTTTCAGCCTCTATCCCGGGTTTCAGTCAGGATGACCCTCCGGCTCCTGGGCCTGATGGCCTCCTGCATTCTGCTAGTGCCAACATGCCAGGTGGCATATGCGGGCTCTGCAGTGGGACCTGAAGTTCCAGTGGGCACAGCATCAGGGCAACCTGTCCGATCATGTCCAGATCTCGGAGGCACTGCATGACAATTGCAGTGGTGGCTCACGAATAGCGATTGGGTCAATGGCAGATCCCTCTCCCTTCCCCAACCGGAGCACACAGTGGTGACGGATGCGTCCCTCCTGGAATGGGGCTGCCACTTGGGAGAGGCGGAGATCAGAGGCCTCTGGTCTCCGGCGGAGTCCCGGCTCCATATCAATCTTTTGGAGCTTCGAGCGATCCGACTTGCACTAAAGGCATTCCTTCCCTCTGTCCGGGGAAGTGTAGTGCAGGTGTTCACGGACAACACCACCGCCATGTGGTATTGCAACAAACAGGGCGGGGTGGGGTCGTGGACCCTGTCAGGAGGCTCTGCGCCTCTAAACATGGCTGGAACATCAAGGCATTACCTTGGTGGTTCAACACCTGGCAGGTTCTCTGAACGCCAGGGCGGACGATCTCAGCCGCAGGTGCTTGATGGATCACGAATGGCGTCTGAAATCGGACGTGGCGCAAGGTCTCTTTCTGCAGTGGGGAGAGCCTTGGTTAGATCTATTCGCAACCGAAGAGAACGCGCAATGTCATCAGTTCTGCGCGTTGGAATTTCCAAGGCGGCACTCGCTCTGCGACGCTTTTCGTCGCGAGTGGAGCTGCGGTCTGTTGTACGCCTTTCCGCCTATACCAGTTCTGCTGAAGAAGATTCGGCGCGACCGGGCCCAAGTCATCCTTGTGGCTCCGGATTGGGCACGAAGATACTGGTATCCCGAGCTACTCAACATGGCGATCGATCCCCCAATCCGACTGCCTCTTCGGGAGGATCTTCTGTCGCAGCAGCAGGGGACGGTCCTCCACCCGAACCTGTCCAGCCTCCACCTCCATGCGTGGAGATCGAGCGGCGACAGTTGACAGCTTTCGATTTTCCTCCTGAAGTCTGTGATGTCATTCTGGCAGCCAGGCGTCCCTCCACTAAGACGGTATAGGCCTGCAGGTGGAACAATTTTGTGGCATGGTGCACAGCGAAGTCTGTGAATCCCCTTTCTGCCCCTCTTTCTGAGGTCCTTCCGTTCCTACTATCCTTGGCCCAGCAGGGCTCTGCTCTGGGCACTATCAAAGGTTATCTTTCGGCCATCTCCGCCTTCCAGATCAGCCTTCTCTCTTTAAGTCCCCGGTTGTTAACCGTTTCCTAAAAGGCATTGCACACACGTTTCCTCCCGTGCCCTTCATAATGCCTCAATGGGACTTAAATCTTGTCTTGACCTATCTGATGTGCGCTCCTTTTGAGCCCCTTCATAACTGTCCTTTACGTCTTCTTACTCTAAAAACGGCTTTCCTGGTAGCTATCACCTCTGCCAGAAGAGTGAGTGAGCTCCAGGCTCTTTCTTCTAAAGCTCCTTTCCTTTCTGTTCATCCGGACAAGGTGGTTTTAAGGACCCGTCCTTCTTTCTTGCCAAAGGTTGTCACGCCCTTCCACATCGGGCAGACCATCACTTTGCCCACCTTCTTTCCGCCTCCGCATCCTTCAAAAGAGGAAGAGAGGCTCCACCGTCTGGACCCAAAACGTGCGCTCTCGTTCTATCTAAAGCGCACACAACAGTTCCGGGTGGATGACCAGCTCTTTGTTGGCTACGTGGGCGCCAAAAAAGGTCGGGCCGTGCACAAACGAACCATCTCTCGGTGGGTCGTTTTGTGCTTCAAAGCGTGTTACTCGTTGGCTAAAAGGGAGCCTCCTGTGGGGCTGCGTGCCCATTCTACCAGGGCGACGGTAGCCACTACTACCTTGGGACGCGGCGTTCCCTTGCAGGATATTTGTCAGGCAGCCACGTGGGCCTCGCTGCACACATTTACCAAGCATTACTGCCTTGACAGTCAAGTCCGGAGAGACGGCTTCTTTGGCCGTTCTGTTCTCCGTGACTTTCTGGTGTAATCTATTCGCAGACCCACCACCGGGGTTGGTATTGCTGGGGTATCTATTCTAAGGTAAGGAATCTATCACTAACGTGTCTCTTTCAGATGCACAAGTTACTACTTGTGTAACAATATATCTGTATGAGACATTAGTTAGTGATAGATTCCTTACCGCCCCACCCATCCTCCCCGTTCTGCAAACTGATTCTAGGGTTAAGGTCATCCCTTTCAGGGCCCTAGTTTCATAGCACCAGTGGTCAGTTTCTTGCATGGCTCTGCGTTCCTGGCGCGGAAAGTCGTGTACAGAACTGACGTCAGCGCGCATGGGTGGCGCCTAAATAGTCTCTGTGACGTCATCTCGGCGCTTACGACGCCAGCGACGAACGCGGAGCCGCACGACGCCAAGTACCGACGCACAGGGGTACTGCTGACGAAAAACTTTCCGGATCCAGTCTGACGCCTGGGGATATTCTAAGGTAAGGAATCTATCACTAACTAATGTCTCTTACAGATATATCGTTACACAAGTAGTAACTTGTGCATTAACCCCCATCTGCCTTCTGTATCAGACTGGAAAAACGTGATTTGGAACGGGAAATGCTTATTAACAAAAATTGTTACCCCTTTATAGGCGGCATTTGCTGATGACGTGTATTGATAGCCTGCCCATTGCCTAAACATTTTGTATGTAGGTTCCCTTTAATCCATATAGTGCGTCTCCTTAAAGAGCACAATATCCGAGGAATGACTACTCACCCATTCATCTATAGCCCGAGCTTTACTTTTGTTGTTGAGGCCATTAGCATTTAAGTTGACAATTCGTGGAGTCCTTATGCGACAGTATTTCACATCATCCTGTCAGTTTGACTTATAATGTAAGGCAGATAACAATCGGGAGCATGTTGTCTCTGCACCTGGTAAAAACCTATTCTATATTTCCTGAGAGTATGTCAAATAATAATTTCGGACCTTATTGCACCTCCCTCACAAACAATATAAAATTGTCTTCCCAACATTTTCTATGACATAAAGTGTCTAATCCATCCCGGAATAAACTACATTGCCCCAACTTAATTATAAAAACAAGTGACTGGGTGCATTGTTGTAGGCAAAAGAAGCCACCTAGGATAGCACCTAGACTAGCAAGCATAAGAACATCATACAGCACATAACACGTTTTAAATTTGAAATCTTTCTTAAGCATTTCCCTGGATTGAAAATAAATAAAATTGTCTTCCCAACATTTGCTGCATCTTAAAGTGCAGTGTGCATAATAAAGTACCTAATCCATCGGAGAATAAAGTGCATTGTTTCACATTAATTATAAAATAAAGTGACTGAGTGCATTGATTTAGGGAAAGAAAACCACTTAGGATAACATCTAAGCTACCAAACAAAAATACATCGTACAGCACATAACGTGTTTTAAATTTGAAATCTTCCTTAGCCATTCACCTTGATTGGTTATAAAAAATACAGCATTTTGCTTCCATAATCATTCTCAGCCAATAGTTTTCCTGCAATTGCATCATGTCAAACTTCTTTCCAGCATATCCGAACTGTAAAGGCTAGTTGTAAAATCTCCCATTTTTCTCCCCTGCTATAACCCTGTGTCCCACGCCGTCCCCAACAAAAACCACCCCCCAGTGTACCATGAGAGGGGATAGCCCACTCTTCCCCCTCTCACCTTTGAATCCCCTGGGTGTCATGACGTTGCACCTCTTGGCTCCGAACCCACACCCCCAGAATACCATATGTTTGCCATTAAAAGGCTGTATGAGGAAACCGTTTATCATCATTTTAAATAACTTCACTGAGTCCAATACATGACCCCAGAGAACCCTAGGTCTAACTCTAGGTTGAGAAAATACCCATACACCGTACTATAGATCTATCGACTAAAAAAAGCAAAAATATTAATGCATTCAGGTGCTGCATTCTTCAGATCTTTACTTCTTTTAACTTAATTAGATAAGCTTTGCAGAAGCATCTGAGCCTTTTCTACATCTACGAAGAGATAATACTGGCCTTTTGCTAAAACTTTAAGTTTAGATTGTTGTATAATAGACGCTTGTGCCCCCCTCTCTTTAAATGAACCAATCATCTTGACAAAGTCTCCGCGTCTTCGTGCTGCTGTAGCAGTCATGTCTTGGAAGATTCTAAATTGAGGCACTTCTTGAGTCGAAAGAGTCTTTTTTTCTATGGCTTTAGACAGAATGCTCTCCCTAACAGTATCCATGGGGAAGTGGGTTTTCCTACAAAGGGCATTTGGAATAAATCTAGGCATAGACCTTTGTTTCTTATCAAGCTCCCATCCAGAATAAGACGGTCAGACTTGGTGGCAGAGCCATGCCATGGAAATGTATTTTATATGCATTTTGTTTCAAATCGAAGATTCTTGGTTGGACCTAATGTGCAGAGGACAGCTAAGTATGCCTACAACTGTGTCCAGCCACAAGAATGTCCCCTTTGTTGTGTTACGAAATATATATTCCAACTTCTGCACCAAAGGCCAACAAATGTATATGGTATTTGCAAACTATACATTCATAAGCTTGCATGCTTTTTGACACAGCTGAAAGTAAGGCATAAGAAATGCACTGAGTAACATTCATTTAAGGCATCTTGCTTTTCTGTGGAGGACTATTTGTGGTCATCTATGCATATTTCTGGTGGTAAAGGGAAACCATTGATGTAATTATCTGAAAGAGACTGTTAGTTATAGATTCCTTACCTTAGGATTACCCCAGGCGTCAGACTGGATCCGGAGAATTTTTTCTTAGCAGTATCCCTGCGCGTCGGTAGGTGGCGTTGGTCGACTACGCGTCCGTCTTCGGCGTCGTGTTCGCCAGGATGACGTTGCGGTATCTATTTAGACGCCGCCCCTGCGCGCTGGCCTCAGTTCTTTCTTTTTCTACGCCAGCCTAGCACAGATCCGGAGAGACCTACCCCTTTAGTCACTTTTTGGCTAAGCTTTTTTCGACTTTTGTCAACTTCTTTTTTGAGTCTTCGACTCCTGGTGCGCGAGGGATGTCCCATCGTCGGACCAGCTTCAAGTCCTGCGAGGCCTGTCACAAACTGATGTCTGTAACGGACCCACACCTCATGTGCCTCTGGTGCCTGGAGCGCAACCACGATCTGAAGTCATGCCCCGACTGCCGGGCCATGAATCCAAAGTCTTTGCGGGCGCGATCCCGAAAGCTTTTGGAGGCCCGGCAGTCGGCTCCGCGTTGTTCCTGGTCTCGCTCGAGAGGAAGGTCTTGAGACCGGTCGCGGAGCCCCCACACCTCGTCGCACTCAAAGTCATCCAAGTCTTTGGGTAAATCGAAGCACAAGAAGAAGGCGAAGAAGCGCCAGTGCTCTTCGCCTTCTCCCCCTAGTCGTTCGGCTGATGTGATGCGTGACCTAGAGTTTCGTCGCTCTAAGGCTCCGTCTTCGGTGCCTACTTCTGGGATGACTCCGTGCCTCCCTCCCTTTCCGGGAGCCGGAGCGTCCCCTGCCCAGCCTTGTGCATTTTACGAAGCCCTTCATTCCATCTTTGGGCAGCCCAACTCCGCCGGCGCACCTTCGGGCCCCTGGAGCCGGTGGGGGGGGTCCTGGGCCTTCGATGCTGGCGGACCCCCGAAGATCCAGGCCTGGATCTGGATCAACACCGGTCAACTTTACTCGACCTTCCCCGGTGCCGATCCCGCCGACGACACCCCCGCCGTTGGTCGTGCCCCTGACCGACGCCATCCCCAGCCTCTCCCCCAGGATGGAACTGAAGCCGGATCGACGTCGGCCGATGTCTAATCTGACGCTGGAGGGTACTTTTGTCCCCCTTTTCATCCCTGGTGTTCCCTATGGCCCAGAAGGTGGTGATGAGGATTGGGAGGGGTCACCTGACCCTTTAACAGACCAGCTTGAAGATCCAGACTGGAGAGAGGACCTGGGTGACACCACTGGTCTGGACACTTCCCCCAGACTTTGGCATGCTTTCTCCCCCTACCGTGGCTACGGAGGAGGGAGCGTCTTACGCTGTGGTGGTGCAAAGGGCAGCTGAGGCCTTGGAGCTGGACCTTCAGGACTAACCTCCTGACAGAGGTGCCGTTCAACGAAGCCCTCACCGACGTCCTCCTGGGCACCTGGTACAAGCCCATCACAGGGGCTCCGGTGGAATGGACGATTGCCCGCTGCCACCGCCCGGCTCCGGGCGATCCATTTTCCTCACCCAACACCCTTCCCCCGAGAGTTTGGTGGTCCAAGCCTCTTCTTCTAAATGCGCATTCCCTTCTGCTTCCCTAATTAGGGAATCCAAGAAGCTGGATCATCTTGGGAAGCGCATGTTCTCTTCCTCCAGCTTTGCTCTGCGGTCCATGAATACCGCTTGCCTCTTGGGCCGATACTCCCATACCATCTGGGATACGGTCGTGCAGGTGCCCGGAGGAGGCACATGCCGTTCTCACCCAAGCAATGGCAGATGGGAGAGACGCAGCAAAATTCACGATTCGCTGTGGACTGGATACCACCGACTCACTGGGCAGAACGATTGCCACGTCGGTAGCCCTTCGGCGCTATGCCTGGTTAAGGACGTCTGGCTTTTCGGGGGATGTCCAGTCAACTTTGCTGGACATGCCCTTTGATGTCCGTTGCCTTTTTGGCGGCAAAGCAGACTTGGCGCTGAAGCGCTTTAAGGATTCTCGAGCTAAGGCCAGATCCTTGGCCTTGCAGCGTTGTCCCGTCCACCTCAGTCTGCTTTTCACTCCTTTAGTAGCTACGGAAGGGGCACCCCACCACGTCCGGCCCAGTCCAGCCACCGGTTCACACAAGCTGCCCAGCCTCTGCGTGGCCGCAGACGTGGGACCCAGCGACGCAGGTCTGGGAGCCAGCAGGCAAGCCAGTTCACCCTCCCCCTCCCCCCCCTCCTGCAGCAGCCTCCAAGCCTTCGTAGTCCAACCTTTCAGGGTCACCAACTGCCAGTGGGCGGCAGGATTCACCATCACCTCCCCCACTGGCAAACCATCACGTCGGACAGGTGGGTTTTGCAAATAGTCCGAAGGGGCTACTCCGTCCCCTTTGAGACTACCCCTCCTTCCATCCCACCGTCTTTCGATTGCATGTCGGAGGATCATTTGGCGCTTCTCTTCCAGGAAGTCTCCGCTCTCTTGGCCAAGGGAGCTATAGAGAAGGTTCCTATGCCAGAAGTAGGTCGTGGTTGTTATTCCCGCTACTTTCTAGTGCCCAAGAAGGACAAAGGCCTGCGTCCTATTCTAGACCTCAGGGCCCTCAATCGTTTCCTCCAGAAGGAGAAGTTCAAAATGCTAACCTTGGCTCTGGTCCTGGCTGCGCTCAACCCTGGAGACTGGATGGTGACGTTGGACTTGCAGGATGCCTATTTTCACATCCCCGTCCTGCCAGCCCACAGGTGCTACCTGTGGTTCCCGGTAGGCCACGAGCATTTTCAGTTCACCGTGCTCCCCTTTGGCCTTACCAGTGCCCTTCGGGTGTTCACGAAAGTGATGGCAGTGGTCGCAGCTCATCTGCGCAGATCAGGGGTTCCAGTCTTCCCCTATCTCGACGACTGGCTGTTGAAGGCGGGCTCGCCCCAGGCTGTCATCTTCCACCTCCAGACTATGGCGGACCTCCTGCATTCGCTGGAGTTCACTATCAACGTGCCGAAGTCACACCTGACTCCCGCTCAGATGCTCCCTTTCATCGGAGCTGTTCTGGACACAGTGCAGTTTCTGGCCTATCCTCCCGAGCAGCGAGTTCGGGATATTCGGGCTATGATACCGATGTTTCAACCTCTAGCCCGGATTTCGGTGAGAATGACCCTGAGGCTGCTGGCCCTCATGGCCTCCTGCATCCTGCTGGTGGATCATGCCAGATGGCATGTGCGGGCTCTGTAGTGGGACTTGAAGTTCCAGTGGGCGCACCATCAGGGAAATCTTTCCGACTATATCCAGATCTCAGAGGGAACTGCGCAACAACTGCAGTGGTGGCTAACGAACCACGCTTGGGTCAGAGCCAGATCCCTCTCCCTTCCCCAACCAGATGTCACAATAGTGACGAATGCGTCACTCCTGGGATGGGGCGGCCATCTGGGAGAGGCGGAGATCAGAGGCGCCTGGTCTCCGGCAGAGTCCGGGCTCCATATCAACCTCTGGAGCTCCGGTCGATCTGCCTGGCACTGAAGGCATTCCTTCCCTCTCTAAAGGGGACGGTGGTGCAGGTGTTCAGGGACAACACCCCCGCCCTGTGGTACTGCAACAAACAGGGCAGGGTGGGGTTGTGGACTCTATGTCAAGAGGCTCTTCGTCTCTGGACATGGCTGGAACATCAGGGCATGACCCTGGTGGTTCAACACCTGGCATGTTCTCTGAACGCCAGGGCAGATTAACTCAGCTGCCAGTGCCTGGTAGATCACGAATAGTGTCTTCACTCAGAGGTGGTGCAAGGTCTCTTTCAGCGGTAGGGAGAGCCTTGGTTAGATCTGTTCGCCACCGTAGAGAACGCGCAATGTCCACAATGCTGCGTGTTGGAATTTCCAAGACGGCACTCGCTCGGCGACACTTTTCGTCGCGAGTGGAACTGCGGCCCCCTGTACGCCTTTCCACCTGTACCACTTCTGCCCTGAGTGCTGAAGAAGATCAAGCGTGACCGGGCCCAAGTTATTCTTGTGGCTCCGGACTGGGCACGAAGAGTCTGGTACCCAGAGCTCCTGAGCATGGCCATCTATCCTCCACTCAGACTGCCTCTTCGGGAGGATCTTCTGTCGCAGCAGCAGGGGAGGGTTCTTCACCCGAACCTGTCCAGCCTCCTTGCGTGGAGATTGAGCGGCGACAGTTGACAGCTTTTGACCTTCGACCCGAAGTCTGTAATGTCATCTTGGCAGCCAGTCGTCCCTCCACTAAAACAGTGTCGATGGAATACGTTTGTGGCATGGTGCACAGAGGTCCTTTTGTATATACTTTCTTCGGCCCAGCAGGACTCTGCCCTGGGCACTCTTAAGGGCTATCTTGCAGCCATCTCTGCTTTTCTTTGGCTACCAGATCAGCCATCTTTGTTCAAGTCCCCTATTGTAAATAGGTTCTTTAAGGGCATTACTCATCTCTTTCTCCATCTCCCTTCGTAATGCCCCAGTGGGACTTGAACCTTGTCTTAACTTATCTTATATGCGCTCCCTTCGAGCCTCTTCATAACTGTCCTCTCAGGATCCTCACTCTGAAGACAGCTTTCCTTGTTGCCATCACCTCTGAGCTTCAAGCTCTTTCTTCTAAGCCCCCTTTCTTCTCTGTGCATCCGGACAAAGTGGTGCTTAGGACGAGACCCTTGTTCCTTCCAAAAGTGGTTACACCTTTTCACATTGGACAAACCATTACTTTGCCCAGCTTTTTCCCACCTCGGCACCTTTCCAAGGAGGAGGAGAGACTCCACCATCTGGACCCTAAGCGTGCGCTGTCCTTCTACCTTGACCAAAAGATTTCCGGGTGGATAATCAACTCTTCGTTGGCTACGTGGGTGCTAAGAAAGGTCGGGCTGTTCAAAAGCGTACCATCTCTAGATGGGTTGCCCTTTGTATTAAAATCTGTTACGCTTTGGCGAAAGAGGAACCTCCAGTGGGGCTCCGAGCTCATTCCACCAGAGTTACGGCTGCCACCACTGCTCTTGCACGCGGAGTTCCACTCCTTGACATCTGTCAGGCAGCCACGTGGGCATCCTTGCACACATTCAACAGACATTACTGCCTGGACAGCCAAGTCCGGAGGGACGGCTATTTTGCCTGTTCGGTCCTCCAGGACTTTCTGGTGTGAACTTGGTTCGCAGGCCCTCCTCCGGGGTTGGTATTGCTGGGGTATCTATTCTAAGGTAAATAATCTATAACTAACAGTCTCTTTCAGATGAACAAGTTACTAACCTTCGGTAACGATGTATCTGTAAGAGACATATGTTAGTTATAGATTCCTTACCGCTCCACCCATCCTCCCCGCTCTGCGAATTGAATTCTAGGGACAGGGACTCCCTTGCAGGGCCCTAGTTTTAGCGCACCAGTGGTCAGTGTCTAGCATGGCTCTGCGCTACTGGCGTGGAAAGTCGTGTCAGAACTGACGTCAGTGCGCAGGGGTGGCGTCTAAATAGACACCGCAACGTCATCCCGGCGCAGAGTCGACCGACGCCACCTACCGACACACAGGGGTACTGCCAAGAAAAAATTCGCCGGATCTAGTCTGACGCCTGGGGGTAATTATAAGGTAAGGAATCTATAACTAACATATGTATCTTACAGATACATTGTTACTGAAGGTAAGTAACTTGTTCTTTAGGTTTCCCCTTAGACAACAAATGGGCTGTCTGTGAAATCTTTTGTAAACTACAAAAAAGACTTAAAATGGGCTTAAAGCCTACCCATTACTTATCACTGTTTGACTTTGAAGTCACGGTCATTTCCTTGCTTCTTATTGGTCAGCATCTCCTGGGGCTTTGAGTTTGTCTCTGTCATGGAGTATGAATAACGTACAGCTTCCGGTCTGTAGCCACTGTTCTTTCACTAACCGCACGCTCCTGCGGGTACTTTTTTTTTTTTTTACTTTTTTTTTCCCCATGCACTCTGCATTGGTCAGCCATCTATCCCTCCTCCCACCATCGGTGCTCTTTCCCCAGTTTCCCTGGCCTCCACCCACTGTCTGTTGTGTTGCTGCTCCCTCCCCACACCTCCCTCGAGTTGCTTGCCCCCGCCCTCCTCCTGCTGTTTGTTGTGTTGCTGCTCCCTCTTCCCCCACACCGCCCTTGTATTGCTTGCGCTCGTTCTCCCTCACTCCTACCCAGCACCTCCCTCGTGTTGCTAAATCCCTGCCCTCCTCCCACTGTCCATTATGTTGCTGCTCCCACGGAACCCCGAAACATGTGATCAAGTCAGAGACGGGACGAGCATGTGTTTAAATGGGGTCGACAGCCAATGCCCATCTCAAGAACTATACACCCCAACACATTCAAAGCGGGGTTGTTAGCTCCTTTATATATGTACATATGACATGTATATGGGGTTATGGCCCGAAATGGGCTTAGCCGTATTTATGTGTTCTAGTTTCCAAGAGACTGGGCAGCAGTGAGTGGTTATCTGCCCACTCCACCCTCCCATTTATGCGAGCTTCTTGTATATCTCCAATTGTGAGGAGGGGCGTAGATTAAGAAAGGGCTTTGGTGCCTGCCATACTATTGGTAGAAGGTGCTATAGAATGCCAGGAAAGGTAAAATCAGCAACAGTTCAATAACAGGAATTCAGTGGAAGAGGAAGGCCACATGTTGTGCAAAATAAAATCTGGGATTGGTAACATGCCCCTACCCAGCCCATAAAGAAAGACACGTGCACGCCTGTGTGGGTGGCCTGCCACCAGGCCCCTTAATGCTCCAAGTGTTACTGATCACTTGTTGCCTGGCCGCACAGCTCATGAGTCTATCATTTCCTTATAAACACAATAGTGCAATGTAACTGAAAGTTTGTTTGATAATTTCTAAAAAGTTCTTATTTAATATAACATTTCTTCCATGATGTACTTCATTCCTAAACATACAAACATATTGGGTTTTGTAACAATATGCTCTATACAAAATAAAGCAAATTGAAACAGAATGAAAAAGGCCTTTTTTTCCAATTGAAGATTTCATTTCCAAACGGTTTTCATTTGTTGCCCAATGAGTTTCGGGATCTCTGTCCCTTCTTCAGGCGCCACTGTGAAAAATGTATACAACAAAAAGAGAAGAGGAAATATCACTAGTCGAGTGTATGAATTAGTTAAGATATTAAAGATGAGTAAGTGGAAAGGATTCCAAAAATATTGATACTGAAGTTATAGAGGAGTCTCTTGCGGACTGGAAGTGATCCCCGTGCCTTGAGAATGGAAACAATATGTCATTGCCCGATATAATAAAAAACGAAGGGAGGATAGCCCAATCTATTCCAATGTTCACCACATGCTCCTAACTTATACTGGAAATGCCCCTTGATTAAAATATTTATGATGAAAATGTTTAAGATCTATATACTGCAACTCCAAAGATACAACGCAAAACAAATGTGTGTATTGTCACCTTCTTCCTAATAAACTCGATGCGCGTGCCTAATCAGCGAAACTCTGTAAATAATAACCAACTCTCAAACAAGCGTACAGATAAAATGCCTCCGTTCAGTCAAAAATGTGTTGTCTTGCTCCACATACCTGTAATAGAATGCCGTAATGAATTCGTGCTGCAGCAACTTCAAAATGTTGATTGAGAGGTAAATGTAGTAATTGCTGCGAAACAAGAAATTGTTTCGAGGAGCCTGTTAGCGTGCTCGTACTATCTGTAGGAGAAACTCTCCGTGTATTAAACTATCAAAAAATTGTATTGTCTTGCCGAAAAAAGTGTAGTCAACAGCTCCATTCTGTCTGAAACATCTCTAGCTATGTTGTATCTGTCCGCCGCTCGAAGGTAGCGTCTTATGCGTGTAACTATGGAAATGAGACTAGCTTACGATCAATCGCTCCGAGGAACCGAAGGCCGACATATTAACAGTGTTATTGAGAAAGTCAACTTGAGTGAGTGCCTTGCTGATGCTCCCATCATACCAACTATGAAATTGACAAATATTTGGACTTAACTATAAAATAAAAAATGCTGCAACTATTGTGGTGTATGTGATTCAAACGGTATAAACCGGACAGCCCTCGGTGTTAAGTTGGTCAGAAAAGATCTTCAAGAATAGAAAAGAATGTAAAAGGTAGTAAGTAAATGCTGTTAGCAAAATGATGAATGAAAACACATAGAGAAACATATTTTAATAATGATTCATAAGCAGTTAATGGACACACTGGGTCACTAAAAGTCCGTCATTAATAATATTTTCTGGGACATCAACATGTATTAACAGTTATTCTAGATTGTTAACCAATGCAATATTGAATAAAAATAGTACTGTTATAAAAAACAAATCATGTCAATTTTATCATTCATTCCTGATGGAGTGATTGTATTTTTTATTTTTTTTATTCTTTTTTTTTTTTCTGTCTTCATATGACCTCCATAGCTTAAGCAACGTCTCGGTCTGATCCACCCCTGCTGCTCGTAATTTGGGGGTCCAGTCTCAGCTGATGTTCTTGCGAGAACCGCCCGCACAACACATCATGAGCTGACCAAGAGGTATAATCATTGGACACTATGTAGCAGTCTAATCGGGGTCTAAAGGGTCTAGCAGATTCCAAAATAACCCAAGTTCAGTTCTTTCTCTGTATACATTGACTTTCTGATCTAAATCCCTAAAGTCTCTCACTGAGTTCCACCAGGCTCTCCATGTGGGGGGTACCGCCTGACGCCATAACTTACAGATCTCCCTCCTTGCCAAAAGGATCAAATAAAATAACAATTTATTCTGTATCCCCATAAGACCTAACGCCCCTTCGGGCATCAGTACAGTGCCAAACAAAATAACAGAAGGGCTTACCTCCACTTCAATGCCCAGGACGTCCGACAAAGTCTTACTCACGTTGCCCCAAAATGCTTGAATCAGGGGGCAGGAAGCAAACACATGGATATCATCCGCCTTCTGGGCACCACATCTCATACACTTTGCTTCTCCATTGCCCTTAATTTTGGAAAGTTTGAGTGGGGACCAGTATATCCTGTGGAGCGTAAAAAAGTGGTTTCTCCTTAGTGCAGCAAATTTAATCAACGGGTAAAGTGTGTCTAAAGATACTTGCCATAGATTTTTCAGCTCCTCTCTAGGCAAGTACTTCTCCCAGACCAAATATGGATGTTCCAGCTTCCTATCAGCTGCAGCAAGGAGATGATTATACCACTGTGCTACTTCCTTTTTCGGGTTCAGATCTTGTAACTCGTCTTCCATGGAATTGTCCTCCGGAGAAAGCCAGTGCTGACTCTTACACCATGATGAAATTTGATAGTACTTAAACCTGGAGAGTGCACCGCTAGTAAGATTCCTCCAAAGATCCCAGGGAAAACATTAGTTACCGTCCACAATGTCCTTCCAGTGTGCAACACCCGCGTCTTTTAACGGCTGGACTAAAGCGTCTAAAAGACACTCTGGTGTTCCTGGGGAGTCCCACACTGGTGCCCGTTCACTGTAATAGGACAATCCCAGACAGACCCGACAGTCCGACCACAGCTTGGCCGCTGTGTACAGAATCTTCAGCCGGACTTTTTTTAAAGAATTTAGGAGCGCCAAATTTATACATAAAACCTTCCTCAGCAAAATCCAGCAGCATAGCTTTAAACATGCTGCCAATCAGAGAGCTGTCTGGCCTAAGAAGTAACATCCTACAATTCTTTAATTGATACGCCCAGCAGTACAGCTGGAGATCCGGTAAGCTCTTACCACCTTGTGAAAGTTTACGCCTTAATTTCTTCCAGGACAACCTGATCCCTTTGCCTGCCCAGATAAAAGAAGAAATCTTGCCCTGTATTTTAAGTAGTCCACCTTTATCAAATTCCAAAGGGATGTTATTAAAGAGGTAGGCATACTTAGGAAGAACACACATTTTAATCAGATTGACCCGCCCAAACTGGGATAGCGGGATGTTCTGCCACCTTTTCAATAGTACATCCACCTCCTTGGAGACTCTCTCCAAGTTTATTTTGGGAATGTCTCTAAGATCCTGGGTTATTGTTACTCCAAGGTATCTTAACTCCTTGGAGAGCTTCGCCCCTTGAGCTGCAATGTTCCAGGCCATGATTTCTGTCTTATCGTTGTTAACCTCATAGCCAGACAGATTCCCAAAAGCCTGAACTTCAATAAGTAGCTCGGGTAAAGTAAGATTGACGTTGGATGATAATAAAATCAAGTCGTCAGCATACATGGCTAGCTTCCTCATGAACCCATTTGCAACAAAGGGGATGATTATTTCATTCTGCCTTAAACTCTGGGCCAAAGGCTCAATATACAAATCAAAAAGAATGGGAGACAACGGGCACCCCTGCCTTGTACCGCGCTCTATTGTGACTGCCGCAGTGAGGCTACCATTGACCAAAATCTGAGCCCGGGGGGCTTTATATATTTTCTTAAGGACCTCCCTAAAGATGTCGCCAAAAGCCTTCACAGCCCTATCCAGGTATTGCCAGTTGACTCGGTCAAAGGCTTTTGCTGCGTCAATGGTAATAATTGAAAGAGGGACGCCCTGTGCTGTTGCCAGATCGATCGAACCAATTAAGGTATAAACCAAATCCAACATCTGCCTACCCGGAAGGAAGCCCTTTTGATCTTCATGGATTATTGGCCCCACGATCATTCAGTATCCCTGCAAAGGTCTTATAATCACAATTTAATAATGATATTGGCCGGTAAGACTGGCACTGGGTCGGGTCCTTCCTGGGCTTCAAAATCAGTGAGATGACAGCCTCACTCCACGAGTCAGGTAAAGGAGAGGTGCCTCTTAGAATTTCATTAAATAGTTTCAGCCAGACCAGAATAATTTCGCCGATCAGTAAAGCGTAGATCTCAGTTGGAATCGCATCCGGTCCTGCAGCTTTCCCTTTCTTAGCTTTGTTGAGGACAGCAAGTATTTCATTCCCTGTTATATCTTGGGTAGGTATTTTTTGGCTATCGGAATTCAGCTTTGGGAGCTGTTTCCCAGCAAGCCAATGGTCTATAGCGTCTTCCTCAACCAATAAATCCTCCCGATAAAAATCTTGAAAACATTTGATGAAAGCCTGCTCAATATCCCCTTTATCCTCCACAACTTGGCTACCCACTTAGATCTTGCTGATATAATTGCACGATCTATCTACTCTGCTCTTCATGGCGAGGAGTTTGCCACAATTCTCTCCCTGGTCGAAGTCCCTCATTTTGCTTACTTCCCACTTCTGAAGCATGATCTCTTCAGTTTTAAGTCTAAACTTCAGCTGGAGATCTTCGACCTTCCCTAGTAAACTTTCTTTCTCAGCGCCAGAAGCCTGCCCAACCTTTAGAGCTGCCTCAGCCACTGCTAGCTGCTCCTCCAAGTCAGCCAAATCCCTTTTTTCAGATCTAGCCCAACCCACAGCGGCACCCTTTAAAATCCCTCTCAGCAAAGCTTTAAAGGCATCCCACACTATATATAGTGGGGCCGAATCCAAATTATGCTGAAAAAAGATAGCTGTTTCCCTCTTTATCATGTCTGGGATAGATGGTTGTAGGAGAAGTCTCCTATTCAGGGTCCATCTCCTCAAAGTAAGCTCTGAGGGAAGTTCTATGTTCAGGGCTATTGCCCCATGATAAGAGAGGTGGATAGGTAGATATTCTATTACCCTTACTCTTCCTAGTTCCGGAAGTCCTATAAAGATATAATCAATCCTCGAGTAATGGCCGTTTTTCTTACTGTAGAAGGAATATTCCCTGGCATCACCCTTTTTCTTCCGCCAAACATCACAAAGGTTAAGATTTTTTAATATTGCAGAGAGATGGGCTTTAACCCGTGGTGCCGCAATCTGAGTTCTAGGGGAGGACCTATCTCACTTATTATTTAAAAGGACATTGAAGTCTCCGCCAAGTATCAAGGGAGCTTCAAAATCTGCCAGAGAAAGACAAATATTATTTAAAGGGGTGATATCATCTTCGTTAGGGCCATAGTAATTGGCCAACGTGTAGGTGGCACCCTGACTCCTCACCTCTGCTATTACACAACGTCCTCTCTCATCCACCTTCGACTTGATAAGCTCTACTCCCGAATTTATTTTAAAAATTATGACCACCCCCTTCGAGCAACATTGTTGATCTGAGGCTATAATCTTATCTACCCATCTTTGCTTATCAAATATTGCCTTACATTCTGAACTTAACAGATGGGTCTCTTGGAGCATGAGAATCCTGGCTGAACTGTCCTTCAGATATTGCAGGACCAGGCGCTGTCTTTTTTTGACTCTCAGGCCATTCACGTTCCAACATAGAATTTCAAGGTGCCCACCTCTCCCAGGACCGGATCTACCCCCCATCATCGTCATGTTTCCACCCCAGGCTACATCTACAGGCAGTTGTTAAGTCACATGAGGTCCCTATTACGGTTTAAAAAAATATATTTTTTCCCAATGCTCCCCACCCACACACGTGCCATGCCCCCCTCACCTCCCACCCCACCCATGGGAACCCTCCCTGACTACTTATTGGCAACTGACAATTGCCACTTCGAGCCGCAACCCACTAACCCCCGAAGAAAAAAAAAAGAAAACCAATGTTATCTTCACCAAAAAAGCTGAACTCCCTCCAAAACATTAAATGAAAGCCTCAACTAGCTGAAGGTTTATTGTGTACCAGAAAACTGTCCACTTCCTCAGGGGATCGAAAATTGTACATCTTATTTGCCCACATCACTTTCAAAAAGGCAGGAAACCTTAACTGCACTTGAGCCCCTAACTCTTTCAGATTATCCATCCGCTTACCCAGCTCCCACCTTCTGTCCTCTGTTACACGAGAGATGTCTGACCTTATTCTAAAACATGCGTCTTGTACCTGAATACTCTTATGCTTAAGAGCTGCCTCAAGTAATTGTTCCTTAAGAAGAAATGATTGAATATATACCAGGATTTTCCTGGGCTTCTTCCGTCCGGGGTTCAGTTTAAATGGGTCCCTATGTACCCGCTGAATCTCGGTTTCCCAAATAGACGCAGAAGCAACATGTGGGAAAGCTTTAGTCAGAATCTCTATGACAAAGGTTTTAATGTTGTCTCCTTCCAATCCTTCTCTATGGTCAAGAATCCTGATATTGTTTCTTCTGGAATTGTTTTCAAGTCTCTCCAGTCTATCCGATAGGTCCCTTTCCTTCAGCCTGGCCACTTCCTGCGTGTTGCCCTTCACGTCTAATCTCAGCTCCCCCACTTTGTTCTCCAGATCCTCCATGCGATGCGCTATCACTGACAAATTTTCCTCTAAGCTGGTGCATGTATCTTGGATCTTCTTTTGATTAATTTCTTAGGTTGAAAAGCGCTCCTTAATCTCCAGTGACAACTGGCTCAACATCCGTTGTATTGGCTCCAAGCCCAGAGCAACCACAGGGGCCGCCTCTAGAGATGCATTTCCTATCAGGTCACCTTCCTTCCGTCCACCTCCTCCGGGTGCCGAAGCTCGATCGCTTAAGGCTGAGAATCTATTTGACGTAGGGATGGAAGGATTTAATAGCGGAGAGTCCCCTGGCACAGGTACTCCCTGCTCTGTGGTTTCCATACCACCCTGCGGATTAAGTTTGAAATAAGATCTAAGTGAGGGGGTCACCTTTGCAGGTGCTAGGGCAGTTTTTTTCTTTCTCTCCTTTACAGGGGTGGCTTTCCCTGACTTAGCTGACAGCTTCCTGTATTTATGTTTATTCAGTGAGACCCCCAAAGGTTGACTGGGCTGAATATCTCGTTGGGGGGCAAGTTCTCTCCCGAGGAACGTACTAGATCTTAATTTGTACCTTTTACCTAATAGTATTTCACTATCAGGAATGAGGCTGGTAGGAAAAGAAGATAGCGTTTTATGTTGTGTTGGGAGATCACTCTTAAAAATCTGTTTTTTCCCCCACAATGCTGAGATGCTACCTCCATAGACCTGGAGACCGTATCATGTCCCCCTTTACCTGATTTGAATCCTTGGCAGGGCAGGCTTCTGAGGAGCATCCCTCCAGAACCCCCCAGAGGCAGAGTAAACAATTCTATTAGAGACCCACCAGCACCCTGGGATCTCACCGGGGAGCAGCGTATGCAGCGTATGCTGGCTCTGCCTGAGCCGACCCAATGACAAGGGGTCAGCTCAAAGGAACGAGTCAGGGCTCGGCGGGACTCACCAAGAGCTCCGGCAGCCCTGAGGAGCGCGAAAGTGGGTCCGCCGCACATCCAGGTGAGCGAAGACAAAAACAATCCAAAGAATGTGAGCTCCTAAGCGCCTGGATACCGCCTACGTTTAATAGATTCCCCCTGCACCACAATGGCGGCTTCACTCCACGCCGCGTCGTCCCGCCGCCAGCTCGCAGCACTCAGGCAGAGCGAACAATCCTAACTCGCGGGAGGTGCACACAACAGGCTCCTCGCCGCCTGCTGCCCAGGGCTGCAACCGGGAAAAGCAGCGGGGAATCAGTGGTCAGAATCCCAAATCAGAACGCCCCGACTACGTCTGACTAGGTCCGCCAAAGTCTGTCGAATGTACGGAGCGAAGCACGCCGGAGACACGCCAAAGACACGCCGGAGACACAGACCGTGACCACAGTGAGGAGGTGAAAAACGGGCAGAAAAGAGTCGGCACCAACAGCTTCACAACGTCAACAGGAGTCCATGTCAAGAGAGGTTAGCAGGGAGCGGCTCGTGACCGGCTACCTAGCTGGCCGCCATGTTCCCCCACAATTCCTATGGAGTGATTGTATTGAATCTTTTGATCCAGTAAATTTCTCTCTGCACCAGTAATTTAGAGTTATCCTTGTTGCTATTCATTGTTAATGTCTCCAAAATCAAAAATCTCAGCTGGGCAATATTATGTCTGCTTTCTAACCAATGTGCCACTAGATTGGAATTAGTGTTTTGGTTGCGAATCATGCTTTTGTGTTCCGTGATTCTTACTTTAATCTTGCGTTCAGTCTTCCCCATGTACATTAGTCCACATCGGCATTTAATACAGTAAATTTCATGAGATGTACTACAATCTGCGGAATGTTTTAATTTCACTTGCTCCCCTGTTCTAGGGTGGGTGATAATGTTTCCTGTGATAACATTGTTGCAGTGAATACAGCTATATTTTTTTTTTAGTTCCAACGTCTTGTTTGACTTTTGGTCTTAGACTCAGATAGCAATTCTTACATTTTCTTTGACCGTGTGTAAGCAAAAAGAGGTTTGTTTTTAAATAACTCTTTAAAGTCTGGTTCATTTTGTAGAAGTTCCCAGTGTTTATTGATGATTCTTTTTATGGCAAGTGATTTGGTTGAGAATTTTGACACGAAAACCTGTCGATCCTGTGAAGCTTTAGGTGTGCTTTTCATAAGTTCTTTACGATTAACCTCTGCTAGTCTGTTTTCTGCAATTTCCAATGTGTTCAATGGGTACCCTCTTTCCCTGAATATCCGCTTTTGTTCTTCTAGTGATGTAAGAGATTCTGTGGTAGATGATATTCTTTTAATTCTCAACATATGGGAATACGGTAAATTGATAATGAGGTTTGGCGGATGGAAACTTTGATAAAGTAATAGATTGTTTCTATCTGTGCTTTTCTTATAGGCACTTGTTTTGATCTTTTAATTCAACTTCTTCAGGGACAGTTCTTCATCCAGGTCGAAACCATTGGATAATCAAAGTCCAAGTCGGAGAACTAACATAAAAAGGCGTAGCAGGACTTAACCCCTTGCCACCACTCTCTATCTAAAGAAAAGTTGTGAGGGTGTCAAAGTGCCTGTCGATCTCACTTGTGATCTCCCAATTGAGGAATTGATTCTGCAATTGATCCCTATGTGCCCTAAATTCCCGGGTCCATTGGTGACGCAGTAGCATGTCCAGACTGGTCCTTTAAGGAGGCCATGCTGCTTTTTTTGGGCATTCTCCTGGCTCTCTCTTGCATGCCTTTTGGCCCCAAGGATCCTCAGGGGCCTTCAGTTAGGTTATTACTGGTGAATCCATCTCAGTACCATCTGAGCCAGTAGAACCGATCTCAGGCTCTGCACCGACTCTGGTGCTGACCTCCATTTCAGCTCCAATACCTGCACCGGTCCTCTCATCAATGCTGACAGCGCCAGAGGACAGTCCGGTGCCGACTCTGATATTCAACCCCTTCCCAAATCCATCTTGACCCCGACCGAAGTCTCGCTCTGACTCCACTCCAGTGCACCCGGTCCCTGTACAGGCTGATTCTGACATTTTACCACCACTACCACACAGCTGTCCTCAGAGGCTCCATCACCTTTTTGGTTCTAATTCAGGCCAGAGTCTACCTTCCGAAGATGACAGTGGGGATGATTTACCACCCACATTATGATGGCAGTTTACATATGGATCTACAGGAAGCCAGTGGGCTTGATACTTCCCCAGATATGGAGTTAGTTACCCCTCTTGTGCCCCCAATAGAAAAGTGTGTTTCCTGTGCTGTTGTAAATCGATGTACTGCTGAGGTCCTAGTGCCATCAGTAAAAGTTAAAGCAAACATCCTTATGTAAGCTCTGCATCCAGGGCTTGTGTGCTCTGAGCTCTTTTGCCGTTCAGCAAAGCTCTGACTAATACTTTGATTGGCACAGCACCCTGCAACCCTAGTTTTCTTATGACAACATCCTACTTCAGAGAGTTTGGTGGCCCATGCTTCCACCAGCATGGTGAATCCCAATGGTGTCCCTATGACCTTTGCCCTTTCCCCAACGACCCCCGGGCAGGAAGTCAAAGAGGATTAAGTCATTTGAGAAACAAATGATCTCTTCAGCCATCCTAGACTTGAGGTTGGTTAATGCTGTTTGCCTGTTAGGCTACTACGCCATGTCCTCTGGGACATGGCAAGTGAGATCTTGCTGGCTGTCCCACAAGAATGTAGGGCCTCTTTAGGTGAAACCGTTTAAGATGCAGCCGTATAAGTAATCTGTGTGTGGTATCCAGTGTTGGTGGTATAGTTGTCTTGAGAACCACATGACAGAGTCACTCCCGCCCCCCAAAGTAAAATGTTTTTATTTGGCAAGTATTCAGGAGCAGGAGGGGCATTCCTGAGCGCAGGAATATTTTCCTGTAGTTCACAATCCACAGTAAATGTAAGACTTATGAAAGTGCAAATGCATCACACAAAGACAGAAAGTGACCAGAAAACTCTGTTCTCCATAATTGGGGTGCTCTGAGCTCGCACTCCTGAGCCCCAATGCAATTGCACCTGCTACAGTGTAGCAAGCCATCTCCTCTGCCTCTTTCATTCCTTCACCACCATGCCCGACCATCCAGTCTTGTAACATGCTCTCAGCCCCTTTCAGAAAAAAACTGGCTCCCAAGTGTTACCCCTATTTTGAAGTAAAGGTGCCCTCAGCTCTAATACTAGAAAGAACAAATATTTGCAATGCAATAGGTCTCACATTTGTTAAAGTTAGAGCTGTTGGCGTTGAAAATAACAATGTTTTTTACTTTTGTTTTTTTATTTGCAGTGGAGTTATTATATTTGCATAGCACTATTGCCAATGACATAAAAAAGCAAAAGTAAAAAACATTGTCATTTCAAACGCCAACAGCTCTAACTTAACAAATGCGAGACCTATTGCATTGGAAATGCAATCGGTCTCGCATTTGTTGGATTTGGAGTTATTGGCATTATAAGAATGTTTTTTACCTAGCCATGTTGCAGGGTGCAGTGCCATATTGGCCACATATAGTACTGCACCCTGCAAAGTTGAAGTTACTGGCATTATAAACGCCAGTGATTTTTACCTCGCCATGTTGCATGGTGCAGTACCATATGTGGCCAAAAGAGGTCCCATGGGACATATGGTACTGCACCCTGCAGAAGATATGGTAAATCCACCCTATTCATAATGCTTTGCATGCAAGACAGTACCACGAGCACATTCAAATAGCTATGTCCATATATACAATTAGTAGCTTTGAAATGTGACAAAAGAATTATTATATTAATTTCGGACTAGGTTGTACTCTGTGTGGAGCTGATGAAGGGAAATTTATAGAAGGTCTCATATAAATGTGAGATGTGCTAGTGAGTAAAATAACCACTGCCAACCTAGCTTAGGACTAAGCGTATGTCCGGCCTGAAGCCCTTTAGGAAAATAGTGCTTGAGGCTGTAAGTAAAACCTAGGGAGTAACAACACATGTAACAGGGAGGTTACAAGAAGAGACAAGGCGGTACTAAGGAGGGACTTCTAAGCCTATTGACAAATGAAAAGCCACCATTTACAAAGAACAGGGACAGGAGCCAATTAAAAAGATGGGCGGAAAGTTTACTTTTGTTTCTTTTATTTCCAGTGGAGTTATTATATTTGCATAGCACTATTGCCAATGATATAAAAAAGCAAAAGTAAAAAACATTGTCATTTTCAACGCCAACAGCTCTAACTTTAACAAATGCAAGACATATTGCATTGGAAATGCAATCGGTCTCGCATTAGTTGGAGTTATTGGCATTATAAATGCCAATGTTTTTTACCTAGCCAGTTGCAGGGTGCAGTACCATATGTGGCCAAAAGAGTCCCATGGGACCTCTGAGGGGGGGGGCGTGGCCAGCAGATGGCGGACGCACATCTATAAGACTCTGAATCCCTGGCCCCTTAATTCGGCAAAAATCCTGCCAGTATGCGTTACCTGTGTCCCATCCTACTGGAAACCAGGGAGGAGCGGCAGAGGATAGTGGCCTGGGGCCTACCCTGGCGGGAGACCGCCGTTTGGTGATTGAATGCACAAAACATATTGACTCGCAGCGAATTCCACGGACTGACGGCGGGCGACGAGGTCCTGTGCAAACGTGCTAACCACTGTGACCCTGGTGGCCGGACGAAGTGGAGGCAGCGCCGCGGCGGTCTACTCTGGGACCCGGCCTGCGGGAAGAGAGGTGTGGAGACTGGGGCCGTAGACGGGCCTGTGGCGGCCGACTATCCTTGCCTCCTGGGCCACCGGGAGGCACCTGGTGTGTGAGCGGTGACCTACCTGGAGTTGACTGCGGAACTTCTCATGTAGGTGGACCGGCCTGAGGGTCTCCCGTCTGCACGCGACGAAGAAGACGGTCCGGTCTGCCCGAGCACTGTGGAGCAGGTGGAGAGGCAACCATTGAGAGGTGAGCGTGTGCTCTCTCCCCCCCGCCCCCACTCTTCCTCCCCCAGCAGCTAGACCAACATGAGTGGCACCGGGGGCCGGATCGGGCCTAGACCACGGCCTGCAGGGATAGGAGGGGGGAGGGGTGCATCCTCCTTCCCACAGAAGGAGGATCTGGACTAGCTCAACTGAGGCCATTAAATGAGGTACGCTGAGGAGGGGAGTGCCGACCGGGCCGTGGACGGGCCTGCAGCGGCCGATTATCCTTACCTCCTGGGACGTGGGGAGCCATCTGGGGCGTGAGCAGAGGCCTGCCCGGAGCTGACTGCCGAATTCCTGATATAAGCAGGCCGGCCTGTGGGTCTTCCACCTGCACTTGACGGAGAGGACGGCCCTGTCTGCCCGAGCGCTGAAGAGCGGACAGAGACGCAGTCATTACGAGGTGAGCCAGCATGCTTTCTTCCCCCCCTCTACTCTTCCTCCCCCAGCAGTCAGTCCAACACGAGTGGCACCGGGGGCCTGATCAGGCCTAGACCACGAGCTGCAGGGATGGGGGGGGTGGCGCAGCTGCCTTCCCACAGAAGAAGGGCCTGGGCTGCCTTAGCCGTGGCCCATTAAATGTGGTGCTTGGAGGCACTAGGACCACTGGGGCCTTGCCTGCAGGCTCGTGGTGCCATGCTGCCTCGCTTCACGGGTGGTGTGACGCTGCTGAGGTGCTTGGAGGACTAGTCGGGCCTACCCTTTTCATACACAGTCCCACGCACACCTGCAGGAATTACTCACCCCATCCTGTGCGAACGAGTGGTGGCCTGTCTTGAGCTCTACACTGCCCTGGAGTAAGGCCGGGTCCGGGCAACGTTGCCACACGTGAGCGACACACTAAGCTGGCTGCCCTGATAGGGGAGAGCTGCTTGAGCAGGCTGCAAAGTAACCACAGCACAGCAGGAGGGCCGCTCGTGCAGTAAGGGGGAATTGGCATTGCCCCACTGACTGCAGATATATATATATTCTCACAAGAACAACCCCTTATCTGCCCACGTGGACCAGGGTTACAAGTACTTATATGCAAACAGCGTCCACCGTGGGACTCTTCAAAATCACGAGCAACCCTCTCCCTCCATTTGGGGAAGCTCTCATTCAGTGTATTCACTCATAAATTCCAAGTGGTATCTACACACTTTGGGGTTCCTTAATGCAAAAGTGGGTGAAACTAATTAGTTAAAAAATGCTGACAATAGATTCTGTGGTTATTTTTCTGTATTATTTATCAAAACATATTTCATTTCATATGCAGGTGATAGTATAGTTAATAACATAAGTGCAGGCGGTGCAGTGCTCTTGTGTGAAGAACATATACAATATATACACATAAGACACAAAAAACAAACAGTTCACTGGTTCTATGTATGGCTGATAAAGCATGCGTGTATCACATCACAGCATGTCAACTAATTAATAGTTAAGGCAACCAAGTGAAACAAATGTCGACGTTTCGACTCCTGTTGAGTTTCGGGTTCTCCTCAGGACAATTGTTGCCTGACTTATTCCCAAAAATGAGTGGCCACCATCCACAGTCTAATATATGTGATTTAAACTCATCCGAGCCAACCACCAATCCTAAGTCATGATTCCAATCTCACCAACCAAAACGGCATGAAACAATCTGCCTGTAAGTATATTGTTAATTAACCGTATAGTCAGGTCCTAGCTTTGCGGACTCCAAGCCGGTGTCTTGTGATATAGATCAAGTGGCGAGGAGCGTGACATGCATCTATCCGTCTCCATTGACCGTCAGTAACAGGGGTCGAAAAGTCGACATATGTTTCATATTGACATTGAAATATGTTTTGATAAATAATACAGAAAAATAACCACAGAAACCATTGTCAGCATTTTTGTAACTATTTTGTTTCACCCACTATTACATTAAGGGACCCCAAAGTGTGTAGATACCATTTGGAATTTATGAGTGAATACAATGAATGAGAGCATCTCCACTGACTGCGGAGGCACGGACGTTCCCCTTCTCCTTAGTGTGACACCTAGTGCTGACCCCATAGGTGGAACTGAACCCAGGCCTAGTTGATGGGAGCTGAATGATTAGCTGCTAATGTATGGATGCCTAGAGAAGAAAAAAACGCAGGAGTACAATAATCAAGCCAGACAGTTGGAGGTGAGGGAACGCTGAGACTGAACACTTGAGGCAGTAGCACATGGCCATTGTTTGTGGATCCCAACTGACTACTACAAAGTGTTACAAGGCTGGTCTGACGTTCCTAAGTAAGTGGGTTCTGGACTTGCTGGAGATATAGAGTTGGAGCAACTGGCGCTGGGGGGGGATTGAGCAATAGGGTGTACCAGCACTACTGCACATAAGTGGGAGGGGTTGCCCTGTGGATACCACCTGGAGGGCCTGCCTTCCCAGTGCCCTATTATTGCCTTACTTTGTGCTGCACTGTTGCCCACCCTGCACAATGCTACCACCGGTGGACACACGTTACCACTACCAGTGGACTCTAGGGAGTTATGGAGAAGTGGGAAGGCAGCACAGGAGGTGCATCCTAAATTTACAGGGTCCAACACACGACCCCATTAACCCAGAGACTTTCTCAGACTATATACATTGACGCGGCCCAGACGTGAAGTATAGTTGGCCACCCGGGGGACTACTTGAGCCACCCTTAACCAGCGAGCGAACAAGGTACAGGTGAAAGGCACGGACTGGCAGATGCCCACTGCTCAACAAATAGTGATGGGACGCTTGCGCTCGACGGCCCCGGCCGCCCCGGCGAGATCGGCTCTGGGTACAACAGAACAACAGGCAGGAGACACCTAACCGGCGGCATCAAGCACTGAAATAGCACTGAATGATAAGCTAGACAGTGTCCTGTCAGCAGTGGAGAAAATTGGTACGGCACTTGAGAACATGAGGACCTCCCTTGAGGGCAAAATAGATAAGATCACCACGGATTTCATCCTACTGCGAGCTGATCAGCACAAACGTGCAGATAAACAGCGCAACACTGAACAACAGCTGGAGGAACTGTAGCCAGTTATCCAAGAAAACACAACATTACTGCAAGCACTGCTGGAACGTGTATCGGCCCTGGAGGACTGTGTCGAAGATGCAGAAGGAAGGTCACGGCGGAATAACATCTGAGTGATTGGGTTCCCGAAGGGTGTGGAGGGCCGAGGAGCCGTGGCGTACACAGAAGTCTAGATAAAGGAAATTATGTCTTCGGCGGAACTATCTCTACAATTCGCAGTTGAGCGGGCGCATCGAGTCTCATCGGGGAGACCCCCACCTGGAGCTAATCCCAGACCATTCTTTTTTGGGCTCCTTAAATATACAGACCCTGACAGCATCCTCCATGAAGCCCGTCGCCTAAAAGAGATCAAGGTGAATAACGCTGCGATTATGCTGTTCCCCGACTACAAACTAGCTGTGCAGACGAATCGATACTCCGTCCTAGCTGTCAAACGCCGTCTGCGTGAACTGAACATACGATATTCCCTACTCTTCCAAGCACGCCTACGAGTAGTAGACAATACTGCCACCCGTTTCTTTGACAACCCGGAAGATGCATGGGACTGGATGGAGGCTGCGGGCCACGCGACAGCGGCTTCCCGATCCGCAGACACTGAGAAAAAGACCGGGAATGCTGGGGGTCGCCGACACGGATAGAGACAACGAACTGGCCGACCTGGACTGCCCATAGTGGTGCCTAACCTAGAGGAGATAAATTCAGAGAGGAGAAGTGCACTGCAGACAGCGGCCGCACTACACGCACAGACCCGCACCTTGGATCCAGACAGCGAATTCGCCAGGTCAACTAGTGATGATGACTCCTTGACTGGGCGCTTGTCGGGGGCAGAGACACCGACACCGCCAGACATAACACTGCAAACTGCAGATGCCATTATTTGATTAGGGCGCAGTCCAGCCAATGTCTACTCCTAAGCCACTGAAAACTCACACAACACACCCCTGCAGGGATTGATTAGGGGCGACATCCGGGTCGGCGTGGGCCCGGTGGGACACACAACTGTTGAACTGGGCGGTTGCACTCAAGGGCTGCACCGGTTCTGACCTGTTGACCACACGAGCGCACACCGCAGCTGGCACATCCCACTCACAGACATAAGGGCACAGGGAACACAGGACCTGACCTACTGCTCTGTAAATGGTACATGCATCCCCTACCACGATCAAGGGTTTAACTTTGTTGAAGAATTCGGCATACCAGTTTGGGTGGATCCCTGCCACATATCTGCTCTGTTAATGTTTTGCATGTTTTACCTGGTTGGTTGTTTTTCCAATTCACTCCTCATTGAGCGGCGCTGTCCCATCCCCCCTGACCTCCAGCCCGCACTATACAAACAGCACAGAATGGGGCCCCATCTACAGGCGGCGCAGCGACGCGTACAGCATAAAGCAACGCAACAGCGATGGCTCACACAAACATATTAACATAGAACGTGAGGTGCGTGCACACCCCTCCATGTCGTTACTCAATCTACGCCTACCTAAAGTGCAGGTCCCCCCATATAGCATTCCTGCAGGAAACACACCTGACCCACCCAGAGGCTGATCGGCTGCGCCGTCGCTGACGAGACCAGGTGTATGCCACTGGGCACTCGTCCTACGCTAGAGGGGCTCTAATTTGGGTGTGGACGGGGACTCCCTTTACTGCGGAGGAGGTAAAAATAGACCCCAATGGGAGATACGTGATCATAAAAGCCCGACTCAATGGCTTGCAGCTAGTGCTAGGGGTGATATACGCCCCTAACTCGGAGCACGCGCCTTTCCTCCGCTCTCTTTCAACCATATTAGCGGAATGGAGTGGAATCCCATTGCTGCTGGGAGGAGCACTGGACCACTCTTTCCCCCCTTTGTCTATCATGCACTCTACATCCAACGCTCGAGCGCTGGGAGAATAGATGAACCACTGGTCCTTGGTGGACTTGTGGCGCATCCGGAATCCAAGTGCAAAAATATATTCCCACTATTCAGCACCTCACGGATTTCAGGTCCGTATCGACTGCATAGTGGAGTCTCAGGTATTCCATGACAAGGTTGATCACATAGAGTATCTAGGCCGCACGCACTCCGACCACAACCCGCAATGTTTACGACTGCAGTGGGAGCACCAACAGCAGGTCATACCCATGTGGCACCTCCAACCCTCCGCCGAGGACGATGTGCCATTTCGAGAGGCGGTGGGGTCTTCTTCGGCTGAATACTTTGAACTTAATGAGGGGACGGCAGGAAATAAGCTGATTGAATGGGAGACGTTCAAAGTGACTGTCAGGGGCAAATGCATGGGAATCAATTGGAACATGCGCAAGCACCTTAGTGCAGCCATAGGGAAGATAGAACAGGACCTAATGCTCCTAGAGGCGGAGCTGGTGGTACGACCAGACAGCGCGCCGCAACTAGAGGTGAAGAGAGGGGAACTAGCGGACCTATTGGAATGCCTCAGATTCATAAATTACGCAGTTCATGCAGCCCACATGCATGCAAATTCAGACCACGCAGTCCATCTCCTGGCATGGCTCATATGCCAGGAGCAGGCATCACATCCCATTCACACACTCAGAAGCAGAGTGGGTCGCCTTCTGCATACGCAAATGGAAATACATGCTGAGCTGACCCGCTACTATAGAACCCTTTATGCATCAAAAACTGTCTCTGACGGTGGGCAACTCTATTTCTATTTCTATTTGAGAGATTTATAGAGCGCAGCAGCTGCCCCGGCCAAGAGGCGTCCCGGCGCTAAACTCGCTGCTTTTCTCTCTCAAATAAGGCTTCCCTCATTAGATCGAGCGCAACTAACGGATCTAAAAAAGACCATAAGTAAGACCCCGGGCACTGACGGCCTCCCGTCCAAGTACTATAAAGCCTATGCAACCACAGTCACTCCGCACCTGCATACGCTATATTCTGAAGCACTCGAGACTGGCCTACTTCCTGCCTCCTTCCAGGAGGCGCTGCTTGTCTCCCTACCCAAGCCCGACAAAGACCCAGTCGACCCTGGATCAGACCGCCCGCTGGCCTTACTAAATACGGACTATAAAATCTTAGCCAAGATTGTGGCCGAAAGACTGGCCCCATTGCCAGTGCTAGTTCATCATGACCAGAATGGCTTTGTCCCATCCCGTAACACGTCACTGAACCTTAAACGCTTCTTTAGAGTATCCACCTACTCGCTTTAGCAGTGGCCACACTCGGGGTGTTTGGTGCTAGACCTAGAGAAGGCCTTTGACTCCTTGGAGTGGTAGTACCTTTTTGCGGTCCTTGCCAAATATGGCACTGCGGGCCGCTTTCTCAGCCTGATCCGACTACTATATACAAGACCAACAGCGCAAGTGAAGACGGGCCATCACATCTCTGCGCCTATCACTATATCCCGGGGAACCCCCTAGGTATGCCCACTGTCCCCGCTCCTGTTGGCGGACAAGCCACTGGCGGCGGCGCTCCGTGGGCGGGGGGCAGAATGGGGGATTCCCCTGGGGGATGGCGTGCATACGGTCTCGCTCTACGTGGACAACATCTTGGTGTATCTCAGGGATGTGCGCCTGATCCCACCAGGACAAACCCAAACGTTAGCGGAGTTCACGAACCTCTCTGGTCTGCAGGTAAACTGGAGCAAGTCCTCCTCTACACCTTCGCGCATGGACACCCAGCCCTATGCCTGCCCTCAGCGGGGACAGCATCAGGTCACTGCCCGACACCTTTCGCTATCTAGGCATCAGAATTTATCACCGTCAAGAGGATCGCCTGGATGGCAATCTGGGAAGGGCAATCACTGCATTGCGATCACAGATGACTATCTGGCGAACACTTCCCCTGTCGGTGGTGGGTCGGATAGCCTTACTGAAAATGGTAGTGCTCCCCAGGCCGCTATATTATTTTACTAACTTGCCCCTCTACATCACACCTTCTCATTTGCGGACATTCGAGCAACTGATGAGGGAGTTCATTTGGAATAATTCCTGTTGCAGAGTGGCCCTATCCAAACTTTACATCCCAACGTGCAGTGAAGGACTAGCAGTCCCCAACATGGAGCAATACTACCTGGCTTCACAACTCCAATGAGTGGCAAGATGAAACTGCTGCCAATGACCCACCTGAGTCGCTGGGACACATTCTTCGACTAGTCCATCCTTGCGCAAAGCACAGAACACCCGGGCAGCTATTCCTAAAAGTCACGCACCAATGCTTTCGTAGAAGCCTATATATCACATGCACGGTGTCGACCTACGCACCGGTATTGCTACTGCGTGGCACCCCACGGGGAGGGGGCGTCGCATCCGCCGCAGAGCTATCAAACTGGTTGGAGGCAGGAGTACAGACGTTGGGGGATCTATACCAAGATGGTGCGCTCCTACCGTATGACACGCTCGCAGAACTGAATGACTTGCCACCTGGCCACTTTCTCCTGCATCGCTCCCTCCTGGCGACCCTAAGAGACGAATGGGGAGACGTATCTACAGAAATGTCTGCACACCTGACCATCCAATACTTACATGACATGGGACGGGGCAGGCTTGCTGACTCATTACGTCATCATACGGAGGTGTCCCTTGCGCCGCTTAGGCAGCGGTGGGAGACAGACACAGGTCGTCCTTTTGATGACAGGGAGTGGTCTGAGATATTACGCAGCCCTTCCTATGTTCCACGCAACGTGCGTTTCAAACTCGTACAACATTACATGATTCAGAGAGCATACCTCACCCCAGCAAAAATAGACACAATTTACAAGCGGACGGACACAGAGTGCCCCAGGTGTCAAATACTAGGCACTGACCTCCTCCACATGCTTTGGGCCTGCCCGTCGCTGGGCACTTACTGGCAGCAAGTCAGCGATGCACTGGCGACATGTACTGGCTGCACCCTGACGTGTACATGGGAGGAAGGCATACTCCATTTCTAACCAAGAGGTAAAAAGCGGAAGGTCACCTTCCGCTTCCTAGACCTGGGCATGCTGACAGCCAAGCGCCTGATCTCAAGGAAGTGGAAGAGGCCTGATCCCCCCTGCCCTGCTGGCCTGGAGGCAGTCGCTCCTGGTGTGGGCTAGAGCGGAGGGAGCGGCGCTGCAAACTGAGGACGCCCGGGGGCTTTGCAAGGATCCTAATGTAGCACATTGGGATGCCATTATATACGACTTCCAGGGGGCACATACGGATGATACAACTCCTCAGCCCTCCCCTGTTAGATCTCACAGTTGACACTATAGAGCACGCTTTGGGGCACTGAGAGACCGGTAGCTGTATGGCGGAAGGAGTCCTTACACACGACTGTCCTCCCCTCATTATTCGCCCTTAAACACTGGAAAAGTGGGTGTATCCGCGTGGAGCAGGGCCACCAGTGGCGGCACTGGGTTGCGTGCTTCCCGGGGGTAGGCCCCCTCCGACAGCTGGCAGTGGTTACTTTAGTCAATAGCACATCTCACATTTATATGAGACCTTCTATAAATTTCCCTTCATCAGCTCCACACAGAGTACACCCTAATCTGAAATTAATATAATAATTCTTTTGTCACATTTCAAAGCTACTAATTGTATATATGGACATAGCTATTTGACAGACTCAGTCACTGACACAGTCACTGACACAGCTAGTCACAGACCCACACAGGTACTGATGCATCCATTTGCAACTCCACTTAGAGACTGATACACCCTCACACAGACCGACTCAGATTCTGATGCATTCTAGCACAGATCCACTCAGACACTTGTGAAGCCTATCATAGAAGTACTCAGAGTGAAGCACACAGTTACATTTACATATATACACTTACAAAACTAGTTAGAAAAACATTTTAATATGTGTAGAGTGATAATTATTGTTGAAAATCCAAAATGTGTTGTTGTCTATTGATTTTGCGCTTTTGTTTTGTGGATCCGAAATGGGTTCGCAAATCCGGAAAAAGGAATGTAGTTTTTGAAACAAATATACTTTTTGGTGTTGGGTTATAGGGTGGCTCTGAGAAGGGCTGTTGTGTTCATTATGAGGTTGTTGCCACTACATATAAGTGTGGATGTATAGTTTAAAGTTGCTGAGAAACACCCTGTTGCCTTTATCTGTAAAGTGAACTCCATCACTTCTATAGATTTCATGCAGGTCAAAACGCAGGTTGTTGTAGATAGATCCCATTCTATGGTCTCTGAGGTAAGCAGAAACAGTTTTAATAATATTTCCTGGCTTTGTCAATCTGTGGACAGAATTTATTGGACCACTTCCATTTTGGTTTTTGGCATATATTAGAATACACAAAGACAGTGTGAGGGTAAAGCGACATCAGTTGTGCAAAGGTATACTTCATTAGGATTTCCAGCCCTACCCCGGTCAGTGTGCCTAGGTCATTGCCACCACGGTGGACAATCATGAGGTCAGGGGGTTGGAAATCAAAATGCTTTTAACCAAAGGCAGCAGTTCATGCCACATTAATCCTCTCTGCCCAAACCATTTAGTATCCACATTATGCAAACCCAAGTCTTTGACAATACCTATGT
This sequence comes from Calotriton arnoldi, assembly GCA_963921515.1. Taxonomy (NCBI): domain Eukaryota; kingdom Metazoa; phylum Chordata; class Amphibia; order Caudata; family Salamandridae; genus Calotriton; species Calotriton arnoldi. The sequence goes on from CAWUFW010000737.1 coordinate 1,150,326, forward strand.
CTCTAGCAAACTTTTTGCCCCAGAAAACATAGCTGTGACCCACAATCCATACTGTAAGCATTTTGAAGGAAGGTGCAATAGGAATCAGAAGAAGTCTTTAGCTGAATGTGGCAGTTGGTATAATGAAAGGCATCTAAAACTGAGGAAAGAATGTGGTTTAAGAAAAGGAGTTACGTCATTGGGTGTTCATGGACATTAGTACCTAAAAATAGGTTGTATCTTAGTTTGTAAAATAACTATTTTTTCTGATTGGCTGAGAAGAAAATATTGAAAGGTACAATACACTGTATAAGCTAATATTTTCAAGTAGTCAACCATACTTGCTACTGTTTAATTAGAAGCTGGTGTTCTGCAGTTAAATATATGTTGAACTTTTGAATTACTGGTACAGTTGAATATTTCATAAATTGTTGCTATGGATACTGAGGTGAAGCAGTGTGGGGGAAGTGTTTGAAGTATACTGTGCTTTTAAAATATAAAATGGAGTATTTTATATTTTTTATACGTTTGAAAACTTAATTTTTCCAATCTAGTAGTATGTTTGAAAGTTATATGTTGTTAAAAAATGATAGTAGTATTATTGGAAATAGCTTTTTGAGCTCCTATCAGGATTTGCGACTCCATCGCGACGTTACACTGGGGTCGCGCTACGCGTCGTGATGGAGTTGCGACTCCAGCAAGTTACACTACCAGATTGGGCTTCTTTAGAAGAGACTAATGAAGGGTTAATATGAAGGGTTAATATGACTATCCAATAGAAAGTGTTTTTAGATTTTGAAAAAATGAAGGAAATATTTTGATATGCTAGTTACATTCATTTCTGTGCAAAAGGAGACGGAAAATTTGCCATTACTGTTTTTTCCTGATAGATAGTGGTACATCACATTTATTGTGTGAAAAAGAAAATTATCTAAGAGTTTCTGATAATTTCAGAATCTACAGTGAAATTTCACAGTTAAGTTACAAATGTGGAAAGATTGTGATCTATGGTGTAGGAGCCCATAAGTTATTTTAATTTATTTTTTAACTATGAGATGAACTGTCAATGGAAGTTGTGAAGCATTTCATCAGAAAAAACATATGTACTGTAATAACTGCGTCTTTTATTGGTGTAAATAATGGTATATGTATGTAATTTGATATACGTAGAGTAGCACATAGTTATATATAATGAGATGAACAGTTAAATATGTAATAGTGTACATGTACTAAGTAGTTATTTCTACAGATAAGTAGGATTGTTAACATGTTTGAGGTCTGAAAGAATAGAGATATAATATGACAGGAGGAGTATAAGCAGTGAAAATGGTAGATATCTGGAAAGGCATTGACACTAACAAGACAGTCATACACAGGAGTCGCTCTTTCATCTTGGTTCAGGTTTGGCACTGGGAAACTCTGTCTTAATGAAACTGGTAGGGTAATGTGACATTCAAAATGCATTCTTAGACGTTTTAAGCACTATCATAGTCCATATAACTTGATTGAAAAATACTCTGCAAGTGGGCCGTAAATAATGATGTATGTACTTAAAGCTGAAAACATATTCTGTCAAGTTGGAGTGTGTAATATCTATAATTTCTCTCTCATGTTTGTACTTGGGACATGTAGTATGACACCTGAGGTGTAAGTCATATACATAACTTAAAAACTATACAACCTTTCACACCCATAGTTGTAAAGTTCCAGAGTGCTTCATATCTAGGTGTTCTGTGTAATACCCAGAAAGTGATGCATGCAGCTTCTTCTACACACATTTACAGAGTATAGAGTTTTAAACAGAGGTACTCTAATAGTTACAGGATACTTTATATGTGTCATCTCACCCCTCATAGGCACTGACACACTCATTGAGGTCTCTGGAAAGATGCTGACACTAATAAGAGTGGCATGACTGGAGTCGGTCTCTCATTTTGGGTTAGGCCTGACACTGGAAGCTCTGTGTCTCTAATGAAGCTGGTAGTGAAATGTGAGGTTTAAAACATGTTCCCAAGTGTACTAACCACTATCCTACTACATATAACGCTCTTCAAAGGTACACTGCATGTAGGCCGTAGATAGTGATATGTGCGCTCAAAACTGAAAACGTTTTTTTCCAAGTTTGAATGTGTGATCTGTATAACTTTTCAGGCATATTTGTTCTTCTACGTGTACTCTGACACCTATGATACAACTGATCACCCTATCTTAAAAACTATGGACTAGAAAATCATTTAGATATGTTTCAAGCCTGGTCTAATTGAGGATGTGTATGAAGTTGTACTGCTATGGTGACTTACCATTTAAAACCTCTTGAGAGTCCTTTATTTAGTGTTCTGCTACATATAACTCACCCCTAAGGTAGCCTGTAAGTAGATCATAGGGTACAGTCCTATATGCATAAAATCTAACATCGTGCAGTTATATAACATTAAATGTATACTCTATTTTCCTTTCAGAAATCAATTTGGTTTCAAACAGAAGATTTAACATGACAAACGAGTAACGAAAGAGAAAAGCACAAAAGAAAGAGTACTATTTCAAAAAGTCTCAAAATAAACCAGTTTATTATTATTTTTTGGGGAAATCTATTTTAAATTTTTTGAAAACAACACAAACAGAGCAGTACAGGTGTGCACAGGGTCTCCACAGAAACGTAGTCACAAATCAATGCATATATTTTCTTATCAACACCAGATCTTGCCACCCTCCCTCTCCTGGGGTCTCGTAAACCAATGTTTTCAACACATATCAATACACTATGATCCCACATATACACATGGAGTCTGGGAGAGGCAGAAAATAAACTAGTATATTATTGACAGAATATTATCCAGGGAAAAAAAGCCTGCTGGTAAAGAGAACTAAGCAATTTCTGAGAACAGTTCTTAGGAAAAAAGAAAATTATTGAGAATGAGGTGATCAAAATGAAAAGGTTACCAATAACTCACAAAGAAAAAGGAATAACAAGTTCAAACTGGAAAATGTTCTTAAGAAAAAAGTAAGGAAACTGGAAGGCAGTCACACTGTAAAGATATAAGAAGTAGAGTGATACAAAATTTAGAAAGAAATTCAAAACAGTATAAGAGACGATCAGCAGCTTATAAGCAAAGATATATATATATAATTGCTAGGAATGTTGAGGAAATTATAGCAGAAGAGATACAGGAAAGGTGGAGACAGGCTCCTCTATTTAAGTGGAAACTACAGTAGTATTTCTAGTGTTCAACAAGAGTCTATTGATAAAATTAGACACTTTCTATGTGAATTTTCATGCAGAAGTCTGAAACAGAAAATTGCAATTTTACAGGGATTAGATCCATGCAAAGTGAGAAAGTATATCAAATTACAGGGACATTCACTTGCATGTTTTTCAAAGAAAGTATGTCTATGTGTTTTTCATCATTTCAGAATGTTAGCTGTTCATCACTCTTAAATGCAAAAGTTTGTTAGGAGACTTTACTATGTAAAAAGTCCAGCAGAATTGTAGGAAAGTAGGATCTGCTTCTTATGGTTACCCCCACTTTTTGCTAAATGTAATACTGTTTTTGATTAGTCTGACTGGGATCCTGCTAATCAGGACCCCTGTCTATCTGCTTTCTCCCTAAACTGTTATGTTATGTACTTAGGTACACTCTTGATTGGATACTGGGGTACCCTTGTCAGTCCCTAGTATATGGTACCCATGTACCCAGGGCATAGGTACCCCAGAGGCCTCCCATGGGCTGAAGCATGTATTATGCCACCCATGAGAGGCCATGCAAAATGGAACTACAGGCCTGCCATTGCAGCCTGTGTAAGTTGGTGCATGCACCACTTACTTAAGATATAAGTTTACTATATCTAAGGGTCACTGCACTTAAAACCTAAAAGTCACCCCTATAGCAGGCCTTTACAATCCTGAAGTCAGGGTGCTTGGTTCTAAGTGAGAGGGTGCCACTGCACGAGCAGAACACCCCTGCAGCCTACGGAGTCCATTCTCCTGGGTTGCCAGTGAAGCAGCCATATACGACATATAGAGGGGCATTACACGACCGCGTGATGACCAACTCTAAAATGGCTGAAACAAACCCTATCGTGTTTGGTGTCAAACATGTTGGAATCATACCCCCACACCGGTAACCGGTGTGGGAGGTATGATTCCACCCCTCAGAAGTAAGCTTCGTGGGGCCCCCGGTGATCCCGGTACCAGCCTTCTAACTCCAGACAGCACTAAATGGTTGCTGCCGACCAGAGACACATTTCTGCCCTCCTGCTGCTGAGCCAAGCTCGAGCAGGGGAAGGCAGAACAATAGGCATCCTGTGACAGGGACCAGACAGGATATAGTGTATTAGGGCTGTGTGGGTGCGCTTGCCAGTGACCGAAAGTCTGCATGAGGGGCACATTTGGTGTCCCTGTGCATAGTCCAGTTCAAACCAGTCCTGGGAGCTGTTGGCTCCCGCTCTGGCATGAAACTGGACAAAGGACATAGGAGTAACCTCCCCCCTGTCCAGACCCTCCCCTGGGAGGGTCCCCTGAATCTTTACAACCCTCTCCTGTGGGTACCTTAAGGGCTTACCTGGCTGTAGGACCTTAGATTCGTTGTAGACAAGATTCTAACCTGAAACCACTGCACTTCGACCGTCTGGGCACTCTGGACTTCGTTTGGGCCTGACTTCGTCTCCCTCTCAGTCTGCTGCATCATCTGTGCCTGTGCACCTTACAGGATCCATGCAGGACCTGTGGAGCATCAAAGACAACTGAAGATAATCTCCCTTGGTGTGAAGGAGTCACTCCCCTGCATTCGCAGGCACCGCAACACTGCGGACCGGTCTGCTGATCCAGAGCTCCTACGGACTCCGAAAGGCTCAGCAACACAGGAGGTGGGTTCCTACGTCCCTCGAGGTCCGAGCTGCCCTCTCACCAAGTTTGAGGTCAGAATCCCTCGTGGGGGCTGCAATACCCGAAGCCATGTGCACCCCATACTTTTGCAAGTGCATGTGCTTGTTGGCAATTCCTGAACAAGTGCATTGGGGTCCGAGTAGCCCCAACCTCTGGCGACTTCCTGCATGAAGATCTTCATCCACCTTGCACCGAGTGCTCCGTGGCTTGCTGTTTTGTGAAGTTGCTCGAGGTCCTCTTGCGACTCCTGCGCCTCCGGCCTGTGGGTCCATTTGAGGGTCAACTTTGATTTTCTTGGGCTCCCCTGGTTGCTCCAGGCTTGCCCTGACTCCCCTGTGTGTGGTGAGTCTCCTGGACCTTGCCGGTCCGAACCATACACTCCCTTGACCTTCTGCGTGGGTTGCCGTTGCCAAGGCTTGTTGGTGCTCCCGCCGGACACCGACCCCTCAGCACTCGACATCCTTTGTGGGACAGCTCATATCCGGCTCCTGGTCATCCTTGGCGTCGCCTGGTCTCAGCAGCTGCAGAGTCAAGGTCCCCATCAACTATCCTGAAGCACCCGACATCGGTGGGCATTCGTGTACCGAGCCCCTGGTCACCCTGAAGTGACCCAGACTCTGTCCCCTCTGCTTTCAGGTACTCTTCGACTAGAATCCACATTTGGATTCCAACGGACATTCTTCTCCCTTCCAGCAGCGGCTCATCTTCGAAGTCCTCCATTGGGTTTGACGGCGGTTTCCGACGCTACTTCACACCTATGCACCCGGCTCCCCTGGGTTAGGTAACTTGGGTACTTCGGTATCCACGGGTGGGGTGGCTATCCAACCTTCTGTCTTCCACGGGTTTTCTTCGTATTCCACTGGGAAGGGTCCTTAATCTCTAAAACTCCAACAGCGACTTTCACATAGAGTTGTACGGAGCACGCGGTCGTCTTCCCACACTGCACCCGTCGTCTGTGGGGTCCCTATATACTCACCTTGGGTGGTTCCTTGGGTCCCAGCGATTCTACGTCCTCTCGACATCGTCCTGACTCGAGTCGTGGTTCTTATGCCACTTTCTTAGTTTATGGTTTGGTCCCCCCTGGGGCCCACTGTGTATTAGTGCTATTTACTGTTGTTTCTTTGCTTGAGTATTGTGTGATTTGCGTCTTTCTCCGTGTAGGAGATATTGTAACGTACTAGATAGTGTTATATAATAAATACATAATTTTATAACTATTGTGTGGTTCTCTTTTCATTTAATCTATACTATAAGATTGCATTCCGGTGAAACAAGCTGCTTTACACTCCTTCAAGACTTAGCCTGAAGGCTGTTCTCCACAGCTACCACTTGGATAGCTTTCTAAGGTTGTCTGAGACCTCTTAAATCACCATAAGGGTTGTCTGGACTGGCGCAGGGTGCCCACTTTAATTAGTGGACAGCATATACCGGGCCAGCCTCTCACAAGTATACTTAGGAGATTTGAATAGAAGTCTTGCACATGGTAAATAGCAAATGTACAAACAATTTGTGATAATGTTCAGTTTTGTTTTTTTGGGCCTGAAGAGCAGTGTAGGAAAAGTGAGGACTTGTTATCTACAGCTGTAATAGAAGAGGACACAGAAACTACTATTAATAACTTTGTAGAAGAGATTAGAAAGTTTAACACAGTTTCTTCTGAGAAACTAAACTGGGTTTGTATTTCATGTTGACGCACCCACTACAAAAATCAAACATGGACTGTTGATTTGTATTCTAAAAGTGAAAAAGAAAACAATGATAAGTGGCAACAATTTGCTGCTTAATTATTTGTTGAAGAACGATTTGATTTATCTTCTTGATAAGTTATATGTAAATATTGTTATAACAAGTTAAACAAAATGCCAGCTAGAGCTGTATATAACAACTTAGAGCTGGTACCTATTCCTAAAGAACTAGCAGATTTAAATGTTTATGAGTCTATTCTAATTCACACAATACATCCATTTCTGGCCATAGTTCGTATGGAGCCAAAAACTGGAAAGATGCCGCCCACTGATCTACAAAAAGACTTAAAAGGTAGAGTTGTGTATTTACCTTTAGATTATAAAAAGAATATTGCAACTGTTGGTGTAGATAGAGAGGATAGTTAGTTGCTATTAGTAAAGTTAAAAATGCAAAATTATACCTGGTACAGAATAATGTTTTTTTATAAGAATGTAGAAGTTGTTGAAGATGTGACATATGTAGAGGAGGAAACGTTTTCTACAAGTCGACAGTTTGAAAAAGTAGATAAATCCAAATCAGAAGACATTTATGAACATTACATTATTCATCCTCTATATTCAAAAGAAGTGATTGGTGATGCCATTGAATTATTTCAGATGAAGCAAGCAAAAGGAACACCCTAGTGTGTTTGGGAGAAAATTGTGTAAGCTCTTTGTTTTCCACAACTGTTCACCGCTGGAGAAGGTGGCTGCTTTGATGTACGAGATGATCAGATTCCTGCATCTGAGTACTGGTCAACAACATTATACTCAGAAGATCCAAGATTTCGACAATCTATTCCTTACATATTTCATCTTCTATTTGAGAGTGATTTATCTGGTCTTTCATATGCTGTTAACCATATATTAAAGACAGGACTACATATACAACGCAAGAGAATTTATGGAGAAAGTTCAAGAAAGAGATGAAAACTTAGAATATAGTTTAATTAATATGATGGCATGCCAACATGGCACCAACGAGTATTGGTATCGTCGACACAGAGAACTCAAATGCATGTTAAGAAACCTTGAAGCACCTACGTGGTTTCTGACACTCAGTTGCGCTGAATATGCATGGGATGATCTGCTTGAGCTCCTTCGAGAAGCAAATTTAATCATCAAAAATATCAAATTAAAGATACCAGATGAACTTTGTTCTTTGGATCCTGCAAATGCTTGCAGGTATTTCAACCACAGATTTAAAGCTATGATGCCTTACATCTGTAACAAAAAAAATCCTAGGAGAAGTAAGTGATTTCTTTTGGCAAAAGGAATACCAAGCCAGAGGTGCACCTCATATACACATGCTGGTATGGATAAAGGATGCACCAAAATTTGGGACAGATAGTGATGAGGCTGTCCTGAGTTTTATACATCAGTATGTAACATGTGCCATCCTAAAAGATGGTGGAGAAAACCTCCTTGAAACAACAAGTTTTACACTTTTAAAGTCACAGAGATGGGAATTACTGCTGTCGTAAATACAGATTTAAAGGGAAATTTTATACAAAATGTGATTTTGGATTTCCACGACCTGTGATTTCACAAGGAAGAATAAACAGCTTTCTATCAGCAGTAAGACATATACTCACTTGCAAATCACCAAAGAACACGTATAACTTAAAAAGAACAGAACCCTCATAGTATATTAATGATTACAATCCAGTCATACTAAAAATGTGAAATGCAAACATGGATATACAAATTGTTGCTGACAACTCAATTGCAGTTGCTCTGCATGTAACTTCATACATTACAAAATCAGAGAAATCAGAGATGAAAGACGTGGGAGGAAATTTCTATGGAGAAGACTCGGAAGAAGAGATTATACAGCTTCAGTTTGAAGATGCTTTCTCATAGAGAGATAGGATCCTATGAGTGCTCAGATCGGTTAAGTTCAGCCAGCTTATTTTCAAAGTCAAGAGGAATCATTTGGGTAAGCCTAGGACTTGGCAGTCCACGAAACATAGAATTAATGTCTTTACCAGAAATCCAATCTTATTAGAGTTTGAACCACAAAGTACTGATATTGTCAAAACAAAATGTTGGATACATACTATCATAGAAGAAGTCCACATTTGGAAAATGTGTGCCTTTATGAAGTTCTTCAATATTACAGGTTTAAAAAGAATGTATCAGAAAACATAGAACAAGAAACATACGCAGTAGTTGGATGTGATGGCTGTTTAGTCAAACATGCAAAAGGAAATTCAATCAATCACCGAAAACTAATTCTCACACTCCATTTGAGCACTTTTACAACTGTTCAAATGTTGGCATGATAAAACAGAGTTGTTTGGAGATTATGATTCTTACGAAGATTCCTTTAATGCTGTGAAAGAAAGTATTCAGTGTTCAGTCTTTCCTTTGTATTTGAAAATGTTAAATGATGAGATTGAGTAAGAAGAAACTATTGTATCGGCAATAGCAAGAGAAAGTTTACAAAGTAGTCAAAGTTCTGACCCATTTAGTCAAGATCCACTTGGCTAACCAATTTTTCAGAATGAAGCAGTAACAACAAGGAATGAAGTGGAAACAGCAATGGAACTAGTAAGACAAGAGATGATCGATTTTGAACATTTAGAAGGACAACTGAGCAGTAAACAGAAAGAAATCTTTGAATAAGTAAAAGAGAAAATACAACATGGCTTCTTGCACGAAAACAAATAATGCCAATGCTCATCATTTAAACCTATCCTATTATATATTAGTGGTTAAGCTGGAACAGGAAAATTTTCCTAATTAAAGTTCTAACCAGTTATCTACAGAATCAAATCTATCAATTAATAAATTAAACTGTTTACAGCTGAAAAGACTGAGGATGTAGTCTAATGGCTAGGGCGGTTGATCTCAAATCTGTGGAACCGGGTTCGAGTCTCGGCAATGACGCTCAAAATCCTGTGATTCTGGGCAAATCACTTAATTTCCCTGTGCCTAACAAAAATGAATGTGTTTTTATGTAACGCAACTGGCGCTCATGTAAATCACTCTGATACCGTCGGGTCAAGTTCGCGCTATATAAAACTACAAAAAAAAAAAGAAAACAAATGTATAATATGATTGCAGAACAGAAAACTATAGTTTGTTTAACTCCTACACTACAAGAGTGTTCCAACTTTAATGAAGAAATACTGAAACTGGAAAACCAAAAATTTTGGAACTGACTGCTATTGATAAAATTGAACACCAGGGAGTAACAATGCTACTAAGTGAAAAACTAAAAAAAAAAAAAAAAAATCTTTAGAAAACTCTGTATCAAAGACTGCAGGATTAGAAAAGTGTTTACGCATGTGTAACAACTGATGAGTTTTTTGTGACGTAATTTGAGTATAGAGCAAGGATTAGTAAATGTTGCTATAGGTAAAGTTGTTGATTGTGTTCCTTTTCCAAACTGGAATCAAATAGAATTTTTAGTTGTAAAGTTTGATCAGATTAATGCAGTAAAGCACATTGGGCATTGTGTTGTGTGTTTTTTGCTTGTAAAGGAGTTATGTGTTTGACGTATGTAGTTCCCTCTATCTTTACGCTGTAACTATCCATAAATCACAAGGTTTAAGCATAGACAGAGCTTTTGTAAATATTGGAAGTAGTGTGTTTAAAGAAGGAATGGGGGGGCGTGGTCTCGCTGCAAATGGAGTGAGACGTACGCCATTTGAGCTCCGGGCCGCCACAGCCAACCACAGCGAATATAAGCATTTCCACGGCCCAAAAAGAAACACGGGTGGAACACACGCTAGCGGAGCGACTCGAGTGCCTCCAGGGCTCGAACTCAGCTGGCGGAGATCGGCAGAGGAGACTCGGACTGAGGGAGGCTTGAGACCCGGTGGCCCACCCGCCATTTTAGCTGCTTAGACCCCGGGTGTCAACAACCATCACCCCTGGAAGTACCCAGGAGCACCGGAGAAACCCCACGGCCTCGGAGAAGAGTGTACAGAGTCCGGAGGGGACCCGACGCTGCAGACGCCTCGCCGCCCTGGCCTAGATCCCCGATTTCAAAGAGCCATAAGAGACGGCCGCCATCTTAATAGCCCGGACCCTGAGCGAATACACTGGAGGCGCTCGGGCGATCGAGGTCTGATCCCACGCTCCCCCACTGCTACAGGGGCGTGAGGGAGGCCCGGAGACGCCCCGGAGCTACTGACCGGTGCACCGGCCCGCCGGGCCTCGGCGACCGGGGGTGATTCCGCCATCTTGCTGCCTAGTGGCAAACAGCCGCCAACAGAGGAGCCCGGGTGTACAGCGTCTGACCAGGTACGGGAACGAGGGGGGGTTGGAGCGACCGCTGGGGGGGACTGAGTCGATGGTCTGGGCAGCTTGGGACTGCACTCCGTGGTCGGGTTCCTGGGCCTAAGACCTAACCCAGCGGCGGCGCCCCTGCCTTGCTGGCGGGACCCCCCCCCCCGTTGGCTCTGGACCCATCACACTGCGGTAAAGCCCTTGGAGGTGTACCATCCTGTACCAGATCACAGCATCCTCACCGACCGCTCCTGCTGGGAGCCCCCTGTGCGCTGGCCTCCCCGTCTGTGGAGAGCCGGAGAGCGGCGGGCCACAAAATCCGGGATACGGAAGGGTACGACAGGCCGGCGGCCAGCTTGAGGAACCTAGATCTCTGTCAGCGAGACGGAGGGCACCACCATCTGCTTGCCCATTGGGGTGGTACAGAGCCCAACCCTCCAATGTTTAACATCGCCAGCCTCCACCGCAGACCCGACTGATCCTCCTATCATCACCAGAAGCGGCCACCACGCCGCAATACACTTCGAGTGGCTGACACCTTGCCCGTTGATCTCCTGGGCACCCATAGCCTGGTGTACACGGTGGGGGGCCATTACAGGTGAGATAACCTGGTTCCTCCGCACCTTTAGAATCCACGCTTAACCGAAGGGCCCTGAGCTAGCACGACATACAACTGCACCACTGTGCCACTGGGCCTGGTCTCCCCTGATCGCCACCCCCAGGGACTTGAAGCGGTGAACACGACCACGCGGGGGACTAGGCGGCTCCTCCTACTCCATGAACATGACCCGCTCAAAACCCGGGAAGGAGTCCTCAGCAACGCCAAAGGATACTACAATCCTGACCATGTGGAACAAACCGGGGGCAGTAACAGCGCCTGACGCGACGCTTGTGGCCGGATGTTCATCAGAGCCGGTCACACAATCCTTCATGACCGGTTTTATGCAGGAACTTAAGTCGGAAATAGGGTCCCTGCGCACAGAGGTACAAGCTTGTGTCAAAGACCTCCGGAAAGATGTAGGAGAGCTGGGTGGGCGAGTGGACGATCTTGAAAAGACCCTGGACACCCGTACAGAGGACCAGGAACACTTATGGCAGCGGCTAGCCACCCTGGAGGAGCAACACATCGAGCTACAGATCAAGCAGGAGGACCTGGAAAATCGGGGCGCCGAAACAACATACGCCTGCGGGGGATTCCGCTTGGGGCAGAAGGTACAGACATAATGACTTTTGTGGCCGATCTATTCCATGACATTAGAGGAGACGATGACACCTCGCCGCCCGCTCTGGACCGTGCGCACCGAGTATCTGGTCCGCCAGGGAGGCCGGGCCTCGTGCCTGACATCCTGACGCGGGTCCATTTCTTCATTGAGAAGGAGGCTATCCTTAAGGCAGCTCGGGACAAGCCGGAGATTCTGTACAGGGGCACACCCATCCAGTTGTTTCAAGATTTGGCCCCCACGACCCTTCGGCGCCGCAGAGACTTCCGTCCCATTACGGACAAACTCAGGGAGCTCAACATCCGCTACCAATGGGGGCACCCCTTTGCTCTCATCTTTCAATGGGAGTCCAAGCGCCGAGTACTGAGGTCATACAGGGAAGCGGCCCAACTACTACAGATCCCTGACACCCCCCCGACAAGCACATCACGCATGCCACCGAGAGCTCGAATCCCACTGAAGCCGCAGTGGGCTACGGTCCGTCATGCCGGACAGCCACCCTTCCGAGAGCGAAGCAATTCCTCCAAAGAAAAGCAGGACATAATCCAGCACATACGATCCTTAGAAGGGGGTCAGTCACCCTCAGGCTCGCAAACACCCGTCACCAAATAACTGTAAACTGCAGATGTGACTCAACTCACAGTGCGCTTCTCATCTCTGGGGGAGACACCGGCCTTCGCATAACTGGCACTCCACTCTCTACTGCACCACCCGAGAGACGCAATGATTATCTTACACCAGGACGGCGGCCCCGGAGCACACTCCAGCCCTAAAGACTGGATGCGTAACACGATGACCAACCCCCACGCCTATTTCTGGGAGAGTGACATCTCCGGGACAGCCTGTGCCACTGTGCCTGGCTCCTCCCTGGACTGGAATAGGTCCTGTTGGCCATGTTGGCCATCAACCCGTCCGGGTTGTCTTGTTTATCTTTGTTCCTTTTTTCTTCTTTCTATTTCTTGCTTATTTCCCCGGTGGGGGGACCACTTGGATAATTGGGGGGACTTACACTGGAAGCCTTACTTCTTTTCTCCTTTCCACACTGCACTGAATACCAATCTATTGAGGCTTCGAGCCTCCTCACTAGATCCCTGCTTCTTGACCCTGTTCAAAACCCAGAGACACCTACCTGGGATCACGCGCACACTAGATACTAGACGACCATGACCTCGGTGCCCTGTTTGAAGCTCGTAACCCTTAACGTGAAGGGACTTAACTCCCCCAACAAGAGGCGTCAGATATGGCGGTATCTGTTACTACAAAACCCAGACATCGTTTTCCTCCAGGAGACGCACCTCCTTAGGGCTGACACTACACGCATGACACATCCACGCTTCCCCCTACAATTTTGGAGCTCAGCGCGTACTAGGACAGCGGGGGTAGCCATCCTCTGCAGAGCAGGCATCCAGCAGGGAGACACCAAAGTGGTCCGTGACACGGAGGGCAGACTCCTTAAGGTGGTGGTCAAGCTGGGACATCGTACTCTCACCCTTTGCAACACATATGCGCCCAACCAGGGACAGGACTCTTTCTTGCGTAAACTCCTGCGGGAACACATAGTACCGGTACACTCAGACCTTGTCCTGGGGGGGACTTTAATTTAGTGTGGGATGCAGACATTGATCGCAGCGGGGGCACATTTCATGGGATGGGGGCTATGTCGGCAGCGACAAAGAGCTGTATCACTGCCTCGGGTTTGGTAGACGTATGGCGGTATCATTCCCCTGAGATCCGCGACTACTCCTACTATTCTCATGCACACCGCTCTTACTCACGAATCGACTACCTCTTCGTCTCACATTCTCTAGTTAAGGACATTCTCTCAACCACCATGTCAGATATCTCAATCTCTGACCACGCGCATGTGGAGCTACTTCTCCATGAACGCTTCTCTCATCCCAGACGACCTACTAGGTGGCGTTTCCCTCCTCACATCCTTAGAGACCCAGTAGACACGGCGGAACTACAGGCTGCCATCCTCTCCTATTTCGCGACCAGCGACCTCCCGGAGACAGCCCTCCCTGTTCTATGGGATGCCTTTAAGGCTACGATACGCGGCACCCTCACATCTATCGCTATTGCCAGGGCCAGAGAGGCCCGCCTGTACGAGGATAAGCTTACACGCGAAATCAAAACACTCGAGAAAATGGACCAAGAACGCCCATTAGCGATTCACAAGCGGCGCATAGCTATACTCAGGGGTCAGCTCCGGGCCCATAGAACCAACAAGGCGGAACACGCTCTCCTTGCATTGCGACAGCGCTATTACGATGGAGGGGACAAGGTGGGCACCATCTTGGCACGTCGCCTGAGAACACGAGCAGCTAAAGCACACATTTCTAAACTAAAATTGGGGGACGGGACATGGGCCACCACTGAATCTGCCAAGCTTCAAGCATTCCAAAACTACTATACATCTCTTTACGCGAAAGCCACGCCCAATCCTGCTCAAATATCGGCTACACTAGACGCCTGCAACTGGGAACCCCTTAGCCCATTTCATTCCCAACTCTTGGAAGAACCAATTACACTAGAGGAACTAACCAACGCCCTTAAGGAACTTCCACTTGGCAAAACGCCGGGCCCGGATGGGCTCCCCGTCTCATTTTATCGTACCTTCTTACCACAACTCCAATCATACATGTTACGCCTTTTCAATTCTTTTACGGATAAAACTGGGCCTTCCACAGATATGGCTATGGCGGAAATAGCTTTAATCCCAAAACCTGGGAAGGACCACACACTCTGCTCATCCTTTCGCCCCATAGCCCTATTAAACATAGACCTTAAACTCTACACTAAAATACTGGCTAAGCGCCTCAGCACACACCTCCCAGGCCTAATCGAGCCAGACCAGGTGGGTTTTATACATCAACGCCAAGGGGCGGATAATGTGCGTCGAATTGCGCACCTGGTGGGGAAGGCGCATCACTGGAAGATACCCTCGTGCCTACTCTCGCTTGACGCCGAAAAGGCATTCGATCGAGTGGATTGGGTGTTCCTCCGGGCCGTGCTGCAGAAGATAGGACTAGGTCCGCAGATGATAGCGCGCATAATGGCCCCCTACCTTGCACCGCTCGCCAGGGTAAGAGTCAATGGCCAACTCACACACCCTATCTATATCCTCAGGGGCACTAGACAGGGATGTCCCTTGTCCCCTTTACTGTTCGCCATCGTGGTTGAACCGCTCGCCATTCTGATTCGCCGCTCACCTGATATACATGGTATCGCCCTTGGGGGCATAGACCACAAGATTGCTCTCTTTGCGGACGATCTCCTCCTCACCTTGTCGAATCCGACTGGCTCTCTGCCAGCAGTACACGCTCTGCTACAGTCCTATGAGCAAATCTCAGGGCTTAAAATTAACCATACGAAATCATGGGCTCTTAACCTCACAATTCCGACGGAGGACATTGCGACCCTGCAAACCCTTGCCCCCTACCAATGGGCTACGAACTCTATTAGATACCTAGGACTTAATTTGACTCCGGACTTGGCCAACTGGTCCCAAGCTAATTGGCAAGAATGCAAAAATGCAGTAGTAACCGACTTACGAGCATGGAGATCTCTGCCGCTCTCCTGGCTGGGGCGCTTAAACACAGTTAAAATGTCCATCCTCCCAAAGATACTTTATTTATTCCAGACCCTGCCAACGCCTATCCCGGAACACCAAATCCAGAGCCTACAGCGTGAGCTAGTCGCATTCATATGGAGAGGGAAGCGGCCGCGATTCTCCAGTAAAATCTTAATGCTCCATCGCGATAAGGGTGGGCTCGCATGCCCTAACCTATTAGAATACTATTGGGCATCCCATCTCCGTTTTATACCGGAGTGGACAGCTTGGGAGAGCGAGAAGGTGTGGTTCCATATGGACAGGGCGGTTACCTGTCGCCCTCTCTGGGACCATGCATGGCTCCCTCGCGAAGCACGCTCCCGAAGTGCAAATATGGCGACCCCTACTAAGACCGTACTTGAGATTTGGGATAGGCTGGCCGTCCGCAAGGGCCTCACATCTTTTCCGTCTCCACACACCCCAATTGCTCGCAACCCGCAATTTCCCCCTGCTCTTCACCCGCCCTCTTTTGCAGAATGGACAGACAAGGGTTGCAAAACGGTGCGAGATCTATTTCTAGGGAGTGATGTCAGAACTTTTGCCCAATGCAAACAGGAATATCAACTCTCGGAGAAGGAGAGATTCCAATATATACAACTCCGGCACTGGATACAGGCGTCTTCTCTAACACAGGCGGCTACACGGCCTTACACACCGTTCGAACAGCTGGCTCGCACATTTGACAACTCTAAGGGATTGATATCTCGCATATACCAAGTCCTCCAACATTCACCACACCCTACCCCACACCTGTACCAACAACAGTGGCAGTCTCTTCCCGGGGCCGACATTGCACCCTCTCAGTGGACACGTCTATGGCGCGACATCCCGAAGACTTTTCATAGCATCCCCCAGCAGGAATCTGCATACAAGATAATGACCCAATGGTACTATACACCCCACAGGTTGCACAAAATGTTCCCCAACTCTTCACCGATCTGTTGGCGATGCAATAGGGCACTGGGAGATTTCATACACATATGGTGGTCGTGCCCCCTCTTGACCACCTACTGGAAAGAAGTCCTCAGCCACATTAAACGAGTACTAGGCTACCCGCTACCTGAAAACCCACTCACGATTGTACTGGGCCTCAGGCCGGTGAACCTACGGGCTATGACCCGCCGTGATTGGCACCTCAGTCTTCACATGCTGGGAACTGCTAAGCGGACCATTGCCCTATATTGGAAAAAGGCGGAATCGCCCTCAGTGAATGTGTGGTTCACCCGCCTGTGGCAAACAGTGGTAATGGAACTACTCACGGCGCGCCTACAATATCGAGACACCCAGTTTACGACAATATGGAAGCCACTGGTGGAACATCTGGGACGTCTAGAGAACGCTAGACAGCAGCCACCAAAACTGCGGGCTTTACGCCTCTTCGACGATGTGGTGCACACCGCAGATCCAAATAGATATTGGAACCCTCCTGATGGACCACCCCGTGCTGCGCCCCCACCCACCCCATACGACTCAGGCCCGGTGATACTTGACGCCCCGTCAGCTGTTGTGGTCATCAACACCGTCCCACACGACGAAAGAGACATCAAATAGTTGCGCTGCCACTGCACCCCCTGCGAGGCGAGCTGCCCCAGGCATACTGTCATAGTGCCTTTGTCGCCCCCGCCACACCCTACCCCTTCTTCTATCGCCCCCTTTTCATCTCTTTTCTCTTTCCACTGGACTTTCACTTTCCTTGTTAGTACACTGCTTATAGCCTATTGGCGGCGCATATATAGTGTTGAGGCACTGCTTCACAAGCATGAGCTCTGATGAGATAGTGCGCAGCCCGACACATTGGCGATTTGGAAGATGCCACAGGATAGCCATAGCCGTACGATACTTGCGCCAGAAAAGTGTGTAATTGAAGTCGTCTTTGGCTAGCCATGTAATTTTCTGTACTGCGCGATATCCTAGAGCTTATCCAACAAGATGTGTTGAATTTACAAAGCTTGAGTTAAGATGTGGGCCACAGTGTGCAGGATGGCCTCTTCTATATCACTATGTGGCGCTTGCCAAATGTAAAACTAATGAATGCATTACGTTCTTCTCTAAAATGCAAATAAAAACGTATTTGAAATAAAGAAGGAATGGCATATGTTGCATTGTCTAGAGTAACAACATTATCTGGTTTGTATTTGTTGAATTTGATTACAAAAATTGTTAGTGCTGATGGAAGTTGTGTGAGAGTACATTCGCTTAAGAAGTCTCTATGCGCCTCATTTAAGTGAATACCCAATCTATAAGAAACATATACTATGTCTAAAACGGAAATATATAAAACCATCAACTGAACTTCAAGATGAGAAAGGTTATCAATACAAAGTTGAAGGCTTAAAGAAAAAAAAAGAGGAAAGTGAGGGTGATATTGTAGGATACCAGTTAGAAAACAGTTCAGGTATCAACTGTTATTCTAATGTGGTTCTCAATGCAATCTTTCATTTACTATGTCTTCTTAATGAAATCATGGAAAACCGTGAAAAAAGTTTCTGTTCGGCACTACATCATTTACTTCAATAGTTGTTTAGTGACAGAAGTAAAATAAATACTGTTTCTGGCGTTCAACATCTTTTGGATATATGTAGCGGACCAGTAACATTTACTCTCAACATACAACAAGATGCACAAGAATTTATAATGGTCATGCTTGGAGTCTTAGAAGGCGAAGAAGTAAATATTGATAACCTATTTGGACTAAGTTACAAATGGGAGCATGTTTGTGAAGATTTTTCATTTACCTTTACCACTGAAATACACGCAGAATGATTCCTATACTTAACACTACCAGATTGTAAATCAGTGTCTTTTGACAAATTGATTAAAACAGCAAATCAAAATATGACCTGCTCAAATTGTAGATCAGATATGATGTCTACATTGCAGATACAAAGTATTGGAAAATATCTAATTTCAATAATACAATGACGTAGAGTAGATGGAACAAAATTACAAACAGAAATTACAAACTTCAAAGCAGGTCAAATATCTATTTCAGGGAGAACTTCTATAAAACTCGCTTTTATTTTTCATGAAGGAGCTTCTATAACATCTGGACACTATACTGTGTTTTTAAAGAGTAACAGCGGATGGACACATTGCAATGATGCCAACCTGAAATTCAAAGCTGGATTGCCTTCTAAACTACAAAATTCTTACCTGTTTTTTTCTGCAGCCAAAGTTCTAGGGACATCATTCAGCCAATTGGGGGTGATGTCCTTAAAAATGGATTGGATTCTATCAGTATTTACAATTAGTCTTTTGCTTATTATTTCACTTATTGGACATAATATTCTGAAATATGTTTTAAAAAATTAACTAGAGTACATATTTGTTTGTAGTACTGTACCAGGTATAATAGTAAAAAAGGATTTCAAATCTATTTATGTTAAGTAGTAAAGTTAATAGAGATAAAACAACTAATTAAGAAATTGTAGTGAGTGTAAAGCATAGTAACACATATTTATAATGATGTACTATGACACTATATACAAATCCCTGTGTATCGTGAAGTTGTATGAAATCTGAGAACAGTAAAACATTGAAACTGATACTGGTATCTAATTACAATACAATATTGTTCTTTATGAAAAATTTACTTTTAATGTTTTTTGACATAACGTACTAATATATTTGTTTTTCTTTTTGTTTTTAATAGCAGTTACACTTCAAAATTCTAAACTACTTTGAAAACAGTAGTGTTTAGAAGAATATTATTCCAAAAAAGCCTTTACTAGATGATCTATCAAAATTATTTGGAAGGTAAGAATATAGAACCTAATGTTGGTGATAAACTCTATATCCCTTAGAAATATGTCACACATCTACTGCGCAAACCTTCAACATGAACGGACATCTCATAGTTAATAAAGTTTCCTCTAGTACGTATACTGAAAAATACATATTTAAGTATAAAAATGGCATTTTCACTTTTTCTGATGTTGGAATGATACTGCTATTCTTTTTATTTTACAGATATCTATGTACACAATGATAAGAATTGAGAATGACAGCCAGGAATTTAGTAAGAAACATTATTACAAATACAAAAAAACACTCATATAGGAACTGAAAGACTTATGCTAAAATGTTGTAAAGATCTGACATTACCAACTCAACCATCCAGACAAGTAGGCCTTTCAAAATAGTTCAGACCTTGTACATGCAGTTCTGCAGCTAGACCAACTTGGTGTTTCAAAACCCTTTACGATCTTTAACATGGTATACTACTAATTAAAAGTGACTTGTAAGGTAGCCTGTAGCTAGACAAGAGGGTAAACATAATGTACATAAAAGCAAAGACACGCAATACAAACTTTTTCACAGATACATGCACACTTTTAATTGTATAACATGACTTATACGTCCAGTGTCCTTGATTCAGTTCAATGTCAAGTAAGTAATTATACAATTGAGCTGGTAATACATCCTCTCACACAATGTTTTAAACATCTACACTTTCACTGACATCTACAGACACAAATCTTATGTATGTGGCAGTAATGGACGGAGTAACCCTCTTACTAAAACAACTGATTATTGACTGAGACACCGAAAAGGTAATCTATGCTACCCTTTACATAAAGATTTATACAGTCAAACAGCGAAAAAGAGTGCTGGCAATATACTAAGAAACTTTATTACATGTACAAAAAAACACTCAGATAGGAACTGAGACAGTTATCAAAGTATGTAATAAAGGTCTGACATTACCAAGTTAAACATGCAGACAAGTAGGCCTCTCAACATACGTTAGTATACTTGACTTTGTACATGCAGAAATAGAGCTAGGCCGACTACGTGTTTCAAAGCCCTTCATTAGCCTTAATCTCCCATATTGCTACTTAAAAGTCAGCCCTAAGGTAGCTTGTAGCTAGGCGAGAGGGTAAAGTGTATGTTGCTGAAACCAAAAACATGTATTTAGAAGTTTTTCACAAGTACATGCACACTTTTAGTCGCATATGCTGACATACATCCAGTGTTCTACATTAAGTTCAATGTTATGGAAGGTTAGAGCTACTAATACATCATCATAGACAGTGTTTCAAGCATTTACACCTTCACTCACATGCACAGACATAAGTCGTCTGTATCTAGCGGAAATGGAGGCAGTGACACTCTCACTGAAACAACTCATTAGTGACTGACACACCCAAGAGACAATCCATGCCACCCCTTACATATAGATTTATAGAACCAAACAGCCAGAAAGAGAGCTAGCAAGGTACTAAGAGACTTTACTACATATAGAAAAAAACACCAAGATAGGTACTGAGAAACTTATCCTGATATGTAGTAAAGCTCTGACATTACCAAGTGAACCATCCAGACAAGTAGCCTTTTCAACATATCTCAGGCCTAGTACGCTTGCCCTTGTACATGCAGGTCTACAGCTAGGCCGATTTGGTGTTTCAAATCCCTTCATGAGCCTTAATCTCTTGTATTAGTACTTAAAAGTCAGCCCCAAGGTAGTTTGTAGCTAGGCCAGAGGGTGAAGTGTATCTGCATAAAAGCAAAGACATGTAACTAGATGTTTTTCATAGGTACACACACACTTTTAGGCGCATATAGTGAGTTATACATTAACTGTTGTACGTTCAGTTGAATGTCTTGTAAGTGAAAATGAGAGGGTACTTCGTACTTATACATCCTCTCAGACACTGGGGCCGATTCCGATTCGGGCCGGAAATCTCTCCGACCGAGCCTGACCCGGAGAGATTTCCGACCGAATCGGACCCGTGCAGTCCGACCGAACGAGTACGATGCGCACGTATGCCATCGGACTCGAGTCGGTCGGACTCCCATTGAAGTCAATGGGAGCCTGTCGTACAACGCGTACGCGGGCTCCCATTGACTCAATGGGTGCGATGCGGACAAGGGCGCCCCTACAGCGTGTACGCGGCGAAGCGATTCGCGCCGTACACGCACAGGTAGGGGGGACCCATGGGTCCCCCCTGTGTGCGACTCGCGCGGCTACGCGTACAGGGGGGTCCGACACGGACCCCCAAAGTACGGCTCCGACAGCTCTTTCGAGCCGGAGTGCGCGGCTCGGTCGGACTGCTCGCGGCGCGCATCGTACTTACCCGGCCGGGGAACGTCTCCATTGCGCGGTGCGAGTCGTGTCCGTGCGAGTCGGTCGGTGCGGTTCGACCCGGGATCGAGTCGGTTGGAGCGGTCGGGACGCCCGGACGAGTCGGTCGGCGAATACGCATCGTACTCGCTCGCCCGGACGCGCGTACGGATCGGTCGGGAAATAGGGCTCCGTATCGGATCCGGTTAAGCCGAATCCGATTCGGAGCCCTACCGGCCGAGATCGGAATCGGCCCCACTGTTTGAAGCATCTAGACCTTCCCTGTCATGCTTGGACACAAATCTTTAGTATCTATTGCTAATGGAAACAGTGACAGTCTTATTTAAAAAACTAATTAGTGACTGTCACACCAAAGAGATAATCCATGCTACCCCTTACATTTAGATTTAGAGACCTCAATAAGCACAGACGCAGCTAGCAGTGTTCTAAGAGTCTTTCTACATATCTCGAAAAAGACCCAGATAGGTACTGAGACAGTATCCTCATGTGTACTAAACCTCTGGCACAAGCAAGTGTACCATATAGACAAGCAGCCCATTGAACATATCTCAGGTGCAATACAGTTCTCCTTGGACATGTACTTGTACACCTTGGCCGATTTCGTATTTAAAAGACCTTGACATGCCTTAACCTACTGTAGTACTACTTAAAAGTTACTTCTAAAGTAGACTGTAGCTACGTCAGAGGGAAAAGTGTATATGTATGAAAACAAAGACATGTAGTAAGGAAGGTTTTAGAGGTACATACTTTTACCTGTATAGAGTGACTTATACGTCTAGTGTTCCTAATTCAGTTGAATATTAAGAAACTAATTTTGATAGGGTATAGCTGCTAATACATCCTCTTAGAAAATGTTTGAAACATCTACACCTTCCCTGATTTCCACAGTTACAAATTCTACATATCCATCACTAATGGAGACAACGACAATCTTATTTAAGCAACAGGTTACAAACTGCCATACCAAAGAGACAATCCATGTCAACCCTTACATATAGATTTATACACCGAAATAACCACAAACACAGCTATCAATGAGCTAAGAGTTTAGTATATATTGGAGAAAAAAATCCAGATAGGTATTGCGACACCTATCCTCATCTGTAGTAAAGCTCTGACACTAACAAGTGAACCATCCAGACAAATAGTCCTTTCAACATATCTCAGTCACAGTACAGTTCTGTTTGGACATGAAGTTGTTCAGCTAGGCCAATTTCATATAGCGTTATTGTGATATGTAGCACAGCACTGATTCGATCATGCATGCACTATTTAGTCACTCAATCAATCATGCAGGGACTACTCATATGCTCATACAACCATAAAGGCACTACTCATGCACTTATCCAATCACCCAGGCACTACTCATGCATTCATACAATCACCCATTTGCGACTCATACACTCATCCAATTGCATAGCACTACTTATGCACGTATCCAATTACTGAGGCAGTACTCATCCAACCACCCAGGTACTACTCATACGCTCATCCAATCTCACAGGCACTACTCAACAACTCATCCAGTCAATAAGGCACAAGTCATGCACTCATACATTCACCAAGGCAATACTTATGCAATCAACCAGGCAGTACTTATGCATTGATCCAACGATCCAGACACTACTCATACAATCACCCAGCCACTACTCATGCACTCTTTCAATCACCCATGCACTACTTATACACTCTTCTAATCACCCACACACTTCTTATGCACTTTTCCAATTACCCACACACTAGTCATGCACTTATCCAATCATTCAGGCACTGCTCATGCACTCACGCAACCACCCACGCACTACTCCTGCACTCTTCCAAAACACCCATGTACTACTCATACAATTACCCAGATACTACTGAGGCACTCATCCAGTCACACAGGAAGAACTCGGGCACTCATCCAATCACTCAGGCACTACCCATACACTCATTCAATCACCTAGGCAGTACTCATGCACTGATCCAATCACCCAGGGACTACTGATGAACTCATTCAACGATCCAGACACTACTCATGCACTGATTCAAGCACCCATGCACTACTCATGCAATCGCATAGGCACTACTCAGGTACTCATCCAATCTCCCATGCACTACTCTTGCACTTATTTAATCATGCAGGTACTACTGATGCACTTATCCCGTCACCCAGGCACAACTTATCAACTCATGCAATCACCCAGGCACTAGTCATGCACTCATCCAATCACTCAAACACTACTCAGGCACTTATCCAATCA
Organism: Calotriton arnoldi; assembly: GCA_963921515.1. Classification (NCBI taxonomy): domain Eukaryota; kingdom Metazoa; phylum Chordata; class Amphibia; order Caudata; family Salamandridae; genus Calotriton; species Calotriton arnoldi. Next base: position 1,174,311 of record CAWUFW010000737.1, read on the forward strand.
CCCAGGCACTACCTACACACTTTTCTAATCACCCAGGCAATACACACTCATCCATACATACACTCATGCACCCTTTTGTGATGTAATATGGGAGGTCATAAGCAGTGCATTCCGGGCGCGAGTTATAGTTAGCTCACTAACTATAATGGCTGAATTTCACTGGTTTTGTACGAGTGAAACCTGTGCCTAACTATAACGTCCCAGTAACCTTTGGTTTTTCAGTGAATTTTAAAGTTTTTTTTAAATTCCATTTCCTAACTATAATGTCCCTGTAACCTTTGGTTTTTTTCAGTGAATTTCTAAGGATTTTTAAATGCTAATTCCTAACTATAACGTCCCTGTAACCTTTGTTTTTTTCAGTGAATGTCTTGGTTTTTAGGTCGAGCCTCGAGTAGCGCGCAAGCGCTGCTCTGGCGAGACTTTAAGTAAGGGGTTTGAAAAGCTGACCAGACGCTCGTGCGTCGTGGCCTTTTTCGGGCGGTTACGCGCGACGCAGACATGTGTTTCCCATTATCGTGCCCAGACGCGGACGCGATAATTGGAAACACATGCCGGCAAAAGGCCATGACGCACGAGCGTCTGGTCAGCTGAGCAGGCTGCCGCGCTCGCTCGCTCGCCCCCGCTCCTCCATTGTTGTCCTTGTTTGGTGTGTCGCGCATCTCTGCCTGATGTAAACATGGCAGCGGCGCATGCGCAAGGCTGCGGCAGGAGCCGGTGTGCGCGAAGCTTCGTCGTGTTAGTTTCCTGTTCCAGCTGCCCCCTCCCGTTGGCCGTGTTCCCGTTCCCTTTGTTCCCGCCCCCCTCCCGCTGCCCGTGTTCCCGCCCCCCTCCCGCTGCTCCCTCCCGTTGGCCGTGTTCTACACCCCCTTTTAATATGGCGGTTCGATTTAGGCGCGGTGACATTAGACAAAACATTGCCCTTTCTGAAGGAGCTACCCTTTCATGGGTCTGTCATGATTCATTGTTCAGGAAGACTCGCAAATGTCAGATAACGCAAAGAGCCATCAAGTGGCTCCTACGAGGACTGGACACCCCGAAGGCGGGAGGCCTGGTTTTGTCGTTGGCTGGTTTCTGCTGGTTGCTGCTCCGTGTGCAGGGCAGACTATGCTCATGTGCGCAAGGGCGCCTCTGTATGAGAAGAGATGTGATGGACGAGGTCCTATGCTGAACGCCACTTCGTGTGTATTACTGGTGCGTTCATATGCAGTTCTGCACGTGCAATTGTTGTTTCTTCGTGCAGGCTGCCTCTGTGCGTGGCTGAATAAGAAGAGATGAGAGTGTGCTTTAGAATGTTGAGTGCACCCCTGCAATGCCTGATGTTGCTAGAGATATGTGTGACGTGTCCCGTTTTATATTGCTGCATGTGAAACGCAGCATGTGTGTATATTCAGTACTTACTGTACAGTACCGAATTTGTTGCGGGAAGTGTGCATGGCTGAGCGAAAGATGCCCACCGCTAGTGCCCTCCGTGTATCCGTAGCGATTAGAGTAAACCGGATAGACCCCTGAATCTGTTATGCACTGCTTGTCCAGATAGAGAAGGTGGATGAGGACTCATCCCGGATGGATGGGTGGAATAAAAGCATGCAGGTAGGATATTGCAGGGTTGGCAAAGGAGATCCACAGTTTATTAGGGACTTATAAAGCGAAACATCTCGTGTCAGAAAACGAGGAACAGTTCCTACCAACGGAAATGGTCTTTAAGGATGATAGTCAGCTTTCACTTCCTGTACCACCTTGAACCTAATATCTCGTACACGCGATTCATCAGGTGTGCAGTTAAAAAGACTTTTGAACAAACATCAAATGTCTACCTCGGGCTTCATGCAACCGTAACATCCCTGCACAAAAAATACAATCGCATATTGTATATGCCAGTGCCTAAAACTACGGCTGGAACTTGTTTAACCTTTAGAGAGAAACCTTTTGTACCTTTTGGAGCTCTTCTTACAAACCCTGATACAGGAGCCACAAGCGCAGGTATGAATAAGATTGCTGAAATTAATTCTGCGATGGTATAACCACAAAGACAGCAGTTATTAATTTAAACGTTATTAATTTAAACGTCGGCAATGTTGGAGCTCTCATAAAAACATAAAGCACTGGTTAATAGGCAAGAATATTATTATTACAGTTTGCTTTTGAACGAACTGGGGTGTCAGTGGGGTAGTCGATTCTTAGCCTCAAAATTGCAAGCACTATACCCTGTGCCATCTTGGCCTCTGTCGCTTCACTGTGAGACATCTGGTTTTGACTATTTCGCCTGCGTCACATGTTTCCGTTTATGCTTCGCAGCAAACAGGAGTTGTGTGCCCCACTGACCCCCACGGTGTACTGTAACTCCCACTACAACAAGAAAGAACAAGCATTGGCATAGCCAATAGGTCTCGCCTTTGGGACCTTATAAGTGTTTAGCCATGCAACAGTTGATGTTGTTGCAGGAAGGATATTGTGCTGCATAACTAAATACTTATAAGGCCCCAAAGGCGAGACCTATTGGCTATGCCAATGCTTGTTTAAGTAGTAGTTGCGATTGCAGAGTGGTGGAGAAAGGGGGCGGGGCCTCCGACCAGCTCTCAGGAATCCCGCTGTGTAAGACTTACAGGAAGTCAGGAACATCACTCCATTCTGCCATTTGCTGGATTATCATGGTAGTACTTTCAAACAATCTGTCTTTTATTACATTTACACATCTAAGGAGCAGACTGCAACAACAATATTTTCTCTGTGATATTTGAATAATTTTCACATAATAGAAATTTCAGTTTGCAGGTGGATATTGGGTATCACTTCAGATACTGGTGTTATATATTGAAGAAGGGGGCTACCTGAAAACACACTGCACAAGAGGACTTAAAAGTAAGTCCGAGGGGGTCCCACTCAAGAAAGCAGGTCGCAAGGGCCTCAGAACCACTGGAGCATGGCTGGTTCATCTGGACTCAGGCCGGGCGGACTGGGTGTAGAACAGATAGGTCAGCCGGGCGGTGCACGTCAAGATATCCTCGTGATCAGGAGCAGGAAGCTTGGAGAGGCGATTCCGGGACAGATGGGCCACTCACTAAGTTGGTCTCTGGGGTCTCGACGTCCCTCGATGGGTGCTTGCTTCCTGGGCAGCTGGAGTCCAGAATGGACTCTTCACGTTGGTGAATGCTGCAGAGGCTCTGGTACCCAGGGTATAGGTGCGGCATGGCTCCAGTAGGTCCTGGTGTCTCCAAATTTGGTGGTGAGACAGATCTGACCCTCCGGAGCTGGTGTACTACTTTTGTTGGAATAAAAATGTTTTAGCTGAGTTATCCATGCATTGTATGTCTTAAGTTAGCATTCGCGGCACCATTTTATTTTCAGCCGCCATTTTGAGTCATTATCGAAATTAACTTCTGTCTCTCTCATGTTCTGCCCCAGCTGAAAGCAGCTGCAATCGTCTTCATTTCTCCAAGGTTGAGCTTTGCTGTACTAATGAATACACTGTCTTTGTCTGTACATACCTTTCCCACTAGATAGGCCTGCTCAGACCGGACTCCACTCGAGTGTATCCTGAATAAAGCTTAATTGGTTTGTATTCTCTACTGTCTGACCGACTCTTCATTTGTATGGAAGGCTGAGAGGTGGTCGTGAGTGACCCGGGTGACCCTTATCGGGTCACTTCCTTCAGTTGGCGCCAGAACAGGGACGCCATCGGGTGACCCATCCTCGCCCGCGAACAGGTGAGGAGGTCCAGGCCACGTCGGGTAGGACGGGCGGACCAGGGATCCCTGCATGAGAGAGTCCTGAACTCGCAGCTGCCCCGTCTGTCTGACCGGGCGGTGCCTCGCTCAGTGATCATCCCGACTGGGGTCCTGAATGACGAAACTCTTGAATCTGGCCATTTGGTCTGAAGAGTCGGAAGTGGAGAATAAATTAGTTTGACCTGTGTGCACCAGGTGAGTTTGTTTTAGTTCTTTGTGAATATGGTAACATTTTGGTTTGGATTTGGTGCGGTTTGAGGACCTTCTTTGGATTTGGTGCGGTTCGAGGACCACCTTTGAATTTGGTGTGGTTTTGAGGACCGCTTTTGGCACAAAGTGTGTGTGAACACTTTGCCGGGCAACATAACGAATTTGGTATATTTTTGAAAATGCCCGGGTGTAGTAAATTTTGGGTTTCCTGTTGTCGTTGTTGTTCTGCTGATGCTCAACTGGAAGAAAGTCAGCCAGCGCCTCCGGAAGGCACTCCAAATTTTGAAATGTACGTAAAACATGGCATCGGCCCTATTATGTTTAGTACGTTATGGCACAAATATACGAGGGACAATGCTGAGTTACAGTGGCCTTTCACGGGCACCTTTGATGAACAAAGAATGACTTTTTTACAGGAGAAGTTGTTTGCGAAAAGGAGTAGGCAGTCAATGTTTGATTCCCTCAGAACATGGCAAAAAGAGGCTAAACAGAGGCGAATGAAAGCTGAAAAAGAGGCCCGGAAGGGGAGGACGCAAACATTGACTAGAAAGCTGTAGTGCATGATAGAGAGATGCAGGAGATAGGAATTGAGCGTTCAAGATAGGAGATTTTGACTGAATACTGATAAATCATATGTCGCCCGACAAGAAAATGACACTTTTGTAGAGGAACTGCTAGATGCTCGACCCCCACCTCCGTATGCCCCGCAGAGGCTATATCCTGCCCTTCCCCAACAGGCTCAGCTACCCGGTTCTTCTGTCTCTGCTGTTTCTGATACTGTTGGTCAGACTGCCTTGACCACGGCACCTCCTGTTCTTTCTTCCTGTCCTGTCTTCACTGTCTGTGGCAACTGTGACTGTTGGTACCCCAGCAACGCCTATTGCTTCGGCATCCCTCTCTCCAGCCCTTACACCCACGACACAACCGACAATGACGTTAGTGCCTGCTCCCTCTGTTGTTACCCCCAGTGTGTTCCTCCATTCCCCCGACATTACTGAGTAGTGAGACACCGATGCGCAGCCCGGACGATAGCGAATGGACAAAATTTAAAGAGCGTATGGGGCGGACATTGGTCCGATCTGATGTGGGCGATGCAGAGAAAAAAGTGGTGGCTAATCAGGCAGCACAGTGGGCTCGTAACCCCATTCACAGTGTGGAAGATGTGTGGAGTGTGATGAAGGATTATGAGCCTTTTGTGCAGCAACATGCCCTTAAGCACATGTCGGCTACTCTGATCGGTCTTTGGGAGCAGCATTTTAAGGGTACAGCACTGCAGATCATACACGATATTAGGGATCATGTGTATGTTACTGATATGGAGCCTGCTCATGTCTTTGGTAACGTTGCAACATTGGTTGCTTATCGGGGAAGGCTACTGGAGAAGAGACCCACCCCGGTGTCCCAGTACCGGACGTGCATCCCATATATCACCCTGAAATACCAGAGCAACGGGATCAGCATGATGTTGTTATTAGACCAGGAGTAGCGGCCCGTTTCCAAGAACATGGGTTTATACCCCGTGGAAAAAGAGTGAAGTCTTGTCCCTTAAGACCCAGTTACCTGACCCTAGGAAAAATCCTACTGCATATTATAAAGAATTGGCTGAGGCCGCTTCAATAACAGTGATGACGCTCGTGGATATCGAAATGTTCTTTGGTTTGTTGGTGGCCGTTGATATTTGGAGACAGGTGCACACACAAGACCATGTTGTGGACTTGGGTGGTACCTGGGATCAGATTAAAGCATGGGACCAGGAGAGGAAGCCTGGTGAGAACTTGCTTTGCCTGGCCGAATAATCACGTACATGCATTCCCTTATTCCACCCCGAAAGATTGATTGGGACAAGCTATCGGCTTGTCGCCAGAAGAAAGATGAGAGTGTGTCTGATTTTTTCACCCGGTTTGAAAGTGCGTTTCTGGATTTTAGTGGACAGGACTTGTCGATTGAAGGTGGTGTGCGTTTGTTTGTTAGTAGATTTGTTTCGAATTTGCTCCCTGAGATTGCAACACGATTACAGGCTTCCGAGAGTACCTAGTCCACATCTTCTCCTTCTGTTATCTTGAATATGGCGCAGTATTATGAGCACAGGGAAATGAGGAGAAGGTGGAGAAAAGGCATAAAGAATTGAAGACGAAGGTGTTGTTGCACAGGCTTCTCAGGGGAATGGTAGAGGACGTGGTGGTATGGCCCGACAGCTTCCTCATACTGGCAGGAATACTACGCCTGTAGGACCGAACCAATGTGCGTACTGTAAGGAGGAGGGACTCTGGCGCAGCGAGTGTCCTGTGCTTTTGCAGAAGGTGGCGGTCCCAAGAGGACGAGGGTCTCGTGGACGAGGTCGTGGAGATGGTGGCCAGGGCAGAACTCAGGCAGCTGAGACATCGGAGGGCCGAACTGATCAGAACTACTTTGATGACCCTCGGGGCAAACAGTACTACCACGATGACTATGATACGGATGAGGTGACAGGGATGTCTTACAGCTAGGACAGCCGGGGACAGGGTGAGGGACCAGTTTTGATACCTGTAGACCAAAGAGGTCCGTACGTTAGTGCGGACGTGCATGGTTCGACTAAGGCGTTTTTAGTGGATACAGGTGCGACGAACAGTTCTATTTCTCGTTCCCTGGTCCCTGGGGCAGCTCTGTCTGGCCATAATAATGTTTCGGTAGGATTTTCTGGTGTACCGGTTGTGAGCCCTATTTCCAAACCTCTTGCGTTGACTATTGGTCCCTTTACTGTGGATTCGCCATTTCTTGATGTCTAATTGTGGAGAAAAATTGATGGGCCTGGATGTATTGAAGAAATTGCATGCCACAATATATTGCTCCCCGGAGGGTGTCTATATGACAATGGGTCCGAATGTTGTGTGTGCTACGCAGTGCTTGTCTAAAGATGCGCCTCTCCCTGTTGAATTTAGAGATGTGCCACCCACACTGTGGGCAACGGGCGACACAGATGTGGGTTTGTTGCAGATATCGCCTGTTTCGATTTGTGTCAAGGAAGATGCAATTTTACCTCGCATTCCTCAGTATAAGATACCACAGGCAGGTGAGCGTCCTCTGATAAAAATTGTGCAAGACTTGATTGAGAAAGGAGTGGTTGAGGAGAGGACTGCTAATGTTTGTAACAGTCCCATTCTTCCGATCCTCAAACGAACGCCTTCGGATCCCTCTGAGTATCACGAAGATGTTTATCGCTTTGTGATTGATTTGTGTGAAGTTAACAAAATAGTGATTCCCCAATTTCCAGTAGTCCCTGACATTATGACTCTATTGACGATGATTCCTTCTTCTGCTAAATTCTTTTCTGTCATTGACTTGAAAAATGCCTTTTTCAGCATCCCAATTCATCCTGACAGCAGGTATCTGTTCGGGTTCACCCTAGCTGGCAGGAGCTTTAGATTCTGTTGCGCTCCTCAAGGCTATACAGAGAGTCTGAGTATCTATAGTCAGGCGTTGAAACGTCAGTTGGATTCTTTGTCGCTTCCCACAGGTAATGTATTACTCCAGTATGTTGAGGACCTGCTCATTGCCTCGGACACAGAACAGGGTTGCAGAGACAGTACGGTTAAACTGTTGCTCCACTTAGCTGACCACGGTCATAAGGTATCCCTTTCCAAATTCCAGTATTTTCGACAGGAGGTCACCTATTTAGATCACCTACTGTCGAAGAAGGGTAGGAGATTGACACCTGAACGCATCAGTACCATTGTGAAAATGCCTGTTCCGCAAACTCAGAAAGATGTGCGGGCTTTCATAGGTATCACTTCCTATCGCAGGCAGTGGATACCTGGATAGTCACTGCTTGTTAAGCCCCTACTGGCACTAACACTTAAAGATGTGCATGAGCCCCTGCCTTGGACGACGGAGTGTCAGCAGTCTTTTGAGCAATTGAAAACTGAGCTTTGCTCGGCTCCAGTGCTTGGTACCCCCAACTATAATAAGTGCTTTGTGTTGTATGTCCATGAGTCGGGTGGTTGTGTGCTTTCTGTTTTAACACAAAAATTTGGAGATAAGCAACGGCCCTGTGCTTATTTCTCTGCTGTGCTTGACCCTGTCGCATGAGACATTCCGAGCTGACTAAGAGCGGTCGCGGCTGTGGCTGTCTCAATACGACAATCGGCAGGACTCATACTTGATACTGACCTCACAGTCATGGTACCCCATGCTGTGGATACACTTTTGAATAAGACAAGGACACAGTACCTCACCAGTGCACGTCTGACCGGTTACGAGCTCACGCTCTTCCAAAAGCATATCACGATCAAACGCTGTGCCACTCTGAATCCAGCCATGTTACTACCCCTCGCTTCTGAGAATGAGAAAATTGACATACATGATTGCATTTTTCGGACGGAGGAAGAGACGAAGGGACGGGTAGACTTGACTGATGTTCCCTTATCTGACCCCCAAGGGGAACTATATGTAGATGGCTCTTGTTTCAAATTATCAGATGGCACCACCACTGCAGCATATGCAATTACTACGCTGCACACGGTAGTTGAGACATCACGAGTTCCCTATCAGTCCGCCCAGGCAGCTGAGCTAGTTGCTCTTATTCGAGCCTGTGAGTTGAGCGAGGGACTGGTTGTTAATATTTATACTGACAGCCAGTATGCCTTCGGGTCACCCATAATTTTGGGCGGCACTGGGCAGAGAGATAGTTCCTTACTTCCCATGGGACACGTATTCAGCATGGTCCTCTCATATATAGGCTTCTGTCCGCTTTGACGCTCCCTAAGAAATTGGCAATTGTGAAGTACAGCGCTCACAAAAAGGTCACTGACAAGGTGGGTGAGGGGAATGCTTTTGCAGATCAGATAGCTAAGGAGACAGCTTGCACTAAGGTGAAAAGAATGTTTGTAGCAGGACCAGCCAGATGGGTACCCGAGTTCTCCATGTTTGAGGATACACTTGAGAATGTTAAGGAAATCCAGAGTGAGGCCACGATGGAGGAATTAGCGGTGTGGCAAGAGAGTACAGCAAATTTGAATGATGAGGGATGTTGGATTGATAAGTCAGGGAAGCAGAGATGGATGTTGCCAGATGCATACGTTCTTCCTGTAGTGACAATGGCTCATGGCCCAGCTCACATCAGTGCTAAGGGTATTTGCAAGTTGTTAGACCGTGTGGCAGAATGACAATATCTCCAAGACAGCTGCCCACCTAGTAAAATACTGCATGGTGTGCATGATGCACAATTCTAGCATGGGTACCCCTACACCACCCGTAAGTTTTGCACCTCCCACTTTCCCTTTTGAGGGCCTTCAAATGTACTATAGAAATGGATAGGGTCAATAATTTGAAATATGTGTTGGTGGTTGTTTGTGCGTTCAGTAAATGGGTTGAGGCTTACCCTACTAAGGAAAATACAGCCATTGCAACTGCAAAGATACTCCTGAAGGAGTTCTTTCCTTGCTTCGGCTTGCCCCGTTTGATCTGGAGTGATAACGGAAGTCATTTCAATGCCAAGATTATCCAGCTAGTTTGCGAGGGACTACACATCAGACAGAAGTTCCATGCTGCGAATCACCCCCAGTCAGCAGGTTTGGTTGAGAAGTACAACGGTACTCTCAAACTGAAATTGGCAAAGATTCAGGAGACCACAGGGTTGCAGTGGCCAGATGCTTTACCATTAGCCCTTTTGTCCACAAGAGTAACGGCACATTCTAGGACAGGGTTGTCACCTTACGAGGTCGTGTTCGGGCACCCGGAGAATGTCTGGGGCGTCCCACGACCTCGTAAATTTTCTGAGATTGAGTATCCTTTACTAATTGATTACCTGTACCAGTTAACTGAAAGTCTGCGTTCTATTCATCAACAGATACGTGAGTGTTTGCCACCTGTACCTGAGGGGCCTGGGCATGATATTCAGTCTGGTGATTACATCCTGGTGAAGAATTTTCAGCGGAAAAAGAGTTTGGAGCCCCGCTGGAAGGGACCAATCCAGGTCCTCCTCGCCACCCGCACCGCCATAACGGTCGCCGGCCGAAAGCACTGGATTCATACGCATCATTGCCGCAGAGTACCTCTGCCCTTACCCTACGACCAGTGGGTGAAAGAGGGTATCGGGGACTCGGAGTGGGAACAGGTCCCACAATTTGTCCCCTTTTCTGATGCCAAGCTCACGTGGACCCAAACGGATGCCGAAAACAACAAAGTACTAAATGCGGCAACACCCCCGGAGATCAAAGCAATTGAGGAGCCCCGTCCCACTTGCCCCTTTGTGCCTGAGCCCCTTTCCACTGACCCTTCTGTGCCTGGAGCCACTAGGTACAATTTGCGCCCCCGACGGAGGAACAGTGCACCAAAGGAAAAGTCAGATTAGATAGGGATGGACTGCGCAAGTCAGGGTGTACTTTGCCTATAGTACCAACAGTGTTAGTTTAGGGCGAGGCGAAATTGGTGCATTGTTCGGACATTGGACAGGATAGATCAAACATGCTCCCCTGGAGGGGGTACAGTATCCTGGACGACGTGGGATTCATTGCGAGCTAGGACTGAGCAGCTCCACCACCGGTGCTCAAGAGCGCCAACGTTGATGAACAATAGGAGTCTACCAGTGAGGCTCAGACGGACACTGGGAACACTTGCCCCTTGTCATTAGTTTTATTGCATTCCCTTTCCCTTGCTTTACAATGTATCCGTTTGGTCGGCCTGTTACTGAAGAAGAACAGCCATTTGCACCTCCGCGTCCAGTGCGGGGTTGGTCCACAAAAAGTTAAATAGTTTTTGTGTCAATAGTTGTGATTACACTAATAATTGTATTGGGAATATCCTGGTTCCTGGATGAGAAGTATCCTGTACATTCTTTGGTTGGTACAACACCGGTCCCTCCTGAGCACATTTTTGTTACTTTGGCCCCTCACAAAGGAGAGCATCGAAAGTCTTATAAGGATAATGTATTCATACAAATGCTACATCGGGCTCATAAGGTGTCAAACACGAATAAATGTTGGGTTTGTGGATTACTTCCCTCAGTAACTCATAAAAGTGATAACTTGTTGTCCATGCCACTGTCATACGTCAGTAGTTGCAAGGGTTGGTTTGCATTGCTCAGTATGGTGCGTCCCCATCCCCAACTCGATACTCTGAATAGGACACGTGCGGATTCTCGCACTGTGGTGCAGAACGTCCATTTCCAGCATAGGCCAAGAGGCATTTGGTAAATTGTTTTTAAGGACCTGCATGAATGCATACAAAGGTGTAAAGAACGGGACCTGGTCTCGAATGGAAATAGCTGACTTTGAGGGGTTCAACACTTCCGAGTACTTCCAGTCTTTCCAGACTCGTAATGTCACTGAGGATCAGCCAATATCAGTGTCAGTGGTCAATACAACAGCTAGCTTCTGTGTCCAGGGGGCCGGGAGGATAAAAGTAGGGGAGAGCAGATGCAATTCCACATATAGGTTGAGAACGACTGATAGCCCGCCCTTAATACCACCCCCTAATGTCTATTTTGTATGTGGATCCCAAGGTTATGTCTGGCTCCCGGAGGGATGGTCGGGCAGGTGTTATCTCTCTTTTCTCCTTCCCCCTGTGTATATAGCTCCATCGAATTACCACAAAGACCATAGGCTGCAGCGTCGGAGTGTACACTTGCCCCGAGTCAGAAGGGTTATTGACACGAAGGATATAGATCAGACAGATACCACCTTACAACAGTTATAGGATGCCATGAAGGGTATTGTACCATTCTGGGGCCCCATGGCTAATAGCCTTCAACTTCGTCAGCCCACAAGAGTTGTGGAAAGGGTTATTAATACAACTGCAGGGATACTGACCAATATTACTGCTGAGCTTCAGGCTACGAGGCTCGTCACCTTACAAAACAGGATGGTGTTAGACGTCATCCTTGCTGATCAGGGAGGGGCCTGCCGCGTTATTGGCAGTAGCTGCTGTGTGTATATACCTGACCACGCCCCCAATGTGTATGCTGCCATACAGAAGTTGCATAGGCTTTCATCTGACATACATCAAGAAAACGGTACTTGGACCCGCTCTGGATGGTTTGGGGGCTTGTTCACGTCCTGGGGTTGGAAGATTCTTATCTTTCTGGTTGCAGTTGCTGGTATTATTTTTACATGTTGTCTGTGCATACACTGCCTCCCTGCTTGTTGCGCTCATTGCGTAAGTACCCTGACGCCTAAGCCAAAGATAGCAGCCCATGCCACTAATGCCACAATCATGATGCTGCAGGGTATTAATGACCTTATGTTGATTGATGAAGGTATCTTTGAATATTGATCATGCACACATTAGTCTATAGTGGTAACATTTATTTTCTGCAATATGTTATCTGTTTCTCGGTAGTACTAAAATAATGATTTAGTGAATGCTAAAAGGGGGGTCTGTTGGAATAAAAATGTTTTAGCTGAGTTATCCCTGCATTGTATGTCTTAAGTTAGCATTCGCGGCACCATTTTATTTTCAGCCGCCATTTTGAGCCATGATCGAAATTAACTTCTGTCTCTATCATGTTCTGCCCCAGCTGAAAGCAGCTGCAATCATCTTCATTTTTCCAAGGTTGAGCTTCGCTGTACTAATGAATACACTGTCTTTGTCTGTACACACCTTTCCTACTAGATAGGCCTGCTCCCACCCTTAGAGCGGCGGGTGCAGGCAGGAGTGACCTTAACGTTGAGATAGCATGTACCCGGTCTCAGGATTGAAACCCATCCTTCTGTATCTCCTTTGTTCACCAGCTACCAACTGGAAATTTCCAGTCAGTGCGGGTCTTTATTGGTTTTGAACTGTACTTATTGTATTACCATGCCTGCTGAAGTCAGTCCCTCTGCAGCAATCCAAGGAGGCTGGTCAGACCGGACTACACTTGAGTGTATCCAGAATACAGCTTACTTGGTTTGTATTCTCTACTGTCTGGCCGACTCTTCATTTGTATGGAAGGCTGAGAGGTGGTCGCGAGTGACCCGGGTGACCCTTATCGGGTCACTTCCTTCACTTTTGGTTCGAGTGCTGCAGTAGAGTCGCCGGGGAGCAGCAAGTCGATAAGACCGGATTCTGCAGTTAGGTACCTGCGGGCTGCACAGGAGCAGTTACGCCCGCTCCAAGGGAGTTCTTTGGCGATTTGTAGAAGGCTGGAGGAGCTCCGAGGTTCTTGGAGGCCTCACAGTTGCAGGACGAGTCAGCACACCAAAACTGTCGAGTCCTTAAGGCAGCAGGCAGGGTTTGGCGCCAATTGTCTGCAGCAGGGCGTCAGTCCTCGGGTCAGCAGCTCTTCTTTTCTTCTCTGTTTGTTTTTATTATTCTTTATTGTCTTTTTTAACAATAAGTATCACATTACAAAAGTGTCCAATGTCAAGCAGTTATTATTGCCATTAACTTTGTGCTTCATCTAATGAAAATGTAATTAAATTTTAGGTGTCCGGCTCATCTAATTTGTTCAGTGTGTGCCATACATTACAGTACTGCATTGGGTAGGGCATAAGTTCTAGATATCTTAGTTAAGTGAAATATATCAACACCAACCCATCCGGTAGTCATTTAAGGCTATGTCTATCTGTAGTGCGGTCATCACTGTAGCATAAGCAGTGTGTACGATTCCGGTGGGCATTTCAGTTCGGCCAGTGGGTGTCTTAATAGTGGTCCCCCATGATATGTGTTCGGGGGGGGGCAAGTGCCTAATGAGGGTCTGTCTCAATCTCAGTTTCAATAGACTGCACTAGCAGCTAACTCTGAAGAGGCTCCCATATGTCCCGGGGCCGAGAACTTGGGGGCAATAATTCTGCATAGGTGGTTAACTGGTCTTTGCAGTAGATCAGATCCTAAATCCATTCCTTAAACTTCAGCGCACGTCCCCTACCCCATTTGCATGCAACTCTACGCTTCGCCAGTAAAAGACTGAGCGCCACATATCGTCTATAAGACAAGTCTACACCTTCTGTGTGCCCCAATATCGCAAGTAACGGTGTAAGAACTAGGGGCTTACCAACCATCAGGGCCAGTGCATCAGTAGTCTCCCCCAATAAATTTGTATCAGGCCACACGCCCAAGCCAGATGAAGGAAATCCGCTCCTGCCATACCGCACCGGGCACATTTATCGCCAGAGCATAGATTATATCAATGTGATCTAGCAGGAGTGTAGTACACCTGATGCAGGAATTTTAAATGAATGATGCAAAGTTTGCTACTTGAGGCTAAGCAACCCGTCTTTTGGCAGCAATTCTGTCATTGTTTATCTGTCAGTGGTGTCTCCAATTCTCGGTCCCACCCAGCACAAGCACTGCCCGTCAATTCAGGGGCCTCGAGCTGAGCCAAGTGATATAACATTGACACAATATGCCTCTGATTGGTGGAGCTAATCAGTGTGTGGAGAGTGTTAAATGTGGGAGGTTCACAGGAAAAATCAGGCGTGGACGCTTTTATGTTATGTCGAAGTCAGATGTATAGAAATATATCCAAAGGTGTCGGCGCTTCTCTTGCAAAATAAATGTCCCGGGTTACGAACAGCCGCTCAGCATATAAATCATCCCATGTGGTAATCCCCATCTTGTATAGCATGTTCCCGCAAGCCGGTCCGAGGGTGACTGGAAGAGAGGATTGGTAAGGCAATGGGATGAGCGGAGGGTAGAGGATCGGCCTCTCAAGCTTTTTCGCCAACTTGTTCCATGCAGCAGTTTACCTGCAGCGCTGGAGTCTGCTGTATCAGCAGTTTGTGCATGTGTGCCCAGGTAGACAGGTGGCGGAACAGGAGTCATATAACCCTGTTCTATGGCCAAATGCGGCATGAAGGGGGTTGGCCTATACCAGTAAGTAGCATAGCGAGCATAAAAAATATAGCTCCATGCCAGACGCCTCGAATCCCCCTTTAGAAAAGGGCTGTGTGAGCACGCTCCACTGCAACCGCGGTTGTTTCCCCACCCAAGCTAGTCTTATCAGTTCTTTTTAAAAAGTGGCGCCCAGGTAAGGAATATTTAGGAACAGATAGTAAAATTTCAGCAGTATGGCCATTTTCATGAGGGAGATACGCCCCACCAAGAAAAAGGGCAATAATTTCCAGCGGGTAATATTATCTGTTATTGCAGACAGAGCAGTGCCATAGTTTGTGCGTATTAATTCTTCTCTTTCCTTGGTGACCAATATCCCCAAACAACGGAGTTCTGAGTCACACCATTTCAATGGATAATCCAGACTGTATGCTTTTGTAGCAGGGGTGAGTAGGTGTTTTTCTTCGGATGCAGCACAAAACACTCAGTTACCAGTGCTGTTGGCAGATGAACTTGAAGTCTTTGATTGTCCTGAGACTTCCAACAGGAGGCAAGCTCTACTTCAAGCCCTTGGAGAAACTCAGGAAGCAGCAGGTCAACACAGCAAAGCACACAGCAAAGTGGAAGTCCCTCCTGCCAGCTTCTCCAGCTCTTCTTCTTGGCAGGTTCCTTAGTCCAAATAGTTCTAAAGTTGTGGGGTCAGAGCCCCAGTACTTATACCAGTTTTAGTCTTTGAAGTTGGCAAACTTCAAAGAAAAGTCTTTCTTGTCTTACTAGAACCAGTTCTGTCCTCCCTGGTCCAGACACACTACAGGGGTGGAGACAGCACTGTGAAAGGCAGACATAGCCCTGTTCAGGTGTTAGTGACAACTCCTCCCACCACTCTGGCTCAGAAAGACCCATCAGGATATGCAGGGCACACCTCCGCTCCCTTTGTGTGAGTGTCTGGAGTGAATGTACAAACAGCCCCTGTCGATCTAAACCAGACGTGGATTCCACAGGCAGGCACAGAATGGTTAAGCAAGAAAATGCACACTTTCTAAAGGTTTTGGCGCTCCGTCCATCATCTCCTTGTGTTTGCTTTGTTCGCCCTAAGTTGGCAGGGTATGCCCAGACATGGGTCCCTTGCTCACTTTGCCACAGGATTCAAGCTAGCCTGGCTGATGAGGACTGTTACCCCGAAACCAGTCCCAGGATGCTTGTTTCCGGTCCAGGGAAGACCTGGCTTGGCAGTTCGGGCTGGACTGTTCCCATGAGGCACAGGGTCAAGACTGATTTGCATATGGCTGGGTCTTAACTGGGGTGGCGAAGTGAGCTAAAGAACAATGATGGATTCACCCAGATCTGTGACTGGGGGTGAGTGTCTGAAAAGTTTTGGCGCCCCGTCCATCATCTCCTTGTGTTTGCTTGTTCGCCCTAAATTGGCAGGGTATGCCCAGAAGTGGGTCCCTTGCTCATTTTGCCGCTGGATTCAAGATAGCCTGGCTGATGAGGGGTGTTACCCCGAAACCGGTCCCATGATGCTTGTTTCCGGTCTAGGGAAGACCTGGCTTGGCAGTTCGGGCTGGAGTGTTCCCATGAGGCACAGAGTCAAGACTGATTTGCATATGGCTGGGTCTGAACTGGGGTGGCGAAGTGAGCTAAAGAACGATGAGGGATTCAACCCAGATCTGTGACTGGGGGTGAGTGTCTGAAAAGTTTCGGCGCTCCGTCCATCATCTCCTTGTGTTTGCCACTTTCTAAAAGTGGCATTTTTAAACACACAATTTAAAAACCATCTTCACTAAAAGGTGTATTTTTAAATTGTGACTTCAGACATCCCAAATTCCAACTTTCGATCATCTTCCAATGGGAATCTGCACTGGAATGGTGTTTCCAGCTAGACCTCATGTTAACCTATGGAAGAGATAGCCTTTCAATAGTGAAAAATGAAATGCACAGTATTTCACTACCAGGACATGTAAAAGCACACCACTACATGTCCTACCTTTTAAGTACACTGCACCCTGCTCATGTGGCTGCCTTGGGCCTACCTTAGTGTTGACTTATATGTAATAAAAGGGAAGGGTGAGGCCTGGCAAGTGGGTGCACTTGCCAGGTCGATGTGGCAGTTTAAATCTGTGTGCACAGACACTGGTTTGGCAGGTCTGAAGCACATTTGAAAGACTACTTGTGTGGGTGGCACAATCAGTGCTGCAGGCCTACTAGTTTAGCAGGGAACAATGGTTCCTGTGGACAATCAACAAGTAATAAACGATAATAAACAGCACAATCACAATAGTCGAAGGCAATGAGATGTCAGAAAGAGAAAAAACATATATCACGAATTTTTCATGAAGTCAAGTTGTTTATATAAATGCGTATTCACATTATTTTAAATCCAGTGGATCGGTCTTGTCATTCCACAAGCGGAGACAGACGGAAGCGGTTCTCCTCCCATCACTGGCGCGATTAATTTCAAAGCTGACCCAGGCGGTTTCAACATATTGAGCGATCCTTCACTCTCCCGACCTGGTAAGAAATCCCCTGCATATTTCTCCATACAGCTGCCACAGTTTCATTCAGGGTGCTTACCCGTTTTTCACCCCCCCCTTTTTTAGATAACCACATTTGGACTCGGATTGTCGGTCGTCCATATTCTTTACAAGTTAAAACCTGGCTTTTCCCTCCCCAACAGTAATCTAGCCCCTCCTGACCTCTGCACCGTCCTGTTCTCCCCAGCGAAAAGACGCCTCGGCATTCGTGCGCTTTATAAGCCTTTACTTACTTACATACCAGCAAGCCTCATAGACTGCCAGTACCTCTCCTCGCACTAGGGTAAGTCAGAATTTGACCCGGTTCTGGTCTTACCAAATTGCACAACATCGTGCTCATGCTCATTATAAAATTGCCCCTTTTTCTCGCCCATACAGTGCCCGACTGGGCCCTATGTGAGTACCCTCCCCTTATTTTTCACTTCCATAAGGTGCACACCACACGATCTGACAGTCATTCTCAGGTATGAATACCGACTGTAAAGGAGCATTTTTAGACGCAGTTTTCTTGCTTTCTCCACAACCTCTGTACCGATGCATGGGTTATCATTCTTTCAGGTGTCCCTCCGTTGTTAGTTCCTGAAGAGACCCCATATTGACAGTTGGGTCGAAACGTCATCGACAACCTAAAGCGAACCATTTCCTAGCCCCTATTATTGTACTAGGGGGCTACAAGTACTCATTGTATATTAACATGATGGTCGTCTTTGTATATTTTCTTGAAACCTTGTTTTATGTCACAAACAGTCACAACCTTGAAATATAGGTTCCACTTTCACTTGGGACACCATGCCCTGGATTTAAAATAATGTGAATACGCATTTATATAGACAACTTGACTTCATGAAAAATTTGTGATATATGTTTTTTCTCTTTCTGACATCTCATTGCCTTCGACTATTGCGATTGTGCTGTTTATTATTGTTTATTACTTGTTGACTGTCCACAGGAACCATTGTTCCCTGCTAAACTATAATTACCCTGGTTCCATGTGAGTAGGGTGTCCCTTGTGTCCTTATACACGGCAGGCCCACTAGTAGCATTTGATTTATAGGCCCTGGACACACCTGTGCCCAATACTAGGGACTTACTAGAAAATCAAATAAGGCAATCATGTAAATACCAATTAATAACACAATTTATGGAGGGAGCACTTGCACTTTAGCACTGATCAGCAGTGATAAAGTGCACAGAGACAACAAGCCAGCAAAAACTAAATTCAGCATACCATCAAAAACAGGAGGTCAGAAAGCAAAAAGACTGGGGAAACACGCCAAAAGATGCTAGGTCTAACACTGAGGATGGCTAATGCTAGTAATGCATTTTGAACAGACTGGTCCACAGCCTGTAGGACAAAATGGAGAGGTTCATGGAGTATTTGACAGAAGACAAAAGGATTGAGGCAGAATCCTTAACTTCTATTTTGACTTGTGTTAACCCCTTCTAACAATCAAGGGGACTTCATACCCAAGTTAGACCTTCAAGTTGCTTATTTCCTAATATTAGCGCATCAGGATAACAATCATTTTCCTTGGCTTATACTGGGCCATACCAAATGCTCAAAGTGCTTCATTTAAGGTTAGAACCTGAGTTAAGAACATTCATTAAAGGTCTGGCAGTTATAGACCATCTGAGACATTGGAGCCAACACGGCAACCCTGATCTGAACAGTTCATAGTAATAAGCTCACTCATAGATGTCAGCGCTTTTCTGCATCAAAAGGGTTGATTGATGGCTAGGGGCCGTGTGTGAATCTTTACAGATGAGTACCCTGTACATAAATTCATTTAAACCCGGAGAAATCACACAGGAAAATACACATGAGACAAGGTTCAAAATACAAACAATTAAGGCAAAAACACAATAGTTAGTCAATCAATTCATGATAGTCAAAATGCAAACAATTGTAAAATGTCATTGGCAGCGGAAACTGAACCCTAAACTAATCAGTAGCCAGCACCAAATATAGTCTAACATAAGGCAAACGAGAATTTATGCACATTTGTCATCAGAACTGCTTAGTAAAGGCAGAATGTGGCTGCCCGCGGGGCACACAGTGTGCCCCTGTAAGAGGACGGCCCTCTTAGTGCCGCATTAGGCACATCCCCCGCACCAGTCGCTGGGACCCCTTCCCACGGGAGTCCCTCCTAAGTCCGGCGCTTCTGCTGCATAATTTCCGGCGCGCAGTGGGCTAGGGACAGGTATTTATACCTTCCCCCACCCACTGGCCATCCTCTTTCTTCCCCGCTGGACACGCTGTCCAGCTGGTGAAATACCATGCATTTTTCTTAAATGGTGAGTTTTATACACTTTTCATCAAAGAAACTGTATACTCTCTGTGGTCTGACACAGAAAGTTGCATATCACTACTCAGAAAACACATCACATGGCAGTGTGACTTAGGACCACTATACACCTGTACACCCTACAACAGACTCAAAGAAAATGAGAGGGGCCCCTTTACCATCAAAGGAGTAGGGCACCACAATAGACCGTAGTCAGGAAAAAATCCCCTTTGGGCAACTTAATACAACAAGGCAAAGACACTCATCACAGCAAATATATCACCAGAACAAAACACCACCACCATCAAAGGCCAAGTGCTCACAATTATAAAAATATTATATTAACAATTAACCAAACAAATGGTCTGATGCAATGAATTATCATACAGTGTTAAAATAAGTTAAAAACATACTAACATATATTATACAAAATTGATCATAGGGAGAACCTGCAAGAAAAATAATTTCTAATCATGAATAAAGGCAAGTACATTAGATCAAGATCATTGTTTCAACATGTAGTTATTGTACAGAAAACTTGAACAATAAAAGTCAAAAATGTCTCCACAATCTATAGTATGCCTTCATACAGTTGCGTCAACGCGTTTCGGTGGGTAACACTGCTTAAAACACCACCGTCCTCAGGACAAGAAACAATATCTCCCACATGGAGTCTTGGATCTATACATATTCACAAAAAAAAATATATAAAACGACAATTAGCCCTTGAAAGATGTAAAACAGATAAAAACAGTGTTTATATCCTGGTGATACATTCACACATACACCTCTTTCTCTCAATCTACACAAAGATATGATTGGTAACTACAAGGAAAAGTCTTTCTCCAACCAAGGTAGAGGGTACCTATCCATCCACCCCCTTTTTTTTAACAAAAACATAGTGTATATACATCTAAGTGTGTGCAAACTCACATGAATAGACATTCCTAGATATCTAAGGATATATACCTGTAGGAATATCCGCTGACACATCCAATTAAAACTGCAGGAAAAAATCCTTGCCAACCCGTGCCTGAGGATTAATAAATCTCTCACTTGGGCATCACTCTTAGAAAGGAGGAAAATTCTGTGAAAAATAGAGACCCTTATTACTGTAAAACCACAACTAACTTCTCTGGTCAGGGATGAATGTAGCAAACCTTACAAGATATTACCTTACAACTTTCTACTCTTGATGCTTCAGCGATTAAAATGAAGACCGCTATACGCCTCTGTAAATAGGAAACAATAAGGCATAATGCTCAAATTATGCCTATAACTCTATATCTGGCTCACAGGTACTTAAAGATATCATAATCCTTATTACCTTCTAGTGCGTATTCAGCGCGTAACGTCATCAATATGGAGTATTCAGATTGTCAGAATATTAAACATATCTCTATCTTTTTTCTTTCTCAAAGGGTGTACCTTCTCCAGGAAGCTTGTATTAGGTCTGAAATACATAGACACAACCTTCTTAGACTCTAGTTAAGAGTTCGAATTTTAGATCTTATTAAGTCTACAGAGCTAGCCGATAACCCGCTGACATTTGCAGGTTTTTGCTGATGGCGCCTCAGAGGCTGTACTGTTTGTAGTGTAATGGGAAGTAGCCCGGGATGATTTCCGGAGATCGGGTTAGCATACTTAGAATTACGCGACGATAATCCAGGTTTTTCTTGTTACCTTCACCACTGTTTTACAGAGGCTGTGGGAAACATAAGGTTCTTATGGGAACGTTGGATCTATTGGTAATAGCCGAGTCTAACATGTTGGGCTGACCTCTAGAGGGTATCGGCTAGCTCTGTAGACTTAATAAGATCTAAAATTCGAACTCTTAACTAGAGTCTAAGAAGGTTGTGTCTATGTATTTCAGACCTAATACAAGCTTCCTGGAGAAGGTACACCCTTTGAGAAAGAAAAAGATAGAGATATGTTTAATATTCTGACAATCTGAATACTCCATATTGATGACGTTACGCGCTGAATACGCACTAGAAGGTAATAAGGATTATGATATCTTTAAGTACCTGTGAGCCAGATATAGAGTTATAGACATAATTTGAGCATGATGCCTTATTGTTTCCTATTTACAGAGGCGTATAGCGGTCTTCATTTTAATCGCTGAAGCATCAAGAGTAGAAAGTTGTAAGGTAATATCTTGTAAGGTTTGCTACATTCATCCCTGACCAGAGAAGTTAGTTGTGGTTTTACAGTAATAAGGGTCTCTATTTTTGATAGAATTTTCCTCCTTTGTAAGAGTGATGCCCAAGTGAGAGATTTATTAATCCTCAGGCACGGGTTGGCAAGGATTTTTTCCTGCAGTTTTAATTGGATGTGTCAGCGGATATTCCTACAGGTATATATCCTTAGATATCTAGGAATGTCTATTCATGTGAGTTTGCACACACTTAGATGTATATACACTATGTTTTTGTTAAAAAAAGGGGGTGGATGGATAGGTACCCTCTACCTTGGTTGGAGAAAGACTTTTCCTTGTAGTTACCAATCATATCTATGTGTAGATTGAGAGAAAGAGGTGTATGTGTGAATGTATCAGCAGGATATAAACACTGTTTTTATCTGTTTTACATCTTTCAAGGGCTAATTGTCTTTTTATATATTTTTTGTGTGAATATGTATAGATCCAAGACTCCATGTGGGAGATATTGTTTCTTGTCCTGAGGAAGGTGGTGTTTTAAGCAGTGTTACCCACCGAAACACGTCGACGCAACTGTATGAAGGCGTACTATAGATTGTGGAGACATTTTTGACTTTTATTGTTCAAGTTTTCTGTACAATAACTACATGTTGAAACAATGATCTTGATCTAATGTACTTGCCTTTATTCATGATTAGAAATTATTTTTCTTGCAGGTTCTCCCTATGATCAATTTTGTGTAATATATGTTAGTATCTTTTTAACTTATTTTAACACTGTATGATAATTCATTGCATCAGACCATTTGTTTGGTTAATTTTTAATATAATATTTTTATAATTGTGAGCACTTGAACTTTGATGGTGGCGTTTTGTTCTGGTGATGTCTTTGCCTTGTTGTATTAAGTTGCCCAAAGGGGATTTTTTCTTGACTACACCCTACAACAGAAACAATAGCGCATTGAAAATGCAAACAGCAACTCCTTTCAGCTGAAGGAAGTGGCATTCAATTTGAAAACAGTTGTTAATCCATCCTCTTCAGGAACATCGGTAACAGAAAATAATACATATAAATGATACAGTGCTAACAAAACCATATAAGTAACTGAATTTCAGGCATATATTTTGAAAGCTGAAGGACACAATTGAAGCCCCAGCTGCACAGGCAGGAAAGAGAAAACATGATTATATGCTCTGCTGTTCTGCATCTCCCATGCATTGGAAATGTGCACTCTGAAAAGATAGCTAGGCCTTGTTTGGCCTGCTTAACACTTTCATCATAGAATGACTGTGACGAGGACGAGTAGGGCCGCTAAGCGTAATGAAGATTACCGGTAAGTAATCGGAGCATTATAATTTATTTTGACGAGGAAGAGCGGACGTGGTGGGTGGAAGATACTCAATGTTGTTTTCCAGCAGTACGGTTCCATTGGGAGGTACAGTTTGTTATTAAAGTCAGCATTCTAGTTCTTTAGGAACGTTATTTGGTTCCTAACTGGGTTTGTCCTTCTTCCCTTTTCATTGTAGGCCCTCGTTAATTTTCTGTCCCTGTCAGTCACATCCTACTCCTATTTCCATCGAACGCCAAGTCCCTCTTTACTGTCCCTGGTGGAGATTTGGTCTCGCCTGTGTGTTTACGGAAGTGCCCGTGACGTGTTCAAGGAGCTCGGGATTGTGGGAGCTGGGGGCGAGGAAGGGCTGACAGCGGACGCTGTGCGGGAGTGGGAGGAGCTACGCTGCAGTGCCCCGTGTCAACCCTGGAGAACACTGACAGCTAGCCCTCAGGTAGAGTACTTGGAGCAGGAGTATAACGCTTGCTTTCGCTGGGAGTATTTAGAAGGATAGGACCGTGCCGTGCTGAGCCAGCCCAGGAGGGCTTCGCGTGGGGGCAATACAGGAGAGTGCAAGCCCGGGGCCGCGACAAGATGTCAAGCAGCACCAGCAGTCCCGAGGCCATCAAGAAGCTGCTGGAGAACACGCAGAGCGACCTGCGGAGCCTGTCACTGGAATGCAGGAAGAAGTTTCCCCCTGTCAAGGAGGTAAGGCTGGCGGAAGGTCTTACACTTGAGGCACGCCCGTACTAGTACATATACTGTTCCTCCTACAGTGACACCTTTACGTGTGTTCAAACATGCTACCTTGTAGTCTTATCACAGTGGTCTGTCAGCCCCCCTGATGGCCCCCCAGAAAAGTCCTCCTTGACACACCAGCACACACTATGACACATGCACATGACACACACTGTGACACCATAACACCGCCAGTAGCAATCACCATACTGACTTGTGCTCATACCGTAGCTGACCACCTTGGTCATGAGACTGACTTTCTGCAAGTTATGTTTTTTTCATATTGCATTTATGTGTAATTGTGTCTGTCTATATTCAGAAACTAGAGCATTTCGACATAATGTACGTAATAGCAGTTGTCGCAGCACCCAGTTAAGATAGGTTGTCAACATCAGGTGATTTAGAGATTCAGTGTAACTGTTGCAGCTCACCCCTCAAATAATAGAACCTTTACCCATGCATTTCTCTATTCTGCCTTAGATCCACTTTTCCACAACATTTTATTAAAAAAAAACTTGTATTAAAACAACGATGATTAAACATTTCTCCATTGCATCACCTATGTGTAAATCGAGTCATTTGCTCGCTCGACCCCAAGCAGTGGGAACCGGAACTCGAAGGTCAAATCTCGGTTAATGTGTACCTTTCTGTTCGAAACTTACACACATGGATCAGTCCAGAAGTAATGCAGTCCATACCTCTCAGCAGAAATCCGAGCCTCGCTTGACTGTCTTAGTCTAATTAAGCGAACCTCAGCTTGCATTCATTTAGGTTTCGATCTCGATCAGCTAATCACATGTACTGCCATATTTGGAGCAGGTTCCGCCCGCTTCTAAAAACAAAAATCTGTGTATCATTTGGATAACACTGAACATTTAAATTCCCTTATCCAGTGATGGAGAATAATAGTTTCATGTATGTGTTGAAAAGACATGGAGACAGTGGAAAGCCCTGAGAAACACCAGATTCTAAGGTTGTGGAATCACAATAAAGTTCCACTAGTGAACTCGTGTACGGCCCAATAAAGAAGAGCTGATCTTCTGCCTCAGTGATATTGAGCCTGTTAAACACCACATGGTGGTCAACTGTGTCAAAAGCCACAGAGAGATCCAGGAGCACCAGAAGAGCTAAATGACCTCAGTCACATTCAGCTCAGTAGAATCTTGTGTGTCCAGTAGGACTATTTATAGTCGACGACATATGTAAAACCATGGTAAAACAAGGTCATTCTTGCTGTTTATTATCCAGACATAAATATGGCTCACAAATACAAACCTTTTCTAAGAACTTGCTGGTAACCATGTGATAAGCGCACAAATTCTGGGTTCTGTAGTTTAGAACAATGCTTTTTTTCAATAGTCAATTGATAATTGACTCCTACAGTGGTCAGGGACCTTAATAATTGATTAAGCACGTGGGTCAAATACTCGTCATTTCTTGCAATGACCATTAAGGCAAGGTATCATAAGTTAAGTCTGGTATATTGACTTATTTTTTGTAGTAATAGTTTAATATAGGTTTCATATAAGTATTTAAACATGCACAATTAACATAAAAAGTGAACATTAGCACATGTAATCTAAAAACAGAGATCAGCTTCTTCATGTGTACAAAAAATATATATTGCAACATAATATGCAAGAAGTATTCAAGGACTTCAGACTTGCAAAATCTACATGTTTAATCCTCAAATAAAATTCCAGCCCAGGCTCTTTTTACATTGTGTGGTTATTCTTTTTGTCCCCACACAAACCTGAAAAAATCAAGTTTGAATTTATGAGTTCTTGGCATACATGGATTAACTGGTTATTGCATTGGACAACACATCTTACTGTCCATACTATAGGATTACTCGCTAGTCTTAGCAGTGGCATCAGCTGCACATGCAAGCATAGTCAGCTGGTGTTTAATATCAGTTTAAAACTACTTCACATTTGCATTAAAATTACTAAATAGATCTGCACAACGAATCATTGCTATACGGATGCCACATCTATCTTTTTTGTCTCATTATATAGTTCAGCACATGTCAAGCCCAGAAACTTGGCACCCAGCACATTTGAAGCATTGTAAAAAAGACAGTAAACAGAGAGTAGTTTTAACTCCGATATCAAATCCTCAGCTGGAGTGGATTTATGGATGTGAAAATAAGTTTGTAACATTTTTGCCTCTACTAAATCTATTGCCAATTTTTAGTCCTGACCTTTGAGACCATTTTAACATTTTCACCTGACTTTTTTTTCAGAAAAATCATACTTAATATAAATATACAGAGGACATTTTGGTCAGTGGGCCTTACCCATTGATCTGTTAAATCGTCATTCGCATTTTGTTCCAAGTACAGCATACATCATACGGCAGTCAGTGGGTTAGCCCACTTTTCCCATTGATCCATTCATTTTGAGTGTCTGCACGAGGCTTATGAACATGGTTCACAACTCATAAAATTAGTTATTTTCTCAAGGTGGTTCAAAGTGTGCTTTTAATTTTATTTGTATATTAACCTTAAATGCCAGCAATTTATGTTGCCTGCAATGCAAGTGCCCAGTTAGCTGGCCTTTATTTTCCGTCTCCTTTTTAAAAAGTTTTATTATATAGTTTTTATCCAAGTTTAATCCTTGGTTATATGGTGCTTTATTCTTGTCCCCCTTACAAATAATAATACAATTCTTGGCGCAATTGAGAGACTTAGGGGCCGATTCTGATGCGGGTTGGAAAAGCTTCCCGACCGAATCGGTTGGGAAATGGTGTCCGACCCACTCAGATCGGGAAAGTCCGACCGGCAGAGTAGGATGCATCCGGATGCTTCCAGATACGATTTGGTTGAACTCCCATTGACTTCAATGGGAACATTTGTTCCTAACCGCATCAGAATTGGGCCCTCGGTCGGGAAGACACGTTCCCGACCCGATTTGGAAGGAGCAAATGCCGTTAGGAGGCCTTCCTAACCGCACCAGAATCAGGCCCTCGGTCGGGAAGCTTTTCCAACCCGCATCAGAATCAGGCCCTTAATATTTGAAAACATGGCTAGTAAAATAGGTGCATCTGTGTTTTTTTTAATCCAAAATTGTTATTGCAAGCACATGGAAGCCATAGTTTGTAGGTGCGTGTCTTCTTTTTTCCTTTTTATGTTTGTGGTACATGCTTGCAGTAAAGCCTAAAAGAATATTTTATATAGTAGCTAAATTGTTTTCTTCTCAAACTACTGAGTGGCACCCTTCATTTTATGAGCTTTCTTTTAGGGCATTGCAGGATAGTCACCATACTGCAACTTGAACTACTCGGGGTGCTTGCTACAGCTGTACTACTTTTTCCCCTCTTGATCTGATGCTAGTATAACCAATTTAGTTTTCATCACCTTTGGTTCCTAAGTATTTATAACACTTCACCTATTCAAGAACACTTTCATATCAGTGGCAGATAAACTTTCTGGAAATGGTATTAAACACAATTGTTTGTGTTTTATTTAAATAATCTATCATCAAATTGCATTCTGCAGATTTAACGGTAATTTTTGATGCTTATTGAAGTCTAATGGGTGTTCTGTCTAAAATGACAATTTCATATGCATAGGATATACTGCTCATTGGTACTCCACCTAACATGCGCTGAAGCAATACAGTCCACAGCTAGTTCTTTGTTTAACTCAACTAGCTAAAAATTGAATTAAGGGTGTAGGGAAACCGTGGTACCCCACACTCCTACAACAACCTAGCTTGTTACCTCCAAGTGTGATTATACCTCGTTTTCATAGTATAACTCAATGATGGCAGTGACTAAATATGATGAAATATCCATCAGGTATAGCTTTCTTTCACAGAAGAAATCCGAGATATGTCTAATTTGTCAAATGCCATTGAGTAGACCACAAATGCACAGTATTTGAGGCCTGACCTTCGCACAAGACATAACTATGTATTTACTGCACCTGTGTCATAATACACCATCTAGTCCATAATTTGCAGATTTTCAACAAAAAGTCATTCAAATTCAAACGTTACTAAACAAAAGTTCCACACATGCCGCTTCACAGTGGCAGACTCTGCAAATGCTGATTGGTTACATTACAGTTGATACTACTGTATTCAGGTGTTAAACTGGTACTAAGGAGATGAAGTGTTTGCCCATACAGTATTAGTATGAGTTAAAATAGTAAAATAATTCCGCCACAGATTGTGCTGTTTAATGCTCATATAATAGCTGTTTCTCAATATTGGCAGGTAATGTAATTCATTTGACTGGCTCAATAACTGCTTTTTTCCTCTCAAAAATTAACAGCCAGGTCAGCTTTAGCTGACAAGCAGGGATACACAAAAATCGTTTGTGTCTGCATCATTGTAGGTAGCATTGTTCTTGGTAAAACTGCTTAGTTTTCCGTTTCTAACTGGCACATTCTTGATAGGTCAGCATCTCCTCTACGATTAAGTAAATTGCCAAAATATTTAGTATCAACTGGGATTGACTGTGAGGGATTAAATATTTCATCCCTGTATCATCCCTCAAAGCTGTGTCCTATCTGACTAAACTGCAGCAGATAACTGCTGACATACATACATAAAGCTCACATGGCCTTTGCATGTAGCAGCAAGATTAGTTATTGGGACTAAAAAGTTTGACCATGTGCTCCAAATCCTCATCACTCTCCAGTGGCTCCCATTTGAAGCCAAGCAGTATTTTCTGTATTTTCTAACTGCCCTTTGTGGTACATAATATATTTCATTTTGGTATTTCCAAACATCTGGTGCAGGAATTGTCTGGTCTTGACAGACTTGCTCTGTTTGTAGAGATCTTACTTCTTGCAATACGATCCCTCAAGTAACAGTACACTCTATCAGTCCTTCTTGGGCAGTGGACCCAAGATCTGTGATTTCCATCCACCATCTCTCCATACCAATCCATCTTTTCCTGCCTTCAGTTTAGATCTGCAACATCTTCTGTTCCAACGGACTACATTCTCTCTCGATAGTTCACAGCCTATTTATACCTTTCTTAAACTATCACATCCCAACTCTATTCCCCCTTTGAACTGGTATAATGTTCCATTCAGTCTTCAGCAATAATATGTCACAGAATTTTGTACCTTCTGTGTTCTAAATTGTATGTTTCCTAACTGTTTCAATACTGTTTCCCATGTATTTGTTCCATTTAGCAAAAATATAATACAAAAAGTCCCACTTGACCTGTAGTGCTTCAATAATGGCTTACATTGGCCAATGTCTCGACCACCAGATACTCCAAAAAATAACAGCATACGTTTTTATTTATATGTTTTATTTAATTTGTTAATCATTTTTATCTCATCTCTTTTTTCAGCATCATTTATAGTTGTAATAGCCATACAGATACAGGTTTTTGAATGAACAAATTTCTCATTTATGTCTAAATTAAATATGTACAATACAAAAACACACAATGTGACACATTAATATGCACACTTTTTACATCAATTTCTTTCTTTCTTTGTATGTTCCCTCATTTCTCAGATCACTCACACTTCAAACAACACACACTCTCATTCTCACTTCAACCACTCTTTCATTCACCAGCCCTCTCTCACATACACCTTAAGTTATGTTCGGGAAAGATCTCCAGTTTCTTTTATTGTTGTGTTGTAAGCTGGGGTTTTCCAGACATATAGGCAAGTGGTAATTTTTGTATTACATTTTTGTGGATTTTCCTACTTTTCCCAGACTTAGAATAAACATTTTTAGGGGGTACCTTTTTCTATATTCTTTGTTCAATTCAGACCCCTTGAACTATATGCTTATTTTATCTACCTTTATGTTTCTCCATAGTTGCTTTTCTTCTAGTGTTAAAAATAATTTTCATGCCATACTGAAATGTTTTCATGTTTGCTATTCATTAAGCACTCTGATGCTTAGCGTGGCTTGTACTTGCTTCAGATAAGCAAACAATACTGTACGGTTTTAGCACTTCCAGTAATGCAGCCTTCTTCTAAAGTAAACTCACTTTTTATTTGGTTAGCATAATGTATTGTTGAAAGTCATCCTGCTCCTTTAAAAATTTTTGAATTGAGGGCAGTATCACCGGGAAGTACCATAAAGAGGTTTAACAATATATATGACTGTGATGCAGATCTTACTCTTCTTTTGTGGGAATCGTGTGATTCCAAAGAATATATGTGAGTGCCGGGATGCAGATTAGGTAGATAATCAGATAGGTTTACCTACAGCTGTTTTACTTCACCATAACATTGCATGGATTTATTAAATGTGATCAACAGGAACAAGAAGCAGGTTGGACAGCAGGCTTATATACAGTGAAATTAAGGACTAAAAGCTTTTTTTGCCCAAATTGTGCAAGTTGTTAATGAGCATTTACTGCCTCAACACTTACAGAGATGGAAATAATGCAGTTCCTAAAGCCTGTCTGTTTGTGTCTTAGAAAGCAAATTGTACTCCATACAGTGTCTGTGTCTGGCTGCAAAAACCACTGTGATTTTAAGGACAAAAGTACCAGACAATCTGTGTTGCAGTCTGCCCTAATGTTTCCCCTTATCCCTCAAATTTCCCCAGTAATTTTTTATTTCAGCAACAGTTTGAGGTGCCCCTTATGCATAGGGACCCTCCTCACGAGCTTTGCCTCTCTAACATTCGAAAAAGGATGAAGGTAAATCCCCCTAAGTTCAATAGCCAAGAGCCTTCAACATTATTGAAAAGGCCAGGAGTTTCCCTAAATATTCCACCATTAATCAGTCATATTTTACAATGGACTAGGAATTGGAAACATTGAAGGTCAACTTGGATGTTACTGACAGAATGAGAAGAACAAGTCAGTTTGGCCACTAGTAGCAGCTTCCTCTCAGTCTTATCCCTGGAAAACGTTATTCACTTTATTACATTGTGGGTGACACCAAGCTTGACTTTGCTGCCTGTTTATGTCTAGATCTGCTCCTAGAGAAACTGACATGAAGTGTGTTTATAAAAGTGTTCATTTTAAAGTTTGTTGATTAATTACAATCATTCAGTAGGATAAGTAATTCACAATTCATGATATCTGATAAAATACACCAATTAAAAAGGCCCCCTCAGAAAATATAAAACCCCAAATTAGGTGTCTCTTACGTCATTATTAAATAATAAAATATTGAACTCTACCAAAAAATTACTTTATTTTTTGTTTAAATTTGTTTATTGGTTTTCCATTTTATGGTACGCATCAATTCAGTAGTTACATAACCATGCAAGTTTTTTCTTTTTTCACATCAATAATTAGCCTGAGCGGTCGTACAGCACAGTATGCTTCCATTAAAAAAGGAAAACTTTAAACTGCTTACAACATAACATTGATGCAACAGGGTGGATAACACATTTCTCTCCCCTCGTAAAATGAATCTAAAATAATGATGGTGGCGCCTCGTTCTGAACTACGCTTAACTGATTCCCTTGTTGCTGATCTATGCACATGCGCGTCGTTTATAGCTATGTTTTTCTTTAGGTGTATGCCTCTGCCAAGATTCTCACTACATAACAAATATTTGTCATGCATTGTGTTGTTTGACCTGGGTGAATGTCAGCGGGGGGGGGGCCACACAGTTCCGCCACGCAGCGCATAGTGATGAACCTATGTCTTGTGCACTAGCTCGCCTTGCGCTCTTCGTCCGGGGCACCAGGTACTAGCTGGCCGTTTACTCAGACGTGCTGTCTGAGTCATCGGGGGGATTCTGCCATATGGTGCGAAAGTCCGTCAGAATTGCGTCCCATTCCGTCGCCATCGGCTGTTTCCGAACGCCTATCGCGTCCTCTCGACGCAGTGCTATGCTCTCCGCCTGTGCCCAGCAAAGTACCGATTGGTACCAGGATTTCGCTGGGGGGGGGCTCTGCGGATTTCCACCGCCTCGTGAGTAGGCGCTTGGCTACTATAAGCCCTAAGTGAATGTAGCGGGATGTCACTTTATGCTTACTAGACCTCTTGTATAACCCCAAGATGCACACTTCCCACGACCAGGTAAGTGTGCGCTCTGTGCACTGTGCTAAACTTCTGGTGACCGCTCCCCAATATGATTGTATGGATGTGCAGGACCATAGCACATGTAATAAATCCCCTCCTGACTCCCCACATCCTGGGCAGCTGGCGTCGGTACGATTGAAGTATTTATTTATTTTGGCTGAGGTCAAGTAAGCTCTGTGGATTATATAGTACTGTATGAGCCGGAACCTGGCTTTGCGGGGGATACGGGTGGGGCTCCTGAGGATATCCTCCCATTCACGTTCGGTGCTGGGGCGCTGTAAATCCGCATCCCAGTGGGCATGAATGGATTCCAGCCGCGGCACAGTGTGTATCCTTAAGGATTCCGCAAACCATCTGACTAAATGGCGGCCCACGCCTAGTTCATGCAGGTATTGCATAGTCAGATGCGTGGCCGGCTTCTGCGCAACCTCGCCCCATGTAGCATGCGTGTCACAGCCGCGTTTAATAAGAACTGACCCCGGGGGAGGCCCGTGTCTTCTGCAAGGGTATCGAACATCAGGAGCTGCCCGTCGCTATAGAAGTCCCCTTATGTTAGGATACCTGCCTCCTCCCATTGGGGTAGTTCCGCACTGGTGACTGCTCGGCGTCCTCTGGGTGTGCTGAGGATGGGGAGAGAACGCGCATACGGGGTCACATGTCGCGTAACACGCAAGCTGCGACGGAAGCAGTAGTGGGCCACCTCCACCAGTAGCTGGGCAGGCGGTCTGTCCTTTCTGTTAGGGTGGAACAGCGCCACTATCTGAGGGTGGGTGAGTCCCGGGGCACAAGTCGCCAAATCCTCCAGATGGCACGCGTCAAGCCATCTCGCCACCCATTGGAGCTGCGCTGCAAGATAGTACTGCTCCATATTGGGTAGCGAGAGACCCCCCCTGGCTGCCAAAGAGTGCATTTTGATTAGCGTCACCCTGCTGCGCGACTTGCCCCAAATGAACTTCCGCACATCCAGCTCTAAGCTTTTGAACAGCGCCGGGTTGAGGCAGAGGGGCACATTTACGAAGTGGTACAGCAGTCGCGGGAGTACTACCATCTTGAGTAGCGTAATCCTCCTCATGACCGTCAGAGGAAGAGTGCCCCAGAAAGTCATCTGCGCCCGTATCGCAGTGATGGCTTGCACCAGGTTACCTTCAAGAAGGTCTGCAGGCTCTCTATAGATAAGTATCCCGAGATATCGGAATGCCGACACCTGCCAATGGATTGGCTTGTCGCTGAGGGACAAGCGCGGGTCCAATGTGGTCTCCGAGAAGGGGTACAGGCATGATTTGTCCCAGTTTACACGGAGCCCTGAAACATTAGCAAATTCAAGTAATATTCTTTCTATTGATGCATAAGATGACCTAACATATTTAAGGTAAATAAGCAGGTCGTCCGCGTATAACGAGACGCCATGCATGCCATCACCCAAGGGGATCCCCCACTCACCTTGCGTTTTGCGCAATGACTCAGCTAGTGGCTCGATGGCTAGCGCAAATAGTAACGGCGAGAGCGGGCACCCCTGTCGTGTACCTCGTTCATTTGGGATCTGATCTGATAGGTGTGGGCCATTCTTAACTCTAGCTACCGGTTGGGTATAGAGAAGTTGTACGAGGCTTAGGAACTCCTCCCCCAGGTCATATTTACGGAGCGCAGCAAACAAGAATCCCCACTCCAAGGTGTCGAATGCCTTTTCCAGATCTAATACCAGGCATCCAGAATGGTCCCAGTCCTCCCTAGCGTAGTGAGCCACTCTGAAGAACTGGCGGAGATTGAGGGACGTGCTGCGAGCTGGCACAAAACCATTTTGGTCCGTGTGAACCGGCTTTGGAACCAGCGGGGCCAGTCTACACGCCAGCAGTTTAGCTAAAACCTTATAATCAGTGTTGAGGAGTGCTAGCGGGCGGTATGAGCCCAGCAGCTCCGCGTTCCTATTTGGCTTCGGTAGCGACACCAACAATGACTCACGCAGTGTATCCGGCAGGGCCCCCGACTCCATCGAGAGAAGCTGCGGCGCCAGCACTTGCTGATGGGCTTTATAATATTCAGCCGGGAAGCCAGCGGGCCCCGGAGCTTTACCAGTGGCCAGCGAGCGTATCGCCTCCTGCACTTCCGGCAATGTAATCGGCTCATTCAGTTCCCCTCGCTGGTCGGCAGTGATTTGTGGCAGGGGGAGCGGGGAGAGGAAGGAGTCCAGCATCTCTATGGTCGCGCGGTGCACCGATTTGCATACCTTGGTGTAATGCGAAACTAATTCTTTATGTATATCATCTGCTTGGTGAGTATTTGTCCGGTGGCGGACTGTAAACGCAGTATAGGTGTCTGTGCGTGTTCCTGGTGGATCATGCGCGCAAGTCGTCTACCTGCCCTGTCAGCTGCGGCATGTGATGTATAATTTAGGCAGCGTAATCTCTCTAGCACCTCCGTGTGTTTCTGTCTCTGTGCGTCTAGTGCCTGTTGTGCGGCCCAACCGCGAACCAAGTCGGCATCCAGTCTAGTTAGGGTTTGCTCGATGCAGCTTATTTCGTCGTCAAGTTGTTTCCTAACGGACCAGCTTAAGCCCATGCACCGCCCCCTGATCGCTGCCTTTCCCGCATCCCACAGCACCCCAGCGTCCGTGACGGAGCCTGTGTTTTCTTCGAAATATGTGCCTATTGCCTCGTCTATTGCCTGTCTGAATGGGGGGTCTTCCAGGGCCAGGGGCTATAGTCTCCAGAGGTGGGTAGTGGGTCCCTCTTCATAGCCCTGCAGCTGCAGTATATGGGGGTTGTGGTCTGAATGCGTTTTACCCATGTAATCTGCTCTGGCACACTGCGTCCGTACCTGCCGGGTTGTAACAAAGCGGTTGATGTGGACATGTAGTCCATGTGGGTGAGAGTAGTAAGAGTATAGGGGCAACTGCGGGTTAAGTGCCCTCCAGACATCCGACAGCCCCCAGCGGCGTAGCCACTCACTCAGTCCTCGTGCGTTGTACGCTGCATTAGTTTGTGTCAGTGGAGGGAAGGACCTGTCAATGGTGGTGTCAAGAACCCCGCCTAGCAGCCATGGCACATAGCACCAGCGCGAGAGTATGTCGGACAGTGTGTGCTAGAACATGTTCTGATTCGTGTTTGGGGCATAAATAGAGCCTATCACCACATGCTTCTCATTCAGCCCCCCCCTTAGATAGGACATATCTGCCATAAGCATCAATCTCGGTCTCTTCTGGTGTAAAGAGAGTCCTGGGTCTGATCCAAATTAGGGCCCACCTGGCATAAGATGAGTAGCCTGTAGCCAGTACCTGCCCTCTCCAATGCTGCTGCAGTTTACGGATCTCAGGCTGCGCTATGTGCGTCTCTTGCAGGAGCGCTATGTGAGTTTTGTGACGCTTAAGATACACGTAAACGTTATATCTGCATGACGGTGTGTGCAAACCCCGGACATTTCAGGTGACTATGTTGGTGGGCGGCATGTTTCAAGAGAAGAGTGCAGCACTGTGCGCATCCCACCTGACACCCCTGGGGACGGGCAGCCGCGTACAGCGCAGTCAGTGAGCGCGCGGTGCAACCATAGGTGCTGGAAATTCATATGAACGGCATTTCGTGAAGTTAGCATGAGAGGGAGCTGTGTGGGATTGAACTTGGGTAGAGCAGAGGGACAACAGGTATCTGCCCAAACATTTAACAATGCCATGTGGCAACTGACGGCTATGTACGCCGGTTCGAACGAGTCGGGGGGGTGTTGGTGTGCAGTTAGCGAAGTGCGCCGCAGCATTGTAGACCTGCATGACCTGAGTGTTCATGCGTGGTGTAGGTACGGTCCTGGGCACACGTAATGAGGATATAATACTAGTAGAAATGTCTCATACTGTTGAAATGTGGAAGGTCTACACCAGAATGATAATCATAGGTGTTTAATATAGTAACAAAGCACAAGCAACCAGCCAAAGCAAAAGCAACCAGCCGACACGTGTTTCGTCACAAAGGGGTAGTAACCCGTGACTCTTCAGGGCTAGTGACCGTTCATAATTCCAAAACGGCAACGAAGAGCAGTGCGGACCAAGGTAGGTGATCCACTGCCAAGTGTGAAGGAAAGGAAGACGGATATCGCAGGGCGGCGGATAAGCCAAGGAGGGCTATTGACCTTCATCCACCGGAACCATTTTCCTCCCTGAACACCACTTCTCCCAGTTTCCTGTACTCCGGCGCATCCGCCGTTGTCACCCTGGACTACTGACCTGGTACGCCCATTCCAATTTTCCCTCCTGTGCCACTTAGCACTTGGCTAATATACGTCGCCACAGACTGTATCAGCATCACTGAAGGTCAATAGTCCTCCTTGGCTTATCCGCCGCCCTGCGATATCCGTCTTCCTTTCCTTCACACTTGGCAGTGGATCACCTACCTTGGTCCGCACTGCTCTTCGTTGCCGTTTTGGAATTTTGAACGGTCACTAGCCCTGAAGAGTCACGGGTTACTACCCCTTTGTGACGAAACACGTGTCGGCTGGTTGCTTTTGCTTTGGCTGGTTGCTTGTGCTTTGTTACTATATTAAACGCCTATGATTATCATTCTGGTGTAGACCTTCCACATTTCAACAGTATGAGACATTTCTACTAGTATTATATCCTCATTACGTGTGCCCAGGACCGTACCTACTTCACTTGTGTGGATTTCTATCCATACCATCACGGGGGTTTTAGGGCATATCCCCTGACCTGGTTTGCACCGTACATACTCCAAGCATAACATAAACACAGCGCGAATTAGCTTGAGCGCCATCATTCCTGTCGATACTAAAAACCCCACACTGATACATACTTCATGCGTGGTGTGTTGAACTTGTGTGGTGCACCAGGCGCCCATCAGCCGGTGCCGCTTCGCTGAAGAAGTGAGTGGACCCATCTGCGAGCACTCGTAGATGGGCCGGGAATATGAGGGAGTATTTTGAGCCCAGTTCATGAATTCGTCTTTTGACAGGGAGGAAAGTGCTGCGCTGTTTCTGTTCGCCCGCGGCGTAGTCCGGGAAGAAAAGGACCTGAGAGTTATCGACTGTGATTGACTCCATTCTTCTGGTTTTGCGGAGTATCGTGTCCCTGTCTTTAAAGTTCAGTAGGCGAAATAGCAAAGGGCGAGGTCTTGCACCAGGTGGCGGTTGGCCTGACGGCACCCTGTGCGTTTGTTCTACTGCAAAGTAGGGAGAGGGCGACTCGGCAGGCAGCAGGGACTTCATCCAGGTTTCAACGTACGAGGCCGCATCCCTGCCCTCCGCACCTTCCGGCAGCCCTACAACACGAACATTGTTCCGTCGGGTGCGGCCCTCAGCATCATCCACCCTGTGCTCCAGTGACCGCATTCGTGCAGTGAGTTCTTGTACATCAACAGTCAGCGCCTTGGTGACCGGGGCGATCTCCACAGTTTCCGCCGCCAGCTCTCCAACCCTCGCAGCCAGCTTCTTGTGATCCGCATGCAGGAGAGTAAAGTCCGATGTGACCTTATCTATGCGGCTTTCTAGTGACGCTCTGGTCTGTGCTAGGGTTTCTCCAATGCCCGCCACCGCTTGGAGCACTGAATCTATTTTAGTCTCCAGCGTGGATGACCCGGGGCCAGGCGCCACATCAGACTGGACTGGCTGCGTGAGATCCGGGGCTGGCTGGGTATGTGTGCCTCCCGCGCCCGTCCGGTTCCTGCCCATGGCGTATTGCGGGTTGCGTGCATACGTTCAGCAAGAGAGTAGTTGGCTTCTTTTTATGAACTCTTTCGGGGCCTGTGGGAGGAGGGGGGGGCTCCCCGCATGTTGATTAGGCCTGTAGGTTCAGATTGGTGTCTGCCGCCCGAAGCCTGAGCTTTCGTGGCTTCACTCGCTTCCTCCCGAAGGCCGCAGCCCGATCCGGTTTGGCTGAGTCCGCTACGATCCCTGTTTCCGGGGCTTGCCTCAGATGCGGCTGTATCCTAGTGCAGTCTCAGCCGTACGTCGCCTTCCCTATGGCTCTCGGTGCAGGCCCTTGTGTGGCAGCAGGCCCTCCTTGCAAGTCCAGCACGAGTTGACAGGCCTTGATGGGGTGCTACGACGTGGGTTAAGTCCAGCAGCAGCCTCTATTTAGGCCGGGTCAGCACACCTCTCAGGTCGTGTATAAGGCCCCTCCGACCTCACGGTGACGGCCAGGCCTCAGGTCCACAGATCAACTCAGCTTGCAGCTGCCTCCAGGCAGTGTCGCGCTACAGTCTTACAGCCCTCAGTCAGGGAGTCACGCGGGCAGGCGCAGCCCCCGGCCGGCCGACTCCATCACTGCTTTCTCAACATGGCGCACCATGGATCGCGCCAGGTGTCCCTCACTGTGCTTCACTTGTAGGCTAGGGCAGCTTGTCCGATCAGGCTCGCACCCCCACAGGTTTTAGCGCCACTTCAACACTCACCCGGGTTAATGGGGCCGGCTCCTCCAGGTCTCAGTGCAACTCTCCTGCTCCGCCGCGTTGACAGGGGGGAGAGAAGCTTTTCCCCAGCCTCGGTGGGGGGTCACCTCAAACGGGCAGATTAGGGCGCCGCTCGGACGCAGCTCGCATCCGCTTCAGCGTTCCGGCGTGGACAGTCAGTTCTCAGACACAGGCCAGGGCCGCATCTCGGTTTAGGTCCGCACCCCACAGGCCCCAGTGCCGCTCGGCGACTCACCCGGGCCCGCCAGGCCAGCTCGACCAGGTCCCGGCGAATCACCTCAGCTCCGTAGCGTAGTCCCAGTCTCGGGAGGGGTCACCACTGTTGGCTGGGCCCGGGCTGCTGTTCTTTCTCCGGTGTTCAGACGCAGGCGGCAGGTTCACCAGTGCGTTCGTAGGTCAGGGCCGCTCCGCAGTTCAGGCCTGCACCTCCACAGGCCCCAGTGCCGCCTCGAGACTCACCAGGGTCAACCAGCCAGGCTCAAGCCGGTCCCGGCGAGTCGCCGCAGCTCAGCGGCTCAGCGGAGGGGAAAGAAGTCCAGTCTCATTATCAGCCTCTCCGGTGCTCCGACGCGGGCGGCCGGCTTCCGAACAGCAGGCATCTCGCCACTCCGGACCTACGATCCGCGCCTCTGGCAGTGGTGGGCGCCCGGAAACACAGGCAACTTTGGGTCGGTGCAGCCCTCGCCTGGACCAAGGCAGCGCGGTCTCGGCCGCGAGGCGCGGCCACAGCCAGTTACCCCCGGGCTCCGGCTTTGTCATGGCCATGCCCCACTGCGGCGCTGCAGGTCAGGCAGTTGTTTCGCGATGAGCGAGGCGCCCCAACGCTTCAAATTTTCACTGCCGGTCCCCGCTAGCTCTGGGCTCTCTTCGGTGCTAGTAAGGCGCTTCGATGTCTTCCATCAGCGCAGGAGAATTGGAGGATTCTCGGGCCACGATGCGGAGCTCCCTAGAATGCGTCCGCCATCATGGCTGGTTAGCCACGCCCCCCACCAAAAAATTACTTTATAGTGTTAAATATAAAAGTGACTTTAAAAACGTTTGTATAAGGAGATGAAGCAGCACTATAAGCATACAGAATTCTATGCAGAAGGTGAAAAGAATTTAAATAATTTCTTCAATCACTTGATTTGACTAAATTATTAGCTAACTTGATTTGCTAATATAAAGCTAAGCCACATCCATAATTTTCCAGCATTTGCAGTAATTTTTTAGATCATGTAGGACTTGGCGACAACCCTTTGTGATAAACAAAGGCCTAAGCCATTTTCAGCATATATCAAGTTGCAACAGGCAGAGAGAGGCATAAGATATGAATTAATGACTCAGGTGACCCGCCACATAGGCAACAACTTTTAGTATGGCTGTTGAATGATGGCCATGAATGTTTACATTTTATACTAGTGTAATTAATAAAAAAATGCAGAAGTAGATAGATGCCTTGTTGCCACTGCAAGGGGAGCTGATAAATAATTTGTTAGCCTCCTCGCAAAGAAACTAATAGAAATGTAATTTGAAAATGTCATTTTGCTCAAGGTTTCAAAGTCCCTAACAAACAAGCCTTTGAGCTCTTTTTTTTCAGTACCCTGTGTAAAGTTTGCTAAATAATTTGAAGATTCCCATAAAGGTTCCAACCGTAAAGTGCTCAGTGACCTATTAGGATATTCTGACCTCGGAGGTTATAAGTCATACTTCTTTGATAGCACATACCAAAATGTTGATCATAAAGTGTTTTACCAGCATGATATAATGCATAACAACAGGCCAAAATCTGTGACATCAATTTAAGCGATGGCTGCTGCAAATTAAACTCTAACTTAATTTGTCATTCACTGGTGGAATCTGTAAACCAAACATCAACCTAAAGGCCTTGCATTGTGTACCGTCTAACCAATGCCCTAGTTCCCTGTGAAAGCTGTAAGGCCATACTCAAGAGATGGCAATATTTTGCAGAGGTGACATTCAATATGGGCTTGATAGATGGACCGTATATGTTTTTGTAAAGCTGGCAAATAGCATATCTCAATGATGCAGCTTTTTATTTTTAGTGATCATAAATGTGCTATAGCATACCCTTGTTCCTTTAGCCACACTCCCAGATAATTGTATTTTTCAAGCCTTTCAACTGAAACTTTACCAGTAAGCCATTTCTGAACCTTGCATTGTCTTTTCGTAGCATTAACCTCCAGTATTTTACCAGCATTATAATAATTTAGCATTCTCTAAGATT
The DNA here is from genome assembly GCA_963921515.1 of Calotriton arnoldi. Taxonomy (NCBI): domain Eukaryota; kingdom Metazoa; phylum Chordata; class Amphibia; order Caudata; family Salamandridae; genus Calotriton; species Calotriton arnoldi. The sequence continues at coordinate 1,214,621 of CAWUFW010000737.1, forward strand.
TCGGCAGGCCAGCCACCATATGATGTAAGATGAGTGTCATGGCCATACTGTAGTGTCTAATGATTGCACCTACCTATTCTAGGCAGCCAACTTCTTTCCACTGCAATATCCTTAGCCAGATCAACAGTATACAGGTGAAAGAGCAGATGAGCTAACACACACCCCTGCTTTAGTCCTCTGTATGTCATAATTTTTCTTGAAATATGACCATTGTGGGCCAATTTATCTTAGACGGACGTGTTCAAGTATAATGACTGGATGGCACTCAATAGTGTCAGAGGAATTCACCATTTTGATAGTTTCGATCACAGTGTTGTGCAAGCCCTGCATCAAAAATCATTCAGCAGTCTATGAAACTAACGGGGGTTTTTTTTTTTTTACCTTCACAGTCTCATGAATTACCATTGACGGAGCCAATGTGTCATCCATTGTGTTACTATCTATTCTAAAACCTGTTTCAGAGTAGGGATTAGATTATTTGATTTAATCCAGATATCAAGTTCAGTAAGTATTATAACTACACCCTTGATCTCCTGTTCACCAATGAATCAAACACTAGGGTGGATCCCTCTCTCCCACTGGTCTGGTCGGACCACTGCTTAATTAAATTTTACGTACAATTAGAAACTCCCCTGGAAAGTGTGGCATTAGTTCAAAAACCAAGCAGGCCTGGAGAAAAATCGACTTAGCCTCCTTCTCCTCACATTTCCGTCCCTCCGCAATAAAGGGACTTAAAAGTCTAGATGTGGCCTTTGAAAAATCAATAGCACAATCCCTGGATAAAATAGTGGCAGTCTCAAAAGTCATTAACAAAACTAAGTACAAATGTAAGACTGCACCATGGTTTACAGATTCTCTGAAAACTGAAAAAGCAACATGTAGGAAAGCCGAGCATAAATGAAGAGCAACAAAAACAAAGGAGGATAAACTAGCATACAAACGGGCCTATAGACAATATCTAAATAACATTAAGAATGGCAGGAAAACTCACATCATCAATAGAAACGAAAAAGCAGACAATTCACATAAGGAACTATATAGAATCGTAAAGTAATTCACTAATCCCATATCCTGTCAAATTTCCATCCCAACATCACAGGACCTGGTAGAAAAGCTGTCCATCTTCTTCGGGGAAAAAATAGTCAAAATTTATAACACCTTTCCCATACATAGTTTAGAAGAACAAAGTGTGCCAAAAAGAGTGCAGTAGGACAGAAATCACCCATACGGTACTGTTAAAGGAGTTAACTGCAGTAACCCAAGATGACGTTAGGACCATAGTAAATAGGGTCAGATCAGGATCACCAGAAGATCCAGCCCCTCCCTATATTATGTCCACTCTATCCCCTGCCTTACTTAAGTTTTACAGACCTACTGAACATGTAATTAAATATGGAAGCAGTTCCAGCAAAATGGAAATCGGCAAGGATTAAACCAATCCTCAAAAAACCAAGGGCAGACCCGAACGAATTAGGAAACTTTAGACCGATTTCCTTACTTCCATACTTCGGGAAGGTAATAGAAACACTAGTGAATAAACAACTCGCAACATATTTAGAAAGTAGACAATTGTTCGACTCTTCTCAGTCAGGTTTTCGGGCTGAACACAGCACAGAAACAACAATAGTAGAAGTAGTGGACAACAAGACTCTCTCTAGATGAGGGACACCCATCAATGCTGGTCCTACTAGATCTATTAGCTGCTTTCGACATCATCTCTCATACAATCCTAGCAAAAAGGTTAGAAGAGATCGGTGTTGGAGGGAAAGCCCTCAGCTGGCTAAAGAACTTCCTGAAGGGAAGGACACTCTCGGTACAACTAGAGTCTTATGTACCCCGCACCATATCAGTTGACAAGGGAGTCCCCCAGGGTTCGACGCTGAGCACCACTCTTTTTGATGTATACGTCGCACCGCTGGCAAAAGCCATCAAATCATATGGATTTGATGTAATCTCATATGCAGATGACACACAGCTGGTCATAACCTTGGGACCCAAGCCTGCAGACACCAAAATAAGATTTAGAAACTGCATGAATCATATTGCCAAATGGATGCAGACAAACTGCCTACAACTCAATGCAAGTAAAACGGAGGTGACTATTCGGGAAAGCATGCAAATTCTGGTCAGACGACTGGTGGCCAACAAGTCTCAGCCCAAGCCCCATCCCGAAAGCAACAGTAAGAAATCTAGGAATAACAGTAGAAAACAAACTGCCCATGAAGGACCATGTAAACTACATATCGGGCACCTGCTATGTCATCATACGTCCCTATGAAAAATAATCCAGTGGATCCCACTGAGATTAAGGAATTCCCTAGTCCAGGCACTTGTAATCAGTCGCCTGGACTATGGAAATGTCTTAATGGCGTCCATGAATAAAGAACTATATACCAGGCTCCAGGTGGTACAAAGCACTGCAGCATGTTTGATACTTCATCTTCCTCCACGTTCACCTTCCGACCCCATCCTAAAAAACCTACACTGGTTACCAATAAGGAAACAAACACGTTTCCAACTCACCTGCCTAACACACACATCTTTACATGGAAATGGGCCACAGTACTTACAAAGAAAACTTAATTGGTATGCGCCTATAAGGAATTTGCGGTCGGGTGGAAAACATTTGTTGCTCCCCGCAAGGCCCGCACTGCCAGAAATGGCTGCAGATCATTTTCTTACCTAGCCCCTTAATACTGGAACCAGCTCCCTATACACCTCCGGGCGTGTACTGACCACAGAGTATTCAGACAAGCATTGGCATAGCCAATAGGTCTCGCCTTTGGGACCGTATAAGTGGTTAGTCATGCTGCATATTATCCTGGGTGCTCTGCCGCTCTGCAGAAATAGCGATCAGAGTCACGGTGTGGGACGGCTGATAGAGGAAAGGAAATGCAGACAACGGGAGGGGGCGGGAGCATGGTGAACACGGCGGGAAGTGTCCATGTCATCATGGACACTAGGTTACAGGCCTGGGCTTTCCCTACAAAAGAAATAATTGTGTTCAGATGGGTTGATGACACACTAGGGTGGAAAGTTACAGTTCAGTGTACTTCTATGCGCTAGGTTCTCATCCGTGCCGCGCAGGATCGCCGTCCACGGAGCCTCCATGCAGACACATCGACACGTTCAAAACCTCGTTGGTCCCGGTGATGACAGCGGCTTTGGCGGGTTTCTGTACACTCGAGTGGCCATGCAAGACATATTACAAGTGTAGATGCCTGCAGCCTCGGCGTCAGCGGGGTCGATACATGTCTGAATGAGTACACGACACGCCTGACGCTAAGTGTCATACACCCTCCTCAGACGGGGCCCGGTCGATGCAGGAGCACACGGTGGCCTGCCGGAGGAGCCACAATGACTACAAGGGCAACGCATCTCTGAAACCCGCCACCGCCTGAGCTGGAGGAGTCCGGACCGTGTACACTGAACTGTCTGGCAGGGGAAATAGTGCAAAAAAAGTCCCGTGTAGATGAGCAGAACTTAAGACTGTAACTTCAGAAAACGCGGGCATCGAGACAGCTTTCTTGAAGTTGGGTCTGACTGTACTGCACGCGTCAAAAATAACTGGGCCCAGGAACTTCAATTTGTAGCTATTCGGAAGTCGGGACGCAAGAGATCTGTCTGATCGAGAGTCTGAGTGATTGCTTCCCACAAGCGCCTTGGTTCTGTGGCTACATTTTAACCAGAAGGCGCTATGGATGGAATAAAGTACGTCTTCTCCTCTGGTCACAACAGAATGCAACCCGTCTCTCCGAAGAACTGGCAAACTGATGAGCATCCTTCAAGGCGCTCTCGGAAAACGTCCTTAGAAGAAGCGAATGACATTTAAAACAGTTTCAAGAACACGAAAGGCGTCTGCTTAAAACAGAGTCAAGAACAGAGGGAAGAATAGCATACACAGGGGCAAAACGGACGGAAGGCTTCAAAGAGAGCTGGTTCCATCTCGTGTTATCACGACTGCCTTTTATTGGTGATTAGATCTTTCTGTGAGTTTCAAAGCGCGAGAAAAGCGCTGTAGCGGGAGGAACAACAGGGTTTGAAAGAGGGAGAAAACGAGTGGTGCGCGTGCGTTTGGGAGAGCAGTCTTCACTTTTTAAGCACTGCACTTGTGCTTGTGGCGCGCCGCTGCTCGCTCCCGCAAGGAGGATGCCGCGACAAGCACGAGTGCAGTGCATGAAAAGTGAAGACCGATGGCTAAAGGCCCTCCTAGAGCAGCGCATGCGCGCTGCCTAGGCGAGACCTAAAAAGGGCTAAAAACATGGTTGTTTTAACTATCCTTAACACCACTGTCAATATCTGTTGGAAATCTTGCAGCAGCGCCATGAGACCCTTATAGGGTGAGATGCTCACGCTTAACAAAACTCAATTAACAATTAACATAGTACTTGGTCTCAACGTTTATCAGAGAAATCATTCTTTAGCTTGTTGTAAAGGTGGAAGTACCCTTTTTATAAATCAGTTTGCAGAATGGAGCCCAGTCAAGAGGTCAGATCAATTCTGGTTTCAAATGTACAGGTGTATAATGTAAACAGTCAAAGCAACCAAAATTCAAGGTTAGCCTTAAAAAGGTTATTTGGTAGTATGTTAGGACCACGAGCACCATCGGATTTTGATCCTTTAATGATCTTTACTTTCAAGTGAGTGCTTACCTGGGGCTGAGACATAGGGAATTTCCCTATCACCTGTGTCGTTCACATGTAAAGACTTAATGTGGGGGACACAAGCATGTTCTGGGATTGAGTTGGCCACATCAGTCATATACTGCGAGTTCAGTTTATTTATGAACTACAAAAATGTTTTGGACTGCAAGATATAAAGATGGCAATAATTTGATCCATTGTTGATCTATGTAGACCTATCTGGCTTCTCATAGCTGCTGTTTATAGCATTTACTAAATGCCTTAACCCTTTCTAACAAAGAAATGTTGAATGGTAAGTGCCAAAGGTTTCTTAAATTTCTATTCAGAATACTCGTTTGCTCTCTCATTTCTTTAGTTGCACCCTTGTTTTTTTAGTGCACGCTGAGGTGATATTTGTAAACCGCTGTTTGAGGCAGTGATGAACTATGAGATTGATCTCTTGTCACCAAACCGCTCAAAATTCTGATGGAATCTTACCCCTATCAATAGACTCTTCAGCAGAGCATGTCACCTGTCTGTGGCTGTCTATTTCATAAACTTGTCTGAAATTGATTTGGTCCAGGGAATGCCTTATAATTGTTGTCCGCCATTAGACTTGCCAATTTCCCTATTGATATGACATTTTTCGAAATTATTTCCAAAAATCTTTGTTGGGCATGCATGGTCACTCTCTATTCTTGTCTAATGTGCGCAGCTGAAGCAAAGGTATAATCAAGCACTGCATTTTGGTAATTAGAAGAGTTTGTGTATTTCAGAGGGATATTAGTATCGATTCTACTATTCAGTGACTGTAGGTCAGCAGAAGGTACAACCTTGATAATTTAGACCCCTGGGTATTGATTGCAGTGTTGAATGGACTCAGATACATGGAATTCGAAACATAGATTCCCCAGCCACCATTCGTTCTACAAACACTGCTGATAATTGATTTGCTTTTGTTTTTGAACATGCTTTCTAAATTAGGGGTATTTAAATCTACAGTTGTCACAGTTCTGGTGCTGCTTCTAATTTTGAGCAGACTGCAGCTTTGTTTTCCCGCACTGTTGCTACTATATGTTGTAAGTTATTTTGATGCTGCAAGGCCTGATTCTGCATAGGGTGAAAAAAAAGGATTAATTCTTGATTGGCCCTAGGCCTTCACCAGCAGGTGACATATAGGTGGTAGGTAGCTCTGGGTTTCCTCTAGCAGATGTTCCCTGTTTCTGTCTATGCCAGTCTGTGCAGGGATACCACAACAGATTCACATCCACCCTTCTATAAATGGACCGCACCCACAAGTGTTAACTCCAGTCTTGCCTCCTTCAGTATCGACTGATTTTGTTAGGTTTCTGAAATTTGGCTTTGAAAATATTGGAAAGGGTCTAAGGCCCTGGTTGGTATTGGCCAAACTAGTTACATTAGAATTGAATGTATGAGTTTTGTTCAACTTAAACAGTTTCTTCTTGTGTTTCCCTGAGAGCTTTTTTGTTAAAGTAGACTCAAACTTTATAGATGTAGTTTGGGCCTCTGCTAGTAAAACAGACAGGCAACACTTGTTCACATTTGTGGCACTAAGAATACACTCACTTATACCCCCTAGGGGATAGTGTTATTGATAGCCAATACTTGAAAATATGTATTATGTGTACAGTTAACATTCTTGGTTCCCCTTCTGCAGTGCATGCTTTATAATTAGAGGGCCATTTACTTAGGGACTATATATTACCTGATACATTATTTGATATGATAGTGTGTGCTGAGAACTGAGACAATAGATGTTTGATCACAGGTGTATTCAGATCCTGAGCCTGATCCTGAGCCTGAGCCAGCGCATGCGCTGGTCTGGCGAGACATTTAGTGAGTGGGCTTTTGAAATCTGACCACAAGCTTTTGCTTGTGGCCTAAAGCTTGCGGTTACGCGCTCGGGCACACGCGCAGCCGCCATCTGGCTTTCTTCTCGCACAGGCGCCATCTGGCTTTCCTCTCTTGTGCGCGAGCAGCAGCGTGGCCGGGTGCCAGCTGCATACCTCGCATTCCTTTCGCGGCCGCGCTTGTTTAACATGGTTCCTTAAACCTGCTAAATGTTTTCTGGATCGGAGCATTTACCTGTCTTACACTTCTGTGCTCTAGATGGCAGTATTGACTTGGCAATGGTGCTCCTCGGCTCCCTACCAGAACATAATAGGGAAATGGCTGAGATGAAGCAGAGTTGTAAAATATTATGTTGGATATATTTATCGTCACCGCTATTGTGAACCTGACTAGTTAACTTTCCAAGAAGCCGTCACATCATCCTAGGGAAAGAAGGCAGCGAAAACAAAGCTGTAATTGGCAAAGCAATGTATGTCTAATGAGGTGGTGGCATATTGCGGCGACCTTTTATAAAAATTACATTCTTACCTTTCTAACTGTACAGAAGTCATATTTAAAAAAATATTCAGAAGTGCATTTTCAATGCCCGCTTCACTGTGTTAATCCTATTTTTTGTTTGAAAACACTGCCGAAGACCTATGGTACCGAGGAACGCCTACTGAACATGAACAGTTCATATCTGAAAAATAAATTCCTGTGTAATTTACTTTGAAAAGATCAATGTACATAATTTGTGTTTCCTACAGTAGGAAATAATGAAGTGCATTGTGTGTAAAAAAAAAAAAAAATGCAGCAACTGTATTCGTTTTTTGATTGAAAAACACCAGCCACGGGTCTGCTCCTATCAAATGATGTGGTTGGGGAAGCGGTCCACGTCCACCAACATACCCTGAACTTGGTTGGTTCCTTAGTAGAACCCTGCCTTTCTACCAGGTTTTCGGTGTCGCTACCAGAGCTTCTGAAAGAAAAAGAAAATGATTTTAAGGAGCCCTTGGCCAGAAACCTTTTCTTTCTCGCTCTCTGATTGTCTTTTATATGCCTTACTCCCATCTTAGTAGAAGCCGTAGACTCTGTACATTACGTAGACGGGTTGGGGGACGATCTGCATGATCGTGTACAGCAGGTGGGGATTACACAAATACAGTTCATGCATTTAGGCACAGGGTGATTAAAGTATCTGTCCAGAGTCACACGATGTTGAGCCAAACGTCGACGTCTGGATTCAAATCTGGGTCCCCAGGGTAAATTGCCATCAGCTGTAGCCTCTGGACCACCTCTGCTGCGTTCCTTGCAGCCTGCTTCAAGAATGCCCTCGTCAACCCTCTCCTATGCCTTCCTCTCCTGCGCCTTCCTCTCCTGCGCCTTCCTCTCCTGCGCCTTCCTTTCCTATGCCTTCCTTTCCTATGCCTTCCTCTCCTGCGCCTTCCTCTCCTGCGTCTCTATGATGCTTGCCTTTCTCCATGAAGGGCTGTTTTCCGGACGGTTTGAGACAAAAATACTGTTTAGCTTAATGGGCTGACAAGCACATAGGACTGGTCAGATATTTTTACTCATCCTATCTATGTTGGTGGTAGAAGGAAGGAAAATGTGGTTAATAATGAGGCACCCAATTATTTCACACTCTGCAGGTGTTCCCAGATTACAATACTTCAGTAATAAAAGAGCAAAGTTTAACAGTGTTGCTGCTTTTTTGTTTATACATCATATTTCAAAAGGTAATTATGCTTGCTTATACTGTACTCTTTCTAGTTTTATTGATTCACTTTTACAGCTGAAGTGGCAATTATATTTCTAATATTGTTTGGTCATGCACGGTGGACTGATTGCCTGTAAATGAAAGATTAGAGCATGGATCGAAGTTATCAAAGCAAAGTGTTTTAGTGCATTTGTTTCAGAGTGAACTCTCTTAAATTAGGCTGTTCATGAGCAAAAACCTACATTTATAGTATGTGTTAATGATTAAAACCACCACAGCATCACTCAGCGACACCACAGCATCACTCGGCGTCACCACAGCATCACTCTGCACCACCACAGCATCACTCAGCACTACCACAGCATCACTCACCGCCACCACAGCATCACTCACCGTCACCACAGCATCACTCACCGCTACAACAGCATCACTCACCGCCACCACAGCATCACTCACCGCCACCACAGCATCACTCACCGCCACCACAGCATCACTCGGCACCACCACAGCATCACTCGGCACCACCACAGCATCCCACCACAGCATCACTCGGCACCACCACAGCATCACTCAGCACCACCACAGCATCACTCAGCGCCACAACAATATCACTCAGCGCCACAATATCACTCAGCACCACCACAGCATCACTCAGCGCCACAACAATATCACTCAGCGCCACAATATCACTCAGCGCCACAATATCACTCAGCGCCACAATATCACTCAGCGCCACCACAGCATCACTCAGCATCACCACAGCATCACTCAGCGCCACCACAGCATCACTCAGGGTCACCACAGCATCACTCAGGGTTACCACAGCATCACTCAGGGTCACCACAGCATCACTCAGGGCCACCACAGCATCACTCAGGGCCACCACAGCATCACTCAGGGCCACCACAGCATCACTCAGCCCCACCACAGCATCACTCGGCCCCACCACAGCATCCCTCGGCCCCACCACAGCATCCCTCGGCCCCACCACAGCATCCCTCGGGGCCACCACAGCATCCCTCGGGGCCACCACAGCATCCCTCGGGGCCACCACAGCATCCCTCGGGGCCACCACAGCATCACTCTGGGCCACCACAGCATCACTCGGGGCCACCACAGCATCACTCGGGGCCACCACAGCATCACTCGGGGCCACCACAGCATCACTCCTGGCCACCACAGCATCACTCTGGGCCACCACAGCATCACTCTGGGCCACCACAGCATCACTCGGGGCCACCACAGCATCACTCGGGGCCACCACAGCATCACTCGGGGCCACCACAGCATCACTCGGGGCCACCACAGCATCACTCGGGGCCACCACAGCATCACTCGGGGCCACCACAGCATCACTCGGGGCCACCACAGCATCACTCGGGGCCACCACAGCATCACTCGGGGCCACCACAGCATCACTCGGGGCCACCACAGCATCACTCGGGGCCACCACAGCATCACTCGGGGCCACCACAGCATCACTCGGCGCCACCACAGCATCACTCGGCACCACCACAGCATCACTCGGCAGCACCACAGCATCACTCGGCGCCACCACAGCATCACTCGGCGTCACCACAGCATCACTCGGCGACACCACAGCATCACTCGGGGCCACCACAGCATCCCTCGGGGCCACCACAGCATCACTCAGGGCCACCACAGCATCACTCAGGGCCACCACAGCATCACTCAGGGCCACCACAGCATCACTCAGGGCCACCACAGCATCACTCAGCGCCACCACAGCATCACTCGGCGCCACCACAGCATCACTCGGCGCCACCACAGCATCACTCGGCGCCACCACAGCATCACTCGGCGACACCACAGCATCACTCGGCGTCACCACACACTCAGGGCCACTACAGCATCACTCAGGGCCACCACAGCATCACTCAGGGCCACCACAGCATCACTCAGCGCCACCACAGCATCACTCAGCGCCAACACAGCATCACTCAGCACCACCACAGCATCACTCAGCATCGCCTTTGCACTAGTACACCACCACATCATCATCACTCAGCAAGACCTGAGTATCATTCAGCATCACCTCCGCATCGTCTCCGCACCAGTCACCACCACCACTACCACCTCAGCATCACTCAGCACCACCTCAGCCTGCTCTCGGAATCTGGCATCTGTTGATTCTCCCCTAGCGTCTGGCCGCTGCTAATGTTATAATACAGATACTAGTTCCCAACCTTCACCCTCCGATTGTTTATGCCCCCTCAAAAAAAAGCTTTAACAAACAACCATTGGAATAGGCAGAAACAAGTTGCCAGCATTCCAAGAACAAAAGAAAACAGAGAACATTTTTTATTGTAAATACTTTTTTTAATATGGTCGTTCAGTTGTACATAATGCCTTCTTGGTCATATATAAGGTAACAAAAATGCTTCTGACACTTTTTTATTATAACTTTTCAGCATGCTGCACAGCAGCCACACTTCTCTACAGCACAGCTTGAAGACATTGGCAAAGTCAATAGCTCTGGCTAAACACTTATAAGGCCCCAAAGGCGCGACCTATTGGCTATGCCAATGCTTGTGTTATTGTGTATTAGTGTCTTAAACTAGGATTAATTTGAAACTCACACTGAAAACGATTGTAAAATAGTTTGAGACTCGACCCATGGATGTGCTCATGTAAGTAGCAAGTGTAGGATGTCCCTGTACGTCTTGAGGGCAGCATGACAAGTGACATTTAGTGAAGTGCCCTGTTTGATCAACAGAGCGATTTTTGTTCATGCTTGCCCTCCGTATGAAATGTCATGTTGTGCAGTTAATTTGAATCTGGATTTTGGAATTATAGGGGCCTTTAATTCTAAAGTCTCCTTCCACACCAATTCCCCAAGCAGCAGGCACAAGAATGTTTACAGGGAGATGTGCATTTTGCATGCTATCCCCCCCATTATAAGGGTTGCGTTGTAGCGACTTTAAATATCCTAGGGTGACCTCCTTGCCATAGTAATGATCGCAGTTCTCCCGCAATTTCATCAAATACACTCCTGGGGAGTGGGTGGTATGTATTTCGGAGGGCATACAGGAGTTGGGGTAGTGTGATCATTTTGAAAATCGCCGCTCGCCCCAGCAAGGAGAGAGGCAGATCCCTCCACCACTTTGCATCCGCCTTAAATTTTGATATTATTTTTCCCAAGTTGAAATGTCGGCATAGCTCCTTGTGTGGTGTTATAAAAATGCCCAGATATCTGAAGCCTTCGGTAACCACTTGTGCGTTACTGGGCAGAGAAGGCCAGGCAGGGGTGCATCTTGGGCTGTACACTATCGACTTGTTCCAATTAATCTTGTACCCAGAGTGCCTCCCATACTCCTCTATTTTGTGAAAAAGTGTGGGTATGGTTGTCTTGGGATCCATCACGTAAAGGAATGTCATCCGCATAGAGGGATATCTTCTCCTCCATACCCTCTCCGGGAGTAGTTTGAAAGCCTTGAATCCCAGGATGTTCACGGATAGTGCAGGTCAGGTATTCCAACGTGAGGGCAAAGAGGAATGGGAAATAGGGACATCCCTACATTTTTCCGCGACCAAAGGGGAAGCCCGACGATACTTTACCATTTACTCTCACCGCCGCTATTGGCTTGTCGTATAATAATGCTACCCATTTGTGAAATTTGGGTCTCACCCTGAATTTAGTGGGTGGTCAGGCCAGGAATGGCTAGTGTACCACATCAAACGCTTTTTCCGCGTCCAATGACAGAACTATGTGTGGGGCATTGTGAGCCAGTTGTGTGTTCTCCATAGGGTCAGCCGGGTAGCACTGCCCGCCATAAATCCAGACTGGTCATTATGAATAAGGGACGTGATGTGCATCAAGAGGCGGGTGACAAGAACTATTGCTAGAACCTTGACCTCAGTGTTGAGTAGGGAGATGGGGCAATATAAGTTGCAGTTGTCTTTAGACTTCCCGTCTTTATGTATGACCGTAATTATGGCTGTCTGACGGTCCAGGGGAAGGGTACCCTACTTATACGCATCCTGGTATAAACCCAGTAAGTGAGGGTCCAGTAGATCTATGCACTTATATAATTCAGACGGGATGCAGTTGGGTCCCAGGGTCCTACCTAGGCATAGTTTAGAGACTGCCTCCTGTATTTCTGTTAACCCTAAATCTTCCTCTAAGCCCTTGGTCTCCTCTTCTCCCAACTTCCGGGTCGGTATGGCCTCCAGATAGTCCTCTATATCTGAGTGGCTACTGTGTGGGCGAGCCTCCTGAAATGTTTTATAATAGTCTGCGAATGTATTCGCAGTGTGTTCGTCTGTAGTGTAAGTCACTCCTGAGTCGTCGACAATCTCCTGCACCCGTCTGGCCTGTAGCTCTTTCATGCTGAGCTAGGCAAGTAGTTGCCCGGGTTTGTCTCCGACTTCGTAAAGTTGGTGCAATGACCCTAGTCTCTGTTTCCTGGCAGAATCTATTGCCAGGTCACGGTATTTTAATCTCAGTGCCTCTAGCCGTCTCTCGACGGTATGGTCTGACTTTTCAATGGCCTGTCTCTTGAGGCGGAGTATCTGTTGTTCGAGGCATTCTAGTGTCTCAATTCCCTTCTTTTTTTCCATGCAATCTAGTTTTGAGCCCTATCCCGCAGCACCGTTTTGTAGGCCTCCCATAGTATTGCCCAGAGGTGACTGAATTTTCGTTTTCTAGAAAGAAGATCTGCACGTATACCCGCAGGATCTTGTCGTACCGTAGGTCCCAGGCGTTGAGCCTCCACCTTGCCTGTCTAGGGATTCTTGCTCCCAGTTGTGTCAAGGGAGTGGAGTGGTCAAACATCCCCCTAGCAAGGTATTCCACCATCCCAATTTCCCCAACCTCACTCCCTGGTACAAACACATAATCCAGTCTGGGATACACTCTGTGTGAGCCTGAAAGATAAGAATATTGTCTGTCATGGGTGTGCTAATGGTGCCATAAGTCAGTAAGCCCGAAATTGTTAGCAAAGCGCAGCAACAGGGTGACACCCGTCGGTCCCTCTCTAACCCCAGAGCGGTCCAGTGATGTATTCATTACGTCATTAAAGTCACCCCTCCACCACATGTAACAAGGAGGTCCTCTCCAGGAGTATGTCCGCCACTTTACTCAGGGTAGGGGCCTGTAGTCAGGGTGGTGCGTAAAGGCATACCAGGGTAATGTCGTGTCTGTCCCACTTCCCTGTGACTCCCACAAAGGGTCCCTGGGGGTCTGTCCATCTGTGCACCACTTCAAAAAATGGAATTGTTAGTTAAGATTGCTACTCCCCTGGACCCGGAAGTGTACCCTGCGTGGGCCAGGGTAGTGTACATGCCTCGTCCGAGGAAACCACATTGGGTACCTTGTAAATGGATCTCTTGGAGCATGACTATATCTGGGTGTATTCGTTTAATGTCTCGTGCCACCAAGCCTCTTTTAATCTTATGTTATGTTAAATTATTTATAAAGCGCAGCGAATACCTGAGGGTGTCTTGGCGCTGAAGCAGAAGTAGCGAGAGGGGTGGAAGTGAAATCATTGATTAAAAGCCAGATTTTCAGCAGCCTCGTAAATTGAGATAGGGAGGGAGCTGATCTGAGATTGAGTGGAAGGAGATTCCAGGCTGTCGCAGCTCTAACCACGAAGCTGTTGCCACCCCATTTAGATTTTTTAAATCTGATAGTATTTGCTCTGAAAGAGCCTGCTGATCTTAAATTTCTTGAGGGAGTGTACCATGATAGGGGTTTCTTGAGAAACCAGGATCCTGAATCATGGAGAGCCTTCTAGGTCAGGCAAAGAGCTTTAAATTTGATCCTGTTTTTGACTCTGAACCAATGGAGATCCTTGAGAGCAGTGGAAACCGAATGGTGCCTAAGTACGTCCAGAAGGAGTCTGGCTGCCGAATTCTGAAGGATCTACAACTTATTTAGATATTAAGCTTGTAGGCTGATGTAGGGCCGTTACAATAATCAATTTTAGATAATACAAGTGTGGAAATGACTGACTTCCTGACTGACATAGGCAAAAATATTAAGATTTTTTTTAGTATTCTCAGGGTGTTATATGAGGAAGACACCACTGCGTTGATTTGGTTTCCCAAGAGTAAGTGGTCATCAATCATGACGCCCAAACTCTTGGCTTTCCTGGTGGGTGCAGGAAGGGGGCCCATCTCCCTAGACCAACACAGGGCAGACCAAAGGTTAGGGTTATTTCCGAGTAAGATCACCTCAGTCTTTCCAGCATTAAGCTTAAGATGGTGTCTGTTCATCCAACCATTGATGCCTTTCATGCAGTCATGTATGCGGGCACCAGTGTCGTTGGCATCCTGGGAGGCTGATAATACAATTTGCGTATCGTCCGCATATGAGGTAACGGAAAAACCGAAGGATTCGACCAAGGGGGCTAGGTCTGTGATGTATAAGTTGAAAAGAGTCGGGCTGAGCGAGGATCCCACGTAGGACATTAATGTTCCGTGTCATCACTGTGAAGGAACAGGTCATTACCTGTGGCGTGGCCATGGCGTGTGGGTATCAAGCATCTCGTATGTGTGTGGAAGACTCATCGAACCTTGATGTGGTGTGCCATGCACTTGTCCCCTGAGTGACTGTGTGAGTAACAGGAAATAAAAAAAAGAAACCTCTCTCCCTCTCCACCAACCCCCTTCCACATCCCCCACGACCTTCCCACATCACTTAACCACTTTATCAGAAATAAATAGCTGTGTGCAAGAGGAGAAGGAGAGGTCTTTCGCCCACCCCCAGAATAGCACCCAATGCAGTTATATTTAACACTTAGAATATCAACACCGGTAAATTAACCAATAAACAGACTGATAAGGGTCACAACACTAACTCGCCTAGCCAGAGCTCCCGTGGTCGGTGTAAATGGTGCCAGTTCAAGTTTCGGACTGGTTCAGGTCTCGCAGCTCCTTCTGCCGCAGCTGCTGGCCTGTGTCCATAGTCTTCTCCAGGGCTATGATTTCAGCTGCAAGGGGGTGCACGCTGTCAACTCCTGATGCCTTGTCCAATTTGCCTGAATCTGGGTGGGAGCCCCGCAGCCTTTCCCCCATGTCTGTAGATAGCCCCCTTCACTGACTCCACTTCCGTAGCGTGTATGGGGTCCCTTCGCCTCTGTGCCTGAGTCTCCGGTCATTACTTTGCTTCTTTCATATAGTACTCTTGGGCCAGGTGTCCACTGTCTGGAATCGCCTCTGTCCTGAGCTGGGTTCTCCACGAGGATGCAGCACTGGCTGCTCTGCCCAAGGCTTCTCCGGTGATTGGAAGAAATGGGCCTTGCCCTGGTACATGACCTTCAACTTTGCAGGAAACAGTAACATATACTGCTGCTGGAGGGCCCTTAGCTTCAACTTACCCGAATCAAAGGTTCGTCTCTGGCGGTGGACCTCCCTACTATAGTCTGGAGATATCATGGTCTTGGAATTGCCATATCTGATTTTGCCCTTTTGGCGCACCTCCCTCAGTATAATGTTCCAGTCTAGGAAGTTGAGAAATTTTGCAATGATGGGCCTGGGTGATGCCCCGGGGGTGGCTTTGCAGTCAGTGTCCGATGAGCTCGTTCTATTACAAAGCAGGTTAAAAAGCGTTTAGGTGTAATGGTATCCTTTAGCCAGCCCTCCAGGAATGTGGGTGCATTGGCCCCCCCTGCGCCTCCCGGGAAACCCATGAAGCGAAGGTTATTCCTACATGCTCTGTTTCTGCATCGTCCAGTCGCCATAGTACATCCTGTCACCTGGTGGTAGATAATCGAAGAAAACACAACACACTGGTTGGTAATATCTTGGGCATGACACAGGGTGTCCTTATTTTTAGTACACACCAAATACTAAACCAATACAACAATAAATATATTAGATGCCTTCTAGAGACCTTTGTACCTTTTGATCACATGACCCAGGTTGTGGGCCTTTCACAACTCCTTTACTTTTCTGCAACACTAAAAAAAACTGGATATTAAATTTGGATTATGATTTTGTTATAGAAATTTGCCCTGAAGAAGTCTGCTGTGACAACAACAGCTTGAGATGAAACACGTGTTGGCAAGGGGCTCGTATAACAATTTAAGGAATAAAAGGACTATTGAAACCTTATTTCTGTGTGCCTGGAGAATAGTATTGTACATCTTTGTTAGTGCTCTGAAGTTCCTTCATTCCCTTGCTTATGTCTTGCACAGTATCTTCCACTTTGGAAATTCGAGTCTCCGCTTCCGTCACTCTTGCCGAGACTTTGCGCAAATCTTGGCGCAAGAGTGTTACCTCCGAACCCACCTCTCCTATCTTGCCCTCCAGTTTTTTCCTGTGAGGATTGAATCGCCTGAAGCAGTACGGCGTTGTCGGGGGTGGGGGTTTGGGTTGGGCGCTCTTCCCGGCATCCTCCTGGGGGCAAAGAACTTTAGTATAGCGATCCATCTTGCCCTGTCGGGGGTGTTTTGTGTCCTTGTCCTTTGCCATTATGGTGAGTAATCACTAATGAAGGGTGGTGCAGAGCCCTACCCAAAGTCTCCAATTGATCGCCAGATCAGAAGGGTTGGAACAAGGGTGGACCATCCACCAAAGCCGAGGGAGGCAGGAGGAGTCTCTCTCCGTCGTTCCACAGTGCCCCGCAATATGCCCCTCGAGGAATCTATGGCTGGAATCATCAAGGATGAAGCTCTTCTAGTGTACCAATGCCAGTCATTAACGGTTGATCTTTGTACTGGCAGTGCAGTGCAAACTCGGGAAGTGGACACTGGTAGTTTATGTCTTCCCTTGGTATTTGTAGGCTCTTCACCCTGTACTGATCATAGTGGGGGCTGCATGAGTGTCTCTGCTCCACTGCCCCCAATCTTGGCTCCCAGCTTCATCTTGGCCCCCCGCCGCGTGCCTCTTCAGAGCAGGTCCTCACCTCTAATGGAAGACCGTGGCCTGTACTGCCGCCAGGGCCCCAGGCGTCTTTGGCCTGATCGCATAGCTCCAAGTCCTCAAGTCACGCCAGTTCCAGCGACCGCTCAGTGCAGAGTCCGGGGAAGTTTCTGTGGCTCCGCTCTGTCTCCAGTCCAGGCCGCGCCTCCGCCCGCAGGAATTAGGCAGTCACGGCCCGCCCAGGTGCTTCCTGGGCACACTCCGCCACCGCACCCACAACTCGCAGCCTGCTCCGCTCGGCCCCCGCCGTCTATGCAGAGGGTTTGGGGGAGAAGAAGGATGCCCCTCATGCGTCTCCCTGCCTGACCTCGCAAGGAGAGCAGGCTTCTGGATCCTCGGTTTCATCAGGGAGGGGCAGCCGCAGGCAGGGCCCAAGAGATGCTTGGGCCATGCGGGCCGCCATGTTGCGGAGTCCCAGGCGGTCCGCCTGGAAACCTTTGTCTGTTGGCTCAACGGGTTAGATTACCGCAGAGGAATGCCCTGCTGAGCTACCCCTCTCCGGTGGGCCTTCTGGTTACAACGGGCTTTTCAGAGAACATCAAGATCCAGTACGGATATAGTGGCTCTGGCCAGAGCTCTCAGCAAATGCGACCTACACAGGCAATGTTCCAGGGCCCGAAATTGATAATATTTCATAGTCTCAGAGAACCACAGGCATCACTCCTGGAGGACAGATGAGCTGGCCCACTTACATTTACACATCAGAGTTTGCTACTTGTGGTCAGACGGAAACAAGAAGGTGCCTTCCAGTGTAGTGCCGATTACTCCTGCCTGGTCACAAAGGAATTGCGCTCATCCTGGAAAGCCAGACAGTGCTCTCTGCTATTAGTCTGTATGTAGGCCCCCAGCGCCGAGATACCCCTTCGGGGGTGATTCGTGCGCTATACAAGTACTGGATTTTATTTATGTATGCACTGGCAATTGTAGAGCATAAAATCTAGCTTGAGAGCAATGGCATTAACGTTAAGTTTGTGGCAAATTATATGTAGGTTCCTATTGCATGGAGAGGTTGTGTTGTTTGAAGAGAGAGGTCTTCAATTGTCTCCAAGTTACATAATGGTGGGAAACATTCTGCTGTTAACGGGAATGTTGTTCCAAAGCCTGGATGTAAAACATTGGAAAGGTCTGCCTTCAGGTCTTTTCTTTCTTGCAATTCATCTCCAGTCCAATGATGCCCAGACCCCTAGTTTGGCACTGTCCACATGAGGTTGGTAATTACTTGACCAGGTGTTCAGGGCTACCCTTTCTGAGGGGCCTGTAGGTGATTCAGGTGCTCTCAAAGAAGATGATGGCATGGGGGGCCAAAATAGTTCCTTCAGTGTTGGGGTGATGTAGTCGAACTTCTTTAGTTTTTTTAAATAGACTGTAGCATGCCTTTCAGTGTTGCCATAGTGCCGGTGGAGAGGACAGTGAGCAGAGCATTAACTACATCTCGGAGAGGAAGTACCAGGACTTGCACTGTCATCTTGAAGTCCATTTCAGGTAAATAGGAGTTCACTGTTTTCAGAAGGGAGAGCTGATCTTTCTGTCATGGATTGTACTTTGACGGAGAGATCTGTGCTAAGGGTAAATCTAAGTGATCGTGTGCTCTTGGGTAAGTAGCACATATCAAACTGTTGGGCTTTAATCTTTGTTTTTTGGTGCTGTTGGCAAACAGAAGGAATTCTGTCTGTGTTGGGTTGAGTTTTGGGTGGGTGCTTAAGATTTAGTTCTAGCCTAGGTCAACATAGGTTTTGAGTTGTTGAATATCTTGAGCCTAGGAGACTTTGAGTTAAAGTGGATTGTCCCTGGCTGTTGGACAAGGCCCTCTCTGCAGGGTCACCCCCAAACTTTTAGCAATTGCCCTCCACTTTTTTTTAGGTCTCGTCCTGAGCCAGCGCTTGCGCTGGTCTGGGCGAGACATTTTGTAGTGTGGGCTTCAGAAATGCGACCACAACTTTTGGCTGGCCTAGAGCATGCGAGAACGCGCACAATAACGCGCTTTCCTCGCATGCTCCAGGCCATCTGCCTTTCCTGTCACGCTCTCCCAAGCGCCTCGCTCCGCCCCTCCCCCACCACAGAGCGAGCGCTTGTTTTTTATAAACATAAACTAACAGGAAGGATTGCTGCTTGGCTTTTTATGAACAAATGAAAAAGCTTCGTAAAAATGCATTCCATGTACTGACATGAAATGCATTATTACAAAGCTTTTTCATTTGTTCTTAAAAAGTGAAACAGCAGAATCTTTCCTGCTAGTTGTAAGATTATTGATGAAGTGCCCACCCTCCTCCTATGTCCGCAGAGACTGCTTAACAATGCATTAAAGACACATTGTGTCCAAAACGCGCTGCCTCTGCGGACATAGGAGGAGGACGGGCAATTTATAAATAATCTAGTTATGCTTATATGTGTAGTAACAGCCCCTTGCATCTTTCAATAACGCGCAGCCCCTCGACGGATATCACTCAATCTTTGCGCTTTAATGAAAGTTTCTTTATTTGTACAGCGTTTTCTACCAGATATTATACAGGAGCCCTCTGCTAACCTCTGCCAATAAACTTAAGCATCCCCTTGCATCTTGTAATAACAGCCCTTTTAAAGCCCATTTACTGTCACTTAATGTAGTTTTCTGGCTTTAATGCAAAGGGAGCGCACATGCACGAGCTGAGGGCCATGTGGCATTCCTCTCGCTCGGCCAAGCGTGCGCGCCTCGCTTCAATGCCCCTCCCTCTCCCCCACCACAGAAACGTCTGCCATGCTTCTGTTGTGACCCTTTTGATGCAGGGCATTGGAGGAAAACATGGGCATTTTGTTGTTTTTTTCACATTGAAAGTTTTAACAGACACTTCGAGACTGTTCTTGGCATGATGTCAACCTGCGCCTCTTTCAACTTCAAAAAGTTATTTGGTAGCTTTGCAAGGAAAGTTATATCATCAAAGGAATCTGCAAATATACCTTGGCACAGGCGCTTGGTGGTAGCCACAATACACATATCTGCACCACCACTCCACCACTCCGCATCACAACAGCACCACTCCACCACCTCAGCACCACTCCACCACCACTCCACCACCTCAGCACCACTCCACCACCTCCGCACCACTCCACCACCTCCGCACCCCTCCACCACTCCACCACCACTCCACCACCTCAGCATCACAACACCACCACTCCACCACCTCCGCACCCCTCCACCACTCCACCACCACTCCACCACCTCAGCATCACAACACCACCACTCCACCACCTCAGCACCACTCCACCACCTCAGCATCACTCCACCACCACTCCACCACCTCAGCATCACAACACCACCACTCCACCACCTCAGCATCACAACACCACCACTTCACCACCTCAGCATCACAACACCACCACTCCACCACCTCAGCATCACAACACCACCACCTCAGCATCACAACACCACCACTCCACCACCTCAGCATCACTCCACCACCACTCCACCACCACTCCTCCACCTCAGCATCACTCCACCACCACTCCACCACCTCAGCATCACAACACCACCACTCCACCATCACTCCACCACCACTCCACCACTCCAGCATCACAACAGCACCACTCCACCACCTCAGCACCACTCCACCACCTCAGCACCACTCCACCACCTCAGCACCACTCCACCACCTCAGCACCACTCCACCACCTCAGCACCACTCCACCACCTCCGCACCACTCCACCACCTCCGCACCCCTCCACCACTCCACCACCACTCCACCACCTCAGCATCACAACACCACCACTCCACCACCTCAGCACCACTCCACCACCTCAGCATCACAGCACCACCATAACACCACCACTCCACCACCTGAGCATCACCACACCACCACCTCAGCATCACAACACCACCACCTCAGCATCACAACACCACCACTCCACCACCTCAGCATCACTCCACCACCACTCCACCACCTCAGCATCACTCCACCACCACTCCACCACCACTCCTCCACCTCAGCATCACTCCACCACCACTCCACCACCTCAGCATCACAACACCATCACTCCACCATCACTCCACCACCACTCCACCACCTCAGCATCACAACACCACCACTCCACCACCTCAGCATCACAACACCATCACCTCAGCATCACAACACCACCACTCCACCACCACTCCACCACCTCAGCATCACAACACCACCACCTCAGCACCACTCCACCACCTCAGCATCACAACACCAACACTCCACCACCACTCCACCACCTCAGCATCACACCACCACTCCACCACCTCAGCACCACTCCACCACCACTCCACCACCTCAGCATCACTCCACCACCTCAGCATCACAACACCACCACTCCACCACCTCAGCATCACAACACCACCACTCCACCACCTCAGCATCACAACACCACCACTCCACCACCTCAGCATCACAACACCACCACTCCACCATCACTCCACCACCACTCCACCACCTCAGCATCACTCCACCACCACTCCACCACCTCAGCATCACAACACCACCACTCCACCATCACTCCACCACCACTCCACCACCTCAGCATCACAACACCACCACCTCAGCATCACAACACCACCACTCCACCACCTCAGCATCACAACACCACCACCTCAGCATCACAACACCACCACTCCACCACCTCAGCATCACAACACCACCACCTCAGCACCACTCCACCACCTCAGCATCACAACACCACCACTCCACCACCACTCCACCACCTCAGCATCACAACACCACCACTCCACCAGCACTCCACCACCACAACACCACCACTCCACCACCACCTCAGCATCACAACACCACCACTCCACCACCTCAGCATCACAACACCACCTCAGCATCACAACACCACCACCTCAGCATCACAACACCACCACCTCAGCATCACAACACCACCACCTCAGCATCACAACACCAACACCTCAGCATCACAACACCACCACCTCAGCATCACAACACCACCACTCCACCACCTCAGCATCACAACACCACCACTCCACCATCACTCCACCACCACCTCAGCATCACAACACCACCACCTCAGCATCACAACACCACCACTCCACCACCTCAGCATCACACCACCACTCCACCATCACTCCACCACCACTCCACCACCTCAGCATCACAACACCACCACTCCACCACCACTCCACCACCTCAGCATCACTCCACCACCACTCCACCACCTCAGCATCACAACACCACCACTCCACCACCACTCCACCACCTCAGCATCACAACACCACCACCTCAGCATCACAACACCACCACCTCAGCACCACAACACCACCACCTCAGCACCACCTCAGCACCACTCCACCACCACTCCACCACCACTCCACCACCACTCCACCACCACTCCACCACAACACCACTCCACCATCACTCCACCACCACCTCAGCATCACAACACCACCACTCCTCCACCACCACTCTACCACCATCACTCCACCACCACCACTCCACCACCACTCCACCACCACCACTCCACCACCACCACTCCACCACCACCACTCCACCAACATTAAACACATTGGCAAAGTCAATAGCTCTGCCTAAACACTTATAAGGCCCCAAAGACGAGACCTATTGGCTATGCCAATGCTTGTTTTTACTGAATTCGTGTTTGTTGGACTTAGGACTCTGTGCACTTTACCACAGCTAACCTGTGCTAAAGTGCTCTCTCCTTAAAACATGGTAGAATTTGTTTATACCCAATTAGCTTATTTAATTTACCTATACGTCCCTAGTAAAGTGGCACTACTTGTGCCCAGGGCCTGTAAATTAAATGTTGCTCCTGGTCTTGCACCACTGATTGTGCCACCCACTTTTGTAGCCCTTCTGACATGTCTCAGGCCTGTCATTGCAGCCTGTGTGTGCAGTTTTAAGCTGCCATGTCGACCTGGCAAGACCAAACCTTCCCTTTTTAGGTCTCGCAGACCTGCGTTGCAGCGCGCATGCGTTGCTCGCTCTGCGAGGCTTCTTGTAATCGGGATATTTCAGAAGTGGAGTTTTTGATTGGCTGGCGTCATCCTCCATGCTAAACGCTGGCTTCCGATTGAAAAGGAGGCTTCTTAGTCCCTCCTTGTTACCGCCCTGTCTCCTTTTGGGACGGCCCATCCGGACTGGATCGTTTGCTTGGGGCGTTACACCCACGGTCTCCATAAGTCAGTAAGCACTCTTTTTTTTTTTGTTTGTTATTTGCAGCGCGGTCCTCTTTCACTTTAGGGACCGCGCTTGTTTGTTTATTTATTTAATTGATTTGCCGCTTTCACCGCGCTTGTGTTTATTTAATTAATTTGGAGCGCGGTCCGCTGACTTTAGCGGCCGCACTTGGTTTATTTATTTAATTAATTTGGAGCGCGGTCCGCTGGCAGTGAATGGGCCGCTCTGTAACTAACAGCCGGGCGCAGAAGGCTCTCGGTCAGCGTTAAACCAAGCCCTTGTTTTCACCTAGTCAGCAGCAGGATAAAGCCAGGAATGCGAGCTGTAAGCAAGTAATGGGGCGGATTTTGGTCTGCAGGGTACACAGAGTCCCATTTCGTACTCCGGGCCTGGCATTGCCTAGCAACAAGCAGCTTTTCTCCAGCCAGTCCTTGCCTTGGCGGCACTCGCTTCCCGGACTGCAGGCCTCGTCATCAAACCGAGGCTTAAATGTGCACGGACGCGGTACAAAGGGTGTTTTGTTTGTCTTGAGGTCTGTTTGTTTAGACTTCTTTTAAGCTCGCATAAGATCTATAAATAGACCACCGCAAACCCAGTTTTGTATTCACTTCTACGTCAAAGTAACTGGCTGAAGTATGTGAGGGCATGAGGTCACCCCTGCCTTCGCCCCCTCCCCCCCCCCCAAAAAAAAAACAATAGGAGGCTGTTTTATTTCAGCTTACCTGGTCCCATGAAAGCCCGTCCTCTAATCCCAGGGTTGTCTGGGTGCCTCTCCGGCTGGGACAGAGGTAGATGCCGCAACGTGGCTGAGCACCCACTGCGGAAACGTGTACAACTGTCATGTCACAGCTCTGAATATAAGCAGGCATGGCTCTGCCTTCATTTGCTCAGTTGGCTCACCCTTTCTTTCTTCCTTCTGTGGTAAAGAAAATGAAAACCGCTGTTGTCTCTGAAGACGCACTGTGTAGCGATGGCTCCCCAGCAAGAATATATTAAATCTTTACACTTGTCACGTGGTTACGTATAAAGACTCTTGCCCCCACGCTAGGAGCACAGGCATTCACCCTGCTCAGGCCTCACGTGTGGATACTCTGCACAGTATACTATTCTACCCTGTGCAGGGCGCGCCACTGATGCAACACCCACACAAAACAGAACAGTGCACATTACAGGACACGCACACCTCTTTTCTTAAAGGGAAACACACACACACGCCACACTCATCCACACCTACCAACCAAAGACCAAACACAGGAAAAAGAAAAAAAGTATTCCAAATAATATCCGAGGCGTCCATTTCAGACCCAGCACACAAGGCACAACTCAACCCACGCTCCTTCCTAACACCCAGGAAGTGTGCGTCACTCAAACGGCAATGCTTCTCATCATCAGACAAGGGCAACATTACCTACATTCCAACAGCATGCTGCCACCAAACTAGCCACATTAACAAATAGTGTCTACACTGGGGCTTACAGCTATTCAGTGTAGACTAAATCTGCGCATTGTCTTCCAGATCCAGCCCTCCTACCACAACAAAACAGTACCAAGCATAATTTAACAACCACACAACTTCACATCTTGAAAAGCATGTTATGAACACAGTCGCATATAAACATGCCACTGACTGACATCATGCGGCACGCGCAACTGAACCAGCTCCTTCCCATAACAAGCATTTGCAATGCAATAGGTCTCTCATTTACGCGAGTTTGAGCTATTGACATTGCAAACAACAATGTCTTTTATTTGTGTGTACGTTTGAAAAACATAAATAAAAGGCATTGGCATTTATAATACCAATAGCTTAAACTCGCATAAATGCGAGACCTATTGCATTGCAAATGCTTGTTATACTTATAAGTCACCTGTAGTTTAGCCCTGGACAGCCCGAAGGGCAGGGTGCAGTGATTTTAAAGGTAGGACATGTACTTTTAAGTTTTACATGTCCTCGTAGTAAAAAACTCTATGGTGAAGTCAGAGTTTAAATAACGATTTTGAAAATGCCACTTTTAGAAAATAGGAATTTTCCTGTCTTAGCCATCTAGTGCATGTAGCCTGTCTCTGGGTCACATGACTGGGTTTAGCTGGACTTTGTTTATTCATCCTAGACAGCCACACACACAGTAGAGAGCTTGGATGGACAATCACTGGCAGGATGGGAAGGCAGAGCTGGGCCCTGCCCTACCTACACTTGAGTAGACTGTGTACTGCATCCACACAAAGGGCTGCATACCCCCTGTAGTTAGTCTGGAGCCAGGACAGGGAAAGCAGGATGCTTAGGGACTGCAAAGGGAATTTCTAGAAGCTTCTCCCACCTTCCAGAGGAAGGGCACGAGGTATAAATATTGTGCCTCAGATACCACCTCTTCAGTACACTTTTGGACCTGTGTATACTGAGTCAGGAAGAAGGTCTGCTGTGCTGCTGAGAGGCTGCCACTCTGCTGGACTACTGCCTTGCTGGATTGCTGCCCTCCTGCCTGAGGCGGAGGGATTGGACCAGCACCTGAATCCTGAACTCCCAGAGTGACTTCAATGGCTAGTCTGCTGGCCTCCTGTTAAGAGCTGCAGGGACATAACAGGCTCACAGTCACCTGAACCAGCACCCAGATCCAGCTGGAGCAAGACCTTGACCTCCAAGTGGTGCTCCGCAGGTCCTGGACCCTTAGTGCGGCCTTAGAGAGGCTGAATTAAAGTTTTAGAGATCTGCGCAACCGGGCCCGTTGGCGCCCAAACCTTGTCACTCGCACAGCACGCCAATGTGAAGTTCTGTCAGGCTGACCCTTCACACTACAGCATCGGCTGCTCGCGGGGAGCTCCATCGCGAAGTGCCGGCAAGGCTGTTCATGACGACAACAGAATCTTTGTACTACATAAACGCCCATCTGCGATGCCAGGCCTGCTCTTTGTGCTACATCGACGACCGTCTG
The DNA here is from genome assembly GCA_963921515.1 of Calotriton arnoldi. Classification (NCBI taxonomy): domain Eukaryota; kingdom Metazoa; phylum Chordata; class Amphibia; order Caudata; family Salamandridae; genus Calotriton; species Calotriton arnoldi. The sequence goes on from CAWUFW010000737.1 coordinate 1,240,777, forward strand.
TGGCGCTTCTCTGCTCCTTGTGGCCCCCTACACCGCGAACAAGACTCTTTGTGCTGGACTGAGAAGGTAACTTTTCAGCGGGACTAACCTGGTTCCTGTATCTGGCAGCACTCCATCACGGTCCACCTGAACTTGTGACTTTCTCCCGAACGTGCATGACCAGATAACATGAGTGGCGCATAGGGCGTTTTGACACTATTTGCACCAAAATCTTTAAAATTGCATATCTCCCGATCTACTGATTGGAATTTTGTCATTTTGGTCTTGTTTTATTTATTATAAATTACTCTATTATAAAGTTGTGTGGGATCCTTTTGTGGTGTGTTCTCACTGCGTTACTGTTTGAAGTGTTGCACAGATACTTTACACATTGCCTCTGAGTTAAGCCTGACTGCTCTGTGCTAAGCTACCCGAGGGCTGAGCACAGGTTAATTTAGAGTTTGCTTGTGACTTCACCCTGAAAAGGACTGTGGTTGCTGCTTGAGAACGGTTTCACCCCCTCAACTAGTAAACTAATTTCTTACACTGACCTACTGAAGGATTTTATTTCTGTAATCCATAAACAATGATCCTGTGGAATCCATTAAGAGATTGAAAATAATAAGAGATCTGATGTATCCCTTTGGTAATCTGCAGACACCGAGTTTCTTGTATCTTGAGTTCCAATCTGGACGACTTCACAGGGGTTGTAGAGGTAGGAGGTGAACCAGTGCAAGAGTGCGCTGCAGAAACTCGCTGGCATTAATAGTGTGTGGTGGTTGAGCAGTATTAAGAGGGAATGGCTATTTTTGTTGTTCATCTGCAAGGTACCATTGATTAGTTGAAGTGCAGCAGTTTTCGTGTTGCTTTGTGATCTGAAGCTGGATTGATAGTCCTATAGAAAGTTATTATTGTTGATACATTCTATCAATCGTCTGTGTGTCTTGCTTACCTGAATTCAGAATGAAATTCATTTACTGGGTTATGATATTCCCTTTAAAGGATTTAGCTTGGAAAGGACATTCTATACTAACCCATTATTGGATAGCTCCTGCGGCTAATAATTGTTTGCAAAACTGCATGATTTCCATGTCTGAAACCCTTTCATAAAGAGCTGTGAAGACAAAATTATTTACTATCTCTATTAAATGTGGGTTAGTGCTTTTGATTAACTCTTTTGAACGTAGAATGGTTCTACTGGGAGGTTATAGAGTTTTACCTGCCACATTTTCAGATTTTGACCGGGCCGTCCAGCTGTATCTCAGACATGGTTGTATCCAGTGTTGGGTGTTGAATCCGGAGAAATCATTATGGTTTCTTGTTACTGGCGATACTGGTTTTGTTTACTTTTGATTTTTAAAAGCTAATGGGATCTTTGCAGGCCTTTTGGATAGTATACGGAGCACTTCTTTCAGCATTTGTTCTGTTAGACATTGCACATTGTAGCTAGAAACGTTTGCTTGTTTAACTAGGTGTCTTGTTAATGTTTGTACATTTTTTTGCCCAGTGGTATACTCTCCCATAAACCTTGCTATTCTTGGCTCCTAGCTTCTCTGTGACAGCACTGATGTTGATTCGATCTCCCTCTATGTTAGCTCCAGCTATGATTGACTTTTGCACAAATGAAAAGCAAATCACAAGGAAAAGGGGAATAAGATTGCAATAAGCATGCTGCTTCACAGTGCGCCATCCTCTCCTTGCTGTACATTATGTGCCTAGAAATATGCAGCAACATGGTACCGTTAACTAAGTTAGACCCCTAACCTCTCAATAATTGTACTTATATTCTCTGATAGGTCCCCTGAGGATCTTCTCCGTCTTGCAAGTATTGTGACTATTCTGCTGAGTGGAAGGAGCACTTTTGTTAGCTGTCTCTTTATTACATATTGCAATGTATTGTATTTAATACATACGTGGTTGTAAGTGTTAGTGTGCATGTAGCCCTTGGTTTTAGCATATCACAAGAAGGAGAGGGTGAGCATAGCTTCCCCAAACATAGAGGCTGTGCCCTGTAGGTTATAAACTTCCAGACACTGAAGTGAGGCTACCTCTAGAAATTTCATGAAGACATTGTTGTCAATTGACTGCTCAACAGTTCTTCCTCTACACTGCCATTTGGTAGATGGGATGATGAGTGAGTAGTGTAACTCTAGTTTCTTTTGTTCAGCATGAATACATTTCAAGCCCCGGCATGCCCTTTTATTTGTCTCTGATCAAAGCTTCACTGATGGCAGCCAGGTGCATTATGTCCGTATTTTGGGTGCTCCTGCTTGGAGCCAGTTCTACCTGCTTTGAGAAGCATCACTTTACACAAAGGCTGTGTCTGAAGAGTAGCCCGTAAATTACTTTTGAAAGAGAACCAACTAAGTCATGAGATTTGAGTCATGATATTCTGATTCAATGTTCCTTGTTGGTAAAATTTGTGTAAAAGTGGGATCCAAACCACCGTACTTTGTTTCAGTTCCAAGTTCTTCTTGACCAAGGAAGGAAGTGCTTTCTAGGGTGCATGATGAGCTGCTGTACAACAAGGGATATTATGTGTGCCTTACAGCTATTCTCTCTGACCTCTTTTTTTTATCAGCTAGGGGAATCCCAACTACCATAAAAGGGTACCCTTTAAGATACTGCAAGATATTATCCGTATTTGGAAGGGGATTTGTAAGAAATATTCCGTTAGTTTTATCAATAAAAATCCCCCATATTTGACAATCCTGCTTTTCCCCTTATTTCCCGGGATCCAGCCTGTAGTCTGGGCACACTGCAGCATTATAACAATGGGCCAATAATTTGTTTTGAATGGCTTTAGATCTTTTTCTGATTTGCAAGACGCTTTCGCTTTCCCTCGTCATTCTTTTTTAAAAATACCTTTAATTGAGGGACTATATGCGGACGAGCCGTGAACATGCAAAATACATTTTATAGCTCAGAGCTTTCCTCACGCTATTTTAAGCCTGGTATTAAACCTACTATAAGCATGATGTATAAGGCATTTTCGCAGCTTGCTGTAGAAGACACCCCACTATTAGCAGCAAAGTGGAGCAGGCTCCTCTCGTCTGAGGTTTCGGCTGGAGAGATCCAGATGGCTTTAGATCTGCTGGATCGCTCCTTACATTCTGTTAATCTTTAGGTACAACAGTGGCGCACTCTGTTAAGGTAAAAAAGAAGAGAACGGTCCAGAGATCCTGAGTCTGGATATGAATCCCTAGAGTTCTGGAGGAGTTTTGCTCAAGGCTCTGGACCTTTTCAGCCTCAAAAGAACAAGTGAAGAGAGGGTTGTGAGCATCTGTTCCTCCTTTCCAAACACGTATATATACCCATCAGTAGGCTAATTCCTTTTTTAGATGTAACACAATACAAGTAGGTTGGAGTGAAAGTAGTTCTCTCCAAGGAGGAAAAGATGCTCACAACCCTCTCTTCAGTGGCGCACTCTGTGTCTTTTATATTATACCCCAGATGTAATTTTAAAATGGGGAACAACTGCCTCTACAGATAGGGCATTTTGTTCTCTCTGTTCTAAGTGCAATCTTTTTGCTGTGATGTCTTGCATATGTTCACGCTTTGCCCCTGCGTTAAAAAATTCTGGGGAGGGGTGACGAAGTTAATGTTGTTAAGTCTGGGCTTTCCAGTACAGTTATCTGTTAAAGAGAGAATGATGGGTGTTGAATATGAACTCGAAGGGGGCTTTTAGTAATTAATAATAATTATGCTGGTATCCTCCCGAATTTGCATTGCTAGGGCATGTGTCTCAGGGAGAGCCCCTAAAGATTCGGAATGGTGTTCCCTTATCTATCAGATATATTAATTGGAGCTCGCTCGGGGCAAAGCAAGGGGCCTCTCCTCGCTGCTAAAGATTGATAAGATTTGGAAACATTTTCGTTGGGATATTATCAATGTCGATTATGATTAATTATATATGGAAAATGTAAAAACATTTAAAAAAAGGCTTTATATGTGCGTAATCCCTTTAATACAATCTTGGCTAATCAATTGATTAGTTAATCAACTAATTAACTATAATCATTTCTACTTGGGCTGTTTCTTTTTGATGTTCACCCTGTATGAATTGTTTATGTATATATCTGTCTTGTACTAAGACCTGAGAAAATATTAATTATTAAAAAAAAAAAAAGAAAAAGACAGCTATTCTCTCAGAGTTGAGAGGACATCACCTGAAATTAACACCTTCTGCTGGAGGAGCTGAGTGCCTGCCTAAAGAGCCTAGAAGCCTACTATCTTGCTGTAAGATGGAAGGTGTGATCCTAGCCCTGCAAGAACAGAGACAGTACAGGAGGAGACGTCCATAGTGCTCCTAGCGTAGTGAACCCCAGAGGAAGCTGATGACCTAAGGGAGTGATCCAGGAGTGACCAGTGCAGTGTAGAGGTCCCACGGTCTCTCTGCGCATTTGAGGAGTGAAATTTACCAAGCCTCTATAAGAACTTATGACTCGGTAGTCTGCTGCAAGCTCGAGAGATGAATATTGCCATCGCAGACCAGCAGAAGTTCACTGAGCCACTTTTGGAGCAGAGAATCCTGATCGGTATGGAGTCCGCAACTGCCCCAGTCACTGCTGCAAGAAACTTAGCCCGGAGGCCACAGTTGCCATTGCTGAGCATTGTACTGCATTTGCCTCAGAGGGCTATGCTGCCAAAGTCTGGTGCTACAGTGCACACCACTGCGCCCGACTGACCACGGAACCTTTTCGTGAAGCTAGGTTGTCACTGTGGCTTCCTCTGCCCAAGAATAGGCAACTTTGAGAGCTGATGTGTAGCCCATTCCTACCTCAGAGCACGAATCACCAGGAACAAACACAGGTATATTGTTTGCTTTAGCCTGCACAAGGAGACAAGAACCTGAGTGGTACGGACAGCCTGACTCGCCATCCTGAATCTGTTGTGTAAGTGAACAATAAGCGCTATAGAAATTAATTGCTTCTTGTGAGAAACTGGGTGTCTGTTGCAGTACCCCCTCCCCCCCCCCCACATTTTTTTCTGGTTTCTGATGCAACTTCGACTGGAAGTGCACAGGGTCCCTGCCAACCAGGTCTCCTGTGCCAGAAGTTGTTTCTCTAAACTGTACCTTTTGTTTCCCAATTGGCACAACTTCAGTACCCCTTGTAAGTCCCTAATAAATGGTACCCCTGGTACCTAGGGCATTTGCACTGAAGAGGGACCCCAAAGGTAGCAGCACGAATTGTGCCACCCTAAGGTCCCCTCACCAAGGCCATGCACACTGCTATTGCAGACTACATGCCTGGTGCAGACAAAACTGAAGAGTCGGCATGGCACACATCCCTGTGTGTCATGCCCACAGACACTGCATGGGCCATAGGTAAGACACCTATAGCAGGCCTTATAGTCCTAAGGCAGGGTGCACTATATCTCCGGTGAGGACATATCTGCATGAGCAGATATGCCCCTGCAATACCCATGTCGATTCTTGGATATTATAAGTGAACAGGGAAGCCATAGAGAGTCATGGGCTGGACACTCGTCATTACGAGTTACCCAGCTCCATGATGGCTTCACTGTATTATGGGATGTTTGGTACAAGACATCTCGTCGAAATAAACCTGCACTGATTCCAGTGTCAGATTTATTAATAATTGCACACAGAAGGGTCCCCTGAATCCTACCAACCCTTAGTGTGGTCACCAACTGGTCTAAGCCAGTCTGTCACCACCAGACAGAGTTCTGACCTCATGGGGCAAGTGCCAGCGCGCTTAGAGGTTGAGAACAAAGCCTGTCTTGTGCGGAGGTGTTCACACTTTCCCCCGGTCAGGAAGAGCCATCTGTGGCAGGAAGCTTCAAAGGCCTTGCTGCCTTTAAAATGTGACCCCAGCTTCCCCTGATAGAAGCAGACCCCCCCCTCATATCCTCACCCCCTTTTGGCGGGAAGACAGGCAGGAAAACTTAGAAAGAATAGGAGGTGTGCCCCCCTCTGCCAACTCCACCCCTCATGTGCTGGAGGCGAGGTGAAGCATATTTTTCAATGCCCACCATCTTGAAGATGGTTGGACTTCTCCAATCAGGGCCAGGGCTATGTCCCCCTCCCACAGGAGATGGGCATAATAGACGGTGTAGACACCCCAGGTAAGGGGTCCATTGGCCACTTCCTGACACTCCCTTGTAAACGGCCCTAAATTTAGTATTTAGGTGGCATCCCTAGACCTGAACAGTAGTATCCACAGACAGACGAACGTAGAACCGCTGTTATACTGAGAACTGCAGACCTCGTGGTGGACTTTGGGCACAGAAATCGGCAGTTGCTATCCTCTAGCTCGTCTCGTCGCTGAGTGGCCTCCACAAATCCCAGAGAGTCTTCACCACTTTGAAAATCGCCAGAGAAACTCCCTTGAGATAGGTCTCCAAATCAGAAAAGTCCAGTCCAGCGTCGTCTAGCTCCCCAGCCTGACCAACGTCTCTGAGTGCCAGTCAAAGGTCCACTTGCTCTACAGAGTCGGCTCTGCCTCTGAACCAAGTTTTGAGGTCCCATGACCTACCAGAGCTGAAAGGCACTAATACCCGGGGTACCGGACCCCTTGCTACAAAAACCTACAAAGCAGAGTCCAGGCGGACTCCAAATCTACAGTAAGTCAGCATCCAACGAGGGGCGTCAGGACTCCGGAGACCCACCTCAGCAGTGGCCCATCAGCTCCAGAATTGTCGCTACAAGGTATCAGCTCCTGACCGTGAGGTGCTTCTTTGCTTGTCGTTGCTCAGCTGCACATCTTCACTGCACCCAGCC